>CM028132.1:631762000-633010500 GCA_016271365.2 Neoceratodus forsteri
CACAGATGATAGGATAGGTTGAAGGGCTAGCCTGGAGACTGATTGAAGCCAAAGACAGGCTTCATCTAGGGCAGCTGGCTGTGTAGTTTTCCCCAGTGTGCAAGGGTGGGGACATGCAATGATGTCCAGCATCTGCCCTGCCCCTGAGCTGCTTGCTGTTGGCATGAGCAGTACACCCAACCTCCACTAGGTGTCTACATTGTGCCGAACACTCAATCCCCCTCCCCCCCGGAGAAGGAGAGCAGTCATCAGATGCTCAATACTTCTCCCCCTGGCCAACCCTCCAATGTCCCTGGTCAATTCCTGAACCCAGGTCACCAGCTTTGCAGGTAGGCACCCTGCCCCTGCGCCAGCAGGCTGGCTCATTTGAGCTAGAATTTAAAAAACTGCAGCTATCACATTCATGAGGAGATATAAAATAATGGATATGTTAAAAATTTGTAGTGAAAATATTTAAAATTACTTAAGTTCTGAGTGGGCATATTAAAAGTTCAATGCATGTGTACAACTGTGCCATTTGTACACATTTTGACCAGAACTGTTTAACATGATCTTCTTATGACCACAACCTCATGAACAAGGGTGCTGATTTTGCCAAGTGGCCATGAAATCACCTCAGGCCAGATTTGTAGAATTCCACCACCACTGTTCATGAGATGGGGTCCCCAAAAGACCATGCTGAAAATTTGGGATACAAATATGCAAAAATGAATGAGTTATGCATCAAAGTTGAAAACCCCATTGAAATTCATTGAACCACAGTTACCTTAGTTTCTCTAATAGCTTGGCAGAAGACACCAGGAGAAAGGACTGCTGTGTGACTGAACTTCTCTGCTGGGACTATATTGCCCTCCTTCCTCCCTTCCACCCCCACCCCACCCAAAGCTAGTTCTATTTTATAGGCACAAGATTTGACTGACAACAGAAACTTCCTGTTTAGGGGCAGGAAGTGAGTGATCACAGAACCACCAAGGACCCACCATCCTAGAAGGGCAAAAGTAGCTCTCCGGCCCCTCTAGCTGCTGGAGGTCTGCCTCTGAGCAAGTAAGTGGTCTACTGAGAAATATAGGATATTCTTGTCTCAGAACAGGACAATCAGGAGCTTAAAGGGCACACAGGCAGAAAGTAAGGAGAGAGAGAAAAAACAGAGGAAAGAGTAAGGATTGCAAACAGTTAAGGGTCCAGAAATAAGACATGATTGGAGTGGTGCAGTGCAGTGGCTGTGGAGCAGCAGTCTTCCGGGAGATGTTCTGGAGGATGCGGTGTTGTCCCATCTGCAGGCACCTCTCTGGGCTGAGGGAGGAGGTTGCTCATCTCCAGGCTGAGTTGGCCAGGATTTGTGGGACCTCCTCTTCCATCCAGGGACCACCAGTGCCACTGCCGTTGCCTCAGAGGTTGCCAAGAAAGAGGAGCGGTTGGACCACAGTGGGCTCAGGGAGGGTGAGGTGGTGGAACAGAGGCACATCCCTCCAGTTGTACCTCTCCACAATTCCTATGCCATTCTGGCAAAGTGTGGTTCCTCTATGGAGGCACCCACAGTGGAGACCAAGGAGGATGCTGGGAACCTCCACAAAGGAGACCCACAGAAGGGTGGCAGAGGACCCTGCAGGGGAAGGAAACAACTCCTGGTGGGGGACTCCATTGTTAGGAAGGTAGAACTGGGGGAGGAAGGAGAGAGGGAGGTAAGGTGCCTGCCTGGCGCCATGGCTTGGAAGGACAGAGAGCGAATCCTCAGGATTGCCGGAGCAGCTGCACAGGGGAGGGAGCTGGATGTCATTGTACACCTAGGGACAAATGACCTGGCTAAGAAAGGGATTAGAGAAGTGCAGAAAGAGTTTGTGGAATTGGGGAGGGGCCTTAGTCAAGTAGCATGAACGGTAACCTTCTTGGAGGTGCTACCCATCTATGGCATAGGAGAGGCTAGGGTGTTCAGCACCATGGGATTCAATCAGTGGTTGAAAAACTGGTGTGGAGCTCAGGGATTTGGCTTCATTGGAGACTGGGGGGTCCACCTGGAGTGATGCAAGCCTTTACTGGCATGATGGACTGCATCTGTCCGGGAGGGGAACCAGGATCCTAGGTGATAGGTTTAAATGCTTCATTGGCAAGCTTTTAAACTAGCCAAGGGGGGGAGTCACTGGAAAGGAGCAGGAAAATCCTAGCCCCCCCCCAAATAATCATGGTAGTAAGTGCGGCAAACACCAACATAGAGTTGTCGATAGGGAGAAGGGCAGGGGTAAATGGAGAAAGTGACAGAGGTAAGAAGGACAGGGATGGGGAAAAAGGGAGTAAGGCCATCAGGAAATGGAGGGTAATGAGTACCAATGCCCATAGTCTGAACAACAAGCTCCCTGAGCTGATGGCCTTGATGGAAGAGGGATGCCTGGATATCGTAGCAGTCACAGAAACATGGTACACAGAGAACCATGACTGGGATGTTAACATACCAGGGTACATAACCTACAGGAGAGACAGGCAGGGAGAAGAGGGGGAGGAGCAGCTCTCTATGTAAAGGAAGGGATAAAAGCAACTGAACAAAAGAGTAAACAGGGAGGAGAGGAGGCACTGTGGGTCACCTTGGAGACTGGAAAGGGCACCACAATCCGCACAGGGGTTGTGTACAGACCCCCATGTCAGGGGGAAGGAATGGACAAGGATATGATAGAAGGCATTCCTTAGAATGGCAGAGAAAGGGGAGATACTGTTGATGAGAGACCTGAATATGCCAGATGTTAACTGGAGCACATTTGCTGCAGCCACATCCAAGAGCAGGGCCATTCTTGATGGCCTACAGGTGGCAGGCATTAGACAGCTAGTTTCGGAACCCACTCATGAGGGAGCAATCTTAGACCTCGTACTCTCAAGCAGGGGCAGTAAGGATCTCAGATCTAGAAGTGGGTTGCCATCTGGGGACAAGTGACCATCAAACGGTGTGGTTCACGTTAACTCAGCTACAGAGTCAAGCCATACAAAAGT
Organism: Neoceratodus forsteri; assembly: GCA_016271365.2. NCBI lineage: Eukaryota > Metazoa > Chordata > Ceratodontiformes > Ceratodontidae > Neoceratodus > Neoceratodus forsteri. Next base: position 631,764,977 of record CM028132.1, read on the forward strand.
GAGGGTACTGGACTTTAGGAGGGCTGACTTTGGCAAGATGGGACAATGCCTCAGAAAGCACTAGCAAACAGGCTAGAAGGAGGTGGGAGCAACAATGGGGAATTATCAAACTGCCATCACAGAGGCAACAAGCCTTTGTGTGAAGCAAATAAACAAATCAAAATGAAAGGAAAAGCCACTATGGTTCTCAAAGAGGTGGCTGTGAAAGTCAGGAAGAAAAAAAGCATTCCAGAGTATAAGGAAACACAGAAGGAGCAGGACAGAGAGCTGTACCAGTTAAGGCAGAAGGAAGCAGGGAGGGAAGTCAGAATAGCAAAGGCCCAAACTGAGGAAAAGATAGCCAACTCAGTTAAGAAGGGGGATAAAACCTTTTATAGGTACATCAGCGAGTGTAGAAAGACAAAGGGAGGGATAGTGAGGCTGAATAGAATGAACGGTGGGTGGGCAGAGGGGGACAATGAAAAAGCAGGAATACTGAACGAATATTTCTGCCCAGTATTCACAAAAGAGGAGGGGGAAGTGCCTAATCCAATTAACAGAAGCACTCTCGATAGAGGGGTCGATCCCAGTCCTTTCACAGAAGAAAGGGTTCTGCAAGAACTCCTAATACTGAAGGTGGACAAAGCAATGGGTCCTGATGGAATTCACCCAGAATTCTAAAAGAATTAAGGAGGAACTAGTGAAACCACTGGCTACTCTTTTAATAAATCATGGGAGGATGGTGTGGTACCGAGGACTGGAGGAAGGTGGATGTGATTTCCCTTCACAAAAGTGGGACCAAGACAGAGGCAGGAAACTACAGACCTGTCAGTCTGACCTCTGTGGTAGGGAAAGTGATGGAGTCACTTCTGAAGGAAAGAATAGTTGACTACCTAGAGGCCAGTGGAGCACAGGACCCAAGGCAGCATGGGTTCACAGCGGGAAGGTCATGTCAGACGAATCTAATAGATTTCTTTGACTGGGTGACCAAAGTAGTAGACCAGGGAGGGGCTGTGGACATGGCCTACCTAGACTTTAGCAAGGCATTTGACACAGTCCCACACAAAAGATTAATAGTCAAATTAACCAGCCTGGGAGTGGGACCCAGGGTGGTAGCCTGGGTAAAACATTGGCTGGACAACAGGACACAGAAGGTAATTGTAAATGGAGTCCACTCTGAAGAAAGGGGGGTTACTAGTGGGGTACCGCAGGGTTCAGTATTGGGTCCAGTCCTTTTTAATGTCTTCATCAGTGACATTGCAGAGGGACTGGAAGGAAAAGTATGCCTTTTTGCAGATGACACAAAGATCTCCAACAGGGTTGATACACAAGGAGGCGTGGAAAGGATGAAAACGGACTTGGCAAGGTTGGAGGAATGGTCAGAAGTATGGCAGCTAGGTTTAATGCAAAGAAGTGCAAAATAATGCACCTGGGAAACAAGAACCCAGGGTAAGAATACACAATGGGTGGGAGGTAGTAACAACAACAAAAAAGGAAAAGGACCTGGGGGTAATCATATCAGATGACCTTAAGGTTAGCAAGCAATGTGAGAAGGCAGTAGGGAGGGCAGGGGGTATACTGGGATGTATAGGGAGAGGCATCATCAGCAGAAAACAGGAAGTTGTTATCCCTCTGTACAGACAGTTGGTGAGACCCCTTCTGGAGTACTGTGTCCAGTTCTGGAGACCCCATCTCCACAAGGAGATAGACAGAATAGAGGCAGTCCAGAGGAGGGCAACTAAAATGGTGCAGGGTCTGCAAGAGAAGCCGTATGAGGAGAGACTAAAGGAGCTTAATATGTATACCCTTGAGGAAAGAAGGGAGAGGGGGGACATGATAGAAACTTTTAAGTACCTCAGTGGAATCAACAAAGTCCAAGAGGGTAGCATCTTTCAGAAAAAGAGACTTGCAAGAACAAGGGGACACAATTTAAAGATAGAAGGAGGGCGGTTCAGGGGCAATGTGAGGAAGTATTATTTCACAGAGAGGGTAGTGGATGCATGGAACAGCCTTTCTGTGGAGGTTGTGGGGTCTAAAACTGTGGGAGAATTCAAGAATGCATGGGACAGACATAAGGCAATTCTTGTGGGGGGTAGGAAGAAATAGGCTGTTGGTTAACTAGGATCTGCGGCCTATCCTGTAGGTAGGGAAATGGGCAGACTAGATGGGCCTAGCAGTCCTTATCTGCCATCAAAGTCTATGTTTCTATGTGTTCTATGTTTCTATGTTTCTATATTGCTTTTGGCAATTCCAGCAGCAAGATAAATCTTCAATTGGAGATTGGATCTTCACCCTGTGACCTGTTCAGGTGAGTGAGAGTGTGTGGGGGTGTACTGCGGGTGTGGGGTGGTGGGTGCTGATTTGGAGGTGGGGATGGGGGAGATCTGATCAGCAAAGGACCAGTTTCTTTTTTGCAGGTTTGCAAAAAAAATGAAAAAAACATTTTATTTCAGATTAGGGCACTGATTGGAGGGTGGAGGGGGGCACTAGACACCAGGGAAAGACTATTAAACTAGGGAGAAAATGAGGGTGGGGGTGCCACTAGTCACCAGGAAAAGATAACAAACACAATGGGATGAATTGCTGAGGTATTGTAAGCAGGTATGGGAAAGTAATGTTGGCATTAGGAGGGAGTGGAGGGTGGATAGCATTTATATTTATGTTCTGTTCATTATTATGTTTGTTCATCACTGTGTTTGTACCAGACCCGCTCATGTACTTATTAGTGTGTTTTTTTCTTTTTCCTTCTTGTTGTTGCTGTTGTGTAGATTTGAGAAAATGATTAATAAATCTTATTTAATGCAAATAAAAAACATAATGGGGATGCATTCGGAGGGTGGAGGTGCCACAAGACACCAGGGAAAGATCGATAAACTATGGGGTTGGTGATTGGGGGGTGCCACTAGACACCAGGGAAAGATCAATAAGCTACAGGGACAGCAATCAGAGAGTCTGGGTGCCACTAGACACAAGTGAAACATTACATGCATACAGGGATGGCAATGTTGGGGGGGGGACCACTAAACACCAGGGAAGCAGTGAGTCACTGTTCTCCCAGCAGCCTGAGTTCTAGCTGCAGCTACAGAAGTCATGAAAGTCCCACTGTTCTCATACAGAAAATTCAGATCAATGGCTTCTCTTGCTAACCTGGGCAACCTGATATTTGGGTGCCCAGAAAAGGTATTTCTAGCAAGTTTAAACACAAACAAGCACCAGAATCTAGCTAAGCAGGTCCTGTTTAGCTAGGTTTAGGTGTTTGTTTTTTTTTTCTTCAAAAATGCATTATTTGATTGTACTTTTACTGTCAGTAAGTTTAAAGCAGCAAAACTAAAATGGCAGCCATCTTGAATGTTTTATTTCCCCACTACAAGTAAATCATGCAAATGACCACTCGCAGGACCTGTCTGAAGAAAAGAGAAAACATCTGACCTTGTTTACTTAGTGGAGAGGGTGAGCATTATGGTTGATAATCCCAAGGAAGACACCACCATTAATTTGTCAATACTCAGGAGACACAAAATCCTAATTTTACTGTATTTCCGTATGCTGCTTGGGTGGTGGGGTGGGGATTTAGGGATGGAAACACTAACACCACATTTCCAAATTTTTGCTGCATTTAGTTGAACCCTAAGTGATGCATTAACACAGTTTTGTTTTTTTTGTTTTTTTACAAAGAATTGCCTTTTTTTCAGATAGTGAAATTGTATCCTTATTCACGCAGGTCCCATTCAGATGCACAAGACCAGAGAGGTCATGTGATGGTCGCCTGAGCAGTCATGCCCCATTTCAGCTCCCACACCTCCACCTAAATATAACAGTTTTTTTTACCACCAACCTGATTTTTTCTGCCATTTTGCAACTAGCCTGGCAGTCCATATCCTCAGGAGTAATCCGTGTTTGCGTAACGAGACGGATGAAGTCCAAAATCCGCTATGCCTTTCCCAAGCATACCCCACAGCCAACACCAACTCAGGACAAGAACACCAAGTGTGCAAAAGATCAACCATCTGCCATATCCTGCCACGTGGCCCCCCAGGCCACACTGACGGAGGACAAATTCCTGAAGAGACTGGCCCATCTTAAAGATATGCTCAACAGCTTGAACCACAGTTTTAAAAATATTCAAATAACCATGGAATAATTAACCCAGTGTACTGGTGATAATGAGGCCAGGATTTCCTCACTAGATGACTGGCGAGCTTGCACTGTCCCAAAGATAATAGCTTTAAGGAGATGAGTCAAACAAATAGAAACTAAGGTGGAGAACTTGGAAGGGCGTTCTTGTAGCAACAAATTGGTCATACTGGGATTGCCTGAGGAGGAAGAAGGTACAGATGTAATTCTTTTTTGTACAGCAGCTATGCACTAAAATTGCTTGTCACTCTCCACATGGCTCCACCTATATCGTGGATATGGCTCACAGATCACTCCGGCCAGTGCCTCTCTCTGCTCCAACCCCCACCCAGGCCTCTGCTTTTTTGAGTGCTTAACTTCAGAGATAAAAAACACATCTTGGATAAAGTTAGAGAAGTGAAGGATGTCCTATGGGAATGCAAAAAGCTTCGTATTGTGCAGGATCTTCCATTTTCTGTTATGCAGAAGAGGACCACGCTTCACCCATTCGTCTCCAAATTGATTGCGGCTGGAATAAAATTAAGGGTCAGATACCCAGCTACACTTCAGGTCTTTCATGGGGAGCAGTGGCATGATTTTGCCTCTGTGGAACAATCATCTAGTGCTCTAAAGACATTTTTACCTGGCTCTTTTCAAATAAGCAGTGCCTCAGACATTGTGGTTGCTGTAAGGAAATATAGGCTGGACTCTTTAGGTGGCTGCAACTCGTACTGGTCTGCCCAATGATTGGGACTGGCCCACTCAAATGGTCTGTTTAACTGTGCCATCTTTATCTAGTCATGGAGCTAAGATATACCCAAAGTTCATGGTATTATGCTGTACCTGCAGTATTCAAGACTAGCAGCTCTAACTTTTTGTTTGTTTGTTTCATTGGCTCCATCTAGTGGACTATTTTTGAATTAGACAATGATTTGTATTCTCAATCCTTATTGTCTGTATTGTAATGGAATGAATGGCCCTCGGGCATGACTGCTATCCCACTGTGCTATCTCATGCATTAGCTACGATCCTTATTCTTTCATGTTGGATATTTGTAGCACTTGTGCTCTTGCAAACTACAGATTTTTAGTTGAAGCTGGATGTTACTGGACATGTGTCTCCCAAGTTTAGGAGCTGCTTTATGTGTTATAATTTTATTTTAGGGACACACAGATAGATATTTATGGGGGTGTCTTTTATTTACACTAATTAGATTGTCTGATACATTATTTATCCAGCACTGTTGAACAGTATTACCTCCTTTTCTGGGGCACCTGGAATATAATTTTTCTCTTAAGATCAGTTTGATATCTAAATAGGTTTGTTATTTCTTCATGGGTTAATTATCTTGCTGAACTTGAGTAGTATATTGTGACATCAAGGGTTTCCTGTTGGGGGAAGGAAAGGTTTGGTTTCCTTTTGTGGATTTTATTCTGCTTTTGGGTCAGTGGGGGTTTATTTTCGTAATAAGTTCCATAGAAGTGGAGGGGTGGGAGGGGCATATGCCGTGGGCAATTATTAACATCATGGCCTGAGAACTTCAGAAGGGTCAGTCATTAGGACTGGGGAGTAGAGGTTTTTTTTATACTTACTGGGAGATATGAGGGAGGGAAAGCAGGGTGGGTATTTGGGGTTCCAGAGGCAGAGTGTCTTTATTTATGTTTACAGTTCAGTGTCTGTTTCCGCTCTCCTGGACTTCACTACTTTGGGCTACTCCAGACGGTTTTGAAATGTGTAACTTGGAATATAAAAGGAGCCTGCTCTAGGGTGAAGCATTACCAGATCTTACGACATTTGCAAATTTTACAGTATCATATTGCATTTATTCATGAAACTGACCTCTTTGCGGAAAGACTTTTCTTTTACAGACAGGCGGTAAACCAGATTTATGCAGCTGGAGACTCCAGTACTCAGAGGGGAGTGATGATTTGAATTCATAAGGGGATCAAATTCCAAATGTTGCAGAGCATGTAGGGCACTCAGGGTCACTACGTATTAGTCTGTATGGCTCTGGATCATTCTGAGGTCCTCTTAGGTTGTATATATTGCTCCAATATCGACTCTCCCAAATTTTTCTCCATTTTAATAAACCAATTGGTTCCTTTCATATGTTTACCAATTATCTTAGCAGGGGACTGGAATTTAACCTTGACCTCTGACCTAGACAGAACTGGGCGTAGGATCCCAGGGCTCTCCCCTGCTCAAAGATCTATTCATGAGATGATAGTGATGGGAGGCTTATGTGACCCTTGGAGGGTATTACATCCCTCTGATAAGATATGTACTTTTTACTCACCAGTCCATAGATCCTTTTCTCATCTGGATTACTTTTTAATTAGCAAAACTCTCCTATCAGAGGTTATGGACAGGGGGTGTATCCTCGAGTATTGTCTGACCACTTACCCACCTGACTGGCATGTAACTTCTCTCCTTCCCTACGTTGGGACAAAATCTGGAATCTAAATATAAAACAATGATAAGATAATGTTATCTGGGATTAGGATCTCATCACTGCATTTATGGAACGTTCTAAGGGATCTATCCCTGATGTTGATAAGCTTTGGTGTGCCCTTAAATGCGTTCTACATGGGCAATTTTATTCAACTAGCCTCCACATGGAAGAAGAAGTGTGAAGCTTCCCTCTGACTTCTTCTTGACTGTATCAAAACAGTGGAGAATAGTCCCTCGCTTAGTACCTCTGAGGAAGAACAGATGTTATTGGTGTCCCTGAGAGCCCAATATGCAGAGACTCTACAGGAATGTGCAGAATATGCTATCCTTAAAACCCACTCGATATATGTAGGCCAAGGCGACAAGGCTGGACACCTCCTTGCCCTTTGTTTGCATAATCAAAAGGCTTCTAGTTTAGTTCTCTATATCACATCCCAGACTGATAATTCCCTTAAAACTTCCCCCCAGATATAATACATGAATTCAAGTCACATTACAGTCAGTTATATAGTCCTCTACTCATCCCCCTCCCTCACCAGACATCCAAGATTACCTGTCTTTCATTTCTCTCCCTTGTTTAACTCCTGATCAACAAACTTTTCTTGTTGGTCCTATGTCTCCCCAGGAAATTTGGGATGCCATTTGCTCTCTTCCTTCATACAAATCCCCTGGGCTGAATGTTTTTTCTCCCAATTTTTATAAAGTTTTTGCCGCTGAAATAGCTCCAATCCTTCATCAGTTGTTTTTTTTATTTTTGTGAGTCAGGTGTCTCAGATTCTTCCCTTTTAGAAGCACTGATAGTTGTACTGCGTAAACCGGGAAAATCCCTGGATAGGGAGGCCAGTTATCAGGTTATTTCTCTCAAGAACTATGATGTTAAAATTTTTGCTAAAATCCTGGCAAATAGGATTCAGGAGGTTTTGGAAAGGAGTGATTGGGCCTGAACAGGCAGGCTTTATGAAGGGCCACTCCTTGGCAGATCATTTGAGGAAATTATCCCATATTTTCTCTGCCTCCAGGCGGCCAATTTGCCTTATGACCTTGTTCTGCCTAGATGCAGAAAAGGCCTTTGATAGGGTCAGTTGGAATTTTTAATTTGCAGTAATGGAGAAGTTTGGATTCCCCATCTCCTTCATAAGCTGGGTTCGAGTGCTATATTCCCATCCCCGGACAAGGATATACTGCAATTGCATGTTGTCCAAAGGATTTGAGCTACATTCCAGTACCTGCCAGGGATGCTCATTATCCCCCTTTATATTTAATCTTTACCTTGAGCCCCTGCTGCACATCCTTAAAGAATCTCCTTCCATCACAGAGATCCCCATTGGCCCATTTGACCTCTGATTGTCTGCATTTGCAATCATCATCCTGCTCCACCTCTTGGACCCCTTACTTCTGTCCTGGCTGCTCTGTATCTCATTCAAGAATTTGGTAGATTCTGCCACTATAAGCTCAATGTTGAAAAAGCAGTAATAATGCCATTAAATTCTATGGTGATAGCATCAGATTTCACTCATCTTAGCTTGGGATGGGCTACCAAGCTAAAATATCTGGGTATTATTCTCTCTCAGAGCATTGGTTCCATGAAGAAACTTAATCTGGACAAGTTGGTCAGCAATATTTGTCAGAATCTATATAGATGTGCCTCCCTTCCCTTCTCCCTTCAAGGAAAAGTGAGTATTATTAAAATGAATATTCTTCCTCGGCTGTTTTACCCCTTAAATATTTAAGCTATCACACTTCTCCTCACTTGGTTTACGAAAATTCACAGCCTTATTTCAACCTTTTTGTGGAAAGGCAAATCCCCAAATAGGGCTTAAATGTATCTAGAAGCCCCCCAAAACATGGGTGGACTTAAATTGCTGAATTTCTTCCTCTACTATTTAGCTAGTCACATTGCTAAATATGCCAGATGGACTCATTTGATTTCCTCATCACCCAACACTCAGTATATCCCCCCATGGCTTCAAATTGAGCTGCTAATGATTGAGGATGCTGGCTTGGCCCCTGAAAGTCTAAACCTCATATCTCCTATACAACTCCCAGTCTTGCTACAGAATTTGGCTATTTACATATCAGTGAGGGTACATACACAGCTGTGCAAAGCACTATGCTACATAAATATCCTAGATGTTTATCAACCAATGTGTCTTAATCCTAATTTTAGGCTGGGCAGCTATATGCTGAATTCCAGAGACATTCTCTCCCTGAGAAGGAAAAAGGCCATGTACCTTTTCTCAGATGGGCATATTCTTAATAGCCAGGAACTGCTGGTACACCTTCATTTACCAGCTACGACTGCATATAAAATCTACCACCTTCAGCACTTACTGATTAAATGGTTTGGTCTGACACCCTGGTCTGTTAATCAAGAGGAATTTCTCTATCTGCTATAAGCTTTGGCATGGCAACCTCATTCTGACTCCCAGATAGTATCAGTGCTATTTCCCAAATTTTTTCAGACGTTTTGAGTCATTCTAGCTATTGGTCTTCCCTATTTCCTGGTATGAACATTGATTGGGGCCGCATATGATCAGATTTATATAATTTTGTTGCTAGCAACAAACTACATGTTACACAGTTTTATATTCTCCATAACATTTACTTTACTCCTGTCCACTTGTCTGGAATGGGGAAGCTTCCCTCCTCACTCTGTACCAGATGTGGACAAGTGGAAAGGATGCTTCACCATGTGCTATGGGAATGTTCAAAGGTTGCCCGGCTTTGGGAGAAGATTAAGGAAAAGACTGACCCCCTTTTGGGACTAGATGAGTACTTTTTGTCTGAGATTTGCCTAATAGGAGAAAGACTTGGGTATAAGAAACACAGAAACATAGAAACATAGAAGTTGACGGCAGATAAGAACCGCAAGGCCCATCCAGTCTGCCCATTTCTTTTTCTACCTTATAAATGTGCCATCGGCCTTTGCTCTGTCAGTGGCCTATCTATTTATAGTCATTTGTATTGCTCCCTTATGCCTATCGCATGCCTGATTGAAGCCCTGCACTGTATTCAAAGCCACCACTTCTTGTGGTAAGCCATTCCAGCATCCACCACCCTTTCTGTGAAAAGAATTTCCTCATTTCCCCTTAATCGCCCCTCTAATCTCATGCTGTGTCCTCTTGTCCTGCTATTTTCTTATATTTAAACATGTTAGACTCCTTCACCTTGTTAATGCCCTTAAGGTGTTTGAATGCCTTGATCATATCACCTCTCTCCTCCTTTGCTTCAAGGGTATACATATTGAGCTCTGTTAATCTGTCCTCATATGTCTTCTGATGCAGTCCCTGCACCATTTTGGTTGCCCTTCTCTGGACTGCCTCAATTTGGTTAATGTCCTTGTGAAGGTCGGCCTCCAATACTGCATGCAGTACTCAGATGGGGCCTAACCAGTGTCTTGTAAGAGGGATTATTACCTCCCTCTTACGACTTGTGATACCCCTACTAACACTAACACCCCCTAGCCTTACCTACTGCTTTAGAGGTCTGTTGGATGATTTCAGGTCATCAGTGATGATGATGCCCAAGTCTCTTTCTTCCTTTGTGACTGCTAACAACTCCCCTCCCAGCCTATAGGTGGCTTCAGGGTTTCTCTTCCCTATGTGCATGATTTTGCACTTCTTTGCATTAAATCCCAGTTGCCACTCTTCTGACCATTTTGTTAGTTTATCCAGATCTCTTCTCATTCTGCCCACCCCATCTGGATCATCTACTCTGTTGCAGATCTTGGTGTCATCTGCAAACAGACAAGCCTTACCCTCTAGTCCATCTGCAAGGTCACTACTGAAGATGTTGAAGAGGACTGCCCAGGACTGATCCCTGAGGTACCCACTTGTGACTTGCATCTCTTCTGACTGTATACCATTTACCATCACTCTCTGTTTTCTGCCGTCAACCAGTTTGCCACCAGTTGACCAACTTCTGACCACCCGAGCCTACCCAGCTTATTTATCAATCTTCTATGTGGAACAGTGTCAAAAGCTTTGCTGAAGTCAAGATAGGCGACATCAACTGCTCCCCTTGGTCCACCACTCTGGTTACCCAGTCAAAGAAATCTATGAGATTAGTTTGACAGGACCTTCCTTTTGTAAACCCATGCTGTCTTGGATCCTGTGCCCTATGGAATCCAGGTGTTGCACTATCCTTTCCTTAAGGTGCCTCCATAATCTTGCCCACTACTGAGGTAAGACTGACTGGTCTGTAGTTCTCCGCCTCTCCTGCTACCACTCTTGTAGGCGGGATCATGAGCCCTTCTCCAGTCTTCTGGGACCTCTCCTGTGCTCAGAGACTCACTAAACAGTTCTGCTAATGGCTCTGCTAGTTCCACCTTTAGCTCCTTAAGTACCCTGGGATGTATGCCATCAGGTCCCATTGCCTTATCCACCCTGAGCTTAGCAAGCTCTTGTAGGACCCTATCTTTTGTGAGAGGGAGGTGCTCACCTCCCTCCCCCTGTGTTCATGATGCTGAGCTGTGGGCCTGCCCTACCTTCTCTTCAGTAAATACTGAGCAAAGTATCTATTTAGGATAGATGCCTTTACAGGGTCCTCCTCCTCCACATGCTCCCTTTTCTCCATTAAGCTTAAGCAACACCCCTCTGGACTTTCTCCTTTCACTAATGTATCTATAGAAAGTCTTGTCACCTTCTTTACTGTTAGTGCTAGTTTTTCCTCAGTTTGGGACTTTTCCTGCCTTACTGCCTTCCTGCTTCCCATGGGGCAGTTTCAGTATGCCTCCCTATCTTCATCCCGCTGTGTTCCCTTATATTTCCTGAAGGCCAGCCTTTTGGCTCTGACCTTTTCTGCTACTGTATTTGAGAACCAAAGTGGTTTCCTTCTTCTTTTGCACTTCCTTTTCTGTCTAACACAATGGGATGTTGTTTCAAGTATTGCATCCTTAATGCTTGCCCACTTTGCCTGTACCCCCTCACCTGTGTTTCTTTTTGCCAGGGCTAGCTTAACTCTGTTGGCCATCTTTTCTAAGTCAGCTCCTCTGAAGTCCCATATATAAGAGTCAATAATGAACTTAAATTTGGAATGCAGTGCAGTCAGGTGGTTAAGAAAGCAAGTAATATACAATACTGTATACATAAACATGTCAAAAGTAGAGATAAAGCAGTCTCATTTCCCCTGTATACCTCGTTGGTATGACCACATATACAGTACTGTGCCCAGTTTGGGGCACCAGGTTATAAGAGGGACATTAGGGCCTTGGAAAGGGTCCAGAGGAGGGCCACCAAAAGAATTAGAGAAGTTCAGGGTCTGAGTTATGAACAGAGACTACAAAACTTAGGAATGTTCTCATTGGAATTTCGCAGACCATGGGGAGATATGTGCCTGATAGTTAGGGCTCTTAAGAATGACCAATTGAGGGAACAGTTGGGTCTGGAGTTGAAGAAGCAGTCACATAACACTAGAGCTCACCCTTTTCAGTTGTATAAGGACAAGTATAATACTAAAAGGAGACGATACTGGTTTAATGTAAGGGTTACAGGAATCTGGAATGCACTTCCTAGAGAGGTAGTGACGAGTTTGACCATGAATACTTTCAGAAAGAGGCTTGATTCTTACTTACCAGATAAGGGCATATTGGGTTACTCTTAAGACATTGGCAAGCTATATGGACATATGTCTTGTATGCTCAGACACAACCTATGAAACGTATTTGGGGGTGCCAGTGAGAGATCAGAAGTTCTGGCTAGCTATGATCTCTCTTTCAGTGACAAAAGTTATTCTTCACCACTGGAATGATCAGTCAATGATCCCATACTCTGAATGACATAACAAATTGCTATTTAACCTAAGTCTTGAAAAGATGACTGTGAACCTTCATGGTCACCTGCAAGCTTACTCCAAGAAATGGGATAAACTGCAGGCCCTATTCTCGGTATCCTCCCCTCAATGAATGGTTTCATGGTATTAGTTTTTACTAATTTGATGATGGACCCATGGTTATTGATGTTGTGGTACATCGTAATATCAGATAATGACAGTAGCTCCCTTTGTGATATCCTAAATAAATATAACAAGGTACGGTGATGTCTTGGCCTGTGAATTTTACTATCAGGTTTTACTCATTAATGTATACTTGGGCTTTGTGCTCACCTACTATATATCACAGTTGAATGGTCTGTACTCCCTGCCTATGACCTGCCTCTGGGGGGGGGGGTTGTGAGTAGGAATATTGTGATGTAAATGTTTGTGGTTTATTTGTGTGTGGACTGTTTTGTGTTCTTTGTAAACTTTTAAATCTCAATAAAGTATACTAAATAAAAAAAAAGATGCAGAAGACCATCTGGGCCATGTGCCAAGGGAAGAGTTCATCCACCTATGGAAACTTTTGGCCCTGCTTACTCTGCATCTTCATGCTTCAGATGTCAAAATTCTGAAAATTATGAAGGTACATAGAAAAACTTCAACATTTCTTCATAACTGATGTTTTTTTTTTTATGTTTTGATCCCAGATTTTCCCATAGCCTTTTCATGAACCCACCTCATGAGCCCAGTAGATGACATTTTTCAAATCTCAGCCAAAACATCATTCTGTGGCACAGACCTGAAAACACATTCTGGCAGGAGTTGAAAAATGGCAGTTGTGACATTCATGAGGTGGTGCGAAAAAATGGCTATGCTGAAAATTGGGGGGGGGGGGGTCAAAATATTTAAAATTACCAAAGTTATGAGTGTGTGTTGCAAAATTTCAATGTACTCCATAAATTTGCTGTTTTTTATATTTTTGCTCCAAATTTTCAACATTGCCTTCTTATGACCCCACCTTATGAGCAAGGGTGAAGAAAATGTTCAAAATCTACCTGAAAGGTGATTTTGTGCGATAATCTCAAAAGCACCTTCTAGGACAGATTTGCATAATTTCACCAGCACTTTTCATGGGGGTGGGTCCCAAAGATAATGTTGAAAATCTTGTGTAAAAATGTTCAAAAAAGACAAAGTTATGAATAAAAGTTCAAACGCCATTGATATATACTAAACCGCGCTTATCTTATGTTCTCATACTGGAGTCACTGGTTCAAGCAGCAAGATATGTCTTTGATCGGAAAGTAGATCTACATCATGGGACATTTTCAGGTAGTATGGGTGTGCGTGAGGGAGGGTGTGGGTTGATGGTTGCTGAGTGGGTGGTCAGGGCGGGGTGTGTTCAGGAAACTGGTGGACAGATCAACATTGGACCATTTTCTTTTTTTCAGCTATTAAAAAAAGATCAACAAAGGATGGTTTTCTTTATTGGAGGGCAACAAAAGCCAACACTGGGGATCAGGCACTTCAATGTTGAGATGGTATTTGTTGGCACCAATTAATTTGGGGGGGCACCCTGGAGGGGAGGGGGTGGAAAGAAGTGGTACCAAGGGTAGTTATCCCTGTTTGCTAATATTTATTTTAAATAAGAAGTTGGACTGGGCGACCTGGAGGTGAGGGGAGCAAGAGAAGTGGTACCGAGGGTGAGCACCTCTGTCAGCTTACTATTAAAAACAAAATTGTGAGTGAGGGTGGGCATCCTAGAGGGGAAGTAAGACAAAGAAGCTGTATCAGGGAAGGCACCGCAGTCAGCTAATGTAAAATTTAATAGATAGAGTGAGAGATAGATAGAGATAGATGGATAGATAGATAGATAGATAGATAGATAGTTAAGTCATAATACTGATTTGTGCACTGTACACAGTCTGCGAGATGTTTCATACAACCAGAGAATTATTGATGGTGGCTGCATGCTATGTCATTTGAGGTGGAGCTGCAAGATCAGGGCTGTGTTACAGTATGCACTTGTTTTATTTTTAAACAGTATGCCACCATTGCCTACAGTATTAATTTGACAGTAGCCTTTCCAGCAAATTGTGCCATCCATCTGGGAGTGATGTGTTGCCCTGGTCTTTCTGTTTTCTTTCGATAGGAAGAAGACAGCCTGTTGGTGCAGGTTTTTGTCAGACTGGAGGAAAAACTTAAAGCCCTTCGGGGGGGGGGGCTACAGTGCAGTGCAGCACAGCAGAGCACACATTAAAATGCTAAGATGACTTATCAGCTTAGAAACATCCTGTTGCAGAGCTGGGAGTAGAAACTGAACTACAGAGAACAGCACCCAGAACAGAGCCTGGTGTTCATTGAAGTGCTGTGACAATTTAGCACAGAAATAGAAGAAGTGGAAGGAGAGAAAGGATGCTCATAGACCGATCTCCACAAAGACACAAGAAGGAGCTCTGGTGGCTTGCTTTCTTACCTACTTTCCCATTTACTCAGTTATTTTTACTTGGACCAAAGGAACTGACAGGCTGTGGAGAAGGTACTTTAATCTATAAATGAAGCTATAAGCAGGTACACAGCAGGTCTTAATATCATTTTTTTTAATTATCTTTTTTATCCCTTTCTGTTCCCTGTTTTCTGACCCTCCTCCACCCTCATGTCCTTGGAGTGAGTGCATACATGTGGAGGCATGTGCACGCCAAGCACTGTGGGAAGCCCCACCCTACCTGTCACCCATCTATCCACCTGCCCCAGCCATCACTGGACCTCCACCTAGTGGTGGCGGGACTGCAGGAGGGTGACCCTCCCTCCCTCCCTCCCCAGGAGAGGACAGCCACCACTAGGCAGCTCAGTCCTGCTGTCACCATCTCCCCATGCTGGCTCCCTGATAAGCCGAGGATGTTCTTGAACTCAGTTAGCCAGTGTGGTGAGAGGTAAGGCATCCAGCGCCTCAACCCAGAGCACCACTGGTCTGGCAATATCAGCTTTTTTATAACCCCTTTGGAGTTTTTGATGCTATAAGTACCTTAAAACTTGCCCTTTATCCCAGATTTTGACTTTTGGAGCGCACTATGCTCATTTGCTATCACCTGCTATCACTTGCTATCCTGGACCTGCAAGTCACACAGGCTGACAAGCCGTTGTGTAAAGCGGTTATTAGTTGTAACATTTTCATTATTTAACTTGATTCTATTTAATTCCATTTTATCAGTTTACCTGAATATTCTCTTATTGTTTTTTGGTTTTTTTGTCTATTATATTTACCTGCTGCATGGTTGTTTTGTAATATCATATCGAGTATGGGGGTGTCTGAGTGCAAGTCGAAAAGATTAGCAGGACTGAACACACTTGCTCCTATACTTTTTACAACTTTCTTTAATCGTACATACTTGTTCCATTTTTTTTTTACATTAGGATAGAGAAAACTTTTAGGTTATAATTTATTGAAATTAAAGTTTTTTTTTTAATCAGTGCAGAAGATCACATAATAAAATACGTGACATAAGCAGCTGTGATTTTATATTGTATGCAGGTGTTCGCATCCTGCTATCTTTCTACAACCTTCCTACCTGTGTCGTTAACTAAAACAATGGCTCAGACACCAAAGAAAGATAACAAGATAAAGAGGTTTGAGGTTCTATCTTGCAGATCCCTAAACGGTGAAATTTTCCCACTTTGTTCACTTGGAAGGCCTTATCCCTTTTATTAGAGTTATAGTTCTATTGTCCTACCTTGATGAAATATGATTGTATTTCAGATAGCTCCAGGGTAGAAAATGGGAGTAAGGTTAATTCCACACCTGATTTAATTGTGCAATTACGCAGTGCTTATACGGAAGTTTATATCTCTTTAAAGTCTGTTTTAAGGTTCTCTACAGTAATTTAAAATGCCAACTGAAGCAAGAAGTGGGAGAATACTTACTATCATTGATGGCTTGGGAACCCTCAGTCCACAAATTCCAGAGGTAATGTGATAAAATCCCTGAAACAGCTCACATTAGGAACGTTAAATAACATCCAGAACTCTCCCAACCAAATAAAACACAAAGGAAAAGAGGGAAAGCAAAGGGGAGGAGGAAAAACTCAACTTCTACTCCAGTTGAGATACAAAACAGATTAAAAACTGGCAAATTACACAAAACCACTTAATTCACCCAAAAAAATTTCAATTATAAAGGGGAAGAGACCCAGATATAGAAATCATGAAGAATAAGACAGAGGGGAATATTAATATAGAGTTTTCTCAAGTGTTTGGCAACCTAGAAGAATTAAACAAGACTATTACAGAACTCAGGAGCTCTGTCAGAACTAGGCAAAAAGAGATTGAGGTCATGAAGAACCATAAATGTATAAGGGTAGGTATGGACAATTCTCTCCTAGTTTCCCCTTAACTGGAAGAAAGTAACCTCCATGTTATGAACCCCTCCAGTGAATGCTGCTACAATATGGAAAAAATTACTAAATTACCTTCGCACTAAGAGACCCTTTTATGGCTAACATTATGATATTCGAACAGATAACTTACATAAAACAAGACTTAGGTTTCCTTAAATTAATTTGTATAGAGAATAGGAAAATATTAGAAAGTTTGTTAGAAAACCCATCAAACAAACAACATTCAATTTAATTTAATTAGAATTGTAACTGTAGCCAGGAATGCCTAGAAAATGGGGAATTGGTGAAAGTTGGTGCAACAGGTGAAAGCTGGTGGCTGACTCTCCCCTCTCCTCCCTCTTTCAAGAGGAGTACCTCAAGACTTGATCCTTGATCCCCTCCTGTTTATGCTTTACATCAACAACATCAGAAATAACATTAATAAAGCAAATCTGCATCTGTTCACAGATGACGCAGTTATTTATTCATCCAAACCCTCGGCAGCTGAAGCACATATGGAACTCCAGGCAGAATTTCATCTCCTTCAGCTCAATCTGGCGCAATCTAAACTGCTCTTACATGCCAAAAAAACTAAGGCTATGTACTTGCATTCCCATTACCAAACTGCTGCACAAAGTGAGCTTGCATCCCTGCCCCACATAAAGACCCTCCTTGATGACAGCCTTGAGGTAGTCAGCAATTTTAAATACTTAGGCTGCAACCTTGAACAACACCTTACATTCTCTACACATATTGCCTCCCTTGCTAAGAAGCTACGGCAAAGACTTGGCTTCCTTTACAGGAATAAATCATTGTTTATCAATGACGCCAGACTTTGTTTGGTCCAGACAACCTTCATACCTTGTCTACACTGATATTCTCTATGGCTATTGCTCTAATTCCCTGCTACACCAGCTGGACACACTTTACCATAGAACAATGAGGTTCATCCTAAATCCCAATCATCACACTCACAACTGCGACCTATATACCTCCCAGGGTTGGTCTTCCTTAACCTTCAGATGACTGTCTCACTTTCTCACCTGGCTATACAAAGCCCTATTATCAAAACTCCCCCTTTAGATAACAACTCTGTTCCGGTGATCTACCTCTTCATATACCTTATGTAGCTCCACCTACATTATTATTTGGGATTTCCAGGGGATAGCACTGATCCAGGGCCTCTTGTGTCAGCCTATAATAAGGCTGTTACTGAGGTACTGGATACCATTGCTCCTTCTCGTGTTCGCCCTCTCACCTGTCATCTGGGTGCCCCATGGTTTAATGGGGAAATCTGTGAATTAAAGAGATGGAAGTGAAGGTTTGAAAGACACTGGCAGAAAACTCACCTGGAGGTTGACAGACTTAGATTTATACCATTATAATGTCTATCAATTAGCCATTTCCAGTAAGAAAGCAGAGTTCCTGTCCAGGAAAATTGCTACAGCAAAGAACTGACCAGACCAGCTCTTACGGACTGTGGACAGACTGTGCAATCCAGTCTGTCTTCACTCTGGTCGAGCATTGTCACAAAAACAGTGTGAGGAGTTTGCACAGTTCTTTTCTGATAAGGTGTCCACCATCAGGAACGAGATCAGCCAATGCCTTCCCATTGGTCCTTGCATTAGTCAACTGGGTGGTACTAACGCCCAGTCAATCTGGTCCACCTTTAGCCAGCCCGTAGTCATGGATATAGTGAGGATCATCAAGACTCTGCAGCCAGCCTTCTGTAGTTTGGAACCAGGCCTACATGTCTACCAGTGGGGAGTGTAGAGGTCATTGGCCTGGTCCTTGGTGGGATAGTGGGGATTTCACTGGAGACAGGGATCTTTCCAGATCCCTTAAAAGAGGCAGTAGTTCGTGCCCTGTTAAAAAACTCCTCCCTTGACCCCGACTGCCCAGCTAACTACAGACCAATCTTGAACTTACCCTTTGTTGGGAAGGTTATTGAGAGGTGGTCGCACTGCAGCTGGAGGATCATTCGACCAACCACAATATCCATGACCCTCTCCGGTCTGGCTTTAGAAAAAGGCATAGCACTGAAACAGCCCTGGTGAGGATACTTAATGACCTTCTGATGGTGAGAGATAGGAGAGCCCATTCAATCTTGGTTCTCCTTGATCTCTCAGCAGCATTTGATACTGTGAATCATGGGGTACTGCTCAAGCACCTGTGGTTATTCTGTGGACTAAGAGGAGCAGTCCACAGTTGGTTTAAGTCCTTCCTCTAGGGTAGGTCTCAGAGAGTGGTGTCGAGAATTTATTCCTTGGCCCGTCATGGTCTGCCCTGTGGGGTTCCACAGGGCTCGGTGCTGTCCCCCCTGTCTTTCACAGTGTATTTTCTTCCATTAGGGGACATTATAAGGAGGTACAGTTCGAGTTTTCATTGCTATGCTGATGATTCTCAACTGTACATGTCCTTTGTACCCGACCAGGAATTGAATTCCTTTATGATGTTTAATAACTGCTTACTGGAGAGTCAGAACTGGATGAGTGCTAGTTGGCTTTGATTGAACTCAGAAAAAAATGAGGTATTGCTTATGGACCCTGGTCATAGGATGATAGGGGCATGGGCAAGAAAATCATCAGGATTAAATCTTGGTGGGATCCCGCTTATTGCCTCTAGCCAGGTGTGAAACCTGGGGTTGTTTTTGATGAAGGCCTGACCCTGAGGGCAAATGTTTCAGCTGTAGTCAAATCTTCCTATTACCATCTTAGGAACATAGCCCGGGTGAAGCATCTGGTCCTGCCCGAAGATCTTCCGACCCTGGTCCAAGCCTTTGTCACCAGTCGTCTTGATTATTGCAAAGCCCCCTACCAAGGGCTATTGGGGGTGGATATCTGCCACTTGCAACTAGTGCAGAATGAGATGGCCAGGTTACTGACTGGAGCATCTAGATCCAGTCATATTACACCTGTGCTGTGTGATCTGCACTGGTTGCCAGTACAGTGGTGGATCACCTTCAAGGTCACATTGCTGACCTATAAGGCCCTACATGAGCAGGGTCCCCACTACCTGAAAGAGCTCCTGTGCCCTTACTGTCCCTCCAACTTGCTCCAATCCTCTGGTGAGGGATTACTAGAGATTTCCAGGGTTTCCCTTAAAACATGGGAAGGAAGATCTTTCGCCTTTATGGCTCTTACCCTGTGGAATTCTCTACCTCACCAGATACAAGAAAGCCAGACCATAGAGGGTTTTAAAAGTCTTCTAAAGACGTATCTATTTAACCAGGCCTTCTCAGAATTGTAATGAACTTTGAATTTATGTAGATGTGTTTTAATATGTTTTTAGATGTCTTTTATGATGTAGCGAGTTTTAATGTTATAATGTAAAGATGCTCTGAGCATTGGAAGGGTGCCTTATATAAATAAATGCTTGATTGATTGATTGATTATGTTGGATATCTCTACTATCCACTCCCATTCTGGAGGACTGGCAATAAGCCATGCTCTGTCAATTGCTTAGAACAAAGCCCAGTCAAAACTCAAGCTTCAACAACTAATCCCCCTGGGCAGCTTTAAATACCTGCTGTCTTAGCAAACTATGTGACTCGGGCATATGCCACTAATCCCTCATCCTGTCATCAACTGTTTGACTTATGCCCCTTCTTTTCTCTGTAAGGGTAACCTTACTCCTCTCAAACACCCTCTTCCTCTACAGCTACCCCTACTCTGCTAACCCCTCTTCCACCAAATCTTTCCTGTCCATGTCTGCCTTGCCCTCCATCCTCCCACTTCTCCACATCCCCAAACTACTCTAACAAACCACCTGCATGCTCACCCTCATCAAGCTTGACCACCACCCCTTTACCTCACCCCTACTTCCTCTGACCACCCTGCTCCCCTGACCACCCCCCACTCACAAAGGCATCCCCATGATGCCTTGACTCTTAACCTTCTTACCCTGATCTCCTACTCCCTCTTCATTGCCTCCCCTGAATTTCAATGCCTCCCCCATCTTGCCTCTCTTCCCACCTACCTGCCCCCAAATGTTTAAATCCTGCCTATTGCAAGATGTATTACCGGCTATCTGCAGTTTTCTCTACAATGTTCTTATGTATCTCCAACTATGACGTGCTGCAATGTCATAGATAATGTACTATTTTAAGCTATATAGTATGTTTCCTCTCTCAGGTAACTCCATGATGTTTATTCACTTGTATATTTCTTCCCCTTTGTTCCATCCCCTTATGAAGGTTACTGTTGTATACCCACTTGTGTATTTATTGTCCTGTTTATATTGTATGTGTTATGTTTTACTTGTTCAGGACCTCCTTCTAAATGACCCTGCTCAATGAAGTCCTTTCCTGTCAATACATTTTGACTTGACTTTGATTTAGTGATGTTACAGAACACAGATTTCAGGGAGGACAGCATTGCCAGAGAGCTAAAACAAAAGCATCCCTCATTATGGGAACTTGGGAAAAAGCAGGACCAAAGAGCCCCAAAAAATCTAACAAAAAGACATATGGTAATCAAAGAAAGAAAACTCTAGAACAACACACTGAGCAGAATAGTACTGTGGAGGAAAAGAATGACACAGATAACAAATCAGTTAATAGTCTAGAGAAGGAGCATAATAAATTAAAGTCAAGTAAACCCTGTAAAAAAAAAAGGGAAAAAAATTAAAAGAGCAGGAAAAGGGCAAAACAGGAGTATGGATAAAGACTGAAAAGCTAAACAGAAAGGTAAATAGGCTACATTAGACAAAAAGCAAATAAATGTAGAATTAAGGGAAGATAATACAGGTGTAAATAGAGAAAAAGAAGAACCCCCCCAAGGTTTACGAGGACCAACAAGAAATTACTCATGACAATAATTAGGCAAAAGAAAGTCAACAAAAAGGGAAACCTCAAAGGCTCAAGGGGCCTAGGACAAAATGCCACAACTATGGAAGACTTTAAAAAGTTTCTGAAAAAGACTTTTGGGGCTGGCCCAGTGGCATGGAGTGCTGAGGTATTATGCCTTACCTCCTGCCACACTGGTGATCTGTGTTCACAGTGCATGCGGGTTGCTGGGGGTCAGTCAGAAAGGTAGAGGACTGAGCATCTGAAGGAAAACTCTCCTCTCCTCTCCCAGGGAGGGAGGGGAACAGAAACTGGTTCTTGCCTGACACCTAACGGTGGCTGGGTGTTGGAACACTGGGTCCTGTACAAAAGGTGGGTGGAGGCAGAGCAGACAGCCGGTATGCTGCATGCAGAAGTGAGCACAGCTTGGCCATTGCTGGCATGATTGCATGTTCCTCCGTAATTGGGAGAAAATGGTAGAAAATGCCCCGTCATGTTGGATGACTGCTGGCTTCCACAGGCTCTGCTTCTGATATGCAGGAACCTTCCTGAACTGGATCTTGTCTCGATGGGTTGAGGGATTCCCACCGCCCTGCCACAGAGGGCAAGTCATACGGGGAGAAGAGAGAAGGTAAGTCATGTGGGTTTGGGGATGGGGCTGAGAGGTCTGGCATGAATGTGCACTGGCCAGGATGGGGCGGGTGGAGTAAACAATCCAACAAAAAAAGAAAAAGACTTTAAGGTCTGATTTTGGTTTACCAATATATAAAACTGAGATTATACCAGGAGAAACTGAGGAAAAACTAAGATTATCAGTTAGGGTCTTACTGACCTCACTTTTGGACAACAACAACAAATACATTATGGGAAAACTTAGTATAGTAAGACCTATTCCTGACTCAGAATTGATTTTATTGGTGTCATATCAGTTCCATATTTTGAATGTAATTAAAAATAAAAAGAAAGAATTAAGAAATATGAGAATTGAATTGGATGACATAGTTCCCCTGGCTTCACTCTTTCCAGAGTTTTATATAGGTCTAGGGCAAAAATATTCAATAGGAAATAATATATGAATATTATCAATAGTTGGTTTCAATCATATGCATACTAAAACCTCAAGTCACTTACAGTTTCTTTCCAAATGCCGCCACCTGGGTATTATTCCCAAATGTTTCTGTTTGAAATTCCATCCTTGTTCATTTGGGTCTGAGATATATGTTTCTTCCACGAATATGCTTTTGAAAACTTTCTCTAGGAAACTTATCATGAACACCATTCTCTCCATTAAGAAACAGCTGATCTCTGTGTATAAAACCATTCAAAAGCAAAAGGATTTCCTGCAGCGAACAGCTCCACATAATCTTCATTTTATTAAGCACTGCATCCAACACCTTAACTCCACTCTCTTTCAGTTCCTCAAGGACACCAAATCTGCAAAACTCCAGTCTCTCACCCAACAAATCAGCAACCAACATGAGCCTGTGAGTCAGACACAACCCAACAATTTGGTATTTTGCATTCCTCCAGACCTCCCCCTGACACAAGATGAGCAATCTCTCCTTAGCAAAGATCTCTCTTTTGTGCCCACACCCAGATATCTTGATGCACCCCAGGTTCAAGTTGATCTGGAGTGCTTCTATCTTAGAGTATGCCTTACAGCTCATTTTTCTAATGAGACTCCTCTTCCCGCAGATGATGAGAGTATCACCAGAACAATCAATAATATCAATTCCCAACGAAGTGCATGGACACCCCCTTCAGGATATGTTGCTGTTGTTGATTATTTTATTAACCAATGCATGTAAAACACCACTAACATCAATTCTCACTGCAGTCACAACCACTCTAACCTGACACCTGGTGAGCTTGCAGCCCTCAGATCTCTGCAATGTAGGAATGACATTGTTATTAAACCACCTAATAAGGGAGGTGCCGTTGTGGTCTGGCAAAGGGAGCTATATATCACTGAAGCCACACAGCAACTCTCCGACACCAGGTTTTATTCTTCTCTTCCACAGGACCCCACTGCTGACTATCAGACTGAGGTCACCACCACCATCACCTCTGTTATTGAAAATGAAGAACTCCCTGCTTCTGCTAAGAGACTCATAGTTCGGCATCCCAGGACATCCAGGTTTTATCTGCTTCCCAAAATCCACAAATAGGTAACCCTGGTCGTACTGTTGTGTCTGCCTTCTGCTGCCCCACATCCCACATCTCTGCATTTTTGGATAGCCTCATGAGACCCCTTATTGAGTCCCTGCCTTCCTATGTTAAAGAAACTAACCATGCTCTCCAGTTATTTGACAGGTTCAGATTCAGTGGCTCTCATCAGCTTATCTTCACCATGGACATCAAATCTCTTTACACAGTGATCCCCCACAGTGATGGTCTTACAGCTTTGCAGCATTTCCTGAATAAGTGGGAAGTTCAGCAGCCACCCACACACACACTCACTCATCTGGCAGTACTTGTTCTTACACTCAATGCTTTTTCTTTTAATAATAGTTTTCCAACAGGTCAGTGGAGTTGCCATGGGTACCAAGATGGGTCCCAGCTTTGCCAATCTGTTTGTGGGTTCTGTGGAGGAACAGTTTTTTCTTTCATTCACAGGGTTTGTGCCTGAACTCTACAAATGCTACATAGATGACTGTGTGGGGACCACTTCCTGCTCCAAGGAGACCCTCCAAGTCTTCCTCGACAAGTTTATCATAGCCCATCCTTCCCTTCAATACACTGTCGAAGTATCCTCCTCTACACTACCTTTTCTGGACATCCAACTGTCAGTACAGAACACTGGTCTGAAGACATCAGTTTATTACAAACCCACTGACTCTCAGAGTTTCCTCCTCCACAGCTCCTTCCTTCTTAAACATGTCAAGAATGGCCTGCCTTATTCACAGTTTCTTAGACTTCACAAGTTATGCAGTGAAGAAGCTGATTTTGCTGAGCAGACCCAAATACTATTTGCCAGCAGATTAGGCCTTATGGTCTATCGAGTCTGCTCGAACCTCAGATCCTTAGTTGGGTACCGAGACCTTCCCCTCCCTTGTGCTCCAGAAACCCCTATCATCCATCCCCACCCCCCTGGGACAGGCCATCATCTGATACATCCACTTTCTGTGTCTGTCCCACCCTCTCTTGAAGCCCTCCACTGTGGATCTCTGAACCAGCTCGCCAGGCAGTGCATTCCAAGGGTCCACCACCCTCTCAGTGAAAAACCTCCTCCTCTTTTCCCTCCTCACCCTTCCACCTTCCAACTTCAAACCATGCCCTCTGGTGATACCTCCCTGCTTTAGTCTAAAGATCCCCTCCATGTTTACCCTATTTATTCCCTTGAGGTACTTGAAGACCTCAATCATGTCCCCAATCTCTCCTCCTCCAATGAAAACAGGCAGAGCTCCTCAAGTCTGTCCTCATCGTCAAATCCCTAGCCTCTGTATCATCTTAGTTGTCCTCCTCTGTACCCTCTCCAAGAGCTGTATGTCCCTCTTCAAGTGTGGTCTCCAGTGCTGTACACAGTACTCAAGGTGTGGTCTAACCAATCCGTTGTACAGCGGCAGAATCATTTGCTTGCTTCTAGAGGTGATCCCCCTTACGATGCATCCCAACATCCTGTTTGCCTTGCTAGCCGCTCTCCTGCACTGCTCAGAGTTATTTATACGTGCATCCACCATGACCCCTAGGTCTTTTTCCCCTATTGAGGCCTCCAGCACCTCCTCTCTCAGGGTGTACCTGTGTTTAGGGTTTCCCCAACCAAGATGCAACACCTTGCACTCGGGAATATTGAAATTTAATTTCCATGTGTGAGCCCAGCTTACCAGGGAGTCCAGGTCCCCTTGCAGGGCCAACCTCCCCTCTTCTCCCTCAACTACTGCTCCCATCTTGGAGTCATCCGCGAAGAGACTCATTTCACACCCTATACCCTCCCTGATGTCCGATATGTATGCATTAAACAGGATCGGACCCAGGACCGAGCCCTGCGGTACCCCACTACCAACCTCCCTAGGGTTCAAGAGCTCCCCACAGACCACTATTCTCTGGGTGTGTCCAGCTAGCCAGTTTTCAATCCATCTGACCATCAAAGGGCCTACTCCTAACCCCATCAGTTTCTCCACCAGACCATTGTGGGGGACAGAGTCAAACACCTTGCTGAAGTCCAAGAATAATACATCCACAGGCTTTCCCCTGTCCAGTTCTGATGTTACCCATTCGTAGAATTCCACAAGATTGGTTTGACATGATCTACCTGAGCACAAACCCATGTTGCCACTGTCCAGACCTCCCACCTCCTCCAAGTACACCCCCAATTGTTCCTTTAGTATACTCTCCATTAATTTTCCCACCACCGAGGTCAAACTGATGGGTCTATAGTTATCTGGTACTTCCCTCAACCCCCTTTTATGGATTGGCACCACATGTGCCTCTCGCCAATCCCTAGGTACCCTCCCTGTCTCAAGTGACCTGTTGAAGAGCTCTGCCAGGGGTGCAGCCAGTATGTCTGCCAATTCCCATAGTACTCTCAGATGAATGCCATCTGGCCCAGGAGATTTGTCTTTCTTTAGGGCCTTGAGGGCTAACCACACCCTTTTGGCAGAAATAGCATCATCCATCCCCTCCATCTTACTGGCCTTTTTATCCTTATCTAGATGTGACACCCCTGTGGTACCTCTCCCTCCCTCTTGCTCCATTTCTGTTGCTCCCCTGATCCCACTCACTGCCACTTCTATCCCCTTCTTGCCTTGTTTTGTAGATATCCCATCCCCCTCCCTAGTGAACACAGAGGCAAAGTACTTGTTAAATACCTCTGCCTGGTCCCTCGCCTCTTCCACCCACCCTCCTTCTGATCTCAATCTGCTGAGATGGCCCTTAGTTTTTCTCCACTCCCCAATGTACCAGAAGAACCCCTTTTCCTCTCTATGTATCCCCTGTGCCAGCCACTGCTCTTTACTGGACTTTGCTCCCCTCACCATCCGGGTGACTTTTCTAGATGCAAGATGGTACATTTCCTTATCCCTATCCCCTCTTGTTGTTTTATATTTTTTGTAGGCAGCCTTCTTTTCTCTGACCGCTACCTGTACCTCACTGGACCACCAGCATGGTTTATGTGACCTTGCTCCCTTATGTTTCAACTTAGCGCAGATCCTGACTGCCTCATGAAGTCCCCGTTTTATGACCTCCCATTTCCTTTTCACACTTGTCATTGATGTAATCCCTTCAAATGATCCTTGAGAATATTTCCCATGCCCACTAAGTCTGCCCCTAGAAGTCCACTGCCAGTGTCCTAGATCTCCCCCCCCCCCCACGTGCTTATTTGAAACCAGACAGTATTGTGGTCGCTCCCAGTCAGGGGGTTCTCTACAACCAGGTCCCTTACCAGATCCCCATCTGCCAGAACCACGTCCAGGACATGCCCCCCCATGCATAGTTTTTTATCAACAGGGGATACCCTAAAAGCACAGTGGACAGAGCACTCTCCCGGAGTCAGTGACATGCCCTGTAACCTTGACCCCTGCAGGAAGGATACTGTCATGCAAGAACAACAGTGAATTCCACTAGTGCTTCTTTTCCATCAAAGTACACCTTCTCCTCACAGGATCATCACCAGTAACTTTCCCATTTTGCAAACTGACCCCAACATTGGTGCTTTTTTTACAGAATCACCTATTGCCTCCTACCGTCGGCCACCCAACCTGTGGAATCTCCTGGTTAAAAGCAGCCTTCCTACTCCTAACAGTTCCTCCCTGCCAGGTACCAAACCTTACAACAGAACTCACTATTACACCTGCAAATTTGTTTCTAGTATGACTGAAATTTGTGGGCCTACAGGTGTTTTTCACATCACCAAGGAGTTCTCATGCACCTCCACTAATTTGGTATATTGTATTCTTTGCAGGAAGTGTGCAGCTATTTACATCAGAGAGACTGGTAGATGCCTTGCTGACCATTTCAGGGAACATTACAGAGCAGTCAGGAATGGAGACACTGCTAAACCCATTGTATCCCACTTTATCTAAAGGGACCACAGTGTCAATGACCTTTCTGATTGTGTCCTTCAATAGGGCTTCTGGGATTCTGACCATAGACAAAACATGGAAACCAAGCAGATCATCCACCTTGGCTCCTGGCAGCCCTCTGGTTTAAATGATAAACGTTAGCAGAAAATAAGTCTATCAGCCACTCCTTATTTTCCCTAAATTCTGTTTGTATCTGTACACATTTACTTTCTTTTTCATTTTCACAATAAGTCTCCATCTCTGTCTCCTACCCCTACATTTGTCACCTTTCAGCCTTCTTACTAGGCCCTGTTAATTAGTCCCCACCTGGGGACTTCTCTAGCTCTTTCACTCTTATTATGCTTTGTCTTTCCCATCATCACCTTTTTGTTTAACAGATTCTCTCTTAGTCTTGCCATTTATCACTTCTTCTCCCTGAGTCTCCCCTTTTTTCTTTCCCCACATATATATATATATAGATATATATATATATATATCTATATATATATGAATATATATATAGATATATGTATTTATTATGGTAGCGGTAGTGCTACCATAATTAGAGTTGAGGAGCCATGTCTATGTTAAACCCCAAAACTTTGCACCTTAATAACTTTTCAACTGTTTGACAGATTTGGCTGAAATTTGGAATACTTGATCAAGAATCATAGGCCTTGGGATCTGCCAAGTTTCATAGTGGTAGGATATACGGCTGTGGAGTTATTAAGCGTGATCTGTGCGTACGTTTACGCTTTTTCTGGAATTATATGGTCGTGCCTACAGGTTATGCGTTTGCCGACCAGTCCAAAATCTTCAGGAAATGTGCGGCGGGGTCCCTGATGTGCCTTTTGAAGATTTAGTGAAAAAATATTAAGCGTTCAAAGTTATTCAAAAACAGTTTCCCATTATAAGTCAATGGGAAAAGTTAACAAAAAGTTCAACACTTTCGCAAATGCATTTTTACTTTTGCAAATGGGCCTGTTACTTTCACAAATCGGCCATTTTGTTTTCAGTTGGTGATCAGAAAAATGGTTGGCATTTAAATTTGGGACCCTATAGCAACCTAATTCTTTTTGTATTCACCTAGTCGGACCCTGAGGATGCTTGCCATGTCTTTATTTTGTGGTAAAACACCCCAGAAATATGTTTTTCAAATTTCTGGAAAAAGTACTTTCGCAAATTACTTTCTTGCTCATGAAAGTGTCGAACTTTTTCTGAAGCTTTCGCAAATTGCGACAGTAGTTTTCCATCTGTGGGACAGTCACAGCGATTCTTTGGCACTGCGCTGCAAAAGAACGGTTAGGAGTTTTGGGCTGAAATTTGGAGGGAACGGAGCCGACATTTCACAGATGTGCCTTTCAGTGTTGTGTTGAAAAAATATTACATGGGGACAAAGTTACGGCACTCCAAAGTTGACAGTTTTTCCCATAGGATAACATTACGGCGCTCGACGCATTACAGAAATCCTTTGGATCCCTGCTGCAAAATAACGGTTTGGCCTTTTTTCCTGAAATTTGGAGGAAGACAGCCAACAGCCCACAGATGTGCCTTTCAGTGGTTTGGTGAAAAACATTACAAGGAGCAAAGTTATGATTGCTCCAAACTTTTCTTTTTTTCCCATAGGATAACATTACGGCGTTCGCCGTGCCTTTCAGGGCCCGTATCTCGGAAACGGTGCGAGATATGGACTTTTTGTCAGAAAATTTCTTAGCCCCCAAACAGGGGCTAAGATTCAAATTAACCAGGACAGTTGTAAATAATATGACTTTTAAATTTTTTTCTATATCAATACGGTTCCTGAGATATAATGTATTTAGTATTCAAGATCTCATTTTCTGCCCGATACTCATTATTTTGCATACATTATTTGTACTCACTGTCTTTCTCAATGCAGGTTTTGGAAAACCAGCTGCAATAACCATTACTGTTACTGTTGCCCTTTCGCTTGCGTTCATTTCCCGTTCACTTCCGTTGGCGTCTGCGCCACCATGTGTGTTATCCTTTGCGTTTTCATTTTGCTTGCGTTTCTGTTATTTTTGCCATTTCTGCCTACAGTACTGTTTATCTTTCTGTTTGCTTTACATCACCATGCCCATTGACATTTCTGTTTGCAGGCACCATGTTACTATGTGACAACACATCACCTGGCAGACCATTCAGGTCTACGCCACCATGTGCGTTACCCTTTCTGTTCTCATTCATGCTTGTGTTACCATGTGCGCCACTGTTAGCATTTCTGTTTGCATTGCTGTCCCTATTAGTATGCCACAAGACATCATGTGGCGGGAGGGCCAGCTCCGCTGCTGCATTCATTCACTATTTCTTGTTATCATTCTCAAGAAGGAAATTAGAGGCAAAAACTCAGTTTAATGCATTAGTTAGGGTTGTTCCACAGCAACAAAAGTGAGAAATTAGCTGTTAGGGTTGAAACCCCCTTGCACCCCCACCCCCAACCCGGCATTGGGGTGTGCATTGGATCATGGGTCTAACTCTCACCTCATTCTCCTATACTTCTGCTGCTTTACACATGTCATGGGGTGAGAGTTAGGGCTGATGATCCCAATCACCAACTCTCTATCATCATCCTTGCGTTTTCATTTTGAGCTTGCGTTTCTGTTACTTTTTTGCCATTTGTGTACCGTGCTGTTTCTCTTTCTGTTTCACTTTGTGTCACCATGCCCATTGACATTTCATTTACAGGCACCATGTTACTATGTGACAAGACATCCGTGTACACCGTTCCCATCTCTGCCACCGTGTGCGTTACCCTTTCTGTTCTCATTCGCGCTTGTGTTACCATGTGTGCCACTGTTAGCATTTCTGTTTGCATTGCTGCTCCTGTTACTATCCACAAGACATCATGTGGGCGGGAGGCAGGAGGCCCTACCGCATTACATTCATTATTTCTCAATATCATTCTCAAAAGAAGAAGTAGGAATAAAAACTCCGTTTAATGCATTAGTTAGGGTTTTCCACAGCGAAAAAAGTGAGGAAATTAGCTGTTAGGGTTGAAAACCGAACTCAATTCACCCCAGCACCACACACACACACACACACACACACATTCAAGTATGGGGAGGATCAAGTCAACACAACCAATGACAGACATCCAGCAGCAGGTGGCAGAAATAACAAACAATTGTCTAAATGTACTACGAGACATCCCCACCCACCTGACCAGGTACTGCATGCTCAGTGGAGATCAACAGCAAAACTGGGGCCATGTACCAAGCGTGACATCCCTGATTGCAGCCACACAGCGTACCACACTTAGTAGTTGCATGGCCTTACCTACCGATGCTCTACACCACACCACAACTGGTATTGTGCCGTTATTCAATATAAATGCTAAACGTGCATGATGACAGTTGTAGAAAGGTTTTAACACTACTGAGTATACATTAATTAAGAGAAGCACATAAATTAACTACAAGACACTAGCATGCTCAAGATAAAAGTAGTGATACATTTAGTAGGTGATTTACATAGTAGTACATTTATTGCAATGGTTTACTCAACATAAAGAGGCTGATGTAAACGTATGGAAAAGCATTGCCTGTTCAATGCTGTGAAATTGGTACTGCCAGTATCACATGCATTCTTACTGATGAAGGTGTACTGCTGATGTACATACATAGACCTTCAGTGTGTTTCAATATTAAAGATGCAGTAAGTATTCTTTGTAAGAAAGATTGTAATTGCATGGATCAGGCCAAGCAACTTCTAAATATCATAGCACTACTGAGCCAACAATGATGTACCTGTATCGGACATGTATATAGAATAAATTTTCCTGTAGGCACTTACAGGTATGTTGTACCTGATAAAGACAATCTCATTGCATCTGTGATGACTAACTTATTCAAATAGTAATACATTTGCTATTGTTGCAATGAGTGATCTATACCACTTATGGACACAGTGTGATTTTTTAACAGTTGTTTCATACTCAGGCTGTATGCCTACTGTTTGGGTTGCCACACTTCTGTCACTGATATTATCAAAGTGATAACTATGTTAATTCTGCTACAACAGGAATCAAGTAGGTATGGTGTAGATATAAACAGAATGTCTTTTAGTATTGATTTAACTCATAATGGGGTAAGTGTACTAGGACAGCAGGGTTATCCTCTATCACTGAGTCTGTCAGTTATAATCACACTAGGGTTTCGATGACTGTAATGATCAAGTTACACTGTTCATCTTCATGAGTTCATATTCACAGCCATTCTCCAGTAACTAGACGGTGTATGGTGTAACTGGGTGGGACACTGTGTTGCAAAGCTGCTGCAGTGCCAGCAGAGGGAGAGTATCTACTCATAAAGACAATTAAGCAATAAGGCATGACCAACAGTTATGTTAAATGGTCTGTTAATCACCCTGTAGGGGTTTAATGTTGAATGAGGCATAGCCAAGTGCCACATGTCACTAGACAGTGATAAACTGACCATTAATATAATACCTGGGAGTGGCTTATTGCTATCATAATAAAACTGTTTTTTAAACAACATTAAACCATGTTCATCATATGGTTAGGCTCTACATGTATGTTAATAAAAACTAAACATAAAGGCTGTTACAATGTTTACAGTCAATTAAAGCTGCATTTCTCAAACCCTTGTTATAATCAGAGATATTATACCTGTACAACTCCTTGGTTTTGCTTAACTCTGTTGCTCAGGTGGCCCACCACAAGTGGTGTGGTCTGGTGTGGGGCATCGTTGGGTAAGGCCATGCAACTACTAAGTGTGATGCGTTGTGTGCAGCTGCAATCAGGGATGTGTACGTTTGGTGTACATGGCCTCAGTTTTGCTGTTGATCTCCACTGAGCATGCAATACCTGGTCAGGTGGGTGGGGATGTCTGTAGTACATTTAGACAATTGTTTGTTATTTCTGTCACCTGCTGCTGGATGTCTGTCATTGGTTGTGTTGACTTGGTCCTCCCCATACTTGAATGTGTGTGTGTGTCTGTGTGTGTGTGGTGGGGGGGTGAATTGGAGTTAGGGTTTTCAACCCTAACAGCAATTCCTCACTTTGTCACTGTGGAACAACCTAACTAATGCATTAAGCGGAGTTTTGCCTCTAATATATATATAGATGATATATATATATATATATATATATATATCTATATATATATATATATATATATATATCCCTTATTTTACCCACCCCACACTAACTTTGTTTTTTTCTCTTTTAGATATTTCCTGAAGAAAACCTAAGGTTGAAACGTAGATTTTTAACTCTATTTTCTATTTTCAGCATGCATTTAATATAACCATTTTGGTTTGATAAAACCTCAAGGAATGTTCAGCACAAAGTGGGAGTCCTATTCCAGAAGCTACTGAAAATACCAAACATGAAACAGGCAATCAAGAGGGTCATGTTATGGGAAAAGGATGGGCATACTTCGATATGGATTGAAAAAGGGGGAGCCTACCAGGCTCTATTATCAAAAACAGTAGATTTGGATTCACTAGGCATCCACATATTAGATGAAAAAGAAGGGACAGGAAATGTCACACATTCAAAGGGAACATCTCCAAGCTGGAAATTCATGATTGATACTGTGAATAGATACACCATCTTAGCAGGGAGACAGGACTGACTAAGAACAGAAGAGGGAAGAGAGAAATCCCAGGCCTCACTAATGTTAAAAAGAGGGTTTGATTTTGAATTAACAACTGTCCTTTGGAACATTTCAGGTTTAAAGGATAATTTAGGGGATCCCGAGTTCCTAGAATTTTTTAAAATCTTCCAGTGTATATGTTTCCAGAAAACATGGATGAAAGAAAATATCAAAATTAATGGTTATAATTCCTTCTATATACTGTATAAGCTAAGAAAATACAAAATTTGGTAAACACACAGGTGGGCTCCTCACCCTGTGGAAATCTGCAGAGAACATAGAAGCCACAGAAATTAATACAACTAATGACAGAATTTTACAGATAAAAATAACAGGTGATAATGAGATTTTAGCCATATTTAATATTTACAGCCTACCAACCACTGAAATGGAAGGTATCTCAAATGTATTAAGTACTTTGGAATCCCTATTTGAGAAACAAAGATATTCATATTAAAGGTCCGTGTCTGCTGTTCTCAGCCTTTGCTGATTGTATTGTGAGGCTTTCTGGCATCATGCAATTTTGGTTAAAGTTGAGCCAGTCCTATTAATTCATGGGCATTTGCATATGCTTCCCATAATGCTTTACATTATTGGGGTATGTGAAATTTGTGTTTCCTCTAAAATTTGGCTATACAACCAATATCCTCGGGGATAACCCATGCCCAGTGCATTTCCTCTGGGGTACTTTTGTACTTCTCTTCTCTCTCTACTTTGGGCTGCTCATGACCCAAACAAATAAGGTCCCCTATAGGATGGCTCCCTCTCCCTGGGCTGAGACACAGATATGACACACTGATGAGTCCAAATGATGATGAAACACGTGTCTGTGTCTGCTGTTCTCAACCTTTGCTGATTGTATTGTGAGGCATTCTGGCACCATACAATTCTGCTTTAAAGTTGAGCCAGTCCAATTAATTCATGGGCATTTGCATGTGCTTCACATGATGCTTTGCATCATTGGGGTATGTGCAATTTGTGTTTCCTCTAAAATTTGGCTGTATGGCCAATATCCTCTGGGATAACCCATGCCCAAGTGCATTTGCTCCAGGATTCTTTTGTACTTCTCTTTTTGCTCTACTTTGGGCTGCCCATTACCCAAATAATTATGATCCCTTATAGACTGGCTCCCTCTCCCTGGGATGAGATACAGATATGTCACACTGATTAGTCCAAATGAAGATGAAACACGTAACTGTGTCTGCTGTTCTCAGCCTTTGCTGCTTGTATTGTGAGGCCTTCTGGTACCATACAATTTTGCTTAAAGTTGAGCCAGTCCAATTAATTCATGGGCATTTGCATATGCTTCTCATGATGCTTTGCATTATTGGGGTATGTGAAATTTGTGTTTCCTTCATACTAATATGGGAATAATAATCCTTGGGGATTTTAACTCTAGAATAGGCCAATTTTAAGAATTAGAAGAAGAATTATGCAACCTTGTAGGGACACTGGATAATCTGAGAATATTCCAAACAAGGTACACAGTGGATTAAAGTACCAATATAAAGAAGAGGAAGGTCTATGAAACATAGATAAACAATAACTGCATACTTTTAAATGGCAGAACCATATCAGACAAGGCAGCGAATTATACATACACCTCTACAAATGGATCTTCAATTGTTGACCTTATCTGGATTAGTATTAACCTGATCCCAAGATGTTTGGACTTAAAGGTTGAGGGTCAAGTAGAATGTGAGCACTACCCTGTCATATTAAGGTTAAACTGGGAGCTGACACAGGCAAGAAAGAAGAAGGGAAGCATCCCAATAATTAATAGACATAGACATAGAAGTTGCATAAATTGGTCTATAATTGATAGCAGGGATCTGAGACCGAAAATGGGGAACATAGGTATTGTTGGCAAACTATGCATTGGAGGACGATTCAGCATGCATAAAGAAATTTGAGAAAATTATGGCACTAACATCCAATTTTTTCTGGAAAAATTTGTGTGTGTACAATAGAAAATGTGCCAATTGGTTCAATGGGGAATGTAAAATTGCTAAAAGAACACTGAACTTACAGATGAGGAATGTAAGAAAAGTTTCAAATAAAAGCAATAGAAAATATCTGAGCAAATTAAGAGAGGATTATAACAAAAAGTTGGCAAAATTACAAGAAAACTCTAGAAAAGCTCTTTGGAAAAAATGTGAGTGGATAGTCTTAGAAATGGACAATAGTAGATTCTGTTTAATGGTAGTGACAGGCACATGGAATTACACTGATGGATTGGAGGCACTGGTTGAATCAGGAAGATGGGTAAAACATTTTAAAGCCATATTCTGTGTCAGTGAGGCAGATCCAAATACCACACTGGTAACATCTAATAACTGGATCAACTTGGAAAAAGAGATTTCAAGTGATGAAATTTGCAAAGCCATTGCCTCTTTCTCAAAGCATAATGCACCAGGACCAGATGGCGTCCCTGTAGATATAATGGCAAAAACAGTAGACCTCTGGATCCCATGTCTATACAAGTTACTTTACAATATAAATGAGACCACTAAAATCCCCAGGTCTTGGAAAATAAATACACTGGTGCCAATCTTTAAGAAAGGAAACCACAGAGACCCTAACTTCTATGGGTTCATAAGCCTAATAGACAGTACCCCAAAAATCTACACCAGAATTATCATCAACAGGTTATTAAAATGGACAGTAGACAATACAATCCTTGATGAGGCACAGGTCAGCT
Source organism: Neoceratodus forsteri (assembly GCA_016271365.2). Classification (NCBI taxonomy): domain Eukaryota; kingdom Metazoa; phylum Chordata; order Ceratodontiformes; family Ceratodontidae; genus Neoceratodus; species Neoceratodus forsteri. Next base: position 631,800,766 of record CM028132.1, read on the forward strand.
TTATTGCAGGCCATTCAACTATCAATCAATGCTTCGTCTTAAATCATCTAGTATAAAAATATAGGAATATCAAAAAAACTAACATTTACTGCATGTTTATTGGCCTGAAGGCCACATTTGATAGGGTAAACAGAAAACTGCTTTGGCTAACATTGGAAAAGCAGGGGTTGGACAAAGCCAACTTAATTCAAACACATGGGGCCTTATGCACTAATGGGTGGGAAATATGCACCGGAGGTGCGTATCCTGCCCACATAGCTGCACGGTCCTGGACAGGCACAGGGTGCATGGTATGCACTACCGCAAGCACCCACAGAACACCTGTCAGCCTCCCCACCCACTCAGCATGCAGGGCTGTGCAGGGTGGCCAGGAGGCAGAGAAGTGGATCTGGGCTGGCATCCACTAGGATGCCTGTCCCAGGCCAAGGAATAGATTCCTTGCACAGTGGTGTGCAGGTTTGGGTCCATAAATAGCCCCTGCAGTATACAGACCTGTGTGGCTATGCCCTGCTGGGCAACAGACCCTGTAGCCAAGCTCCCAGGGCACAGCAGTGACCTGCTGCTCTGCTGAACCACCTCACTAACACAGGGTGGCCGGGCACCCTGCAAGCACTGTCCCCATCACATGTTCACCCTATCCCATAGTGCCATGGCAGCCATCCCCTACTTGCAGCACCCATGCTACATTGTGAAGAGGTATGCCCCCCTTCCCAACCATGGCAAACCTTCCCCAGATGGGGTACACATATCAACCCCAGCTGTGCTCCATCCTCATCTTGGCTGTACAAGCCCCCACACACACACACAGATTGCCTTCCAGATGCTGGGCAGCCCCCACACACACACACATGACAGTGACCCTGTCCTGATGCAATTGCCCCCATCTCCTCAAAGAGCCTCATCGTGCGTGCACTGCCTGATACAGGACAGCATAGTGTCCCCGATGCTGGTGCACCGCTTTCATTGGTGGCCAGTGAACTCACCACCCAACACCGTGGCACCAACCCCCCCCACACATACTTCCTTACCTCTCCATTAGTGCTGCGGCCCAAGATGGCCAGCAGCACAGCCCTCCGCACACCTCGTCTGCCAATGGCCATTTGGCAGATGCTGGGAGCGCACCACCTATATATAGCGGACGTGCTCCCAGCATCCTTTGGACAGCTGGTGGCCAAGGAGGTGTGCAGAGGGCTGTGCTGCCAGCCATCTCAGGCCATGGCACTGACAGAGAGGTATGGGAGTGTGTTTGGGGGTGTAGGTGCCATGGGTGGGAGGGGGGCCAAGGACCACCATGTTACAGTGTGTGCACCAGGATGGGGTGTTGGGATGGGGGCCTGGGGCATGACGTGGGGGTGTTGGGTGTGATTGCCTTGCAGTACTGGGATCAGGGTAGGTGGAGGGGTGTTTTCCCAGATCGGGCATGGGGCTACCATGTGTGGGGTGGGGTGTTTGGGGGCTGTCATGGATGGGATGCACTCTGCTGGGAGGGATGCCTCACATACAATCGGGCCAGAGCACACATGGGTGGGAGGATAGCTAATGTTCCACAGGGTTGGTCCAGACATGTGATGTGGGTAGGGGGCACATTGACTATCATTGCATCTGGGTCCAGTGCTGACCTGTGTGTGTGTGTGTTCCATTAGTGTGTGTGTGGGGTTATCCTGGATTAGGGTCAGGAGTGCACAGAGGGGGATGCTACCATGCTGTAGGGGAAGGGACTGCACTGTAACGGGGTCGGGGCCACTACAGGTAATGGCACTTGGGTGGCCATGTGCATGTGGCTGTGTGCATAGGGTACATAAGGCAGGGTTCCACCTGGCATAATGGGTGCCATGGTGAATGGCGCTTAGTGCTGGCATGCCCCCTGCATACCCCCTCCCACCCCGGCATGTTGCTGTCTGTGTGGCTGGGGGATCAGGCACATAACTGCCACATGTGCTGTCTGTGAATACTGCATGGGGCCCAGTTCCATGGCACTCAGTCGTAGCTATGACAGTGCACATGGTTTACGCAGTGCATTGGTATTGTACATAGGGCCCTATATCAGGATAATATTACAAAAAAAAATATGAATAACATAACACAGATAAGATACAATTCCTATGGAGAAAAAAGTAATTATTTCCATACAAACAGATGGGTGAAACAAGGTTGCTCTGTTTCCCCAATTTTGTTTAATATGTTCTTCAACAAAGTTTTAACAAAATTGTGTGATGAGAATTTTCCCATGCCCCAAAAAGGGATCCACAACTGCACCATCTAGCATATGCAGATGATGTGTTTCGCCTGTCATGCAGCTATCTGAGGATCAAAAGACTGGCATAAACATTTTATGTGGAATGCAAAAAGGTAGATCTGCAGATTAACTTCAAGAAAACTAAAGTAATGGTTTGTGGGGGAAACAATAGAAGATACAAATGTATAATAGAAAGCAGCAAATTAGAGGTGGTAAAGAGTTTAACATCACTTAATGTAAAATAGTGCATTTTGGGGAAAAGAATATTGAAGCCACATATTACTTAAATGGAGAACAACTGCAGTCAGTAGAAGAACAAAGGAATTTTGGAGTTACAATAACAAGGTATCTCAAATTTGATAGACACTGTAGTGAGGTACTAAAAAATGGGAATGGAATGATGAGCTGCATAGCGAGAAATGTCAAGAGCAAGGATAGGAAGGTTGTCATGCCATTGTACCATGCATTGTTGAGGCCACATGTTGAGTACTGAGTCCAGTTCTGGGCACTTCATAGTAAACTGGCTACTGATAGATTGGAGAGACTACAGAGAAGGGCAATGAGAATGGTGAGGGGAAATGAAGGTTTGGCATACCCAGAGAGATTAGAAGGGTTAAATATGTATTCATTAACATACAGAAGACTCTGAGGGAATATGTGCTTGGTGTATAAGGTGACACAGAATAAGGATCTGTGGGAATGTCTGACACTTGATGGCAGAGAGACTAAAAGATTAACTAGGGGTCACCACTTGAGACTTAAGGGAGAGCAATTCGGGGGGAACAATAGAAGACATTGTTTAACCAAAGGGTGGTTGAGGAATGGAATAGGCTCCCAACAGATGTGATACAGAGTGAAAGTATACGTATATTTGAAAACAGACTGGACATATATATGACAAACAAAGGATGTACAGGACACAGTGGAGGTTAAGGAAAGGTTCAAGTCCTATTGGTCTTCCTATGCTGTGGACTTGGAATCTTCGTATGATTCCTATGATTTAAGGATAACTTTCACACAGGACTTAACATGGGGGAACAGTTAAAGAATATCGACACTAAAATAAGGAGATTCCTCCCGATAATGGACAACTTCACCCATAAACTTGCAGGTAAGACACTGTTAGGATGTATTAAGGTCATTAATACTAAAACTAGAACTCAGATTATACTTGGCACTGAAATATGAGGTACACAGAAAATGACTAATATTGAAAAATGTCTAAATGTTTTTACAAGAAATTATTAGGTTTGCCAAAAGGGGCACCATCATCACTGCCCAGAGCTGAACTTGAACAGTTGCTGTTAGAATGCCTTATATGGGAGAAAATGTCCATATATTGGCTAAAGGCATATACAATAAATTAGAAGCATTTATCCAGAAAATGTATAAAGGAAACCTTAAGTTATCTACAACAGCGTATGATTCTTCAAAGTATCATAGCTCTAGAATTCATTATAAAACCATATGGCTTATTACACTGCATGAGTGACATATTTAGAAGACCACCGATGGAAGTTTTCCTCCAAATAAAGACAACGACCAGTGACATATTCAAGCAGAAGGAAATGGGCATGTGTGCCCAATATAAAACTAGTTAATGGCTATCAGAAAAAATAGATTCTTTGGATATGTACCTTCCAGTACTTAAACATCATAGTGGATCCCAAGAGAAGAAAATTATCCAATAGATGCAGATTTGAATACTTTGATAGTAAAAGGCTAAGATGGGCTAAGAAATATCTTTAAAACAAAAAATTATAGTGACATATGCAAATATTGATTAGGGAAAGATGACCTGACACACCTGATGATTTTGTGCCTATTGTACAGAAAATATAGGGCTAAACTTTTAGGCAACACATTAGCATCCCTGAAACTGGAGCCATATAACATCACTACATTTTTATTCAAAACAAAATCAGTACAGATCATGGAGAATGTGGCTTGTGATAAAAAAATAACATATTGTAAATAAGAATCTTTCTTAATAGTAGGGCCTCCCACACCATAGAGATTTCATCTCCTCCAGACTTTCCGGTTATATAAATTCATTTTATTGTATTACCTTAAACCATAAAGGTTACTTGAGTTTTGTTTTTAGTAAATTTTATTGGATTTGTATTAACTAATCCTGCTTAACAAATACATTATTTTAGTGTATTTCAAGACTTTTATACATCACTTGTGTGTATTTTTTAAGTATTTTACTGACTTTATAATGACAGAACTTGTCAAACAAATAAACTTGAATGAATGGATAGACAGACAGACAGGCAGCTCAATAGATAGATAGAAATTGTGATTTTCAGCTCACTGATGAAACTGAAGCCAGCACCAACATTCTAGCTGTGGCTTAGCAGGTCAAGAAAGTCCTGCTATTCTCTTACAGAGAATGTGGGTGAATGGCTTCTTTCACAAGCTGAGCACTGTGGATTCATGGATGCCCATAAATGTTATTTCCAGGGCAATTTTCAAAAATCAAAAATCACAGTCTAACTAAACAGGTCCTAGTTACCTAGCTTCAGGTGTTCATTTTTTGAAAAGAAATCATTTGTGTAGGTGTTTACATTTTTTTGTTAAGATCAAAAACAAGATGATGGCTGGGGGGTGATAATGAGCAGTAGAGAGAGTACATGTGCTCTGCCTCTGCTCTGTCCCACCAGCTTATAAAAGATAATAAATTTAGAGTACCCAGCTATTGTTCTAGTCATCTGTTGGTGTAGAACCCTATCTAAAACCATGATGGATGAATATTTGCTTTCCAGTCCTGGCAAGTCACAGAGAACCTTGGCTAAAAATGCAAAGAAACAACTGCCATCCATGCTCCCAGAGGGATCCGGCCTAGTCTCTTCATCAACAGCTGAAATGTCTGCTCTTGGCCTGATCGTTATAAAATTGAGCCAAAATGTCAAGAAATAGCCAAGCAGCATGCTGCACACCAGGCTCACCAAGGCTGAACAATGAATCTTGGCCCTAGAAGATGCCTTGATCCCAATGCTGGATAAAGTGGGCCGACTGGAAAAGGACTTTAAAGACTTTAAAGAATTATTTGATTACCAAGAGAATTATCATAGATGGCTCAATCTAAGAATCCAAGGCCTCCTGGAAGGAAAAGAAGGCAGTAGTGTTGAAAAGTTCTGTTTAATGACCCTGCCTGCTTTATTGGATCTGACGCCTAAGGGGGCAGCTTTAAACTTGAGCATGCTCATTGGACAGTAATGCTGAAGCCAGACACCGACCAACCCCCTTGCCAAATTATAGTCAGGTTCCACAACTTCCGAGACCATCAGGCAGTTTTGATGGCTTATAGAAGTAAGAAACAGCTTATCTATGAGGGAAACCACCTAGTCATTTTGTGGGACTATTCGCAACACTTGCAAAAAAGGTGAAAGATCTTTTACCCACTAATGAATAAGGTGTGGGAGCTCAAAGTTGATTTTTTCTTAGCATTTCCTCCCATTTAAAATCAAGCATGAGGGAGCTTACATACTCTTTCACTGATGCAGACAGGGCGACTGTTTTCATTTATGATCTCCAGAGGAAGTTTGCATAGGATTGAACGTTGCTCTAGTTTCGGCCTGGAATAGGACCCGCATGTTTGAACTGTCAAATCAGCTCTTTTCTTTTGACTGCTGCATGGTCTGGGACTCCTTTCCTTCCCTAGATGGTCGTGCTTTGCTCTCCTGCCATATGTGGGACTTTGGACAGAAAAGTCTAGTTTTCTCTGACTTGATGTTTTGACTGGTGGCCCTGTCATCTGGGGGACTATGTCTACACCTGCTGGACTAAAGGCGTGAGGTTTCCTCAATCTACAGCACTTGAAGAAGGCCCCTGGATGTCTGTCCCACCCGATTGTGGATGAATCCCTTCTGTGGGAAATGGTGTCTGCTCTGGTGACCCACACAGATGCCTCATGTGACTTCACCCTGGAGGATATCAGTAGGTCTGTGGGCGGCAGGGAGTGGCTGCTGCATGTGAGATTATGGTCACACAGTGTCTTCCCGTCTCCCTTACTCAGCTTCTCACAATTTCTGTATGGGGTTTCCTCCTCCCCTCTTATGTCTTGAGGGACATTTGTGATAACACATGGGGCGGGGGATGAGGAAGGATTGGTTATACTTTACTGGTTATCTGGGGATTAAGTCGACCTTGGTAATGGCTCATTCACTTAGGGGGTACCTGATTGCTTGCTGTGGGGGTCTTTGTAGGTGGAGGGAAGATCAGAGCCCCTGGATGAGCAGGGTGTGATGCTATCAGTCTGGAGTTTCAGTGTCTGGGGGATTGAAGTTACTGACAAGGCAAGGTTGGAGTACAATCCACTGGGGGATATGCAGAGGGAGGGGTATAGTCGCCCCAATGATTCTGTGACTAATGTGTGGTCAGGGGGGTCTGCATGGGTGGGGGTACACCTGTGAGAACTGAGAGTGGTTCACCTGGCCATACTTGGATGGGGGGATGGCAAGCAGCAGTTGTTTATTGTGGGGGCAGATGTAAATCCATTGGCATGATAGCATTGTCTTTATGGTTTGGGCATGGGTAATGGATGACTACACTGGATGAGTAACATGTGGTTGGAGCCTGATGGGTTCTTTGGGGACAGTTTGGTAGGCTTGTTCATGTTGACCACTTGTGACCTCAACCCTGGTTGTTGGTCAACTTCGGGAGCCATTGGGGTGTGCTCCTCTTGGGGACACTGGGCTTTCAGAGTCTTGCTTTTATGAATACAGGACTGGTGGGGGGATCAGGTTGGGTGACTGCCTGATAAAAAATAAATCTGTAGATGATCCACCAGGGGTTCCCATGCTAATTGATAGTTGTCCCTTTTCTAGCTGGGTACATAATATGATATTGATCTAAGGTTCTGGGGGATTGGGGGGAAGGGGAGTACTTTCTAGTATTGGGATAATCTGTTTATACTTCATAGAAGTTTAGGCATTACTGTGTAGGTTTACTACACTTGTAATAGCCTGTTGACAATGGTGAGGTTATTTCAATATACTGTTGGGGATGGGAAGGATGGGATGGGTGTTGAAGTTTCTAGTTATATCTGTTTGATGTTTCAAATGTTTATGTTTTTTTATTTTTCTTTAAAGTCCATTCTGTCTTGGTTTTGCTATGATGCATTGCTATTATATGAAGATGGCAATGGGGCTCTGTGAGGTTTGAGGATTTTTATAAGGGTGTGTTCATCCATTAGCAATTATGGGTCCTAATAAACAACTTACTGTTATTTCCTGGAATGTGAGGGGGGTTTCTTCCCCAGTTAAGAGAATGAAGATTATTACTGCTCTTAAGCATCAACATGTGCATGTGTCACTCTTACAGGAAACACACTTGAGCGATAAGGAGCATGCCAAGTTGGCACAGAATTGGGTAGGGACATGCTATGCGGCCTCCTACTTCTCCCAAAAGCAGGGAGTGGCAGTCCTGGTACATCTAGGTCTCCCCTTCAAGGTGTAGCAGATTGTTGCAGATCCTCAGGAGGAATAGTATATTTTTGTAGAGGGCGAGTTGTATAGGGACACAGTAACATTTGCTAGCATATATGTCCCCGTTGTGTGCAATGATGTATTTTATTGGAGTATTCTTGATATTATAACTCAGGAACAGTTTTCGGGGCTGATTTAGGTGGTGATCTTAACAGAGTGATCTACCCAGCCTTGGATCATTCTGAGGGGAGGGGCAGCCATGTCAATGCAATATGCAATGGCAGTTTGGGATGTGTATCCTGAACTTAGTGGATGGTTGGCACACAGCTAATCCAGGGGCAAAGGAATATACTTTTTGTTCCAATCCCCCACAAGTCTTGGTCTAGAATTGACTATATTTATCTGCCTCATGTACAATATTTTTACTTGAGGTCCCTGCACCTTAAATGGTACCCCCACAGGCACACTACAGACAGCTAGCATTTAGGTATATGTTATACTAACATATAGGGCTAAGGGCATCTACCGTATAAGAGTAGATGTCAGGATATGTATGCACATTATTGCTATACACTTTACTTTCCAATATACACATGTATTTCTTGCTTATGAGATATTAGGACATCTGTGTCCTTGTAATGATATGATATATGAGTCAGCATTGCCATCTTCTGATGATTTGTATTACTACATGGCTATGTACAAACTGTACTTCTTTGTTTCCACAAAGTGATGACTATTACAGAATTGTTTAATGTTATCTTGGACTGAGGAGCCACCTCTAAGTTAGCCAATAGGGCTCATCTCTGTAACTAGAAATGTTTCTATCTTACAGTAACCATGGTAATTATCATAGGTATATAATGTAAAACATTACGTCTTCTATCTCCTAGATCCTAGGAGACATGAAGATTCCAAGAGAATGCCTAACATTGGCTCCCAGTTCCTATTGGTAAGAACTGCTTAGTGCAACTGTGATTTTCCTTTTGGTAGTAATAAACAAGATTTATTACTCTTATGCAACATGTCTGTGATTCCTTGCATGCCCATTATTGCCAGGAACCTGAGAGTGAGGTGTAGACCTCCTGACAATATCATTGATTAGTAAAAGTTTGGCATAGTCCTATCTACATGTCAGATCATGCCATGGTCACCCTTACCCTATCTGTGACGGAATAACTAGATGGTCCACCCCCCTGGAAATTCCTGATGTATCTGCTGGTGAAACAGGATTTTAGGTCATAACTTAAAGAACAATGGCAGTATTATAAGGAAACTAATCAGGGATCAGTTATCAATATGAGAATGTACTAAGATGCTGGCATAGCATTTATGAGGGGGGTCATTATTAAATACTCTATGTGGCTAAATATAAAAAGGAGAAGTGTGAATGGAGACCAACCCTGGAGAGACAGCTTGGGGACTTGGAACATTGGGTGGCCTCTGGTCAGGGTGGTGAGGACCTTCTACTGCTTTCTGCCACTCAGGATGTGCTAAATTTGTTTCTGATGGAGGAGGCCCGGATGTCATGGCTGTTTGCTAGAAAGCAGGTCTTCGAGTGGGGGGATAAACTGGGACGATTTCTAGATATGATCATTCAAGGGAGGAGGGACCCATCCCACATTCCTATCATTAAAATGCAGCAGGGCATTCTAGTGAAGGACAAAGGCCAGGTCACAGAAGCTTTTAGGCAGTTCAATAAGCAATTGCACATTGTGGAATGCACTGGAGAGCTTTAGGTGGTGCTCAGGTTCCTGGATGGGTTAACTCTGCCTCAGCTTTTGGACATGCAGCGTGAGCATCTGGGTTCCCGAAATAAATATGAAGGAGATCCATAGAGCAGGGCAACAGTATGACTTTAAAGGGGAAAGCTAGTGGCCCAACAGGTTCACCTCAGAATATTATAAGGAACTTGCTGCTTTCTTGGTAGAGCCCCTTTGGGAACTTATGAAGGAAGTGAGAGGAGATGGGGCACTCCCTGCTACTTGCTATGAGGCTGCTATCTGTTTATTGCTAAAGCCTGGTAAGGAAAAAGAGTGATTGCACCTCTTACTGCCCCATTTCCTTGTTAAACTGCAATGTTAAAATTATTGCTAAGGTTCTGGTGGGCTGCCTGGAGGAGCTGCTCCAATGCTTGGCTCACCCGGACCAGACTGGGTTTGTACGGGATTGCCTCTCTTACCACTGCATGCATACACTGCTCAATGTGGTTTGAGGGCCTCTCAGCATCCGGGGTGCACCTGTGTGTTGTCCATGGATGCCAAGAAGGCCTTTGACTGCAAAGAGTGGGAGTACTTCTTTGAGGTTATGCAAAGGTTTGGTCTGGGTGAGGGTTTTGTTGGCATGGTGTGGGCTCTTTATGTGGTGCCACTGGCCAGGATTTTGGTTAACAGTTCCATCTCAGACCAATTGCCTCTTTATCGAGGGATGAGACAGGGCTGCCCCTTCTCCCCTCTTCTTTTTCTGATGGCCATAGAACTGTTGGCAATCTGTATTTGGGAAGACCAGAATATTAAAGTGGTCATCGGGCATTCCAGTAAGCCGCATAAACTTTCACTCTATGCAGATGATCTGCTAGTATATGTTACAGACCTAGACAGGTCAATGCTGGCACTGCTTCAGGTGATAGAGGACTTTGCTGTTTTCTTGGGCTATGAGCTTAACTTAAATAAATTTGAACTGCTCTCTAGGCTGTTCCAATTTGGGGAATTCTAGCAATATGTGGGGCCAACAACCAGTCACTGTTTTTTTTAAATATCTGGGGATAAGGATAGGTAAGAATCTCAAATCATTATATAATCTAAATTATACCCCACTTATCACCATTGTATTATGAGACCTGTCTCTCTGGAACACACTGCAGAGTTTCTGGTAGGGAAGACTAAATTTAATTATAATGAATATATTGCCCAGATTGTTGTACTCGATGGAGATGTTGCTATAGACCTTACTAAGGGGAGTATAAAATGGCTTGAGGGAGCCTTTGCCTCCTCCCTGTGAACCAGAATAAACTTGCAATAACTTAAGATGGACACCTGCAAGTGTGGCCCTAATTTTCCATATCTGAAATGCTATTATCTGGCTACTCAGTGCCAGTACATGCAGGACTGGGTGCACTGACCCCCTAACAATGGCTGGTTGGATTTGGACAAGGAGGGTAGTCTGGGTCATTTGTCTGCCTATCTTGCAGTTGGGGAGTGTCAGGTTTATGCCAGACAGGGTGCTTGTAATCCATTGGTGGGATGGGTGTTGGAGGCATGGGAACACCTGGGGTGCTGTAGTGGGGATGCAGGGAGTTGAAATGCTGCTGGTCCTGGTTGTGCAGAACCCTTTTTCCTGCCTGGACTCTCAGATGTTGGGGTCAGGGACTGGGAGGCTAGGGGAATAAATTGTCCAGGGGATCTTTATACTCAAAATGGGTTCTGCTCTTTTGCTGATTTACAAGGCACCACTGGGCTACCACATGCTCATTTTCTTCAGTAACTACAAGTCCAGGCATTCAGGAGGCAGTTGAAAAGGTCCCGAGCATTTAGTGGCTGTGGCTAAGTTGTATGCCAGAAGCTTCGACCGCAAGGTTATACATCAGAACAGAAGTGTTTTCCCCCTGACACCACAATGAAGAGTGAGTCACTATGGGAATGGGACTTGGGGTTTACTATAAGTGAGGGGGATTGGGGCCGGCTGTTGGAATCCCACATGGAATTCTTTTATGTGACAAATACAAAGAGTCTCAGTTTAAATTTATTCACAGACAATACCACCTCCCCCATGATCGTATACAAATATCAACAGAGCTGCAGACCTCAGCTCAAATCCACATGCTGTGCTTGGTATAATTTGAAACATCTAAACAGCACATACCAGCACAACCCAGTCAGTACCATAAGGTTCAAAAGGACTTTATTTGTAACACAGCAATCATGAATATAAAACAAATCTCCTGGTGACATAACTCATGTTACAAAACCAGTCGAGGACCTGTTGCTGAGCTGGACCTTTGGCGTTTGTTTTATATTCATGATTGCTGTGTTCTAAATAAAGTCCTCTTGCACCTTATTGCATTGACTGTGTTGTGCTGGTATTTGCTGTCTGGATGTACACACATATTACTGCCCTATGTGTGGCAGATGCCAAATGGCAATTGGCAAATACATGCATTATTTCTGGATCTGCCTGGTCCTGTGGACTTTTTGGATGGCTATTTCCTGTGAGCTCTTAATCATGGTGGGGTGGCAGATCCAAGTAATGCTAGTAGCCATGCTTTTTGGCATAGATGACATAGATGTAGTGGGTTAGGAACCCTTTCCATGTTGGATTTGGATACTACTGATCCTGGCCTGGCAATGTATCAACAATACCTGGGCATCCTGTGCTCAGCCTATAGCCCATCAATGGAGAGGCTTACCAGTACAGGTAGTTGCCTTGGAGTGCCTGTCATTCTTCCTGAGGGGTAATGAGGAGCATTTCCTTATAGTGCGGGAGCCCTATTTGAATTCCTTGCCTTCCCAGGATGCCCAAACATTTAAAAAAAGTGTAATATAGACCCTTCAGTCCTCCTTCCCATAGTAGAAGTGCTAGCAGGAGGCTCCCTGTCACAGGGTCCTTAGCATAGATTTTTTCAAATTCACTTTTATGAATGGGCTTCATGTTGTCATAAGTGTAATGATGTCTAATTTTTTTATGGTTATCTGGAAAATTAATAAAGACGAAAAACAAGATGACAGCCATACGAAGGAGGAATTTCAGCTCACAAAGGAAGAATCTCTGCTTACTAAAGCAGATTCTTCTGTTTTGAGCCAAAAATTCTTATTTCATATCAGACATCTATCTGTGCATGCTAAGAAGTGAAATTTCAAATCCTTATAACTTAGGAACAGAGTAATATTTTTTTTCACCAAACTAGCAAAAGACAGCATTCTAGGTCAAGCCCCTTGTACCCTGAAAATTTCAGAATAAACTTACAAACCATCTGGGCTGTAGGCAAGAAAAAAAACAACAATTTGTTTTCTTTTTGCCCTATCCGTGTCTCTGAATCCGGACACCTGACCATCACAAAACTTGTCAGTTAAAGAGACCTTGAAACCCAGAACTTGCATGCCAACCTTCATGCAATTTGATTGAATGGGGTTGAATATATTAAGGTGCAAAGTTAGGGGTTTAACAATAAACACCCTTTTCAACCCTACAGGGGCTACCAAGCTCTATAATAAATAGGATAAATACAGTATGTTAAACATATTCAAAAAGACGGAAACATAGAATGTGCTGTCAGAAAAGGACTGTTGGCCTACCCAGACTGCCCAGAAAAGAAATCTGGGAAGATAAATCACATTAGTTTGTTTGTTGACAGGTCAAATTTGAGAATAAGATTGTTAATTACCCCTTTGAAATTTGGGCTGGGTGCATTGTACATTAAAGCAGTTGAAAAAAATCCTGACCCTGGAATCAATTCCCAGTAGATTTTATTCATTTTTCCCTGTGAAAAAGTGGACATGTAAAGCTCAGGCTAACTGGTTTACCTGTCAGCCCAGTTGGAAAAGCACATGGATGGTTGTCAGGTGCCTTGGTTTGCTTTACTTCTTTCTCACAATTTACTTCTGTGAAATTATACAGTAATTCTGTCACCTGGATCACAATATGTTCATCGTGCTGTATGGTAATTAAAAAATGTCTGTTAAAGCTGTTTAGTCCCAAATTCCTGGTTATCAAAACAAGATGCTGGGAAAAATGTAATTACAAAGTCTTTTTTTTTTTCTGTCTCAGGTTTTGAGAACATTTAATTTGACAAGTATCCAAGGAGTTACCAAAGCAGCAGATGGTCTATATGCAATCCCCATCAGCCCAGAGCACTGAGAACATGAAAGATAAAATAATTTCACACTTGTCGTTAAGACCCTGTGACACAATGCTGCATTGAATTATTTTCAAATTAAGGACTGCATTTGCAGTAGAACACATTAAAAGCAGCATTTTCAAGCAGCAAATGAAAAGAAACAATGAAATCAGTTCACGTGCTCCTGGAAAGGCACAATGCTGCCCTAGCTGAAACACATTAATGTATACTATGTTTAGTATGCTACTCTGCTTTCTGCCATTATATATTAAATGGTACAATTAAATAGAATGCAATTGTAATTAGCAAACAATGTTATTATATGTTTAAAGAAGACACTTCAAAAACTTTAAATTATTTTAGCATATTGTAACCAAATTGGGGGCATAGCTATCTTTTCATCTGTTAGTTTAAAAAAAATGTTTTTCTTATATAGATAATGTAGAACTGGAATGATTTACATTCAAGTATTGAGACAGCACACACTCAGTACAATTAACTGAGATATAGTATGTGTGTGTTACTATGAACACATTTCACCACAGTCTGTTTAAAAAAATGAACATTGACAAACACAAATGGTGCTTTTTAACAATACTTTCAAACCACTGTGTTAGTAAAAAAGGATCGAAGCTTACACCTTATTGATTGACAGTGTCCCTTTAAAGTGGTAGATGGTACATTTATAACTCTGTAAAAGGAAGGACAGAAATGCAGTAACACCCCTTGGCATGCCACACACACTTACTGTATTATATTCATCTGGAATGACCTTCATTTAGCGCAATTTCTTTCTTGGAGCTGGATAGTAGGGGCCTCAAAAACAGTCACAATTGTCTGTGGTACAATAGTGGAGCACAAAGAGGCATTCTGTTGGGCCACCATCAAAACCTGCCTTGCACAAAGTATGGACATCATTGCAAGGAGGTGGAATCTATCTGGAAACTAAGTTGCAATGCAAATTACTTTATAAGAAGTTAGTGGGTGCAAACATAGTGTACACTTTCTAGCGAGTGGACTAGTAACCACCACAAGTATCTGGGATTTCATAGCACCAGTTGTTTTCTGCTATGAAGAATCTGACAGCAAGGTGAGCACTGTGCTCAAGCAGGGCACCGGGGGTGCCACTGAGGGTCATGCCAACCCCCCCACCAAACGATAAGCAGCCAGAAGATACTGGTGCAATCACTGAAGGACAGAAATGAATAGCAGTAGACTTTTTGAGTACAAAGCTGTTTAGCTCATTTATTGTGACTTCACACAATTTGTGTGGAGTCACAATAAATGTGGTACACAGCTTTTTGCTCAAATAAGTCTGCTGCTATTCATTTCTGTCCTTCAGTGAGTGCACCAGTATCTGTTGGTTTCTTGATGCTATGCCATGCCCATATTCCCTGGCAAACTGCACAACCACTTTAGTCCCTCATCACCCATCTACTCCTCACTTTTAGGTCCACTACTGAGCCAATTATTATTGCATGTTACTGGTTAGCACCATCCATCCCTTGTGGTCCAGGAAATTCAAAGGTAAAGAAAGATTATAAACTAAGTGGATCGTAAGGATGTGGCAAACCACAAAATATTGGTTTGGTTGTTATGAAAGTAGCAATGGTGTTTAAAACATGCTGAGAATAAGAGGTATATTGGAAGCTATGCACTACCAATCTGCCCAACACTTAAAGATTTCCAGTACATAGCCTGTTGGTGGTGTAACTGCAAAGTAAAGAGGTAACCTGTGTGTGAACACAAACCACAGTGGCAACCACACATGCAAGCCAAAAGACAGGAATCATCATTGCAGACACAACAGGCAGTTTGCAAGGCACAAAACCGTTAGTGCTGCAGCATTAATGTGCCATGATGGTACTTAGAAAATGGTTTGGGAATGTACCTGTTCCTGACTGATGGCATTCTAATTTCTAATGCCATGTGTTAATCTATCAGCTCCCACAAATTGCTGTAGATTATTTGTGGCAGGTGCTGCTGTCATGCATCTGATGTGGATTACTATTTGTGGTGCTGTGGTTGAGTCTGCAAAACCCAGTGAGATGCACACAGCCCAATGTGAGCTACAGTAATAGGGCTTAATTTTCATTCAGCCCTAAGATTGACACAGTTTGAACTGATTGACAGCTACAGCAAACTCAAAGTGTGTCAGGGACCCTGTGCCATTTTTTCTAAAAGTAGGGGTCGCTGTGTCAAAGTGCCATGAGTTGCTATAGCTGCAGGGTTGCGCCAAACAGGTGGGACACCCAAGGAGTTTGACTGAGGGTCCCCCCACTTGGCACAACCCAGCTAAGCCTCGAAGGTGGGGGTTATAATGCCTGCAATGAGGGGACTGGAGGTACTGTAAAGGGAGCAGTGGGGATGCCATAAGGGTGACAGGGGCATGGTGGCACTGTAAGATTATTGAGGAGGCATCAGGTGGAGGTGCCATGCTCTGCAATACAGAGCTGATTGGCTCAGGTAGAGGGAGAAGGACAGGAAAGGGCCATGAGCCAGCACTCAAAGGGAAACAGGCCTCGAACATGCCCCAGAGGACCCACAGACCTCCTACCTGTGGTAGGTGGTAGTGGCAGTGGGATGCAGTGATGCAGGTGGTGGACAGGTATGTTCCCCAGAAACAGCAACAGTCCCCTGGTACATAGTCCCTGCATCACAAAAGGCAGATGCCCCACTACACTACCAGGGACTCTGGCTCCTCTAAGGTAAGTTGCAGTCAGTTTCCCTCAAGAATCCAGGTCCTGGTCCATCCCTGTCCACCCCTCTAGCTGAGCTGATCGACTCTGTATCACGGAGCATTGCACCTCCACCAGGTACATTCTCAATAGCCTGACAGTGCAGCCATGCCCCTTCCCCCCATGCAATCCCCACTGTTCCTTCTGCCCACTGTCCCCTCTTTGCAGTCCCCCCCCAAATGCTGCCCTGCTTGTCAGTGGCACAGGGACCTTAGACCACCCCCTGGCTGGTCTAAGGTTAGCTCCCTATTGTGACCATAATGGGGATCAAAAATTAAAAAAAGGGGATGGTGCAACCACCCTTGCAACCTGATGCATGACTGCTTCTGCCACAACAGTGGTGCAAGGTGGCTTTGGTAATTGGTATTTTGATTTTGATGCAGCCTTCACACAAATATTGGGATTGCCACAAATTTCGATGCAAGGTGCCACTTGCATTACAACCATTTGGTGCAGGCATCTGGCGCCAAAGTTTTCCATCTGAAAATTCAGCCCATGGTTTCTATTAATAGCTGACCATAAGGTATATGCCCCCACATAAGGCTTGTAGTTTCCACTTTACCTTCTTTTTGCCAATTACTATATTATCCCACTCAACTGATTTTTAAATTATATAATAATATCTCCCCAAAGAAAAACAAGCTATGCATCACAAAACAAAAAATAATAGCAAGAAATGAACATACATAGAATGTGGGGCATTTCATTGCAATTCACAATATTTTCAACACATAGTTTCAATGGCCTATGCAACCAGTATAGCGTTATGCTTGTGCAACTGTGTTACTTAGGTTTTGGCTGTTCACACTCTGTGTTTCAGAGGAATTACCACCCTGTAGGGGAATCAAAGGCAAGGAACCCTCTAGAGGGACCACCCCTAGACGTGCCACAGGATGATTCCCTTAGCTAAAGTTACCTTAGGATGGATCCCAAGGAGAATGGTGCTATCACTAGAGGAGGGAGGGAGAATAGCAGGGCAAAGAAAAAGTGCTTCAGAAGGAGGCTGAGCTGAACTGCTTATATAGCTCAAGAAGTGGGAGTGGCTGGCTGCTTGTCCATTGAACCATAGGCAAAGCCTTTCAATTCAATGGCCTGCACAGCTAGTATAGTGTTAAGCTTGTGCAACTGTGTTACTTAGGTTTTGGCTGTTTGCACTCTCTAGTCCAGAGGAATTACTACCCTGTAGGGGTACCAAAGGCAAGGAACTCTCTAGAGGGTTCCACCCCTAGAGGTGCTGTGAGACAATTCCCTTGGCTAAAGGGACCTTAGGAAGGATCCCCCAAAACAAAAGTAGTAGTATGAAGCATATAAGCAATCAGTAGTTGTGAGGATAGTACTAGATAAAGCATATGGCAGCTTGATAATGTAATGGGATGCACAGGTTAACAATGGCATGGGTTTTATGGGTTGCAAGAGAGAGCGAGGGGACCTCCTAAGGAGAGAGGGAATGGCAAAAGGGACACCATCCCCGTCCAGCCAACAATGAATCCTGCCTACAGAACTTGGGAACACTATGCTAACTGTTATGACCTGAGACATGGAGGAGAAAAAAAAACCTTTGAGGAGGAAATCTCTGGGGATCCAAGGCCTACGTCGCCTTCCCTCCAAGCTTGGGATATTTTATTTAGTGACGGCTCTGCTGCTGCAATTTGGAAACCCAATTAAAGGGAGGTGGAAAATATTTCAATTTAGAGGAAGGCTCTCACTCAGTCCCTCTAACGGGAATGCCTTTGAAGGCTGCGAGCACCACTGTGCAATAATGGACAACCAAGGCAGGAGGAAGAGAACAGCAACTGCTGAGGCACTCACCTGGCCTACTGATCTACCTTTAAACCAGGTGAACCAGAGGCAGTCATGGGGAGAATAGCTTGAAGGGTACCTCCTCACTGGGTGCTAAAGGGGCTCCCGTAAGCAACCCCAGCCCTTCATAGCTGAGTCTTAACTTCTACAACTTGAGGTGCCGTTGGTAGGGTTGATGACTGAAGGTCCACTCAGAGCTAGGACATTCCTAGCTGTGGGTCAGATGAGAAGACCCTGCCCCCAGCTTTGCATGCTCAAGCTGCGGACTCAGGTACAGAGCAAGACCATCAGCTGCAGGGGAAAACCTGCACCAGAATGGAATGGCTGGCATGCCCCAGGGACTGATGAAGCTGAATGGGCATGAGTACTGAGAACTTGCAGGGTAACTGGCAGGGAGCATTGCACAAAGGTGGCATGAGCAAGAGTGGATCAAATGTAGTTCTTTAAGGCAGGGTAATGCAGTGAGGCAGGGTAACAATAGTTGGACCAGCACACAGGTCAGCAAGTGGTAGGAGTAGTCAGACCAGTACTTAGGTCTGCAAAACACAGTAGCAATGATGTGACATGAACGTAAGTGGGGGCAACAGAATGATAGTGGGCAAGTCAATCAGCCATTCAAAAAGCCAAATTAAGGTGACAAACACTCTGAGGATTTTCAGTGGTGGAGCTTGGATTTAGAACAGAAGTAATTAGCCACATGGGGCTATGACCCCTCCAAACACTTCCCAATCCCCACCGTAGGAAAAACAAGAAAGTGATGGAAGGGTCAAGAACCACATTCAGATATTAAAACTAAGTTACAGCATCAGCAGTAGCTTAGCTGATCTCAGAGTAGAACAGCAGTGTACAAAACAGGGAGTAGCATCAGCTATGAGAGGTAATATTCTATAAGCATGAAAGGAAGGAAGCACAATGCTGTGGAAACAGCTATGACCACAGGAGAGGTATATTAAGCAGGGAAAGCATGATTAAGCTGCATAGCAAGGGTTCAGAAGGAGCTTGACTCAGGTGAAAACAATTAGGCTTGATAGCATGGGGGACAATTATGCTTGTAGCAGGGGAAGGAGCTCTGGTTTGTGTAAAAACACAGGTGCTGATTACAATAACAATGGGAGTAACTAAAAGCAAGTAGCTGAAGCTGTAAGAGCCAAATGCTAGGAGCAAGCAAATGGTAGGAGCTGAGAAAACAAACCCCCTCCCCCCAAAAGAAAACAAAAAGAAAACATAACTAAGACACAAACATAGAAGAAATAGGGAAGGGGCAAAAGGAAGCACACAGTCAGAGGCAAAATACAAACTAGAAGCAGAAGAACAAAATGCAGAGTCCAGCAGAAAGAAGGGGCAGGGCCAAGCCAGCTGCAGAGAACAAACAGACAGCCTCCGGCTAGCAAAGAAAAAGTGCTTCAGAAGGAGGCTGAGGGAAACTGTTTATATAGCTCAGGAAGTGGGAGTGACTGGCTGGTTGCCCATTGAACCATAGGAAGAGCCTTCCAAGTATAGATTTTTTTGCGTAATGTTTCTTCTTTTCTAGTTTTTTTTTTAAATTAATTGAACTTTGCACACCGGCATTGCCCATTGTTAGCAAAATCTGCAGTAGTTAACTACTGATTAGAGGCCACACTAGATAAATTTACTGTGCATGCAAATGCATGGCCGGTCAGGTCACTTATTCTGTCACTATCCCATTCACAGAGGGTGGGGTCAGGTGATGGGTCTTGCTTAACTGATACCAATTTTGTGTGCTCAATGGCACACCTGAGCCTACTGAGCATGTTGGTAATGATAATGTGTAAGTTGTTCTTGTGTCATTAGGAGGAGGAGTAGCACCACTACTTCTCTGAGTGGTGAACCAGAATGTGGGGTCAGTGCTAATGGGAAGAATTTGGGGAGACATAGGTAGAAAGACAGTGACAAGAGAAAAAGGCACAATCATACCATCCAGTCTGATTACCCTTCCTAACTATACTGTGAAGTCCATAGTCACCATCCCTCTCTCCACCCCCCCTTTCCTCTTTCTATGGCCTTGTGTCTATCACACCTTACCTTGAAACCCCACTGATTTGGCCTGCACCACCTCTTTCACCAGACAATTCCCCTTATCCACCCCACTTTTGGGGAAAAACTGATTTTGGGCACCTTTCTTGAATCTTCCTCCTGCCAGCTTGATTGAATTCCCTTTCACATAAATGTTCTTGCTTGAGAGGAAATGTCTTTAAAATGCACCCTATTTATTCCATTCAGGTACTTGTAAATTTATGTCATCTCCCCACTCTCTCCTAATCTCTAGTCTACACATTTCATAGTTTTTTCCACATACAGTATGCTTTTCCTTCCATTCCCTGAGTAACGCAGTTGCCTTCTCTGCACTGCATCCACCCTGCCACAATCCTTATGTAGGTATGGATTCCAGAACCTTGTGCAGTACACAGACCAGTAATCTGTAGAGTGGGACAATAATCTCCCATTTTCTGCTGCCAAGTAGCCTTCCAATGCATCTTGCCCACTGCCTTGATGCAATGTGCTGAAGATTTCAGGTTATTCAAGATTATAACTGCCATGTCTTTCTCCTCAGCTGTACTTTCTGACACTAGCCCTCACCAATGAATATTGTGTTCTTGGGTTCATTTTCCCAGTATGCATTATTTATATTTATTAATTTTTTTTTTGCATTGAAGCTCAGTTGCTAAATCTTATACCAATTTGCCAGTCTCATGTCCTCCCCCCAGCACCCCAATCCCACTCTCAGTGTCTACCCTTGCGCAGATTTTCATGCCAACCATAAAGAGGCAGATCTTTCCTTGTAGTCCATCTCCTATGTTGCAAATGAATACATTGAAGAGGATGAAACCCAAGAAAGAGTATGTGGCACCCCACTGGTAACCTCTGTAATATCTGAGAATTTGTCACATACTTTTTCTCTCTCTGAGTCCTCCCCGAAAGCCAGCTCTCTACCCAAGTGGATGTCCATTCATCCATTCCTAGGTCCCTCAGTTTTTTGACCATCCTTCTGTAGGAAGGCCTTGCCAGATTCCATTTACAGTATGTTGACTGACTGTCCTTTGTCAACTGCCCTAGTCATCAAGGCAAAAATTCTATTTCTTCATTTGGAATGACCTCCCTTTGGTGAATCCATGTTACCCTTTTATCCTGAAACCCATTTACTTGGAGAAAGTCCACCAGTCTTTCCCTCAGTAAGGCCTCAAGTAACTTACTCACTATAGATGTCAAGCTGAGTACTCTATAGCTGACAGGCTCATCCTTCTTTCCATTTTTATGCAAAGATACCACATCAACTCACCTCCACTCTCTGGGGTCCACCTCTGTGTCTGTGATCAGTTGGAAAATATGCTGTTGGAACTACTATGACCTTTGCTGCTTTCTTGAGTATTTTAGGGTGTAGCCCATCTCCCCCTTTTGTTTGTCATCCCATAACTCTTTTAACCCCTTCAACACTCCTTCTTCCCTTATTCTTCTCTGACTTTAACTGCTCCCTTCCTTCTGCCTATTAATCCCCACTCTGCATTCTGGTAAAGGTCCCTTCTCTTCCCTGGTAAATACTGAAGAAACACATTGGTTCACTTACTCGGCTTTCTCCTTCCTCCCATCCATCCTTATTGTTCAACCTCATGATACCCTCGCTGACATATTGTTTTTCTTGGATATACCGGAGAAATGCATTTCTCCCCCAGCTTCACTGTTCCTGCTATTTTGAGCTCTGTCTCAGCCTTACCTTTTCTGATTTTCCTGCTGAACTTATTGGTTGCCCTTAGATAACATTTTCTATCATCCTCCCTTTGACTATAATCTTATTTGTTGACTTCCCAACTCTTTTACCTCACTGCTTCTTTCTCATTGCAAGAAGAACCACAGGGGATGTCTTGCTTTCCTTCACTTACTAACCCTCCTAATGAAGCAGTGTTCCACTTCTTTCATTATGTGAATGGGCCACTGAAGATCTCAGTCAAAACAATAAAGCAAATGTGCAACTGGAGCTGAGCTGGGTGTGGTTTCAGAGAAGTAAGAGGGACAGCAAACACAGTGGAGATCACACTGTCACTTGGGGCATGATTTTCAAAGTGAGAACTCTGGCACATGGCGAGATTGTGCCAAACAGCTTTGACGCAAGTGGCACTTTGCATCAAAGTCTATGGTAATCTCATTTTTCAAACTCAGGCTGCATCAAAATTGGGATGGCATTCACCAAAGCCACCATGCACCACGCTTGTGGCAGAAGCACTCTTGCACCGGGTCACAATGGGGCTTGCGACACAACGAGGTTGCACCATTCCCTTTTTCTGAATTTTAGAAGCCCTGCTGTTTTTGTTGTCCCTCTTACTTCTCTGAAACTACACTCAGCTCAGTTCCAGTTGCACATTTGCCTTATTGTTTTGAATGAGATCTTTAGTGGCCCATTCACATGGTAACAGAAGTGGAACAAGATTTTGTAAGATACACCACTATACCCATGACAGATTTCCTCAACAAACAACATCAACATATTCCATAGTGCAGAACACAAATTTATGTTCCCTGACTCTCTCCACTGTTTAAAAGACAGAGTTCCACCTAGTGGAAAAGTATTTAATCAAGCAATGCTGAGCAACACTGTGTTCCTGTGGCTAGTAGTGGAGAAGCTCAGTGCATTTGAGGGAGTGATGAAAAATCTAGTGATGTTCAATACAGTGTCACGTGATTCTTAACTGTGCACATTTGCCAAGCATGTTCCTCAGCAAAAGATTTATTGTATGTGTGAAACAAGGTGCATGAGGCTCACCCCCATCATTCATTGCTGAAAGCATGTTATTGCCACTGTCTGTCATGAAGATTCATGCCTTCATATTTTGAGTATATATCCAGATGTCTTGCATTGATTGAATGAACTGCAGAATTCTTGCCCCACTGTGTTACCCTCCATGACTGACACATCAAGTAAGGCACTTCTTCTATTGGTATGCCTCTCTGAGGCTTTATGCTTCACTATAACTCCTGAAAGTCCTGGTGGTGGTGAGTGTCATCGAGGCACAGGTCAGAAAGCATAGGAAAAACCAGCAGCAGTTGTAAAATTCACAAAAAATATTTATTTACACTAGCAATAACATAAAAAAATAAACTTTTTTCAGAATAACTATTTACAAAGGAAGAATAAACAGCAGATTCATCAGAGTTTTCCATCAGTCTCTGTGTGTCCATCTCTGCAAGCAATTGCAGCTCTGTCTTATAAGTCCTTCCAATCCTCCATTCTTAACAAGCATCTTACAAAGTGTTCTTTTATGTTTCAGGCTGGTGCTGGCAGGAACGCAGTGTGCCTGAGCTGAGGCCCCTTTTCTGTAGCTCTTCTGCAAAAGGCTTAACACTTTCCCTCAAGTAACCTCTTGAATTTTCAATAGCTTCTTGCAATCATCTCAAACCACAATTATATACATTTTAAAAATTAACACTATAATTTCTAAACAAAGGGATCCTAATATCAGTTATATTTCTACATGATGAATTGCATATATTTTATATCAGCAAATATGGAAGGG
Source organism: Neoceratodus forsteri (assembly GCA_016271365.2). Taxonomy (NCBI): domain Eukaryota; kingdom Metazoa; phylum Chordata; order Ceratodontiformes; family Ceratodontidae; genus Neoceratodus; species Neoceratodus forsteri. Next base: position 631,824,330 of record CM028132.1, read on the forward strand.
AGGAAAAAGACAGAATGGGAAGTGAAGGCTGAGAGACAGTGAGAGGCAGAGAACTGTGAGGCTCTCAAGGTGATCAAATCCTAGGTCTCGCCGGAAAATGTTGTTGTTCAACCAGACAGAGAAGAGATAGGAAAGGAGAGAATAGAACATATCCTTGCATTCAAACTCTCCATAACAACTGTGACAGGGTCCTATTCTACCCTGTCACATATACACACCCCCTTAAGAGGGAACCTGTTTATCAGACAGATTTCCAAAATGTTCTATTAATTCTCTTATAATATAAGCTTCTAATTTTCAGAAATTAAGGACATGTGCAGTATCTTTTTTCTATAACAGTACAGCAAACAGTAGTTTAAACTCATACATTTGTTTTTCAACCTTTAGAACCCTCAATTCTTGATCCATATCTTGACAGAAAATCAGATTGCTATTCTCTGTACCAGATTTGTGTATCACATTGGATTTAAATGGCTGTAGTGCCAGGTACCACCTTGTGATTCTGGAATTTTTATCTTTCATTTGGTTAAGCCAACAGAGATGATTGTAATCTGTTATAAGTACAAAGTCATTTCCTAGCAAATAAAACTTAAGGGACTCCATGGCCCACTTTGCTGCTAAACATTCCTTTTCAATAACGGAGTACCTTTTCTCTCTGCCATGCAACTTCCTACTTATGTACAGAATAGGATATTCTTTCCCATCTATATTTTGACTCAGGACTGCACCTAGGCCTACTTCTGATGCATCTGATTGTAACAAGAATGGTTTTTCAGTGTCTGGGCTCCTTAAAACAGGGGCTGAACATAATGCCACCTTAATGGATTGAAAAGCTTTATCACACTCTGAGGTCCATTTCACATTATTTGGAAACCATTTATTCATGAGTTCGGTGAGGGAAGTAGCTAACTCGGCAAAGTTAGGAACAAATCTCCGATAATAACCAGTCAGCCCTAAAAATGACCTGACATGTTTCTTTGTTTTAGGGACACAGCTGTTAGCTACAGCTTCTAGTTTAGAATCCTCTGGCTTAACTTCTCCATTTTCCAATACATAGACCAAATATCTGGTTTCCTGCATACCCAATGCACATTTGGTAGGATTAATAGTCAGACCTGCATTTTTTTTATAGCTTGGACAACTGCTCGTACAGTAGGTGTTTCAGATGGCTTTTCCAGTCTGGACTGCACACCATGACATCATCCAGGTATGCAGCACAATAACCAGTGTGAGGTGATAAAATTATATCCATGTACGGCTGGAATGTAGCTGGCACACCATGTAAACCAAAGGGCATGGTGGTAAACTGATAGAATCCAACAGAAGTGGTAAATGCAGTTTTGTCTCTGGATTCTTTAGCTAAAGATATTTGCCAGAACCCTTGGTGAAATCAAGGGTACTGATATACTTTGCACTCCCCAGTCTGTCCACCAAATCATCTATTCTAGGCATAGGATAACTGTCAAATTCTGACACTTGATTACGTTTCCTAAAATCAAGGCAGATTCTAACAATCCCTCCTTTTTTGTTTACAATTACCATTGGAGATGACCAAGCACTCCTCAACTCTTCTATGATACCCAATTCTTTCATTTTTTGTATTTCCTTAACCATGTCAGCTCTTGACCACTCTGGTAACTTGTATGTATTTTGTCTAACAGGGTGAGCATTCCTTGGCACTATCACATGCTCGATCCCTTTTGCTTGGCCTGGTACTGTGGTAAAAGTACTGTTAAATGTCTTTAGCACATTACACATTTCTGCAGCTTGTTCTGAGGTTAAGGAAACATTCACCTTCACAGCATCAGCAGTTACAATTTGTTCCAGTCTATCATAAGCTACATCAATACCTTCTTTATTAATTTCTGGTAAAACTAGTAAAGTAGCTTTTGGCATTTTTTCAATCATTTCTTGAGGAGTTTAGCATGGTGTATCTTAGTAGGATTTTTCCTGTCAGGGGTCTCAATCTCATAGTTAATGATTTCAGTACATCTAAGAACCTTATAAGGCCCTTGCCACTTCATTAACAGTTTATTTTCTGTTGTGGGTAACAGTAGCAAAACCTTTTCACCTGGCTCAAAAACGTTTTCTTTTACCCCATGGTCATAATATACCTTCTGCTGGTTTTGGGCCTCTTCCTGATTACTATGGGCAATTTCAACATATTTTGCCAGCTTTTTTCTTGGGGCATGCATATAAGAAGTTATAGATTGTTTCTGAGAGGGGTAATCTTCCCATGTTTCTTTTATCACATCCAGTGGCCCTCTTGGCTGCCTACCTTAAAGCATAAAGTAGGTGTCAGCATGGCTCAGTTGGTAGCACATCCGCCTCTGGACCAGAAGGTTGTGGGTTCTCATCCCACACCGGGATTGGACTTGCACCTAAAAATTGCTGGCATCTGAGTGCAGTATTGGGGGGTGCTGTACTGCTGGGGTGTGCCGTCCTTCGGATGAGACGTTAAACTGAGTTCCCTTCTGCCCATTCTGGTGTTGTCCTGGTGGGTGTCCAGGTGGAAGTAAAAGAACCCAGGGCACTCTTCGCAAAGAGTAGGGAACATTCCCGGTGTCCTGGCCAACATTCCCCTTCCCATAAACCAGTTCATGCAATTATCCAGGCTGTGTGTGGGTGATGATGTGCGATATGGCCACCACCAAACATTCAGTCACTTCACCACCAGTCTAGCATTGCTTGTAAAGTGCTTTGGATGTATGAAAAGCGCTATATAAATGCTAATTCTTCTTCTTCAAATGATGAAAATCATGTTGATGCCTGTTGCACTTCTCTGTAAGCAAAAATTAGGTAAGGCAAGTATTGTTTCTAATCTTTTCCTTCCCCTTTTACAAACCTTTTTAACATGAGTTTTAGGGTTTGGTTAAAACACTCAACAAGACTGTATGTCTGTCTGAGGGTGATAGAGGGAGGTTCTTATGGCAGTGATACCTAGTAGTCTGTAAAGCTCCTTAAGTAATGCAGCATCAAAATTACTACCCTGATCAGTAATAATTTCTTTAGGTATGCCCACTCTGCTGAAAATTTTTGCAAGCTCTGCTGCCACTTTTGAAGCTGTGACAGTACTCATTGGAACTGCTTATGGGTATCAAGTAGCATAGTTGCATACTACCAGGATAAATCTATTACCCATTTTACTTTGTCTAAAGGACCAACCACATCCACTGCAATTCTCTCAAAAGGTACATCTAGCAAGGGTAGGGGCACCAGGGGCACCTTGTCTTTTGTAGTGATTAGAGCTACTTTCTGACACTCAGCACAGGAATTACAATAGGTAGAAACACCTTCATGAATTCCAGGCCAGTTAAATCTGTACAGCAACTCTGGCAAGGGTGCAGTCCCTTCCTGAGTGACCAGCCATAGGACTATTATTTGCTATCTGTAACAACTCTTTTCTATATTTCTGTGGTATAACCAGTTGTTCTGTGTGTTCCTGTGTCTGAGGTTTAACCCAAACTCTGTACAGTAGCCCATTACATTTTTTAAACATTGGTCCACCCTGCTTTGGTTTCACCCACAGCTGCTTAAAATAACCCTTGAGAGAAACATCATTAGCTTCCTCTGAAAGAAAATCACAATCAGTTATCAGTTTAGTTTCAATATTTTCATATTTTAACCCTTCATGTCCATCAGTCATTTGTTGCCACATTTTCTTCAGGCATCATCTTTCTTTCCTGGATTTCTGGATCTTGGAGCTGTGCTCAAACATATCTGAATCAAAATTACTGAAAGGAAGTGTCCCCACTGTCTGAAATTTTCTTTGTCTGAGCTCTTGTTACCATGTTTGCTGGAACTGCAGAGTTCAGTTCCTCTGAGATCAACTCAGTAAATCCTGTTAAGTCATTTCCAATAATTACATTAAAAGAAACAAACATGGTATCTGTTATGGAACATTTCTTAGTAGTGAAACAAGGACCAGTATTAGGGTGTCTGGTCACAAACCCCAGATTCCTAGCTGTAGAAAGAGGAATGGTTAAAGTTTGCTGTATACGCATAGCAATACAGCCAGGGGTTTTACATCATGGACAATACCATTTGGAAATGCGTCTGTCATGTATGATATCGGGGATCCTTCCAGATTCTAGATCATGGAGATTGCTGATGGTAGTGATGATGTATGGGTCATAGGCAGAGCAAAGGATTTCTCTAGCAATGTATTGTTTATCTGCTTCCTTATTGTTTTGTTGTATGATGTGTGTTAATCTTATCTCTTGAATCAGTGAATGCCTTAGCAATGTTGTGCATGTTGTATACTGTGTATCTTTCTTCCTGACTAAGGTCATCCACACCATGCAATAATGGGGGTAGTATATTGTTAACCAGGCCAGTGGAGAACTTGGCAGAATGAGATTTGATAGCAGCAATATCTGCTTTATTCCAAATAGTCATAGCCGTACCAAAAAGGCCTGTGACAGTACCTGTTGCACCTGTAACATCAGAACTGTCAACTTCACGTGTCTTACGTCTATGAGTTTGAGCATCAGGAGTGGGTTTTCTACTGAAGTTTCCTTTATGTTCAGTAGAATGGACCCCAGCAATATGGTCTTGAGTACAAATCTGAAATGCAGCTAAACTATCAAGCAATAATGAATTATAAAATGTTGAGGTATTAGTATTGTGACACATACCAAATTCTTTCATATTCCAGTAAGTAAGGTTAAACAAAACAGGTATATGCATAAACTGTAAGTTATTAATCAATGAGCCTGGGAGGGCAGTGACTGTGAGACCACTACGGGGACCAGGGGTATGCTCTGGGCATTCCAAAAGCTGTTTATCAGTGGGTGGTAACACAGAGAGAGATACATGACTGTGGAAGCCATGTGGTGTACAGCATAACATTTTTGAGCAGAATCCTTAGACAAAGAATTACAGTACGAAGGATTAATTAAGGCAGTAATGTTGTACAAACCAGAATGTCTTAATGCAGTTTGTAACAAGGACAGAGAACCATTCGGGGATAATTTAGCATTGGGCCAACCCTGGAAAGTTCCTTTGGAGAGTCTGGCCACAGGGAGATTTTGTCATTGCAATGTGGTTTGCCACTCAATTTGTAGGGTAGATTTATCAGGAGCAGCAACCGAGGCAGTGAGGTAAGCATCGGAACCTTCCTGGACAGTGATCAGACTATCGGGTATATTGATGGATACTCCCTCTGAAGAAGATGCTGGAGGATCAAGGTGTGGTAGGAGGTTTGGTACCATGCCTTGGATGCAGGGGATAACTCCTGAGATGAGGAGATAATGGAACAAGATAGCCATGTTATCAGTGTATCTGAAAAGCAAGATCAAAGATTAGTAAGTTAGTACTATTCCACCCAGTGAGGTGAGGAAAAGTAGTTAAGCTTCTTTATACAGTTTTAGCTGGTTTGCATGTAACCATTTGTCAGTCAGCTTATTGTTATGCAGGAGTCTAACCTGATAGACTGCCGGACTGAGCTTGTTGACAATAGGGTATGGGCCTTCCCACTTGTTGGAGAAGGAATGGGTGGGATGTGCAAATCGGAGTACCATTACCTGATCTCCAACCTGCCAATCCACTGCTTGTGCATGTTTTTCAGACTGTATTTTGGATTGTTGCTGGGCCTTGCACATGCAGTTGGCAGCATACAAGTGTGTGTGTGTGTATGAGGTCTTTTCTGAGTTTTTCCACATATTGGTCTACAGACACAAGGTCTGCAGTGGGGGTGTGCAGGTCAAACAACAGGTGTTCAGCTAATCTCATCTGTCTTCCAGTCATCACCTCAAAGGGTGTGAGCTGGGTAGTGGCTGAGGGTGTACCCCTAATTGCCATAAGGAGTAACTGCAGTAGGGAATCCCAGGTTTTGGGATTGTACTCAATGAATTTGGAAAGCATTTGCTTAATCCATCTGTTGGCTCTTTCTGCTTGACCTGAGGATTCGGGGTGGTAAGGTATGTGGAACTTCTGTTGAACTCCAAGGAGTTCAAGGTATTCTTTCATCAACTCACCTGTAAAACTGGTTCCTTTGTCAGAGCCTACCTTGAGAGGTAGGCCCCACCTGGAGAAAATCTGTTCCACCAGGATTTTGGCAGTGGTTTTAGCAGTGCATGTTTTATTTATTTATTTATTTAGGTTTTGTTTACTGGGTAAGTACACCAGACAAGTTGTATGCCTATTTTCAGGAACGACTCGGGAGAGTACAACAAGTATTACAGACCACATCATTACACCAGGTATTACAGATCACATCGTTACAGGTGAACAAGTGCAATATCGTAACTTAGTACAATGAGTGCTACAGACCACATTGTAACAGCGTAGCAGGTGAACCGATACAATACTGCAACTTAATACATTGAGTCAGCAGAGCATACAGGCAGGAAAAGCAACAATAAATATAAACAGACAAAGGCAAGGTACATAATGAGCAAGCATTCAGAAGCATTGAGCCTACAAGTAGCATAGGCAAGTACTTAGGAAGGGATGGCTCGAGGTCAGCAATCACGTAGCTCGGTAAGTGTTCCATGTGAGAGAGTGCCGAGAAGTTACAGTATCTAGAGCATGGAGCAGGGGTGGCTAAGGGCACTTGCAATGCGAAGCCAGCTTTAGGTGCTCCCACAGGGATTTACGGAGACATGGGTGAGAGGGGGCAGAGCGAACCAGCTCAGGAAAGGAGTTCCAGAGCCTAGGAGCCCATACTGTGAAGTCATTGTCCCCCATAAGGGTGCGGGTTGGGGGTACTTTTAGTATCCCAGGACCATGGGACCTGAGGGAGTAGGAGGAGCGGTCAGCAGGAGAGAGGAGCTGAGCCAGCTTCAGGGGGGAGCCAGTACTGATCACCTTACTCACAAAGCACCCTAGTCCAAAGTTTAAGTGATTGGTCGGGGAAAGCCAACCAAGCTTGTCATAGAGTTCACAATGATGGGTAAGATGGGGGGTGGCCAGAGCGAAACGACAAATATTGTTGTACGTCGTGTACCATTGGGTGAGGAGGGCTTTCGAGGTTCGAGCAAAAAGGTGGAGGCCATAGTTGAGGGAAGGGAGTAGTACACCCCTAGCAAGTGCCAGACGAGCAGCAGGAGTTAGGTTGTATTTGGCCCTGTAAGCCAGTCCCAGCTTATAGTTCACAGCTCTGCAGGCATTAAGAATATGGCTCCCCAGGTTCAGTTGTGGGTCGAGCGTCACCCCAAGGTATTTGAGGGAGGTTATAGTGAGAAGTGAGGTACCATCAGCACAATTGATTTGCAGCAGGATTGGGGAGGCACGTATCTTGGCTGTTGAACCAAATGACATAGCCTGTGCTTTTTTCAGGTTGAGGACCAACTTCTGTTGGGTTAGCCAGGCCTGAATGTTTTTGAAGTCCTCAGATAGATGGAGATTAAGGGTGGCAGTATCCCGGGAGTGGGCCAGGATGACCAGGTCATCCACATACAGGGTGACCCAACATTTGGTTACTATGGTAGGAAGATGGTTAATAAAGAGAGAGAAGAGAAGGGGTCCCATAACCGAGCCCTGAGGAACACCTGAGGTCACAGGAAGGGGATCTGAGAGGATTCTATTGAATTTGGTCAACTGTACTCTACCATGCAGGTATAAGCTTCAACACACTTAGAGAAGACATCAGTTACCACAAGAGCATACTTGTTTCTGCTGGTGTTGGTTAGGGGACCAATAAAATCAATCTGTATGGCATGCCAAGGGCCAGAGTGCAGTTGTGGTAAGAGTTTGGCATTTCTTTTGGTAGGTATAGGGTTGTTTTGTGCACAAATGAGACAATTGTCTATGTACTGTTTAACATCTTTGGTGACACCAGGCCACCAGGCAGTGGTCTTTAGCCTTTGGAGGGTGTTTTCCACTCCCTGGTGTCCACCAGTGGGTGTGTCATGCACTTGGTACAAGAATTCAGACCTGAGGTGTCTGGGGACCACCCACAACTTGGTGGTGGAATCATCTGGTTGGTACCAGATGAGCTTGTCATCTGGTGACAAGTGTAACTTACCTTCATGCCTCTGATAGGGGTTGTATGTGGGAAGTTTCTCTTCGGTACCATTGTCAAGGAATCTGAACACTTCTTTGAGTTGAGTATCAACATGTTAGGCTGCTGAGAGGTCAGGGGGGAGAAGGGTTCAGGTTTCTTCCTGAGTGCTGCAATCTGTATGGCTGCATTGGCCTCTGGATGGTCCATCATACAGATGTCCCCCCCTTGGGCCTGTTCCTTGGCATGGGTGTCTGCTGTGTCATTGAAGGAATGGTAGGGGTCATGAAGAGAATGAGCTTTGACTTTATGTACATATAGTTTGTGTGCAAATTTCTGTGCCAGTGAATGTATGTATATTACCAATTCCTTGTACTTCACTGGACTGCCATCAGAGGAGAGGAAGGAGTTCTTCTGCCAAAAAGGAAGAAATTCTGTAAGAGAACAGCAAACCCAGTTAGAGTCTGTAAAAATGATAGCATCCTCGGAACCATGCTGGATTAACTTGAGGGCACAGGCCACCGCTGCCATCTCTGCATACTGTGATGATGCTACACTACAGTGTTTAGATATTTTAACAGTGTTCCCATAATGGTAAATCACTAGAATGCCCATCCCTGCAATTTGTTCTCCCTGATAGTAGGATGCTGAACCATCAGTAAAGACGCGACACAAAGAGGTGTTATCAAGTGTTTGTGGCATGGCAGGGAGGAAAGGACCTGGATCTGGAAGATCAGGTGACTGTAGTGTACAGTCATGGGATTCTCCTTGGAAAAGGAGTCCATGAGCCAGCATAGATGGAATTTGTATTGGGTGTACCTGTATGTCCCTATCCTGGAGAAGAAGTGACCAGTGTGTCAGTCTGGTGTTGGAGACTGACCCATCCTTCACTCTGTCTGAGAGCAGAAAGGTAGTTGGGGTGTGATTGGTGTTCATGATCAGTGGAGAGTACCCAATGATATACAGGAATTGCTTGACAGCCCAATAGGTGGCCAGAAGGTTCCTTTCACAAAGGCTCTACTTCTGTTCCACTGGGGTCAAGAGCTGTGATGCATATGCAATGGGTCTCAGGGTGCCATGAACCTTCTGGACCAGCACTGCTGACATGGCAATGTCAGAGGTGGCACATTCCAGATGGAATGGTAGTGCTGGATTGGGGTTGATCAGAGCTGGGGAAGAGGCCAAAGCCTGCTTCAGTGACATCACAGCCTGGGTGTGTATAGAGCCCCAAGTCCATGGGATGTCCTTCTTGAGTAACTCATACAGAGAAGCAGCTTTCTGAGCAAAATCACAAATAAAATCTCTCAAATAATTCACCATACCCAGAAACCTTCGAAGAGTTGTCACGCTGGTGGGCAATGGCAAGTCTTGCAATCCCTGTACCTTCTTCCTGGTAGGGCTTTGACCTTGGTCAGTTATTTTCAGACCCAGAAAGAGTACTTCTTTCTGACATAGTTGTGCTTTTGCTGGATTGCATTTCAAGCCTGATCTCTGGATGAGAGTCAGTAGTTCGTCCAAGAGATCCAAATGTTGTTCCTGTGTGGCTGTTGCCAGCAACAGGTCATCCACGTATTGCAAGAGACATTGGGGAGTAGAGAAACTCTCGAGGGCATCCATCATGTTCAGATGGAACAGGTACGGGCTATTATGGAATCCTTGCGGGCAAGCAAGTCCATGTGTACTGTCTTCCTTCAAAGGTGAAGGTAAACTTATATTGACTCTTAAGGGCCAATGGTAATGACCAAAAACCACTGGAAATGTCCAGGGCACTGAACCATTTCAGGTCAGGGGTCAAGAGTCATAGCACGTCAGGTGCTGATGCCACAGTTGGGGAACAACTGGGGGTGACCTGATACAGTTTCCTGTAGTCAATAGTAAGTCTCCAGGTGCAAGTGGGTTTTTTCACAGGCCACACTGGGCAGTTAGCAGTGGAAAAACAAGTTCTGATTACTCCTTACTTGAGGAACGACTTGATCATTTCTCTAAGAGAGGACAAGGCCTCAGTTGGAAAGGGGTATTGCCCTTGCCTCTTGTGTGCAGGGCCTGGCACTTCGATGACAGTGTGCATTCTGCCACAGTCATGTTTGTTAATTGCAAATGCCTCCAAATGTCATTGCAAAATGGGGAGAAGTTTCTGGAAAAGTTCATGAGCTTTGAACAAATCTATGACATCATACTCCTTGTCACTGGCAGATATTGTTGCCACAACGTGTGAATCAGGGATCAAAATGGTATGATATTGACCCTGAATCTGTATCAGTAGCATGTTAGCTAGATCTACCACACAGCTGTGTGGTGCAAGGAAGTCAATTCCTATGATACTAGGATGATCATGCATTACAATTAGTTGGAAAGTGTGTGAGGCCTTTAGATGGCCTAGTTCTACCTGTAGGGGTAGAGAATGGTATGCAGGCAGCCTAGTACCATCAACTCCTGACATGTTGGTCCTCCATCCGGTGGACCAAGGGGATGTGTCTGGATGTTCATCATGTAATACAGAAACAGCTGCACCTGTATCTAGCAAGACTACTAGTAGGCGGCACCCGACCTTGGCCTCAGTGTAGGGCCTTCCATTTTAATCCAAGACCAGCTTGTTTACAATCGGGACTGGGGCCTGCAATTGTCAATCTGTACTACTGGGAGCATGGAGAGGTTGGGCCTGACTCTTGTGAATCACTTCACCATGCTGCACTGATGCTATGTAAGGAGGAGCTTCTGGGTTCAGGCCTGTATGAGCCTGAAGGCCTGTACTACCAGTATTCCCATGACCTGTTGGGGTCTGGGTCGCCGGTTGTACTGCTGCAAGGGTCTGTGCGGGGACAGCATCTGCTACAGAGTGCACTTGTCCCAGGAGCTCTCAGAATTTCTGATTCTCTTCAGCTATCTCCCTATATGAAGGGCTTGTTCTTTTTTGTTGTGGTTTACCTTTACCCTTATGTTTTTTATTCTTATGCCAAATCTGGTTCCCACCCCATTGTTGTTGCTGTTGCTGTTGTTGCTATTGGTTCTGTTGGAGGTGATGGTTATCAGCTGGAGGGGCCTGTTGATGTTGGGCCTGTTCATGTTGGGCCTTCCCTTCCACAGTGTAGTGCATTGTGGCCTCTGAAGCAGGTTCCACAGCAGCTACCTTCTTGGAACTGGAGCCCAGATCACGGATATAGAGTTGGTAAACTCTCTCAGTTTTCTGAAGGATATTGGCAAACCTATCCATATTGGGGTAGGTGGTTGGCTCTACCTTTTCTCGTACTGCAGGAATCATGTTCCTAAGGAACAGTGTCTTATATTCAATAAGATCTACATCCGCAGCTTCTTGTGTCAGGTGCTTTCCTGCCCGGTAGGCCAACCAAAGTCTCTGGTGGTAAGTCATTGGACTTTCCTTTGCATTCTGTTTTACAGGGTATGCAAGCATCACTCCTACTACACCTGTACTGTGAGCAGAAATGAGCTCAGCTGCAACTTCATCAAAGGTGGCATTCCCATCCTGGCAGATGGTATTGGGGAGTTTGGCCCACAAACTAGGATCAATGGTCTGGTGTAGTATTTGGACCTGATATTCTGCAGTGAGGCTAAGCATCTCACATTTGGAATGCACCTTTTCTAAGTGACAGCTAAGATTGTCGGACGGGTTCATCCGACCGATACTGTCAGCTATTTGCTGAACAGAGTAGGCCATTTGTAGGGGATTACTGGATCGATCAAGCAGAGGTAGATTGTCTTGGGCACTGTCTAGGGTGGCCTGAGCTGCAGTCTCAGCCGCAGTGTGAACAATACCATCCTGAGTGCCAGCCTCCTGCAGAAGCTGCCTAATCTGGGTTTTAATGGCCCGGTTACTTCTCTCAGGAAGAGGTACATTGCCTATCACAGTTTCAATCATCATTTCTATCTCTTGCCTATGTTCCACATTAATAACGGCTATCAGTGGTGCCGTTAGGACCAGAACTGGGCCGGCTCCCCCCATCATGGGGGGCGCCATGTTGGCATCTCCCATGATGGGCATCACTACGTCGATGACGTATGACATGGTGTGGATGGAGTAGGGACCCGTCGTGTTGTGGATGGCTGGGTGGGGTTTCTGAGCCATATTAGGGGCATGATTGGGTGTTGTATTGAGAAATGTCATTATCTGATACATCCCCTTCAGATGACGTGTGTAAAGCAGGGGCTATGCCTCGCATCACCTTAACATGTCCAGCTAGAACCTCCCGCTGATAGCACAGTTTCACCATCTTGGTTTTACATTCAGCATGACTCACAGTTGCAACATCCATATCAACCTCATCTTGCATTTGCTTCTGCAGCACTCTATATATGGCACTCAACTCACGTTTGTCCCTAGTAGCCACTTCTAAGTCATTACGTACCTGGTTTATCTCGTCCTGTAGCTCTCCCTTCTTCTCACTCAACTGAGTATTTGCAGCACTTAGCAAATCATTCATATTCAATGCCTGTCCCTTATCCTGTCTCAAACTTTCATACTCCTGCTTCAACATGCAAAGTTCCTGTTCTCCAGCTTGAGCTGAACGATGCAAAAGTGAATCCTTTTCATTCCGAAGAGTTTGGAGTTCAGACTCCAAATTCTGCTGCAGTCCAACACATTCCATTTCCTGCAAACCCATCTGTTGCTTAAGAGATTAAATTTGCAGATCAAGGGTTCTAAACCTTGCTTTGGAGGCTTCCAGAGCAGCATACAGAGCCACGACCATAAACCCTTTAGCCTGATGCTTATTGGCTGATTGTCTCGTCTCTGTATACTGGGTTGAAATCCCCAGTATAGGGTTTTTAGATTGACTTGTGTCTTACGCAAAGTCAGCCCATCCTCCATGGGAGGTAAGGAAGTTTGAGACATCGAGTCTCAGTTCTGTGCAGATATTTGATACGGTGGCCATTCTGTGTGAGGGAATGAAAAATCAAACAGTGAAAAAGGCGCCGTGCTGTGTATTGATCCACAGCAGGAGCACTTTATACACAGCCGGGCTACTGTAAAAGTTGTAGACTTACAAATCAAAGCTACAATGGAGTGAGTCAAGTCAGCATCGACCACACCAAAAAGGATGACAGCCAGACTTTGTAAGTGACTACAAAGTGGTTTAAAATGGGAGCGGTGATACGGGAATGTACACCTACTATCCCCGTTGGAAAAGGGAAAAGTTATAGCAACAAGTGAAAACTTACAAACACCAAATATTAACTGCACACGGTCGCCAATTTGTCAGGAGGTCTAAACCTCACTTTCAGGTTCTTGGCAATATTGGGAATGCAAGTAATCACAGACACGTTGCATTAGAGTAATAAACTTGTTTATTACTACCAAAAAGGATAAAATCACAGTTGCCCTAAGCAGTTCTTACCAATACGAACCGGGAGCCAGTGCTAAGCGTTCCCTATACCTCGAGGTTTCTTTGTGTCTCTTGGGATCTCAGAGGTACAAGACTAGTGTATCACATTACATACCTATGATAATTACTGTGGTTACTGTAAGATAGAAACATTTCTAGTTACAGAGATGAGCCCTGTTGGCTAAATTAGAGGTGGTTCCACAGTCCAAGATAACATTATACAATTTTGTATAGTCATCAGTTTGTGAAACAAAAGAGTTCTTATACAGAGTCTTACATAACTCGGTGTAGTAGTACAAATCACCAAAAGGTGGCAATGCTGACTTACATATCATAATTACTCCAAGGACACAGGTGCCTTGGCATTTTACAAGTAAGAAATACACAGAAAATACATAGGGGAATATATGTATTAGCAAGCAAAGTGTATTACAACAATATGCACTCATATCCTGACATCTACTCTTGTACAGTAGATGCCCTTAGCCCTATATGTTAATAGAACATATATCTAAGTGCTAGCTGTCTACGGTGTACCTCTAAGGGTACCAATTAGGGTGCAGGGACCTCATGTAACAGTTCCTTTACCAAAAGTTGCACATCTGTAGGCAGGATGTTAGTCAACTGCTCCATGGTAAATGTTTCAATGATCTGTGGGACTGTTCTGTCCTCTGGTTGGATCCATTTTATCAGAAGTTCTCTGAGTCAGGTGAAGGCTTCTTGAGGATTGACGACTGAGTTGTACTTCAGAGATCAAAATCTCTGCCTGTAGGTCTCTCCTGAGATGTCAGACCTTTTCAGGATTTTGCTTTTCACCAGGTCGTAGTTTTCTGACTGTGCAGTGTCCATATTGCTGTAGGCAAGTTGAGCTTTCCCTTTCAGGTAGGGTACCAATCTGATTGTCCATTGCTGCTTTGGCCATTGACAGGCTGTGGCAACTCTTTCAAAAGTTGTCAGGTGTGCCTCGATATCATCAGAGGGACACAACTTTGTAAGTTCAATGGCTTTTAAGTTGCTTGTGTTTTGTTTTTCATCTGGATCAGTGCCAGATCCTCTGCCTTTGATAGCTTGCAAGGCAATCAGCCATCACTGCTCCTGTCACTGCTTCTCTTCTCTCATCTGCTGCTCCTGTCGCTGCATCTCTCCTCTCCTCTGATTCTCCATCATTTTGTTGTATAGGTCACCATTTGAAAAAGTCCATCAGGCTTTCAGGTTCTGTCACTGCCTGTTCTTTTTCAATAACTTGTGCTGGCTATATAATCTCAGCTTGGACTTCTGTCTCTGGTAGTTTGGCTGCCATTCTCCTGGTAACCACTTCTGGACTTGCTGCTGCAAAATCCATACCGTTCTCTGTGCTTCACTGGTACTAGGTCCAGTACCCATGCACAAAACTCCTGTCTTAGATGTGCACAGTGTAAATCCCACTTAGAATGACACCATCTGTCATCAAGGCACAGGTCAGGAGGCATAGAAAAAAACAGGAGCAGTTGTAAAATTCACAAAAAATATTTATTTACACTAGGAGTAACATAAAAAATAAGCTTGTTCAAAATAGCTCTTTACAAAGGAAGAACAAACAGCAGATTTATAAGAGTTTTCCTTCAATGTCTGTAGCCCAGATATTCAAAAGGGTTACACCATGAGCAATAGGGATGCGCCAGCGCAAGTCTGAAAATGCGCCATTCTGCGATATTCAACGGGTGGCAGATGCACCCCCCAAATCACACTGCACAAGAGCGTAATGATAATGAATGCATGCACAACTGAAGGGGGAGGAACCATGCATAAATGGTGCAGTGCGATATTCAACAACACGTGCCATGCGCAATAGGGGAGCAAGCGGAAGTTGCATGATAGCAGAAATGAGCCAAAATAAAAAGGAACAAGAGAAAGGCACAAGAACGCTACAGGGAAGGCACATGTTGCTGAACCACAGGCAGCCACACAGGCAACACACACACAGGGCAGGACAGAGACAGAGCACCTGGAACCCCCAGGAACAGGGAAGGTGTGGGGAGCCACAGCCACAGTGCAGTGCAAAAGGGGGAAGTGCCACACAGCACTGAGGTCACCACAGGAAGGTTTTCCCGGTGCAGGGGAAGTAGCAGCAAGGACAGCGGGGGGAACACAGAAACAGCTGCTGGGGGGGACACAAGCCAGGGACATGGCCAGTGCCACCATCCAGATGGAGGCAGTTATGAGCGGGGTGAAAAGGAAGGCAGCAAGGGGACACAGCCGTGGAAGGGTCCATTGGCGGTATGCCCCCAACAGGCAGTACCGAGCCTGCACCAGCTTCGAGCTGTACACTGATACCGAGATCATGGGCTGGTACCACCTGAACCAGGCAATTCTGAGGCGGCTCTGTGAGCTGTGCAGTGATGTGATGCAGGCACCCACACGACGGAGCCATGCTCTGTCAGTGGAGACAAAAGTGACAGCTTGCATGTGCCTGCTCACCACGGGTACCTTCCAGAGACCAACGGGACATGACAGGCATAACCCAGTCAGCCACGTCATGCCACCTCACCCAGTTCCTCAGCACACTGCTGCCACATGCTACAGAGTACATCCATTTCCCCAGCACACAGGGTGGAGCGCACAGCAAACATACAGGAGTTCCACTGGGTAGCACGTATGCCTGGTGTGCTCGGGGCAATAGACTGCACCCATGCGGCCATCCACACACCACCTGGCTGCATACATGAATTGGAAGGGGTATGCAAGCATCAACTGCCAGGTGGTGTGTGATGCCAGGGGGTGCATAATCAATCTCTGTTCCACGCACCCTGGGGGAGCACATGATGCCTTCATCTGGCACCAGTCTGCACTGTGCCACAGATTTGAGAGTGGAGACATCCCCACTGGCCACTTAGTGGGTGAGTATGCAAACCACACAGAAAGACATGGAGCTTGGGAGGGGCATAGTAAGAGGTGACAAGGGTATTGGCCTAGATGGCCCAAGGCAGGGTGACACTGATCACCAAACTAGCTTCCACCCTCTACACACAGGTGACAGTGGATACCCACTCTGTCCCTGACTGCTGACACCATACCGGTGGCCCGCGACCCCATCACAGCAATGCTACAATGAGGCACATGCCACCACACACAATGTCATCAAGTGGGTGTTTGAGATGCTGAAGGCATGTTTCCATTGCCTGGACAAGTCTGGCAGTGCCCTACAGTACAGACCCTCAAAGGCCTGTGGGCTATTCCTGGCCTGTTGCATCCTGCACAACATGGCCAGTGACTGTGGGATAGCAGTACAGGTTGAAGAGGGGGACAGCGATGGGGACAATAAGGACGCTGGTGAAGATGGTGATGGGCAGCCCCCCTTTGGGCAAAAGGACCCCCGACTGATCCGGCTGGCACAGCTGCACCAGGACGCCATCACAGAGGAGCACTTCAGCCAACCCAGGTAAGTCATGGGGCCATGTGCAACCACCAGTGGCAAAGGCACAACCCACAAACACGCATCGACGAACACCAGAGGTGCATGTCATTAAGAGAATTGGCCGAGCATGGAACCGCACAAGCCGCCAGGGATGGGCAAGGTCTACCACGGCACATGATCACACATACACACACACACACACACCTCACAAGACATGCACAAAGGGTAGGAGGCATGACAATCCCAACCGCCACCCCTAGCCACACACACATCCACAGACCACCACACCCAGTGCCTGTCATTGTGCATGTGTCAGAAGCTGGGCACCATTGCACAGTGGCAGACAGCGCAATGCAGGCATCATCTTGCACATGCCACAGCGGACAGCAGCCAGAAGGGTGTGCAGATGGAATGTGTGCATATATGCAGGGCCGGGTACCCCACCCATGCATTGCACGCTGAACAACACAATGCACACAGGGCAGCATCAGACAGTAGCCATGCTGGGAGACAGGTCAGTCACGTGCCACAGAGCCACAGCCACCACAGATGCTTGAGAGGCCCCGCTGAAACCCACCAGCAGTGACAGGCTGACCAATGGCCTCATGGGGTGGCACCAACGGTCCCCTAGGGGTTCCACTGTGTGAACGCGACCGTGCTCATGCAGGGGTCTGCAGCACACTGAACATGCCTGTGCCAGGCGTGCTTGGGATGCCCACAGCTGAATCCGGTGTCGACAAGGAGGGTGTTGCATGATGCCGGGAACAGGGGTGGAAATTGCATTGCGCGGTGTCTGCGACGAATGGGCAAATAACTGTGTGACCATTGTGGCCATGACAGCTGTAATTGCCTGTGTCTGCCTGTCAATGGCAGCGGTCACATCCTCCCACAGCTGGTCCATCCCTGTGAGGAGCAGAGTGATGTCTGTGCTGCGCCGCTCCTCTGCCTGGCGCAGAGCCGCACTGAGTGCATCCACCACCATCACAAGCTGCACCTGTTGATTGACTGATGCTTGGAGTATGCGGGTGTGCTCATCTAAGTGGTCATCTGTCTGATCGGCATGCTTTCTCTCATGGTGTTCACAGCCCTGATGGTCAGCACCCCTTGAGAGTGGGCGCTGCACACCAGGGCCAGGCCTGGGCATGTCCACAGGTGGTGAACTGATGTCACCCCCTGACACTGTACCCCCATGGCCATTGGCTGACTGCTGACACTGCCCCTCCGGCTGCTGCTCTCTAGGGCTTAACGGTGCCACCGCAGTGGCCGCAACAGCCCCACTGTCCTGGACACACACCAGTGCTGCCCCACTGGTGCAGACAGGCACAGGCTGGGACTGTGATGTCATGCAGGCCTCCACAGTGGCACCACCCACGGCCATGCCCGTGATGTCACCTGCTGTGTGGCCATCCTGTGGCCCACACATATCACTGCCCATGACGTTAGCTCCATCATCGTCGGTGATGGATCCGGTACTAGCCCGAGTCTCAGCATGCTGGCATCCATGGATGCTGGCACGCTGGGACACGGGCAAGGCCTCCTCCGCACCTGCTCCACCAACATCAGTCTAGACATCCAGGTGGGCCCACTGTCGCCCTGACCCTTGTATGCCTGTGGAGGTGGATGGGCCCTCCTCTATCTCCATGCTACCGCCCTCAGTGGAGAAGCCTACCACTACTGACCCATGTAGATGCTCAGGAGCTGTAAGGGAAAAATAGTAGCATTAATGTATGTGACCTACCCTGTCCCCCACCATTGACAGACCAGGACCTACCATGCAGTGACAGGCTACCACCAGTCTGGAATCCACCACCCAGAACACCCTCGATGGCACAACGCTGCATGTTGCCAGCAACCCGCTCTTCTTGTGGGGTCAGGCATTGCACATCAGGCTGTCCCCCACTGGTCACAGACCGTGCTGCCCTGATGGAAGCCACCTTCTCCTTAATCCTCCGCCTGTCTGTGCCCATTTTCGTTTTGCACTCCTGCATGGACCGCTGGTGGCTGCCATGCAGGTTAATGGCATGTGCCACCTCTTCCCATACAGCAGCATGGTCCTGTGGTGTTCCCTGGCATCCGCTGAGCAGTGGCTCCTAGTCGAGGTAGGCCTCAAACAGGGCATCTATTTCTGCCTTGGTGCAGTTAGGCCTCCTCTTCCGCTCACATCTCTGTTCCTCTTCCTCCACCTCACGATTGGTCATTATTCATCCTGTGAGAATGACAGGTGTTACCTGTGACTGTGCAGTCCCATGCATGTCCCAAACACCACAGTCCACACTCCCAAACAGTATGCAACTCACAATAGACTGCAGTAACTGACTATGGCCAGTGCAGACCAATGTCGCAGTTTTATAGTGCAACACATGCAAATGAGGCAAGGCGCATTTTTAAGTGGATGCAAATGCAGTGTCTGTGCCATTGAATGGCTGATTAGCTGATTTCCATATGACAGCTGAATATCGCACTGTTGCACCTTGCATAATTGTGTTGAATGTGCTCAGCCAAGGGCACAGTTCTGTGACATGCACAGTACACACCGAACTGCGTATGCCCGGGGTGATGATGCAGACACCTGCCGCGCTACTGATGTGCTGTGCATGGGAGGAAATGCAGGGCATGTCCACCATTGTGCCAGTGGCGCTACTGCGCTATTCACATATATGGTGCTGTGGCACTGGGGCGCCGTAGGTGGACTGGGGCCACAGCACTGTAGGCTGCTACAGGAGGTGGCACACAGGCACCTAATCACACTACACTCATTGGGTTCCAATTGCACTGTGGCTGTCCATGCGTGAGAGACCCTTGACCCTGTGCCTGACTTTTGCCCCCTAGGTGCCATGCATCAGGCATGGGTGCACCAGTATCATGCTGTTCGGTGACAGCACGATAGGGAATGGCAGCACTGTACTGCACAGCATCTGCACGTGGTGGGACCACACTGCCAAGCGCTATTTTGACTCCAACTATCTGCTGAGATGGCACAGAGAAGGGCTGCTATGTGGAGCCAGGTGGAATTAGCAAATCTGGTGGTCATTGTAGAGCCTCATGCTGGGGCTCTATAGGGTGATGCACCCCTGGACAGGGCCAGGAGTGCAGTTTGGTAGGAGGTGGCTGATGCGCTGTAGGAGGCCATGGTAATTGAGCGCACAGCACAGCAGTGTCACCACAGGTATGGGGACCTCAGGCGCAGGGATCCGGACATGCTTGCCCACCTGCAGGAACATGCCAGGAGGGGTACGGTGCCAAAGCCAGGTAGGTGCCCCATCCATACACTGTTATCGACCATACGGAAATCATGGTTGCATGTGTCCGGCACATGGGGGGGCCATCCAGTGTTGGCCATGGTGGTGGTATTGGGGTGGGGGGGTGGATGGGTATGGCCATGTGGGATTGCACACACATGGGGGCGGGGGACTTTGGTACCAGATTGTACTGATGTTCCTCTCTCCATGTTTGCACCTTAGGCCCAGAAGAGCGCAGGCTGGTGAGGGAGAGGAGGTGCCACCAGGAGGACCAGCAGGCCTGGAGGGGTGAAGGTCCGAAGAGGCGCAGGGATCAGCCTGATCATGGTGATTGCCTTCCATCCATGATTATTATTGCATGCTCTGTAACTAGGCAGGTAGCGGGACATGGCCACCATCCATTGACACCACTGCCATGCACGCAACTTGTTACAGTCAGCACTGTCCAGTGGCACTGCATGTCTGGGAGTGCATCAATGGTGGTCCATGCATGCACTGGGTACATGGCTGTGCCACTGCCTTCACACTGCATAGCCAAGTTACTGTACGGCCACGGTGGTGCTGTGCGGGACATGGGTGGTGGGTGTGTGCAGTGGTCCACATGGCTGTGGGTGCCTGAGTAGGCAAGTCTTGTGGACACGGTCACAGTGGGTGGTCACACACCATCACAGGGGCATGGCACATGGCTGTATGCCATGCACAATGGGTGGGCTGCAGGGGGCTGGACTGTCACACGTATTGACTCTGCTCCCTCATCCTAGGTGGACAGCGACTTCAGGCCATCGAGAGGGGACTGCAGGAGCTGCTACAGGTGGCGAGGGAGACCCTGGAGCTCCTCCAAAGGATGGACTGACACGGGGTGAGGAGGTGTAGGAGACATCAGCGCCACATGGAGGAGGAGCGGGGCAGACGATAGCCCATCCATGCCCCTGAAAACACCTCCCTCCGGACCCACCCTCACACCCCTTCTTCCCTCTCCTATATGTTCACCCCTGCCTCTTACCCACCCCCACCTGGTATGTGGCCCTTCCCCCCATTGTACATAATTGTAAATAGTTGTTTTGATTACCTGTTTTTAATACATTTGTTTTGTTATGACAACTGTGGTGGTCTCTGATTTGCAGCAGGCTACAGGTGCTCAGCTGCAGTGGTGTGCATGGCGTCAGAGGTGGTGCACGCATGGGTGTGTGTGTTCAGAAGGGAACCACATATGGTGTGGGCAGGGGGATCAGTCACTGTCTGTGGTTTGTGTGTTGTTCTCTGTGCACTGGATGCCTGTGTGCAGTGGTCCACATTGCATGCACTGTGTGCATGGCACCCCTGTCAGACCATCCATGGCCTGTGCAGCTGACACTTTTGCATGTCTGTTATATGCACAGTCTACTGGCAAGTCAGTGATGGCTGTCCATGCTGGATAACAACTGTACCCGGCACAATGCCAGGTTGCCTCCCATCACCAGTATGGTGCATGTCTGCCTCCGGTGGCATTGTGGCCTCTGCTGTTGTTGTCCCCCCCTCCATGATGTTGCTTGTGTCTGTTGCAGGGGATGTGCTCCAGTGTCTGTCACTTGTGCTTCGGCTGCATGCTGGTGGCATACAGCTTCATGGTGCCTGCGCAGGGTGACTGGCACACCTGTGTCATGTAGGGGCACTGGACATGTGTACACGGCAGCTGTGGCCACATGCCAGTGGCTTGGTTGACCCACTACTGTGTCCCTGTGTTGGTGTGCCCTTGGGTATGGGTGGGTGTTTGTCCATGCACTGTGTTGCATCCTGTGTGGCGCATGATTCCATGCAACACTGTTTGTGTCTGTGCTGGCTATTGTGGCCAGTGCTCAAATGGGATGTGTCCTTGGGAGGGTGTGCAGGGTGCTGTACTGCTGGTGGTTGAGTCTGGGGCATGCCCTGTTGCATGTGGGGTACCTCGTGTGGCGATGCATAGTCAGTCTCTCAGCTGTATCTCAGGAGGGATGTGCAGGGTGGCACTGTGTATGCTGTAGTTGCATCGCTGTCTGCTGCCACCCACTGCAGGGTGCACATGGTGGGGCTGCCTTGCATGGCTATGTGGTGCACAGGGTTGCATTGTCACAGTGGGGGTGGTGGTATGCATAGGGTGTCCTGCACTGTTGGGCGCTACTCCTGTGAAGGGTGTATGGTGATCATGGTGCAGGGTGTGCTCTGTATTGGTGGGTTGGTGTGGCACATGGTGGTTGGCCCTCCTTGTGTGCCAGTCACAGCTTGCCAGGGGGTGTGCTGGGGCACCAGGCCCCAGCTGTGGGTTGGTTGCTGGTATCCATGGGCCGGTGGTTATTCCAGCTCTCCTCCAGTTGTGCAGTGCATGGGGTGAGGGGGATGATTTTTGTTCTGCTGTGTGCCCCTCTGCCCATCTGTGGCATGGATGGTGGGCTCCTGCATCCCTTGTTGTGCTGTTACATTGCTGCCCTGCTCCACAGGGCATCCCTGGTTGCATTATGGCGCATCTGGACTGCTCCACTGAGCATCCCTTGTTGTGCTATGGTGCATCAAAAATGCACAACTGCATGTCCTTGGTTGTGCTATGGTGCAGGTGGTGTGATATTCAGTCGTGTGCCGCAGGCGCATCTTGGCCTGCGCCGTTTTTGAATATCGTGCTTCTCGCGCATGGGCGCAGTGGACTTGCGCTTGCTCCTGCTGTTGCACACTTTTTGGGTGCAGTTTGAATATCTGGGCCTATGTGTCCATCTGTGCAAGCAATTGCAGCTCTGTCTTATACTGTAAGTCCTTCTGACCCCCCCCCCATTCTTAACAAGCATCTTTCACAGTGTTCTTGTATGTTTCAGGCAGGTGCTGGCAGGAACACAATGTGCCTGAGCTGAGACCCCTTTTCCACAGCTCTTCTGCAAAAGGCTTAAAACTTTCCCACAGGTAACCTCTTGAGTTTCCAATAGCTTTTTGCAGTCATCTCAAACCACAATTATATGCATTTCAAAAATTAACACTATATAATTTCTAAACAAAGGGTTTCCAATATCAGTTACATTTCCACATGATGATTTACATATATTTTTATATCAGCAAATATGCAAGGGAGGAAAAAGACAGAATAGCAAGTGAAGACCAAGAGACAGTGAGAGGCAGAAAATTGTGAGTCTCTCTGGGTGATCAAATCCCAGGTCTCACAGGAAAATTTAGTTTTGCAACCAGACAGAGAAGAGATAAGAAAGGAGAGAATAGAACAGATTCTTCCATTTAAACTCTCCATAACAACTATGACAAGGTCCTATTCTACCCTGTTACAAGGAGATATGATGAGACTAGTATTGTAGTGTTATTGGAACACAAACATTAGGCAATTAGACTTAGGAAGCTTTGGCTTGCACTTCTGTTCCAGATATAGTGAAATATACATACCCCCCCACCTTCTTTTGAAGTGGCATCATCTGCATGCATACTGCTACATATATGGTGGAAGTAACATGCCAAGAAAACATGATCCAAGAAGATGTAATTTGTTCAAAAATGTGATTCAAGAAAATGTGACTGGTCATGACTTTGCCTTTTTTGTCCCTTTATGCATGAAGTGCACACAGTGTATTAGATTCAGGAAAATGTAATTTGAGGAAACATGATTTGAGAAAATAACTTGTCTTGACTTTACCTTTCTCACCTCATTTTACATGAAGTAGATATAATAGATTCAAGCATATATGACTGGTCTTGACTTTGCTGTTCTTACCTCATTTTATATGATGTGGAAAAAGAGACCATTGAGGACTTGAGATGTCTCTGAAACTGTAAGCATTTTAAACAGGAAGAGGGTTAAGAGCAGTGTGATTCTGGATAGCTCAGGATAGTTGCATCACCCCATGTACTGAGTAGCCTGCTGTGACAGTTGCTTGCAGTGGGAGTTGAACCAGTGGACTTTGGCAGACTATTCAACCATGGTTTCTTGGGCCATATTTTTGTGGACTTTTGGGGACTAATCAACCATGGTTTCTTAGGCGGTGCTATCATGTTGCAGCACTAATTTCCTCTCAGGCATAGCCCCTACCACAACACTATGACTCTCAGCCCCTGATTTCTTCTCCATCCACTCCACTTGCAGAACTGGCACTTGAAGGAACTGGCATGGTGGAACCTTTCCATGCTCTTCATTTTCTCAAATCTAAACTAAAGCAAGGAGTCTTAGAAACAAGGTTCAGACCTGGAAGCCATCATGGCATCGACTGACCTGGGTTTAGTGATCATTATGGAGGTGGGGTGCACTGAACACCATAACTCAGACATGGTCATACTCTCTGTTCAGGAGGGACAGGGCAGAGCAAGGAGGAGTGTTGTTTTATATGTGAGGGAGATAATTAAGTCCATGGAGGTACAGGGGTACAAGGAGGTAAAGGGAGGGCTGGAGGTGTTTTAGGTCACCCTGGAGACAGGCTCTGGGGATGCTATGCATACCAGGATAGCTTACAGGCATCCAGAACAGGGTGAGAATTTGGATAGGAGTTGGATATGGCATTTGGAGAGAAGCCATGATCAGAATGACAAATAAGGGGAATGTTCTGCAAGTAGGGGACTTCAGTCTGCCAGATGTGGAGTGGAGACTTCCAATTGCAGCTTCAGTTATGAGTAGGACCCTTCTTACTCCCCACATGGGGCTTTTCTTGGCAACAAGTCAAATATCCTATTGGTGATGGGGTAGTGCTGGACCAGGTGTTTACAAATAGGGACTGCATTGCAGACATCACTGTCAGTACAAGTAATCATCATACAGAGTGGTTTAACATTAAGACAGGAACAGAGGTTAATCACACAGGGATGAGGTCCTGGACTTAATATGTTCAGATTTAAAAGAAACGAGGGACTGTCTTGGAAAGTACCTAAAGGAGGGAGAACTGTAAGGATGGGATGAAGGCACAGTGGGCAAAAATGGACAATGTGTATAACTAAAGCAACTAACCTCTGCATGGAGTAAGTGAGTAAAAGCAGAAGGAAAACTATATTGTTATGATTCTCAATAAAGTAGCAAAGGTTGTGAAGGAAAAACGGGTAGCATTCAGGAGGTAAAAGGAAACACAGAGTGAGAAAGACAGGGAGGTGTAC
This sequence comes from Neoceratodus forsteri, assembly GCA_016271365.2. Lineage (NCBI taxonomy): Eukaryota > Metazoa > Chordata > Ceratodontiformes > Ceratodontidae > Neoceratodus > Neoceratodus forsteri. The sequence goes on from CM028132.1 coordinate 631,849,323, forward strand.
CCAGTAAAGCATAGAGGAGTAGGCAAGCTGGTAAGGGGAGCAAAGCTGCAGACAACAAAGTGGTCACTGAGGGGGACAAGATTTTTTTAGGTACAGTATGTAAATGAGAAGAGGAAAGCAAGGGAAGGGTTAGAGGCTTAGAAGGTCAGAGTGGGGAGACTGTGCAGAAGATGACCAAGAAAAATCAGATATCCTGAATAGGTACAGTACTTCTGCTCAGTTATCACAGTGGAGGGAGGGGGATTGGACCACCAAAGAGAAGAAAGAATGGAGGCGGAATTGTACACAAGTCCATTTTCAAAAGAATAAGTCCAGAAGGTACTTACAGCTTTGAAGGTGGACAAAGCAATATGCTTAGGTGGGATACATCCAAAGGTTTTAAAAGAACTCAAGGAGGTGTTATCTGCCCCACTGACAGCCTTGCTCAACACCTCACTGGAAACAGAAGTGGTTGTGGTGGACTGGAGAAGAGCTGACATGGTCCCTCTACATAAGACAGCACGAAGGAGGCTAGCAACTATAGGCTGGCTATTCTTATTTCAATGGTGGGGAAATTGTTAGAAACCCTGCTAAAGGAAACACTGGCTGAGTATCTTGAATCCAATAGGCTGCAGGACCACAGGAATCATGGATTCACAGTGTGTGGGGGGGGGGGAGAGACATGCCAAAAAAATCTGATGCATTTTTTTGACTGGGTGACCAGAGAAACATATCAGGATAAGGCAGTAGATGTGGCCTGTCTGGACTCCATTCAGCAAGAGCATCGACAATGTGTTACACAGGGGTCTGATAAAGAAACTGAGAAGCATGGGAAGGGATCCAAAGTGGTGAATTGGGTTAGAAACTGGTTAATGGATAAGAGACAGAAGATGGTAATTAACAGCACTCTCAAATGATGGAGGAGTGACCAGCAGGACACCACTACATGGTTCATTACAAGGACTGGTCCTCTTCAATGTCTTCATAAGTGACATTGCTAAGGAAATGAAAGGGAAAGTATGCCTCTTTGCAGATGATAGCAAACTCTGCAATAAGGTAGACACTCAGGAGGGGGTGGAAAGAATGAGCAGGAATCTTAGGAAACTTGAGGAGCGGTATAATGCATGTCAGTTGGGATTCAATGCCAAAAAGTGCCAGAACCATGCACCTTGAACATAGGAACAGAGGCACTGATTATAGGACAGCGAGGGTACTGGCAGTCACTAAGCAGTAAAGGGACCTTGGAGTTATCATATCAGATTACCCCAATGTGGCAGATCAGTGTGATGAAGTAGAGGACAGGGCTAGTGGGATGCTACAGTGCATAGGGAGGGGTATATACAGCAGGAGAAGGAAGGTAGTGTTGCCACTGTATCACTCACTAGTTAGACTCCACCTGGAGTATTGTGTCCAGTCTTGGAGGTCACACTTCAGGAAGGACACAGACAGAGTGAGGGCAGTCCAGAGGAGGGCAACAAAACTAGTGCTGCATATGCATGATAAGCCCTATGAGGAGATACTGAAGGATCTCAACATGTGCATCCTGGAAAAGAAGAATGTGAGAGGTGGCATGATAGAGACCTACAAATACTTCACAAGGGTGAACAAAATGCAGGAGGGAAGTCTCTTTTAAATGAGAAGGAGCATCAGGACCAGGGGAAATTCAATGAGGCTGGGGGAAGGGAGTTTAAGAGAGATATGGGTGGTAACTGAAAGTGTGGTAGATGCCTGGAATAGACTGCAGAAGTGGTAGTTGCAAAAACAGTGGGGCTTCATGCAAGAGTGGGATAGACATACAGTAAAGGTGTATTAGAAAACAAGAAGGGAAGAGATTGGATCCCCAGATACCAGTTGGGGTTTGCGGAGACAGATTCATCAAGGACCACTTGGACAGACTGGGTAGACCAAATGGTCCTTTTATGCAGACAAATTCTATGTTTCTATGTTGCCTTCCTATGCTGAATCCATTTGTCCGCCAATTCTTATCTTAATATTTTCTATATGACGATGAGGTGGAAGACACCCACACATATATTTCTGCTGCCCTATCTGACACACCATCTGAGTCCATCTCACTCTTACTGACAGGCATATTGTCTCACTGCAGCAGCTTTATTTTACTTAGTTTAAAAAATAAATAAATAAAAAAATAAAGATGGACTTCTGTTCCCCAGCTCACACCTCCAGCAGTCAAATTGTTTGTTAAATAAATCATTCAGACTCCCTCTGCACCTTTCCTATTCTGCTAAATTCACTCTGCCCTGCTCCTGCTGCAGGGGGAAAAATATAATTAACAAAATAAATATGGATTTCTGTACCCTCAACACCACCAGCTCTCAGATAAAAAATATTAATCAGATAAATATTTAAAACTTCTGCCCTGCACAGTCCAATGTTTCAACAGTAGAGCTGCCACCTGCTATATCAGCAACCTGAGTACCAAAGAGGACTTGGGTTGCATGGGGGTTAGCTAGTGGAGTGTAGATTAATCATGTGAGGGATCGCTCTCCTCTCCTGAAGATGGTGGACTTGTCACACCTCTCTTATACTGCCACCACATGGAGGTGTGCTGTTAGGACAATAAGTGCCATGAAGTGGATCCAGCTGGTGGCAGGCACATAGTGCCTGCATACCTACATATGCACTCACATGTGTCACTGCATATTGGTGACTGAGGGACAAAAAATGGAAAATGGGGCCAAAAAGTTATACTTGGCTCACTCCCTGACCCACACTGCCACACAGGCCCAGCACAATCTATATGAGGACACCAGCAGGGGAGAGGATGGACCTCCCCATCCTTGCCCCACTTTTGGGGGCAATCAATATGGGATTTCTCTGCCCATAAATCCCGGGAGAGGCATGAACTGGTTGGTGGTTGGCTGTGGCTGAATGGATGCTTGCTCCAAGGGAGAAAAAAAACTATATGAAAAAAATCCCACCTGCACCTTTCAGTCTCCAAATTCACTCTGTCCTACTCCTGCTGCAGGGCTTGCCAGTATCTGTGCAGAGCTAAAGACTCACACTGTGCACACTCTATCCTCTCCTCTCTTCTCCTCTCCTCAGCATGACTTCACTAGCTTGCCTGCTTGAAACTACAGTTAAATGTGGTGAATCAGCTACTGTAACTGGAATAATAAAGAATAAACACCAGAGTTAGCTGGCAGAGAGTAGTGAAAGCACCTAGCTTTACCTTAAAGGTATATTTATTTATACTTCTCTTCCTTTTGAAAGTAGCAGGGTAAGTGGGGAGAAAAGATCTGTAAACAGTGGTTGGGGTACTTTGAAGCTTGGTAGGCAGTGACTGGGGTACCTTGAAACTTGGGTTTTAAATTGCAACAGGTGGTGAGGGGAAAACTAGCTCAGGAACTTAGTCTTGGGGTGAGCAGATTCAGAAAGCCCTGTGAATCAGGTGTGTAAATGGGCAGTGGAGCTGACAGTGGCTTAGTGCCTTCTTCCAAGAGCACTATGAAAGGGTATCACATAGTAACGGGGAATATAAAACAGCGAATACATTTGGGCATAGTCAAATGAATGATCCCAATTATAGCTACAGGCACAATACAGTGGTCAGGCATTTATGGTGATCACAGACATTCTAAATACCCCACTATCAAAGAGCACCGTGGAGTAAGAATCTTAGAAATGGGGGGGGGCACTCTGCCCCCCGCATGACAGGGAGTCATAAATAGGTGTGTTCTAAGGTGCTGCACATACCTGACTGAGTGCTGTGAGAATAGCTGTGGAGTTCTTATGGATTCAGAAAGGAATGCAGATTGTGGCAGAATACAGTGAGCGGAGTAGGTATGATTATTTAAGGGGGCTCGCCTACAATTTTCGGCTCCAGATATGAGCTAAATAATCACTGTTACGGGCATCGCTGCATTATGCAGTCACTGATTTGTCCGTCGCTAATATGAATTTGCTCATTTGACGTTCACTGTAACTCACTCGCTGTTATGACATGGAACCATATGAAAGTATTTCCACTCTGTTGTGTCCAGCATGTTCATGTCCCTGTGAGTGAGTGAATGGAACAGCAAAGGAGCGAAACAGGTGAATGGTGTCATATGCATCCGAAGAGGAAGTAGAGGAGGACTCTGCCAGTTAACTAAGGCAGGGAACCTATTCACCACTGTGCAACAGTCACTGCTGGAAAGGGTGACAGGATACATGGGAATAGGTGTGTAACATATTATCTAGAGTAAGTTAAGGTAAGTAAAAAGGTGTGACTAGGTGAAACACCCTATCTAGGTTAAGGTTAAAAGAAGGTTAAAGTAATGAAAAAGATGGTAATTGGTTAAACACCTTATCTAGTATAGAGGTGAAAAAGGAAAGAGTAAGCAAACATAAACAGGCAAGGTAAACAATAGCTATGCTGGGAGTGGTGCAGTGCAGTGGATGTGGGGCAGCAGTTTTCTGGGAGACTTTCTAGGTACTGCCCTATCTGCGTGCATCTCTCTGGGATGAGGGTGGAGGTTGTTCATCTTCAGGCCAAGTTGGCTAAGATTAAGGCCTCCTCCCCAACCCAGGGACCACCAAGTCTGCCACCACTGTGTCAAAAGTTGCCAGAGAGGAGGGATGGCTGGGCTACGGTGGTCTCAGGAAGGGTGAGAGTGGTGGGTCAGAGGCACATCACCCAGATTATTCCTCTAACCAACTCATATGCTGCTCTGTTAGGGTGGGACTGTCCCACAGAGGCACCTGTAGTGGTGGTCAGGGAGGATGTGTGGATCCTCCATATGGGAGGCCACAAGGTGGGTGGTAGAAGACTCTAGTGGAGGAGGAAGCAACTCCTGTTGGAGGACTCAACTGTTAGGGGGATAGATTTTGGAACAGAGATGGAAGGAGAGAGGGAGAGAGGTAGGGTAGGTGCCTTCCAGGCAACATGGCTCAGAGGGATGGGAAGCAGATCCTGGAAATCGCTAGGGCAGCAGGACAGAAGGGAGAGCTGGATGTCATTGTTCACTTAGGGACCAATACCCTGGCTAGGGATGAGGTTAGGAGAGTGCAGGAGAAGTTCAGGGAATTGAGAAAGGGTCTTGGGCAGGTAGCACGCTCAGTGGCATTTTCTGACATGTTGCCTGTCTATGATAATGGGGAGGATAGGGTACTCTGTACCAAGAACTTCAAAGAATTGTTGAATGATTGGTTCAGAGAGGAGGATTCAGCTTCATATGGGACTGGGGTTCCACCTGGAGGGATAAAGGCCTATAAAAGGGAGGTAGCCTGCATCCATCAGGGAGGGGAGCCACAGTCCTCAGTGGATGGTTTAAATAATAAATTGGAAAGCATTTAAACTAGCCTGGGGGGGTGGTGGAAGGAATCAGGAAGACTTGAACTGTCCACCCTCACAAGCTGAAGTAGTCAATAAAGTAAACCCTAAGGCAGGGAAATCCCCAAGAGTTTCTAATAGCAGGACAAGGAGAATGGTAGAAATGAGGAGGGGTAGGAATGAAGGCAGAAGGGATGAGGAGAGTAGGCAAAAGAGAAAAATAGGAACTAACAAGAAGGGTGACAGAAGAATTTGGAGGGCCATATGCACACATGCTTGAAGTCTGAGAAATAAAATCCCAGACCTTGTGGCCACTATGTCAGAGGCTGACTTGTACATTGTCTCCATTACAGAGAACCATGACTGTGATATAGCCATATCAGGCTATACTCTGTTCAGTAATAGGGAGGGTAAGAAAGGGGGAAGAGTGGTTCTATATGTAAGGGATAGAATAGTAGCTACAGAGACACAGGGAATACAGGGAGGAGCAGAGGCACTCTGGGTTACCCTAGAGACAGGAAATGAAACTGCTATTCACATTGGTGTAATCTGCAGACCTGTAGCACGGGGGCACAGATAAGGTGTTGCTCGAAATCATCCAAAAGATGGAGACCAGGGGGAAGGTGCTGCTGCTGGGGGACTTCAATCTGTTTGATGTGGATTGGAACATCCCGGCTGAAACTTCAGTTAACAGTAGGGACATCCTGGACTCCATGCAAGGGACATTACTCAGGCAACTAGTAAGGGAACTCACTCATGAGGGAGCAGTGTTGGACCTGGTACTCACTAATGGGGACAACATTGACTATGTCAAAGTGGGTGACAACCTGGGGTCCAGTAATCACTGTACGGTGTGGTTCAATATAACTACTGAGTCAGAATCTAACCACACTAAGCTGAGAGTCTTGGACTTCCAGAGGGCATACTTTACAAAGATGGAGGAATGCATCAGGGATGCCCTGGCAGAGGATGAAGACATGAGTGGAGTGGAGGAACAATGGGCATGACTTGCAGAAGCAAGAGGAAAAGGAGACTGTTATGGTTCTCAAAAGAGGTGACTGGGAAGATAAGGGGAAAAAAGTTAGCATTCACGAAGTATAAGGAGACACTAGGGGAGGAGGACAGGGAGGTATATCATGAGATGCAGAGGGAGGCAGGGATAGCAGTCAGGAGTGCAAAGGTGCAAACAGAGGAGAAAATAGCACATGCAGTAAAGAAAGGAGATAAAACATTTTTCAGATATGTAAGCAAAAGGAGAAAAAACAGTGGAGGGATTTTGAGGCTAAGGATGGAAGGTGAGCAGTTCATGGAGTGGAACCAGCAAAAAGTAGGCATCCTGAACAAATATTTTGTTCAGTGTTCATGGAGTAAGGGGAAGGTGAGGGACTACAGTTAAGTGACAGGAGCATCAAAGGAAGGAAGGTGGACACTTGTCCTTTACAGAGGAGAGAGTCTTGAAGGAACTCACAAATCTGAAAGTGGAAAAGGCAATGGGGCCAGATGGGATACATCCAAGGATATTGAAGGAACCCTGCCAGACCAAATCACACTTCCCACCTAGGTTCAAAAGGGGCCTCCCATAACTCTACCAAAAATACATTCCTTCTAGCTCCCATCACACTGGCAGAAATCCTACATGCCCTATTCTCCTTAAACATCTCAAAATCCAGCCCAGATGGCATCCACACCAGACTACTGTGATCATCCACTCTTGCTATTGTTCTTCCCTTCACCTACATTCTAAACCTGTCCTTCTCAGGCAGGGTCCCTCAAGCATGGAAATTGGCATTTGTTATCCCTCTTAACATGGGTGGTAATCCTGAAGTGCCTGGCAACTACTGGCCAATCTCCCTCCTCCCGGTTCTTGCCAAATAGCAAGAGTCTTTAGTTCAATCCAGATTGACTGACTTCCTCATCTCCACCAACTTCCTCTCCCCATATCAATCTGGTTTCAGAAAGCTCCATTCCACCATTTCCTCCGAGTCACTGGTCACATCCAGTCTACCACAGATCAAGGCCAGCTAGCAGCTGCAAACTTTGTGGCTTAGCTAAGGCCTTTGACACAGTCTCTCACCCCCCTGCTCCTTGACAAACTCAAGGTTGCTGGACTCTCTCCTCCTCCTTGCCATCCAATGGTTTGGATCATACCTCGAGAACAGGCTCCAGTACATAAAGATTGCTAACTTCACTTCTTCCCCACTCTAATACTTGCAGGTGTCTCCCAAGGATCGAGGGCCCCAATCTATTCACCATATTCAGTAACAATCTCCCATCTGTTTGCTCTAGGTCGCTTGTTCACATGCATGCGGATGACACCATCTTCTTCGCATCCAGCCCAGTTCTTAATGACATCCAGTCAATACTACAACATGATTACTATAACATGCAATCTTGGTTCCAGGAAAACCAACTCAAGATAAACACTTCCAGAACAGATTTCTTGACCTTCAGTTAGGCCCCAAAACTCACTAGAATACCCTGCTCCTCTACTATCTCCTCATCAGATGGAACACCACTAAACTCAGTCTGTTCTCACAAAAATTTAGGAGTGTGGTTCGACCCCCAGTTAAATTTCTTGATACACATAGATGACATAATTTCAAAGCTTTACCCTAAGCTTGGTATGCTGTACAGACTGAGACTCCCTTCCTCTACCAGTAATGCGTACAGTATTAACCAAAATGATCACTCCCATATTCGACTATGTGGATATAGTGTATTGCACTGCCCGTTCCACTTTACGAACCAGACTCAACTCCCTTCTCTATGCTTTCTGTCGCTTTGTCACAAACTCCCTCCTCAGAACCCATCACTGCATTCTCCTATCTACCCTCGATATACCACCAGTATCCCACTGCCATTTCTCCCACACCATCTCCTTTATATCAAAGTTCTGGTTAAACCTGCTTCCTTCTTACCTATCAGAGAGCCTTGCCCCAGCAGCTGCTTCACCTTACACGCTGTGCTCAAGGGACTTCCATTTCTTCTACCTCATCAAACCTTCCTTGTCTGCTGGCAAATCCACTTTCTCCTACAGGCTCCCCTTAATATGGAACAAACTACCACACCTCCTAAGAAACTCGCTCTCTCATAACTCCATCAAACTTCTAATTTGTCAGCTTACATCCCCTACTGTACCCACACCTGCTCCTAGCCTTCCCCTAACGTATGTCCCTTGTGACCATAATACTCGCAAAGAACCACAATCTACCTTCTGTATTTCTTATATCCTGAAGTATGTGCATCCAATTTGAAATGTTTTTCTTGCCTCACTATTACCACACTCTCCAGTCCTTATCGTTTAGCCTCTTATTGAGCCAGTGTGCTACGAGTTCCAACTGTTTACATTCCTCTGTATAATATGAACATATAAATGGATTTATTTTCTATGTTATGTATCTATGTTGTATTTTTGCGTTCTTATATTTTTTCCTGTATTCCCCTGTCCCAAGGCCACACCTGAAAATGAGCCTCAGCTCAGTGTTTCTTTCCCGGTTATCAAATGTTCAAATCAAATAAAATAAGAGAGATGCTGACTACATTTCTGATGGTCCTGTTCAACCACTCACTGGAGATGGGAGTGGTCCTGGAGGACTGGAGGCGAGCAAATGTAGTACCACTTCACAAAAGTGATATCAAGGAGCAAGCTGGAAATTACAGGTCAGTCAGCCTGACCTCAGTGGTGGGAAAATTAATGGAATCACTGCTGAAGGAAAGGATTGTGAAATATCTTGATACCAGCAACTTACAGGATCCAAGGCAGCATAGATTCACCAGGGGGAGGTCATGTCAAACAAATCTGATAGATTTCTTTGACTGGGTGACCAGGGAAGTAGGTCAGGGTGGGGTGGTGGATGTGGCCTACCTATATTTCAGTAAGGCCTTTGACACCACTCCACATAGGAAACTAGGAAACAAGTTGAGCAGCTTGGGAAGGGGGCCAAAAGTGGTTAACTGGGTAAGGAATTGGTTGGGAGATAGGTGTCAGAGAATGGTGGTAATTGGAGTTCACTCTGAGGAAGAGAGATTGATCAGTGGGATGCCATAAAGGATCAGCTCTGGGAATGGTCCTCTTTAATGTATTCATTAGTGACATTGCAGAGGGACTAGAAGGGAAGATGCACCTTTTTGCAGATGACAGAAAAATCTACAATAGGGAAGACACTTCGGGGTGGGGGATGAATAGGGATCCAGGAAAGCTTGAGGAGTGGTCAAGAATGTAGCAACTACTGTAAGTTTCAATGCAAGGAAGTGCAAAATTATGCACTTAGGCATAGAAACCCAGAGGCACAGTAGAAGATGGGGGGAGAGGTACTGACAACCACCAAACAGGAAAGAGACATGGAGTAATCATATTTGATGACCTAAAGGTGGCTATACAGTGTGAGAAGGCTGTGGGGAGAGCCAGTGGGATGCTAGGGTGCATAGGGAGGGGTATCACCAGCAGAAAGAGGGAGGTGGTGATACCACTGTATAAGGCCCCATCCACACTACACCGCTCAGACCCCATAACGGACAGAAACTGTTATAGCCGGGGAGCGGTACAGTGTGTCCACACTGCAGCGGTGACCGGTACGAGACCGGTACCTCCAGTCTACACCTCAGGAACCGGGTGACCGTTACTGCAGCACCCAATCCCACAATGCAGCTCACGTTGCACTACGGGCCCTGCAGGGGACTGTGACCGCCCATCCACACTACCGCCGGTAATGTTACCGTGGTGGGACCAGTTTCATAACCGTTGTTGAAACCACCTTATATGTGGTTTCAACAACGGTTACGAAAACGCCTTCTGTAACGTTACAGGTGTAAACACAAACCGTTGCGGTAATGGTTTGGGCACTCTGTAATGTTACAGAGGTGTAGTGTTGACAGGGCCTAAGTCATGGGTGAGGCCTCATCTGGAGTACTGTGTTCAGTTCTGGCAACCATATCTCCAAAATGGCATAGTCAGAGTAGAGGCAGTCCAGAGGAGGGCAACAAAAATGGTGCATGGTCTGCATCAGATGCCATATAAGAAGAGACCAAAGGACCTCAATATGTACACCCTGGAGGAAAGAAGGGAAAGGGTGGATACGATAGAGAATTTCAAATACCTCATGGGTCTTAATAAGGTACAAAAGAGAAGCTCTTTTTAGAAAAAAAGATGCTCAAGATCAAGGGGATATGCTATAAAGCTGGAGCGGGGTAGACTCAAGGGAAACATAAGGAAGCACTTCTTCACAGAGAGAGTAGTGGATGCCTGGAACAGCCTTCCAGCAGAGGTGGTGGGAATGAAAGCTGTGGTGAGATTCAAGAATGCATGGGATAGGCATAAGGAAACCTTAGTCATTAGGGAATGGAGGGCTAAGCAGGAGATTAAGTAAGGTCTACAGTATTAGAGTAGGTAAGGAAAATGAGCAGACTGAGTGGGCCAAGCAGTCCTTATCTGCCATCAAATTCTATGTTTATATGTTTCTGTGTAATAATAATGCATGATTGTTTGTTGGTTGCTAAAGTTTTCTAATGCAAAGTCACATTTTCACATACTTTCTCCCTTCCACTGCTGTACTCCCTTGCCTCTTGACACCTCCTCTTGTTAGCTTTGACTAGCCTCTCTGCCCGCTACCCTTTCCTATGCCTGCTCCCTCTCCTATCAACTGTTTTTCTCTCCCCCCCTACCTCCCTGCCTACCTTAAATGAAACTTTGACAATACTTCTGGCTGCTACCTTTTCTTCCTTGGACTACGAACTTAAGTACCCTCCCTTCCTCACATAATTCTTCTCTATCTCTCTACAGTACTTTAATTTTGCTGTTTATACTTGATGTATTTTAAAGATGAAAATTGTTCTACATGATGTATTTTAGTAACTCATTCTTTAGTTCCTCCAATGTCTGTTTGCAACCCCTCCCCACTTACGTGGAACCTATGTAAATGAGCTGCTTGCCACTCAATGGTACTTTGTAATCCTAGATTAATAAATAAAACAGATAAAATAAAACATACAGTACAAGGAGCTCCTTCAGTAGTCAGGTCCCTATGAGAAACAGCTGGAAATGGCATAGAGAGGTGTGCAGCACAAGGAGTTCACAATTTGAACTATCACTAATTGTCTGCTGCAGTTTATGCCAATTTAGATGTACTTAGTGTGTTCTCTCTGTAAAAAAAAAAAATCTGGCCAGAGCCGATGGGGCCGCAGACAAGGAATCTGGGATAAAAATATTGAAAATTACCAAAGTGAAAAGCCTGCATTTGCAAAATGTAACGTAGGCTCTTGAGTCTGTTGTTTCATAATATTTTACACCAAATTGTCAACATAGCCTTGTTATGGCTATGCCTCATGAAGAAGAACAGAGAAAATGTTCAACTCCTGGTCTAAAGGTGATTTCGCTCAGAGACTGCAAAATCAACTTTCGAGACACAAAAACACATTTTGAACAGTAGTTGAAAAATGACAGCTGTCACATTAATGAGGTGCTGTAAAGAAATGGCTATGTTGAAAATTTGGGGTAAAAATATTGAATATTAACAAATTATGAGCCTGCATTTGCAAAATTCAACATAGCCTCATAACTTTTTTTAAATATTTTCATACCAAATTTAGAACATAGACTTCTTACCTCATGAACAAGGAATGAGAAATTGTTCAATTTCTGTCCAAAAGGTGATTTAGTGCAGGGTTCACAAATCACCTTTCAGGATATGAAAAAAAACATTTTGGCCAGGATTTGAAAAATGACAGCTGTCACTGTAAAGATATGTCTATGTTGTAAATCTGGGGTAAAAATATTGAAAATTACTAAAGTTATAAGCCTGCATTCACAAAATTCAATGTAGGCTCATAACTTGGGCTGGGATATTCAGACTGCCCCAGGCAGTGGCACAAGCCTGGGCGCAACACAACTGTGATGTGCCGGGGCCAGGTCCAGGTGATATTCAATGGGGATGCGCCATGGTGCAGCACCGCTGAATATGGCATAGACAGCACACATACTGCGCATGTCACAGATAGGGAGCACAGGGATGCACCAGTGCAAGTGCAGTTGTGCTAGACGCATCACCCGTGATATTCAGCAGGGGGCATGCAAATGAGGCCATAATATATGCAAAGTATAAATGGCCCCATTTGCATGCCTTGCATGACTTGCTCCTGGTGCCCTGCACAGCATGATGTGCATAGTGGGGATACCAGGGCATCCCCGCCTCATAGTCGCGATCACATATCGGTACAGCAATCACACCTTGGTAGTATAGTGGTCCCCCTGAGTCCCTGATAAATGTAGGACATGACCATCCTTGGTGGTCTAGTGGTCTAGCCTCCCACCCGATTCCCCAAGAACTGTGAACATGACCGTCCTTGGTGGTCTAGTGGACCCCCCTACCTGGTTCCATGATCACGGTAAATGTAACGTACAACATGCCCTGGCAATCTAGTGGTACCCCCCACCTGTCCTTGTCCTCAATTGCTGGTATCTGTAGATTACGTAACTCCCTGGTAGTCTAGTGGAACCCCCTCCCTTCCGTTGCCCATGAATGAAGTCATTCACACATTTGGGACTGTCTAGTACAATACGTCCTGCAAGCCCATTAGTCCACACTTGGGACAAATGAGCTTACGTCCCATACTGTACCTGTCATTTGGCAGGTGGGTGGCCGGGCTGTATGTGGGAGGTTGCTGCCACCTGCCAAGGACAGGGGTGGGCGGGGGGTTCTGTATGGGTGGAAGGGTGGGGTGGCACTGGACCACCAGGGATTTATTATATGGATCTGTACCGTGATCGAGGCAACAGGCAAGGGAGTTTCCACTAGACTACCAGGGATTTATTTACACTACAGATACTAGTGATCAGGGACAAGGGTGGGTGGAAGGGTACCACTAGACTGCCAGGGCATGTTGTACTGTACATTTACCGTGATCATGAAACCAGGCGAGGGGGCCACTGGACTACCAGGGATGTAACTAGATGTTGGATACCCATGATCGGGGACATGGGTGGGAGGGGGGTGCCTGTAGACTACCAGGGTTGTGTGGGTGCTTCTTGACGGTGTGCTGGGTGGGTGGGTGGCCACCCATGGCTGGTGGCTGCTGTGTTGCACCATGCATTACAGCAGCCTGCCTGTGGGTGGCCGGGATTTGCTTCTACTTTGTATGGGCTCAACTTTGAGCCCCCCTATGTGGCGCAGTGCAGGATTGCACCAGCATATGTGCCGCACATCCTGTGCTGAATATCGGGATGTGCCACATATGCATGGGCACGCCCCCTGCATCTCCACCGCATACATTATCATTGCACCCCGGTGCATCGGGATTTGTGCTGTGCCAGGCAGCCTTCTCAATATCCCACCGGGGTGCAATGTGGGGTTAAGCTGGCACAACACCGTTGTGCCACGTGCAACCCCTTTGAATATCCAGGCCTTAGTGCTTTTTTTTTTATATTTTTACACAAAATTTTCAACATAGCCTGCTTATGAACCTCCCTTATGAAGAGGGGAAGAGAACATTTTCAACTCCTGTCTGAAAGGTGATTTTGTGCAGGGATGACAAAGTCACCTTTCAGGATGTGGAAAAAACATTTTAGCAAGGATTTGAAAAATGACAGCTGTCACATTCATGAGGTGCTGTAAACATATGGCTATGTTGTAAATTTGGGATAAAACTATTAAAAATTACCAAAGTTACAAGCCTGTGTTTGCAAAATTCAATGTAGGCTCATAACTGAGTTTTTTTTTTAAATATTTTTTCACTGCTGGCCTGGTGGTGCTGGAGGTTGAGGCGCTGGTTGCTACACCTCATGCCATGCCGGCGATCTTGGTTCGGGAATGAGCCTGGGCTGCCTGGGGTCGTCAGAGAGGATAGAGGATTGAGCATCCAGAGGGCTGCTCTCCTCTCTTGGGGGGAGGGATACTTGTCATCCCGCTCGCTGACTGCCCTCTTGCAGTGGCCAAAGGGCAGTATGGGTTGGGTATGCCTCAATGTGCTGACGTCGGTAGGGAGGGCGGGGATGGGAGAAAAGTGGAGAACAATGAGCCTGGCAGCACTCAATGATGGCCGCTGCTCCTGACTTATACCGGCTTCTGGATTGGATCTCTGGGGGGGAGGTGTAACGTGCCGCCCCTCCTGACCTCACTGGGGTAATCCATGGGGAACTGCTGGCATCAGCAGTGCTGGAGCTGGCAGGTCCAAAGAGAGAGAGTCCAACCATATATATATATTTTTTTTTTTTTTGTTTATCATGACTCAATCCTTCTTGACCATTTCCCTGCTTGTGGGTCCCAGGCAGAGGCCTCCTTTGGGAGGCACAAAATTGTGGCAGCCCGTGACATGAGACACAGAAACCACGTGATCTAAACTGTGGTTCAGCATCTGCTGCCACTCCCAAGACCTGTTCCATCTTCCTCTATCCCCATGTAAACCTTAGTGCTTGGTTTCTTATTCACCGCCTAGTCTCTCCTATTTTTTTTTTGTTTGTACTGTACACCCCCTTCTCGCTCATCCGATCTTGCTGTCCTCCAAAAAAATACTAGGATCCTTACTCTAGGACCCATTCTCAGTTCACCCCTTTATCACCTTTGGCCTCATTTTCACCACTTGCTATCTCTTTCCTCCCACCTGTGACTGCTGCAGTGTGCCCTGTATCTCCTTCCTGAGGAGGCCTCCTGTGCTAGACTTGTGTGACCAAGCCACCTGCCCCAATAGGGGCCCTGCCTCAAAATTCCTAACCGGAGTACTGCCAGATATTAAGTGCAACAACACATTTATTTATTTATTAACGAGATTTACCAGATAAGCATACTGAGCGGGAAGCCACTCGTTTCCAGATGCGACCTGGGTGTACATAACATAACATATCAGTGCCAAAAATTAACATTTGAAATGCAGAAGGTAGTGCTACAATAGAATATGTGCATAACGTTCATATTTAGATACAGTAGGCTCAAACATAGGTGAAGCAAAACAGATCCAAGGGTGATTACAGTCAGGACACTACAAAAGTATGCAGGTTTCAAGATTTGTAATACATAGTGCCTACTAGCAATGAGGACAAAGAAGATGGTCAAACTTGCAGTGTTGAGGATGGGGATGGCATAGGTGATGGGGGTAGTTAGGATAGTTTGAGGGTTTGCATGTGCCCCCGTTAAGTACCAAGTGGATTCTTAGTTTTAGCTGAGCTATCCTGCAGGTTACAGTTGCAAGTGTCAGAGAAGTGGGCCTGAAGGAGAGTGGGCATGGCCCAAGGGGTGGAGCTAGCCTGCCTGATTGCACTTGGGAGGTGATTCCAGAGGGTGGGCATTCTGTATTTGAAGGCCGATTGGCCTTTAGAGGTGCGCATGAAAGGGATGTGCAGTAGATTTGAGTCAGAGCCCCACAGAGAGTAGGCAGGTGGTGGTTGCGTTGTTAGAGCGGAGCTGAGATAGGAGGGGAGGGAGTTTGACCAGTGCTTAGCTATGAGATTTGCACAGTGGAGCTGGCATCTGGTGTGCAGCGAGGGGAGGCCTAGGGCGGCATATAGGTGACAGTGGTGGGTGGTAGGGGGGCATTCTAGGATGAGGCGGCAGAAGGAGTGGAAAAGGGGGTCCAAGTTTGCTAGGGTGGATGGAGAGGCTGCTCCGTAGACCACATCGCCATAGTCGAAAATAGGGAGAATCATTTTGTGTAAGAGCTCTCTCCTGACAGTGGTTAGGCACCCTTTATGTGTAGAGGGCACCTAGTTTTGGGTACAGTTTTTTCTGGAGGGAGTCTATGGACAGAGAAGTCCAAGTGATGATCCAGCCATACTCCCAGGTATTTGAAGGAGGTGCAGGCTTCAAGGTGGTACCGTCCAGTGTCTGGAAGTAGGGTAGAGCTGCTATCCTGGAGAGTCTGTGTTGTGTGCCGAAGGTTATGGATACAGTCTTTTTGGCATTTAGGACGAGTTGATTAGAACTTAGCCAAGTTTGGACAGCGTTGAAGTCTTGTTGAAGGGTATATTTTAGAGTCTCCGCTGAGGGCCCGGAGGCATACAGGACGGTGTCGTCCGCATACATATGAATAGCTGAATTAGGGCAGGATTGCTGGAGATCATTTAGGAATATTGAGAAAAGAAATGGGCCCAGGACAGATCCCTGGGGGAACCCCATTGTGACTGGGACCTGGGGGGATATTTGGGTGCCAATTTTGACTGATTGCGACCTACCAGTGAGGTAGTCGTGGAACCACCTGATGGCTTGATTTGATAGGCCAGCATCTTACATTTTGGCGATGAGCTTTGGGTGGGAAACGGTATCAAAAGCTTTTGCCAGGTCAATGAATATGGCCGAGGTAATGAATCCTTCATCCATACCTGAGGCAATATCGTTGGAGAGTCTAAGGAGCGTGGTTATGGTGGAGTGTGATTTCCGAAAGCCAGACTGGAAGGGAGTGAAGAAGGAGGTGGCGTCAAGAAATTGTGTGATTTGAGCAAGGGCTATTTTTTCTTGAAGTTTGGCCAGGGTAGGGAGGAGGGAGATCGGGCGGTAATTCCCTGGATCTGCTAGGTTACCTCCTTTTGGCAGCGGTATAACTATAGCCTTCTTCCAGGCTGCTGGAATTTGTGCAGTGGAAAAGGAGCGGTTTAGTAGGTCGGCAAGGAAACACATCCTTCCATGGACCTGTATCTGCACGTTTACATTCCTTCTATACCCGTACCCACACGTTAGGCACCCTGCTTTTATATTAGTCACAGGCCTACCACCAACTAATCAGTACCAACAAACATCTCTTCTTGTAGCTGTATATTTGTTTAAACTTTTATCCACTTACCAAAATCTCTACCAGGTTTACTACACTTCTATCCAATTACCTCAACTTCCCCTTCACTCACCGGAGTACTGTCAGTTATTCAGTGTAACAACACATCTTTCCATGGACCTGTGTCCACTTTTACATCCCTCTTGTACCCATATCCACATGTTAGGCGCCCTGCTTCTATATTAGTCACAGGTCTACAGCCTGCTATTCAGTACCAACAAACATTTCTACTTGTAGCTGTATATTTATTTAAACTTTTATCCACCTACCAAAATCTCTACCTGGTTTACTACACTTGCACCAAATTACCTCAGCTTCCCCTTTCCTTCTGAAATACCAGTACCTCATCAACTGAAATTTCCAAAAGCACCTTACGTCTCCCAACTGTCTTACAAACCAAACTACTAACCCGATGATTCTTTGCCAATTGATTTGCTGAAAATCGAATATCTCCAATTCTCAACAGAAAGTGAGGGGAGCCCTGAGATGCATCCCATATGTACCCCTCTTAGCCCCACCTCTGCCCTCCTGCCCAGCCAATCAGCCCTTCCCACCTATCTGTGACTCACTGTTTGTGTTACCTGCCTCCCTTTCTCTCTCTCTCTCTCTCTCTCTCTCACTCGCTTTTTCTCTCTCCCTCTAACTTGGGTACCTCTCTCTTTACCCCCCTAAATTCCACATTGGGAAACCCCTGACATTTATGGTAGTTCTTAATTGTGCAGCCACTTTAATGTATTGCTGCCCCCCTGCATTTGTGTATGTTACCAATCCCTGGTGTCTAGTGGCACCCCCACCATCTGATAGCCAGCCACATAATAATGTAATGTTTCCCTGGTATCTACTGGTACCCTGCACCCTCCGATTGCCTGTCCCATAAAATGTAATACTTCCCTGGTGTCTAGTGGCACCCACTACCCTCCAATCACCCATCCCCTAACAATGTAACCTTTTAATGTATTAGTGCCACAGTTTATGGGCAGGATTTTCCAAAGATTGTGAATACCTCAAGCCCTGGGTATGCCATATATATGGCACATGGGGCTTGCAACATTCCCCCTGCCAGCAATCAGGATTTTTTAGCCCACGCAGCAATTGTTGCAAGCTAGGCCACCTTTTTGTGGTCTAGCTTGCAGCAATGCCAAGGACTTTCTCCATGGAGCTTGCACTAGATACATAGTGCAAGCTGCCATAAATCCTAGAAACTGTCATAACTGCATCTGAGATTGTAAAATCGGGCACAGTTTCAGCAGAGGGGTTTGGCACACTGCCAAAATCTAAGTGAGGTGGTGCAGGGCTTGATTCAAGTCCTGCACCACTGTTTGAAAATCTAGCTCCCAGTGTATTAATCTGAAGTTCAGAAAGAAAATTCCATGGAACATGGTGAAAATTCACCAAACACATTTGAAAGATTTTTGATTTTACCAGAGGTGGAAGTTTGGAAAATTCCACAAAACTTGGCAAACTTTCCCAAACGTTCCACTAAAGAGGAATTCACAAGTTTTGCCCAGCTTTACTGGAGTCCAAAACATTAGATTTCACACAATTTACAGAATAAAAATTTAGCATTGGCTTCTCTTTAAGCAGAAGTCATGGTGCACATACAAATGCACCTTCACTAGCACCATCTAGTGTCAACCTACTGATCAAAGGGCTATTTAATATATAAAAGATGTATTTTAAGTTTTTTTTTTTTCACAAAAGGTGACTTCTGAATTATTTTCGAAGCACACTAAGACACTGCAGGGAATGGTTTGTTGTCATATAGCTGCATTTCTATGGGCTTTGGGCTTTACTATGTCCGTGGTCATTAAGCTATCCACAATAGTTCACACCCTTATATGTCATATTGCTTACATACAATTTTAAAGACTCTACTCAACATGCAGAATCCAAACACCTCATTATCAAATTTTATTTTTGTATTTGATTCATTTTAACCATAGTTTACCAATTAGACAAACAGAGCCCAGAAGACTCATTTCCAGTTGCAACCTGTTTTAGTGAGGGAAACAAAGGAATTAGTAGGGAATATATACAATCTCATCTGAAATACAGTATAAATTTGACAAGGAGGAAAAATCATTGCCATATCATTACTTGCCAATCTGCATATTGTTATCAAAACACATTGGTGCACAGTGGACGGATGCTGTAGGCTGTAGAGTACAACAGATCAATCATTTTCCTCATATGAGAAGAATTAAATGTGAGGATGCAGCACACATTTTGCAGCAGTGAAATAAATGTCTTGGTGTATTTAGGAAAACTGACATGACATTTTTAATGTGCTTGTTTATGGTCTGCTACATCAGCATGGCATTATATTGAGGTCTACTATTCATGTGGAGTTCATATCAAAGTACTCTATTATTCAAGAACAATATTTCTGAGAATTCAGTTACAAGTGCTCATCCATCACATTGGTGTATAGTACACTTTTACTGTTCTCTAGTAGTGTTTGATATGGTCCATGCTATTTGCTTGCAGTTAAAACAGGATTTTCCCAAGCATCAACTACTGCTGTACAAAAGGACAGCTAGTGCGGCCTTCAACATACCATTGTGCAGTGTATACATGGCTCTGCCTTTCATTTTGATGTGTTTTAGCTATACCTCTGTACTGATTCACCAACTGCTTTGAGCCAAGGAAACTGCTGCTTCCACTATAGAGATTTCTGCACAAACTACTATACCTTCTGAACACTGAACCCTGTTTGCACAGAATGAACAAAGTTTGCACTGTGCAAATGCTCAGAATATCAATTCCTGACTTTTAATATTCAAACCTTGGGTGTATATTTAGCAGAGGTTTTTTTTTTTACTGTGTTACTGCCACAGCTGAAGCTAGCAATTCCCTGCAAGAGTATTTTTTTTCTGAATCACTGAATTCTTGAATTTCCGTGGTCTACATATTGAGGGCATAACATTAAGGAAGCCTTCAATCATGCAGTGCAAAACATGAAAGAATATTATTTTTATTTTCTGCTGGATAATGGAGAACTCCAGATACCAAGGTTTTAAATATTATATAAAATATGTTTCACCACAACATTTTGTTTTCCCCCCTTACTCAGAAGCACATCTGAGCTAAAGTAGAATTCAATTCTAAGACTTCGAAAGCCATGTCCAGCACTGATACAGTATATAAGAGGAAATTGTCCACAAAGGACATTGACTGGCACTGCAGAATTCCTTGGGAAGAAATGCAGAATGATAATTTAACTATTAAAGTATCATGAAGTAGCTGGCCCAGCAATGGTGAGGACTGAGGCGCTGGACACTACACCTCACGGCACACCACTGATTGGGGTCAGGAACAACCTCAGGTTGACAGGGGTCAGCAGAGGAGAGAGAAAGAGAGGATCAAGCATCCCATGGACTGTTCACCTATACTGGGAGGGAAGGGTTGTTGTCCCACTCCTTGGCTGCCCCCTAGTGAAGGCTGGAGGGCAGCATCGGAGAGACAGGGTGACAAAGAAATGAAGATGCGTGGTATGCACATGCCTCTGCACACACACATTCATGCCGCGAAGCTGAGGGGGAAGGGAGAAAACATTAAAATGGAAGTGGCAGGTTACATGATGGCCTGGCCATGTCCCTGTTACCGTCTTCATCTGGCTATGAACTTGTGCTCTGGAGGGAGGAGAATCCTTCCTCTGGCCCTGCCACAAGGGGGGGTAATCGGTGGAAGAATTGTTGGAGTGAGCTGAATCAGGGGTGGCTGGGCACTGAAAGACGAGTGGACTGGAGCCACCTGCCAGTTCTGAAAGGCAGAAAAATTGTTGATTAAAAAAAACCCATCATGAACTGAGAACAGAGATGGTCAATGTGGCCAAAAGTCACAAACTTGGCAACTGATGATTTCATGAAGGTTTTTTTAAGGGGGCAGGTGAAGTTACCCTTTTTCTATGCAAACTGGACTAAATTTGCTGGTGAAGTGGTAACTTTGCCATAACTTTACTTGACTTGAATAAGTAGCAGATCCCCAAAGGAAACTCATTGCAAAGTGGCAAAGCAGCTAAGTGGGGAGTTATTAGTCATTTGTGAAGGTGAATTTCACAACTTTGCTGGTGAAGTCGAATTTTGCAGCATCTCTAACTGGGAATCCTCAAATTTTAAATTATAGGGGCATGACCGTATCCCTATAGTTAGCGTTGAGTAGACTGTTTAATGTTAAACCTGAAACTGTGCACTTTGGTAACTATGCAACTGATCAATAGATTTGCACAAAATTTGACATGTGTTGTCCTGTGGAATGGACCTCGTGATGTGGCAAGTTTTGTTTTGGGTGGATGTGCAGATTCTGAGATCCAGAGAGTGCAAAAACCTTAAAATTTGCCATTTTTTGTTTTTTCTCATCACTGTGCACCCAGGCAGTGTAAATTTTGGTGTGATTTGTGATGGTAGAAACAGCTTTGGTAACAGAACTGCCTTGCATTTGTTTGGTGAAAAAATATCAATCTGTTGCAAAGTTATTCAATTTTTCATTTCCCATTATTTTCAATGGGAAGATCACTCTCCGGGATAGCGGGAGAAAGTTAAAAAAAAGGATTTGGCCTCATGAAAAATGATTTTTTTTTGTGACTGGTCAATCCCTTTTTGCAAGGAAAACATCATTTTTTGCAAGCCACCATCTTGTTTTCTTTTTTTCACACAACAAATTGTCATAACACTGGCCTGGGATGTATTTTACAGACATCCAAATGTGTATCTTGCTCACCAGGCACTGATTAGGTTTACTTGGTATTTTTTTATAGCTCCCATGGTCTCTGAACATTTTTTTAACTATTTAAATCCTTTTTCATCACTCACTAAGAACCTTTTTAATGAATCCTTTTTCATTCAAACAGAAAAGGATCATGAGTGACAAAATTTTGGACAGATAGAAAAGAGCCTTTTAGTTTATTGTTCTAGGAATTACTACCTTTGAACCAGAGGCTCTTTTACAAAGGTTCCACGTCAATTAGGTACAGTACAAAAGGTTACATAGATAACACAACAATTTGTGTTGTGCCAAGAGCAAGAAAACATATACAAATACATATCAAATCTTTGTGCAAAAGGACATGAGCTATCAATAATCACATTATTATTACAAGAAAGAGGTCATGCCAGATTAGAGAAACAAATAGGAAAAAGTCCAGAACAGAGAGGGTAAGTGAAAGGTGGGAGCAGACAATAGCAAGAGAAAAGGTTTCCCAAACATGTCTTTGTCAAATAACGGGACAGGGTGGGTAGTGAGAAAATAGGAGGTTTAATCAGGGCAGTCACAGGAGCTGGAGGTGGCAAGGTGAGAGAAAAGCCTTGATTTGAACATACCTAGAGAGGTGGAGGCAGTAATATGAGTGCTGAGGGCATTTAGCCAGCTGGGGGCACGATAGGCAAATGATCTTTGTCCCTGAGAAGTCTGGGATCGGAGGACTTGGAGAGGCTGGTGTTCTGATCTTCTGGTAAAATGGGTGCTAGCGCTCGGGCATAACAGGTCTTGGATACAGGGTAGAGTGAGGCCCAGAGTGGATTTTTTCGCCATCAGGCAGGTAAGGTACTTTATCCAGTTTGAGAGTTGCAACCAACCTAAGTCAGCATAGAGTTCACATGTGTGGGTACGTAGGTGTGCACCAGTGAGCAACTGACAGGCCTTATTTAGGGATGTTGTAATGCGTCTAAGTGCTGTAGTAGTGGCAGATCCGTATATGACTAAGCCATAATCAACGACTGAGATGATAGAGGATTGGATGGCAATCCTCAGTGCAGAATGGGTAAGAAGCTGTCGGTTCCGATACAGAATCCCAATTTCTGATTAATAGTTTTTGCTGTACTATTAATGTGAGTTGCAAAGGTTAGGCCTTGATCAAAGTTGATTCCAAGATATTTGAAAATTGGCACTTGTTCAAGGGTATTTCCTAGGTATGCATTAATGGTGAGTGGGACTTGCCATTTCTTGTTTTGAGGGTTAGAGAAGAGCATGGATTTAGTTTTTTTGTGGTTTAGAACCAGCTTATGTTCAAGGAACCACATCTCAACTTTGGAAAAAGCATGCCTTTTCACAGCCTTTCCCTGTAATTTTCTATTTTCTGTAATATAGTGGCCTCTCTCCCCACCTGCCGATCCCCTTTCCCATTTCTCTGGTGACTAGTGGCATGCCACCACCCATAGATCGCCATCCCTCTTCCCATTTTCATATTCCCTGATGTCTTGTGACACCCCCAACGTCCCAATGTGGCCAAACCTGAAATAAAGAAAATAGTCCCTCTATAGATATTTTTGTTGTTGTTAAACTGTAAAAAAAAAGGTCCCTTACCAATCAGCAACCCCCACCTTCCACTCAACACCCACCACCCTACACCCACCAATACATCTCCACACACCCTCACTCACCTGAACAGGTCCCAGGTTAAAGATCCACTCCCCAATCGAAGACATGTCTTGCTGCTGAAATTGGAAACTGCAATATGAGAAACTAAGGTACTATAAATTAGGTCCAGTGTATTTCAATGGGGGTTCGACTTTTATGCATAACCTAGGCATTTTATGAGATTTTGACCCCACATTTTCAACATGACCATTTGGAAACCCCACCTCATGAAAAATAGGACTGTCATTATGCAACTCCCACCCAAAAGGTGATTTCATGGTCCCTTGGTGAACTCACCTTTTGGGAGGGATTTGAAAATTGTGTCAGCCATTTTTCATGAGGTGAGGTCATAAGAAGGCTATGTTGAAAAATTGGGGTCAAAATATGAAAAAATGCCAAAATTATGACCATTCATTGCAATTTCATAATACATGCTTGTAACTTTGGAAAAGATGTATAGTTTAAATCCTGATTTTCAACATAACCTTCTTATTACCCCACCTCATGTGTGTTACAGCTCTCAATTTTAAATCCTGGCAGAAATGTGTTTTTGCACCTGTGGCACAGAATAGTATTGCTTTCACAGCTATATACATATATGCATCTATGGAGGGATGGACGCGAAGGGTCCAAAGGCCCCTGGTCTTCCACAGTAATAAGGATACTATTTTACTATCAAAAGGTAAGGAAATAAGTTGCAAAAAACTTAATTAATGCTTCAGTTAGGGTAAAAGAAACAACAGTTGGGAAATGAGATGTTAGAGTTTCCAACCCAAACACCCCAACCTCCCAAACTTGGCTGGAGAGCAGGTGTGGGTTGTGCACCTTGGGCTTCTCAAGCCTAACACTCACTCCATTCTCATAAAGTCTACACATCTGACCTTATTTACAGATGGAATTTGGCAAGTGTTAGGCTTGAGAAGTCCAAGGCACACCTGACACTTGCTCTCCTGTCTGGTTTGGGAGGGTGGGGTGTTGAGGTTGGAAACCCTAATGCCTTATTTCCAACTTTTGTCACTTTGACCCTAACTGGAGCATTAACAAAGTTTTTTGCAACTTTATTTATCGAAACCTTCAAACCAAACTCTTCCAGTCTGTCCTGCAATTTCATCAGCTGATGTTCGTGTTCTTCAAGGGTGGTGCCAAAAACAATGAGATCATCAAAATACCCGTTGGCCTCCAGCAGGTTCATATCCCAAACTGCATTTTCCATTAACCTCTGAAATGTGGCACGGTGCTCCAGAGATCCCTTGGGGCATGCGCACAAACTGATAAAAACCAAGGGGCAGATAAAAGCATTTTTTCTATCTTCCTCTGCCATTGGGATCTGGTAATACCCACTCTGGAGGTCTAGCACCAAAAATCACTTACTCACTGACAGGCTGGCCAGCGCATCTTCAACTCGGGGTACTGTGCACTGGTTGGGGATGTTTTTCATGTTCAGGGTGTGATAATCAATACACAGTCATACCACCCATTCTTTTTCCATGCCACTACAATGGGAGAGGTTTAGGGGCTCCAGGATTCTTTAATAATACTGGCCTCCAACAGTTCCTGAAGATGTTTCCAGACATCCTCTGTGTTCCCTGGGGTCAGACTTTGGGGTCTGTCCCTAAAGGGACTGTCATCTCAGAGGCAAATCGTATGCTCCTTTTCTTTCATGCACCTGACATCCCAGTCATGGAGTGAGAAGACTTTGTGCATCTGGGCCAGCTTTTGACTTAGACTCCACCAATAACTGTCTGGGATGAGTGAATCCCAAAAATCAAACATGACCAGGTTTATTCCTGTTTCAGTGGCTGTTCCAGGTCCACTGCAGTAGCTGTCTCTGCCTTAAAGATGGGGGATGGTATCTGGCCCATGCAAATAATTAAAGACCTCTTGGACTCCTTCTTCATCCTCACACTTACTTTTCTAGCCTGAGGAGTCTCTGGGGATGGCAGCACCACCTCTGCACCAGCAATCTCTCTGGCAAGCTGTTCTTCTGGGGGTTGAGAGAAGTCCGCAATGCTGAACACCCTACATTCTGAATTGGATGGCAACACTAGCTCTCAGGTGTCCACTCTCTGCACCACATCCACTGGTTGTCTGTACAGTCAGGTTCTGGTGACACGTCTTTCACGGTCAAGTTGACTCTCCACACTACAGCCCAGATGGATGTTTTTTTCAGGATTTCCATGCCACCTCATTCTTGGCACAGTTCTGCTAGCCTGTTGAACTTGTTTGCATTCATCCTTTTCAGTATAGGCATGTTATTCATCCCTTTGAACTCGGGATGTATCAGGCCATAGTTTCCAGCTGGTGTAGCTCCTCCGGCTCCCTGGAGATGAAAGCTATCATCACTATGCAATGCCCATCATAGCTGCATTTTGCAACCCCTATCCCCCACACAGACAAGCCTGATAATGGTAGAAGTGGCAAATGCTTCAGGTGCTGATCATAAAAGGCCTGGTGGCTGATAGTAACCTGAGATCCACTGTCAAGCAGAACAATGCACCGTATGCGCTCTACAAGGATCTCCACATCAAACCGGGGTCAAATTAGTCCATTTGGCACACTGCTCCCATGAGGAATCTCCAGTTCTGTCCACTTGATGGAGTTTCTTAGTTTTGGAGACACAGTTCATTCCCTTACTGGGCCATGTTGGAGTTCCCCTGTTCCCTTTATCATCTCTTCTCCTCAGCTAGTTGGGGGTTCCTTACACTGATGCACCCTTGCCTCAGATTTCTGTCCTGTCCACATTTTTAGCAAAGTTCTCCACTGCAGGGTGTTGAGGACAATATAATCTCAGCTCTGGGTGCAGCATAGAAGGTGGACTGCCCCCCAGTCTCAGGCAGTACACTACCCTGTAAAGACTCAACATCTTGTGCTAGTTGCAGAGCCTTCACATTGTCCTTGATTCTTGAATCTCAGCCACACTGGGTTCTAACTGAGATTATTGGGCTTGTTGCATAGTCTTCATACAGTCCAGGAGCTCCTTTAGGACAGTCCCCAACTTCAATGAAGTGATGGGTTCTTCACCACTGGCTACTTGGGGTAGCAGCAGGCCACAGATGCAACAGGTGTCTGAAGGGAATCTGCATTATCTTAAAAAAAAAAAAAAAAAAAAGAATCTACATTATCTTCCTGGGCTCCTCCTTTTTAACCTCTTCCAATAACTGCTTGAATGTTGGAAGGGGGGTTAGTCATATGTTCTCCCAACCAGAGGGAGGCTAAGGTCAGCTGGGAATGAACTTCACCTAGCAGTATCTGATCAAGCCTCATTGGTGGGACTTGTTCCAAGGGGTCTGATCCACCTTAAATCATCTTTCTCATCACTGTCTCTACCGTGGTGATATACTATGATAGTCTCTCTCCTTTCTGTTGCGTGGTCCCCTACTGCTGGAGCAGAATAGTCTCCTTTTTTCCTACATCCCCAAAGGTGCTCTTTACTATAGCCAAGTGTTCTTCCACTGTGCAGATTGGTTGGCTGGCTGGCAATGATCGGATAACATCTAACACCATCCCCCTTTAGCTCTCTGCTATCTGCTAACTCTTTTCCTCATTGGTGCAAGGCCAAATCTGTATAATTTGGGTGACTTGGCTGAGCCAACTGTCAAAGTCATCCTCCCGGCAGAAGTGGGGAGAGCCCCTGAAAAAGTCTGCAGCCTCTTATATTGCTCATACGGGGACACCAACTATGGAGTCACCCCACTTGGGAGCACTATGGGGGCCATCCCTTTCTCAAGGAACAATGCATAGGGGTCCTGCATGGTCTTGCCTTCATTAGCCAGCAACAAATCTAGCTTAGTCTTGATATCCTTTCCTGCCCCATTGTGAGGGGAAGATGAGGATGGACTGCTGGGGCTCCCCTTGCTAATCACCACCCAAGATTCTTGGGACCCTTCCAAGGACATGGTGGTAGAAAAAGTTACATCACTGAGATCCTTCTCGACCTCTACCACCAAGCTTCTGAACAGAGCACCTGGCTCTTTAGTGGCCTCAGCATTGTCAGACTCTAATACAATCTGTCTAAGCCACTTCTAATACCTCTAGAATGGATTATTTATCTCACACCTCGCTCACCTTTGTGGTCAGGAGCACCTTTTGGGGGTTCAGACCCTCAAACTCACACAAGTCCTCTACTTCTCTAAAAGCCATGCTCGTTTCCATTTATGGAATTAGATCGGGGGAAAAAGACATATCAGGTTTTCAGAAAAATTTCACTTTTGTTAGGTAACCACCAAAGGGTGCTAATCCCAAAAGTACCTCCAATTGTAACACCCCCTTGACTCACCTTTGGCTGTTCTAGGGCCCTTGAGGTCCTCACATCACTCGCCTTCAAGGCAGATGGCCTCAGTTAGGATAGGTAGGTATACAGTGGTGCAGTGCCTCAAGATGAGGAAGTGATAGTGAATACCTGTAGGCAAATAGCAGGTTACCATCCCCCAGGAAAACATGTTAGCTGCCCCCTAAACAGTTCCCCACACACTCTGATGATACCCCATTTGAATACAGGAACACTCTAGAGCGGCAATTAACATGAACACAGCAGTATTTTATTGTATGGGAAGGGGGAAAGGGGAAATAAACAGCAACAACAATAACAACTGGCTAAAGATTCTGCCTAAAGCAATCCCCACCTCCCATCTTCATGTGCACTAGTCTTTCCCTTGGCAGCTGCCCAAAAAGTCTATATACTGTATTCTCTTCGGTGGGTACCTCACCACAGCACAGAATTCGACGTGAGGGTCTTTCGTTAAGGCCCAACTGTAAATTCACAACTCTTAACTTCAACTTTCAGGTCTGAGTGCAGCTTTAATCTTGGTGCAGTCCTTTCCAGGACTTAACCCCCCTGAAGTCTGACTAGATAACTAGTTAAATAAAGACTTTCCCAGTGCTGCAGCCCAGGGTACTTAGAGTTCAGTAGTTCAAGGTGTTGGAAGAAACTGGGTTCATGGTACCATACTGATATAGGAGATATTGGTGCACAAAGCAGCATGTGGATGAAGAAATGTTGAACAATGGTCTTTACCTGCCAGGCCTGTCCAATCTTCACCCTCAGAGCATTTGTATGCGGTGTTCACCAAGCAGACCTATTGATGTGTTCCTTTCTGGTGGTCTCCTCTTCAGTCTGGGTACAGAGCAGGCTGGTGGTTACCCAAATTTATGCTCAGCACACACTTTCCTCTGCTGCAGATACTGTGGGATTATGCTGTGACCTTTACAGTTTCTGATTTTCACTGCCAAACTCTGCTGCTCTTTCTGCACTACAGAACAGTCATTTCTGTCTCTCTAGCAGCAGATCTCAGCAGTTTCTCACACTAGCCGTAGAGTCTAATTTTCTTGCACAGAGCCACAAGTTCAAATCTCAGCAGCAGCTTTCCATTCTCAGCAACAAATTAACTCAGCTGCAGGTTCAAACCTCAGCAGCTACTTCCAAATTCTTAGCAGCAAACTCACTCAGACGCAGGTTCAAATCTCACCCTAGGAACTTTTCACATAGTCCAGTTCCTTTCCCAGGGACTATGCTCTTTTCCAGATGCTCTGCAGCTTGTCCAATATTGCAACAGGCAAGGCCTTTGAGCAAACAGCCAGGCCATCATGGCTAGTAAGCCCACAGCAGTCTCTCTACTCTCTGCACTCTCTGCACTCTCTGGCTGCTCCCTCCAGAATTCCCCATGGTGGGCAAAACAGTTCCTTTTATCAGTTCTCCAGCAGCTTCTTCTGATTGGCTGCATCAGTTGTACAGCTGAACAATTTAATATTCATTCGGCATACTTGATACCCTATTGGTCCTTCATTTGAGCACCAAGAAATGTCCCTTCTTTTACTCCCAAAAGTCTTCTGCACAAGCCTGGCTCTCTGATTGGCTGCAGTCCTCCCTGGTTCCCAACCTACCCTCCGGCCTTATTCCCAGCAGCCCCCTTGCTTTATTTGTCCCTTGGAGGCCGCCATATTTGTTTTAATTTTTCTAAAACCACCTGCCCCGCTTGAAAAGTTTGTTACAGCTACAATAACTATGTTTGAATATTAATTTCCCCAAAGCCATTACTAGCCCCTCTGCCCTTTACTCCAGATGCAGAGTTTCAAAGTTTAAATAAACCTCCCACCTCTTGGTGCTGCCAAAATACTGCCCCCTAGGCAGAAGACAGGCTCATTAATATTTAAAAGGGAGTCCTCAAGTGCTTATTATTGGAGCTCTTAAAATAAATAATTTTAGCACTCCTCCAGTGCCTTGTCCGTGTCTCTGGACACTGATTATCTGATCCAGGAGCACAGAGGGAGCCTTAGATGTACCACAGCAGCAGGGAGAAAACTGAAATTCACTATGGCACATGCGCAGACTGCCACTCGCACATTCTTCGGAAGCAGCACAGTGGTTCTGTGTCTTTATTCTGCTTGCCCTATTTAAAGTGGAAAACACATAGGTGCCAGATGGAGAGTTTGGGGCTGACCAGAACTTGGGCTGAGAGGCAATGAAGATGAGGGCAAACGAGAGCACACAAAATAAGGTAAACCCAGAATGGGGGGCTTACACAAATATGGATCCACAGCTCATCTTAGCAGTATTTGTGATAAAGTGAGATGCTCGCCTTGTAATGAAGTTGGTCACATTAGTTTACACTATGAGAAGGATAAGCATTGCAACTTGTGTGGAGAAGAGGGACATTCCTTTCTGAATTGTACCTAGGTGGCTCACACTCAGTCAAATCAGGCTGATGGTGCTGAGCAATGTTTATATGCCTCTTTGGCATGGTTCCACATCAGATTAGCAAAGGTACCATAGCACCGACTAACACAACGAACAGAACAGCAAAAAGCAAAATGGCGATCAACACTACATTGTGCCACAAAAACAATGAAAACCTGCAGTAACTTTTTCTTTGGGGGGCTGTGCCACCCACACCCCTCCACTAAAAATATATATTACCGGGGGGGGATGCATGTCAGGGATTGGGGCAACCTCAGGAAGGGGGATACTCCCCAGGGGAACACAGGTCAAAGAGGGGGTGAGGGCACCAAAGCCGGTAGGGCAGGTGGCACTTGAAAAAAAGAATTACCAGACAGCACATGAAAAAACCCACAGAGCTAGTCTTGAATCCGGGCCAACTAGCCACACAGGCAGTGACTTTAACTGTTACACTACTTAGCCAGCCCACATCTGTCCATCTAAACAACCACCTACATACTGTACACACTAACTCCCCACTGTGGAAACAAAAGAGCTGCATTTAAAATGCACTCTTAACATGAGCTATTTTATACTCGACCAAATTGACTCACTCTCTTAATGAGATAGCCTTTGGCACAATATGAAAAAGTAACTCTGCACAGTGACTGTGGTACCATGCCCATTTCTTGCTGCACACAACCCTGACTCTAGTGGTCCTGTCTGAATTGAGACTGACCAGTCTACTCCAGTTCCAGCTACTGTACCACCACCAATCCTAGTCTCCACTTCTATCCCTGCACTTCTTTTCACTGATTCCCTGGATAGAGATTCCCAGGATTCTGCCCCAAGGATGATACCATCAGTCTCTCTGGAGCTTAGCACTTAAATTATGCCCATGCCCTCCTGAGCCTGACTTGACCACTAAAAGAATGATCACTTGGTGAGTGCAAACTTTGTGCCTTCCGCATCCCAAGGTTCTTAAATCAGATGGTGTAACTGTTGCCAGTCACTATGGTGCCCTGCAAAACCAGCCCACCAAGTCCAGTAATCAGTCTGATTCTTCCTGTCTGTATTCTTCACAGCACAGTCCCATGACTGATACTGAAGAAGCACTTACTTTAAGAAAAACAAATGTGAGGCAAAAGCAAAATGCAAATTGAAGGGTCAACCCAATGGAAAGGGAAAACAATTGTTTGATATTGGCCTGTCTAGAAAGTGTGCTCTAATTTTCCACCTTAGCTCCTTCTTTTCCAGTATCTACTGTTAATGTTAATAGTTTTAAGAATACTAGAAAAAGGGATGCTGTCTTCTGTCTGTTGCATCAGCAGCACTTGGGAGTCTTTCTTCTTACAGGTTGTATGATTCTGTACTGTTCCTGGCATAACACTAGCAGACAGAATGTGATATACTGGTCCTTCGTACTGGTCCATAAGTACTGAGAAGTGTTCAGGGATTTGTATTTTGTTCCACAGCACTGATGTGACAGTTCTGAAACTCGTTGATTTGGTCCTGGAGAGAGTGCCGATCTTAGACACAAAGTTTCAAAATAACCTTTTTCAACTTATTAACATATATGCCCCTCAATCCAAGGCTGACAGAATTGATTTGTCTAAAGTAATACAACCATATTTGTTTACATCCCATTTCATAGGGAGAGGCATCACCAGCAGAAAACAGGAAGTTGTTATCCCTCTGAGTAGACAGTTGCGAAACCCCACTCAGAGTATCAGTCCAGTTTGACCCCATCTCATAGTTACAGACAGAGAAGGGCGACCAGGGCAGGGTTCACAACGAGTTACGTGAGGAGAGCGCGAGCCATGCGCCCCTGAGGAAAAGATAGGGATAGAAACTTTAATGTCCAGCAGGGTATCTCTTAGAGATGCGCGAAACGGCGACACAACCTAAGACAGAGGGGCAGTTTAGGTTAATGTGAGTAGTATTTTTTCACAGAGTGGTGGTGGGATAGTTTTTCTCGAGGAGTGTTGTGGTTCAAAACTGAGAATTCAAGAATGCCTGGGTAGACATAAGGGGGCTCTTAAGAGCTGTTAGTTAACTACTTATCTGCAGCTTTTCCTGTAGAAACATAGAAACATAGACTTTGACGGCAGATAAGGACCACTTGGCCCATCTAGTCTGCCCATTTCCTACCTACAGGATAGGCCACAGATCCTAGTTAACCAACAGCCTATTTCTTCCTACCCCCACAAGAATTGCCTTATGTCTGTCCCATGCATTCTTGAATTCTCCACAGTTTTAGACCCCACAACCTCCTCAGGAAGGCTGTTCCATGCATCCACTACCCTCTCTGTGAAATAATACTCTCACATTGCCCCTGAACCGCCTCCCCATCTTTAAATTGTGTCCCTTGTTCTTGCACATCTCTTTTCTGAAAGATGCTACCCTCTTGACTTTGTTGATTCCACTGAGGTACTTAAAAGTTTCTATCATGTCCCCTCTCCTTCTTTCCTCAAGGGTATACATATTAAGCTCATTTAGTCTCTCCTCATACGGCTTCTCTTACAGACCCTGCACCATTTTAGTTGCCCTCTCTGACTGCCCCTATCCTGTCTATGTCCTTGCAGAGATGGGGTCTCCAGAACTGGACGCAGTACCCCAGATGGGGTCTCACCAACTGTCTGTACAGAGGGGTAACAACTTCCTGTTTTCTGTTGCTGATGCCTCTCCCTATGCATCCCAGTATACCCCCCGCCCTCCCTACTGCCTTCTCACATTGCTTGCTAACCTTAAGGTCATCTGATATGATTACCCCCAGGTCTCTTTCCTTTTTTGTTGTTGTTACTACCTCTCCCCCTATTGTGTATTCTTCCCCTGGGTTCTTGTTTCTCAGGTGCATTATTTTGCACTTCTTTGCATCGAATCCTAGCTGCCATACTTCTGACCATTCCTCCAACCTTGCCAAGTCCCTTCTCATCCTCTCCACACCTCCTTGTGTATCAAACCTGTTGCAGATCTTTGTGTCATCTGCAAAGAGGCATACTTTTCCTTCCAGTCCCTCTGCAGTGTCACTTATGAAGACATTAAAAAGGACTGGACCCAATACTGAACCCTGCGATACCCCACTAGTAACCCCTCTTTCTTCAGAGTAGACTCCATTTACAATTACCTTCTGTGTCCTGTTGTCCAGCCAATGTTTTACCAGCTACCACCCTGGGACCCACTCCCAGGCTGGTTAATTTGACTATTAATCTTTTGTGTGGGACTGTGTCAAATTCCTTGCTAAAGTCTAGGTAGGCCATGTCCACAGCCCCTCCCTGGTCTACTACTTTGGTCACCCAGTCAAAGAAATCTATTAGATTTGTCTGACATGACCTTCCCGGTCAGGTAGGTAGGGAAATGAGCAGACTAGGTGGGCCAAGCGGTCCTTATCTGCCATCAAAGTCTATGTTTCTATGTTTCTGTTTCATTATTTTTGGAGGAAATAATAATTGTGGACTTTTGTCCCTCGATAGAAGCCATCACACTAAAACCAAGAAAATTTTCTGTGACAGGATTTTTTTGTCTTTAACACGGATGACAGGCCTTAAGGATGCTTATAACTCAACTACTGGTAAACATGATCCTACTTTTCAGAAAGGACACATGGTACCAGGATATATTTCTTTTTTACCACTGCTTATTTACAGATACTTTAGGCAGAAATTCATCCAGCAGAACTGTCTCATCATAATTTACTTAAATTACACATTGGGTGTACTACTTCTTTCTTATGAAGCCCTGGTATATGGAAATTTAATGCAGCCTTATTACTGCAATTTACTATGTTCCATGAGGTTCTGCATGTCCTGAAAACAAAGAAATCTGTTTTTAATTTTTATGATAATCCCTTCCTGTGGTGAGAAGACATGACATTGGTACTGAAACTACTTCTTAAATCCCTTAGCAAGACTTCATAGGTCTCATAGGTCAGTACAGAGCCTTTAAAGATGGTTAGCCCATTATGCACGCTGCAATGCTCCTATATATACCCCTTTTTGTGTAAGGTATCTAACATATGTTTGAAGCTATCCATTGATGTTTGAGCTACTACTTCTTCGGGTATTGAATTCCAAGGTGATATCACTCTCTCACTAAACCAACCTTTACGCTTTCAGGTATTACACTTAGCCCCCCTAAACTGGAGGTGGTGGGATCTAGTACTGTACATTAACTCATTAAGCCTTAATCCCAATCCTTCCCAAAGTTCTTTGTCTGAACATGCTTTATGTAATAGGCATGTATCTCTCCTGAGTCTCCTGTACTCAAAGGAAAACATGTCCAACTCCCTCAGTCTAGTCTCACAATCTTTATGTTTCATTCCTCGGATAGAGAGTGTGGCTTTTTTTGTGCTCTCTCCAATAGTTGTATGTCATTTTTCTGCTGTGGTGACCACACTTGAACCCTGAATTCCATTAGCGGTCTCACCAATGCCCAATACAGTGGGATCATCACCTCCCTATGTCTACTAGCAATATGCTTACAAATACAATTTATAGTAAAGATAAATATTTTTCTTATCTCAGGAACAGGCAGCACTTGCAGAAATTGCTGTCTCTGTCTCATTAGAAAGGTCAGTATTATTCAAAACAAATCCATATGATCAAACAAGAAATAATTAATTTCCATAAGCAATAGTCTTTGGAAACAGCAAGCATTTGGAACCCAAGGAAAGAGAGGCATAGTATGTCCTTAAGACAGCTGTAAGGAGAGGGTGCAAAAGAAAGCAATGGGAGGCCTGTTTGTCTCCAGTAATCATTATTGCTCGGCAAATGCTGGTATTTTAAAGGAAAGTTGCAAGATTCCCCAAATGCCTTTTACACATAGTGTGCCTTTTCCAGACATGCTTCAGATGTTGAAGCTGCAATCTGTTTTGTAAAAAAAGTCTGTCACAGTTTTTTTGTTTATGTTTTATTAGTACTTTTTTCTGCCCGCCCTCCAGTTTTCTTTGTGTGGGCACACCCCCAAAATGATATCATGCCAGAGAGTTGTCAGTGATTTACATACAGCAACAATGAATTCTGGGTAATCTATAATGTTGTCTTAAATGTGCCTTACTCAGACGTACAGTCCCTTATGTTTGCTGGTGATGAGCCGTAATGCTTAAATAACTGTAGCAAGGCATTATGAGTAAAACATTATCTGTTTTACAATTTCCTTACTCTGAGGTGCTGTCCCATATTAGTGTGGTGGTGTCAATAATATAACCTTTTGCATGTTTATTTTCACAACAATGCATTGTACATACCATATATAACTATAAGACTTCTATACTGAGAAATGTAGTCTCCTATTTCTTCAGTGAGCAGAGAAATATAATACCCTGTATACTAACATACATTGTGAGGCATTGTGGGTACAGTACATAGCTGATTTGTCTATCTAAAACTAAAAAGTGACACTGTTCCTTTAATAACTTTGTTTCCCTGGTGTGATGTCACAGCTGGGGATAGCAGCACTTAGATTAAAGGGGCGGATTATGCAAATGAAGCACAGTACAGAAATAAAAGTCATTTTTCAAGGAAAACATCATTATTTGGCAGTTTGAATGGTAGGAGACTGATTCACAACTCCTACAGTTTACTACTCCCATTTGCTATGGCAAACTTGCACCCTTATTTTAAAAATGGTTACTCAGTATACGTCTGATCTCATTCACCAACCTGATGTTTAGCCTTCTAGGCATGGGCCATTTTTTAAATGTGATATCTACTCCACCTCTTCCAACAGACACTGAATCATTATTATGGCAGACTATACAGGTTACAAAACATGATGAAGCAATGTCTTCCCTTAAGAATGGTATGGCTCCAGGAAAGGAGTGGCCTAACAAGTGAATTATATAAATTACTGGGGAATTAGTTGGATCATGAACAAGCTTTCATTGCTCCCTATTGATCCTGATTCTGTATTAGCATCCCATTCAAACAGAGCAAGGGCGAAGGGGTTGGTAACAAAGCAATCTCAGCAAATGGAAGAGAAAAAACAACCACCACAGGCTGTGTATGTGGGGGCCAAGGAGGGACAGTGCAGTTTCTTAAGAGAAACAAATATGAGACACAGTCTATGAGTTGGAGAAGGAAACCATAACCAGGGAAACAATTAAAAAAGACTGCAGAGCCCTCTACTGGCCAATACAGTAGTTACAGAGACTACTTTACCAAAAAAATGACAAAATACAATTCTAGTCACTTTTATATAATTGCTTTAGTTTTTTTTTTTTTTTGTAATCCTATAAAAAATGACACATGTAGCCCATTTCTAAGCACAATAATCCCTTCCAGGGTGTGAGGTATGGGCAATACCAGAACTTCCTTGGGGTTTTAAGGCCCTTTGCCTGCAGAGTTGTGCTTCATTACACCCCTTGACGGTCCAGTATTTCCCAATACCGCCACCCTGTTGGGTATTATTGCTTGCTTAATGCATCCCCTTCTTGTAGTGTGTCCTCTTCTTCCATTAAAATTTGTTTATCCTTATCAGGGGCTGCTATATTTTCTTTGTCTTTAACAGAGGATGTCAAATTTATTAAGTTGGTGTTAACACCTTGTTTTTACATTTCCAATAACAGTTTCCTGTTTTCTAGGCAGGGTTCTTTCATGAAAGCAAGGCTTTTGCTTTATAGTTATCAATTATTTATAAAGCAAAATATTTTCTGAAATTGGGTTACTTAGAGCTACAATCACATCATTTGTAATATTTTCTACATGTGGTATATACCTACTTTCTTGGTTCATTAATGGAGTGCAATCACTTCCACATTGTGAAGATAATCTGGCTAATTCTGATTGTCCCTTTCCCCTGGATAAATCCAGCCCTTTCCCTAATTCATTATTTTCTTCATCTCCCTGCTTTATAGATTTGCCTGTGTTGTATCCTGTACTATCTTATTTAACATCTATAAATTATCAAAGACATCTGAAAAATCGATAATAGTATCTATATCCTTAACCTCAGTTTCTTTTAAACCTTTAATTATGCATTGAGGTGGGGATTGAACTTGGGTGCTTCCTTGCTTTCTTTTTTCTCAGCAATCCCTCTTATCATTTTTGCTACCTGATTAGAGGTAGAGATATGTTTAATTTGAGAAGTTTTTTTTCTGTACCTTTTTCTTTCCCTATTCCTAAACTCTGTTGTATTTTATAATTTGTTCAGAGTCCTTAGTGCCAACTGTTTTAATGACTTGAAGTTATATACCTTTTTATTGTCCATTGTATTCATATTTGATTTTCCCATTAAAGCTGTTGTCTCTTTATCACTTCTAGTATTTGGCATACCTTAACAAAACCTTAATGTACCACTATCTTAGGCAAGAAAATGATTTATAAAAAATATATATGGACATACAAACATACAAAGAAGCCAGCAGAAGGAGGCCATTTGGTCTGTATAACC
The DNA here is from genome assembly GCA_016271365.2 of Neoceratodus forsteri. NCBI lineage: Eukaryota > Metazoa > Chordata > Ceratodontiformes > Ceratodontidae > Neoceratodus > Neoceratodus forsteri. Next base: position 631,886,720 of record CM028132.1, read on the forward strand.
TACTTGTATTATAGTGTCCACAGCTTGAGCAACTGTCCCTACCCCCTTCCCACTCCTCCCATCCTCCCTACCCATGATCCTTACCTTCCCCCATGCCTATCACAGCCTCTCTTGAAGCTGCCAACTGTCTTCAGTGAGACCACCTCTTCTGGCAGTGCATTCCAAGTGTTCACCACTCTTTTTGTGAAGAAGTGCTTCCTGACCTCCTTCCTAAACCTCCCCCTTTAGCGTAAGACTATGCCCCCTTGTGTTATGGTTGCCACTCAGCTAAAAGAGACCATCCTTATCCACCTTATTTATCCATTTCCAGTACTTGAAGGTCTCAATCATGTCCCCTTTAGCTCTCCTTTCTTCCAAGGAGTACATGTTCAGTGCCTTCAACCTCTCCTTTTATGCTTTACCCTGCTGACCTGCTATCATCTTTGTAGCCTTTCTTTGGACCTCCTCCATCAGGTGTAAAGTCCTTTTAGAGGCATGGGCACCAGTACTGAATTCCATACTCTAGATGTAGCCTCACTGGTGACCTGTACATGGGTATTATAACTTCCTCTCTCCTTCTGCTGATCCCCCTATATATGCATCCCAGCATCTTGTTTGCCATGGCTGCTGCTTTCTTGCATTGCATGGAGTGCTTCAGGTCACTAGTGATGATCACTCCCAGGCCTTTTTCCTCCTTTGATGCATGTACAGTACCTGAACTCTACCCAGGTAGTACTCTGTCCTGAGATTCTTGGCTCCAAAGTGCATAACCTTGCATTTCTTGGCACTAAAGCCAAACTGCCAGATCCCAAACTACCATGCCAACTTTTCCAGATCATCCTGCAGGTCGTGTATCCCTTCAGCTGTGCCCACTCTCCTGCAGATCTTGGTGTCATCTGTGAATAGAAACATTGTGCCCTTAATGCCATCCTTAAATGTTATTGCTGAAGACACAGAACAACAATATGTGATTGATAACTAAATCCAAATGAATATTGTACTCCAATAAATAATGTTCTGCTTCTATTATAAATATAGTACAATGAAGCCCTCTTAAATGCATACCCTTGGGACCAGCAAAAAGCAAGCAATTAAGAGGGCTATGTGTTTATCAGATCTTGTATTCTCTTAATGGTGTGCGTAACTTGCAGTACTGTATGTTCTAGGAGAGTGGGTAGGGAAAAGAAATGTCAGTAGAACATAAGCGCTTCTTTGGTTGGAATAAAGGGGTCTGTGATATTTATTTATTTAGATTTTGTTTACCAGGTAAACCCACTGAGACCAAAGGTCCCTTTTTCAGGGGCGACCCGGGGTGAATACACCACCAACTTTACATTATGTACAGTGTACAGCTTCGAAGATACATATACAATTCATATATAAGGTACAGCATACAGATACATAAGTAAATTAATTTAAAAAAACAAATAATAATGTATAAACAGTTCATACAGAAGGTTGCGTAACTGTAGGGCAGAGATAGAGAGCAAGTAGGGAGTACCAGTAGTCAGAGCAAAAAACAGAATTGCATTGCCAGGGGGAGAAAAAAAAAACGAAAAACAATAAATTCAATAGTCCATGGGTCATTCAAAGGGAAGAACATAACACAGGTTGTAAGGAGAAATACAGTTGATAGAGGTTAGTTGGTACCAGGGGCACCATGGGTTCGTAGATGGTCACATAGGTTCATGAGGGGTAGGGAGTATATCTAGCGGTTGCAGCAGCAGAGGCTCAGTTCTAGGAGGTAGACTTTGAGACCGGCCTTGAAAGAGGAGAGGGAGGGTTTGTCTAGCAGGGAAGAGGGGAGCGAGTTCCAGAAGTGAGGGGCAGTGAACTGGAAGGAACATTTTCCTTGATTGGTGCAGATGCGGAGTATGTTCAAGAGTCGACTTGAGGCAGACCGCAGGTTGCGGAGGGGGACTTTAGGGGTGAGCAGGTCACTGAGGTGAGGTGGATGGCGTGTGGAAAGGAGTTTGTAGGAAAGGCAGGCAGGGGAAAAAGATAGTTGAAGCTTGAGTGACGGCCAGTTAAGATCCTTAAGGGCTTCGAGTGGTGCCGCTTAGGGGAGGAGTGGGTTGCAAAGTGAGCAATGCGGTGGTAGAGGGTGGAGAGGTTAGTTAGCTCAGTCTCTCTGAGGGACTGTAATATTGGAGAACCATACAGTAAATAGGAGAGGAGGTTGCAGTTAGCAATGGCTCTACGTGCCTCTCCAGAGAGGGAGTTCCCAAGGCGGTATAGCAAACCCAGCCTCTGGTGGATGGTTTTTGTTAGGGTATCTATATGGGGTTTGAAGGTTAGTTCCTGGTCAAGGGTAATCCCTAGATACTTAAATTGGTCAGCGACCTCGACACGCTTTCCTTGAGCAGATGTTATAGAGAGAAGACCACTACGGTCCTTACCAGTCGCTGGTCCCAAAGAGGACAGCTTTTGTCTTGTCCTCGTTTAGCTTGAGTTGGTTGGCAGTTAACCATGTCTCAAGTTTTGCTAGGCAGGTTTGTAGTTCCGTTGCGATAATGGAGGATCGGGGGTCACTGTGATAGATTACTGTATCATCAGCGTAGTGCAGTAGATTGCTGGGTGCACACACTTCAGCTATGTCATTCACAAATAGGGAGAATAGCAGGGGTCCTAGTATGGAGCCCTGGGGTACCCCAGAGATCACCGGTCTGGGGCTTGAGTAAACGCTTTGCCATCATACTGTCTGTGTTCTGTTAGTCAGGTAGCTAGTGGCCCAGGAGAGAGAGAGCTGATCCAAGCCAAGCCTTTGGAGTTTAGAGAGGAGTAATTTATGACTGACCATGTCAAAGGCCTTGGAGAGGTCGATGAATAGTGCCCCCGTAGGGGTGCCCTGGTCCATGGCGTTGAGTATGTTGGTAGTCAATCTGACTAGGGCAGTGTCTGTGCCATGGTCTTTCCGAAAACCATGCTGGACCTATAGAGAGTAGGTGCTGTTCCAGATAGCATTGCAGCTGATCTAAGACTATTCTTTCAAGGATTTTTCCCAGAGGGCAGAGGAGGGAGATGGGCCTATAATTCTCCACCCTATCCCGGGTTCCTTTTTTATGGATTGGAACTATGGTGGCACTTTTCCATTTGGTGGGCACAGGCCCTTCCTGAAGGGATCGGTTTATGAGTAGGGCAACAGGGTAGGCAATGGCAGGTGCCGCAGCCCTCAGCAGGTGAGGTTCCAGCTGATCGTTACCCGCAGATGATTCAGGGTTGATTTTGCCGAGAAGTGGTAGCACTGCGCAGGGGTCCACAAGTGTCAGATGGAATAAGGGATGAGAGAGATTTGCATCGAGGTGGGTGGGGGAGGATTTCCCGGCACGGTTTGGGAGGAGGCAGGGGGATGAGAAAAGGAGGCACTGAAGGCTTCAGCCACCTTAGTAGGGTCATCTGTCAGAGTGTTTCCAGCTAAGACCATGGCACTTTGTTCCTGCACGTGACCCTTCAGGAGGGAGTTTATGTGGCCCCAGAACTTCTTGGGGTCACTTAGGTTGGTCACTTGGAGGTCACGGAGGTATTTGGATTTGGCCAGTTTTGTGGCCTGTTTACACTTATTGTGCAAGCCCCTGTAGTTCTCCCAGTCAGATATTGTGCCAGAAGATTTGTAGAGTCCCCATGCTTTGTCCCTTAGCCGCATGGTGTGTTTCAGCTCAGGGTATAGCCATTTATGGCACTTGCCCTGAACCCTTAGTTTTTTCCAGGGGGCATGACAGTTTACTATGCCCAGGAACATCTCGGAAAAGTATTGGAGGGCCACATCAATAGTGGGAAGGGAGACGATAGGCCACCATTCTGCCTTGAAGAGGTCATCGCAGAGGGTTGCTGGTTCAAATCTGCTGTAATTTCTTGCAACAATCAGCCTGGCCGCTGGCCTGGGAGGTTTATTAGACCAGATGCAGTAGATAGGGCAGTGGTCACTCAGGGAGTCCGCCATTATCCCGGCTGACAGTATCCGAGTGGGGTTGGAGGTAAGTGCCCAGTCAAGAAGTGAATGGTTGCCAGTTTTAGCATTGTGCCTGTTGGTAAGTTAATCATCTGGGTAAGAGATGCATCCAGCACGAGGTTTTTTGCTCGAGAGGAGTTGGGGGCGAGCCAGTTGAGATTAAAATCCCCTAGAAGGATTTTCTCCCCTTGGGGGAGTTGAAGGATGGCACTGGTAAGGGATTCAAGGGAGGGGGTTGCTGATTGAGGTGGGAGATAGGCACATCCGATGTAGAGGGCTTTGTACCTCTGAGGACAAGTTTGAGAAATAATACTTCAGCCTGAGTATCATCTATCTCTTGTAGGTCCAGCCGGGTGGCATTTAAAGGGGATTTTAGATAGAATAGGACTCCCCCCTTTTTTGAGGAGTCTGTCCGTTTGTATGGCTTGATATCCCGTCAGTTCAACCTCATGAAGGAGAATGTCAGGCTTTAGCCAAGTCTCAGTCACTGCCAAGATGTCCGGCTTGTAGAGTTGGGTCCAGACCTCAAGGTCGGCCACCTTGCGCTGCAGGCTCCCAACATTCATGTGAACCAGTCTGAGCCCCCCAGAGTTAGTCCAGGAGGGGGTAGTAGGGTCACTGAGCACGCAGTTTGTGGAGAAAGGGCCAGGATTGGGTTCGATGTCACCCCCGTGCAGTAGTAGAGTGCTGGGCAGAGGGCATGAAGGACTGGGGGGGTTAAGGCAGGAGAGGGCCGGTGGGTGGGCCAACGGCATTGTAGGATGGAGTGCCATCGTCCTTTTGAGGCCAGGCCATTCCAGGGTAATTATTTCAATGAGCAGGGTATCCCAGGGGGGAGAGGGGCACATGGTAGGGGGTTTTACAGAGCTGCGGAGTGTAGGGGAACAGGGAGGATGGAAGAAGAGTTTGCTAAAGTTAGCAGCACCTAGTGGTGTTGCTTTATTTTTGCAAAAACAGGTTGGAGGGGAAATGATTAAGAGAGCAGCCTCTAGTGGGTGATGGTGATATTCTGCAAATGGAGAAGTGAGCTGATAGGATATAGAGCTCACGTGACTACTCCTATAAATACACATGCTCACCAAGGGCGGTGGTGGGGGTGGTGGGGAGCCAGCGCGCAGCGCCGACGGAGCCTCACTGAGGAGGAAGATGGGAGTCCTGTAGGGACGAAGTCCGAGAGTCAGTCACCAGAGGAACACCGTACCTGCACTTCTGGAGTCCCTTTGCTGCACTGCTATCCTGGGGAGGGACTCGGCCCTCGCGACCTCCATGTCTCGGGGGGGTTCCGTTCCAGCGATCCACGGCGGGAGGGCAGCGCCACCAGTGCCTCACGACCACCCTGAGGAGCCTGTGTCAGCCTGAGGAGAAGAAGGAGAGAGGGTGAGTTTAAATAGGGCACAGGTACACGGATTAAGCCATGGTCATGATTTCATTGGTCCCAGGGTGTTCAGAGAGGTACAGTACGGGCGCGGTCAAACAAACAGAAAAAAACAGAAAGCTGCCTAGGGCTCGAGTGAATTTTTGCTGCTGGGGATAGCTACTGCCGAAACCAGCTCTCCACTGCTTACAGGCAAAACCTAGGGCTCCCAATGATAATGCATTTATACATCAACAATATATATATTTTTTTTTCTTTCTGTTTCTATTTCTCTTAAGGTAACTGTCTAACACTGTGGCTATGCAGGTCAGGTAATTAAGGTAACAGATAAAGTAACAGATAAAGTACAGCTTGGGAGGCAAAGAGAGGGGAAGAAAAACTATCTCCACTCGTACGCCGATGCTTTTCTTTTTCTCATTCATTGATCTGATTTATGTGTGAGGGAGCGTGCTTCTGGGATTCATGTAAATTGCTTCTGTGACATTCTTTTGGGTTATTTGATTTGATTTCAGGGTGAGGGAGGCTGCTTCTGTGATATGGGTTTGATGGTTAAAAGGTTAAAGTAGGTGAATAACACCTCATTTTAAATTGAGAAGCCGATTAACAGACTATTAATTAGTAATTAGTAAGGCAGCTGCAAGCAGTGTTAATAAAACTGGGTCCACACTTGGCATGACACACTGAAGGGAAAAATATGCATTTAAAAGGGATCCTTATATGCTTTTAACAGGTCTATTTAACATAAGAAGTACAGAAAAAAATCAGGACATGGAAATTCTATGCATTTATGTGGGCTATGCGTTTCTCAGGTATGCATTTAAGTGGGATGCACTGTAATTTGATAATAGTGTAGATTTACTAATCAATAGCTAAAGTTGAGACTACATGTAAAAATTAGTTTGTGTTTTAGTCCAAAAATGAGGAAGTCACCTTGAAAATTTTCCTGCCAGAAAGAGCAGTCCAAGTTATTCTGAAAGTCTCATACATATATGGTAAGTCTTTAGAAAAGTGCCACAAAAGTGCAAGTCAGGGCACAAAGTCCTGGAGTGCATAGCAAAGAAGATCTTCTTATTCAGCAAAATCATCCAGAGCTTATAAAAAGTATTCCTTGGATTGCTGTTAAATATTTATCAAAATGTGCATTCACATATAAAACAGTACTGGTGGAACATAAATTTTGTACTTATCCATTTTTCAAATATCCTTATCATGTCCTTCTAAAGTCCCAGAGTCATTAACTGTGCACTAGATACATGGGCAGGCTATGCCAGCTGTACCAGAAATACAGTTGTCTTCTTCACTGCAGACACTTTACTTTGGGACCTGGCAATGTGAGACCTCTTTCCTTGCCCTCTTCAGATAGTTTAGCTGGGTGTAGCTGATTTTTTTCTATGTGCCCCAGGGCTAAATATCCTTTAATGTGAGATGGATCATTATTTGTGTCTGCATAAACAAACTAAATAAATTAAATGGGAGTCAGTTCAACTCTAAAAGAGTAAAACAATCTAAGTTACCAAATTACTGAACTAATAATAACCTTATCCATTTTTAACCTGCATTCACTAACTGAAGTTACAGTTCCAAAGACATGGCCAGATATTTCTCCAATTTTCTGTGATATTTCTAGAGAAATCTCCTGCTTTCTCCATTTACACAGTAGGGGCAGCAGAGAGAAACTCTTTAGAAATGTCATGAAATGTCTGGAAATATCTGACCATGTCTGTGGCTACTACTGTAGAGACAGTAAGAGTGATCAATCATTCACTTATTCAGCTTATCTATGATAAAGATTTTCTGATTGCTCAGGGAGAATTTGCCTGCAAAAACATTTTTCTCCGTACACAGCTCCTTGCATCAAATGGCGTTTGTTCAAGACTAACCAAGACACCGGCATCTGCACACCTTTAACTCCGATAGTGTACATGATTCTACTGGCATGAAATGTAGTTCATTTGTCTTAAAGACAACTCCTGATATTCTGGATGAAATTTTATCTGTGGGATGAATCCATTTAAACCTATTTATTTATTTTATTTATTTAGCTTTTGTTGACCAGGTAAGCACACTAGATAATCATATGTGTATTTTCAGATATGACCCAAGAGTTTATAAGGATTATACAGACAGTGCAAGGTTTCACAAGATTACAAAAAAAGATACACAGACAATGCATGATTTAACAGTGAGGTAAAGTTAACAGCACATAACAATATAAACAGTTTAATAGTTAAGAACAATGAATTATTCAGTCTCTTACTAGATGAATTATTTAAAATATTACTAAAACACTCTACGTAGATTAACTGAATTAAAAAAACTTATAACAATTGTATAAATCTCTTAATAAAATAAACTTGACCGAACTTGATTCTCATAAAATAGTTTAAAAAGATTTGACACTCTCAAGGCTCTCCTCTTCTTTACTTCTTTTAATACTTTTAATTCAATAAGTTTCACACTTCACTCTTTCCTTGACTCTATTCTTTCCCCTCGATTTGTCTCTTCTTCTTTCTGGGACCTATAGTCCTTTTGGAAGTGCTCCTGGGTTTACAAGCCCCCCACCTTGAAAGATTCTCCATCTCTGCAACTTCCTAATCCAGCTCCTCCACCATCAGGTAGCCTTCCTACTAGTCAGTGATGATGGAACAGACAAGAAGTCAAGACTGGAAACTAAAAAAGCTGCACAAATTGTACTGGAATGTTTCTGATTAAAACAATTGCACAGGCAATGGTGGCATACCCGTTTAAAGCAAATCTTGTGCCTTCACAATCCGTACTATTGTCATTACTCCTTAACAAACACAGTGTGCAGCAGCCATCTTGGTCTTATGATGCCTCCATAGGCGAGTGTGCAACCTGCTGAGCCACTGACACTGTTAAGGAAGACAGAGGCCTAGAGGTCATAGTTCAATGTAACTTATCATTTAAATCTAACAGTTCTCCTGCAGTTACTAAAATGTCTAAATTTCTGGGTTGTATAAAAAACATCCATAGACACAAGGATGTAATTCTGTCCCTCTACAGATACTTGGTGAGTCCTCACTTGGATTATTATTCCCAGTTCTGGTCACCCTATTTGAAGAGCACTACACACAATATGGAAAGGGTACAGAGGAGGTTTACTAAAATTATACATGGACTTGCTGCTTTAGATTATAACCCCAGATTGGAACAACTGGGTTCACAAAGTATTGAAAGGAGACATTTAAAATGGCACCTCATTCTGATATATAACTTAATTAAAAATTAAGATAAGAGCCAACTTATAACACTAGAAACCATAATAACTGCTTCATGGAAAACCTTTTTAGACTAGTACAAGTGTATCTTACTTTACCCAGATAGTAGTTGATCAATTGAACAACTTTCCTCAATACATTATATGTTCCCCACACTTTTTCCTTTTTTTTAACAGTTGGATGATTTCATGGACACCTGGGAAGACATATGGGTCGCCACTGTATAGTGGGGGTAGACAAGAAGCAACATTGGTGTACATCAACCCTACTTTTACCTAAGTACCAAAACTGAAGTTTATAATGTCTTCTATGCTTTTTATGTTAAATCTGATCACTGAGCATGTTTTATGCTACTTGATTGCAGTCATGCACAGTACACAGATTTATTTATGGTCGACAACTCCTTTAAATGCATTGAGGTGTTTAATAACCAGAGTCACACTCATTTGGCACAACTAAAAAAATTCCTCCTCAATTCTTTTTCAACATTATACATATTATTAATAGTCTAGTATTCATTAGCCAAGTGAGGCTCCTGATTGACTGATAGATTGGTCATTAACATCTTAGAAATGACAGATCCAGCTACTAACTGACTCTGTGTGGCACCTGTGGCCCAAGCCATTCTGCTTAAAACCTGTAATTAAAGAGCTACTGACACCACAATGAAAACTTTAAAAAACATGTTGATTAGGTACAGTTCTTTTTGCTTTCCATTTACAGTATATTCCTTGGATTTCTCCTCCACATTATTTATTAATGTTTGAATTTGCATGAATATGTGATCTTAATCCTTTTGACCTCATTTAGAGTATATTTGCCTCTATAGCTGACTCTCTACTTCAAGTCATAATCCTCTGTTGTGACATCTTAGTCAGTTGCCATGAGAGCAACTGTGATGTGACAAATAGTACATTATGACCTCAGGTAGGGAGAAAGCAACAGGAATAGATACACTCTTCAGCAACAAAGATCCTATTTTCCTGCAAGTGACCTCAGTAATAAATAATATGAAGGAGAAATACAGACCTAATGTGACAAACCAGCTAAGCTGTGTCTAAATATAGAGAATAATGTTTAGGCAAACATACTCAACAAGGCTGTGTTTCCATCGAGGTGTTGAGGTGACAGCATATGAACCTCGAGAGCAAAGCTCGAGAGGTCCATGCTGTCATCTCAGCCCCGAGATGGAAACACATGCCGAGTTGTGTGTGGTTGACCATATTTTATTTTTTTATAGTATATGTTTTTTTACACCTGAGTTACAGACCCCCACTGAAGTGAAAAAAAAAATCTTGCCATTTCTTTGTTCTGTTCCATGATCAAAATCAAATTTCCAGACTTTTGAAAGGTAAAATGTATGACTTTGGGCACTGGGTGGTTAGTAAGTAGCTAGGTGTAGCATATATGAGAAATTTAAAATGGCATGACCTTTGAACTGTGCATAACAACAGTTTGGAATGCGCATAATGGTTTAGAATGCGATTAACAAGGATTTTGAGCAGGCTGATTTTTATACCTAACAAAGGGTAACCATATACTATATTATGTTTTGTTGATGTTTTTCTGAAGGTGTCAGCTACTTTTTAAGTAGAAAACAAAATGGTAAAAGTGAAAGTTGTTATTGTGATTAGACATTTAATCACAATAACAACCTTGAAGCAAATTATTTTCTTGGATTCATGACCTGCTGGATTGAGGTGGCACCCATCACCCTAAACAGTCATTAATCCCTTGGAAATGACTGGCTTTTCAGTCATTATTGCTTAATTGAGTGAATCATGCAGGATGTCACAGGATGCATTCATGTTCATATGTATGATTAATCTCACCTTCTTTTCCTGAACTTGAGCAGAACACTGTAAGTACTAAACATGGATCAAATTAAAGATGGTATGCAGTCCATGGCATAATTTTTAGGAATGCTATGTGCCCTACATTGTCTGTACAACAGAGTGATGGACTTGGTGCTCATTAACAGGGCCACTTAGGGACCTGTGATCACCCTACAGTGTGGTTCAGCATAAGGACCATGGTGGAAGTGAACCATACAAGGATGGGGGTCCTGAGCTCCATATGTCATAACAGCGATTGCAGAAAGGCATCCTGTTGCAATATTCATGGACCCCCCATCTGGTCGCCTCCCTGCCAGGTAACCCAGTGCACAGACACCATGACTGAGTTGCCCTGTTTGAAAGTGTTCAATCGCGGTCACCATAATCACAGGCTACCGTTCAGAAGGGCACATTTGAAAAAAAGAGAGAATGCCTCAGAGACAGCCTGGAAGGGGGAATGACCTATGCTGAGTGGGGGAACAGTGGGCTAAGCTAAGGGAATGCATAGTAAAGGCAACATTCTTCTGCACAAAGGAAGTGAGCAAAAACAAGATGAAAAAAAGATTACTATGTTTCTCAAAGGAAGTGGCTGAAAAGGTATAGGCTCAAGGTTTAGTATTCAGGATGTTGAAAAATGATGCAGATGGCATAGGATAGTGAGGTGTATCAGAAGAAGCAAAGTAGACAGGGAAAGCCATGAGAAGCATTAAGGCACATACTGAGAAAGAATAGCCCAGGGGAGTAATGAAAGAGAACAAGTAATTTTTTAGGTGCATAAATTAAAAGAGAAAAACTAGCAGAGGGATTGTGAGGTTAAGAAGGGCAGGCATGAACTATACACAGAAGGATCAGGAAAAAGCAGATGTCCTGAACAAATCCTTTTTTCAGTCTTCACAGAGGAAGGGGATGGGCATGGGATACATAATGGCAACAGAAGCACTGGAGGGATAGAAGAATATGCAAGTATTTTTACAGAGGAGACAGTCCTGAAGGGACACCACAAATCTGAAAGTGGACAAAGCTATGGGGCCAGACACGATACAGCCAAGGATATGGAGGGAGAGAATGAAGGTACTGGTTGCACCTCTTACAGTCCACTTTAACAACTCACTGGAACCAGGAGTGGTGCCAGAGGACTGACGGAGGTTAGAAGTAGTCCCACTCCACAAAAGCAGTAGAAGAAAGAATGCTGGCAACTATAGCTCAATCAGCCAGATATCGGTGGTGGGGAAATTAATGGAGTCATTGCTAAAGGAAAGTATTCTGGACTATTTTGAATCCAGCAAGTTACAAGAGCAGAGGCAGCACAAATTCATGGTGAGGATGAGTTCATGTCGCACAAATCTCATAGATTTCTTTGACCGGGTCACCATTCAAATAGATCAAGATGGGGCAGTGGATGTTACCTACTTACATTTCGAGAAGGCTTTCAGCACTGCTCTATATGAAAGACTCATAAGGAAACTGGGAAAGTTAGGATGGGTCCTAAGTTGATAAACTGGGTAAGAAATTGGTTAAGGGATAGTTGTCAAAGGGTGGTGGGTAATGGAGTTCACTCTAGGGAAAGGTGGGTAATGAGCAGGATGCCTCAGAGCTAAGTACTGGGACCAAGCCTGTTTAATGCCTTTATACTGTAGAATTGAAAAGTAGTGCATTCATTTAATTTAGAGGTCTGATGCTATGTGACTTGTTAGCTGCAGTTAAATTTCACTGTCCTGTACTTCCGTATAAAGAGTCTGAGATAACTAACTTAGCTGTTCAATTAATTTAGCAGGTCTCTTTCTACAGCAAAAATAGCAAAACTTTTTTTACAGTGAAAAAAATCAATTCTATAGTATGTGACACTGTACATGAGATGAAAGGGAAGGTCAGCCAGTTTGTACAAGACACCAAGGTCTGCAATAGGGTGGACACTCCAAAGGGGATGGGAATACTATGCTGAGACCTGAGAAAACATGAGGCGTGGTCAAGGGCATGGCAGCTGGGTTTCTATGTGAAAAAGTAGAGTACAAAATGGGAGAAGAATTTACATTCCCCAAAAATGAAAGAGACCTGGTGTAATCATATTGGATAACCTCAAGGTGGTGAGGCAGTGCAACAAGACAGTTGGTAGGGCCAGTGGGATGTTGGGGTGCATAGGGAGGGTTACTGTATCACTAGAAGAAGGAAGGAGGTGGTGTTGCCCTTGTATAGATCATTACTGAGAGCTGACTAGGAGTATTGCGTACAATTCTGGAGACCAGTAAGGTAAAGGAGAGGAGTATTTTTCAGAGGAAAAGATGCACAATAACTAGGGGGACATGCAATGAAGCTGGAAGGGGATACATTCAAGAAAGGTATAAAGAAATACTTCTTCACTGAAAGAGTGATGGATGCCTGCAACAGTCTTGGAGCAGAGGTAGTGGGGGCAAAGATAATGGTGGGATTCAAGAATGCACGTCATAGGCATAATGCAATAGTTCTTAGACTCTGTCACAGTAAGCCTCCTCTGAGCAATGGAAAAGATATTGAGCTAACACTCAAGATGTAGGTAATCTTGGTCCTCCTCAAAGAAAAAAATATCATACTTAGTGTAGTCCACAGGGATAAATGAGATCCCTTTGAGTAGCTGGCTGAGTTTATTCTCTGTTTATTCAGTTTATTATCCTCCCCTTTGTAACCCTCCATAATCTGAATTATACTACTCATTTCGCTCATCTGACTCTGAGACCCTTGTTAACCCTTGCTCCAATACCTTTGTGGATAGGACTACTTTCTCAGTCCATTTCCCCTCTATCTGGAACAACTGTTCTACCCTGATCCGCCTCTTCCTCACACTGCTTTTAAACATCTTCTCGTGGATCATGTTGCTCCTTCCTTTTTTTGCTCCTACTGCATCTCTGCTTAGCCCATGTATTTTGGTGTCCTGTAACCAGTCCAATGAAGTTATCATTCATATTTTGCACATTATTCCTATTCATTTGCATTATTCTGCATTCTGAATTATATTCATTCCACGTACCTTCCCCCCAGGTTGTACCAGGAAACAAACCTTGACTCACTGTGCCTTTTCTGGTCAATAATTTTTATATAAATAAATTAATTATCTGGCAATAAGCCTTATTTCAGTGTGCCTGTGCATTTCTTGGTCAACAATTTGGACATAAGTACATTCACCTGCCATTTTCTACTTTCAGGTTGCTTCATCTCTTCACACAAAGCACCCAGTACTTCAAATTTAAATGCAGTACATTTTCAGACTTGAATGAGCCTCCCTGAGAACAAGTTGGGGCCTCCCCAGGGAGTCTGGCCTCACCACTTGAGAAACACTGGCATAAGGGAACCTTACCAAATTTAAAAAGAAAAGCTGGTCACTCATAAAGAGCACAAAACAGACAAGACAGCTGTTTGAGTGCAACAAAAGACTTTATTTCAGTGTAATCTGTAGTACTGATGATGAGTGCAACACCACATTCCACTCCCAAAAATAAAAAAACAGCAATGTGTCAAATTATTACCAAGTACTAGTGAACATCGTCACAATGATCAAATGTTCAGTATTAGTGTGAAACATTTGCGTTTTTTGGGGATTGGAATGTGCTGCTGCTATTATTTATTACATTAACGCCCACATCATCTGTATAAGCAAGTTAGTAATGTTTCATAGCGCTGTTAGTTGGGTTCTGCATTAAACTGAGGCATCAGTGATCCAAATAAAAAATACATGAAATCCTGCCATCTTGGTTACATAGAACGTGGTAAGCTAGGGTCATTTTGACCCTAACTCAGCATTTCCAGACTATTTGAGGCTTATGCATGACCCTAACATTATCTTAACATAGTTTTTGAGAAGACTTTCTTTACTTTAAAAAAAAAATTCTCTTGTCATGTCTCAAGGAATGTCTGTGGTGTCTAGTGGTACATCCTCTCTCACCCTGCCACTAAGAAAATCCCTGACATCCAGTGGTACCCCATCCCACCATCCCCCAAACAATGTCCTGGAATACAGTGATACCCCATCCCTTATCCCCCCAGAAAGTAGCCAGTGCTGTGGCATCTTCCTTTCACCATGCTTAGTTTTATCTTTTTTATTTAGAGCTCAAAACATTTAGAGTGAAGTCATGCCCCCCTCAATGACCATGTAGTAAGCGGCATGTTGTTACTGTATACTGTCCCAGAATCCCAGAATCACCCATTACCCTAATATTTCCACAGAAACTAACAACAAGAAACCAGAGAGATCCTCAGCAGCAAGAATTTCTTTGGGGGGGTGGCAACAAATTTAGGGATCCCATGTGGATTATCAAATTGTGAGTGCCTATACAGTCATTGGAGCTCATTGCTTGCAAACAATCATCATGTAGATGTGGCACTACACCAGCCCAAGAGAATACAGAAAATGTAGGGATCTTAGGCAGGATAGATATACCTGAAGTCTTTTCCTACCATCATGTTTTCTACTGTTTGTTTCCATGCCATTCCACTCCATACCATTAACTTATAAAAGGGTCTCTAGTGCACTGACACAGCTTGACTGTCCTGGATCCTCACAGGGAAATACAACTCAGCTGGCCCTTAAATACAGCGCTGCAAGCCTTAGTGTCATAAAAAACCATTGGACTAAATAGGTAGCTGTTCATAAACATAGTAAAACTCTACCCTCCAACTGCAAATCAAACCCGAAGTTTAAAGTTAAATATTTTTAAAACTAACTAAACCTTAGATTCCGCACCCTAAGAAATCCTTCCACATTATCCTACACCACCATACCAGTTTTCAGACTTTACACTTTTGCGCTTTTTTTAGTATGATATGACAGCAATAGAGGTGTTTTGCAACTGACAACAACTCCAAGATGGTGGCAGTGTATGAGCTGCCTGAGGACTGTGCCGTTTGATGTTCAGCCTTCCGTGTGCTTTTTACATGCTTTTTCTGTCTTTTCTGCTTAATTTATTAGTTTATTTGTTTATTCATTTTATTTATTAGTTGTTAGTTAGTTACAGTTAGTGAGTGAGGTATTTAGTAACTAGAACTTTTTGGGGGCTTTTAGTCAGATTTCCTGTGATTCACCTCATCTAGTGAATCGTATTTACAATACTCCAGTGTGTTTTCCACCTTTGCACTAGGTGGATTGTATTCCCTAGTTTCAGAACAGCCATTTTTATCTGTTTGCCTGACTGACTCCTGGAGTTTGCGATATGGTCCATGAGAGAGAGCTGCTCTGTAAGCAGGAGAGAGGCTTTGGAGTGAATTTGTGATCAGTGAATCAGTTCCATTACCCACAGTGTCTACCCTGCAGTGAGAGGGCAGGTGGGACAAGCGAGGGAAGGAGCTGCTACTTATGAAGTATTGTCACAAGTATAGACAAACTCTGTGGAATCTCCAAAGGTCGCTAAAGGAGTGTGTTTAACGCAGCGGAGGATTTGGGACTGAGACAGGTGGGGGGGCTTCTCACTTGTGTCGGGGTTATTCTCACTAGTCACTTCTTACGACCAGGTGGGAGGTACTTGACAATTCCCCGGGGAACCGGAGAGTTGATCTGGTTTCTCCTAGGCCTCCTGTGGGCTGGATTTTGTGGATTGTCCCTTGGGATATCATAGTTGTGGATCGTTGGGGGTTGGCTGGCAAGGCCTGTGGGTGATTTCACCTGGAGGGGGGCCCCCTCTCTAGGTTCCAGTCCTGCATGGTCCCTGCCTTCTGCTGTAGTGGGATTCCTAGACTATCAGAAAGAAGCCAGCAGTGTGGTGTGTGCATATTGGATTTTGCTGTTAGACTTAATTTTCTGGACATGGACTGTTTTCCTCTTTTATATCTTAGTTTTTGATGTTTAAACCTTGGAACCTTGGATTCAGAAGTTTTGGTACTGTTGTCCAGGGGAGGTGGGAGCTTCCCTGGCCTACTTACAAAGCATTTAGTCTGATTTTTAACAGAGGGTGGTGGTGGGTGGGGCGCTCTCACACCCAAGGGCAGTGACGAGCGGTGTTCCACAGGGCTCAGTGTTGGGACCAGTGTTGTTTGGGATATTCATTGCAGACATATCATGCGACAACAAGAGCAAGATCAGTCTGTTTGCTGATGATACCAAGGTAGGCGCAGTGGTGGATGACCTAGGGGATGGCAGGGTTGCAGGATGATCCGCAGCTTGAAACCTGGTCAGACACCTGGCAACTGGGCTTTAATGCCAAAAAGTGCAAAGTACTGCATTTTGGGATGAAGAACCCAAGGAGGAGTTACCAGCTAGGGGGAGTGCAGCTAGCCCGGACGGAGGAGGAGAAGGATCTGGATGTGCTCATTACAGGGTCAATGAACAACTCGGCACAATGTAGGGAAGCAGCTGCAAAGGCCAACAAAATGCTGGGTTGTATTGCAAGGGGTATATCCTCGAGGAGGGAGGAGGTGATTCTGCCACTGTATTGGTCATTAGTTAGACCACACCTGGAGTACTGCATGCAGTACTGGCATCCGTATCTGAAGAGGGACATTAAGTTACTGGAGGGGGTGCAGTGCAGAGCGACAAAGATGATCGGGGTCTGGGGGACTTATCATACGAGAGGAGGTTGAAGGAGTTGAGCATGTACTCACTGGAGGAGAGGAGAGACAGGGGTGACATGATTGAAACCTTTAAATACATGAAAGGAATAAACAAGACGGGTACAGAGGGGCTGTTCAAAGAAAGGGAAGGGAGGGCCACCAGGGGCCATGATATGAGACTGGAGCGAGGAAGGTTCAGGAGGGAGATGAGGAGACACTTTTTTACAGAGAGGGTGGTGGCTGGGTGGAATGCGTTACCTGCTGAAGTGGTATGCAGTAGAACAGTGGACTGCTTCAAACGAGGATGGGACAGGACAAGGGGGAGGGTTAATGAAGGGGAAGGGTGGAAGGGAGGGGCAGCTGCAGAATAAGGGGTGCTAGCTGCACATTCGAGCAGACTTGATAGACATCTAGGTCTTTATCTGCTGGCAAATTTCATATGTTCGTATGTTCGTATTTTTTTCTTGATTTATCGGACTCATTTATAGTTCACTTTATAAGTCTTGCTGCTGCCACCCAGTTCTGGTGAGAGACGAATCTGGAGTAGGACCTGGAAGTTTTTGGTATCACTGTCTAGGAGAGGTGGGAGCCTCCCTATCTTACTTATATGCATTATGCTCAATTTCTTTGATTTATTGGACTCACTTACAGTTGCCACCCAGTTCTGGTGAGAGAAGAATCTGGAGTGGGAAAGTACTGGTTGCATTGCCTAGGGGAGGTGGGAGCTTCCCTGGCTCATATATATCTCTTTGGACTCAAACGTTTGAACTGTGAACTGCTGCTTTTTGTTACCAAGGAGTAATCATATTTTTATTTATTTAAGGGGATTGTATTGGATGATTTAAGAATTAATCTGACTATAAGCCTTTGATTTACATATATATATTTTTTAATTGGTTTATTTTTCTTTTAATTGTAGTAATATTGGTTAAAGAGAATTTAGCACATGGACTGAGTTGTGAGAATAGTGCCAGATGCCAGCTTCCACAGTTGTGCACTATTCTCCCTCTGCTCTTCGTGCCCGCCACCCCTTCTTCACTCCTCCTCTTGAGTTTGTAATTTACCTGCACTGTAGAGCACTTGGTATTGTCCATAGGAAATGGAGGGGGGTGGGGGGCTTTGAACAGTGGAGGGGGAATGAGGGGGGCCATTGTATCAGGGTGGTGTAATCCAGGAGATGCCCTGGGGTGAAATGGAATCCAGAACATAGTCCTACATGTCAGGCTTCCATACCCAAGGGTACCACCGATTATGGTGGGCTGGTGGTTCGGGCAGTTCAGGAGGTTCATCCAACTCGGGTGGTGTTATGCAATGCCAGGTCCATTAAAATCAAGACTGCAATTATTGCAGATCTTGTTGAAACAGTGGACCTGGCATGCATCACCACGACCTGGCTGGATGAGAACTCTGGCCCCATTTTGGAGGCTCTTACATCAGCTGGGTACTCGGTGATACACTGCCCGAGATTGGACCGTGGGGGTTGCCATCTGTTTCAAGACAGAACTTAACCTCACGAGTGTAGTAGTTGAGGAATCTAAGTCATTCAAGTGTGTTCTAGCAGCAGGTGTAGGTTGTCGGATTGTTCTCATCTATCGTCCACCCGGCGATGAGAAGCAATTCCTTCAGGAAGTGGCAGACTTCATCGTCGACATGGGGTTTGAGTCACCCAGACTGATGGTTCTGGGTGACTTCAACGCCTGGGTTGATGATGAACTTTCGCAGTTTGGCCAGCACTTCCTCCAGTTAATGACTTCTCTGGGCCTTACACAGGTAGTTACCACTGCTACTCACAAACACAGACACTCCCTTGACTTGGTCTTTCTCCTAGGGATTGAGACTTCTGACTTCGGGGTGGAACCAGTTGGATGGTCTGATCATTACACCATGGGGTTTAGTTTTAGCACCTCCATTTGTAGGCCTACCCCTGCAGAGATGATCAAGTACTGTCCTTTACAAGATATTAACTCTCATAGCCCACTGACGGTGCTTGACCTCTCATCCCTTTCGTTAGTAAGCAGTGACCCAGAGATCCTCGTGACGGCCTATAATTTGGCCATCTTGGAGGCTTTGGATTTCATTGCTCCTGTCTGTGTTCATTCTCTCTCTCCCTTCACCCTCAATCCCTTTGGTTTGATGGGACTTTGAGGGAGATGCGGAGACTAGGACAAAGGCTACAGCACTGTTGGTGCAAGTCTACTCTAGATGCTGACCACATTAAATTGATAGACTACTATCAAGCCTATCAATCTGCAATCTCCCATAAGAAGGCAGAGTTCCTATCCGGGGAGATTGCAGCAGCTCAGAATTGACCAGCTCAGCTTTTCCGCACTGTAGACAGACTGTGCAACCCAGCCTGTCTGCAGGTGCTGAAAGCTTTTTCACAATTAGAATGTGATGAGCTCGCTCAATTCTTTGCTAATAAGGTGGCTGACATCAGAGCAGTACTTCAACTGACGCATTCTGAGGGCATTGCTTTTGATCAGTCAGAGGTCACTACACCTCGGTTTTCTTGGAGTACCTTCAGCCAACCGGAGTTCATGAACATCATGAGGATTATCCAGGTTGTGCACCCTACATACTGTAGTTTGGACCCCGGACCAACATCCCTAATTTTGGGTTGTATTGATGTTATCAGTCCAGTCCTTGCACAGATAGTCCAGTGCTTCCTGGAATCTGGAGAGTTTCCTAGCTCTCTGAAGGAAGCAGTGGTGACACCCCTCTTGAAGAAAGCTACCTTGGACCCGGACTGCCATGCAAACTACAGACCTATCTTGAACCTTCCTTCTTTGGGGAAGGTGATTGAGAAAGTAGTGGCAGCACAACTGGAGGACCATTTGATCATCCATGACATCTATGAACTGATCCAGTCCGGTTTCTGTAAGAGACATAGTACCAAGACAGCACTGGTTTGGGTGTTCAATGATCTCCTGATGGCCAGAGATCAGAAGAGTCATTCTATCTTAGTCCTTCTGGATCTCTCATCAGCGTTTGACACCGTGGACCATGGGGTATTGCTGGGGCACCAGAGGCACATCTGTGGACTGTCAGGCACAGTCCTCAGGTGGTTTACATCATTCCTCATGGGTAGAACACAGAGCGTGGTGTCTGGAGTTTATTCTTCAGACCTCAGCTTTCTGTTGTGTGGAGTCCCTCAGGGCTCAGTGCTTTCCCTCATGTTGTTCGTGGTGTATATGCTTCCCATCAGAGACATTGTAAGAAGGTATGGGCTGAGGTTGCACTGCTATGCTGATGATACCCAGCTCTACCTGTCTTTCACACCTGACCAGGTTGGAGCTGTCTTGGTCTTTAACAATTGTCTGAAGGAAATCCAGGAGTGGATGGATGCCAGCTGGTTGAAGTTGAACTCAGGAAAGACAGAGGTGCTGGTAGTGGAACCGGGTCACCAGATGGGGGGTTGGGAGCTGGTTCACCTTCAGAAATTTTTCTCGATGGTGTCTCACTCCTGGTGTTTGAACAGGTGCGCAACCTGGGAGTAATTTTTGATGAAGGGCTGACCCTGCATTTGCAGGTGTCGGCTGTTGTCAAATCTTCCTTCTACCATTTTAGGAATATCGCCAGGATTAAGCACCTGGTTCTCTCTGAAAACCTTCCCACCTTGATCCATGCCTTTGTGTCCTTGCGCTTGGATTATTGCAACTCCCTCTACCTAGGGCTGCCTGGGGTAGAAATTCACCACTTGCAGCTAGTGCAGAACACAGCAGCCCAGCTATTGACGGGGGTCTCCTTGATCCTGTCATATTTCATTGGTTCTGCACGAACTGCACTGGCTGCCTGCTCAGTGGTGGATCACCTTTAAAGTTGGCTTGCTGACTTTTAAAGCCCTACACAGACAGGGTCCTGACTACCTGAAAGAGCTCCTGTTTTTTTACTGCCCCAGATGATCTCTCCACTCGGCCAATGAGGGGTTGCTAGAGATTCCAAGGGTACGTTTAAAAATATTGGGGGCAAGAGCTTTTGAGTATGCTGCCCCTACCCTTTGGAATTCTCTACCCTGCCGGCTTCAGGAGTGCACAACTGTGGAGGGATTTAAACAATCCCTAAAAACGTATTTGTGGCTCCAGGCCTTTGGTAATTAATATAGTTAATTTTATTAATTGATGTTCTCCTTTTCAATTGTTTTTTTTAATTTTGTGTGTAAGTATTTTAAGGTGTATTTATTTATGAATTGTGAGGCGCCTTGGTTGTTGATAAGGTGGTTAATAAATAAAATTGTATTATTATTATTTATTATTACTATTCATAAAACATCCAAATACCAGCAAATATACAATAACTCTGACACTGATTGCCAATGGCCAAACTCTGTTTTTTAAACTTAAAGGTCAAGTGTGAATGTCTTAACATTTTTCTCTCCTTTGTTATTTCCTAGTTGCCTTAAGATTACAAATTAGACACTAATCATAAAATAACATGTCTCCTGTGTTTTATTAAGTCTGTACTCATTTTAATATTTTAAAAGTGAGCCCAATCCTTGAAAATGTTTTTTTCCTTTTTCAAGAGTCAGCTCCATTTGATTTAGTTCATGACCTCAAATTATCTATCTATCTATCTATCTATCTATCTATCTATCTATCTATCTATCTATCTATCTATCTATCTGTCTGTCTGTCTGTCTGTCTGTCTGTCTGTCTGTCTGTCTGTCTATTTATTTATTTTAAATTTGTTAACTGGGTTAGGACACCAGGTGGATGCCCCTTTTCAGGACTGATCTGGGCAATAACAATGTACAATACAAACAAACAGTTAGTGAATAACAAGTGCAAGAATGCAACTTAACTATCACAGTAGCAAACATTCCAAGATAACAAGTAAACCTTAAAATGTACTTTAAAACTTAAGAGTGAAGTAGCAGAGCATAGAGAGATAGGCAAGTCATTCCACAAATTTGGAGTGGAACTAGAGAAGGAATGCAAACCCTATTTATTCTTATGCATATTTACATCCAGTGTTAGACCCCTAGAAGACCTAAGGTTAGTTGCTGTCCCTTGAATAGTTAGTAAGTTAGACAGAGGGAAAGAATAACCAGAATAAATAGATTGATATGCCAGGCAACCCAAAGAATAAGACAAGTTAAGCCACAGAGATAATCACCCAATAGTGGAATACAAAGTGCAATGATACATTTTCAGTGGCACTTCTAGGACAACATGACAAATGTTTAACGCAATAGTAAGGATATGACATTCTCTTGAACCTAAGTTATGATATAAAGATGAAACATAATCAATATGTGGCAATAAAGTTCCCATAGCAATAGCAGAGCATGTTTCACAGGTTAAGTATGGTTTGAATTTATACAACATACAAATCTTCTGATTTATTGTTCTACTGACAGTCTTGACTTGAGGATAAAAAGTCATGCTGGGGTCAAGTAAGACCCCAAGATATTTAAATTCATTTACCTATTCAATACTGATTCCAGAAATGTCATGAATTGACAAGCATGGGGTGTCGTTGAGCATATATGCACTACCAAATACCATTGACTTAGTCTTCTTCACATTCATAATCCTTAAATTAATAGATGACCAAGAGCATAAATGCTGAAACTCAGGTTCTAAGGCAGATCTGAGCTGGGAAACTGAAGAAGCCTGGTAAAACAAAATAAGATCATCTGCATATAAAAGGCACTGACAATAACTAAAAACAGAAGGCAATTGATTTATAAATAAAGAAAACAATAGGGGTTCAAGTATGGACCCCTGGGGTATGCCGCACTCTATAGATCTCAAATTAGAATGCACTGAACTAATGGAAACATACTGAGACCTATTAGACAAATAATCTCTCATCCAACTAACAACATCTGCAGAGATACCCAATTCCCTCAATTTAAAACAAAGCAAGGGGTGATCAATCAAGTCAAATGCCCTAGATAGGTCGACAAACACTGACCCAGTCAAAGCACCCCTGTCAAACCCTTGGAGGAAGGTGTTCACGAACCTAACCAAGGCAGTACCAGTCCCATGGCCACACCTAAAGTCATGTTGTTGTGCACATAATATATTGTTACTCTAAAAAACTAGTAAGTTGATTAGCAACCAATTTTTCTAAAATCTTACTCAGTGGGTTCAGAATCAATATTGGTCGGTAATCTTCAGCAAATGCAGCATTATGCTTTTTAGGAACAGGCACCACCCTCACACATTTCCACGCAGATGGAAAAATACCAGAGGACAAACACAGATTATAAATGGTGCAAACAGGACCTGCACTAAAGGGGGCAACCAACTTAATTAATCTCCCATCCAAACCCCTACCACAGTCACTATATTTATTAGGCAGCCAGTGTAATAGTTTCAATACCTCTGCTCTAGACACCTCATTAAAATAGTCGAGAGGGTTGCACTCATGCAAGCAATGGGGATCACAATCAGTATCAACCAGGCCCTGAGCAAAACCTTGTCCATTTAGTTTGAAGCTAGACACGTCCAGAAATTTCAGATTTAGTAAATCAGCTATTTCAGGGATCTTAGTGACCTCCTTTTCAGATGTTTTTAACTTAGAAATCACAACCTTTTCTTTTGGTGACAATAAAGAGTGAACTATGTCCCAAGAACCCTTAGCGACAGACCATGCAGCCTCATATTTAAAAAAATAAATAAATAAACGTTGGCCTGTTTTATCATTTTACTGACCTTATTTCATACAGCCTTATAAGCAGATAACAATATAGTAGAGGGAGAATGTTTATAGGCATCCCATGCCAAATTTCTTTATTTAAACCAGGAATTAATGCCTTTGAAAACCATTCATTGTTTGTACCTCTTACCCTTAAGGTTCACAATGGGAATAACAAATCTTGAACAGCCAATAGTTGTGAACAAATATAATCAATAGCACAATCACTATCAGGAATAACATCTATAAAAGATCAGTCAGTCTTCAGTAGTTCAAACCTGAAAGCAGCATAATGAAATGTTTTGAAGTTTTGCAATTGGATGGTCTCTCCTCTCTCTCTCTCTCTCTCTCTCTCTCTCTCTCTCTCTCTCTCTCTCTCCATTTGAAAATTTGTAAGCAGGGTGCAGTGGAGCAGCCAATGGAGCAACAGCCTTTTTTCAATATTCTGCATTTCTTCTTTAAACTTCTCCTAAAAATTTAACTCAATCTGCTGCTAACCTCAAAATCTTTGGCAACACTTGATTATTGGAATAGTCACGCATGCAATGCCACCAAAGAAAGACCAGAAACTTGGAATACAAAGCATGGAAACATTCTATTTTCCTGATGTCCTGTCTGAAGGGAATAGGGCCATTGCAACCACCTGGCTGGAGTAGTGACTTGCCAACCACTCAGATACTGAGCACATTCACAAATATCCAGACAACTGGGAATTAAACCAGCAAGTGACTCTATGGATTTCTTAGGAGATGGAAAGTTCAATGGGACTGGAAAAGGGCAGATGTAGTCCCACTTCACAAAAGTAGAAATAAGGAGGAGGCAGGAAACTACAGACCTGTAAGCCTGACTTCAGTGGTGGGCAAAGTTATGGAAACACTTCTAAAAGAAAGGATTGGGGAATACATTGTGACCAGTGGATTTCAGGATCTGAGGCAGCATAGGTTCACAGGAGGGAGATCTTGCCAAACAAACCTGATCAAGTTCTTTAATGGGATGACCAGGGAAGTGGATCATGAAGGAGCAGTGGATGTGGCCTACATGGATTTCAATAAGGACTCCGACACTGTTCCACACAGAAAGCAAGTAAACAAGCTGGGCAGCCTGGGAGTGGGTCCAAAGATATTAAAATGGCCACGTAATTATCTAAGTAACAGGAGTCAGACGGTGGTGGTAATAGGGTTCACTTAGAATAAGGCAATGTATTCAGAGAGGTGCCACAGAGGTCAGTACTGGAACTGGTCCTCTTCAATGTCTTTATTAGTGACATCACAGAGGGGCTGGAAGGGAAGGTATGCCTGTTCATGGATGACATAAAAGTCTGAAACAGAGTGGACACACCAGCAGGGGTGGAAAGAATGAGGGAAGACCTGAAAAAGCTGGAGGACTGGACAACGGCTTGGCAAATAGGTGTCAATGCTAAAAAGTGCAAAATTATGCAAATAGGGCACAAAAACCTTAGGCCAACATACCAAATGGGGGTGGAGGTGATGGCTACCACAGAATAGGAAAGGGACTTGGGGGTCATCATATCTGGTGACCTGAAGGTAGAAAAGCAGTGTGATAAGGCACTGGGAAAGGCTATAGAATGCTGGGGCGCATAGGGAGGAGTACCACCAGCAGAAATGGGGAGGTAGTGTTACCCCTGTATATATCAATGGTGAGGCCCCATCTGGAGAACTGTGTCCAGCACTGGAGACCCCATCTCTGGAAAGACATAGATCGGGTGGAAGCAGTATAGATGAGGCAACCAAAATGGTGCATGTCCTGCATCAGAAGCCCTATGAGGAAAGGCTCAAGGAATTAAATATGTACTCTGTAGAGCAAAGGAGGGAAAGGAGATACATAATATAAATGTTCAAATACCTCAAATGTATTAATAAGATAAAGGAGGGTGGTATTTTATAAAGAGAAAGATGATCAAGGACAAAGGGACATGATATGAGGCTAGATGAGGGAGGCTCAGAGGGAATGTGAGGAAGGACTTCCTTACAGAAAGGTGGTGGACATCTGGATTAGACTCCCAACAGAGGTGGTGGGTACTAAAATGGTAGCAGGATTCAACATGCATGGGGTAGACACAAGGGGACTATAGTAACAGGGCTGGGGGTGGCGTAAGGCCGGAGATCAAGCAGGGTCTGCAGTAGCACAGTAGGTAAGGATTTTTGGGGTAGAGTAGGTGAGCCAAGATGCCCTTTTCTGTCAACAACTTCTATGTTTCCATGTTTCTATGACTGGCTGCTGTGGAGGCTAAACTGATGGCTTTGATACCTGCATTACTGATACTGAAACATCTATCACAGAACTTCAGGCAGGAGCGAAAAAGCAAGGGGCAATTAACATGATGTTTTGCTCCAGATAAAGGGAAACTGTCATGTAATTGAATGCCACTGTGGCTGAACTACTTACATGAAAATGTACTGGACATTTGTGTTGCCCCCTTCCCCTTTCTGCAGGGTTGTTCCTACTACTGGGGCACAAGATATCCTGAAAGACTCTGCCCCACTGCTCCAACTGACATGAACATTCTCAGAGTAACAAAATTTGTTTTTGGCTGAGATAATCCTTCCAAATGATTAGACACCATCCCTCAGTGGTAGTAAGGGGTTTTATGCTTTACGACCTATGGTTTGCTAACCAACCCTGCCTTGCAAGGACCCCAGGTAATGACCTAGGTAGAGGCAGCATAGGGTGTTCACCCCAGATCCTATAAGGTTTTATATGTTTCATGGTGCACTCTGTGTAGTGTCCTCTCCATGAACAAGCTCAGGTACCAGCATACAAACCCTAGACAAAGGGAGGGGAGGTCTACATTTATATCCAAGGACCACTACTGCCGGCATCCACCACTACAGGATGTATGCCCCACCTGTGGTGCTGCGTGTGCCCTACACATACTGTAGTGTGCAGCTGACTGGTAGTATGGTGCATGAAGGGTGTCTCATTCCAATATTTGGGTCTGCCATGGGGGGAGGCCATGTGGGTTAATAGTCGTGCATGTAGCATATTCCTATCCAAACCACTGTATGCATACCCGTGCCACTGGTGTTGCACAACACTGCAGTCAGGGCTCTATTTCCATGCATGACTTTCCAGTGATGTGTGTTGCATACCATCTGTGGTACATGAGTGGGCATAGCACATACCTGATGTGCTGTTAAGTGCTCTGTCCTTTACTTATGTACTGGGTTCTGTGTTCCTTGTCTCCACATGTTCACCAGTAGGGGAGCAACATCCTAGGGGGCATGAGGAGCATGAAACATGTGCACAACTATGGCTCAGGTGCCCCCAGCTGGATTTGCCCAAAGGAGAGGAGTGGCAGCAGCCACAACTGGCAAAGGATCCTAGTCAAACACAGGCTCAGCACCACAGCCAGGGCAGCAGAGGTACCCCAGCGATATCTGGGGGGCTGATTTCAGGCAGTGACCCACCATCATAGCTACGGATGGTAGCCCATTCAGGTATGCCTCTGTGTGTGACTACAGCACCATTCTAGGTCCTCTGCACCACATTGGTTGCTGTGTACTGTACATTCCACATACATGGGGCATGCAGCTTCCAGTATTATGTATGTCTACTGCCACGGTGCAGCATTGTGCTTTGTCTCTTCATGGGCAGTGCAGGTGCAGGTGCATGTGGTTTCGTGGAGTGTGCCATATGGACAAGTGATTGACTGTACTGTGGTATCTGATACAGTCCTCCCCATGGCATGGCACATCCACTGCCCCATTTGGGTTCCATGTGATAACGGTGATCCCAGAATAGTGATCGCCATTTGGGCAAGTGTACATTGCTGAAAATAAATTTCAGAGATGTACACTCATGGCAAAATGCAAGAGGGTGTCCAAGATCTACGCTTTTTTATTTTATGCAAGGGACTGTGCCCCATGCACCCCCTCCCCCACACACCTCCCTACTAAAGGATTCTCAACTCCAGGGGGTACATGTTGGGGAGGGGGTGCAAAATGTAAAAAAAAAAAACCTGGAACAAAAACACGATCGGGCTCAGAACCAAACTCGGCACCATCCCAACCCCAGTCTGCCAGCAACCCACCATGTCACATGGCGAGCTTGGCAGCCCACCACCACACTATACCACACAAACCCTCCCTCCCCTTCAGCCCGTCACATGGCATGGTCCCTCTCCCCCACGCGTATGTATACATAGTGACATCCCATTGCTATATTCGTCTACACCCCCCGTATCCGGTTGCTGTCCTGCCAGGTAGCCCTGTGCACAGGTGTCATGATTGAGTTGTCCTTTTTGATAGTGCTCAATCATGGTTGCCTTGTACATGGATACCACCATTTGCACTGTGTCCTTAGGGAGGCAAGGCAAGGCAAATTTTATTTATACGGTGCCCAATTCCAGAGGCTCTGGGTGCCTTACAGAGAAATATAATAAAACAGGCAATAAAACAATTAAAATAAGATTACATTAATATGATTATAAATAAATCAAATATAAATCAAATTAGGAAAACTTTCAGGATGTCATAAATCAGGGACTGAACAAAAACATGATGTAATTCAGAAGTCATTAAAAGCCAGGCTAAAGAGGTGGGCCTTCAGTCTCCGCTCAAACACCTCTACTGAGGGGGCCTCCTGGACTGCAGATGGAAATGAGTTCCACAGGATTGGCCCAGAAATGCTGAAAGCATGATCTCCTGAAGTCCTGAGCCAAACCCTGGGAACGTCCAGGAGGCCCCTTGAGGAGGAGCGGAGGGAGCGAGCAGGGGCCACCAGGGTCAAGAGCTCTGACTGATAAGAGGAGAGGGAGGTGGTACTATTGGAATGTGTTTGTTGGCATTGGGAATGTACTGCTGCCCCAGCCCTCCTGCAACTGCTCTATACCCACCTATGTTAGGTATGACATAGATAGCTCACCATATACCAAAACTGTGGTCAGTCAGGCTGGGTACAAATGAAACTGTGTTGGCATTGGTACAGGTGTCCTGCAGTATGCTTAGCTGACATCAGTGCCATTTCAGGGCAGCAGATTTGCCAACCAGTGATGTCATAGCTTGTTACTGTATGTTCCAGGATGCACAAGTGGAGTCTGTACCCATCACAGTAGACACTGTGGCAACTGAACTGGCACCATAGCACAGTTCATAGTGCTGTCACATGTTGGGTACAGACATGTTACCTAGCATTGGCTGCAGCATTCCTGTGGTGTATAGTCCACTGTGCACCTCTACAGCACTGTTGAATGACCAGGACATGTGTGATTACTGCATCTGCTGTTCCATGTTCTGCCCCCAGGTGACATAGGGCAACATCCCTGGCAACATGCACTATGGTCCAAACACCCATAATAGCCATATAGTGGCTGTGGTGCTCACCACTATCATCTGTGTCATACACAGCATACTACTGGCACATGCATATACACTATTGCCACAGAGCCCTGTAACCTCTGAATACATGTGTGTGCTGCCCTGAGGACCTCCACATGGGTGGTACCTCATGGCACTGCACACAGTGCTGCCCAAAGTACCACAGCTATGCTATAAACCATGTGGATTGGCCACGTCCTTATAACACATAGTCATTGCCAGAATCTGGTGATGTGCATTCCTGGCACTGGCCACAGTTGTATGTGCCACTCTACACTGCACAGGTTGTGTTGTAATGTGCATGCATTGTGTCATGCCCACAGAGAGCCATGTCTGCTGCACACATGCTGGTTGTACCTTGTAGTTCACCTACCATAGGCCTGTCCCCATGGCATTTGTAGCACACATGCTGATGGTGTTTCCCATTGATTTGGTCCAGGTGAGGGTCCATGATGGTGGGTCCAGGCTGGGGATGTGGAGCTCTTGTGCATGGCACGATGGACCCTTCTCTGGGTGAGGTGGATGCACATGCTACTTGGAGAGGCAAGAGGGCTGCTGCAAGAAATGGCAGCATGGTTGAGGGTGCCTGCACAGCCCCACAGCAACGGCCAGGTGGAGGGGGTGATGGCATTGTCTAACAGACTATTACAATAGACATGTTTTGCTCTATTTGGCCATGTTTTGGGACAGTTATTTTTTTGTCTGTTTGTTTCATGGCCATGTGCCACTAATAGTGTCTTTCCATTTGTTTCATGGTGGTGTGCCATTCATTTTTGTTTTCCTGTTCTGTTTAATATTATTTCTTTCTGGGCAGCAGTGAAGTACCTTGTTCATACATACCTGTAACTACAGGCCTTTAGGATTCTGTATGCTCTTTTGGGACATTGTTGGGGGGGATTGTGGCACTGCCTGTGATTTGCCATTCATGCTCTAATCTTAGTTATTTGATTTGCCTTTGCAATTGCAATGAGGTGTTTGCACAGCACTTTGCATCTGCTTTTGCAGTTGCTTTTGCCGTGGTTGCTGCTGGTTGCTATATTGGTATACCATTTATGAGAACAGTGTAGATTTGTGAGTGTTCTAATATACCATTGGTTAGGACCTGGTGGTAATCTGTGCTTGCTAATGGTGGGCTACACTGCAAATAAGGACAGCTTTGAATATCGTGACCTATATATATGATGCACTGTAAATTCAAAGTATTTATACTGAGGTACTGTATGTTAACTGAGTGTGGAGTTCAGGTAAAATATTGTTTAAGATACCTTGTTATCATGATTGGTGAAGAGCATAGTGCTGGGCTCCTGCAAATACTCCATTAACGTATGTGTTCCTCTGGAATATCTTGCTGTATTTGTTTTACATCTTATAGAAGTGGCTTTTATTCATTAAAACAAATGTAGTTCAGGTGAGATATATGGTTGTCAGATAATAATGAATGGCCATGTCACATGTTTTGAGCAATGAGGTTACAGGATTTTCATGGCCCATTTTATAGTAATCTCCTGATGACCATCAAAAAGTAACTTTTAATGTCAAGAAATAAAAAAGAAATTCAGGTTTGACCTACTAGAAAATAAATGGGCCTTGTGAAGTTTTTATCAGTGCGTTCATTTAATTTGATTCTGCTTACATGTGTACAAGAGACTCTATGAATTCTCATTGTCATAGTAATCAGGATATTCAGATACGCAACAGGCATTACTGATCCACTGTTCATCCAACACTATATTATAATTCCTTTATCTGGAATCCCAACCAGCAGTACAGTATTAAAAACTTGAATCGGTTCAGAAATTTTCATGTTGAGTTGTTCATTACAACTGAGACTACAGTTATTCTTATCATAAGCTTCTTACTGACTGTGGTTTTGAAGGATTGGGAAGGTGCTATGTTATTTCAGAAATACAAAAATATTTATGCATTATATGCAACTTCAAATTGCTTTTCAGTTCAACCTAAACAGAACTCTAGATATATGGTTTCTTGTTAACTGTTGCCATTTAGATGCAACTAAATGTTCTTTCCATATTTTTTTATGGAAAACTCTATATTTCTCAATATAGTAATGTTAACCTATTAATTTGTACTTCATGTGTTTTGAATAGTTCTGGGAAGTCTGTAAGCCATGTATATATTTACTGTTGCTGGCACAGTAATTATGTTTGCACTTGGCTGCCTGTGTCCATGTTAATTTGAAATAGTTGTTTATATATCCTTGTAATGCACCTAAATGTAGGCTGTCTCTTGATGACGAGCACATGAAGGCTGGATTTAATGAAAGCACCATGATTTCATTACACCTGCACTAACAGTGAGCAGACGGGAAAGAAACGACTTACCTGAGTCACTGTTTTAAAGTTCAGGATTTGCTGTCCAGCTTTATTGCACATTGTGTTTTGAAAATGAAAAGTGACCAACAAGAATGTTTTAGAGTTGCTTGGATAAAGCATTGCCATTTCTTGATACCTTGGATTTCAAAATTTTTGTACAGCACAGGTAATACAGATAATGGAGTTCTACACTGAGGTAGCCTGAACTGTTATTGCTTAAAAGTTAATACTCACCTTTATCCATCCCATCTAAAACATGAAACCTAAAGAATGTATCATTTTGACTCAGTAATCCCTGTTAATCTTGATAATTCATCAGGATAATAACCCAAATACTTTGTTTCCTGATCCAAATAAAACATGGAGTGCCTGAGTATCCTATAACAATAATTTATTCTGCATATAAAAAAAAATATGTTGAAACTGAATGACTGTCTGGATAGCCAAGGACAAAGCTGGAGCATACACCAAGCAGTTAAGACACTAGTGGTGAAACTCATATTCCTTACAACTAATTTTGTCATACTGTGGGGCCTTACCAGTCAGATCCTCCTTCAGACTTTACCTTTACTCCTTCAGACTATATACTGTAGCCTCCCAACCACTTTCTATTCCATTCTGTTTTGGCACTTGTAGTCACCCAGATGACAGTAGAATATTTGAAAAAAGGGTGGTTTCTGAGCTAAAACTTGAAAACTAATTTTTGTGCAGGCTTTTTTCCTCTCTCCATATGAAACAGAAACAGTTGCATCTTAGGAGACAGATCAGAGATGTGAGGAGATGAACAACCATGTGATGGACTCCAACAAACTGTAGGGAAACAGAAAGGAAAGGAGGCCTGGAGATATGAAAAATAGGGTTTGCCACCAAATCCACTGTGCAGAGGTACAGTGGAGTCAGCCAAGATGAAATGCAGTAATACAGTCAACATAATTCTGCTTGTCAAAAGGGCCTCAGTTCCATTGAATTGCATTGTTCCCTGCAGCATATTACATCAATTTGCAAAAAAAAAAAAAAAAGTATAGCGCTGTATCCTGGCAGACTCTGCTGTTGTGAAGATAACACCAGTCGGGAGGAGATGAATCTCTGCAATACAAATGGTTTCTGAACTAAAACTAAAACTAAAACTAAATAAATAAATAAATTGAGTAATGGCAACTCCATGACAGGATCCAAACAATCAGAAGGCAACAGAAAGCAAGGCCTGCGACTATAATAAAAACCTTTTTTTTTTTTACAACTTTATTTACGCCCCTTTATGCTGGTGACCCTGAACTCTCTCCGCTGGGACTCATGGTGCGGATTGTTCCCACCCGCCTGAACCTCCAGACTCCACTCCATGGGCAAGGGCCCATCTCCCGACCTCCACAACTGGCCGCTTGACCCCCCCAACTCTGAGCCCCCTGGGGTGGGACCGCTGACTCCACTGGTGCTCTATCTAGAATTTAATGGAACAACCAGGGGATGGAGGGAGTGCCCAGGATGGAGCTGGAAGCTCAGCATTGGGCGTGGGGACTGACCACTGGTCCTGACTTCACCTATCAGGTGCTGGGGATTTTCATGTTCTCTAGTCCCCCCCACGGAGCTCAGATGTGCAATGATGGCCAGCATCCACTGAGCTCCACCCCAGTGCCATTTAGTAGCATCGCCTTGTTCCTGGCTACCCCCAGCCATCACCAGGGGTCCCTCAGGAGTGACACAGTCCCTATACCCTCCCTGGGAAGGGAGAGCCATCCAACAGATGCTCAATTCCTCCCCATCCCCGCCAACCCCCAACGGCCCAGGCTTGTTCCCTAACCCAGGTCGCCGGTGTGGTGCAAGGTGAGGCATCTAGTGCTTTAACCCTCAGTGCCACCGGGCCAGCCAAATAATAAAAATCTTGATTGCAACAAAATACACTGCACACAGGTAGCACGGATAGTACCAGTGGGGAGGGACCAGACCTCTGCAAACAAGTTGTTTCTGAGCTAAATCTTTAAAAACAAATGTGGATTCAGACTTTTTCACTCCCCAGAGAAAATAGAAGCAGTACTGTCATAGGAGGCAGATTAAAGGTCAGGTGCTGAGCAACCACATGCCAGATTTCAACCAATCAGAGGGCACCAGGAAGGCAGGCCTAAGGCTATTAAAATTCACAACTGCAACCAAATCCATTGCCCACTAGTACAGCAGAGTCAGCTAGGATGAAATGCAGAAATATAAATTTTACAGATGCCTGCATGACAAAAAGACTTAAATGCCATTAAGCTGCATTGTTTCCTGCAGCATAACACATCACTCTGCAGAAATACTGCAAGGTACTGCACTGCATCCTGGTGGACTGTGCTGCAGTGAGGATAGTGCCACTGATATGGGGCTGAAGCTCTGCAAAACTAGTGAATTCTGAGCTAAATTGAAAATACTAACTTGCGTTTAGATAACCACATGACAGGGTCCAACCAATCAGAGGACACCAGGAAGGAAGGCCTAGGGTTATATAAAATTATGACTGCAACCAAATTCACTGCACACAGGTAGCAAGGATAGTGACTATGAGGATGGGCAGAATGTCTGTAAACTAGTGGTTTCATTTTTATTTGAGGCGGTGTCAGAATGACAAATCTGTTTAGGCCAAGGGAAGACACACCCAATAGGATTGTCTCCCTTGGACAGCCACCAAGCAAACATATTACTTGTTTCATCAATACCCATCTTGTTTTGCTTCTGTCCATAGTCCCGGATTCCCCCCCTTTCTCTCACAACAGACAGAGACCATTGTTTGTTGTGCTCAGATTGGCAATTAATTTATTTATATTCATAATCCACTATTCCATTTCCATTTCTTTATTATCATTTTACCAGAAATTTCATTTATTTCCATCCACATATCAATCTTTGATTATCCCTCCCCCCCAGGTGAAAACCTGGGTGCCTTCTGTTTCTCCTTTTCCTCTCGGTAACGGTGAAAACCGAGATCGCTTTCTTCTTCCTCTTATTGTGTTATTCCTTTTTTCTTCCCCCCTTCCTCCCCCTTTTTTCCCCCCGCCATCCACCTTTGGCAGTCCACAACCATATCATCATCTGCCATCCACCTTTGGCAGTCCAAACTGTCCAACCGGCCTCATCTGTCATCCACCTTGACAGACCCACCATACAGTCCCCCTTTGACTGTCTTTCCCTCTTGCTCTGTCTAGTAGAGTGGGTGAGAGGAATCAAAAACTCCAGCAAAAAGTGGCTGAGGCCCCCTTGTGCTGTCCCTTATGTACCTCCCTTCACCCCTCCCTTTCCTGTTACCTGTCCTTTGTTCTGGTCCTTAGCCCCTCCCCTTCCTTCCCCCCTCCCCTCCTGAGCACAACCATTCCATGACAGAGGGAAGAGGTGCACCAGGACAACTTTGTCTGCCCTTTAAAGGGCAAACTCCGTTTATTGTTTGTTCAAAAATAAAATAAAACATTGCCAAATGTGGCCACATTTTTTCGTAACTATTCTTAGACATAAAATAAAGCCTCTCTGCCTCTCTATCCTGGTGCAGTCTACAAAAAGACTGAACCAGTTTGAAAAAGGCAGTGGGTATGTATCTTTCCAGTGTTACAGGAGAACCTCATTTTTACAGCCAAATTAAAAAATCCAGTCTATCTAAATTAAACTGAGATTGTAGCAAGAGGGCTCCACCTAGCATTAAAATCTTGAGGTTTAATGGAAAGACGATCCCTAGAATGCTGTCAGTGAGGTCCAAAACCTTATCCCAGAAATTCCTTGGCATTCTAGTTAACTGAGCACTTTAGTAACATGTGAGATAGTGTTCCTTTAGATGTATGACAATCTTGACACCTATTTGATATACTGTGTATCAATTTATTGAGTTTAACAGATGTATGATAAACTATGTGAACAAGATTAAACTGTATTTGTCTAAATTTATTAATTTTACTAACTTGTTTTGAAGAAGCTGACAAATCAATCCATTGTACTTTTGGGAACTGCTTATCCCATGTTCATTTCAAGCCCAGAAGACTGTCTGTTTTATATTCATGAGATAATATATTTTATTAATCATTTTATCATCTGAGGTATTTGACTAAACTAGCTTCATGAGGAGCCAAAGGGATGTCTTCTAGATTTCCAACAGCCATCTTCAACATAGAATATTTCACTTGGAGTGCTGTGTGAAAATAAAATTCTACCAGCCAAGTACCATGAGCGTCCGAATTTCAAAATACAGTTTGTAAACGTTTGCAAATTTTTGACTTAGAATGGCAGAATGAATGTATGAATTGAGGGTTAATATATTAAACTGCTATAAGAAATTCTGCAGAACTTATCAACAAACTGCCGAATGATTGCATGTATTGTGGATTTATGTACAAACTGTAGAATGGAAATCTGCAGTACTGTCATTCCACAGTTCATGTGCTTAGTTTGATAATTCAGCCAAAATAATTTGCAGAACATGGTGAAAATTCAGCCAACACATTCCAAACATTCGGATTTCAAAGACAAAATTTCTGAAAATATTGTGGAATTTTGCTAAATTTCTATGAATTCAGAATTTGTAGTTTCTGCCCAATATTATTTTCTTACAGCCATTGCTTTGATCAAATATTTCCTAATGATTCTGAGATATCATTAGAGAAATGTTTGCACGTGCGCAATACAACTTGAGGCCACCAGAGACAATTTCTTCAGAAATATTGTGACATATCTGGAACTATCTGACCATGTCAATGGTTGCAACTGTAGCCCATAATGTGGCCTTCTGGGAGTTTATGTTCTAATCAAAAACTGCTAATTTACCATTCCTGTAAAGCTGCCTGACCTAAATAACTCACTTTTGATGCCCAATATTAAAATACTGGTTATTCCTTGCAGCTGCAAAACATTGTTTTGTAAACAATTATAGAGAAATGAGAGATCCATAATGTAAAACCCACAATTTTATGTAGGTCATGCAACATATTTACTGTACTTTTTATAAAGGGAAGCACCTTCCCAAATGTATGATTACTATGAAGTTTAACCCATAATTCACTTTTTAAGATCTGTCCATGGGGTTGTTTTAGTTTCTAATGTTAACCAGAAGGATGGAATGCCTTCTATATGAAATATATATATATATATATGTATATATATATGGTTCAAATTCTGCTGCCAAGAAATAGTATCAGAAAGTTAGTAAAGTAAGCCCTGCCTTGTGAACCAGGCACTGCACCATTCCTCTTGCTACCATCAGCTTGTTGTTATCCCTAATAAAATTGTTATTCCCATATCTAACCCATCAAATTATTGCTTTAGTGGTGATATTGGAAGGGCCTGAAACAAGAAAAGTAAACTAGGGAGAACATTCATTTTGATTATATTTACCCTTCCCCACTGAGTGAGAGGAAGATTCCACCATTTTTCCAAATCTTTGGAAGTACATCTCAGCAACAGGATATAGCTGAGATCGAATTAATTTCATATTTTGGTATTTTATAAAGATTACTGAAGATAAAACAAACTAATTTCTGACCCTAAAAAAACAGTGGCTCAGTTTTCTCTAAATTTATTTTATATCCATATATACCTTGAAGAATTTAGAAACAAGTCCATCAGATTCAGGAGGTGTTCTTCTAAGTTTCCTAAAAAAACTATTAGAATGTCATCTGCATAGAGGGAACTTACCTGTTCCAGTCCATTACAAATCATACTTCTCATTTTAGGATTTGGGAGCAACATCTCCACTAGTGGCTCCATACAAAGGGCAACTAATAAAGGGAAGGGAGGGCAACCTTGTTTCATCC
The DNA here is from genome assembly GCA_016271365.2 of Neoceratodus forsteri. NCBI lineage: Eukaryota > Metazoa > Chordata > Ceratodontiformes > Ceratodontidae > Neoceratodus > Neoceratodus forsteri. The sequence goes on from CM028132.1 coordinate 631,923,677, forward strand.
TCCTCATTAAACATACTGTTTGTGAAATTGTGAAATTTGTTTTAACCTGAACTGAAGGAGATGAATAGATTAAATCCACCCAGTTGACAAAGCTGGATCAAAAACCAAAACTCCATAATACTGCTTCCAGTAAAGACCAATTCACCCCGTTAAAGGCTTTGTCTGCATCCATTACTGATCATGCATATAGATCAGATGGTCTTCATTTGAGGAAGGAGGCTGTCACACAATGTCAGATGGGCATTTTATATAAGCTCTTCTTCAAATTCTCTTAAAGTAGCTCTCCTGGAATTGGATACAGAAAAAGATTTTGGCAAACAAGTGGTTTCTGAGTTAAAACTCAAAAAACAAGCTTGTGTTCAGTCTTTTTTCTTTCCCCCATAAGAATGGTAGAAGCAGAATCTTAGGAGGGGAATCAGAGGCTGGGCATCTTTAGGGTGAGCAATAAGGTGATAATATGGGCAAGAAACTAGTTAGGGTATAGGACACAGAGGGTAGTGGTAAATGGAGTTCTCTCCGAGGAAGGGAGGATGACCACTGGAGTACCTCAGGGTTCAGTGCTAGGGACAGTCCTCTCTAATGTCTTTAAAAATAACATAGCAGAGGGGCTGGAAGGGAAAGCTTGGCTCTTTGCAGAGGACATGAAGATCTGCATCAGAGTGAACACTCTGGGGGAATGGAAAGGATGGGCAGAGATCTGAGAAAACTAGAGGAGTGGTAAAGGGTACATGGCTTCCGTGCGGGTCACAGTACCAGCACTGCCCTTATTGAATTCTCCAACTTTCTACACTCCTCCTTGGATACCAGCTCCCTAGCTGGTGCAGTGTTCATTGACCTCTCAAAGGCTTTCGACACTGTCTCCCATCCACTTCTGCTGAATGCACTCTGCCACACTGGTCTCTCGGCTGGCCCCCTGGTATGTGCGCTAGCTATCTTGACACTCGATCTCAGTGTGTAAAATTAATAGCACACTCTCCGATACCCATCCCATTCTCTCTGGGGTCCCCAAGGCTCCATCCTGGGCCCCCTTCTCTTCTCGCTGTATCTGAACACCCTGCCCAGTGCATGCCCTGGCAAAATTCTACTGTATGCAGATGACGCTGTCCTTTTTGCCACCCACCACAATCCCATCTCCCTACAGGACTCCCTACAGCAGTCTTTCAACAGTGCCAAGGCTTGGTTTAAGGAGCGCAGACTCATCATCAATCTTAAGAAAACCAAAACTATGCTCTTTTCCCACCCCCGAAACAGAGCTAGCAACCACCCACTCTATATCCTTCCAAGTACCAACCAGCCACTAGAACAAGTCTGCTCCTACAAATACCTTGGGGTTACCTTCAATTCAGCCCTCACATTTCACAACCACATCGATGCCCTAACATCTGCCACTAACACACGGCTTGGCATCCTATTCCGCCATAGAACCTGCCTTCCCCCAAATGCTCTCCGGCTAGCTGTTACATCATCCGTTCTGTCCCTTGTAGACTATGGTCTACCAGTATATGGTGCTGCCGACACCACTGCACTCAACAAAATTCACCTAACCCTGAATAAAGCATGCAGATTGATTACTGGTGCCCCCAGGCTCACACACACCTGTCAGCTGTATGTCGATGCTAACCTGCTTACCCTGGATGAACGGCTCCGATACCAAACCTGTCTCCTCACCAAAAAAACCCTACTCGGGCTCTCCCCCCCGGGGTAACGGCATCCATCCACCAGAGCCCTCCCACCATTGCAACACGGTCTTCCTACAAGACCACTCTAAAGGTCCCCAGATCAAGAACCAGCCGTGGCCAGAGGTCCTTCTGCTATAAAGCCCCAACCTGCTTTAACTCTCTCCCTGCCACCATCACCAATGCCATCACCATCTCCAAGTTTAAAACCACACTTCGGAACCACATCCTCAGCACTCGTAACTGCTCCTGTCTCTGAACATAGCCTCCACCTCTGCTTCTCTTGACAATGCCCCCCGGGCAGCTCTCCACCTAACCATCCCCTCCACCACTTCCCTGTACACCATGCCTATGTTTAACCTGGCCAGTGCCAGCTGTTTCAGTGTTTACCTACCAGATTGCTCACTTGATACCGACTTGTGTAACACTTGTTATCAATTACATGTACCCTGTACCCAGTTGTATTTGTCTGACCACAATGTGACGTGGCGCCTCTGTTGAACGCCGATTGTTTTGCAAATCTTTGCTATGTAACCAAAAACACAATGTATGTCTTTATGTGATGAAGTACCTTTGGAAACGAGCCTCTGGCTCAAAGGTTGTAAACTTATTCTTAAAATAAAAATAAAAATAAAAAATGGGTTTAAAGGCAAAAATGTGCAAAATAATGCACTTGAACCATAGAAACCTTAGTGGTGGTGTAATATGGGTGGAGTGATACTGACAATGAAAAAGCAGCAAAGAGATCTGGGGATAATCATATTAGATGATTTGATGGTGGCTAGATAGTCTAATAAGGCAGTTAGAGGGGCTAGTCAGATACTGGGGTGAACAGGAAGGGATATCACCAGCAGAAGGAGGGAGGTGGTGTTGCCTCTGTATAGACTGCTGGTAAGACCACACCTTGAATACTGTGCCCAGTTCTGGAGACCACATTTCAGGAAGGACATACAGTGGAGGCAGCCCAGAAGAGGGCTACCAGGATGGTGCAGAATCTGCATCAAAAGCCTTATGAGGAGAGGCTAAAGGAGCTCAACATGTACAATGTAGAGGAGCAAAGGGAGAGGGGGAGATATGATAGAGACTGTTAAATACCTTATGGGGGTTAATAAGGTACAGGAGGGGAGTATTTTTCAGGAAAAATGTCTTCTAGAACAAGGGGACATGGTATGAAGCTGGAGGAGGGTAGATTCAAAAGACATGTGAGAAAGTACTTCTTCATGGAAAGGGTGGTGGTTTCCTGGAACAGCCTTCCAAAAGAGGTAGTGGGGGTGAAAATAGTGGTAGTGTTCAAAAAGACCTAGGATAGGCACAAGGAAATTGTAGGTGTGGGGGGGACTGTGGATCAAGTCAAGTCTGCAGCAAAAATGAAGGTAGAAAAAATGGGCTGACTGTGTGGGCCAAGCATCCCTTAACTGCTGGCATATTCTATGTTTCTATGTTTAGGTCTGAGGAGCTGAGCAACCACATGACATGATTCAACTCATCAGAAGGCACCAGGAAGGAAGGGAGGGCTGGGGCTATAAGAGTATTCCACCAAAGGATTATAAAGCATGGACATCCCTTTGTGTAAGTGCCCCAAAGCAGTAGTGTGGCATCTGCCTAATGGCATTTGCAGGAAGACTGTGGGATCACATGAGACTCTGTTAGCTGGTTATAGAAAGGTGATGCTCAAAGGGAAAAAGACAGAAGCAGACATCATGTAACAAAGGAATGGTGGGAATGAGATGCAGGAAGATTGTATAAAATAAGGAGTGTAAAAGCAAATGATAAACAGGTTGTATAAAGGGCCACAGAAAAGGTTCTATCTGGTGTAAGCTAACATTACAGATTGAAATTTTGAGAACAGGTTGTGTTAGGGGATCCTAGAGACACACTGGGTGGTAGCTTTGTATAATAAATTGTATAGAGTCTGTGTGCAGTGATAGAAGCATACTACATTTGTAAAGTGTTGTAAAGTTTGCACATCAACACAATGTTGGAGGAAGGAAAAATCAGTTGGATTTGAAGGAAATGTAGGGGATGTGGGATACTGTTAAAATAGAGGGTGCTATGGAAGTTTGGCCACTAATTCAAATGTAGGATGCTCAAGGCCACAAGGGCAGAGCTGGAGGCAACAAGGGCTGAAATGTGCTGATTGAGAGCTGTAGCTGCTGCTGGGCCTAATAGGGCAATGCTGTCACAGCCACTTCCTTAGCCAACACAGGCCAGAGAAGGAGGCTGGTCAGTGGTGATGTGGGGTAGTGGGGGTAGGGAGGGATGTCCAAGCCTCTGGAACTTGAGCTGTGCACAAGCAACAGGTTTATTCTATTCTAGCAGGAGGTAACCCAACCTACCATCACAAAGCAAGAAGGGACCAGCATGCCTAGCAGGTAGGCCTTGACAGATAGTATGCCAGGGGCTGAATTGAACCCTTCTTCTCATTATGGTCCTTCACAGGCACCCAGTAAGCAAATTAGTGACTATCAATACATGTTCCTTAAGGATGCTAACCAACCAAAATCTTTTGGATGAGATGTTAAACTGAGGTCCCATTTGCCTGTTCTGGTGGTTGTTCAGATAGATGTGAAAGATCCCATGCCACTTTATGAAAAGAGGGGAAGTTTTTATTGGGACAAAAGAACCAACAGGGTCACATGCAAGAAAACCGGTACATGACACAGTTCCAAAAATCAACCCCCAAAAAAAGATCATAGGACAATCATACTGTACTAGATCATGAAATATATTACACAAGAAAAAACAACACATAAAAGAGAAACATTAACCAACAACCACCCAGCTACCCAAGGATCCCTGTACCTGACCATATCTGAATCCAGGACAAGGAAAATCCTTAACAAATACCCTCAGTCCCCTATGAGAAAATAAGAAACAAAACTCATTGGATAAAATAATGGGGACAGAAAGGGGATCCAACACTAAAGGGGGCTCAAAATGATTGTCAACATTATGCCACTAAGAAGGGAGATATCCAGGTATCCCCACACCACAGTCATGCCTGTACAAAACAGCTAAATTCTGTTTCCACTTGATCCACCAAGGCCAGCGGGAATGTATCAACAGTTTGGAGCAAAAATACTCATCTAGGTTGCTGCAAGTAGTATTTTGAAGTAGTAAGAACCGATCGCAAAATCCCCATCATATCTAGCAACTAAAGAAGTAGAGCCCAAAATAACATCCTGGTATGTCATAGAAATTCAGCCAGAGTCCAGCTATTTATCCGCTAAAGCCTGTCAAAAGGTGACAGCATATGAGCACTCCAACAAGAAGTGGGATATTGTCTCTAAAACCTCTTGCACCCCAGCCCTGGAACAACTTTGTTTGTCCAGTTTCCTATGCATTGCATTGGCTTTATCACTGAGCTTTCCATAACTACTGAGCAATAGAACATCCCACATCTCTGTCAGGGTCTTCTTATCAAGGAGGGAACTATGTATCTCTGTGGTATGTGCAGCAGAAATTCCTGGATAAGAGGGCTGGGATGGGAAATACAACTGCAAGATCTCCTGTTACAAGAGTCTTGGCTTCAGTAGTGATGGAAGCATTATAGCCAATCTCCACCTCCTCAGCTTTCCTAAGAGTGACCTCACTAATGGACATGCACCTCGGGAAAGTACAGGAGAGAAGTTCGGTCGGGACCATTGTTCCATAATAGGGGACACCCAGTCTCTCACCCATGGCTTCCAGACCTGGGTCGTGTGATCTAAATAAAGACCCAAATTCCATTTAACAATATGACAGAAGGCAGTAAGTACCAGATTATTCAAATTAAGACCTCCCTGCCACCCAGAGAGATAAAGAACATTCCTTCTGTTGGGGTTCAAATGACTCCCCCATATCATTTGAAAAAAAAGACTGTAAAACCTGGATTCCAAAAGCTGAGGTAGGGGAAAATTCTTACTACTATGAAGGAATAATGGATGCAAAAATCTCTTCACTATAAAAACCCTCTTCTTTGTTTGTTTCCATGCTTTCCAGCATTCAATCTTAGCTGCACAAAAATCAATCTTACGCCCAGGATGACAGTTGGATCAGAGGTCAAAACTATTTCCCCAGTGGAGGCCAATGGAGGCTGACCTGTACTAAGGAACACTCCTGCACACTTCTGGAGGTTTAATCTCACCCCTGAGATGGGTTGAAAGAAGTGAAAATGATCTAAGGCCATACAACCCAAGGAGATAGCGTGGACCAACAAGCTGACGTCATCAGCATATGTTGTCACCCATACGGCGTGATCTGACGTGGGGCTCACTATGCCCCTGATCTGAGTGTGGATCAAAATCTTTCAAAGTATAGGATCAATACAAAAACAATATAACAGGGGGCTCAACAGGCACCCCTGCTTGACCACACATTTGAGAGCTATAAGCCCACTGCAATGGCCATTAATAATGGGGACAAGAGAAGCTGAGGCATAAAGAGATCTAATACAAGAACTAAAATGTCAGGGGAATTCCATAATGCACTAACACAGTAAAGAGAAAGTCATGCGACACCCTATTGAAGGCTTTTTCCTGGTCCGGGGTAGAAGGAAGCCCCAACCCCACCTTCCCTGTTTCCCTGCTGATACAATTCCTGAAGCAAAATAAGGTTGTCCATCATGTATCTGTGTTGGATAGCACAAGTCTGAACCAGTGAAATCACCAGATTAGCAATGATCGCCAGTCTCTTATTTAAAATGATCATAAGAATTTTCAGATCATTGTTCAAAAGGCATAAAGGCCTCCAATTATTTAAATCAGTGGGCAAACCCTTATTGTAAAGAAGGATCTGGATGGCTTCTGCAAATAGAGTGGGGAGCTTCCCCCATCTGAGGAGTTCATAATAAACTAACGTCAAGATGTCCACCAACCTGGTGACAAACTAGGCACTGCCCCAAAATATGTCATCCTTATGTGATTTATAAAATTCTGCCAGTAAACCATCCAGTCCCAGGGCCCTATTCAAGTGTAAACAAGAAATGGCCATATCAACTTCCGAGAGCATGACATCCAGAACTAAGGCAGATAGTTCCCACTCCAGAATTGCCGGTACCTTAATATGGCACAGGAAAGAATCCACTGGTACCTCAGGTGCAGGACAGCCAAACAGTGCAAACAACCCCATCATACCCTCTGTATCGGTCACAACAGTCCCCAAGGGGGTGATTACCCCCAAATAAATTCTTACGTGTAACCCTGGCCTTACAGCTCTCAAATGGATCACCCAAGCCTATCAATCCCCCGGCATCACTCAGGTGTTTCATGCACAGATAAGCACTTCTATCATATTGAATGTCCTTCATCCGCTGCATACCTGTAATATTTCCATATTGCTTAAGAGGGAGAGTTGCATCAAATTCGTAGGGAGATTGGCCTGCTATTAGGAATATTTTGTAACATCACGAGTTTGTCCTTAAATGGTGTCAAAACAAGAAAAAAGGCATTTAAAAACATTTAATATATTTTATTTTGTAAGAATAAACACTAAAAAGAATCAACAACTAGTTATAAAAAGTTATCAGATATATTGTTCATCACTAATTTACTTTTTATATATATTTATCTGCCCAAAAAAAAACATGAACAGATATTTCTGACAGAATTTTACTTAAGCAGGAGATTTTGTTTCCCAGGAGGGAGGGCTGGAGTTCAGCCAAAAACCAGGAGTCTCCTGGCAAAAGCAGGAAATATCACATGTATGAACTGATGTATAACAGATATCTGGGAGGAATAGCCCACACCAGCCATGTGGTGTAAAGTAAGCAGGTGCTAGAACTGAGCCCTCAGAGTGAGGTAAACCTTGTATTTGTCAATAAGATTCCTAGAGGAGAGGCAAGAACCAAAGACCCTCACCTTTGCTTTTGTAGCCATCCACCAATCCACCACATTATTCATGAGACACACAATGGACTGTCTGGCCCTCAGGAAGTTTAAAACTACTGTTCTGAAATAGGCATCTCTCAGGAGAGAGCTATTCAATCTCCAATAACCCTTTCCCACAACAATCAAGGGAGAATCCCCCAAGCTGCCCCCTAATAAAAGATGATCTGTGATTTCAACTGGGACCAGCATCATATTGCTCTGAATCAAAAGATTGGACACAAAAATAAAATCAATTCTGGTGGCTAGTGTAGCTGTATGGAAAGTATTCCCCCCCTCCTTATGTACTAAGCGATATGCATCCCTTAGGGATGCTTTGGACAAAACATCATTCAAAGCATTAGAATCACAAAACATTTTAGTTGTGGTCCCTCCTCTATCCAACAGGTTCAAACCACAATTAAAATCCTCCCCAAACACAACATGCCTCGAGGAGTGCAAAAATGGCTGGATTAAACAAAAAAAACCTCCCAGTCCTCTGTTGACTGTGGGGCGTAAACATTAATAAAATGAAACCACGTATCCTGAAAAGTTACATGCAAAAGAAGTGCTATCCCAGGATCCAGGTCCACCAACCTGGTGACAGGCTAGGCACTGCCCCAAAAGATGATGCCCACCCCGTCACAAACATCAGTGCCAACAGACCAAAAGGATGGGCCCCAACACCAATGCCTTCTGGCTCGGTATATATCATTAACAGTATGAAGACATACAGTATATCTTTGAGGAAAATAATATCATACTCAAGATCTTTTAGAAAAGAAAAGAAAAAAAGCATCCTAGCTATAGACTTGATGCTATTTGCATTCAATGTAGCTAAGCAGATCCCCGGAGCCATGATCTACAAAGGAGAACTGGGAGAAAGAAATCAGAGAAACAACATGAAAAGGTCATGTAACATCTATAGATGTATCCTTCCGGTGCCGCACAACTGCTTTCAATCTCTGTTGAATTTTCATCTTCAGTTTAATTTTTGGAGTGGTCCTCCACAGTTTCTGAGGTCATTGAAAGTTCGGAAGAGGCACATGATGAATACTCCAAATCCACGCCAGTTTCTCTGTCCTTAGAGCCGTCCATCAACACAGCATACTTGTTATATCAATCGCAATATATCACCCTCCACCTGCATCAACTCCATCTTTACTGTGGCTTTGTGGGATTGTAAGGAGCATTTCCTGTTCACCATTGTCTATTCTTGGGGGGGGAGGGAGTGGCATGGTCTCAATGTCAATGAACTCAGGTGGCTTCTCTGGCACCTCCATTGGCACTAGCTGTCCCACTGGTGTCACCAAGAAGGCATCTTCGGAAGGCAGAGGGGGAACTGAGGGCACCTCCATTGCAGGGGCATCACAGCCTGCAGTACAGTGTCTGTTTCTGACCCTTTCATAGATAGACGATCTTCTTCCAAGTCTGGACCATGAGCTAAGGTGACTGCAAGTTCTTTACTATCTTTTGTTGACGATTATGGTGAGCCTGCTCCAAAATTATATCCTGAGTATCTTTTTCATCTACCTTATTATGTGCAGTCCATGGGCATGCACAGAAGGCGTGTCCAGTTTCTTCACATAAGTTGCAACACAAAGCATTGGTGCAATGAGAACTGATGTCCCAAGGATGAGCATAGATTACAATGCAGTTAATCACAAGCGTTGCTTAAATGAGCTTCCGAGCCACAGCGAAGGCAGGTTTTCAGCTGGCCCAAGTGGAAACATTGGGCCCTGTTTCGACCCAGATAAAAAATGCTTGGTATGTATTGCAGACCTGATGTAAAATGATGCAGCTTAACCTTGAAGCACCAGTGACCAGTCTAGAACATTTCCGAGTCCAGTATAATCTCCGGTTCACCCAGCACATCACACCTCTGAGAAAGCCAATAGTGCAAATCCTGTACTCGGACCCCTTCATTTTTCAACATGACTGTGAGGGTACATATAGCAGGCTTTATCAAGGGGACCACCTGTAAGGGTGCCTACAAGGGCGTGTCTTTGAGCTGATTATAAGAGGTCCAAAACCTGTCCAAATAGACAGGTGTTCGGAAACTCATATAATAGAAACCATATGTCGGGGCATGTAGCAATGCATATAGTTCATGAGGAGTTACACAAACAAATTCTTTCAGGAGATAGTGGCCCATATATGATCTATCATGTTCGGGCTCTTGTACCCCCTTAAAGAATAATCTCACAGCATTCTTTCATTGTGCTGGGGTAGGCGAATTTGTAAAGGTGTCAGAAATATGAAACTTCGACCACTTCTGGGCTGCAGACAGTTCTCCCATGGACTGTCCGGAAGAAGGGAACGGTTTCTTCTGTGTGTGTGGGGGGGTCAGACTCATATCTACCTGGTCTGCCAATAACTGTACAGCCTCCAGTGTCCCTAAGCTCTCACTCTCAGGTGGGTCCCCATGTCTGATCCATGCACCAAGGCAAAAGGCAAATGAAAAGGGGCAAGGAACCCTGTATGTGGGGGCATGTCAAGAGTACAAGGCAATGGTGGGGTTTCCATATCTCTACTCCTTCCAGGAAAATTAACTTCAGATCTCTTATTTCCAATCACATGAAAGCATTGGACAGCCTCTTTTATCTCCCTGAGGAACCTCTCTCTGTGTTCCAGTACCTCCTGCCTCTGAGCCATAGATAGGTGGGGTTTTCTTCCTACTATCAGTGGGAGGTGAAGGCTGGAAACCCCCCTCCTCCACCATAGGCATCACATTTATGGGGTTACCTACAAAAATTGAGGCCATCATTTCCCAGGGACTCTAAGAACATCAATGACCCATCATATCTCTCTCCCAGCCATTCTCCATCGGGGCCCGCACTGGAAACCAATCACTCAGAGGGTAAGCCCCAGGAACATTGCCAAAACTGGCCCACCTGTCCCCTGACCCATCCTTTTAGGTTCCTGGAACAAAATGGGGCCTAGTGTACCACCTACAGCACTACTAGGGGTTTTCTCTACCCCAGGATTTGGCAGAGCCCCTAAAATATTGGCAGAACCTCCCACTCCTGGCTTGCTAGAGTCCAATGGAAAAGCAACATCTGCTACAGTCAGTAAGTCCTCACTTCAATCTCCACATTGTGGGACTGAAATATCTACATTTTTCTGCATACTGTCTAACAAAAGTAGTACCTGTGGTACGTCGCCCTGTGGCCTAGCTCTGCTTGCCACAATCTCCTCCAGGATTGTAGGGAGGTGAGAAGTTTCTCTCTCCAGTTGCATCTCTGTGACCCTCCAGAAATACTCCACTTGCTGGACCTCCATTTCCTCCATATCCCCAGAGTCCAGCATCATGCACAACAGTTCCTCCCACTTATTATGCAGCGTTGCTGACAAATTGTAGTCTCCTTCCAACAGCCGCAGTATTGGTACCATAGTCAAGCTTTCCTTGCACCCCAACTTCTGCTGACTTCCATCGCACTGCAGTACTGAAAACGCTCCTTGTGCTGTACCGGCACCATCCACTTTATCCTCCCAGCAGACCCTCCTGCAACTCCAGCCAAATCCTCCATTGTCATTGTGATCTCTGTGACTTCAGCTCCCCCTACTGAACAGTAAGAGAATTTCCCCAGTGTCCTAGCCAAATTTCCCCCATTCACTTAAATACCACCAACCGTTTAATCTGGTTCTGTATGTCAGTTTGCACCTGTATCTTCCCCCTCTCCCCGGGGATGAGGTTTAAAAGAGGCAGAATTGCCTAGTCCTCCTTTCCCAGTCAACAAATACTAAATAAATAAGATTTTTTTTTAATTCTATCCTTACAGGAAGTGGCAAAATGTCTAAAGAAAATTAACCCGAGTCCCAAGGTTGGCAATGTTGACACAGATGTCAGTGTGGTGAAACTTGTTGTTGACAGTACTGCTGTTCCTCTGTGCAAACTGTAAAATCTCTCTCTCTCTCTCTCTGCACCAGCACTATGCCTTCTGTCTAGAAATAGACTAATATTTCCACTCTCTTTTAATCTGTTGATCCATCTAATATAAATAATTCTTGACCAATTGCTCTGTTGTATCCCAGGAAAAGGTCTTGAAAAGGATTATTTTTGATCAATTATGTCATTTCTTTGATCCAGGGGACACCCTTACAGAAGGTCAGCATCGGCTCAAACCCAAACATAATACAGTGGATCCTTGTTATAAGCAGGTCCTAAATGCCAAGTAAAAATGTTCTTATAACTGGGATGTTTCTTTCAAGAAGGCTTCATTGAAATCAATGAAAATCCATGTAAAATCTATGATTAAAATGATGAAGCTTAGCTTTTTAAAAGAGCTCTTGCCCAAACAATTAGAGTATTGTTGTAACATTCATTCAGTTTCACAGCTAACCATGAAGCATTATGTACTGTCTTCTTCATAGGGTATCTTTCACACATCCATTCACTACTTACAGTGACCGTTAATGAGATAACTAGACCACTATTCAGACCAGTCTTATATAGTCTGATAATGACCATCTGCCACTACTCCTGGAAAAAAATATTCTTATAAATGGGTTGACTGTTCTTCTAAATGGGCAATACTGCCATTGAAAATAATGTTCAAAAACTAGGCCATCCAAAAAATGTTCTTACAAATCGGATGTTGTTATATCCAATGTTCTTATAAGTGGCTCCACTGTACTATAACGACATTGATGAGGTTCATATGAGACATGCAAATACGTTAGATACGGGGAATATGGTTGCAGAAGTCTTTGTGATCCTCACCAACGCTTTGGATTTAGTGCATTGTAGTTTAGTACTGGAGGTTGTTTGAGGACTTGTGGTTTTGACAGATGTATGTGAATAGTTTAGGGATTACCTTGCCTTTCTAGAAAAGCAGAGGGTATGAAAGGGGATAGTTATTCTTCATTCTTAACAAATGATTTTGACATTCCCCAGGGATCAATCCTAGGGCCCATTCCTTTCAGTCTTTTTTAAACTTCCTTCCCCAATCCTGTTCTCCTGTCAGTAGGATTCTATATATTGATGGTGCAGTTTTTCTTTTGAAGGGAAGGGTTTAATGCATTTAAAACTTGAGCTGCAAATAAGCTTTGACACCCTCTAGTCTTGGTTCATTGACTATCATTTAACTTTAAATGCTAAAAAACAAACAAAAAAACAAGGTCTTCAGAAATGCAGGGAAAAAGGTTGACCTGTCTAAGGATCTTGTTTTAAGTCCCATGGATGGAAGTAAATTGGAATTGGTGTAGAACGTTACATACGTAGGTGTAGTCTTAACTTTTTCTTGATCGTATAAACCATATGTTGATAAGTTAACTAAAATCATTTGCAATTGCCTGGGTCTTCTGTACAGGGTGAATGCATTCCTTCTTCCAGAAACTCACAAGCTCCTAGCATACAGTATAACTTTTTGTTATCAGTAATAGAGTATGGCTTCTTTTTTATGGCTCTGCCTCTAAAGCTTAACTAAATAAAATGGGTATTCTCGTGAACAAAATTCTACATTTTGTTACACAACCTCCTAGATGTATCTGGTACTGTCAACTACTAAATAATGGGCAGTGTTTGTCTGTGAGGTAGAGGCATGTTATCAGGTGGCTTGTCTTCTGTTTAAAGCTTATTCCATCTGTTTGCCCAGGAATTTCAATTACCTATTTCCCTTAGTGCAGCCCTCTGTGGTCACCTGATACACAAATAGAACACTGTTCTATTTACCACTTATGCATACTAATCAGGAACAAAGATCTTTTTTTTTTAGCCCCATCCACTGTCAGTGCATTGCCTACTTATTTAATTTATTATTCATCACTTCACCAACAACAACATACACTGCCTGCTTGAAGATGGCTGCCGTGCTGTGCTGTCCATGACTAGCTTTCAGCTTGTGGTGACCAGAGTCTCTGCTTGCTTGCATGGAAATACCAGACTGATTATTCATCTACAGGTAAAGTGACTTTTGGCTTTTGTCTGAGAGAAAGACTCATACCATGAGATGAGCCTGGGTGGTGTGAGAGCCCTGGTATCCCCATTGCCGAGAGCACCTCAGGATATCTAAGGAACTTTGCTTACTTGGTTGGTATTGTATTACTGGAAGGGAGACTGGCATTGATGGAGACTTGAAAGACTTGAACCAGAGTCTAGGAAGAGCTGACAAAGGGACAAATAGTGTTTGGGACAATTCTGAATTCTGTTGTGTGCAGCTTCAGTGAGTGAGAGTCCTTTGCCATGCTACAAACTGCTAGTTTTGCCTCCCTAGTGATATATCTGTGACTGTTATCAGTGGGTTCAGCCAGGGGCCTGCAATGACTGAGTGTGTTTTCTGCTGGAGTACTCAGTGAGAAAAATTCTGGTGACTGCCCATGAATTTTGGACTCCCTCCTATCTTTTTTTGTTTATAGTTATTTGTTTTTGTAGGTTTGATTGGGTATTGGGAGTGGCTGGTGTGTGTGTGTGTGTGTGTGTGTGTATGGTTGTTTGAAGTAGAATTGTGTGTTATATTTTATTATTGAGTATACTATATAATATATGATATCATATATAATATATACACCAAATTGGGGGGGTGAGCGGACAGTACTGAAAACATTAACACTCTAGCAGATGACCTTCTAGTTATTGAACAGTGGGCTCTCACTAATGGCATGTCATTTAACATTGATAAATGCACCATTTTACATTTTGGAAAAGACAATTCCAAATCAACTTACACATTAAATAACATCCCTCTGAAGTCCTCAGACTGTAAAAGAGACCTGGGCATTATCATCGATAACAAACTCTCGGGGGCACTGTGGAGCTTCTAACATGGTGGATGCTTTCTGTTAAACAGCAGATCAAGGTGGATATATAAGGTTCATTTTACTGAGTAACTGAACACAAATATAGCTAAAACAGGAGAAATCAAAGGATTAATACCTCCACGACCTAAATATGAGTCCTAAAAAAGACAAGCATGCAGCACAGCACATTGATACCAATCTTTCCACGGTGTCTGGCGTGAGAGGTCCAGCAGGAGGACTGGTCAAATTGCCAGATAAAGGCAGGTGGAGACGCCACATCCACAAATCATGGTACTCTTGGAAAAAATCCAAGCCACAAGAGAAGATACAAATTGCTGTTTGGTGGCATTGGAAGTTCACTTTATGGAAATGAAGAACTGGGTACAAGCTAATGCTTCACAGATTACGGAGCTACAATCAGAAAAGGAACAATAATGAGAGAGAAATGCCGCTGTTGTGAAAGACTTTCACTTCATGCATTCTAAATTAGAATCCCTTGAGAATGCACACAGACAAGCAAACATTCGTATTGTGGGATTTCCACTTCGGCTGGCAGGGAAACTGGTTCTTATGTCGGTAGTTCAATGATTGCTTTTTTACAGACCTGGGCTTGGTGGCAGAGGACTTGGGTGTCTCCATTATTAAAGCCTTCACAATCCCTATTCATGCCAGACCATGAAGCATGACAGGTGAGTGTCCTTTAACAGGGATAGTGACGCTCTCTAGCCCAGATGCCTGTATTCCTATATTGGAATTGGCACGGCAGCAAGGAGATTTGACCTGGGAGGATAGTAAAACTACACTATTTACTGACATTTCCTCTCAAATGCAGAATAGGAAGAAGTCATTACAGGGAACAAAGAAACTTCTCTTAGAAAATGGCATTTTGGCACAGCTATAATTTCCTTTATGACTGCAAATTCTAACGGATCCTGAAGCTGCTGCAGCTTTTGCTTCAAAACTCCTAGAAGGTCAACATATGTCCAAAGAGAGAGTGGAGGCAAGTGACTCAAATTTGGATCATAATGACTGAATACTTGACTGCCAGAGAGCTATATCTTAATTTTTTTTCCCATCGGTTTAGATTTCTTACAATTACCTAACCCACTGGGATTAGATAAATCTTTCGGATGAGACATTAGACCGAGGTCCCATCTGCCTGGATTGGTGGTAGTTCAGGTGGATGTTAAAGATCCCATGGCACTTATCGAAAAGAGTAGGGGAATTTCCCTGGTGTCCTTGCCAAATTTCCCTCATTCACTAAAAATACCACCAACAGCTTAATCTGGTTCAAGGTCAGTTGGCATTCATCTGTATCCCCCTTCCCCTGGTCGTGCCTGAAAATAGGCAGGATTTGTCTAGTGCACTTACCCAGTCAACAAAAACTAAATAAAGTAAAGCTTTCTAGGAGCCTTACAGAGATGTAAAATGTTACTGTGTTTAAGAAATCCATATGCCATGCTAATAAGCTCATAAGATTGTCTTATTGCAAATTGTAGCATATTTCTTTTCTCATGATGTAACCTTTTACATTATTGGAGCAAGTTGAGCTCCACTCAATTTGTGGACTGTTTTCAAATAGACGTTGTAATTTCCTGTTTCTCTACCAGCCATCTGGTATATGCTTAGAGGTAGGGGAGTTATTCTACTTAATTGAGACCAGAACATCTGCTAACTTTTCTAATTGAGTTCTCATTATGAGAGGTTCAATCTCCTACCTTATATTTCCTATCTGATGAGGAGCAAGATATATTGGCTTAAATCCTGTTAGTAGTGGAAAATGTGAGAGTGGACTGTACTACAATATTATTTTGCTGGACTTTTAACTCCTTTGATTTACCTTACTGAACTGTTGGAAGTACTGGACACTCTCCTGGTTACAAAAGATCAGTTTCATGTATACTGTATACTGCCAAACTGTTCAGTAAGATGTTTACCTTTACTGGTATTTTGAGGATATGGTGTAAACTGTATTTTATAAAATGCTATAAATAAAAAGTTTAAATAAACAACAAACTCTCCTTTACTGAACACTGTACTAAAATTGCCACACGCTCAAATGGTTTACTTAAATGCATTAACCGCACTTTCATCTCAAAAACAGAGGAATGCATATTACCCTTATAAAGGACTCATGTTAGACCATATTCAGACTATGGTTCTCCCTTTAGGAGCCCTTATCTTAGTAAGGACATAGAGAGGTTAGCGCACATACAGAAACGTGCAACAAGGATGGTACCGTATCTATCTGCAAAAACCTATACTGAAAGACTCCAGCCCACGGGCCTCCATTCTGTACAGCAAAGAAGATGTAGAGGAGCTCTCTTGTTTCTTTTTAAAATTTTAAAATCTCCTGCCCTGATTCAACAGTGTGGACTATTATACACAACACGTAAAATAGTGCCAAAATTGCATAATATACAACTGGAATTATGCAAGGCTAAAACAAATAAAATACTATTTTTTTTTACAGTAAGGGCACCTAGAGTCTGGAATCAGCTCCTGCAAGAACTGATAGACCTTGAAATGTTCAATTATTTCTAAAAGGACTTGGATAACTGGCTTGGTGTTCATCATATTTGGGAATAATGTCCCACTTCATAGTGGGGGACAATCTCAATAGGCTTCAGCCTTCTTTTGTCTTATCTTACCAAATAACCAAGTAATCTTTAAAAAAAATATGTTTTTGTGGTATGTCCACTGTAGAAATAGGCTCCACATGGAAAATGTCCAGATCTAAGTGGAACTATAAGAAACCATTCATTTTGGTATTTGGGACTTCATGGTAAATGTGAACTACCCTATCTTCTATAGTTCTTACATTTTTTACCTGTGATAGGCCTTTCTTTAAAAGTATCCTTTGGACCTGGCAGTAAAATGTGCCAATTCTAATGTACAATGTTCCTGATTATAGGTAGCTCTTCTGAAAACCTAATAGTAAAAACTATCTTGTTGGTTTGGTCATTGTTTCTAAAGTTCCACTGTTAGACTTTAGCTCATGTCTTAGTCTTGCATTTGCCCTTTCTCTAGATCTGTCTAGAGTCATTATGGTGTACTCTCTAACGGTCTTCTGGAAATCCCCAGTATGGTAATTAGGAGCCAACTGAGAGCCCAAGGATTAATGCCAAGGGTCAAGCATTTGGCAATTAATACATCATGGTTGACTGCTTTACTGAGGTCTAAGAAAAGGGTGCAACAAAAGAGATTGTGATCAAGTGAGGTCAGCCAATCATTAGAGACTTTTATCAATGTTGTGGAGGTACTGTGTCTTGATCTAAAGCCATATTGAAAGGGGGTGATGATGTCACATTGATTTAAGTAATCTTGGAGCTGTGTGTCAACCAACTTTTCAAGTAGTTTGGCTAATACTGATAAATTCAATATACAGCAGGTTTGTAGTTATTAATATCAGATTTGTCTCCAGCCTTGCATAGTAGTGTTACATAAGCAGTTCCCCATACAGTGGACTGTCATCAGCGAAATACACACTGTATGGTGCTGGCATTGTTCATTACACAGAAGTGCTATCTCTTCTCTTTCAACAGAAAATGGTGGTCCTGTGCAGCAGTAGCAGCAGTAGAATGCCTGACAAGGCCAGGGCAGCAAGCCACATAGGAATGCACCTTATACACAGATGTCAACCTTTTTGGGAGGATTGCTGTGTTGCTGTGACATTAACACATGCAATATTGCTTATTACATGCTAATTGCTGAGTCAGTTATTGTATACACCACTGAGGCATGCAACCAATCAGAGCACTGTTTTGTGTGTTTGCTACGTGTGTGTTACATGCATTTGTCATGTGAGTGCTGTTCTGTGTCTACTGCTCTTTTGTAGGTGCATTTGTCCAGTATGTTGCAGCACAGTACATACAGTAGTGCTGCTCTCAGTGTGTGCATCTGGTGACAACATTGCGCATTGTTGTCTTCCTCTTTGATATTGCTTTGTCAACCATATCAGATCATCTACCACATGGTGCTGTTAGATGGTTGCAAAGTTTTAATGGGCATATGATGCCTCAATCCTGAGTGTTTAGCGTCACAGTGAACAATTGCTATTGGGTTGCTGTTATAATTAACATGTCTGTAATTATCCATGACTGTGTTTGTTGTGGGACTGCTTGCACTGTATGTATCATACTGTATGTGTGACACAGTTGTATTGCTGTGCCTGTGTGCTGTCAGCATGCAGATAGTGGCATCATGTTTCTATGTTACTGTGATGTTCACTATATTCATTTGCATCCCCCTTTACTGCCTGTTTCTAGTGTACAGTTAGCCCACATGGCAGCTGCACAATAATGCAGACATTGACAGTTATGCAGCATAAACAACAGATGCTTAAGACAATGAACAGCACTTTGCATACAATACCATGAGTGTGCATCCAGCAGCAGCAAGGAGCTCAGAGACATTTTACTGGATGCCACTGCAGGCAGACCCATCCACATCTGCAACCTACACTTACTGGAATGAGGGAAGTTTCAGCTGGTGTTGGGACTGTGGGGGGGGGGGAGAGGGTCTTATATTACATACTGTAGCACTCATGTTCTCTACAATAAATTTTTGTATTACCATACACCTCTTGAGGTGTATCTTTGTGCCACTGTTCCTGTTGTGCCATTACTCAACGTTCAGTAGTTGTTTTACCAATGATGTATTTCTTTTTCTATTTCTTTGTTACATGTGTCATTAAATCACCCTTTATACTGTTATTGCTCTGTGCTTTTCTGATTCTCCCAGCCATTGCAGTTAGTTGTATGTGATACAGGCTGGGACACACACTACAGTGTACAAGTGTTCACATGTTGTCTCCTGGCTTATCACAGATACTTTCCAGATGGTATATATTCAGCCTTTTCCACACTGTTGTCTCTGAGTCCTTACTGTTAAGATTATGTGTGCATTTTCTGTTCAGACTGTTTCTGTGTTTATAGACATTTCTGCTGCTGAAGGCAGGGTCAGCCTTATGAGTGCCTCCCACACTGTTAGCACTTTATTGCTGTATTTACACTTCATCCTGTAGACCTATATTCTGCATCAGTCCTGCAGAATGGAATAACTTTGCACATCGCTGAATCCTGCACCTGCCACTATCTGCATAGTGCAAACAATACTTTGCATAATATTTGCTAGTCATTTGAATATGTTGCCCTATTTATCTCTACATACATTCCAAACTTTTTTTTTTCAGTTTATTGTTTAGCTCCCCCTGCTGATGCTTCGCCCCAGGACAGCCCCCAAGTCCCGGACACTGTACTGCCACAGAACTTCCAACCCTAGGAGTTTACCCTCTCATGGTTGAGCTGTCCTCAGGGATAGTAATGCCCAGGATACCCCTGCAACATGAGTGCACAGGACCAGCAGACCAGTGAGGAGGTCCTTAGACAAAGGGGGAATTTTTCTTCTTAGTAATTTTCCCCAGGTGGGACATGGCAAGCAATGATGTCAAGATGTCCACCCACACACCTGCATGCTGCTGTCAGTGTTTGCCTGTCCTTCCACCCCAACCTTGACAGGCTTGGGTGACTCATCCCCCAGCACACTGTTAGGGGCTAGGCATGCATAGAGCTGGCCCCTTTACATACATCACAAACTAAAGGCAAACAGTAACAGAAACAGAATGCACAATTATCTAAAAAACCACAAAGCCACAGATTCTACTCTTGTATATTGCAAGCACTCAATTTTTCTGAAAACACTGTCACCACAGTCATTTATTTAGCCGCAAACAGCCAGAAAGCAAACAACAAATCTGTCTTCTCTGCCTCTACTTGAACATATGGCATGATCATATGAGATGGCAGCAATGACTTGCAGAAATGGCCTCCAAATGGCCAGGAAGCTAACATGAGATTTTGAAATTTCACTAAATATTTCCCCTGAGTACTACTGAATCGGGAAAACTAGTTCATATTCATTCCTGGGTACTGTTGACTCTGCTATTTATGAAGTAATATTTGGAACATGCACATCACTATCAATGAGCATTCAGTATCTATATTAATACAGCTTACTTTTTGACATTACGTGTATTTTTCTTAGTGGGCTGGATGTTTTATGTAGAAATGTCACTGGAGCATCCACACTGGAGGTGAACAAGCACAATTTAGGATGCCATCTGGGACCGGGGAATACAGTCTATGCACTGACTAAATGGGGTTTGGAGAGCCATACTACCATATGTAAATAAATATGAGACAGAGACCAGAAAGTCGAATAATAATAATAGACTTCTAAATAAGACTGTGGCAAGAGCTGCAATTTTCAAGAGTACCAATCTGAAGATACTGCCTAGTGAGTCAGAAGAGAAACCAGACAGTAATTGCTGGTATTTTTATATAACAATTACAGAGAATTTTTAAAAGTTAAAACTGAAAAACTTAACCACTGAAAGTAGATTCTGCATAAATAGAACTAAAGAAAAATAACATGTTCATTTAGTCAGAAACTCTGTATTCATTGAGTAACTGAATGATATGCAAATCAGTAAGATCATTTATAGGTATTAAAGGAACAACTGAAGCCTCCAAATGTTGACCCAAGCATTGGGGTAGATACCCCACACCAACTAAACTACATCTTATATAAGGAGAAATAAAGGGTTTTGAAAGTTCTGACCCATTCTTTAATTATTTTATCCAGCAAAGAAGCCCAACTGAACAGAAAGATAGTCATTGAATTTAACTAAGACCTTAACATTTAATGCTGGCGCTGAGTTGCATCAAGTAATAAATCACACACTTTGGGTGTAATGCCTCATACTTGGATTCAACTAGAGATGGATCAGTCAGTTCTGATTCAGATCCTCCTCCTCACAATCCAAAGCAGGCTACCCAAGGTTTGTTTCAGATCACCCAGGTCCAAGTTGCAGCCTACATTTAATCATTACTGTCCCCATATGTTTATGTGACTGAGGGTGGCATGCAAAGTATAGCACAGCATGCCAAACAGTGAAGCCTATGTGGAGGAATATTTATTCATGCAATGTGACTCTGTCTAGTGCATGCTGCACATATCTGTATTGGGCTGTGGTAGTGCCAGGCAAATGGCAGATGTACAGAGCACCACAGAACCCCTGTGAGCAACAGACATCTAAAAACAAAGGGGGTTAGCACATCCCAAACTAGTTTGTGCCTGTGCTCCTTCATGCCATATGCAACAGGCTGCATGCCAATGACCAGATAAGGCATTGAAGGTGATAAGGGGCCATTTGCATGCCATTATGGGCCATTTGCAGCTCTGTACAGTTCATCTGTGCCATTGTATGCATGGAGGAATTGTGCTGAGCAGTAGTCATTGCCCCATCATCAGTCAATCCCTGATATAATCAAGAAAATATCTCTAACAGTCCCACATCACCCAAACCCTGATGTATTTATAAATACATCCCTGAAGTCCAGTACTACCCCCTTCATTGCCTAATCCATGATGTATTTTGGAAATTACCCCTGTAGTCTAGTGGTACCCCATCCCTCCATCATCTGATCCCCAATGTATTTCAAAATATTACCCAGACAGCCCAGTGCTACTCCCTCCCTCTTGCTTGATTCCCAATGTAGTTAGAAAAAATCCCTGGCAGTTCAGTACTACCCACCTTCTTCCCTCACGCAGTCCCTGATGTAGTTAAATATATACATATCTGGCAGTTCATTGGCACCCCCTCCCTCACCCAATCACTTATGTATTTTGAAATATGTCCCTGGCAGTTCAGTGTTACCCCCTCTATCACCTGATCCCCAAAGTAGTTAGAGTTATATTCCTGGCAATCCAGTAGTACCCCTTTGCTGGCCAGTCTTCAGGGTTCCTAAGATCAGGGTCATAGCTGGGATCCATAAAGTCACTAGTGGGCATCTCTGGGATTCAATGTGGCCTTCTCTTACATAAAACAAGAGCATTTTTATCCTTTTAGTTCCTTAACTCTCTCTCTTAGCTGATTTCCCTCCTCTCCAACTGTTACCTCTCCTGGCAGGGTGACGGAGAGCTGAACACAACCCACCAGACAGCATCTGATTGGAGCTGCATCTAGGTCACTGATGCAGGGCCTGTGAGGGGTCAGAGATTCATGCTTCTAGCCAGGGTGGTTTTCCCTTTTTCCTTCCCTCACCATGGTGCAAAGGAACTGGCGTGCAATGACTTCAATGACTGAGCTGTGTACACTTCTGTATGCAGCATGCCAGATGTCTGACATGCCTCCACCCTCCTATGTGCAGTCCCAGTGATCTGAACCCCAGTCACCATTATGGGCCAGGCTAACATTACACACTGATCCCACCCCACCCAGTGGAGGAGAGCAGTCCATCAGGCACTTGATCCTGTCTCCCACTGTAATCTACGCTCATTCCAAAACATGGGTCACATGTTTGGCAGAATGTAAAGTGTTCGATGCCTTAACCCTCCAGACCAGCAGGCCAGCCAAAAAAGTGTGTTAAGTTGCTTCACAGAACCCTGCAATGACAGGTGATGGAAGTGTTCAGTACACATTCCACAGTTATAGTTACCCACAACAAAACACCTTGACTATCACTGTACAGCATACTTATCTGAAGGCACTTCATCACTATCTAGCTGACTCCATCTCTTTCTAGCAGCATTATACTGATTGTGTGGCAGATACGCATTGCTTAACACAACCAACCCATGGAGGTACCCATGCCCCCCTATCTTGAAGGAATGTTGGTCACAGGTATTCCAGGCATATAATAGACCTTAAAGGACTATCATCGCACATAGCATCCTGACAGAGGATCAAAGATAAGAACAAGTCAGACTCAAATTTCATATTACCTGTAATTTCAATCCTTTTATAAATCAAAAGCTACCCACACAATGGACAATCTAACATTTATCAACTAAATTTCTCTTTCTGAAGTCCACAGTGGTCCTGTAAAATACATATCAGAGTTATTTAAGACATCATAAAAATAGCTTAAACAAAATCAATCCACCACCTAATACAGAGATTCTGCACCAAAAATAAATGTATTCTTATAATTAGATTTTATTTTTGTATTTATTTATTGATTTAGTTATTTAAACATATACTACCAGACAAACAAGCAGTGCCCAGAAGACTCATTTCCAGTTGCAACCTGAGAGAGGGGGTGGGGATAAGGATGACATAGGGAAGAATACATTCACTCACAAGGGTTCTTGAAAGCAGCAGTAGTATGTAAGACAAAAAACAAGAATACGTTCACCTAAAGGAATCTTAAAAAAAAAAGCAGCAGTTCACAATTTAAGATACAACGCAAATGCATGCAAGACGCAAATAATGAGGCAAGCACAATTTGTGTCATTACAATAAATACACTCATGGGGCCCAATTCTAGAAGGGTTATGCTTGGTGTAACTGCAGTTGTGCCAAGTAGAATGGCACGTGTAGCAACTTATGCCAGCAGCTGCGACATGCGCGATTCTACATTGTGGCCTGAGACATGGCGCAGGTCGCTTGTGCCAAACAGCAGTTACACCACATAAACCCCCTGTGACATGGCTCTAGAAGGTTTACAGCAGCAGTTGCACCCCATTCTAGAAGGGCAGCCATAAAGAGCCCATATCATGATTCTACAAGAACCCCCGGAGGAGATCCGGGAACGTAAGTTATACCAGCATTTAGCTGGTATAACTTACGGATGCCCACAGGGCTTCTGTAGACCCGTCAGCTGTCCAGCAGACAGTGCACAGTTTCCCTCTGCCCCATGCCCAGCACACCCCAGCAGGGCCCCACAGGGCTACCCATACCCCCAGCCCTCCGAAACAGCCATTGGGAGAAGCCCCACAGGGTGGTGCTGCCATCCCCTCACACTTTTCCCCGAACCATGAGTCACCCGCCACATATGCGGCAATAACTAGAGTTTAATAAAATAAAATAAATCCAGCCCTGGTAGTCTAGTGCCCCCCCAACTGTACATAAATGAAACATGTATCCCCATTTCCCTGGTAGTCTAGTGGACCCCCCACCCCTGAACTGTACATAAATAATGAAAGAATCCCCATTTCCTGTAGTCTAGTAGCCCCACCCCCACTGAGCTGTGCCAGCCACCCAGCACCCCACCCGTCCCCAGCCAGCTACTGGCACAGCCCACCTCTCACGTCCATGGCTAGCTACTGACTGAGTGCAGTATTAGCACTACTGCACAGATGCACTCATAAATTAATTTCTGAGCGCGTCTGTGCAGTAGCACTAATATGCACTCAGCTGGCAGCTGGCTGTGGAGATGAGAGGTGGCTGTGCCAGTTGCCAGCTGGGGATGGGTGGGGGTGCTGGGTGTGCTGACACAGCTGGGTTGGGGGTGGGAGGCCACTAGACTACCGGGAAACAGGGATTCTTTCATTATTTCTGTACAGTTCAAGGGGTGGGGCTACTAGCCTACTAGGGAAATGGGGATTCTTTCATTATTTATTTACAGTTCAGGGGTGGGGGGCCACTAGACTACCAGGGCAACGGGATTCATTTTCTTATTTATGTACAGTTTGGGGGCACTAGACTACCAGGGCAACGGGATTCATTATTATTAATATACAGTTGGGGGCCACTAGACTACCAGGGATACAGGACTGTACATTTTTATTAAACAGTTTGGGGGTGTTAGACAATCAGGGCTACCTATCCGCTGCATTTGCTTCTTGCGACTAAGGGGTCGAGGCATGGGTGGGGAGGGTTGGCAGCGACGCCCTGCTGTTGCGGCTTGCGACATGCTCACCAGGTATGTCCGCAGTTCGGTGTATATGGCCGCATGTCGCAAGTTGAAGGACTTATTGCAGATGACCCTGCCCCTACTAGAATAGGGAGCAGGGTCAATGTAGTAGGAGGTGGCAAGTCAATCTTGGCACCTCCCCTTCTAAAATTGGCCTATTATTTACAGTTTATATTACACACATTGCATGCAACAGGCAACCTACAGGATATGTTACATGTTGAATGCAACAGGCAATGCAACAATAGGCTTGAGTTACAGATGAAGGTGTTATTCGTAGTAGCAGGAGTAGGTTGCATCACTACCCCTGGGGTTTGAATAGGAAGAAAAAGGTAATTGGTGGCCCAACTATGTAACAACAGGCATATGTCTTTACCTGCAGAGGAGGCATGCTGGAGGCAGCTAGGTCATGAAATCAAGGAGGTATGATGAACCTTGATTAACCTCTTACATGAAAGAAAGGAATTGGCTGTGGTGATTTTGGCAAGCAGACTGTTACAAATGGAGGGAAACCTATAGGTGACTGAGGCTTTTCACAGTTTTCTTCTACAACATGGGATATGTAAAATGACACCCATCCTCACACCTGCGGGAGTATGTTTTATTTTATTTTATTTATTTATTTATTTATTTATTTATTTATTTATTTATTTATTTCAGTTTTTGATTAATACCTTTGAGCCAAAGGCTCGCTTGCAAAGGCTCCAAGTCAGACATACTACAGAACAGGATAAATAACAACATTAAACAGCAACACAGTATATATATATATACAGAAATACAACTGCATACACCAGTTATCATGATTTCAGGGTTACATAGCTACAGTAGTATATACAGAAATAGATTTTAACACAAAAGAGAACATAATTTCGAAATTACATACCATACATAGACAAAGAAAATAATGTGCATATCTGTCAAGTTCCACATTGAAACAAGTTGTCTAGAAATTTACAAAGAAATTTCAACGTCAGTCCAGCATAAATAGACAGTCAGTTCATATTGGCACCGTACAGGATTATTTCAAGGAATACGTGCTTAGGTGGATAAGGCCTCCAGAAAGAAAAAGGTTTTGTTGAAGCAGTGTTTTGGTTGCTGCCTGGGGGGTATTATCATAGATGGTGGTGGGTCAGTGGTGGGAGATATAGAATGGGAGAAATAAGAAGAGGGTAGTCGAGGGGGTAGGCAGTGAAGGGGGTATGTGTAGTACCAGTGGGGGGTGAATAGGATAAGTGTAAATAAAATGTGGGGGGTAGGAAGAGAAGACAGAGGGGATAAGACAATGGTAGTTGTTCCAGTGAGGGGGTGGGTTGGGTTGTTTAGAGACATTCCAAATGCTTGAATTACAGCATGCAGGGCACTCATTTCTTTGTTAGGATAGGGGTAAGGTTGTATTGGGGATCTCACATACACAAGTGAGAGCTAGGAATGCTTGGAGACCAGCTTTGAATTTGCTAACCTTGCTTCATTCATAAAGGTTGGGGGGGAGATCATTTACCCACTTAGGCCCTCTATAAGAGAGAGAGAGAGAGATCTGGGCTATTGAGGTACGCTTAAAGGGTACCACCAGGCCACCCTTTGATGCACTTTTTGTGTTCACAGTTGGCTGATTTAGTTTGAATAGACAAGAGGTAGATTCTGGTGCCTGCCCAAGCATGGCTTTTTTTGCCAGGAGGCAGGCCTTGTATTGAGCCCTGAAGTGAAGGGGTAGCCATCCAGTTGCTTTATAGAAGTCACAGGTGTGGGTCAAGTGGCCTGCTCCCAGGACCAGTCTACATGCATAATTGAGAATGATTTTTGCCCTACTGAGGGCTGTGTCTGTACCAGTGCCGTAGATTATAAGGCCATAGTCAACAGTAGCTAGGACTGTATTGCTTGTGACCAGCTTAAGGGCTTCAGGCGGCATGTAGTGGTGGTGTCGATAGAGAATACCTAGCTTTGCATTGGCTGTTCTGACAACATATTCTACACGAGTTGTGAATGAAAGGGCATTATCCATGTGAACCCCGAGATATTTAAAGGTGTCAACCTGCTCCAGTATAACCCCTTTGCTACTCCTCACCTGCAGTTTCCCAAATTTCTTTCAGTTCTGTGGAACTGTAAAAAGTATGCTTTTCATTTTTTCATAATATATCAGCAATCTATTCATAGAGAACCATGTCTCAAGCCTGTGAAAGTTTGTTTCCAGTTCATGGGTGATGGGGGTAGGTTTTGTCCACTTACTGAGATGTCCGCATCATCAGCATATAGCATGATATGTGCTGGGCAGGCTGAGGGCAGGGGGTTTATGAAGAGGCTGAAAAGGAGCGGCCCCAGTGGAACTCCAAGACTCACCTCTCTTGGCTCAGATAGAGTGCCTTTAATTTTGACGCATTGAGTCCTGCCCGAGAGATAGCTCTTCAGCCATGAAACTGAGTCCATAGACAGGCCTGTTGAGAGTAGGTATTGAAGGAGGAACTGATGGTTGACAGAATCAAAAGCCTTTGTGAGGTCAATGAAGATAGACCCCAGTGCCAGACCCTCATCAAATGCATTGTAGATTTTTGAAGTGAAGTCAATCACGATGGTAATCATGTAGTGGTCTTTGTGAAACCCATGTTGCTGGGCACAGAGAAGGTTGTATTTTAAAAGGTAATCCAAAAGCTGGTCAGAGACAATTCATTCGAGAGCTTTAGACAGGGGGGAGAATGGAAATGGACCTGTAGTTCAACAGGCTGGTAGCACCCCTTGCTTTGAAGATGGGGATGACATGCGCCTTCTACCATTTGTCAGGAAACACTCCAGAACTTAGTGTGGCATTGAACATTTTAGTGAGTGGATCTGTCAGCTTGTTTACTGTGAGTGCAACCAGTTTCATGTCTATAAGTTCACTCCCCATCCTCATCTTTCCTAGTACGTGTTTAACATATTTGGCGGTGTCATTTCAGGTGATCTGCTTAAAGTAGAAAAGGGGACATAGCCCTTGGCCAAATGATGTGAGTGGGTGGTGGGGTCTAGATCTAGAGTTAAGGGGGCCAGGTAGTTATCAGGAAGTATGAAGCTTAGATTAGTGAAAGCCAGATTAAAAGCATTAGCTATGCCATCTGGTTTCTGATATGTCTCATCTGTGGTGACTATAAGCCCTGGTTCAGCCTTGGAGGATTTCCTTGTAAGTGATTTTGCAGATTCCCAAAACTGCTTTCCTCGCCCCAATCTCCTATTTAATAGATCATTGTAGTAGATTGCCTTGGCCTGTCGAATACATTTTGTACATTTGTTTCTGGCAGTCTTATAAGCAATGAGATCTGCCATTTTGCATGTTGCTCTCGCCTTATGTCAGAGATTATATCTTTCCCACAAGAGCTCAAGATGGAAGCCTGTGAGCCATGGGTTAGTAGCCCCTGTAGTTTTTTTTTTAGTTTTATAGGGGGCAAAGATGTCACAGGCCTTGTTAAACATTGTTATGAAGAAGTTGAGGGGCTTGATTGCCATCCACAGCTCTGTCTAGTGATGACCAGTCCACAAGCTTTAAATATTGCCTAAAGTAATCCAGTTGCCCAGGTCTCAGGGAGCGATTTAATGACTCCTGGAGAGCACCGTGGGTGGTCTTATTTGACCATGTACATATTACTGGAGAGTGATCACTGAGAGTGTCTGGAAGGATGGTGACCTCAGAGATGTGCTACGGGCAGCTTGCAAGGAGCCAATCGATTAGTGTACTTATGCCAGTTTTGTAGTTAAATCTGGTAGCCTGTATGACCAGTTGGGTAAGATAAAGATCAGATACCTGATCTCTAACTGCTAGGGCGTCATGGGCCAGTCAATTGGTGTTGAATTCTCCAACAATAACAGGCTCCCAGTTGTGCTTCAACTGTTCCAGGTTGCTTAGCACCTGCTGGATACCTATTTTATGGGTGCCAGTGGGTATGTGGAGAGTGGATAATAATACCACTTTGTTCTGCTGGCCCAGAGTGAGTGTTAGGCTTAGAGTTTGTACCTCCTTGGTGTGAAAACTACTAGGCAGTAGTTGAGCATTTATCTCACTTTTCAGGTAAACTAAGCATCCTCCACCCTTCTTGGTCATTCTGTCCTGCCTGAACACTGTGTAACCATCAAGGGCAGTAGGTGAGAGCCATGTTTCAGTAAGATCTATTATATCTGGATTGAGTAGCTCAATCCAGGCTTGGAACTGTGGTAGTTTGCTAAGGAGACGGTGAATGTTTAAAGAGACTAGCTTGAGGTGACCCAGTCTCATGTGCAGTCTGGCAGTAGGCGGCCCTGGGTTAGGGTGGACAGCTCCAGATATCAGTAACAGTATAAGAAGCAGCTTTCTAAGTATGCAAGCCCAGTGAATGCAGCTTAGTCTTTCTGTGTGATTACTTGCTGGATTAAAAAGATCCAAGAGATATCTTGGGAGTTTTCTTGTTCCCTACCTAGACCCCACTAGAGCAGTGTGCAGAGAGTGTTTCTTTAGGGGCAGTAGCCACCCGAGATCTTAGTAAATTGTACACTGGTGTGTTCTGGGGGAACAGGCCAGTATAAATCTGCATAAGGCATTGGAAAATGTTGACAGTTTGGACAGGGCAGAGGAGTTTGCACCAGCATAGACAATGTCCTCATAGCCCAGCGGGGGGGGGGGGGAGTGGGACTGCTAGACCAACAGCTTCTTGATGTGAGGCTGAAGGCAGCTTTCCACCCTGTGAAGGGCTCCAAGCTTTGCATAGTTCTTAACTGTTACTTGGGATATGTGGTCAGAATAATCAAGGTGTTGGTCCAGTTGCATGTCTAGGTATTATTATGACGACACTGAGTCTAGGTGTTCACCCTGGAAGAAGCAAAGTTTTATATTTTTAGGGATATAAATAATCTCTTTGTAAATGATGAAACAGAACAAAAAAAAAGAATAAATGCTCATAACATATGTTTTACATATCTTGATAGTTGCCATATCTATTCATTCTATAGTCTGTAATTTAAAAAGAAAACTCTTTTCGCAATCAAACATTGGTATTTAACTGTTCCTTTGTACTTTAAACATGACAGATAAAGTGAAAGTTATTAAACACTGTGGGGAAATCCTGAAAAAATGTGTTGAACAGGCAAATTTTTTTTATTTATTTATTTATTTATTTTGTTTAACCAGGAGTAGCACACTACCATGTAGATGTTTACTTAATATTTATCCACTGCAAATTTCAGGTCTCCTTCCTTTGTAAAGTAAAAGCTATGGCATAAGTTAATCCTTTGCTGGGAGCCAGAAAACTTTAAATAAAAAGTATAAGGGAAATTATTTGAAGACACATAGTACAGTACACTGAGGTCACAAAACTTTTTTTCTGTAGTTAATCTGTTTATTGAAAAGAATTACATGAACAAACATCCATACACTTTAAGATACAAAGGTACAAAGGATTAAACACTTTAGGTGGTACTCAGGCCTAAGGAGTGTAGAGGAGTAGAACATATGGAGTGACTTACTGTATCATCATGCAACCATAAGATACACAAGGAACTGCAAAATGTACTTAGGCAGCTATATAAACAGGATGGCAGCAATTATTATAGAATGCCTGATAGTGAAATACTAATTAGGACAACTGCCTTGGTAGTAATAGCTGAAACATTGCCAACCAGGGAAACTAACACAGGAACTCAACCATACATAAAACCTACCTACAGTACAAGCCTGCAGTGACAGTGACCAGTCATGGATGAATCTAGTGATGCTATTTATACCTGTGTGTGTTATGCACCCCTTGTGGGTACAGGTTGCAGTCTCTGGGAGACTCTAGATGCTTCCAGGCTCAAGTGGTAAGGGTTCATGAGACCGGGCTCTCTACCCCACTCCTGTGGGTGGCAATGAAGAATGAGCAAAAAGAGCAACTGGTACTTCCTTAAGATGAGTCAAGAAAGGGGACCATGTCTTTAGGAATTTGTGAAGTGTATCTGTGGCAAAATAGGACATCCTTTCAAATTTGACAAGCTGAAAAAGGTTGTTTGCAAGTTTGATACTTGAGGGTATGTCAGGGGTCCTCCAACAGTGGAGTAAAAGCAGCTTGGCCTCTATACATACTGATTGCACCCATTTATGCTCATTAGGGAATAATGCAGGGTAAGAAATGTATATATTATTTTTCTGTTACACAGTTACAGTATATATCCCCTTGTAAAAGCAAATTTTTGAACAAAATGTCGTAGGTCTGAAAAAAAATTATTTCGAACTACTGCTTTAGGAACTGTGGCCTAGATATTCAATGGAGATGCACGGTGCAAAGTAGAGATACACCGTGAATCTCAGAAAATCAGAGGAACTGCAATATTCAAAAGGGAGAGATGAGCCATGCATCTCCGGATGTGGCATTGTGCATCTATAATGTATGAGGTGCATGTAGAGTGGGCGTTCCCATGAACGTGCTCTGCATCTCTATATTCACCCAAAATGTAGCAGAGCATCTGCTGCGCATCTCAGAGATTAGCTGCCCAAAGTTAGACATGGAAAAAGCATGCTTAAATGTCCAGTCACCCAACCACAGGCAGGCTGCAGAACTGCAGTCAAGCCATCTGAATGCAGCCCATAGAGGTGCACCAGGACATGCTCCAGGCACTCACACACAACAGTCATGCTGGAATGGATGAACCCTGAGCCACAGTTGCCATTTCACCACTAGAGATGCAGCAAATTAAAATTTTGCCAGCCAAGTGCCCTCAAAGTGGGCACTTCACGTTGTCACTCCGCTATGCGGAGTGGCCAATGCAAAAGGTTCACTTCACCTTCTAATTATTACTTTGCACTGTCATTCTGCCTTAACACAAAGTAAAGCAAAGTGACAATAATATTGCCAAACTTTCACATACACAGTCACCAGAATTAATGTGCATCCCCAAAATGCTCATGTCTTGTGTCCAGACAACTCCCCAGTGCTGACAGTGATGAAGTGAAATGAGAGCACAAGAAATGCAAAGTCTCCCAGAATTAATGGCACACTCAGACGTCATGCATGCAGTAGTCACACACAGTCACCAGAATTAATGTACATCCCCAAAATGCTACTGTCTTGTGTCCAGAAAACTCCCCAGTGCTAACAAAGTGAAATGAGAGCATAACAAGAAATGCAAAGTCTCCCAGAATTAATGGCGCACTCAGTCATGTGCACAGTGGTCACACACAGTCACCAGAATTAATATGCATCCCCAAAATGCTACTATCTTGTGTTCAGAAAATTCCCTAGTGCTGATGAAGTGAAACATGAGGGTAACAAAAAATGCAAAGTCTCCAAGAATTAATGGTGCAATCAGTCATGCATGCAGTGGCCACACACGCAGTCACCAGAATTAATGTGCATCCCCAAAATGCTACTGTCTTGTGTCCAGAAAATTCCCCAGTGCTGACAAAGTGAAATGAAAGTGTAACAAGAAATGCAAAGTCTCCCAGAATTAATGGCACACTCAGTCATGTGCGCAGTGGTTACACACAGTCACCAGAACTAATTTGCATCCACAAAATGCTACTGTCTTGTGTCCAGAAAATTACCCAGTGCTGACAAAGTGAAATGAGAGGGTAACAAAAAATGCAAAATCACCCAGAATTAATGGTGCACTCCATCATGCATGTAATGGTCACACACAGTCACCGGAATTAATGTGCATTCCTAAAATGCTACTGTCTTGTGTCCAGAAAACTCCCCAGTGCTGACAAAGTGAAATGAGAGCATAACAAGAAATGTGAAGTCTCCCAGAATTAATTGTGCACTCCATCATGCATGCACCAGAATTGATATGCATTCTCAAAATGCTACTGTCATGTGTCCAGAAAATCCCCCAGTGCTGATGAAGTGAAATTTATTTATTTTATTTTATTTATTTATACATCAGTTTACAACCTTTGAGCCAGCGGCTCATTTCCAAAGGTACCTCGTCACAAAGAGGACAATACAAAGCACAACATTTCATTACATCACTGTAGGTAACATCATTTTTTTTTTTTTACATCATAGCTGGCAACAGTAAGGCAGATATATGCTGTAAATTACTTTTATTACAATAAAAGTGTAACGGGTCAGCTATTGACAGGTATAACAGTTATTCGGATAAGACTGAGAGGAAAGCAAACATTGAATAAGCAGACAAATTAGACATGAGCAGGGACTGCTAGGTTTGTAAGAACAGGTGGCTTTGGGACAGGGTAGGTGATAGTTAGGGGGGCATGCCACTCTAGGAGTTTTGTCAGTTGTTGATTGTAAAGCTACTCAGAGAGTTTTGTCGGGTACAATGAGCTTGCAATGAAAGTGTAACAAGAAATAGAAAGTCTCCCAGTATTAATGGTGTACTTCAAAGGCTCAAACAGATTAGGATTGCACTGCACACTCAATAGATGCAGAAGCAAAGGCACAACAACACCTAACCAGTGCTCACAAGTCACAAATCCAAATCTGGAAAAGAATACCTTTTGTCAGTGTGGGGAGGGGGGGGCTAGTGCACGGCAGTAACAGTCCACTTCCAGTAAAGATACCACAAAGCAGTAAACAAAATCATGCAGGTGCAGTGGATAGCAGGTTCACACTGCTGCAATTACTCTGTGGCACAATAAAAGGTGTCTGATTTAATGGCATGTATCACACACACACACACACACACACACACACACACACACACACACACTATTGCGTAGCAAATTGAAGACCTTAAGTACTATAACCAAATGTTTTAAACAAACTGAAATTATACACTGCTGCACCACAACAATCAGCAAAAGAATTCAAAGAATTACTGAAAATATTACTGTGTGTTCATTAACACAGTTATACAAGAAAAATATAACCAAAACAGAAAGACTGCCTTTTTCTCTCAGTTAATCTACTACCCAACATATACGCCCCTCCCCCAAAGCACACTTCACAGTACACAGACTGACTGTTCTAAATTAACATTCAAAATCCACACACAAACAATAAACACTTGATGATATGAGCACAGGAGGGTTTCCTACAATCAATGTACTAAATTGTGAGCAAAAAAAAAATAGCTCAAAAAGAGATCTGAGAGACAACTGTCTCCATCTTCCACTACACACACACTACACAGAACTGAGGCTGTGCAGAACAATCTAGAGCCCATGTGACCTACAAGCCCATGAAGCACTGCAAAATTTGCCTTTGGAGCTCAAAAACAAGGCGAAGTGAGGCGAAGTACATTGATTTCAATGTACTTCACCTTAATATTGGTGGAGAAGTGGTTTGGGGAAGGTGGAATATTGCAAAGTCATTGTTCTCAATGGACTTCATGTTCCCCATTATAATGCAAAGTACTCCGCTTCACGTTGCGGAATACTTTGTGGATTCCGCGTTACTCCACGAATCACTTTACAGAGCGAATTTTGGCCATTCCGCCCACCACTAGTCACCACCAGCACTGTCCAGGGAACAACCCCCCACACCCTGGACATAGACATCCAGCAGCTGTATGCCAGTGCTGTTGGTTGCCCCCTGGACACACCAGAAGTGTGGAAAGCCACAAATGCAGTAAATGTACTGGGGGCCATGGCCTGCACCCAAGCTGCCTACAGGATGCAACCTGGCAGTGGCAAGCACCCAGGGTGCCATCTGGAGCAATTGTGCCCAGGTAGTCTGGTGGGTGGGTGGCAGCCTGGCACAGG
The DNA here is from genome assembly GCA_016271365.2 of Neoceratodus forsteri. Taxonomy (NCBI): domain Eukaryota; kingdom Metazoa; phylum Chordata; order Ceratodontiformes; family Ceratodontidae; genus Neoceratodus; species Neoceratodus forsteri. Next base: position 631,958,268 of record CM028132.1, read on the forward strand.
CCAGGGACTGACCTGTGGCACACACACTCATGGTGGTGCACCATTGGTGCACACAAGTGGGACCCTCCCACTAGTGTACCTGGTCACCCTCTGCACACTACTATTCCTTGCAGTCATCATCTTGTTTAACTCACATGGGGGGCACTGCAGGTGACTTTACACTGCATATGGAGCTCATTTATCACATGCATGTGGTATAGCGATCAGACTTTGCCACCCTGTGCCCTTCCCTGTAGCATGTCCAGGTGGGCCCCTGTGGCCACTGTCTGAGTAGGCCCCCTGTACCCCTGTCCAACCCTGTACATGGCTATGGGGTGTAGCACTATATCCAGGCCAATGCAGTCCATACTCCCACACACAAACATTCTATCACATCTGCCTTCTAGGCTGCAGTTCCTCCTGTTTACCTTTGTGGAGTTGTGTTGCAGCCCTGCAAAGCTGGAAGTGAGCATGCCTGGGGTATGCAAATGGCCTGAATACATTCCAGTAATGTGGTGCAAATGTGGGAGATGGGCTTGGAATGTGCAGTGAGGACATTTGCATATCCTGGCTGAATATTGCTGTTTTGCACACCACACAAGTGGCTTTACATCGCTCATCTCCCCATACTCTGCATATGGCTCAGGTCACCTTCTGCATCGCGCATCTCCTGGTGTGTGATTACACATCCTCAGGATATTCAGCTGGACATGCATGCGTGCAACTCATCGCGCATCTTCTGAATATCTCATTCCTTTGGGCCGGCGCATCTCAGATGTGAGGAGCCGGTACTTGCGCGAGTTTGCAAGGGACCTTTGAATATCTAGCCCTAAGAGTTCATTTTATGAAAAGGAAAACAGCAACCTGACCTTAGCTATTTTGAAGATGTTGACAAGCACCTGGTGGAACCTGACAACATAAAGAGACATCACCAACAGAACAACATTTTTGATATGGATTAAGGCCTAAGAGTGCATGTAGGCAACTGTGGACGTTGGTACAAACTTAATTTATCAAGAATTTAAGAATACTAGCAATGCCAGCAATTGAAGTAATACAAGTGGACTCAGTACCTTGCATCACAGGTTGCTAGACAACAACAGCCATGGAGGGCCCAGGGCTTGAGGCTTTCAGTTATACTGGACAGAACATACGAAGCTCATTACATTTTATTACTTTTTCTGAGGATGAGAGAAAGAAATTATTCCAGAATATGAAGGGGAGAGGGACCTGTCATCTCAAATGGGGGATAATGCAAAACATTTGGTGCAAAAAATAGAAAATTTAAAATTTACAACTGTTGATTAGAATGGCATGGTTTAACACATACACAATATTTTGAACATCATAGGATCACTAGGGCCTTACACATCAATACTGAGCCAAATTTGGGCATTAATTCAGTGAAATTAATGAATAAGTAGGATGAAATTAGAAACAGAGTGAGTTGTGACTTTATGTTCCCCTTTAACTTTCTCCTTTAACTGTCAATATATTGACCGGAGGAGGAAGGCAAGATGGCGGTCATGCTGGACTGCTGTTGGCATTAGCTCCGATTTGAGTCTTTTCAGAGGCTCTGCTGCTGTGGTTTACTAAGGGAGACTTTTTCTGTTTTACACGAGGAGACGTTCTGCTTTTATCAATTTTTATTTTGTTTTAGTTGCTTCTAGTTAGGCTGTTAGTCAGGGTTCATTAGCATTAGATGAGGGTAGAAGAAGTGAGATAGCTTAGGAGTTAGGTTTTTTATTTTATTGTTAGAGAAGCGCTTTGCTCTACCTGTGTTGTGAAGTGCTTTGCTTTACCTGTGCTGTGAAACTCACAGCTGTGCAGAACTCACTCCTTTCACTCCTGTGAAGTAGGGGGATTTCCTCAAAAGACGAGCGGCTTTGGAATGTAGAAGAAGCAGTAGCTCAGCAAATAAATTTCAGTCCGAGAGTTACAGCATCTACACTCGTCCAGCTCCAGTGGTAGTGTCAGGGGTGCCAGAGGTTCACACAGACACCAGACCAGCCACAGAAGCTCCATCGGAGGCACGGATGACTGGCGAGTGCCTTAAAAGGTAAAGACTATATCCTCCCTCCCTCCAGCTGTAGCTTTGTGAGGGTGTTAGCCCAGTGATGCTGTGCATCGACTGCCCCACCCTCCACCCTCGGCCCTTAATTTATAGGTCACTTCCTATGACATCACTTCCTGCTAGCACACTTCCTGCTAGCACTGTTTCCACTTGCAGGTTATAACTGCTGGCCACTAGAGGGATCTTCTGCCTATCTCACTATTCTGTATCTGAACTCCACTTCCTCCTACTACCTAGGAGCCCCTCTATCCACCTCCACTACTCCTCTCCCTCACTCTCACCCTTTCTTTACCCACTTCTCACTTCTCGATGCCCTATTATCTGACCTGCCTATACCCGACCCCCCGTCCAATCCTCTGACATACCTCAGGCCCCTTTCCTAGCCATCGGTGGCCACTAAGAGTCACTATTTCCACCCCTTTTTATGCCCCAACCCTGACTTTTTCCCGCTCCCCCAATATCTGGAACTCCTCTCGCCCTGGTCCTAGGTCACCCACCCCCCGGGGGTCTTGAACCTGGCACCCTGTGCACCAAAATCCGTGGCCCTACCACTACTCCAAAGTGGTTTCCACCCTTTCTGATGTTCAGCCTTAGATACTTATACCTTCCACCTCCACCACTACCTTAGGCACCATATTTTGCCACTGCCTACTTAAGTGCCTTTTCGTCATAACTTTTCAGGGGCTCAGACCTCACCCTCGGCTCTCTGGTGACTGTACCCTAGTATCTCACTGGCTTAGCTAGGCCCCCCCACCCTGACCTTGCACTCTGGACCCCAGCATCCCCCCCCAGCTACACCCCTAACCCCGCTGCCCACCCTGGCTCCACTTGGACCCACCTCTTCTTTCCTTTCTGACCCTTCAAACCCTGCCCATCCCTTGTTCTCCTCTGATCTCCCCCCCATCTCAACATACTCCCAAAAAGGTAACAAACTGCCACCCTATGGTTAAGACCTTGGTTCTCTATATTACTCCTCTCTGGTAACATCCACCCTAACCCATGTCCTACCCCCATCAGTCCACCAACTATGTTCACTGGCCTCCGGATGGCCTGCTTGAACATATGGAGCCTGTGGAAAAAAATTGCAGCCCTTCAGTGCTGGGTCATTCAGTACCAACAAGACATCATAGCCCTAGTCAAAACCCGGCTATCCAAGTCCACCCCTGACTCCTTTGTCTCTCTTCCAGTCTACACCCTATACTGGTAGGATCGAGTAGGTAAGCATGGGGGTGGTTGTGCAGTTTATCCCCAGGACACCATAGTTGGCCATGCCTTCCCTGCCCCCAAGCTTGTTAAGGGTGCCCAGGCCCTTACCCTCAAACTCACCCCGGACACCTCCAGAGGCCCACTCTAGCTAATGGTTTCCAATGTTCCCCAAAGAAATCAGAACCCAACTATATCATCTCTCACCGGGTATCTCTCATCCCTCCCACATAAAGCAGAACAAGTCCTAGTTGGGGACCTCAGCGTGAACTGACTCAGTCCCTCCATCTCCCCAAAAAGAGACACTTTCACTGCCCAAGACCTGACCCAATCTGTCTCCCAGACCGCTAGACTTAACCTTACTAGAGGAACTTGCACCCTACTGGACATCATTGTCACCAACCGCCCCCCAAAAATTCAGGACATTCAAGTCCTCACTGACTCCTTAAGTGACCACTCCCCCATTCTATTCCTCTGGTCTACCCCCACCCCCAAACATGCAGCCAAAACCACACTCCACAGGGAGTGCTGAAAAGACTTAAGCAGTACCTCACTCAGATTGATTTGTCCCCCATCCATCATACACCCAACATTGATAATGCCCTGGATCTCTTCTCACTAGCCTTTAACAAAGCCTGTGATCTCTTTGCACCATTCACCAAAATCCATTCCAAAAAGCAAAATGCACCTTGTGTCACCCCAGAAATTCTCCAAAAGCTCAGAGATAGGGATAACCTCTGGCACCTAGCCACTGAGCCCGGCTGGATGGCTGACAGACAGGCATACAATGCTGCATATAACAAGAGCACATGGGCCATCCATAAAGCCAAGGCAGCCCACTACCAGGCCACCCTCACCTCCTCACGGGGGAATGCCTGGATCTTCTGGGACAATATCAAACAGCTAAATGGTAAATCTTGCTCCCCTTCCCCATCCCAGCTTACAATTGATGGCGCCACCTCTACCAACCCAACTAGCATTGCCAACTCCCTTAACTACTCCTTTACAGATCTCAGCTTTATCCTCCCTAGTAACTTTTTTGACCCAACCCCTGACCTACCGCCCCTGTTCTACAATGTCCCAGGTTTTACCTGCACAAAATTTCTGTCTTGGAAGCCAGACCCATCCTGATTAAAGCATTAAGCAGCAACAGTCCTAGCATCGACTCACTGGATCCCAAAATACTCCAGCTGGTCCTGGATGAAGTCCTTGTCCCCCTTACTGGCCTACTAAACTAGTCCCTCTGCCTGGGGCAATTCCCCACTGTGTGGACAACAGCTACAGTCACACCTATTCATAAAGGGGGTGACAGGTCCACCCCCAGCAACTATCAACCAATCTCCATCCTTCCCCCGCTCTCCAAAGCATTAGAAAAAGTGGTGGCCACTCAACTCACCGAATATCTGGCTAAATACAACATTCTGTGCCCGGAGCAGCATGATTTCCCTGCTGGTCACAGCACTGGTGCGACATTAATAGAGTTCTCCAACTTTCTACACTCCTCCCTGGACTCCAGAACCCTAGCTGGAGCTGTGTTCATTGACTTGTCTAAGGCCTTTGACATGGTCTCCCACCCCCTCCTACTAGATGCCTTCTACCAAACCGGTTTCTCTGCTGGCCCCCTTGCCTGGTGCTCGAGTTACCTATCAGCTCACTCCCAGCATGTCAATATCAATTGGATGTGTCAAAGGGTCACCCAGTGCTACCGGATTAATATTTTGTACCTGACAGATATCATTTTTATAGCCAGAATTCCCCCCCCTTTGTGTGTCTAATCCTTGTCTCTATGGTCTGTGTTAATGGTGTTTGTCATTGTTTGTGCATAGACCTATGCCACCTATCAATTATTTTTATTTTATTTTGTCTTTGTCCAATTTGTATATTGTCCTTTAGTCCCCCCTTATTTCTGGCTAGTTACTTCATGACATATCTGTTAGACTACAAAATATTATTGTAAAAATATGTCTACAATTCGTATGGCCCCTTTAAATTGCCAGAATATTGAAAGCCACATCAAAATGTTTTGCCTTGCTAAATGAGGCTTTAAAAACACTTATTTCTTACCAGGATATCCTTTCTTTTGAGTTTTGAATCCCAAGAGTTAGCGTTTGTTTTAAAAGCTCCTTCGCAGCGTTTTTTATGAGCTGCACGAACGTGCGCACTATTGTGCAGCTCGAAAATGCCACGAACGCTAAATAAAGTCATTCCCCTTCTGAAAAGGACCTGAGAAGCTGCAGCACTGTCCTTTGTAGCACTAAAGTGCTTATTTACTGACCTAGTGAGATATTGAGCTTCCTTTCTAGTGAATACAGCTGAGAAAGCTGTACTTATACATGCAGCATGGAGTGTTGCCTTTTTTTTGTGAAAGGATTCCTGTGTTAGACTTCCCTCTAAGTTTACACTAAAATAACTATTTAAAAGCATGTAAAACAAAATATACAAATAAGATAGAAATACCAAAGAACTGCTGTATTACCTAAAATAATATGTGATAAAGGAGCATTAAGAATCCTTTTGGTATGCCCTCTCCCTAGGAGCCAGTTGGCCATAGTGTTGTTGTTATACCAAAAAGGAATACAAATGGGAAGGACTGACTTCACAAACATAAAAATTGAAAGTTTACAACAACATTAATAATTTCACAGCTCTTATATGAGTATAAGGTTCTCAAAGTGAATTGCTTATATGTTTTAAAAGTTGTAAATAATTTGTTTGTACAAAAAGCTACTGGTTTAATTGATTGATGGATGGTTCATCCAATGAGAGGTTATTTTAGGCTATATATTGCCAGCATCTCCAAGTAGGAGATCAGTAGCAGCAGGGGATGATGAAGCATATGCATCCAGAACTAGTGCTCTAGTCATTATGCCAATGAACACTGCTATTCTTGGCTTGTGCCTTTGCGTTTATTTTGATTTGTCATTTGATTTTGTCGCGATAAGTCCACCTTTATTCTGCTTTATATACTTTGTTTGGAGCTCTTCAAATAAAGCTGCCGGAATTCAGCTGAAGAATATAGCCTGTGTCTGAGTCCATCTGTATCCCACCTTGTTTCCTTCTACACTGGTGTCAGAAGTGGGATACTGGAAGAGTCTGTCGAGACTCTAGTGGATTGTATATGCAGGAGGAACAGGTGGACCCTGGTACCTTCCCTGGAGTTGTTACTCGCTCAGTTTCTGCAGCCTATCAATTACCTTTGTTGCCTGGAATGAAACCTGTTGTGAGAAAGAAGGAAGGGAAACCTATTTCTAAAGTGGAAGAAGAACCCGATGCACAAGCAAGTGGAGGAGGTACAGGAGAGGAGATACCCCCTCTTTGAAACCCATGAACTGGTAAGGTGGTTATGCATTCACCAGATGGAATTGGAAAAGCAGAGGGAAAGATAAGAAAGAGTATGAGGCCAGATGGACTGATACCCTAAGAGCAATACAAGCTCTGGGTGTCAATAGACCACCAGACCCACCAGCTGGTGGATATAAAGACATCAAACTAGTAAAGCTATCAGATACCAAAGACATTGAGGCCTATATCATGACTTTTGAAAGAGTAGCCATAGCATGTGCATGGCCCAGGGATCAGTGGTGATTCATCTGGCACCTTATCTAACTGGAAAAGCTCAACTTGCATATAGTCATGTGGAGGTTGCACATGCTAACAACTACGATCAAGTGAAAGCTGCAATTCTAAAACGCTATGATATAAATACTGAGACTTACCATCAGCGGTTTCGGACTCATAAGTATCAGAGCGCAGATAACCCTCAGGATGCCTATATATGTCTAAAGGACTTATGCCTTAAGTGGCTACAGCCTACCACCCGGACACTTGACCGGATCTTAGAGACTATTGTTCTGGAACACTTTATTAAAATCCTCCCTCAAGACGTTCAATTGTGGGTGAAAGAACACCGACCTGAGACCTCTGATACAGCGATCTGTCTTGCAGAGGATTTTGTTGCTGCCAGATCTACACGACCGAAGGGGACATTGCCACATGTCCATCCACCTACTGTTCCCAGACAAACTGTACCCTCCTCTTCTCCAATGAACCAGCCAATAATGACTAAGGTATACCCAGGGGTGCAAAGAGGGTATAACCCAGATATCATCTGCCGTGAATGTGGGGGTAAGGGGCACGTGGCAAGATTTTGTCCCAAAAGAAAAACTGAGCCCACACATTTGGCTTTAGCCAACTGGGGACACTATATGCTTCCAGTCCAAATCAGGCAAATTACTGTATATGGCCTCCTCGACTCAAGAAGCAGACAGACCCTTATACAAAGTACCTTACTAAATTCAACATCCAGAGATAACCCCCAGACAACTAAAGTGACCTGTATACATGGAGACACTCATTATTACCCTCTTTATGACCTGGATATAACGATACAAGGACATACACACAATATATGGGTAGGTGCTGTTCCCAACTTGCCAGTTCCTATATTGATTGGACATGATCATCCTGATTTTCACACCCTAATATCTACCGACGTGGAGCCTTTGCAAAAGAGTCTGTGACTCAAAGGTTTGTAATTCCGATTGTACTCAATAAACAATAACAATGTAGTTGCCATGGTAACTAGATCCTAGACTAGAGAAGGTCTGGAACAAGTCTTTCCTTTTTCCACTGACATTTTTGGGGATACTAAGAAGACCAAGAAATCGAAGGCACAAAAAAGAAGGGACAAGAAGCAATGGAATCAAGAACACAAAAAAAGATCTTGATATGAATATTGATTCTGTGGTTCCAACCAGAGGCTTTAAGACTGCACAACAACAAGACCCCAGTTTAGAGGACTGTTTTACACAAATATTTGATGGTAAAGAAGGATCAGATAAATATAAAATGCATAATGGTTTGTTGTATCGAAAATGTGTGAATCCAAAAAGTGGGGAAATAGTAGAACAGTTAATGGTACCCCAAGAATATAGACAACAACTACTAGACTTGGCCCATAATATACCCCTAGCTGGACATTTAGGCAGGGACCGCACATTAAGTCGTCTGTTATATCGTTTTTATTGGCTCGGTTTTCATGAGCAGGTGGCAGACTTCTGTAAAAGTTGTGCAGAATGTCAAAAGGTGGCTAGACTGGACAAATGGGATAAGGTACTCCTGTTACCTTTACCACTAATAACTACCCCTTTTGAATGAATAGCCATGGATATAGTTGGTCCGCTCCCTATAAGTTCAAAGGGTAATCAATATATATTGGTAGTGTGTGATTACGCTATCAAATACCCAGAGGCTATTCCCCTACGCAATGTCTCTGCCCCAAAAATAGCAGAGGAGCTTGGCAAACTTTTAGTAGGATAGGCATACCAAAAGAGATCCTGACTGACAGGGACAGCAACTTTTGTTCTGTCTTACTAAAAAGATTATATAATATCCAGGGCCACTGGAAAATTGCGGGCGCAATTTTTCCGCAATTTCCACAATTTTCACCCTTCTCCGCACAAAATCCTCAATTTCTTGCAATTTCTTACATATATGGAATTTTTGACTGAAATTGTATAAAATATTTAAATTATCAAGGAAATCTACTCAGATATGGTACACAGACTTGGATTTGACCAAAACAGTACAGTGTGAGGTGAGAAGGGGTCAAATGTGACTCTGCTTTCATGTGATTCACTTCTCTGCTTTGGTTTCAGAATCCTCTGGTCATGCATATGTAGACTTGAACACTTAAAATCTGTGTTAAAGCAGACTATCAGAGAACTTTTTGCTGACACAGAGACTGAAACACTAGTTGTGAGAAGAGGTGCAAAGTGCCCCATTCACCTAAACGAAGCCTTGACCACAATGCTTGTTTTTGAATGGTAGGGTATATTTACCTTCTATAAATACTTTCAGTCTGAAAGGATTTTGATGCAAATGTGTCAAGAGTTTGGATGGCCCTCCTGATTATAAATTTGAATGTGCTTCTGAGGGGGTTGGTGACAATGATTCCTTACATGTCAGTCTGCCACAACTGTATACTCATATACAAAGCCTACAAAAAACAAACATTTCTGAAAACATGCTGAACAGGTTAAGTATAGTTAAACAGTTACCTTCAAATAGACAAAATAATTGCAACCCAAGTAAAATCACTGCAAACCGAGTAGAACAAAAGTGCAATGTATTAAAAATGACTGTATGATGTAATGAAAAGCTATTGGTATGATTTGATACTTTTATCATGTGATTTTAAAATGTGCTTACAGTGCTGATTAAGAACAGTAATCATTTTAACAGAATAAATATTTTTCTTACTAGACCTTTATTAGGCACCCTGGTTATCTGTTTATTTTTTTCTTGCACCAAAGCAAGTAGTTTAAACAGGCTTCATTATTTAACATCTAGAAACTGGCAAAATATGTTTCAGGATGTATTCAGTACAGACTAACTGTAAATTACTGAATAAATTCTAGTTAGCACTGCATGACTTAGATGTCTTGATTTTTAGAAGATATGCTACATAATGATTAGTTTACAGTGCATTTTAAAAACACACATTTTTCTTCATATTAAAAGCATTTACAAGTGGCAATACATTTATCTAACAATTTATGTGATCAATACACGCTGCAGCAAACAATAAAATATTTATTAGGGGGCAGTGGGGATGTATAGTGAACCCCCGCAATTTTCCCGCAATTTTTGCAAGAAAATCCCCGCATTTTTGGGTAAAATTTTCCGCAATTTTCCAGTGGCCCTGATAATATTCTAGGTATCACTGCCATTCACACCACCCCATATCACCCACAAACAGATGGTCTGGTGGAACACTTCAACCAGACACTCAAGAAAATGCTACAAAAATTTTGTCAAGAGGAGGGCCGTAAATGTGATGTTTTACTACCCTACCTAATGTTCGCATATATAGAGGTACCACAAGCCTCTACAGGGTTCTCTCCATTTGAATTACTCTATGGACGTAACCCTCGAGGTCCACTAGACCTAATGAAAGAAAAGTGGGAAGATGGGCAAACATCTCAGGGCCAGGACCCTAGTGATTACATATGTCATCTTAGAAAGAAACTAGCCAGGTACATAGAACTTGCTCATCAGGGTAACACTAAACAACAAGGAATACAAAAATTACATTATGATAAAGGTACAAAAACTAAAGAATTTCAAGAAGGTGAGAAAGTGTTATTATTACTCCCATCATCAGATAATAAATTATATATGAAATGGCAAGGCCCGTGTACAGTGGTTAGACGAACAGGCCCTGTGACTTACCAAATTGAGTTATCAGATAAGAAAAAGAAATATAATGTATTTCATGTAAATCTGTTAAAAAGATGGATAGAAAGGAAAGATCTCCCTGTGTATTTCATACATCCTGGAACTCCTACCAGTGAACTGGACCTAGTCTACCAGCGCTTAGAAATGAAGGGTGGCATCAATGACCTTAACATAAACCCTCAACTGACTAACCAACAGAAAGCTGACCTATACACTATGTTACAACCTTTTGCCAGTCACTTTACAGGAATACCTGGGAGGGTAGTAAATGTAGTTCATAAAATAAATACTACCCAACAGGAACCCGTAAGACTAAGACCTTATAGAATACCTGAGAGACTAAGGTCTGAAGTAGAAAAGGAACTAACAAAAATGCAACAACTGGGTATCATTGAACCCTCCCATAGTGAATGGAATTTCCCTATGGTTATTGTAAGGAAGAAAGAGGGTGGGGTTCGGATCTGTCTAGATTTTAGAAAACTGAACGATATCTCTAAGTTTGACAGTTACCCGATGCCATTCATTGATGACATCCTTGACCATCTGGGAAAAGCTCAGTACATTTCTACTCTTGATCTCACCAAAGGATACTAGCAAATCCCATTGAGTCCCAATGACAAGAAAAAATGGCCTTTAGCACCCCACTCAGCTTATTTCAATTCACTGTCATGTCATTTGGACTCCATGGGGCACCAGCAACCTTTCAACGGCTCATGGACAAAATCCTCTTACCACATTCTACATATAGCACAGCTTATATGAATGATGTGGTAATTTTCAGCAACACATGGGCTGACCACCTATCCCACCTAGCAACAATACTGAAAGCCATTACCACTGCAGGCCTAACTATTAACCCAAGTAAATGCTTTCTGGCCATGCAAGAAACCGAATATTTAGGTTTTCAGATAGGTGGGGGCCTAATAAAACCTGTTAAATCCAAAACCAGGGCCGTAGCAAATAGCCCAGGGCCAATAACTAAAAAAGATGTAAGATCTTTCTTAGGACTTGCCAGTTATTATAGGTGTTTTATCCCAAATTTTTCCATGATAGCTAATCCTCTCACCGAATTAACAAAAAAAGTCAGCCTGAAAAGGTGATGTGGACACCAGACTATGAAGAAGCATTCGCAACAATTAAAGCGATACTATGTTCATCCCAGTTCTACGTACACCGGACTTTACATTACCTTTTATATTACAAACAGATGCTTCAAATTCTGGCATAGGAGCTGTATTATCAGAAATCGTAGATGGTGAAGAACATCCTATAATTTATGTTAGTAGGAAACTGCATGAGAGAGAAACCAAATATTCCACTATTGAGAAACAATGTTTAGCAGTATGCTGGGCCATAGAGGCATTAAGATTCTATCTGTGGGAAGCTGAGTTTGAGCTCTGGACAGATCACAACCCTCTATGCTGGCTTAATGATATGAAGGATCGAAATCCCCGTATAATGAGATGGTACCTAACATTACAGCCATATTGTTTTAAGATAAAACATTGAAAAGGTAATGAACATAAAAACGCAGACTTTTTATCAAGGTATGGCTATGACCATACTATGGTAGACCTCGGGGTGAAGTGAAATACATAACATATATTAATATATATTTATATTTATAATAATTAGAATCCAACGGAGGAGGTTGTTTATAGGGACCCCGAGGTGGAGTCTGAGGAGTGGGTGGGCTTTGGCTCCATCTCTTACAGTGAGAGATCTGCAACTGGTGGTATAAACAGAATGCATTGATAATCAGTACATTCTGTTGTTTTAAGGAGGGAGGAGACTGTCAAAGGGTAGCCCGGTGTTACCGGATTAATATTTTGTACCTGACAGATATTGTTTTTATAGCCAGAATTCCCCCTCTTGTGTGTCTAATCCTTGTCTCTATGGTCTGTGTTAATGGTGTTTGTCATTGTTTGTGCATAGACTGGCCACCTATGAGATTATTTTTATTTTATTTTGTCTTTGTCCGATTTGTATATTGTCCTTTAGTCCCCCCCCTTATTTCTGGCTACTTACTTCATGACATATCTGTTAGACTACAAAGTATTATTGTAAAAATATGCCTACAATTCGTATGGCCCCTTTAAATTGTCAGAATGATGAAAGCCACATCAAAATGTTTTGCCTTGCTAAATGAGACTTTAAAAACACTTATTTTCTTACCAGGATATCCTTTCTTTTGAGTTTTGAATCCCAAGAGTTAGCGTTTGTTTTAAAAGCTCCTTCGCAATGTTTTTTACGAGCTGCATGAACGTGCGTCTATTGTGCAGCTTGCAAAAACTAACGCTTAAATACAGTCATTCCCTTCTGAAAAGGACCTGAGAAGCTGCAGCACTGTCCTTTGTAGTGCTAAAGCGCTTCTTTACTGACATAGTGAGATATTGAGCTTCCTTTCTAGTGAATACAGCTGAGAAAGCTGTACTTATACATGCAGCATGGAGTGTTGCCTTTTTTTTTGTTAAAGGATTCCTGTGTTAGTCTGCCCTCTAAGTTTACACTAAAATAACTATTTAAAAGCATGTAAAACAAAACATACAAATAAGATAGAAATACCAAAGACCTGCTGTATTACCTGAAATAATATGTGATACAGGAGCATTAAGAATCCTTTTGGTATGCCCTCTCCCTAGAAGACGGCCGGCCATAGTGTTGTTTTTATACCAAAAAGGAATACAAAGGGGAGGGACTGACTTCACACACATCAAAATTGAAAGTTTACAACAACATTAATAATTTCACAGCTCTTATATGAGTATAAGGTTCTCAAAGTGAATTGCTTATATGTTTTAAAAGTTGTAAATAATTTGTTTGTACAAAAAGCTACTGGTTTAATTGATTGATGGATGGTTCATCCAATGAGAGGTTATTTTAGGCTATATATTGCCAGCATCTCCAAGTAGGAGATCAGTAGCAGCAGGGGATGATGAAGCATATGCATCCAGAACTAGTGCTCCAGTTATTATGCCAATGAAGACTGCTATTCTTGGCTTGTACCTTCACGTTTATTTTGATTTGTCATTTGATTTTGTTGAGATAAGTCCGCCTTTATTCTGCCTTATATACTTTGTTTGGAGTTCTTCAAATAAAGCTGCTGGAATTCAGCTGAAGAATACAGCCTGTGTCTGAGTCCATCTGTATCCCACCTTGTTTCCTTCTACAGGATGCTCTTGGAAACTCATCCTATCTGCTCTGGGGACCCACAGGGCTCCATCTTGAGCCCTCTACTTTTTAGTCTCCATCTAAACACCCTGCCCAGTGTCTGTTCCGGCAACATTCTTATGTATGCCGATGATGCCATTATGTATGCCTCCCACCGTAATCCTACTTCCCTCCAGGACTCTCTCCAATGCTCCTTCAATGATGCAGAAAATTGGTTTAACAAGCACAGACTCGTCATTAATCTAAAAAAAAAACAAGTCTATGCTCTTCACCCACCACCAAAACAAAGATAGCAACAACCCCCTCATTATCTTACCTAACACTCAACAACCTCTGGAACAAGTCTGCACCTACAAATACCTTGGGATCACCTTCAACTCAGCCCTCACTTTCATGCCCACATCACTACCATCGCAGCCACCAATGCCTGACTCTGCATCCTCTACCGCCACAAAGACTGACTCCCACCCGATGCCCTCCATCTGGCCATTATGTCCTCAGTAATGTCCCTTGTGGATTACGGCCTCTGGGTATACAGTGCCACCAATTCCATGGCCCTCAACAAGATTCATCTGACCATAAACAAGGCTTGCAGACTAATGACAAGCAACCCCAAACTCACTCACACGTGTCAACTCTATGACATGGTCAATCTCCTTAACCTTGATGAATGTCTCCGATACCAAACCTGCCTTCTAACACAGAAAATTCTGCTTGGGCTCTCCCCCCCAAGGTAACTGCATCTATCCAACATACCCCCTCCACAGTCTCAATCCGAGCTGCTGACAAAGTCACCTTGCAAGTACCCAGAACTAGGACCACCAGAGCACAGGGATCGTTCTGTTTCAGAGCCCCATCCTGGTTTAACTCTCTCCCTGCTATCATCTCCAACACCCCCAAAATTGCCTCCTTTAAAACCGCCTTATGGAACCTACTGTTCAACACCGGCCACTACACCTGTATCTAACAGATGTTCCACTACTCTCGATATGCACCTGACTTGGCCCTCTGGGCTGAATTCCCCCTCTCACCCCCCCCCCGGCCTCTCTTCCCCTCTGTTGATATTTGCATCCTTGAAATGTTTAACAACTATGTAAATCCGTGTTATTCTGTGTGTTTGATTTTTGTAAATCTGTTCACTGTATGTCCCCTCTGTGATGAGGCACCTTTGTAAATGAGCCCCTGGCGTAAAGGATGTAAAGCCGATTGTACAAATAAATAAATAATTAAATAAATAAACATTTAACCTTACTTGGAGAGACTGTTCTGCCTGCCCTGCAGTAGCGGCTGAAGTGGTTGGCAGTCCAGACCCTGCAGCGGAGGTTAGTGATGGGGCACAAAGGTGAGAGCTTCACTGCCCCTCAGGAGAACCCAGCTCACAGTTGTCCTGTTCTCCTCTCCTGTGGAGTTTCCTTGGAGCATTGGACCTGCTTTCTTTACCTTGGGGCTTCAGCTTGTAACTTCATATGGGAGCCAGCTTTTCACTAGACTTCTACTACTGTCTATTGCTGATTATCATCTGCGCAGCCCTTCTGAGCACAGTGCAAGTAGAAGCACTGCTGGGAACTCATATCTGCTTCTGGGACATGTTATTACCAGCCAAGTATCCATAGTTACTTTTGGGACATGTTATTACCTGCCGGGACAGTGCATTGTTTATTTTGTCAGCATGCCACTTCATTAGTTTGGTCAGGATTTGCTCTGGACCTGCACTCTTCTGTGAGACACAGACTTTATTTTTTTGCTTTCTGCACAACTGCCTTTGGAACTTATAACTTTAGACTAAATTTACCCTAACATTAAACATGTGTTTTGCCTTTAAGTTCCTCACAGCACACTGTTTAATTATTTTCTGTCTCCCCTTGTTGCTGTATTAAATTTTAGTATTTTGGGGGGGTCTGAGGGAGGGTGGTTTGGGGGAGGTTAAATTTAGCTGCTTTTAGTTCTTTGTTTTAGGTGGGTCGGATGTATGTGTGGTGAGTGTAACTGACTGGAATGAGTGGTGTCTGAGGATGAGTGTGCTTTGTTTTTCTCTCACTCGGGATGTGCCGAGGGCTAAGCCTCCTTTTATTATTTATTATGCTTCCCAGCTGAGTGCACTTTGCCCCTTTTGTAGCCCTCCTTTATCACCTAAAACAGCTAGGTGCTGTTGAAAAGCTGGTATTTTTAAAACCTATTGGGGCTGGCAGCAATGGGGCGTTGTGAGTCAGGCAGAGGTGAGAAGCATTGAGGCAGTAAGGTGCAGAAGATGCTCAGGAATCAGACAGAATCTAGAAAGGGGTCCCTCGTGTCTGATTTCTGTTTCCAGGGCTCCCACCGGACTGAGTGGGCAGGCAACCAATGGGGCTGCAACAACCTCCTGTCCCCTCCAGACAGTGTTATGCAATGCCAGATCAATGTGGAATAAGACCTCTATTATAGCAGATTTAATTTCTTCTGTTGATCTGGCTTGCATCATGAAGACCTGGTTGGGTGATGATGCTGGTCCTGTTTTGGAAGTAGCCACCCCTCCAGTTATACCATGGTACACTGCCCATGACGGGAACGTGGGGGTGGGGATGTGGCTATCTGTTTTAGATCTGTCCTGAACTTCACCATGTACCCAACTGAAATCACCAGATCCTTTGAGTGTGTCACTGTGTGTGGAGGTCCAGGTGCAGGCTGCAGGATTCTCCTTGTCTACCATCCTTTTGGTGCCTGGGCAGAATTTCTGCAGGAGGTCACTGATTTTGTCATCAGAGAGGTGTTGGAGTCTCCCAGATATTTAATACAGGGGGATTTCAATGCTTGGATTGATGATGAATCATTGCAATTGGGTTCAGATCTCCTTCAGTTAATGTCATCACTGGGCCTGTCACAAGTTGTCACTTCTACAACCCACCACCGTGGGCACATGCTGGATCTGGTGTTCTCCCTGGAACTTGAGATGTTGAACCTCAAGATTGATCAGGTCATTTGGTCTGATCATTACATGGTGGAGTTCTCTTTCAGGGACCCCTCTGATAGTCCTTTCTATGACAGATATGATCAGCTAATGCCCTTTAAGGGGATTGTTCCCCAATGGACTACTGGCAGCAGCTGACCTATCCAAGGTGGCCGCTGCATGTGCTATTGGCATGGGTGAGGCAGTCACCTTGAATAACAAGGTGATTTCTTGGGCACTCAATGCCATAGCACCAGTCCATGTATGACCCAGGTCCTCTCACTTGAGATCCCCTTGGTTTGATCAAATCAGATCGAATCAAATCAAAATGTATTTATTAGAAACTCAATTCCACATGTTCAAAGTACTTGTACAACTTATATAAGGCTTATATACAGACAAACAGATAAGATTTAAAACTACACAATTTTTTAAAACCCATATAATTAAATCTAAAAGTTATGAAGGAAACTTTAAGCAGACATCATAAAAGTCAGAAAATGACAAATAATCAGAGAAAGGCCAGATCAAATAAATATGTTTTTAGAGCAATCTTAACACTCTGGATGGCCAGGCACTCTCTCACCTAATGTGGTAGAGAGTTCCACAGGGTAGGGGCCACAAAATCAAAATAACGGGCCCCTAAAGTCTTAAGTTGAACCCTGGCAACCTCCAGCAATCCCTCATTGGAGGAGTGGAGTAGGAGGAGGGGGTGGTAGGGACAATGGAGATCTTGCAAGTACCAGGGTCCCTGACCATATAGGGCCTTACAGGTCAGTAACCCGACCTGGTGGCAGCCAGTGCAGTCCACGGAGCACAGACGTGATGTGGCAAGATCTTAAAGAGCCAGTCAACAGCCTGTCTACCACATTCTGCACCAGCTGCAAGTGGTGAATATCAGCACCTAGAAGCCCTAGGTAGAGGGCATTGCAGTAGTCATGGCTGGAGGTCACAAAGGCATGGATCAAAGTTGGAAGATAGTTGGGTGGGACCAGATGTTTTATCTGGGTGACATTCCTCAGATGGTAAAAAAGAGGTCTTGACTAAGGCCGACACCAGAGATTTGAGTGTCAGACCGTCATCAAAAATAATACCCAGATTCCACTCCCGGTCAGACGTCGCCAGTTGAATGTCCCTGAGCCAAAGCCTGGAGGGCTGCCCCACTGGCAATTCCATACCCTGACAACCTGGGTCCACCATCAATATTTTGGTTTTATGACGGTTCAGCTGCAGCCAATTGCACTCATCCAGTTCTGGATCATGGAGAGGCAGTTGTTAAAGACTGAGAGCTGCATCCTGCTCTGGCACAAAAGTTATGTATGTAGTAGTACAAATTTTATTTATACAGTATAGCACCAATAGGGCTATAAAATGCTCTGTTTACAAAGTGAATCTGTGTACATTGTTACATTAAATAAACATCAAGTACAAAATAGTTTACACCAAATACAAAACATTTATCATTAAATACAGAGACAATTACATAACAATTATCATCAGATACAAAAACAATACATAAGACCAGCTTACATAAACTATCACAAGCAAATGCCAGTACTTATAAAGTCTATGCCCTTTCTAATAGAGTTTTAGGCAAATTCCACAACTTAACTAGAATTATTGCACTTACATCAAAGGGAATACTCCTGATTTATAGCAGTCTTGAAACTATCCCTTGTAAATACCTGGTTTCAATCAATCAACCAATCACTTTCTTTAACCAGGCATAAACACCATTGAGCAAGCTCATTTTCAAGGTTGTCCTGGGCATTAATACAATACAGTTCACTTCATAAGATTACAATTATGGTGGACAGTGGTGCAAAAAACAAAACAAAAAAAAAACATTGTGAAGGTGCCGGTCAATATGGGCCTATACATACCGGTCAACATAATTAACATGCAAAGGTACATAATGATAAGCTTTACTGGAATGAGAAGAGACAACAATTCCATATAGTCTCAGCTAAGTAAGAGCTCATACTTAAATGATAAAAAATAAGGAGGTATTAAGGAATAGGGTAGAAATTGGGGTGAAAGAGTAGGCAGCCAAGAGGGAGGCCAGAATAGGTAAAAGGTAGAAAATAGGCAGGGCCATCTCGGATAAAGGGGACTAGGCTTGTACGTCTTAGGTTTCTGTTGTTAGGAATGTGGGGTGGATGAGATACTTTGGCATAGGATTTGAGAGTGGCACCCAGGGCTTAGGGGTCATAGGCGTCTGAAACAGTTGCATGATTCCTTCAGCTAATCCATTAATAGAGCTTTGAATGAGAAAATGCTTGGAAGTGAGGATAATTTTAAGGAGTCTTGCATAGTGTTCCAAAGTGATGGAAGTGAGAAGTTGATTGCTGCTGAGCCAAGGGTAGTTTTCATTCTAGGAATCTAGAAGCAGATTATGGAGAAGCGTCGCATCTCCATTAATTGTCATGGAAGTGCATTCCAGCTGGTTGTGGCTTTATATTCAAATGTCAATTTACTAAAATTGTTGGTTGTTTTAGGTTGTATAAATTCCCTAGCTGTTTTTAATCTCAGATTCAAACCATGATTTGGTCTATGCAGCTTTTCCTTTAAATGTGGTGGGACCTCATTTTTTATTATACCCCAGACTTGATTTATCCATATTTTCTTTCTTCTTTGCTATAGTGTGTTCCAACTTAGTGCGCTATACATAACACCATGATGTGTATGAACTTTACAATTTAACTCATACCTTACCAATCTATCATAAGAATGGTTCAATTTGGTTAGCTGTTTTTTGTCAGCGTGCCAATATATATGGCATGCACAGTCCATGACTGGCAAAATTAATTGATTAGCAATCATGGAACGTACATTCAATGTGGTACAGTTTTTAAACCACCTCATAGCTCCTATACAAGCATTTTTTTTTATTAAGTCTGAAATGTGATAGGCAAATGTGAGATGTTGGTCTATATAAACCCCCAGATATTTATAAACTTCCATTTGAGTTAACATTTTCCCTCTCTGGTCCTGATCTTCATTTACATTCCTTTGTCTGTTTCGATTTGTTTGGAGCCGAAAAACATGGCCTGGGTCTTTTTGTTGTTTATTACCAAACCCAGGGAGGTAAAATGATCCTGCAACATCAAAAATAATGTTGTAGCTTTGATTCAACCTCTCCCTGGGAACAACCATCTGCCAGCAAAACTGTATCGTCAGCATATAGCCAAATGTTAGAAAATTTAATTTTTCCGGAAGGCTGTTAACATATATATTAAACAGCAATGGGCCGAGAATCGACCCCTTGGGGACTCCTTGGGTAATAAACTGTATTTGATTGAAATCCATTGGCAGCTACTAACTGAGTTCTTTCAGTCAGATAAGATTTAAACCATTAGCATGTTTCATCAGTCAATCCCATGCCTCTGAGACTACCCAATAAAGTTTTTTGATCCACTAGATCAAATGGCATTTGATGGGTCCACGTATACAGCGCCCACGGATCTTGCCATACCTAGAGGGGTGGCAACCACATCTAAGAGGTCCATGAGCACCGTGGCCGTGGACCTGCCTTTTCTGAATCCTGACTGAATTTTTTTTAGTTTCTCATACTTTACGAGATAACCAACTAACTGTCCATAGACTATCCTTTCTTTTTATTTTCAAATCAAAGTTTATTAATTTTTGAATAATGAGAACAGATCCAGAAAAAGCAATCTGAGTTATACATGAAACCAGAAACAGCAATATACACTGGAATAGACTATCCTTTCTGTTATTTTTGAAGCTGCTGACAATAAAGCTATGGGACGGTAGTTTGATGGATCAGTGGGATTGCCTCCTTTTGCGACTGGAACAACCTTAGCCAGCTTCCAACTCTGTGGTAAAATCCCCTTCCTCAAACTCCAGTTTATTCGATTTCTGAGTACTGAGGATATCTCCACAGCTAAATCCCTTAGTCATTTGTTTTCTATGCCGTCTGCTCCACTAGCCTTATTTATGTGCAAGCTGCCAACAATCTTAATAACCTCAGTTGTGGTTACTGGACTAAACTGGAACATTGGAAGATTTTGTCATACCAGAACCTCTTCACTTACCATCCTTTTTGCATCTAAATTCGTTATCTTGAGGTCTGGCAAAGTTACAAAATAAGTATTTAACATCTCAGAAGCATCTTCTTTCTGTTGTAGTATCCCATTTTCTTTAATTCTTATTTCAGGGTAATTTCTAATGGGATTAGTAAGATTTTTACCAGGGTCCAGTAATCTTTAAGGTATGTTGTTGTTTTAATTTTTTGCTTATAATAATAGGCTTTTGAATTTCTTACCTCTGTAGAAATCCTGTTTCTTAGATGTTTATATTTTATCCATAATTCAGGATCCAACAGTTTATTTGCCCTTTTCCAAAGTTATTTATTTTTCATTATAATTTTGTTATGTTTGCTTACATGCATGTGCAAGAAGCATAGTGCCACCATACAAATTTTCATAGGTGTGCCACTCAGCTTCCAATGTCCTGCTCCCTTTTGCAGGCACTGTCTCACTGCACCAATACATGTCAGAGCTGTCTATGACAGCAGTTCAGATGCAGTGGCATACAGCTGAAAGTGAAAAACTGCTGCAATCAGTGGTGGTAACGTGTAGGCAATTTGCATACTGTAGTTGTCAGTATGCAAATTGTCTGCACGTCACACTGCATCTGAACTGTCTGTCATAGACAGTTCTTCCTCCCCCCCCACCCCGAACACCTACTAGCATGCTGGGAGTCCACTCCAGCATGCTCATGCACTCCCCCCACCAGCACACCGTATGGCTGACAGAGGTGCTCAGTCCCCCTTTGGCTCCACTGCGCTCCTGCCAAAACAGACTTCCAGGTGCCACGCTGAAAGCCCACCCCAACGTGGCAACAGTCCGACATCTGTATGGCCAACATGGGTGCCCAATCCCCCATTGGCTCCACTGGCCCCCCCAAATAGCCTTTCAGATGCCACGCTGGGAGCCCACCCCAGTGTGGCAAAAGTCCTGTGTCCTCTTCTTGAAAAAGGAAGGGAAAAAAAAGCCTGTAAGAAAAAAACGGTCCCTCGTTGACTGTATCACCCCCTCCCCAATCCATGCCCACCATCTGCGCACTCACCTCCCCACACCTCCTCTCACCCCATACTTACATCCAGAGGCTGGTGTGATGATCTTCAGTGGACTGTGAACACGTCTGCACTCTTCAAAGCCATCCGCGAACTGAAGAAATGCCGGTAAGCTATATAATGGCATAAATGGGGGGTTTTCAACTTTGGTGCATATCTCAGCCATTTTTGGAAATTTTTTCACCAAATTTTCAACATGGGGTTCTTGGGACACCACCTCATAAACTGTCATTTTGTTATTCGGTCCTGAAAGGTGATTTCGTGGTCACTGCGTGGAACCACCTTTTGGGATTGAGTAACAAAACGACAGTATCACAGTTCATGAGGTAGGCCCCCAAAACCCTTTGTTGAAAATTTAGTGAAGAAATTCATAAAAATGACTGTTTTATGAGTGTGCACTGCGCAGATTCTATGCACGCTCATAATTTCGCAAGTTTTTAATATTTTCACTCCAGATTTTCAACATAGCCATTCTACCACACCTCCTTATGTGCAGTACAGCTGTAATTTTTCACATCTAGCCCAAAATGTGTTTTCGCACATGTAGTGCAAAATGGTGCAATCGGTGTGCAAAATCAATGTTCAGGACAGATTAAGAAAATCACAGTGACACTGTTCATGAGCAGAGGTCTTAACATGGCTATGTTGAAAATTTGGTGACAAAAGTCCATAAAATGACTATGTTATGAGTGTGCATTGCGCAGTATCCATGCACCCTCGTAAGTTCACGAATTTGTAATATTTTCAGTCCAGATTTTCTACAGTGGCATTTTTCCACACCTCTTTATGAAGAGTACAGCTGTCATTTTTCACACCCTGGCCAAAATGTGTTTTTGCACTTCCGGCACAGAAATGCGTGGTCGCTGTGGGAAATCAGTGTTTGGGACAGACTACAAAAATCACAGTGACACTGTTCATGAGCGGAGGTCCCAAAATGCCATTGTTAACAATCTGCTGCAAACAGTCCCCACACTAATTACAGTTTCTACATACGCTTGTGACTTCACCAGTTTTTTTATATTTTCACTCCAGATTTTCACCATTGCCATTTTTACGCCTCCTCATGAACAGTACAGCTGTCATTTTTCGCATCCTGTTTGAAATGTGTTTTACACCTGTGATGCCAAATGGCATAGTAGCTGTGCAAAATCAGCTTTCGGCTAACAAACTGATATTGCCACTGTTCATGAGGTGGGGGTCACAAAAAACCCATGTTGACAAATTGGAGTGAAAATATCAATAAACACCTAGGGCATTAGGGTTTCCGACCATAACACCACACCCTGTAGAGACTGACAGGCATCAGGGGTGTGACTTGGGATTGTTGCCTGCAATGCTCATACCATTCCACCCCCACCTACACCCTGCAGCCAGTGACAGGCATCGAAGTGTGCCTTGGATTCTTCGGCCCCAAAGTTTACCCCATTCTCCTATACTGTACCCATCTCACCATGTTTCCTTATGGAATGGGGTGAGTATAAGGCCCAAAGACCCCAAGGCAGTCCGTAACACTTGTCGATGTCTGCAGCTTAGGGTGTGGTGAAATGGCGTGGCAGTTATGCCTGATTCCCCAAAGGCACACCTCAATGCCTGTCAGTTTCTGCAGGGTGGTGGTGGGGTTGGATTCAGTTCAAACTTCACTGCCATTCCTATTATGCAGCTCTCTAACTCCTACACTACCAATGCCAATGCCAGCAAGCAAACATTCGGCATTGACAAATGCTTGTTTATTTTTAAACTAATCCATGACAAGCATTTTTGTTTACATTTCAGCCTTTTAATGGGTGGAAACCCATTACATGCATCTAAATATATGGCAGTGAATTCTTCCACTACCATGTTCAAATCTGGTATAAGAAACACCCTATACCATGGCATTTTTGCCAAATAATCCCTAAATAGATGTTTATTAAACTTTGCATAACTTCTGCATTTGAGTTTCTGTCTAGGAGTAGGATTAATTGCTTGCTCCATGTCTATACTACAATGAATAACATTATTGTCACCTAAATTTGGACAACAGACCCTTGTATCATTTACCCATGAATCCGAAAAAACAAAAATTAAGTCCAGCGTACTACCACTACTATTTAAGATACTTTTTCTAGTAGAGGAAGAGATTATTTGAGTTAGATCTAAACTCCACATTAGATTATCTAGTTTCTACCCTCTAGCCCCCCCAATGCTGCATTAAAGTCTCCCAAAAGGATTTTTTCTTGTGACCTATATAGTTCATTAAAATGTGACAAAAATTGTCAAAATGTATCATTTTTACTTTCGGTGGTGAATAAACAGCACCTATAACCAGGTTTTTCAACTCCAAACAAACCAACAGACACTCGATGCCCTCCATTTTCCCAGAATACAAAAGCTCTGAGTGACCTATTGCATGATTTAAATAGATTAAAATTCCACCTGCTCTTGACCCTCTGTCCTGCCTGTGATGGTACTAACCATCCAGGTCAACTTCTGCTTGTTGTATCCTCTCATGAAGCCAGGTTTCTGTCAAAATTATAACATCTGGGTTTTCAACAAAAACCCATGCTCTGAAGGAATCCATCTTGCCAATCAGACTCCTTACATTACCATGTGCAAGGTTGATGGGGTTTCCCTCAGGGCCGGGGTTCAACTCAACATCCCCACATAATACCAGAGATAACCCAGGCACATTTCTGGCTTCCAGGTATCTATATGGTCTAAATGCAAAAGGCACATTTTGTATACTTGATTTGACCAAGTTGAATGTGTTTCTCCCCTTATTACTATTCCTTCCTTTATTGTTCTTTTGGCCATCCACTCCAACATTCTGAAACACACACATACTTCCTAAATGTCTACAAGTCCAAGTTGGGGAATATAAATATAATGCAACAACTAAGCCTACCAACAGCTTTAGCATATTTAAAAACATCTTTCCAAGTTAAAATTATGATTGTTTTAATACTTTCTATAGTATCTATATATTTATCTAATCGCTTCTAGCTCAGAGCTGCTCAGAGTAAACTACAGGATCCCTCTTTCTCTGCCAAGTGGCGCTCGTGCAGTAGCAGCACAAGTTTAAATAGTTATCTGCCACTCCTTCTTTGCTGAAGCAAGCTCCAGTTTCGCCACCCCTCTCACTTGCCGGCCGGTGCTGCAGGACTCATTTACCAGGGATGTTTCATCGGAACAGCTGATATGTCATGCAGAGTAGAGCAATGGCACAAACTCAGAGCAGGTACAGTCAAAATGATGGTGCAGTCACTGGCAGGTGTTACAGAAATGCACAGATTACCTGATAATGGAAGTTCAAACAGCAGTGCGAGCTTTAAAAAGTTATCTGCCCCTCCTTCTCTGCTGATGCAAGCTCCAGTTTTGCACCCCTCTCACTTGGCAGCCAGTGCTGTGGGACTCATTTACTGGGAATGTTTCACAGGAACAGCTGATATTTCATGCAGAGTAGAGCAATGGCACAAACTCAGAGCAGGTACAGTCAAAATGATGTTGCAATCACTGGCAGGTGTTACAGAAATGAAACAGAGTACCGGAGTATCATCTGCATAGTGGTGAAAACTCAGTCCATATTGCCTAATAATGTCTCCCAATGGCAGCATATACACTGCGAACAACATGGATGACAGGATGGAGCCCTGCGACACCCTGCAGGATAGGGGGATGGGGCCAATGGGGACCTCAAGGTGATGAAGACCAGAGGTCAGAGATTAGAGTGTCACTGCAGAGATCCCAGTTGGATGAGGACAAACCAGCCCAGTGTGCTCATTATTTGGAGTACCAGGGGGCAATCACCCATAAGAAGGCAGAGTTCCTGTCAAGGGAGATTGACACAGGGAAGAACCGACCTGCTCAGCTTTTCTGGACTGTTGACAGACTTTTAAATTGAGTCTGTCTCCAGCTGCGGAAAGCTTTTTCTGTTGCACTATACGAGAAGTTTGAAACATAGAAACATAGACTTTGACGGCAGATAAGGACTGCTTGGCCCACCTAGTCAGCCCATTTCCCCTACTTACTGGATATGCTGCAGATCCTATTTAACCAGCAGCCTATTTCTTCCTACCCCCAGAAAAATTGCCTTATGTCTGTTCCATGCATTCTTGAATTCTCCCACAGTTTTAGACCCCACAACCTCCTCAGGAAGGCTGTTCCATGCATTCACCACCCTCTCTGTGAAATAATACTTCCTCACATTGCCCCTGAGTCACCTCCCTCTATCTTCAAATTGTGTCCCCTTATTCTTGCACAACTTTTTTTCTGAAAGATGCTACCCTCTTGGACTTTGTTGATTCCACTGAGGTACTTAAACGTTTCTATCATGTCCCCCCCCTTCTTCAAGGGTATACATATTAAGCTCCTTTAGTTTCTCCTCATATGGCTTCTCTTGCAGACCCTGCACCATTTTAGTTGCCCTCCTCTGGACTGCTTCCATCCTGTTTATGTCCTTGTGGAGATGGGGTCTCCAGAACTGGAGACAGTACTCCAGACCAACTGTCTGTACAGAGGGATAACAACTTCCTGTTTTCTACTGGTGATGCCTCTCCCTATGCATCCCAGTATCCCCCCAGCCCTCCCTACTGCCTTCTCACATTGCCCGCTTACCTTAAGGTCATCTGATATGATTACCCCCAGGTCCCTTTCCATTTTTGTTGTTGTTACTACCTCCATCCCATTGTGTAATCTTCCCCTGGCTTTTTGTTTCCGAGGTGCATTATTTTTTACTTCTTTGCATTGAATCCAAGCTGCCATACTTCTGACCATTCCTCCAACCTTGCCAAGTCCCTTCTCATCCTTTCCATGCCTTCTTGTGTATTAACCCTATTGCAGATATTTGTGTCATCTGCAAAGAGGCATACTTTTCCTTCCAGTTCCTCTGCAATGTCACTTATAAAGACATTAAAAAGGACTGGACCCAGTACTGAACCCTGTGGTACCCCACTAGTAACCCCTCTTTCTTCAGAGTGGACTCCGTTTACAATTACCTTCTGTGTCATGTTGTCCAGCCAATGTTTTACCTAGGCTACCACTCTGGGACCCACTCCCAGGCTGGTTAATTTGACTATTAATCTTTTGTGTGGGACTGTGTCAAATGTCTTGCTAAAGTCTAGATAGGCCATGTCACAGCCCCTCCCTGGTCTGCTACTTTGGTCACCCAGTCAAAGAAATCAATTAGATTTGTCTGACATGACCTTCCTGCTGTGAACCCATGCTGCCTTGGGTCCTGTGCCCCTCTTGCCTCTAGGTACTCAACAATTCTTTCCTTCAGAAGTGATTCCATCACTTTTCCTACCACAGAGGTCAATCTGACAGGTCTGTAGTTTCCTGCCTCTGTCTTTCTCCCACTTTTGAGAAGGAGTATCACATCTGCCTTCCTCCAGTCCTCAGGTATCACACCATCCTTCCATGATTTGTTAAAAAGGGTAGTCAGTGGTGTCACTAGTTCTCTTCTTAATTCTTTTAGAATTCTGGTGTGAATTCAGTCAGGCCCCATTGCTTTGTCCACCTTCAGTTTTAGAAGTTCATTCAGAACCCTTTCTTCTGTGAAAGGACTGGGATCGACCCCCCATCCAGAGTGCTTGTGTTAATTGGATTAGGCACCTCCCCTTCCTCCTCTTTTGTGAATATTGAGCAGAAGTATTCGTTCAGTATCCCTGCTTTTTCACTGTCCCTCTCTGCCCACCCACCGTCCATTCTATTCAGTCTTACCATTCCTCCCTTTGTCTTTCTACACTCCCTGATGTACCTATAAAAGGTTTTATCCCCCTTCTTAACCGACTTGACTATCTTTTCCACAGTTTGCTCGGTTCTTCTCTGATAGGGTGTCCTCCGTCTGGCAAGGGATTCTGCCACCCCAACCGCTCTACGATCTGTAGTGGTCCTCCTGTGGGTTGCCATGGCACTCTGTCTGTCTGGGAGGAGTTTATACCAGTGAAGGTGGCCATAGTCATTGGGGTTATCTCCAGGCTACGGCACATATATGTGAACTGGACCCGGCACCAACGTGTTTTTTGATGAAACATGTTGATGCCGTTGGCCCGGTGTTCACTAAAATTGTCAGGCGTTCATTGTCAGAGGGGGTATTTCCTGATGTCTTGAAAGAGGCCGTGGTGAGGCCCATTCTGAAAAAGTCATCTCTTGACCCTGACATTTTAGCAAACTACCGTCCTGTCTCCAACCTTCCCTTCTTGGGTAAGGTTGTTGAGAAAATTGTGGAGCTACAGCTCGAGGAGCACTTCATAACTTATGACATCTATTAGCATTTCCAGTCTGGTTTCAGATCCAAGCATAGCACTGAAATGGCACTAGTCAAGGTACATAATGATCTCCTCAGGGCGAGCAATAGAGGTGAATGGCCAATTCTCTTTCTCCTTGATCTTTCATCTGCTTTTGACACTGTAGATCACATGGTGCTCCTTGATCACCTTAGAGAGTTTTGTGTACTCACAGGCATTGTCATCCACTGGTTTGAGTCCTTTCTCCCAGGCAGAAAGCAATGGGTGGTTATGGGTAATTTTTCCTCCACCCTTAAGCCTTGCCCTGTGGAGTTCCTCGGGGTCGAGCTTGTCTCCGATGTTGTTTGCAGTGTACATTCTGTCCCTGGGTGAGCATACAAACATACAAAATTGCCAGCAGAAAAAGGCCTTTTGGTCTATCGAGTCTGCTAAATTTTGCAGGTAGCAGCACTGTTCTTCAGCTGCCCCTCCTCCCACCCCACCCTTGATCCTCCTTCTTGCCCTGTCCAAGCCCCTCTTTAACAGCCCACTGTTTCACAGGCTACAATCTCCTATGGTAACCCATTCCACCCAGCCACCACCCTCTCCATAAAAAAGTATCTTCTCATTTCCCTCCTGAACCTTCCACCTTCCAATCTCATGTCATGGATTCCAGTGTCCCTCCCTACCCTTACTTTAAGTAGCCCCTCTGTACCAGTCTTGTTTATTTCTTTCATGTACTTGAATATCTCGATCAGATTCCCCCAGTCCCTCCTTTCCTCCAATGAGTACATGTTCAGCTCCCTTAGTCTACTCTCATATGGTAAGTCCCCCAGCCCCTGGATCATCTTTGTTGCTCTGTGCTGCACCCCTCCCAGTAATTTAATGTCCTTCTTCAGGTACGGGCACCACTACTGCACACAGTATTCATGATGAGGTCTAACTAGCAATCACTACAATGGTAGAATCACTCCCCTTCCTCCTTGATGTTATCCCCCTTGTGATACAACTCAGCATTTTATTGACCCTTGCTGCTGCCTTCCTACTCTGTGCTGAGTTGTTCATTGATCCTGTAATGATCACTCCCAGATCCTTCTCCGCCTCAGTCTCACCTAGCTGTACCCCCCACCCCAAGCTGGAAGTTTCTTCTAGGGTTCTTTGCCCCAAAATGCAGCACTATATACTTTTTGGGATTAAACTCCAGCTGCCAGGTGTTAGACCAGGTCTCCAGCTTTGTCAGATCCTCCTGCAACCCCTGCCCCCCTCTAGGTCATCCACCACTGCCCCCATCTTGGTGTCATCGGCAAACAGGCTGATATTGCTATTGATGCCCATGGAAATGTCTGCAATAAATATCCCAAATAACACTGATCCCAGCACCGAGCCCTGTGGAACCCCACTCATTGATGCCCTTGGGGATCAGAGTCCCCCATCCACCACCACCCTCTGCTGCCTTCCCTGAAGCCAGTTTGCCACCCATCCCACCATTTTTGCTCATGCCTCTGTACCTTCAAGTTTTACTCCAAGTCTCCCATGTGGCACTGAATCAGATGCCTTGCTGAAGTCCAGGTGCAGGACATCTACTGCATGGCCCTTGTCCATCTGCCTAGTCATCCTGTCATAGTAATCGACCAGGTTGGTTTGGCAGGATCTGCCAGAAACAAAGCCATGCTGTCTACTGTCCTGCAATCCAGTTGACTCCAGCAGAGACACCAGCCTCTCTTCCAGGATATTTTCCAGTAGCTTTCCCATGATGGATGTGAGGCTCACTGGTCTATAGTTCCCTGGTTCATCTTTGGAGCCACTCATATGGAGGTGAACCACGTGAGCCAACCTCCAGTTCTGGGGTACACGTCCTGAGTCCAGTGAGGCACTCAATAGGCCTGCCAAGGGCCATGCCAGGAGCTCTGCTAGCTCCTTCAAAACCCTGGGGTGAATGACATCTTGCCCTGGTGCCTTAGCCACTCTCAGTGCCCTCAATCCCTCCAGCACTCTACCTTCTGAGATTTCCTTATCTGTCACCCCCTCCCCTCCTGCCCTCACCCTGACCCTTGGGTATCTCCACCCTTCTCCTTAGGAAACACTGAGCAGAAGTAGTCATTTAGCACCTATGAATTTTTGTCCCCCTTCGTAGACCATCCCCCCACCCTTAATCCTTACTATCTGGTCCTTACAACTCCTTTTTTCCCTGATTTACCTGAAGAAGTCCTTCTTCCCCTCCTTAATGACCTGCACTAGTCCAATTTCTCTGGACTCTTTGGCTGCCTTTATAGCCCTAGTGACTTCTCTCGCTTCCTTCTGGCATTCCTCCCTGTCCTCCCCCTTCCCAGTTTTTTGGTATCTCCTGAAGGCAGCTCTTTTCTTCCTTACCCTATCCATAACTCCCTTGCTTACCCAGCTAGGTTTTTTAGCCCTAGCCTTTTTAATCTGGGCCTTGCTGCAGGATTTGGTTGCCTTCACTATCCCAAGCTTTATGAGCTCCCACCTCTGGTTCATGTCCATATTAGGCTGAATTCTGGCTAAGTACCCTTGCACCACCTCACCCATGCTCTCAAAGTCTGCCTTTCTAAAGTTCAGAACCTTTGTGTTGGATACCACCCCTTTCTTACCCATATACAACTGGAACCATACTGTCCGCTGGTCACTCCCCACCAGTGGTTCTTCCACCTTCAGTTCCCTTACACACTCCCCTTTAGTCAGCATGAGGTCAAGGGTGTTCCCTTCCCTGGTTGGCTCACTGACCATCTGCATCAGGAAGCTGTCCTGGATGGTGTCCAGCATTACCTGCTCTCTAATACACTTGGTGGCAGGGGTACTCCAATCCACTCCAGGCAAGTTGAAGTCCCCCACTATCACCACACACCCCTTCCTGCTGGTCCTCTGGATCTGCCCCACTAGTTCCCTATCTAAGTCCTCTGTCTGGGAGGGCAGCCTGTACATCACTCCCAGCCTTACTGTCTTATTCATGGAATGCTGGATTTGCATCCATAGTGACTCCATTCTGCCCTCTTCCCCCTTCTCCCTTACCCACTACAGTCCCTCTCTCACATAAAATGCGACCCCTCCATTTCTATTAACTCTATCCCTATAGAATATCTTGTTCCCTGGAACCACTAGGTCTCAGTCATGGTGTTGGGTGACCCATGTTTTGCTGATTGCCATCATGTCCACCTCCCCCTCTGCCATGAGTGCCTGCAATTCTGCTATTTTATTCCCCAAGCTTCTAGCATTTAAGGTGACCACCTTTCAGCCCCTTATCTTCTCTCCCCCTCTCCTGCCCCCCCCCTTTCTGGCACCTCCTCTGGCATTTGCTCCTAGTCCTATGTCATTGTTATGGGGCGTAAGCCCACATGGTGTCACATTCTGGGGCTTCTGCAAACCTCCAGCCCTCTTACTACCCCCTCTCCTGATTTAAATTATTTTTTTCTTTTATGTACTCCCCAATCTTCTGCTTCAGCATTCTCTTGCCTTCTTCATTTAAGTGTAGCCTATCCTTAGCGTATAAAATGCTGTCTTCCCATGTCACCCCCCCACTAGCCCAAACCCTATTTCCTGACACCAGGTTCCGAGCCATTTGTTGAAATCCTGTGTTCTCTGTTTTCTTGCTGTGCTCACTCAAGGAACTGGAAGTACCTCTGAGAAAATTATTCAACTTCCTGCCCCCTCACAAAGTGGTCCTAGTTCCTCAAACCTCCTCCTCACTACCTCTACTGTCCCATCAGCCAGATCGTTTGCGCCCAAGTGCAGATTCAGGTGAGACTTTTCCCTGCGTCTACTGGCAAACTTCAGCAGTGACTGCTCCACTCTTCCCGCTGTCATTCCTGGCATAGCCTCCACCCAAATGTGATTATGCCTCTCCCCTTTGGTGCCCTACCTGACCCCTAGTACTGAGTCCCCCAGCACTAGGATTCTATGCCACTTTCCTTCTGCATGCCTTCCTTATTCCCACCCCCTACCTCCCATCCCCTCTTTGTCCTGCTACACCTTATTCCCTCTGACTATCCCTAATGTAATTCCCTCAGCAGTACTCTCCCCTCTGTTTCTTTCTGCCTCATTGTCATCCTGCACATCATTCATCAACCCTTCTTTCTCCTGCACATTATTCCCCACAACTTCCCCAGAGCAGTACTCCCCCTTTCATCTCTTTCAGCCTCTTCTCCATCAGCCTCTTCATCCTTCTGCACATTGTTCCACCCATCTACCATGGAAGTAATCCCCTCAGCATACACCCCTCTTTAGCCCTTTCAGCCTACCATCCATCAGTTGCTCCTCCAATCTAACCCCCCTGTCTCATTTCCCTCCTGCACTGCAGAATGCTTTTCCTCCGCTCCTTCACCTTCATTTTCTGCTTCCTTCCCTATATTATCCTGACCTCCCACCTCCTTGTCCATTACCACCACCCCTCTTCCTTTCCTTTCCTTCCTCCCTTGTCCTGCTCATGTCTTCCCTTTGGCCCAGTTTCTCTCGAAGCAGTGTCCCCAAGCCTGGGTCCCCCTTGTGCAGTGCCCCCTCCATTAACCTATTCCTCATCCTTTTACCTATTGATGCAAACTGTCCACCCCCCTCAGCCTCCCCTACCACCCTGCATTGTATAGCCATTATCCTCCTTGGCTCACCTTGCAATCTCCAGTTCCTCCTGCTGACCCATGATCTCCTTCTTCAGTTGTCCTATTTGAATGCACACTATACAGCCCCACACTCTCCATGCCATTTTAAGAAAGACTGGTGCTCCACACTTGTTGCAGCCTATCACCCTCCCCAATATCTGCTTTGCCCACCAACGAACCCCATCCTTCCAGAGGATGGATATCCTGCCTACCTCAAAGCTCCCCCCCCCACTCTAGCCTTACTACACATGTTTTTCCTGGTCTTTACATCCCTTATCCCCATCCACCAGTAAATCAGGTTGTGCTGCTTACTTTACACACTCCCCTCCTTATGTGCTTAGCACCTAATGAGAATCCTCCTTCTGCTATTCCTACCCTACCTTACCCAAGTAAAGCCTAATGAATACTACTTGATATTTCTATCTGGCCATTCCACAATAGTGCAAAATAGAACATATCACGCTAAAATAGGTGTTGTGCATTTAACCAGAGTCACAGTTTCTTCCTAATCAGTTCCAGAGTCAGTTAATACTTAATCAGCAATCCCTTAATTAATACTTACTTAAGCAGTATTTATTACCCATATAACATGTGTAATGTCCTTACAGCATTACATGTAACTTGCATAGTACATAGATTGAGATCCCTTACTTAGCTGTACATACCTACTCTCTACTGTCCTTCTACCCTGCTTGATCAGTATTGCCACTAAATGCTCTCAGCAAATCCCAGACAGTATTGCCATTAACTCATTGTGTCCTAGTCACCGCCTGGAGTCGGCAGATCAAGTGCTCCAGTGTGCCTGAGGATGAATACAGACATCAGCTGTAGATTCCCTGTGTGCCCTTGCAACGTTTGGAGATGTCAGTAAAACATTTTAATTTTACTTGCCAGCCAATCCAGATAGGGCTTATTAACCCTCTCTGGGTGATTTTCCACATTTTAAGCATCTTAGGATTGGCTGGCAAGTTTAGGGGGCCAATTTGAAAATCATTAGAAAACCCCATTTTTAGTGCTGGTGTCCTCATTTTGCTGTTGCATTCAGGAAGTATAGGAGTTGAGCTGCGAATCATTCAAAAGAGTTTGTTCCATAATTGCCGAACTCCCAATATTGCCTCACAGTTACTACTCTGATTTCAGGTATTTTATATATATATTTTTTTTTTACATTTATTGGGTTAGTGCTGAGTTTCTGTGTATTTAGGTTTTCAGAGAGTCATGTCACCGAGAAGCAGAAAAACTGGAAGTAGGGCTTCTCAGTCAAAACAGCTCTCAATCCAGGCTCCTTATTGTTTATTTTTTATTTTATTACTTTCTTGCCTGTTTCTTGTCCTGTGTATGGATATTATCTGGGCACAGTCTGTGCTAATGTGGTGTCTTGAGAGGGTGGAAGGGAGTGGTGAGATCACCAGGGAAGGTTTTCCTTTTATTGGGTATATTGGGGAGGGAGACACCTGGAAATGCAGTTTACAGGATGGCGCCATGTGTTTGCTGGTTGGAAGGAGTGCTTTGTGGAGGGTGTTTGACCAGGGTGGAGAATGTACCAAACACAATGCTGTTTTATTATGGTACTGCTTTTTGGGGGCTGGGGATGGACTGAACAGCAGCAAATGTTGTTTTGTATGTTGCCAGGTATGGAGAACCACTGGATCCCAGGAAATCCATTGTGTGGGATGGCGACTGGTGTTTTGACGTTGGGGTGGGAGAACCCGGACACCTAGGCACCCATTTTGTGTGATTGCGCCATGTGTTTGCTGTTTGGAGGGAGACCCGTGACACCAGGAAATCCATTTTGTGTGATGGTAATGGGCCACAGATGGTGGTGGGATCCCACCCCCAACAACAGGGAATGCTGTTGGTGGAATGGTGCCTGGTCTTCCAACACCTGGCACCATCCAACAGACAGTGGCACCTGGTGTCTGTGTGCCCCCACACCCTATGACGCCTGCCACCATCGCACAAAATGGTTTCAGTGGTGTCAATGTCCTTGCTCCCACCATCAAACACACAGCATCATGACACAAAATGGATCTCACAGACAACAGTGGTGAGGATGGAACTACTTTACTTACAGAAGGATGACACAGATGAGAGGATGGAACTACTTTATTGACAGACGGATGACAAACAGAGGAGAGGTTGGAACCACACCGGGTAATGATGTTGAAATCACTTCAGTGCAGTGACAGCATCATGGGATGCCATCTGAAAAGGTAAGAAAAATGTAATTGTGGTGATTGTAATAATTGCTTTGACATTTGTGACATTTGTTGACATTCTGTTTTCTGTGTTGCAACTTTGGGTGCCAATGTGCACATGCTTGTATGTGTTGTGATGTTATGCCCTGTTGCTCATTCTTACATGTGGGTGTACAAAAGAGTGTGCCGTCGTGCACCTTCTAATATTTGGGACTATTCAGTGTTGAATGTCATTGCATATGTTGATGTGATAGAAAGGCATGACAGATTGGTCTTTAGTACGAAAGTACTAAGTGGATACATCATGAGTAGGTGTGTGATGCAGAATATATCTGAATGATTGGCACGTGAGCTGGTGGAATATCTTGAATGAGTGATGGAGTGTAGCATTGCCAAGAATAATGGTTGCGTGAGTTGCCTGAGTTCACGTGCCACTAGTTCAGATCTATTCTGTATCACACACCTGACCATTAGAGTGATTTTATACAATAGGACTGTTTTGTGCTGGGGGTATTTTTGTGTGCTGTAATCAGTAATATAGGAAGAATTAGTGTAATATGTGGAGATATTGTGATATTTGGAGTTTTCAGACTGCAGTGAGAATACTTTTTCTGCTCACTCCAATTGTATAATAATTGCTTTTAGTTTTAGAAAACTGAACTTGATGTCTTTCAGGTAGCACAAAAAAAATTGATTATAACTGAATGTTTGGAACAGTTAGCAAGGTAATTTGTGCTGAAGAAGTTACCTGCTGATACTTTGTCTTTTGCATATACCTTAAAAGTTATGCACATTTGTTTGCGGTGGTGTGTGTGCGTGTGTGTGTGCACATGTGCATGTGAGTGTGTGTGTGTCTGACATTTGTCTGTCAAGACTCACCTAAACAGCTTGAATAAAATGCACTTTTCTGACACTTCAGCAGGTATAAAAAAACTGTATTGATTACAATTGAATGCATAACACCATTGGAAAGGCAATTTTATGCTGATCAGCTTTGTTGCAGATATTTTGTGTGTATCATGTATACTTTAGGAGCTATTCGCATTTGTTTATGGTACAGTGTGTATGGCTAACATTTTTTCCATCAAGACTCACCTAAGCAGCTTGAATAAAATGCACTTTTTTGGCACTTCAGCAGGTATTAAAAAAAATGTATTGATTACAGTTGGTTGCATAGCACCATTGGCAAGGCATTTTTGTGCTGATCAACTTTCATGCTGATACTTTGTGTGTATCATGTATACTTTTGGAGTTATATGTATTTGTTTATGATATGGTGCGTGTGATTGAGATTCATCCTTCAAATCTCACCAAGCACCTCGACTAAAATGGGGAAAAAGTATGTTTCATAGTAAAAATATATCTTTGTTTTTAACAAACATAATATTAAAACACCACCTAATGTCTAGATGCTTAACTTGGTGTTGATATTTCACATATTTTCCAACAAAAAATGGCTTATGTTGCCTTTTTTAGTGAAAAAATATTTTTTTTGCCATTTTGACCAGCATAGAAAAAAAGCTAAATTACTTATTATTACATGCATGCCACCATTGGAAAGGCAATTTTGTGCTGAATAACTCTGCTACTCATACTTTGTGTCTAGCATGTACTGTTATTGAGCTATTAGCATTTATTTGTGACATGCTGACTATGGCTGGATTTTGCTTAGAAAGGCCCAGGATTCATGGTTAAAAGTACACAGGAGATTCAGGAGGCAAGTGGTGCAATCTCAGAGTGCTCCTGTGGAGGCAATGAGTTAAAGAGACTCACCATTTTCCACAGTCCAAGTTCTGCAAGTAGTGATCAGACCCTTTCTAATCTTTTCCTCCTCCCTGAATATGGTCAGATTCAGGCTTGTTGCTCCTCCCTGGAGATGGCTCCACCTTCTTTCCTAGCCATTTAATAGAAGTCTGGGCTGGGGTAGGTGGGTAAGAAAAAATCCTCCCCTTGCTGCAGCCATCGGATTTGCGGCTCCTCTTTTCTTGCTGATGCTGCTGGTTTGCAGCATCAGCAAGAGTCATTAGACAATACAGTGTGAGTTTTAACTGCTATGCAGGTGATACCCAGTTGTACCTGTCCTTTGCCACTGGTACACCTGTGGCTGTGGAGGCGCTCAATGATTGCCTGGCTGAAATCAATGACTGGATGGCCTCCAGCTGTCTATGACTTAATCCGGACAAGACAGAGGTACAGTACTTGTGATTGAGCCAGGTCATGGAAGTGCCATCACTGCTGGGATGCCGGGTTTATATCTGGGTCCGATGATGTTGATGGCCGTCCACGAGTCCGAGATGTTGGCATGATCCTCAATGATAGACTGACTCTGGAAGAACAGGTGTCAGCTGTCATTCTAAGTGGTCTGTTTCATCTAAAAACATTGCCAGGATCAAATCACTGATTTCACTGGATGACATGCCAGTCCTTGTTCATGCTTTTGTGATCTCTAGGATTGACTACTGTAATGCTCTCTACCTCAGGATCACTGGAGATAACCTCTGCCAAATGCAACTAGTTCAAAATGTTGCAGCTAGGTTATTGACTGGTCTTCCATGCTCCAGCCATATAACTCCAGTATGACTGTCATTACACTGGTTGCCTCTCAGGTGGAGGGTATTCTTGAAGGTGAATCTTCTCACCTATAAGGTCCTACATGGGCTAGGCCCTGGCTACCTGACAGAACTCTTGACATTTAGCTCCTTGGTGTGCTCCCTCTGCTCCTTGACCAGGGGCCTCCTAGAGATTTACAGGATCAGGTTGGAAACTTCTGATGACAGGGCTTTTAGTGTCGCTGGCTCGGTCCTGTGGAACACGTTAACAACTTTGCTCAATAAGGCCTCATCGGTCGAGGTTTTTTAAAATGGTTTAAAGGCACATCTTTTTGTCCTGACCTTCTCGAATGAGATAATATAAGTGTGCTCTGATTGTTAATTGATTTTATAGATCAAAGATTATATTTTTATTAATCTGGTTACCTTCATTGCTGGCTGTATGATTTTATTTATTTTGATATTTCTTATTTACTCCTTTACTATCTCTGCTTTCATTGTGTGTATACAGTGCTCAGAGCCTCCGGGACTGGGTGCTTTATAAATAAAGTTTGCCTTGTCTTGCCTTGCCTTATAGAAGCAGTTATAGATGAGAGGCAGCAAATAGTTACAGAAATGCAATGGGCAGAAGAATATTTGAAACTTAAACTAGAGGATGCTGAATTAAAGAGAAATTTGGATAACATCAAACAGAAACTCACAGAGTATGAGAAAAGAATAAAACAACAAAAAATCAGGGGGATGCAAATGATTACAGTGACAATCAAGTATACAATTATAAGAGTTTTAGTACAAGGAAAACAGGATCAAATGCAGGCTATGGTGCACATACAGCATGGATAGTGACAACAGTTACACCAGGGATTCACAAAAACCAACAGCACAAGGTAAGCCTTTTTATTAAGGCTGCTGTGGGCCAAGCCCTGCAAATGTTTTGCTATCACAGTAGAAAAATGGAGCTCATCAGATTCCAAATGGACTTCACAAAGTTGAAGTTGGATTACAATTACTCCACTAGAGCAGTTTGGCTTTGGTGTGTCCCTGTGCCACATTATTTTGGACAGAGAGCGAAAGAGAAAAACTGAAACTGTCTGATTCATTCATACATCTCTTCTACAGAGACCATACTCATGCCAGCTCAAATTACAGTCAGTGGATGCACACAGTGTAACTTCACTATTTGGAAAAGGAAAAGAAAAACAAAGCTACCTCTCTCTCTCTCTCTCTCTCTCTCACTCACTCCCTCCCACTCTCTCTCTCCCTCCTTCCCATGTGGCATTTCAGTTATATGGGATGTCCACTTAAAACACATTCCTAACAGTTGTGTTTTACTGAGCCTGGGAGTAAACAAGTATTATCAGTTTAGGAGATCTGCAACAGTTAATGTGTGTGTGTGTGTGTGTGTGTTTGTGTTTGTATGCGTGTGTTTTCCACTTTGTTAACCCTTCCCTGGTACATTAACCTTTTCCTAGTCAGCTTGCAAATGGCTGTAATGCTATATGTTAGCAGTGCACAGTTCAGAACATGAAGCAATGCATGTGCGCTAGTGTGTGTGTGTATGACACTTTGTTCTAGTCCTGCTGGTTATCATAGATACATACACTGATACATAGAAGTTGATGGCAGATAAGGACCACTTGATCCACACAGTCTGCCCTATTAATCCCTATCTAGTGTGAGGCCCCATGCCCATAATGAACTCTGGAGTCCCACCTCTTGCCTCCAGGATACCCCTGTGTCTACCCCACTTCTTCATAAATTCTGTGACTGTTTTAGTCCCTACAACCCCCCTCTGGTAGGCTATTCCAGGCATCCACCACCCTCTCCATGAAAAAATATTTCCTCACATTTCCCCTAAGCCTTTCTCCCTCTAACTTCATTTTCTGTCCCCTTGACTTGGAGCATCTCTTACTTTTGAAGATGCTTCCTTTCTGTACTCTGTTGAGTGATGTATTTGTACGTCTCATTCATGTCCTCTCTCCCTCCTTTCCTCCAGGGAATACATATTTAACTACTTCAGTCTTTCCTTATAGGTATTATGCCACAGGCTCTGCACCATTTTAGTTGCCCTCCACTACACTGCCTCCACCTTGCCTATGTTCTTTCTCCAATGGGGCCTCCAGAACTGGATGCAGTATTCCTGGTGCAGTCTCATGAGTACCTTATACAGAGGCAAGATGACCTGTGTCTTTCTACTCATGATAACCCTATGTATGCATCCAAGAAACTGGCAAGCCTTTCCAGCTGCCTTATTACACTGCCTAGTTTCTCTTAGGTCCTCCGAGTTCATAATTCCTGGGTCCCTTTCCTGCTTCATGACTGTCAGTAGCTTCCCACCTAGTTCCTACTTTGCTTCTGGGTTCTTGTACCTTATGTGCATGATCCTGCACTTCTTTGCACTGAATCCCAGCTGCCATTCTTAAGACCATTTCTCAAGTTTTTTAGGTCTTCCTCATTCTTTCAACACCCCCGGCATGTCCACCTTATTTCAAACCTTTGTATTATTTGCAAAGTGGCATAGTTCCCCTCCAGTCCCTCTGCAATGTCCCAAGTAAAGATATGGAAAAAAAACTGCCCCACCACTGAGCCCTGCGGCACCCTGCTCATCACTTTTGCCTCTCCAGAGTGTTCACTGTTTACCACAACCCTCTGAATCCTGCCATTCAGCCAGTTCTCCACTCACCGAATTATTTTATGATCCACCCATAGGCTGCATAGTTTGTTAATCAAACTTCTATGTGGGACAGTGTTGAAGGCCTTTCTGAAGCCCAGATAGGCCACATCCACTGCACTACCCTGGTCCACTACCTTAGTTACCTAATCAACCCACAGATCAGTACAATGAGTTAGTTCAAATCACAGTGTTTATCCTATATACAATAAAAGATAGGGTTAGATGTATAAGTAAATAAGTGCCATATATGGCAGTGTATGTGTGTTAAAGTGTATGTGTGGCAATGCTCTGTGTGTGTAGACAGTGAACTATTGTGTTATGGTTTAATATATATGCATATATGTGTATATGTATTAGTCAGTGTGTGTGTATCACAACAATTAGAAAGTGCAGTTACTGTAGGTGGCTCAGTGGTTAGTGCAAAAATTGCTCCTGTACATTCCCCCACTATCTTAATCAGTTTCAGCCTTATGCATGTCATTGCTGATTTAAATGAGGTGTCAACTGGCAACCCCCAGCCTCCCATGTCCCTCGGTGCCTGAAAAGAAGAAAATGGTCCCTCAATGCCTTTTTTTTAATCTGTCAAAATGTATGTAGGCAATATACTGCTATGTTATACTGGAATATATATGCATATACAGTATGTGTATATGTATTAGTCAGTGTGTGTATCACAAGAATTAAAAAATGCAGTTATTGTAGGTGGCTCAGTGGTTAGTGCAAAAATTGTCAGTCTACATTCCCCCACTCTTAAGATCAGTTTCAACCTTATGCATGTCATTGCTGATTTAAATGAGGTGTCAACTGGTAACCCTACCCCCGCATCCTCCAAAGTCTCTCAGAGCCTGAAAAGAAGAACATGGTCCCTCAATGTCTTTTTTTAATCTGCAAAAAAAGGTCCATTGTTGTTGCAACCCCACCTCAGCCCTGACCTCCTACTGAGCACCTGACCCCACACCCCAGAACACACACACACCTCACTCACCTGAAGAGATCTCAATGTGAAGATCCACACTCCCATGGAAGACACGTCTTGCTGCTGGAACTGGTGAATGCTGTATGAGAAATAAGGTAAGTGCAGTTGAAATCCCATTGAAATACAGTACATTGAACTGTATTTACCTTATTTATCATACAGTATATCAGTCACCAGTTCAAGCAGCAAGATGTGTCATCGATGGGAGAGTGGATCTTCACACTGGGACCTGTTCATGTTAATGAAGGTGTATGGGGAAATCTGGAGATGTGGGTCGGAGGATGCTAAGTGGGAGGTCAGTCTGGGGGGGGATGTGGGAGTTGCATCCTTGCCCAGTCTGCCCTATTAATCCCTATCTAGTGTGAGGCCTCATGCACAAAATTAACTCTGGAACCCCCTTGCCTCCAGGATACCCTTGTGTCTATTCCACTCCTTCTTAAATTCTGTGACCATTTTATCCCCTTACATGCCCTCTGGCAGGCTATTCCATCTGTCCACCACCCTGTCCATGAAAAAATATTTTCTTGCATTCCCCTAAGAATTTCCTCCAACTTCATTTTGTGCCCCCTTGACTTGGAGCATCTCTTACTTGGAAGATGCTTCCTTCCTTTAATCTGTTTATACTGGGGATGTATTTGTATGTTTCAATCATGTCCCTCCCTTTCCTCCACTGAATACAGATTTAACTCCTTTAGTCTTTCCTCCTAGGTCTTATCTTGCTGGCCCTGCACCATTTTAGTTGCCCTCCACTGCACTGCCTCTATGCTGTCCATGTTCTTTCTCAGATGGGGCCTCCAGAACTGAACACAGCATTCCAGGTGCGGTCTCATGAGTGTCTTATACAGGGGCAAGATGACTTTCCCTCTTTCTACTTGTGATACCTTTCCCAATGCAGCCAAGCATCTGGCTAGCC
This sequence comes from Neoceratodus forsteri, assembly GCA_016271365.2. Lineage (NCBI taxonomy): Eukaryota > Metazoa > Chordata > Ceratodontiformes > Ceratodontidae > Neoceratodus > Neoceratodus forsteri. The sequence goes on from CM028132.1 coordinate 632,000,078, forward strand.
TTTCCAGCTTCCTTATCACACTGCCTGAAGTCCATATAGGCCACATCCACCGCACTTCCCGAGTACACTACTTTAGTTACCCAGTCATGCTGTAGATCAGTACAGTGAGTTAGTGCAAAACACAGTGATTAGACTATCCTAAATACAATAAAAGTTAGGGTTAGATATATAAGTAAATAAATGTCATATATGGCAGCGTATATGTGTGTGTGTGTGTGTGTGAGACAGTGCTCTGTGTTTGTAGACAGTGCACTGTTGTATTATACTAGAATATATGCACATTTATATGTATTAGTCAGTGTGTGTGTATCATAATTAAAAAGTTCAGTTAGGTGGCACAGTGCTTAGTGCAGAAATTGCTAGTGTACATTCCCCCACTATCTAGATCAGTTTCAGCCTTATGAATTTCATTGCTGATTTAAATGAGGTGTCCACTGGCAACCCCCCACCCCCCACCCTTCGATGTACCTTGGATCTTTAAAAGAAGAAAATGGTCCCTCAATGTCTTTTTAATCTGTTAGAAAAAAGGTTCATCTCTAATGCAACCCTGTACCCCTAGCATGGCCTACCACTGAGCCCCTTCCACCCCTTACCCCCCAGATCTCCACACACAGCCTCACTCACCTGAACAGATCCCAGTGTGAAGATCTACTCTCCCATGGAAGACACGTCTTGCTGCTGGAACTGATGAATGCTATATGAGAAATAAGGTAAGTGCAGTTGAAAACCCATTGAAGTACACTGAATCACACTTACCTTATTTCTCATATAGCAGTCACCAGTTCCAGCAGCAAGATGCATCTTCGATGGGAAAGTGGATCTTCACACTGTGACCTGTTCAGGTAAATAAGGGTGTGTGAGGAAGTCTGAAGGTGCGGGTTGATGAGTGCTTAGTGGGAGGTTGGGCTGGGGGTGTGGGAGTTGCATCACCACCCAGTCTGCCCTATTAATCCCTATCTAGTATGATGCCCCATGCCCAAACTGAACTTTGGGGCCCCTCCCTTGCCTCCAGCATACCCTTGTGTCTATCCCACTCCTTCTTAAATTTTGTGACTATTTTAGCCCCTTATACCCCCTCTGATAGGGTATTCAAGGTGTCCACCACTCTCCATGAAAAAATATTTTCACACAGTTTCCTGAGCCTTCCACCTAACTTCATTTTGTGCTCCCCTTGACTTGGACCATCTCTTACTTGGAAGATGCTTCCTTCCTGTACTCTGTTTATACTGGTGATGTATTTGTATGTCTCAATCATGTCCCCCTCCCTCCTTTTCTTCAGTGAACACATAGAGTATATAACTCCTTTAATCTTTCCTGATAGGTCTTATCCTGCAGGTCCTGCACCATTTTAGTTATGCTGCACTGCAATGCCTCCACCCTGTCTATGTTCTTTCTCAGACTGGACCTCCTGAATTGGATGCAGTATTCCAGGTACTGTCTCACGAGTGTCTTATACAGGGGCAAGATGACCTACCTCTTTCTACTAGTGATGCCCATTTTTATGCATCCAAGCATCTGGCTAGCCTTTCCAGCCTCCTTATCACACTGAGTAGATTATCTTTGGTCCACCAAGATGAAAACTCACAGGTCCTTTTCCTGCTTTGTGACTACCAACATGTAGTTCATACTTTGTCCCAGGTTCTTGTGCCCTATGTGCATGATCCTGCACTTATTTGCATTGAATCCCAGCTGCCATTCTTCAGACCATTTCTCCAGTATTTTTTTTTATATAACTGTTTGATCCCCATCACCTCATCCTGCCAACTGGTGATGGGGACACATATACATTTTTTTATTTTCTCCCCTGCCCCCACCCCCACTGATGCCCCGAGACATGGCCGTGCAAGCATGTGGAGGCACTCTTCACACCCCATGATGCCAGCTCAGCCCCTTCCACCTCCCATTACTTTGCCACACCCTCTCTGCCTACACTACCCAACAGACCTCCACCTGGTGGGAGCAAAACTACTGAGAAGCACCAACCCACCCTCACCACCTTCAGGAGAGGAGAGCTGCCTGCTGGCATGCTCAATCCTGATCCACCTTCCCCCCAACTCTGGCACCCTGATTAGCCAAGGTCATTCCCAAACCTGGGTTACCAGCTGTGAGGTATGGTGTCCAGCACCTCAACCCTCTGCACCACCAGGCTGGCCTTTCTCCAGTATTTTAAGGTCTCCCCTAATTCTTTCAACACCTCTGTCATATCAACCCTATTGCATACCTCTCTATCATCTGCAGAGAGGCATACCTCCCCCTCCAGTCCCTCTGCAATGTCCCCATTAAAGACATTGCAGAGGACTGGCCCCAACATTGACTCCTGAAGCACCCTGCTCATCACCTCTCCCTCTAAAGAGTGCTGTCTGTTTACCACAACCCTCTGACTCCTGCCATTCAGCCAGTTCTCCACCCACAGAACTACTTTAGCATCCACCCCTAGGCCCACAGTTTGTTAATCAGCCTGCTATGGGGGCCACTGTTGAAGGTCTTTCTGAAGTCCAGATATGCCACATCCACCACACCTCCCTGGTCCTCTACCTTAGATACCCAGTCATGCTGTAGATTAGTACAATGAGTTAGTGCAAAACACAGTGCTTATCCTAAATACAGTAAAAGTTAGGGTTAGATATATAAGTAAATGAATGCCATATAAGTAGAGACCAGCATTTTTCTTAAATAAGAAATAACAAGAAATTCAACATATAAAAAGAAATAAAATGAAAACAAGCACATGAAAAAGGTTTAAAAAAATTGCTTATTTTTCTGGAAAAATCTAAATAAATGCTTGCAGCAGTTCTTGTTTAGGCTCAATTGTTAGCACAGATATGGGCTGCAAGGAAGCAGCAGTGGAACTGTCTGATTCACAAAACCTTTCAAGACCATAGCATATGCTGCTTAATACAATGTTGTATACAAGGAATGTGATTTCTAGAGTTTATAAAGTAATTTTGAGGTATTTTATGAATGTAAATGTGATAACAAGAAACAAAACTACATTTTCAATGAATAAAAATAAATAACAAAAATTACTACAAATAAAAACAATTTGATGGGGTTCTACATATACGGCAGTGTATGTGTGTGGGGTGGGTGGAGGCAATGCTCTGTGTGTGTAGACAGTGCACTACTCGTTATACTGGAATATATGGAATATATGCATATATATATGTGTATATATATATATATATATATAGATATATAGATATATAAATATATATATATATCTATATCTATATATATATATATATATATTTATATATATATATATATAAGTCAGTGTGTGTGTGTGTGTGTGTGTGTGTAGATCACCACAACTAGAAAGTGCAGTTAGATGGCTCTGTGGTTAATGTAAAAATTGCCAGCCTACCTTACCCTGCTATCTAGATCAGTTTTAGCCTTATGCATGTCATTGCTTATTTAAATGAGGTGTCTAGTGGCAACCACCCACTCTCCAATGTCTCTTGGAGCCTAAAAAGAAGAAACCAGTCCCTTGATATCTTTTTTTAAATCTGTAAAAATGTGTGTAGACAATGCACTGCTATGTTATACAGGAATATATATGCATATATGTGTATATGTATTTGTCAGTGTGTGTGTATCACAACAATTAGAAAGTGCAGTTAGGTGGCTCAGTGGTTAGTGTAAAAATAATTGCTAGTCTGCATTCCCCCAATATCTACATCAGGTTCAGCCTTATGCATGTCATTACTGATTTAAGTGAGGTGTCTAATGGCAACCCCCACCCCCTGATGTCCCTTGGAGCTTGAAAAGGAAAACATGATTCCTCAATGTCTTTTTTTTTTAATCTGTAAAAAATGTGTGTAGACAGTGCACTGTTTTGTTACACTGGAATATATATGCATATATGTGTATATGTATTACTCAGTGAGTGTGAATATCACAACAATTAGAAAGTGCAGTTACAGTAGGTGGCTCAGTGGTTAGTGCAAAAATTGCTAGTTTACACATTTCTCACTGAGCACAATACCATTATTTTGCAGCCATATTGGCTCCTGCTAGAGTTTGCTTAGAAAGACCACAACAGTCACAACAACCAGGGCCACCTGTGTAATTGGACCAGGAGGCCAAATACGACTTGAGGAATATGGCATTAGGCCCCAGGAAGGTAGATAGTAAGGGGGAGGGGATGGCAGGTGGGAGGCCAGGGATAGCAGGTGAGCAAGTTGACACACAAACAAAGCAGCCAACAGGGAGGAGAAGGGCTTTTAAAATACAGAAATAATACCTGTTTTCAATTTGAGCAGCAGGGCATTAACTAATGCAGAGATTGAAGTTGTAAGTCAGGGTCTATCATTTGCACCTAAACAGCCAGTTAACCTTTTTGAGTTGAAAGTTTATCTGCAAAAATGTTTCCATACACATAGGTCAAAAAACATGTTCAGGGATACCAGTAATGAGATGGGATATCAACAACAAGTAAAGCAGGCAATGAGTGTCAGGTCACAGTATAATCCACCCAGTGGCAGGAATCATGATATATAAATGTTTTTCATAGTAGTGGAAAAGGAAGTTATGCAGTTGTTTAGAAACAAAAATGACCTATTACCAAAATATAAGAATTTGTCTAGGGAGTAAAGAATAGCTTTAGATAGCCTTAGTAAAGATACCAATCTCTGTATTAAACCAGCGGAGAAGGGAGCTGGTATTGTGATAGAGGATAGGAACCAATATAGAATTATGTGTCTTAATCTGTTACAGGATAGGGCTAACTATGAACCTTTAAAAACTCACCGAACCATGGAGGTTAAGGGCCAGATTCACAAAACCTTGCCCCGGCACAAACCTAGTACAGCACAAACCCAGTTTGCACAGTGCAAATTGGGTTTTGTGACAAGTTGGTATTCACAAAAGCCCAGTTTGTGCCCTGAAACTGGGTTTGTGCAGGAACAAGGTTTGTATGGGGATGCAATGCAAATTAGGGGGTGGGGACCTTCATTTTGGCACAGTCCCAGCCACAAAGCATTTTCTCCTTGCAAGGTCCATTTGTGGGGTTCCCTTCCATGGAGAAAATACCACTGAGCAGAACGACCTCTTAATGTCTTTCAACCCTACTGGTTAGCAGAGGTACTGTGCCCCCCCCCCCGCCAATCACTGGACCATTGGTAAAAAAATAAACAGCTCCCTGATGATCTAGTGGTCTCTCCCTGTCCGCTATCACTGATCACCATCCCTTTAATAAAAATGTTGATGTCTGTGGTAGTTAGGGGTGGGCAAAAGTGTGGATTTCTGCGATAGTGAAAGTTCTGTGAAAAATAGAAAATTTTGCAGAATTTTCCACTCTTCTGCCTGTGGCGGAATTCCAAACTTTCACCTGAAACATGTGGATTTACACCTAGTTCTGCAAAAAAGTCTCTTAAACATGCACATTTTTTGTTGAAACTGCGGGAATAATGTTTCTGGTTAATAATTTCACAAAGGCATGTTTTGTCCGCTATTTGAATCTGAAATGCAAAATTTTTTTCACCGCCATCAGTGTGTGTCTATATTAAATTTTCTGAAGGCAGTATTTTAATTGCAATGGTCACATACTGAATGCTATCTCCTTGTCTGTTGGGCACCTTAACTGTATTATCGTAAAGTAATCATTTTTGTGTTTTTCTTATATTTGATATTTTTTTTGCTGATGTTGTATATTGTGCTTCTTAGAATTCCACAGAACTATAAAACATCCACAGTTATCACCTAAATGTCACAGAAAGTTCAATTTTTTCTGCATATAGTTCTGAGCACATGATTTTCAGTTCTGCAGTCACATGGTGTGCAGCCTTGAATTCGACTGTTACGTCAGAAATCTCGTGGGTAAGGCCATTGTTTTCTGCAACTAGCGATGATCACATTGCTTTCAGTTCTGCAGTCGCAATGGTGTGCAACCTCAGTTAAAAGTAGGCAGTTCAATGAAAATTCCACAGCTATGCACTGAAATTCCACGGAAATATCAAATTACACCTCAACAAGCTCAGATCACATGTTTTTCAGCTCTGCAGCCACATGAGGTTCAGGGGAAGGGGTGAGGAGGCAACACACATTCCTTACTGCGTAGCTACTCACTGTGAAGTTGATTTCTGAAGAGGGAAGAGCTGTGTTACTTGTGCAGCACAGATCAGTCTTTTGATTGATTAAATCCACCAGTTTCTTCAGTGGAAGAAATATAATTTGCTGCCTGTTATCTACTTAACTTGACTGCTGTGTCACAGTCTCACAGATAGTTAATTTTTTGGCTAACACAATATCTTGTGTTATTCTATCTTCTGCAGTCTGTCTGTTTATTAGTGTCTCTTTTATTTCTGTAACACTTTCTGGTATTTTAGGGTCCAGCACAGTACAGGCATAAAGATGTCAGGCAAATGCAGTGGTAAGCGTGGAGGACATGGAAAAAGTAAAAGTGTCATAGATACTGCATCAGTCAAAAGGGTGTCAGAACTGGGGCATGGAGAGGCTTCTTTGGAAGGTGCTACTGTTAACTGCACTGCGCCCAGTTCTACTGGTACTACAATGCCATCCAGATCACATGCTGTGCCAGTGTTGGCTTTGCAGGGAATCAAACCCTCAGGCTTCTTTGGCACTCAGCGCAGTACTGCCACTCCCACTCCTACTGCTGGTGTAGTTCATCGCTCTAAACAACAGCTTAAAAAGACTGCTTTTGATATTGCCACACTACTTTGTGAGTCCCAGGGGTCTCAGGATGAGCCTAAAAGTAGTTAACAACTGTCTCAGTCCCAAGAGACCCATGATGTAACTCAGGAGCTGGTAGTGAGTAAGAACAAGGTGGGTTTTGGTACAGTGGCAGGCAGTATGACAGATGATGACAGTAAGCATGTTGCAGGACCAGTTACTGTTGGGGAGTACTAGATAATGAACAGCAGCAGATAATACTTTCAAATGTATCTGAGGAGCAGAAAAATTCTAGTAGTGAACACACTGTTAGTGGCAGTGTCCATGTTGAAGAGAATGTCACTGAGGAAGCAGATGTATATAGCCAGCCTTTACTGTCTCCAATGGAAATTACAGAAAGCATGGAGGGTAGTATTGATTATGGTTGTGAGGGTGATGATCAAGTATTAGATCCTAGTTGGCAGCCACCTTTTCCACAAAGCTGCAGCATGCCAAGAAAACAACTTTGCCCACCCCTATGTCTGTGTTACCATTGCAATCTGCTCTACCACCCACAAAAATCCGACTTGTGGGGGGACATTCATTAGTGTGGGATTTCTTTGTGATGGATGATTCTGATGACAGTGTTGCAGTGTGCAACATCTGTCATTCCAGAATTAGCCATGTCAAACCAGGTTCACACTATGGCACGACTGGCATGCATAGTCACATGCAGAGCAAGCACCCCATTAAGTGGATCCAACATAAGAGGTTGGCATCCAAGCCCACTTCATCTTCTTCTGCTACTGAAAGCGAGGGTCCACAGCCAGTAGATGATGTAACATTTCACCCCTTATTGTGTTCTACCCCTACACGTGCAGATATATGTGAAGTTATTAGTCAAGTTGATCCATCTGTACCCATATGGAGGTTTCTGCAGCACCAGCATGTCCCTGATACCGCCGACGTCAGCCAAAGCCAGAAGACGACCATACTTGGGAAAACCAAAACTCAACCTACAGTCCTGCATACTCAGAGGCTTAAGCAGCCAGATATAAAATCAGCATTAAGCAAGTATACAAAATATCATCGTAAACACAGAGTGACAAAAGAGCTCAATACGGCTGTAGCCAAGATGCTTGCAAAAGGCCTTTTGCCATTTTCATTTGTTGAGAATGAGGGATTTAGAGAACTGAGGGAGAAGGCTGTGCCTAAATATAAACTTCCTAGCAGAACATATTTTAGCACTAAGGCTATTCCAGCTATGTACAGTGACCTTGCATACATGGTGTCACATGCCCTGTCACACTCAACAGTTGCCAGCATTCATCTCACCACAGACATTTGGACCAGTGGCCCATCATCGGGTGTTAGTTATATGTGCATTACTGCACACTGGGCTTTCTTTTCTCATGTATATGCTATGCACCCCTGTCCCCCATCTACTTGTCCTCTGAGCACTGGTATCAGTACGACTGGTTGTCGACAGCATGCCACATCAAGTATGGAGAGTATGCATGGGTCACATACATCAGAGAGAATTCTAACCCACATCAATGAGGCCATTACACACTGGCTAAAGTCCCATGGATTCAATGCAGCATATATTGCCAGTGACAATGCCTGTAATGACATCAAAGCCATCAGTGATGGCTGCTTTTATCATGTACCCTGTTTTACACATGTGCTGAATCTAATAGTGAGGTCCTTTCTGGAGCATGAAGCAATTAGTGCCATGTTGGTTGTCAGTCATAAAATCTGCAGCCATTTCAGTCGTTCGGCACTGGCTAGAGCAGACCTTCATGCTTTACAGAAGGCTAACAACGTACCACAGCACTGTTTGAAGCTCTATGTACCAACTTGCTGGAATTCCACTCTCTATATGCTTAAGCAGCTGTATGAACAATACAAGCCACTCCACGAGTATATCATGCACATGAGGGATTGGGAAGCACAGTCAGCCATATCACTGACTCCATCACATTGGTATTTGATGGATAGTGTTATCCAGATACTACAACCACTGGAACAGGCGACACAGGTGGTGAGTGCAGACAATGCATGCTTGAGCCAGGTGATACCATTGCTGCATGTTGTACACCATGCACTGTGCACTGTAAAGGGGCAATTCAAAGTGGCTGCAGACACAGTTGGAGTTCAGCTTGCTGACCTCATCATGCATCTTTGTGATAATGATCCCCGTATCATTTATATTAACAACACCGAGGCACACATCTTGGCAACTTTGCTGGATCCCAGGTACAAACAGGGCATGACTGCACTTCTTCCAGGTGGGAAAGATGATCTGGATCATTATGTGGTCATCCTTCATGGCAAGGTTAAAAACTGGATCAGTAAATCAGAGGTACGGGTGGAAAAAACAATAGCAGGGGCCAAACACCAAGCTTCAACCATCTCTCACCCAGTATCCTTCTCCTCCACCAGTACAGTGTCTGCTCCTTCACCTTCATTATCTAAAGTTAGTAGTGGTGGCACAAGCCCTCTCTGGTCCATGCTAAAGGACATTGGTGTCTCCACACGACATCCACCTGAGGGAAGCACAGCACTTCAGTTGTCTGCACGCCATATGGTGCAGTCTTATCTCAATGACTCACAGGTGCTAAGTATTGAGGCTGAACTTCTTGAATATTGGCTTAGCAAGCTCAAAATCTGGCCTGCACTTGCTGCTATTGCAATTGAGTACCTCAGTTGCCTCTGTGCCAGCGTAAGTTCAAAAAGAGTTTTTAGTGCTGCTGGCTCAATTGCGACTGACAGCCGAAGCTGCCTGTCAGAATTTAACGTGGAGTATCTAACATTTGTTAAAATGAACTCTCATTTCTACTCAAAGCAGTACGTGTTGTCAACAACCCCAAGATTCCATAATTCTGGTGAAGAAGGCGTTGAGCAACAGGAGTCATCAGAGGATGAAGATAGTTTTGCAGTGCCCTTCAATGAAGACACAGCTGAGGGGTTTGAGTTCTCCTAAGTAGGAGAGAGTCATAGTTTATGTGTCTGCAACCTGCATGGATGTGCTGACTACAGCTGTATTATGAGTGAATGGACAGAATGCCTGTGGCGCTGAAGTTTTTTCAGTCCAGTTTCCTCCTGTTGTGATTGCAACTGGTTATTACTGTTCCAGTTGGCCGATGTTCCGGCCCCCCCCAAAAAAAAACATAAATAACAAAACAATTTTGAGGACACATGTTTGCTTGTCCCTTCTGGTTAATAATGATTTATGTGTTCTGTGGTGCACCACTTGCTGGGGTTACATTCAGCAGTCCGATGGTTGCAGTTATTCTCCCAGTTGGCTGATGATCCTGGCCCTCCCTGAGTCCCTTCCACAAAAAAGATAAATAGAAATGCAAACAATATTTAGCTAACCAGACACATCTTTCCTTGTCATCCCTTATTGTTGTTTTATAAGTACTCATTGTGTTTAGTAAAGTGGTGCAATCAAGCACTTTTCCAAGTTTTCCATCAATGCTCCCTCAATTACCAAAATAAATATAAAGCAAAGTAACAATGATTTTCCCAAAATAATTGCTTTAGCAGTGTTTGAAGTGATTAGCTGCATATCATTCTGTTATGCAACTGCAGATCTATGTATGTTGACAATAGTGTTGTATGTTGCAAGCTAATTATACTTTTCCGCCACGGCTGCTCCCACCAGTACTATGGTTGGGTAGGTTTGGAATAAAAGACAAATGAATACTGCAAACTTTAAGTGACTGACAGCAAGTAGAAACTTTAACAAACTGATTAAGTACTGGTGCTGCTAGGCAGTGGCACTGCAGGCTGTAGCTGATTCTACCATATTAACCAAATCTGCAACCACTGAGATTCCTGCCAGGCCCTGAACAAATAACTAAAGTACTTCCTCTGAAATTACTGTGCATTACCTAAAATTGTGCTGAAGACCCATTTCCTACCAACAACATACCCTTGCATCAAGTTTCTTGCACCAAATCACGACATCCAAAGGAAGTAATGTGCCGTGCCACTGCAAGCTGGCTGATGATGATGAACAATTTGTGGAAGCCATCACCACCTCCCTCCACTATCATGTGTGTTATGAGTACTCTTCACACAGAACCACAGAAAGCGTAAACAGTATGCATATGATATGACATCTAATTCATCTTACACCATCACAGACTGTCCTTCACAATCATTAACTCTACCCACCACCAGTGTTGATCCTGTTATTCTGATAAAATGGAAAAGAGATGGAGGGACTCTCATTGCCCAATATATTGCAGTAAAGCTGCTGCTGAATCCAGATGCTACTGCTGATTCTGAATCCACTACAATACCACAGGTGTGTATTGTCACTTATACAGTTCATTCTTCTCACATCATGATATGCATTACTTGAATAATGTTAATAACGGTAAATACTGCAACTGCACTGTTACTGTTAGTCAAGTCATGTAAGAGGTTATCCTATAGAAAGATGCATTGTTATTGTAGTGTGATGTGGGTGTGCAGACACTAAGGTACACTACTCTAGAACTGGGAAGGGTGTTAGTAAGTTTTTTCTGTATCTTTATGTTATTAAAAAACTGTCTTTGCTGAGAGATGTGTGCATGAGTAGCAATTTAGTTACATATACTGTTTAAACTGCTGTTAACAAGTGCTGTATTCACTGAAGTCACTGCTTCCATAAAGTTATTTTTCATAACTTATATATCTCATTGGTCATAATATGATGATGACTGAGGCCGCTTCTGCCACACTTCCCCCATTCCATTTGATGATTACACCAACATTCCGTTTCTGACTTTTAATTTCCATTGCATGTGTTCTGTGGAACTGTCCATTGACACGTAAGTCTTGCATGGTGGTATTATGTTTTTTTCAGTAATGAAAAACAGAAGTTAATCTGGTAGCTATTGCTATGCAGTATTATTATCCAAATTATGCCATGCTATGGGAATGTGTTATTATGGATAGCAATTAAAGTTTGGTGGGACTACACAAGGTTTACCCTTTAGGACGTTCCATGATAGTCAGTGCAGTAGGCAGTCATGGTACTAGGCCACAATTGCAGGAGTTGACCATGATGGTGACATATATAAGAAATGTATATTGAATACTGACAACATGGCAATTTCTCATGGTCTTGGTTATCAACATTACTTTTGTTTCTGTAACTAATATCATGTCACCATGACTTATTGCCTTTCCAAGTCTGTCACACGCTGCTGCTGCCTGGATAATACTTGATGCCACCTTTGACTGTTTCTTCATGATGTGTCACAATCACAACTAACCAGGTAAGATATATTGTAGGGACACCATTCTGTTTGATACCCTTGATATTTTTCTCTCTATGTCACTCACTATTAAGGCCAGTAAGTGTTGTAGTGATATTCCTACCATCATTCGTTAAGATGTAGAGGGCGCCATAGGGGTAGCAAGTCAGTGGTTGTTTGGGGGATGGGCCACACACAGGGCGGAGGTTTATCATGATTGATAGTCAGTGTAAGGGTAGGCATGGTTGGCAATGCATGGTATGACAGTACTGTATGCATGAGACACTGTTCTGTTCATAAAGTCTGATAAGAAAAAAGTTAACTTGGGGGGGCAGGGAGGAGAGGGGCGGAGGTGGCTGGGAGGGGCGGTTTAGTTTGTGTTTCTTTTTGTTTATGTTATGCCATGTTTATTCTTGGATTGCTAACTCTGTCATATGTTGTTGGTTGTCTTTTTTGGAAAATCAATAAACTTAAATTTCAAAAAAAAAAGACAAGAGTTAACAAACAGTTTTTGCTATCAAAATTGCATTCTTTTCTTTCTGTAACACTTGGTTATTTCCTTTCTTTTCCAGGCCTGTCACATGCTGCTGCTGCTGCTGTTGTTGATGCAAGGATCATACCTGATGCTCTACTATTGTGTGTTTTCCTTATCATGTCTTCATCGTCACACACCTGACAAGGTAAGTAGTTGTTGAACCTTTCTGTTTCATATTATTCTTGATCTCTGTCTGTCAATGTCTGCCAGGGACTCAGGTAAGTAATGTAGTGGTGGTATGCCTAATGCCATTCATCATCAAGATGTATAGGGTCACATAGGGGTATCAAGTAAGTAAGTAGTTGTTTGGGGGAGGGGCACACACAATTTTGAGGACCGGTTGTCTCAAAATTTTGGAATAGTAGGTTGGTTATGCCGGCACAGTTGACAGTCGACTATGAAAGATAGTACCGTATGTAAGAAAATGTTCACAAAGCCTGATAAAAGGTCATAGTCTTAGCCAGATGTCTGATATGCGTCCATCTCAAACTGACTTATTTTCTTTATATGCCTGTCACACACTGTTACTGCCAGGATCACACCTGATGCCACTATCACGGTTTCTTCAAATGTGTTCATCCCACCTTTACAGGTAAGTAATCTTTCGCATGTGAATTTTTTAGTAAAATATAACATTTTATTCTTAGAAAAGAAAGGGCCAGATATTCAAAACTTTGCCCCGGGGCAAAATTAGCACTGCCCGGCGGGCAAACTTAGCCCGGAGCACAGAGCAAGCTATATTCAAAAGGAATAGCCCAGAGCAAACAGCTTCTGAATATAGCATGGGAATGAGGCTGGGCAAACTGGGCTGGGAGTGCAGGGCAAACTTAAGAATAAGACAGCTCTGAATATGGCAACCAGGAAGTGAAAACCACAACAGCAACACAGTGCACAGCGATGTGAAGGTAGGTAGAGATGACCTATGTGGCCAATGTGTGTGCCAGCAAATGCGTGGACAGGTACAGCTGCAGGCAGCAGTGTATGTGAAAGTACAGTGTGCAAAACTGCCAAAATATTCCCGAATCATTAGCGCGGCTAACACGCTTGGCGCTGGTTTAGCGCAGGGTTAAACTATTAGCCCGGAGCAAACACGCTTGCCCGAGCTAAACTTTGCCATATTCAAAAGTGACATGCAAATGAGCCTCATTAGGTAGTCTGTGGGCAAACATCCAGATTAGCATCTCATTATGACCTGATTTGCATGCAGTTTGCACCTTGCTAACTGTTTAGCCCTGCGCTAAACCCGTGCAAATGTGTTAGCGCTGCGAAAACAGCTTGGGGAATATTATACAGTTGTGAACACTACTTCCACATGCACTGCTGCCTGCAGCTGTACTGGGAAAACACAGCATAGGCACAGATGGTGGTGGTGCTGCATGCAACTGTCACATTGTAGGTCATGCTACAGTGCACAGCAGAAATTACAGTAGCAAGGGGGCCAGTAGTGTGTGGACACAGCATTGCCTCTGGTGTGTAGGGCAGTGATGATGACTGCACTATACACAGTGAGAGGCCCAACCTGCAGGTGTTTACTGACAGTGGACATTACTGTTACGCTGTTGTGTGACCCACAGATGCTGTACCTGTGGCATGGGATGCTCACAGTGACATGTACATTTCTGGCTTTGTGTGCTGTGGCAGTTGTACAGCTGTGCGGTATGTGGCTGGGGGGGAATATATTATCTGAAAGGCACACTGGTGTTGGAGTATTCCCAATACTGGCCCATGTGCACTGCATGATGTGTCCCAGGCTTGTGGCCACATCTGGTCTGTGGCACAGCCTTGCCACCCATACATACTCCCCTCAACATCCTCCATGCCCACAGTCCTACATGTGTGTGCTGGCATCTGCTGGTGTCCACAGATGTGTGGTCCGCCGGTGTGTGCTGTATGGCCACACTGCCATGCTGTCCATTGGCAGCAGGGTCACCACTAACTGCCTAGCATGGCTGGGACTGGTGGCAGATGATGGCATCATTGTGATGCCATCAGTTAGCAGCATGCTTCCTCTATGTTTGGCTTTATCTATGTGTCATATTTCTTTGTTAGGGTCTCGCAAAACCCGCGCTAAACCCGCGCAAACACCGCGCAAAGCCATAGTGTCGCGCAAAGCTGGTTGCCCAGGGTTAAGACAAGCTTTTTCTGGGCGGTAATGTACACCGCGCTAAGTGTTGCGGTAAGTCGCGCAAAACCACTTAGCGTGGCGCTAGTCGCTGAATATACCATTGCGCCTGTATTCATGTCAGTTTGCCCCTTGCATACATTATAATTTTGCCCAGCGCTAATGCAGTTTGCCCACACTATTTGGCCTTTTGAATATAGCAGACCCGCGCTAATACCGCGCTAAACCTGCGCATACAGTTTTTGCCCGGTGCAAAGTTTTGAATATCTGGCCCAAAGTGTGAAATTTACTTAAGCAATAAGAGGGGGATAGATTAATTTAGCACTCTGTTAATCACCCCATGGGTGTAACGTGGTACGCCTTGCAAGCAAGTGCCATATTGCACCTCAGGATTTTTTAACTGACTGTTAATCTAAGTACTCTTGAGAGTGCCTTATTACTATTGTAAAAAATTATTCCAAGAACAGTGTTAAAAGTATACTTTTTGAATGATATTTTCTTGATTTAGAGGCAGATTTTTATTGAAATAGTAATTATTCCACAAGCAGTATAAGAATGATGGTTTCAAATCATACTACATCATTTGGGTCATTCCGCAGTGCTAGATGATGGAATACTGACAGGAAGAATCCATGTTCCATGGTGATCAGGCAGTACATGACATTATAATATGGCTATAAAAAGTCCAGTAATCTGATTGGTTCAGGAGCTCGGAACCCAATGCTGATATCCCATTATGCAGCAGCACTGGTTGGAGGAAACTAGAGGGTTTAGCCAGGAGCTACAGTAATTACAAATACATTATTTTTGCTGTACATAGTATTTAAAACTGAGATTGCATGTCAGTGCTGGGATTTGGGATGTGCTGGGGCTTTTTTTTAAGCAAGTTATAATAAATATTTTTCTTTTTTGATTTGGTGCATTTCTGCCCACCTCCAAACATCTTGGACCCATTTTATAATCACAGTAAGACACTCCAGGGGTGTTCATTGTGGTGGGTTCACAGCACTTCTTGGGCGGCTGAAGTGAAGGCACTCTGCAATGCTTCATGCCACACTGAAGTTGTGCCACTCTCCAACCCACCTCAATGCATACCCAGTCATGCCTTATTGCTTAACTATAACATGGATTAATGTAAGGCTGTTGGAATCCTAACAGCCAGTCAGACTGCTGCAGCATTTGTGCTACCCTTCACTGAACCTTGAGGCCAATGTCAGTAACTCAATAATCCCATGATCCCATCCCATCCCATCCCAAGACAAGGAAGAGTACACAACTGTGAATGGATTATTTGTATATTTCAAAACACAAAAGGAAAAAGTTAAAAGTGATAATGATGAAGAACAAGTCAACAATACAGTAAAACAGGGTTACTTACTGTATAACAAGACTGAACAAGTATAAAACAACAGGTGTAAAAGTATGTTCAGAATCAAATAACTTAACTGCCAACTGGAAATTATTTTTTGGCCTGTATGGCAGCACAGGAAACTCTATGTTTCTGGTGATGCTGGGGGAGTGGGGAGTGCTGACCGGCGGCAGCGCTTAATCTTTTGAGTACGTCGTCTTGCAGTCAGCTTCCTGAGAATAGACAACATTTTGTCCTGCTTGTCCATTACTTTGGCCATGTTGACCTCCAGTACTTTGATCGTTTTTAAAATTTTGCTGTCCCGGTCCCTCCTCTGGTTGGTGATTCTTTTCACCGTGCTGTACTTCCTGGGGTGCTTGCTGGTCTTCAGCTGCTGCACTGGCTCTCCCTGTGCTTGACGGTTGCTGTTCAGTGTCCCTTGATGCAAGCCTGACCAGTTCATGCTGGATCTTCATGATCCTGTTTTTCCTCCTAGTACACTGTTCATTGGCTGCCATCTGGTCTTCCATCGCTGTTGTTGAGACAGTCATCACAGCTGCCGTAAAGAAAGATAGGCTGGTGAGGGTAAGGACAGACACTCATTGCGTTTCTGGCTACACTCAAGGCATGAATGTGAACACATCTTCTTTGTTCACAAACAAGCTGAGCTGAGGGCTCTGAGAAGCCGGCAGAATACATGTATTCCATGTTATCATTCTGTGTATGTGGGAGGGCATTGTACTACTACTACAATAATGAGGAGCTTTGCATTGTCTTATTCCATGTTAAACAATCAAACACAATGTATTGAGTGTGCACTTGAAGGAAGACATATCACAGACTGACAAGTGAGAAACATCTAAGGAAGGAAGAAGATGAGTCAAAGATTATACATTATTTAGCATGGTTTCACAGTAAGGGTGGACTTATAAAATTTTTAGAATAACTTTTTGTTCTGTAACTTTGTACGTGGGCTCATTTAATATAAGCATTAAGCACTGCCACTAAGATAAGTCTGTGTGTCTTCAGTGCTGAGATAACCGCACAGCCAGAGCATGACAGGAAGGATCTCGGCCTGCTGTGTCATGCATACCCATGCCTCGGGCTGTGCAGGTATCTCGGTACTACTAACAACACATCTGTCATGTGTTACTGCTTACATAATGTATGATTGTACTCACTCATACTCATCTTGTGATCAATTTCATTGGTTTGGTTACCTTGACAATGAAGCAGGGCATTTTTTGGGTTATCATAACATAGATGATCCAGATGGAGTTTGCAGAATGAGAAGAGATCTGGATAAACTAGCAAAATGATCGGAAGAGTGGCAACTGGGGTTTAATGCAAAAAATGTGCAAGATCATGCACATAGGGAAGACAAATCTTTTAAGGGTTTTTACAAGGTGAAAGAGTCTAACATGTTTCAATACAAGAAAAATAGCAGTACAAGAGGGCACGGCATGAGATTAGAGGGAGGCCAATTAAGGGGTAATGCGAGGAAGTTCTTTTTCACAGAAAGGGTGGTGGAATCAAGGAACGGTCTACCTCAGGAAGTAGTGGATATGAACACAGTGCAAGGCTTCAAACAGGCATGGGATAGGCATAAGGCAGCAATACAGATGAGTATGAATAGATAGGCCATTGCCAGAGCAAATGCCAATGGCACATTCATAAGGCAGAAAAAGAAAATGGCAGACTGGATGGGCCTTGCGGTCCTTATCTGCCATCAACATCTATGTTTCTATGTTTGTATGTAACCCATAGAAGCAATTTCAGCGAGGTTCATTAACACAACAGTAAAATGCCTTTTATACTTTCAAATGCTCCCAATGAATAATATAATCAGCATCATCAAAGTGTGGGCGAGAACATTTTAGCCATACGTTTGGAAGGTTCACTAGCACCAGTCCGCTATACAGACTGGTTAGGGTGGAAAAATGGTTGTGGTAGCTGAGGCTACCTTAGGGGATCAAAAGAGGAGAGAAATACTTCTTCCACTACATAAGATAGAAAAGGAAAAGCAGGGAACAACAACTAGTGGGGAGTAAGGAGGGTGGGGTGCTGGGAGGAAAAGGGGCTGGATCAAGCTGATGCACTGCATGACTGCTTCTGCTCTGTGTTTACGCTGGAGAAGTGGGGGCAAGTACCTCGGGCAACTGGGGGGGCAAAGGTGGGAGATGACAATAGATGTGGGGATTGCAGAGGGATTACAGAGGGTGCTGGGTGGCTATAAGGGGGTGACAGGGTGAGGTGAAGGGGCAATGTGGTGGAAGGTGAGGGGGCGGCAGCGATATAGAGTGCTAGCTAGCTGCACACTCTAGCAGACTCACTAGGCAATGAGGAATACTTCTGCTGGCATTTTAGTATATTCATAATAGAGGTTAGGGTGGTTTGTGTTATGACTTTTTATACACAATGCAGGTGTGACATGCTTCATAATAAACCCCAACTGGCGACTGCAAGACTGAGGGGTTTATGAGAAGCATCCCACACAGAATGTGTGTGTGTAAATTAAAATTGAGTTGTACAGACTACACCATCTTTTTTATATAATTTCTGGAGTTGGCGTATACTTTTTTGCTACAGCAGTTATGTGACATAAAAGATAGCAATTGTTGGTATTAGTTACCACACACAGTGGTGGTTGTAGGACTGGCAGGTGTCCATCACGACTAAAGGGAGAGGGAAACTAGCACATGCAGGGAGTCATGGAACAACATGCATGTTTCATGTAATAAGAAGCCGGTTATTATTTATTATGGCACATGATATTAGCAGCCTTGTTTGATATTTTCCTTAGGGAGAAAGTGACCAACAGTAATTATATATAAATAACAATTTGTGCACAGTCTACTCACCGTACTTAATCCTTATCTGCGTGAAAAAATCATCTTCCCATCAGAAGGCCTGTGGATATCCACAACGCTGCTGCTTGCTCCTTCCTCCACTCCATCTGCTGGAACTGTGGTGCTGGACTCCATGGCACTGGAAGCAGCTGTAGAGCTGCTCTTGGCAGCACCTGTTAGCAATAAAGAGATGAATACTGAAACGAAACACAGTTGTAGCAATATTTGTAGTCTAGTCATAACCGGTTGATTGTCACAGCAGCAAAAGGCCATCATTGTCTGTGCTGCTGGAGTATGCAGTTATCTCTCTATTCAGCAGCCAGCTGCCACACCAAGCCACCTCACAGTGCCTCCCTTTGCCCTACTCTTTGTCCTGTCCCACCCCTTCTTAAAGAATTCTACTGTGTTACATGCCACCACCACCTCAGCTGGTAGTGTGTTCAAGTTTTCCATCATCATCTCCCTAAAGAAATGCCTCCTCCTATCCCCCCTGGATCTGTCACCCTCCCATATTATGTCATGCAACTGACAACTGATGGTAGTAAAAGTTAGAATAATAAAAGTAATATACTCACTTGTTCTGTCATCTTCCACTGTGGCTCCAGTGTTGGTCTCTGCTGCTGGCTTCTTTCACTGTGTCGTCTTCCTGTTCCTACTACCACCATTCCCTTTCAGGGTCACAGTTCCCCCTAGTGCCTCCAGTAACTGCTTGTCATGCCTCTGGATGTCATCCCACTTATGTTTGATTTGCTTCACAAAGCGGGGTTGGACATCATCTCCCTCTTTGGCAGTACTTGCCTGTATGGCCTCCCACAGTTCCCACCTCTGTTTTATGGGTAGTCGCTCAGGCCCATACAGCTCTGTTGCATGTGCAGTCAGCTCCTTTACTAGCACTGCCACCTCCTTATGTGTGAAGGCTGTTGCAAGTTTTTTAGCAGTGCCAGCCTGAGCACTGGTTGAGGGCTAAGCATGAGGCTGATCTTGCTGGCCTTGCTTTTGCTGCTAAACACTGTTGTTGTTTTCAGCAACTTCAACTTCCCCTTCCCCCACATTCTGCTGCTGCTGGTCACCTTCCTCCTCCTCCCCATGCCTGCTGCCCCTCCAATCCTGATTCTGCAGCTGCAGACATAATTCTCAATCTCAGTCTCACTCTCAACTGAACTAAAGTAGCTATCCTTCCTATCTGAGCCTGACTCTGTGACTTTTCCTGCGTTTCTTGCAATCGTGGATTCCCCAGCACAGGAAATGGCGAAATGTTCCATTTCCAGTTCCGCCTTTAGTATCGAAACCTTTTTTGTCGCATTTAAAGGGTAATCACACACTTATAATTGGAACATAGTAATGCTGCAGAACTTTGTCTCCGTGGTTAATAAACACATGCGAAAAAGATCACTGTATTTGTGGTATTTCAGTTTAAAATGCGGAACTGTTTTTCACTTACATACATCACAGAATCCAGAAACTATCTGCGATTACAACTAATTATGTAAAATTGTTTTCCGCAAATAGTGTGTACTGTAGAGGTCAGGACATTTGGCTTCTTATCAAAAGGGTCTGAGAAACTGAGGTTTCTGATTGGTTGCAAACTGTCTATCAGCTCTACGTTAATGTTTCATTATGAACAATGTACATGTACAGCCTAATCACTTGCTGAACAAGGTTGAACAGTATAAAAAAATATTTTATTATACTGTAATAGCAATAAGATGCTGCTACCAGGGGTTTTGGTAATGGTCTGAACAGTTAATCACCCTCTAGGAGCATTTAGCACTAAGCTATGCCTTGTGCCACATTTCACCCCTACAGGATGATTACCAGACCATTAACATAACACATGATCAGGCATTATTGCTTAAATGAGGTATAGTGTTGTTATTTAAAATTTTTGAGTAACTTACTTTTTAAAATCACACAGCTTGTTCAGAAGGGGACCATGATATGTTACTGATAATGTTCATGTGGGTTGTAAGAGATGTTTTTTATCATAATAAACATTAGATGGTTCGGGGAAGGCCTGGGGGGGGCATGTGAGTGAACAAGCTGGTTGTTACAAAAGTTCTGAACATGTTGTTTACACATTAGGTAGGCATTGCTGGCACACTACATAGTGAGAGGCATAGTGAGATGATATACACAACTCTTGGTCCAGCAGCACATGTGTGCCACGCCCACACTGTTGATACTTTTTACTAACGTGCTATTTCCCTTCTGGTTCCTCAACTATATGATTTTTTCACTTTTCAGGTCTGCGCCTCTTATGGTTGCTGGTGATACTTCCGCTCATGCTGTCCTGGCGCCAAATGTTCCCATGTCAGGGACAGCCATGACAGTAGCTGTATTGGTTGGCAATGAAAAGTGCAAAGGTAAGAACTTAAAGCCTTCACACAAACATTGATGACTGAGAAACATGCATTATTCTTGCCATTTACAGAATGACTGTTTATTCTGGTAGTGTAATAGCTGACTGAGGATACGAAATTATGATTAAGTTTAAAGTAAAGCAGGTGGGTTGGCACTGCGAGGAGTAGGGTTAGGGTTCTGCAGGCACAGACAAGTTGTCCTTAATTTTCATTACACAAATTGACAGTATATTCTCAGTAGGTAGTGTGACATGACTGTTGAGTGCTACTGTTGTGTCTCAACAAAATACTCGCAGTTATGGTTCTCTGATGTATGTCTGCAACTGTTGTATGTTCTTTTTCCCTTTCAGGCATGCCTCGGAATTCCCTAAGGCTTTCTGGCTCATGCTGCTGACCCTGCGCTGTAGCTTCATCATGGCATTGCCATGCAAACTTTCCAGGTAAGTATGGAATATTTATTTTAATTTTTAATGACAGCATGCAATTGATGTATTTGTTCTATTAAGGG
Organism: Neoceratodus forsteri; assembly: GCA_016271365.2. Lineage (NCBI taxonomy): Eukaryota > Metazoa > Chordata > Ceratodontiformes > Ceratodontidae > Neoceratodus > Neoceratodus forsteri. Next base: position 632,021,664 of record CM028132.1, read on the forward strand.
TTGATTCTGACCCTTTGAGACAGCCATTTTAAGATCAGTTTCCAGTGGGGGTGGGGGGCAGTATAGTGGCAGTGGTTATACTGACTGCACTAGTAGGTGCAGCAGACCATTTCTTCTGACTCTAAAAGTTTATTAAGTAAAGTAGTTTCTTTTTTTTTTTCTTGACAGAGCAGGCATTGTTTATAAGCTAATTATTATCAATCAATGCTTGTATTGTGTTTCTGTGACCGTACATGTGCGTCCCTTTCTGGTTTGCCTCACTATGGTTTTTTAACTGCTGCTGCCATTGCTTCTACTGTTGCTGTGAGCCTCCCCTACTCCGACAGGCCTGTGGCTTCCTGGTGTGTTTATCACACAAATACCTAATTAGGTCCTCAATATTTTTTTAAATAACAAATATGTGTATCATAATGAGATAGGTGGAGGTACTGATGGTCTTTGAGACAGACCGATGGTGGGGGGGGGAAGATGGTGGGGTGGGGTGTGTGGACAGTGATAGAAGAAATGGTGGAGGATTACCAGCTTAAGCTCGGATGCATATGCATCATGTAAAGTGACACTATGCCAGTGGCTTTTTTTTTCAGGTAAAGAAGGTGTTTTTTACACAGACTGATTTGAATTCATTCCATTGTGTCTTTGTAACTAAGGGTGTGATTGCTGTTTCAGGTTTTTGACACTGTAATGCTTTATAGATGCAGATGCAGCCACAGATGACCTGAACCTGAATTTACCCAACAGCCATGACTGCTGCATCATGATTTGTTGACAATCGCAAGTGCACAGGTAAGAATTTGTGGTGCTTGCTGTACTTTAACCTTCTTTTTCCACAACCAAGTACAAATACATTTGAAATTGGAATTGGATGCATTTCTTTACAGTTACAGAAATAAGGCCAGGTATGGGGTGGGGTGGGCAAAAGGGGGGGACAGAGAGCACTAAGAAAGTGGTAGAAAAAAATACTTTGTTGTACATTAGGTAGTGACAGTTGGGCGAATAGGTGCTGCTGGGTAGTGAATTGATATGATGGATGTTCAGAATCTTTGATGTAGCCATACGGCAGTAATACATAAGTAATAAGACACGATGCAACAGGGAGTACATGGAACATATTTTACCACATGACCAGGGGCGTAATAAGGCACGAGTCCTTGGGTGAGTGCCTTTAGCCCCGGTCATGCAGTAAAATATGTTCCATGCACACACCGGGAGTGTCTTATTGTGCTTATAAAATGGACTGCATTTTTTTTGGTGTATTACAGTAAGAAAAATGTATGCTTTTTCTACAAAACAAATGATTTGAATGTGGTAATTTATAAAAAAAAAATAGTCCCTCTGCCTAATTGATAATGATATCATAGACAGCATAGGAGACACAGAGGGAATGCTTACCAAAGAGCTGAAATCATCCAATACTGGCAGTGACTCTGCAAGTATTAAGTGATGACTGACAAAGACTGCATGCAGCAGTATAATGGTAGGTTAAAAAAATCTGAACAATGACACCCCGCAACTCTACAGTCGATCCCTCACACTGGTGTTAACTTCAGTGTCCCATGTAACACTCAAGTCTTCGTTTACCTGATCATGGTGAGGGAGAAACTACACACTCTGTTGTCTTTACTCCACAACCAGCCTTGTAAGTCAACCGGTGCCAAAGCCATGTTTCATTGCCAAGCAGCCATTATATTGTTTAAAAAACTTGTGAAAGAGCTGCCACCCATTGATTATAATGGGCACAGCGTGTGTGCTTGCAAACAACTGGGAAGTCCTTGGGACCCTGTAAATACAAATTGACGTGGGATGAAACTTTTTTATACATGCAAGATTACAGATTATTGGAAAGCAAAACATTATTTGGATCTGACAGTATGTAGGTAACATACCAGTAGATAGGGTGCAGGACATAATCTTGGTGACTCTCTTTAAGAAATGCAGCCACTTACATGACTGCTATTTAAGATGTGGAATTATTTTTCCGTGGAGCACTATAACATGGAAATGGAATACGTGAAATGCAGAAGAAGTGCTCAATCCGTGGATTACTGGAGAAAAATTATGCATGACTACTGATTATTCCGCATCTATAACAAATAAAACACACTGGGCTTTACAACTATTTTTCTGCCAAAAAATTAAAATGCTGCATCAATACACAGAAAAAAAACGCATGTATGGTGGAAATTCCGCTGAAGTTGGGAAAATGTCTTCCGAACTTCCATGGAAGTGAAAATCCACATTCCGCTGAAGTTCCACCAGCAAAATTGTATTTTCGTACACCTCTAATGGTAGTGTAGTGGTACCTCCCTATAATCACCAATTGCCACCCTGGAACCAAAAGTACTGTCCATGGTGGTAGTGGTCCCCCCTGATCGGCACCTGATATGCTAAAAATAAGTTTTCCCTGGTGTCTAGTGGTCCCCCCCCCGATTACCCACCTGAAATATAACAACCATTTCCCTGGAGTCCAGTGATTCCACCTCCTGCTTGCACACATGCCTGTGCAATAGTGATATGTCCTTAGTGTCCAGTGGTCCCACCCACCCACCAATTGCTGATTTCTGGCCCACTGTAAAAAATATAAGGTATCCCTGGTGCTAGTGGCACACCCAAACACCAGTCACTAATCACCTGCCTGATCTAGTGGTCCACCTGCCTCACTGATCACCGGCTGGATCCATGTTAGTGATAGTATGACAAACTTCCCCAGCTGTCCAGTGGTCCCTCCCACCACTGATCACAAAAGTGTTATAGAACCTGGTTGTCTAGTGTTCCACTCCGTCGCCGATCACTAGCCCCATATAAAATAAATATATATCCTGATGGTCTAGTGTTCCGTTCCTCTCAGATTGCTAGCCCCTTATAAAAATAAATATATATCTAGCGAGCCTAGTGGTCCCCTTCCTCACCAGTCGTCAGCCCCATATAAAATAAATATGTACCCTATTGGACTAGTGCCCTTCCCTCACCAATCTTTGGCCCTAGCAGTACAAAAGTAAACCTATTCCCTGATGCTAGTGGTGTCCCCACCCACCCAATGCAATCAGTGGCCCAAGAAGGAAATATAGAAACTTATTCCATGGTGGTAGTGGTCCCCCTCCTGATCTCCAAATTGCTGGCTTGTAATAAACTGAATAGTTTCCCTCAAGGCTAGTGGTTTCTCCCCTGACTTGATTACACACCCAATATATGTAAAATATTTTTCCTGGTGTCCAGTGTTCACCATCCTGATCCCTTGTATCCTGAAGTTTGTAATTTCCCTGGTGGTTTAGTGGATCCTCATACCCTCAGCCAGGCAAGTAGTGACCCACCACTCCACTCCTCCCAACCTGACCCCTTAGCCAGTGACCAGCACTGCTCTCCTCTCTCCACCATGACTGGCCACTGACTGAGCTCTCAGTGAGCACATACTGTATACAATTTGCACTCATTAACATTGACTGACAGCTCTGCATAAGCTGTCATTCAATGAGCGTATACTCTATGCAGTGCACAAACAATGACAACTCAGTTAGTTGCCAGCCATTGTGGATAGAGGAGGACTGTTCTGGTCATCAGCTAGGGTGTCAGAATGGGGGGAGCAGGGTGGTGGGTCACTGTCTGCCAGGGTGGGGTGCGTGGGGGTCCACTAGACCACCAGGGAAATGAGTAACTTCAGGATACAAGGGATTGGGATGGGGGTACACTAGACACTAGGGACAATATTTTGCATTTATTGGGTGGGTCATTGGGTGGGGAGGAATAGCTAGCTAGTGGGGAAACTATTTAGTTTATTATGGGCTGGCAATCAGAGATCACAGAGGAGGACCACTACCACCAGGGAATAAGTTTTGATATTTCTATATTTACTTGAACAGCTGTAGGCATTGAGAGGCAAAGAAGTTCCCCTCTATGCAGGGCACTATCAATGACATGAAGCGTCTGTACCAAGAATGCTGGGTTGTGGGGTGGCTATAGTCCCAAGGTGTTGGTAATGGTAGAATATGCTCTAACAGTGTGCTGCCAGATTGCAGCTTAGTGCACTGAAGAGTGACACCACGGCTTTGTGAAGGCCCTTCACTTGCAGGTAAGATCGTGGGAGAAATGTTTAAAGATCATGATCATGTTGCCTCGCCATTCAAGCTCCCCCAGTTCTCTGGCCCACCAGAGGATGTCTTCTTTCACTTAAAACTGGAATAACTTTGCTAGGATAAGGTGAGGCTTTTCTCCTGTCTTGGAATTGGTGCCAGAAATCTCTGGGCTCACTTGATTTCAAATTGCTGGGACCTGGGCAGTTTAAGAAGACCAGGTCGTACATGACATAAAAAGCTGATGGTGCCATTGAGCTCTACCCTCTTCAGAAAGCCCACAAATCGGAAATTGTTTCTCTGTCCTTGATTTTAGATGTTGTCTACTTTATCTTGTAGCTGGATGATGAGCTTTCTTTGTTCTCTGTGTTGGACCTGCAGTTCATGAATGGCTGAGTCATTTGTCTATCCATCCTCTTCTGCAGCTGCCAGCTGATCAGACAATTATGCAATTTCATCCAAGTTTTGTTATGTTTTAAATTGAATAGTCTTCATTTCTAGGAGAATCTGTTGGAACATCTGCTCCACTCAGTTGGAAGGAAGTAACACTGTCACCATTGTCATGAGGCAAACAGGCCATCACTCTGAGTGCAGTGTTGTGAGAGGAATGGACTAGTTACAGATGTGAGGTAAGTGTATTTTTCTCAGTAAGGAGTTAAAATGTTCAGAGAGAGCCAGGGAGCTTATGGGCCCCTGTAGCAGGTTGATGGAAAGGAGGAACTTGGCAGATTAAATTAATTAGGGCTGGCAAGGTGAAACAAGAAAAATTAAAACTGCCATTGTGTTTGTGGTTAAGCCACACCCCCCACACACACACAACATTTTTTAGTTAATATCAACCAGTTTATGTTAGGTCCAAAAGGCTCTTACAAAGTTGGTTTGGGTAAATTGCAATTTCTACAGTTGGGCAGCCTTTTATAACTGCTTCCTAAAAGTTGATACTGTACATTATAAAATATACTTTAAAAGGCAACTCAAGGTTTTCCCTTGTAACTGTCTTATTATATTTATGCAGATTCAAGTTCTAAAAGGATGTAGCTCCTTTTAGAACTTGAATCTACATAAATATAATAAGAGTGTGCCAATAGATATTATTAATTGAAAAAATGTCACCAAAGCTATGGTGGTTGTTGTGGAGTAAGGGCTACCTCTGCTCACTGAGTATTCATTCTGTATTAAGAATGCCTTGTAGTAATAGTTGATGCAGACTGTTTAGATCAGAATTCATTTCCACAGTTGTGAATACTGTAACTTGTTACATTCTTAGTTCTCTGTACTGGTGCAATTAACTTGATCATAAAACACCAATCAAAACCTGCTGTCATGAGTTTAGCAATCATAATTTGGCTCAGCCCAGTGTAATCACTCTTCTCACTAACAAAAAACAAAACAAAACTATTATCCACTGAAGCTTTCAAAACTATTTCAAATATACAGGAAAATATAAACAGCATCTGAGTCATAAACCCTCTTCCTGTACTTACCAAGTGAATTAAAAATACAGAGAAAGACAATAGTCTGACTGATAGAAGGACTTGAATGGGCTTAACATCACTTTTTTTTACTGTGTGGCAAGTGGTGTCATGTGCATAATGACTAGAAATGTTGCAAACTTAAATGTCACTGGTGGAGTGGCTGCAAAGCAGCAGAAAGTCACCTTTGCACAGATTTGTAAAGTTTCTGTAGACCCTAAGAACTTTCAGCTTCACTGAAATTGTGGAAAACACGAAGTTTTTACCATGAATTGGTCATTGTTTTTTTTGTTTGTTTTTTTGGGGCAAAGTGGCAACTTCAGGGGTGAATTCTGATAAATTTGCTGAAGAAAACTGCAACTTTGTTGTTCAAAACACTGCGGACCAGACATTCAAAAGGGTTGTGTATGGCGCAACAGTGTTGCACCATGCGCAACCCACTGATGTGCCCCGGCATGATATTCAAATGGGGATTGTGCCTGGCACAAATCCCGATATGCTGGAGCACATCAGTAATGTATGCAGCACAGGTGGGGGTGTGTGCCCATGCATACTCCGTACATCCCAATATTCAGCCCGGGATGTGCTGAGTCCATGCATGAGCAATCCCTACTTGCGCCGCACACAGGTGAGCCAAAAAAAAAAGAACAACAGCTGGCCAGCCACAGGTGAGCTGCCATATTGCAGGGTGCAACACGGCAGCTGCCACATGTGGGTGGCCACCCGAACTCTGGCTGCACCTCTGTGGGGGTGCCCCCCCCAAGCACGATTGCGGGCATCTGTTTAAAATAATAATGTCCTATCTCCCTGGTGGTCCAGTTGACCACTGTCAGCCTGATCGCGGGCTTAGGTATAAACAAATAAAGTCCTACCTCCCTAGTGGTCCAGTGGACTGCTTGCAGCCCGATTGCGGGCTTAGGTTTAAACAAATAACGTCCTATATCCCTGGTGGTCCAGTGGACCACTGTCAGCACAATCGTGGGCATTTGTAATAAGAAAATAAAGTCCAATATCCCTGGTGGTCCAGTGGACCGCTGTCAGCCTGATCGTGGGCATTTGTAACAAGAAAATAAAGTCCAATATCCCTGGTGGTCCACTGGACCGCTCACAGCCGATCATGGGCATTTGTATTAAAAAAATGAAGTCCAATATCCCTGGTGGTCCAGTGGACCACTGTCAGCCCAATCGCGGGCATTTGTAACAAGAAAATAAAGTCCATTATCCCTCGAAGTCGAGTGGACCGCATGCAGCCTGATCACAGGAATTTGTAACAAGAAAATAAAGTCCAATATCCCTGGTGGTCCAGTGGACTGCTCGCAGCCCGATCGCGGGCATTTGTATTAAAAAAATGAAGTCAATATCCCTGGTGGTCCGCGGTACCCCCTCCCACCACCACTGAGCCCCACCACCTGCTCCCCGGTCAGCGGCAGGTGGCAGCACCCACCCACCTGCCACCCTGCCGCCTGCCTACTGAACCCGTGATTAGGGCTGTACACCCATTGGTCCACAGTGTGAGCCAATTGGCATGCAGCCCGTGCTGTCTTCACAGTCCAGATATGTGAGGGATCCATTCACATATCTGGAATAGATAGTACAGTATGGACTGCATGCCCGATAACTCATGCTGTGGACCAATAGGCGCAGCACACGTGTCGAGTGGCGGGCGCGAGCGGCAGGCGGGTGGGGTGCTGCACTGCCGCTGACTGGGGGAGCAGGTGGTGGGGCTCAGTGGGCGGGTGTGGAGGAGTACCAGTGGACCACTAGGGATATTGGACTTCGTTTTTTTAATACAAATGCCCATGATCAGGCTGCGAGCAGTCCACTGGACCACCAGGGATATTGGACTTTATTTTTTTATTACAAATGCCTGCACTCGGACTGCGAGCAGTCCACTGAACCACCAGGGATATAGGATGTGATTTATTTTTACTTAAGCCCGCGAACGGGATGTGAGGCACATTGCCGTGCTGTGCAAGGGGTGTCAGTCTCCGACGGCTGCTGCCTGGCAGGACGCCAGGCGCAAGTCACCAGGGATTGGCGCACCTGCATGCAAATGTGGCCATAATGACATGCAAATGGCCCTATTTGTGCCTTGCATACATTATGGCCCCATATGCATGTGCACTTTTGAATATCGCAGTTGCTGCACATAGCACAATGGAACTTGCGCTAGCGCATCCCCCTGTTCCACTCTGGCCACTTGCGCTGGTGCCGTGCCACTGCACCATGTGCACTGCAGGTGGCCAGGGTGCGATATTCAATGATGCTGTGCCATGGCGCAGCTCCGTTGAATGTCACCCAGTCAATGCCCCAGCGCAGCCAAGTTGCGCTGCGCCCAGGCTTGTACCACAGCCTGGCACAGTCTGAATATCTGGGCCTGCAATTCTAGGAATATGCAAGTTTTGGCCATTTGACCCAAACCAAATAATGACATCATTGTGTCCAGAATGCATCCCTGAGTTTGTACTGTTAAAAATTATTTAAAGCACTAATACAGGCAAAGCCTTTACTTTAATTACTAATTTATATCAGTGCCTTAAAGGAAGGTGAAAATATTAGGTACTGGTGCTAATATAAGCATGCAAATTGTGCATGATTTCAACAGGTACTGTCAGAAGAAATAACAGGATCCTATGGGTTGAAAATATAATTTGTCAGCACAGAAGGAGACTTTTGTTTATTTGGTTTTGTTAAAGTATGGGTTAACACTATCACAGCTACCTATATCTAATAGATGACAAAGCAAACAGAAGGAGAAAATGAAAGGCAAATGTTGGGGTGTAGGGAAGATAGGTAGGCACAAACAGCAGAAGCTCACAGATGGTAAAGGAGGAAAACACATAATACTATGTAAAGTATCAAACAGAAAATAAGGCAGGTGAAAACAAACCTTTGGTTGGCACACACAGGGGCCAATGGCAGGAATCCTGCCCCAAACCATGCTCCCACTAAACATGCACTCCTGTGGAATAGGAACCAACCAGTATAAAAGCAGGTAGTATGGTATGTGATCATCTCTAAAGAAGCAAGTTCCCCACTGAGTGTACCAATAGATATTAGTAACTAAAACACTAGAATGGAATATTTTATTTCAATGTAGCCAGTACAGGACTCCATCTGCCTTAAATAGCTTTATCCCAACAAAGAAGAGCGCACCTAGTGACATATTTCTTTTTCCCACCCTGACAGGGGATGTCTTCATACTACCATACAGATAGTGATCTTGTCAGCCTGTGGCTTGCCTGTGGACCAATACCACTGTCACCAAGGACATAGTGACACTATCCTCTCACACCACCCATCTGTCTTACATTATAATGACCCAATATCTTTGCATTATAACAGAGTAAGAGCAATTAGTGCTTGTTCTCCTTTTCATGTCTTGCACTATCATATTGGAACAACTTATCAATAGTTACTTAGCCGAGTTTCAAAACTCACTTACATATGAAACAGTGATTCTGTCAACTGTAATTGTTTTAATGTATATCATTTACTGTGTTTTTTTAATACCTAATTTATTGTCACCATGGCATTTTTTTTAAAAGAGTACAGGATTTTTGTAATATTTAAATATTTGTTGAAACCTACCTTCAAGGCCATACTTAAAAAATGGAATGTAAGCTCAAATGTGTTCTGGAATAGCATTTTAAATAAATAAATAATGTCTGATCTTCAATAAGACCTCTGAGACAAAATTTAAATTACTAAAGAAGTAATCATTTTTCAGGCAGAAGTAGACAAATATATATTTCCAACTGTTCAGTTATGTGTCTAAAATGTGATCTCACCAATGTAGCTCCATGAATTGTTGTCCAAACCTGCAATACAGAAAAGTTGAACTTACTGTAGGCTAATACAGCAATAGAATTAAATATATCTATGACTTTACAGCTCCCAGTTTTCCCAAGTTTTTCGAGTTGAGCATCACCAGTAAATAAATTTATTTGTTTTATTTACTCAGTTGTGACTTTGACTTTGTCATAAGACTAATGTTGCTGTGGAATATTATGTATAATTTGACTAAATATACTCCCTCAACAATATACAAGTGAATTATTGTTCATGGGCCCCATATTCAGAGCCAGTCAGATGCTTGCACAAAATGATGCACCACACAAAATAAATGTGCTGGCCGGCTCTGGCGCTATATTCAAACAGATTGTGCAATCAGAACAGATTGCAAAATCTATTTGAATATCAGACCCTGGATGCATGGAGCATTGTAGGGGTTGCCAAGTGTCGTGTAGTGCATCCAGGGTGTGGGGCTAAGTAGCACTCATAGGGGAATGCGTGGTGCTTACCTGTATGCACCGCAGCCCCCATGGGTGATACTAAGCCCAAACATGCAAATGAGCCAATTGGGCATTCATGGCACAAAGGGTCCATTTGCATGCCCATTATGGGCTTATTTTCATGGCTGTGCCTGGCGGAATGTGCTGGGCCCACTCACCCCAGCCCCGATCTCTATAACAATAACAAAATCTCCCCAATTGCCCTGGTAGTCTAGTGTCCCCCCTTCCCAGCCCCAATCACCTGTATATATTAAAATATCACTGTTCACCTTTTCCATAGCGTTGCACCCCTCTCCCCCACCTCGGTTACCTGTATAAATTAAAATATTACCAATCCTCCTTTTTCCATAGTGTAGCTGCTCCCTTCCCCTGCCCCAATCACCTGTTTAAATTAAAATATCACCAATCCCCTTTTTCCACAGTGTAGCAGCCCCCCTCCCCAGCCCCGAACACTACTATATATTAAAATAACCTGATCCCTGTTCCCTAGTGGCTAGTGGTCCCCAACCCCCACCCCAGTAGGCAGTAACCCATTACCTCGCATCCCCCATCCTGACCCATGCTGGTGACTGCCACAGCCCTCCTCACCCTGCCATGGCCTGCCACCAACTGAGCTGTACCAGAGCATGTACAATAAATAGTACACATTCATTTGTTGTCACGACAACCTCATTTGGAAGAACTTTTCATGGGCTTTCAAACTATGATTGTCACTGGGCATGAATGTGTCCCTTTAACAGATTTAAAGCTGCCACTTCTAGATGTAAGTATCTGAAAAGGTGGGAGGGGATTCATTCAGTTTCACAAAATGCAGTCAAATCTTCAGGTTGCACAACAATTTATTTTTAGTCATTTCTTGCAGGCGTTAGATATTGCCCTCAATGTTTCACCTATATTTTTACAAGCTTTCTCAGGATATTGCCTAAAACACTAATAACAATGGGTCCAATTCTACAATGGGGTACACATGGCACAAAGTGACTTTCACCAATGGGAATGATGCAAGTACCACATTGTGACATGAATTGCACAAATGGGATTCTAGAAAGCAGCCAGCAACATGACGCATGCTGCTTGTGCCAAAGTGGATTTATGCCACCATTTGCACCATAAACACCCCGTGACATGGTGCAAGGGTGGTTACAGCTGCAGTTGTGCCGTATTCTGTAAGGGCAGCTGCCACATCCCCTAATTTGGGGATTCTACAGTAACCCCTTAGCTGGTGTAAGTGTACATTGAACCCAGAGCCCACCGGGGGTTGTAATGTGTCACTAGCCCATCTCCTGGTACTTGTGGTCCGCTCCAGTCCTGATCCCAAATGTGACAAATAGTAAAGCTCTACAGGGCTAGCAGAAACCTCCCATGACCTGATTCCCCAATATTCCAACAAATAAAGCCCTGCAGGGCTAGCAGAACCCCACATGCCCCAATCCCCCAATATTCCAACAATCAAAGCCCAGCGGGGCTAGTGGAAACTCCCAAGCCCTGATCTCTGAACCCCAATGCCTGGTCAATACTGAAAAAGATAAAAAAAAAAATTCCCCCACCCAGCAGTACCAGACCAACAGCTGCTGTCATTCACTGGGTGCATAATATTTACAGTACGTGCTCATACAGAGCTCAGTGAGTGGCTGGCCATGGTGGTTAGAGGTGGGCTGTGCCAATTGCCAGCTGGGTAAGGGTGGGGGAGTGGGGTGGTCTGGCACTGCTGGGTGGGGGGCCACTAGACTACCAGGGCTAATGGGGATGCGGGAAGGTTTTTTAAATCCTTTTCAGTACAGAGCAGACATTGGGGTTTGGGGATTGGGGATCAGGTCTTGGGGGGGTTAGCTAGTCCTGCAGGGGTTTGTTTGTTGGAATATTGGGGGATCGGGGCCTGGGAGGTTTGATAGCCCTGCCAGGCTTTTTTGGCAGAATATTGGGGGATCAGGGAATGGGGGATTCTGCTAGCCCTGTGGGGCTTTAATTGTTGGAATATTGGGGGATTGGGGCATGAGGGGTTCGATAAGCCTTTGGGGATTTTTTTGGCAGACTATTGGGGGATTGCAGCATGGTGGGTACTTGTGCCCTTACACTATGAGTGCCGAGGGCTTGCAGCAACCTGTTCATTTGGCATATTGTTTGGGTTGGCACAAGTCATGTGACTTAGCTGCAGACACCCTGCCCTATATAGAATTGGGTGCAGGATCCCTGGTGCAATGGATTTTGGCACAAGTCACCTTTGGCACGATTTGTGCCAGCCCTTCTAGAATTGGGCCAAATATGTTTAAATAAATTAGTGACTGCTTGAACTCAAGAACATTCAAAATACACAAATTTATCATAGAAGTAAAACAAAAAGCTTCTGTGTTTTACTCACAGTTTGTGGTCAGTTTTGACAATATATTCAGTGATATTCCTCCATACAGTTAATTTTACAAGCTTAAAAATACATGCGTGTATCCTTATTAAAAGCCATAATTATTTTATTTTATATTACAGTTTATAGTCAGGTATTTCTCTCCACCAAAGAACTTCAACAACACAAAATGCTTATTAAAAGAATTACTGTCCTATATTTGATTTTTATAGACTGTTTTTTCTTACTATGTGCCTATACCTTGCTGCCACTTATTTGTTTTCACATGTTCTTGGCTGTGACCATTTAAATACTGGAGAGTTGTATTTAAACATGGAGATGCAGTAAAACTTGTAAGTTAGCTGTTTTATTTCATTTGGAATGAGAACAGAAAATGAGTGCACAGACATACATAATCCGTAAGGATGTTTGGTATATTGTGATCTGTTTAAACAGTTCAGGCCACTAAGCCCATAGCTGTCACACAGCAACGTATGGGCATCTAATAAGCAAAACCATTATAAAATAATATAATAAAAACAATACAAAACAAAATATTTATAGGTTTTAGTAAGGATACACACATGTATATTTTGGCTTGTAAAATTAACTAAATAGAGGAACATACTGAATATTCATGAGCTCAATCGGTCACTGATTAAACATACAGTTATTAGAGTTTTAGGCAATCTCCCGAGGAAGCCTGTAAAAATATGAGTGAAACGTTGCAGGTGTTATCTAATGCCTGCAAGAATAGACTGAATAAATTACAGTGCAACCTGAAGGTTTGACTGCATTTTGTGACATTGGATATGCCACCCTTTCAGATACTTATATTAAGAAACACTGAGAAAAGCATTTGCAACATAATCATTATCTAAAATAATTATTATTCCCTGAACATTTCTATAAAGCTTACTGCTAATTCTGTTTCTGCTACTGCCTTTATGTCTGTCTGTATGTAGGTATTTATTTATTTATTTTTATAATGTACTATCAAAGGCTAAGCTAGCTCAGATGAAACATTTTACTTCTAGTGGAGCATACTTTTGCTTCTACACATATCCATGTCTGGGTGGATTAGAGCACTGGCTGGATAAATGACTTTCAGTTTCAGTTTTTCTAAAATACCTTAAAAGTCCATGAGCAAAAACTCCCCAATTTTATGGATGACCAGGAGAGAAGGCAACAGCAGGAGAAACAGAACATACAGACAGATTTCAGTGCAAAATAAATGTTATTCAAAACAATGACACTCATTAATAGTAAACACATACAGTATGATTTCAGTTTACTTTTAAGTACACGAAAAGCCAAAAAGAGCAGTCCACAGTGAACACTTGTGCTTAGGGCAAATGGCAAGTGCAAAACAATGAACCAGAAATCTGCACCAAGTTACTGTTATTAAAAAGAGTATACTCACAACATGCTCTTGTGATAAAAATACGTTATTGCACATTAATGAGGGACCCTCCACCCACAGTCACCTTAAAGTAGTGCAAAGGATTTGCATGAAAAATTGCTGGTCTCTGGGTAGAGGGTCCTTGTTTATGTGCAATAAAAAGTACTCATCACAACTGCATGTTGGGAGTATACTTTTAATTGCAGTGACTTGGTGCCAGGTTTGCAGTTCTTTTTTTTTTTTGTTTAAGTACACCAAATGGTTGAAAATTTAGACATCCCAGGGGCAGTGCGTTTGAATGTGATGGAGCTTGATAATCCAGGGACCATTGTCCAAGTGAAGTAGGCATGGATGGTCCTTCACACAGTAGTTTTGAAGATTGCCTGGTGGACAATTAAGACAGTATAACAAATAAGATATTATCTGAAGGGAGTAATAAATCAAAACAGGCCTGAAATAAACCAAAAATAAATAAAAATAGCTTGTAATGTATAATGCTGCTCAACAGATAGACATTGACCTAACTAATGGATCACAATGATGTGTTCTCAATGGGTATTGTAAAACAAAATGTAAAATCTTGTGGAAAAGCACTGCAGTTCTTGCAATTATTGATTTTGGAGCAACTCCATAACAGATAAGCTCATAGTCCAGGATTGACATAAAAAAAAAATATTTGTGAGGCTAGCCCACTGGCGCAGTATTAACACTATGGCTTACACCAAAGACCTGGGTTCGAAAGTGAACTCAGGGAGTTGGATGTCCAGCTGGAGGATGACGATTGAGCATCTGAAGGACTGCTTGCCTTATCTAGGGGGAAGGGTTTACAGAGCCTTGTAGTTGCCTGTCCTGTAGCAGAAGCTGGAGGTAAGGCCCCTGGGACTGCTGGAAAGAACAAGGAGGGGCATGGCAGACATGGATGCACATTGCTTGGAGAATGTGGTGTACATCATGGCACTATTGCACACAACGTATCTTGAGGAGGATCACAAAAATGGAAAAATACCAGTAGCAGGATAGCACCAGACACCTGCAGGCCTTGCACTGGAACAGATGGGCCTGCTGGCTAGATCCAGATCTTGAATGAAGGCAGGGGTTGGGGATCTCTGCTGACCCCACCAGGTGGTGGGAGATAACTCTTGGTGAATGTCAGAGTGGTGAGGATGAGGTGTCCAGAAGATGGGGGACATCTGAAGGGGGGGGGAGAAACAGATTAATAAAAAAAATGTTTATTCCGTGCAAGTATTTTCCTAGTTTCTGGTAATAGATTTGACCAAGGTTGCATAGTGGGTATTTTCTCTAGAAGAGGTGGCATTCTACCTATGGATACACTGAAAGCCTGTAATGACACCCCCCCCCACCACCCCAGTACTGTCATGACAGTCCACCCATTAAACACAACACACTGTACATGTATAACATCACCTTTACTATGTGACATTTTCCAGTCACCAGATGCCTGGCACGGTAATAAACCAAAGCAAGACTAGTGCTGTAATGTTAGTCCCTAAATTTAAAATAATAACCCTGTTGTCTTCTGTTAAAAAAGTCTGGTAGCTAATATGACAATCAGATTTGTTTAATTTAAACAGCTTTGTTGCTTGCTGTTAGAAAGCCAATACTGTATTAATCACATGTTCATCTTAAGAGTCTTAATATATTCTTTCTTGTGGTATACTAAAAAAATTCCCTTGTTACATCTTTGTTGAGTTATTAAAAATCTATTCTTTATGAAAATCTCAGTTACTGATAAAAGCTATTATTTATTTGTCAAATGATGTTTAAAGAAATTCTCATATTAGCATTCGTATTTCTTTTAAAGGTCTTGGTAGCTTAATTGTATGAACATTATGATTCATTTTCTCCAAGGATTTCTTTTTGTTATGGAAAACATAACTGTTTAAATCCCTTTTTGACAATTCTTAGCATTTGACAAAACGTTTCTTTGTAGATACAAAACTCTTGTCAGAGAAATAATTTTGCTGTCATATAAAAATTAACAAAAAGCTTATAACTATTGCTAACTCTACTGTAACCACTCACTGTAGTAGTTTTCTGTACTATATGTTTTCAGAATACTCCCATTTGTCTGAATGCAGGTTCTAACATTATCTTGTTTATACCTTTAGAAGAGAAGCAAGGTCATCACATACACTGACTGAAGAACAAACTTAGTTTATAGTCTCTGTTTCTTTCCCAAGCTATGTTCTGTGATTAATTTAATTTTCATTTAATTATATTTTTAACTGTCAACTGGGCATATCTCATAGGAGAAAAACATCCATTTACATGAGCTACTTGGGCTGAAGGCACATGGAAGATATATAAGGGTACATTAATTAACCTAACAATTACACTTTGACTTAATGGATAAAAAATGCTTTAGCTTGCTCTTAAAATCAGGTAGTGATTTACTAGAGCTCAAAAAGAAGGAAGTGAATCTCATCATTTGACAGTGCTGATGACAAAAGTGTGCTGACTGGAACCAGTTTTAAAGTCAGGAGAGCATACTGAGGGCTGGATTTTCAGACAGTTATGGCTCATTTTTAACAAAATCTAGCCCTGTTATATTTTTCTTTCCAGTGGAACTCAGATTTAAATTGAACTCATATGGTCTATGGTGGCATGCAATGTAGTTTGTGGTGCTGGACATAAAGAATGTTAAAAACTTGGTTCCTAGACAGTAACTAGATATAACACTAGGAAGTAACCAGTTTAACAGAGAATGCAAGTTGCAGTGATGTTCATTTCTGTTGGTGAGAAGAACTAAACAAGTAAACAGGATGCTTAGTATTTATTATACTTACTGTGCTGGATGGAAACAGAAGCATGGGCCAGACAAAGGATCAATTATCTAAGACAGACAGTAAGTTACATATTTTCCCCACAGTATATTTCAAAACACTGTTATTGTCTTAAGAAGAAAAACTTTTTTTTTTTACTTTTGTAATTCAATTTATATTTCTTAAGGTAAAGTGTTGTTAATTAAAGAACATGAAATGATGAGGTGTGGTTTATGGGCTGATTAGAACACGCCCCTGTTGCATAATGAGGCATGAAGCACTTACACTGAATGCCTTTTGAACATGAAAAGTGCTTTTTTCAGCCCATAAACCACTCCTCAAAGCATCTTATTCCACTTATAAAATGGGTAGAAAAGTATCAATACAGATTCTGATAATGTCAGCGCAGTTTGAAAGTGAGATATTTTTCATTAAGATTTTCGTTGCATTTTTTTCAGGTTTGAAGAAAATCGTCGCTTTTACTGCAGATCTACAGCATGTTTTACAACTCATTTTAATATTTTAGGGTAGGTGATGTCTGTTGATCTCTCCCCCCCTGTCCCCTCCCCCTACACACAGAAAGTATTTTTTTGTTGTTGTTGTTGCAGAGTGTCTTTGGCAGAGAGCAACAGAGGGAGCAACACAGTTGCCAGTTTCATTGTCAGTGAGCTTGTCTCCTGATGTTTCTCAGGACCCGACCCCCAAACACACATAGTCAGACAGTACATTTTGTTTCCATTTCTATTGCCTATTTTTATTTTTTTTTTATAAATGTTGTATTTAAGCAATAATGACAGAAGATACAGTCATTTCATGGAGATTAATGACTGGCTGTGGGGGAGGTGGCCCAAGGCACAATCAAGGGCCAACCGCCACCAGCCGGTCATTAATTGACAGGAAATGAATCGCTTTGAGGTAATTCTTGCAGTTATAAGTCTAATCACAGTACTCGTTACCTTTGTAGCCATTCATTTTGTTGTTTTTCTTTTGAATTCCATTTTCCGCCAAGTGTAGCGGGTGTGATGCAGCATCATGAATATTCATTTTGTATGTTAATTATATGTGTGGTGTGTAATCAAGATTGATTTGCCCTGTCACTGATGAATTAAATGCCATCTCTGTTAGCCAGTCCTTCTCATCTGCTCCCCAGAACATGTAAAACTTAATCTCAGGTGCAGCCATTGTTTATAAGGGTTGTTGCAGTTTCCATTTGCTGCCCTTCTGACAGAATTCTCTGTCAGACTTGTCCGTAGACTATGCAGCTGCAGTAATGGGAAGATTGTAGCGTGAACAGCAGAGCGGCTGCCATGCCAGGCATTTCTAAGAGATATCAGCCCTGCATGGTAGCCAATGAATGAGCTATATTAGCTCATGAATAATTAATTAGACATAATTCATATTGCAATTGGATTAACAGACAGCCCTGTGTGTCTGTGAATGAGCAGTTGGCTTCATCTTCTTCCAGGCACCACCACTCTCACACACAGACACACACACACACACACACACAGTCAGACAGACTATTTTGTTTACTTTTGTATTTCTGTTTTTTTAATGAATGTTGTATTGTAGATTGCAGTTGGATTAACAGACCACCCTGTGTGTCTGCAAGTGAGCAGCTGACTTCAGCAGAAGCAAGTGTATCCCTCAGGAGCCACCATACTGAGTTGTTTCTGCATCGCGCTTTTCGAGCTAGTGGCTTACCCATTACTATGGTTTCATCAGGCCGCTCACTCTAACAGATGTGGTTTCATGCCAAGAAACTAATTTTATTAAAAAGAACACTTTTTTGTGGTGACCTGGCATATTGAGAGGTAAGTGAGTGGGTGAGCTACTGCAATACTGAACACTGAGGGCCAGATATTCAAAATTTTGTGCTGGGCGCAAACCGTTTGTGCAGAGTTAGCGCCGGGTTAATGTGGGTCCACTATATTCAAAAGGTCAAATAGCGCACGCAAACTGCATTAGCACGCGGCAAAATTATAATGTAAGCAAGCGGCAAACTGAGGGGGTGTTTATATGAATACAGGCACAATGCTATATTCAGTGAATAGTGCCATGCAAAGTGTTTTTGAGCAACTTAGCGCAACACTTTGCACTGTGCAAATCACCGCCCAGGAATAGGTAGTCTTAACTCTGGGTAAACCAGCTTTGCACAACTTTGTGGCTTTTTATAGCTTTGTGCAACTTTTGCGCGACTTTGCACGACCCTAACCAGTAAGTAAGACACATAGAAATAAGCCAGACATGGAGGAAACATACTGCTCACTGATGGCATTCCTATGATGTTTTCAAGCAGAATTTCTGGATAAAGAATTACAGTATGAAGGATCAATTAAGGCAGTTATGTTGTACAAACCAGAATGTCTTAATGCAGTTTGTAGCAAGGACAGCAAACTATTTGGGGATAATTTAGCATTGGGCCAACCTTGGAAAGTTCCTTTGGAGAGTTTGGCCACAGGAAGAATTTGTCCTTGTGATGTGGTTTGCCACTCAATTTGAAGGGTAGATTTATCAGGAGCAACAAATGAGGCAGTGAGGTAAGCATTGGAACCTTCCTGGACAGTGATCATACTATCTGGTATATTGATGGATACTCCCTCTGAAGGAGGTGCTGGAGGATTGAGGTGTCGTAGGAGGTCCGGTACCATGCCTTGGATGCAGGGGATAACTCCTGAGAGGAGGAGATAATGGAACAAGATAGCCATCTTGTCAGTGTATCTGAAAAGGAAGATCAAAGATTAGTATGTTAGTACTATTCCACCCAGTGGGGTGAGGAAAAGTAATTTAAGCTCCTTTACACAGTTTCAGCTGGTTTGCATGTAACCATTTGTCAGAGAACTTATTGTTGTGGAGAAGTCTAACTTGATAGACTGCTGGACTGAGCTTGTTGACAATGGGGTATGGGCCTTCCCACTTACTGGAGAAGGAGTGGGTGGGATGTGCAAATCGAAGTACCATTACCTGATCTCCAACTTGCCAATCCACTTCTTGTGCGTGTTTGTCAAACTGTATTTTGGATTGTTGCTGGACCTTGCCCATGCAGTTGGCAGCATACAAGTGTATGTATAAGGTCTTTTCTTAGTTTTTCCACATATTGGTCCACAGACACCTGGTCTGCAGTGGGGGTATGCAGGTCAAACAGCAGGTGTTCAAGTAATCTCATTTGTCTACCAGTCATCACCTCAAAGGGTGTAAGCTGGGTGGTGGTGGAGGGTGTGCCCCTAATTTCCATAAGGAGTAACGGCAATGGGGAATCCAAAGTTTTGGGATTGTCCTCAATGAATTTGGAAAGCATTTGCTTAATCCATCTGTTGGCTCTTTCTACTTGACCTGAGGATTGAGGGTGGTAGGGTATGTGGAACTTCTGCTGAACTCCAAGGAGTTCAAGGGACTCTTTCATCAACTCACCTGTAAAACTAGTTCCTTTGTCAGAGTCTACCTTGAGGGGTAGACCCCAGCTGGAGAAAATCTGTTCCAGTAGAATTTTGGCAGTAGTTTTCACTGTACATGTCTTAGTGGGGAAAGCTTCTACCCACTTAGAGAAGAGGTCAGTTACCACAAAAGCATATTTGTTATTTCTGCTGGTGTTGGTCAAAGGGCCAATGAAATCAATCTGTATGGCATGCCATGGGCCAGAATGTCGTTGTGGTAAGAGTTTGGCATTTCGTTTGGTAGGAATGGGGTTGTTTTGCGCACAAATGAGACAGTTGTCTATGTATTGTTTAACATCTTTGGTGATACCAGGCCACCAGGAAGTGGTTTTGAGTCATTGGAAGGTATTTTCTGCTCCCTGGTGTCCACCAGTGGGGGTGTCATGCACTTGGTGCAAAAATTCAGATCTTAAATATCTGGGGACCACCCACAACTTGGTGGTGGAGTCATCTGGTTGGAACCAGATGAGCTTGTCATCTGGTGACAAGTGTAACTTACCTTCATGCCTCCGATAGAGGTTATGTGTGGGAAGTTTCTCTTTAGTACCTTTGTCAAGGAATCTGAACACCTCTTTAAGTTCAGTGTCAAAATGCTGGGCTGCGGCGAGGTCCAAGGGGGAAAAAGGTTCAGGTTTCTTCCTGAGTGCTGCAATGTGTGCTGCTGCATTAGCTTCTGGATGGTCCATCATTCAGACGTCCCCCCCCCCTCGGGACCCTTCCATAGCAAGGGTGTGTGCTGTGTCATTGAAGGCATGGTAGGGATCATGGAGAGAGTGGGCTTTGACTTTGTGTACATAGAGTTTGTGCGCAAATTTTTGTGCCAGTGAATGTATGTGTATTACCAATTCCTTGTATTTTACTGGGCTGCCATCAGAGGAGAAGAAGGAGTTCTTCTGCCAGAAAGGAAGAAATTCTGTAAGAGAACGACAAATCCAGTTAGAGTCTGTAAAAATGATGGTATCCTCGGTCCCATGCTGGATGAACTCGAGGGCACAGGCCACTGCTGCCATCTCTGCATGTTGTGATGATGCTACACTACAGCGCTTAGATATTTTGACAGTGTTCCCATAAGGGTAAATCACTAGAATGCCCATCCCTGCAATTTGTTCTCCCCTGATAGTAGGATGATGAACCATCAGTAAAGACATGGCACAAAGAAGTGTTGTCAAGTATTTGTGGCATGGCAGGGAGGAAAGGACCTGGATCTGGAAGATCAGGTGAATGTAGTGTACAGTCATGGGGTTCTCCCTGGAAAAGGAGGCCATGAGCTAACATAGATGGAACTTTAGTCGGTTGCACCTGTATGTCTCTGTCCTGGAGAAGAAGTGACCAGTGTGTCAGTCTGGTGTTAGAGACTGACCCATCCTTCACTCTATCTGAGAGCAGAAAGGTGGTTGGGGTGTGGTTGGTGTTGATGATCAGTGGTGAGTACCCAATGATATACAGGAAGTGCTTGACAGCCCAGTAGGTGGCCAGAAGGTTCCTTTCGCAAAGGCCGTACTTCTGTTCCACTGGGGTCAAGAGCTGTGAGGCATATGCAGTGGGTCTCAAGGTGCCATGCACACACCTTCTGAGCCAGCACTGCTGACATGGCAATGTCAGAGGTGGCACATTCCATATGGAATGGTAGTGCTGGATTGGGGTTGACCAGAGCTGGGGCGGAGGCCAAGGCCTGCTTCAGTGACGTCACAGCCTGGGTGTGTATAGGGCCCCAAGTCTATGGTACATCCTTTTTGAGTAACTCATACAGAGGAGCAGCTTTCTGAGCAAAATCACAAATAAAATCTCTCAGATAATTCACCATACCTAGGAACCTTTGAAGAGTTGCCACACTGGTGGGTAATGGCAAGTCTTGCAATCCCTGTGCCTTCTTCCAGGTAGGGCTTCGACCTCGGTCAGTTATTTTTAGACCCAGAAAGAGTACCTCTTTCTAACATAATTGTGCTTTTGCTGGCTTACATTTCAAGCCTGCTCTCTGGATGAGAGTCAGTAGTTCTTCCAAGAGATCCAAATGTTGTTCCTGTGTGGCTGTTGCCAGCAGCAGGTCATCCATATATTGTAAGAGACATTGGGGAGTAGAGAAACTCTCAAGAGCGTCCATCATGTGGAGATGGAACAGGGATGGACTGTTATGGAATCCTTGTGGCAAGCAAGTCCACGTGTACTGTCTTCCTTCAAAGGTGAAGGCAAACTTATATTGACTCTTAAGGGCCAATGGCAATGACCAGAAACCATTGGAGATGTCCAGGGCACTGAACCATTTCAAATCGGGGTCAGAAGTTGTAGCACATCTGGTGATGATGTCACAGTTGGAGAACAACTGGGGGTGACCTGATTCAGTTTCCTGTAGTCAATAGTAAGTCTCCAGGCACCTGGGGGTTTCTTCATGGGCCACACTGGGAAGTTGGCAGTAGAAACACAAGTTCTGATTACTCTTTGCTTGAGGAGTGACTTGATTGTTTCTCTGAGGGATGGCAAGGCCTCGGTTGGGAAAGGATATTGCCTTTGCCTCTCATGTGCTGGGCCTGGCACTTCGATGACGGTGTGCATTCTACTATAGTCATGCTTGTTGATTGCAAATGCGTCCAAATGTCGTTGCAAAATATGGAGGAGTTTTGGGAAAAATTCATGATTCTTGAACAAATCTATGACGTCATACTCTTTGTCATTGGCAGATATCATTGCCACAACGTGTGAATCAGGAATCAAAATGGTATGATATTGACCCCGAATCTGTATTTGTAACATGTTAGCTAGGTCCACCACACAGCTGTGGGGTGCGTGGAAGTCAATCCCTATGATACTAGGATGATCATGCAGTACCATTAGTTGGAAGGTATGTGAGGCCTTTAGATGGCCTAGCTCTACCGGTAAGGGTAGAGAACGCAATGCAGGTAGCCTAGTACCATCAACTCCTGACATGTTGGTCCTCCATCCGGTGGACCAAGGGGATGTGTCCGGGTGTTCATCATGTAGCACAGATACAGCTGCACCTGTATCTAACAAAACTACTAGTAGGCAGCCCCCGACCTCAGCCTCGGTGCAGGGCCTTCCATTTGTATCCAAGACTAGCTTGTTTACAATCCGGACTGGGGCCTGTAATTGTCAATCCGTACTGCCGGAAGCATGTAGAGGTTGGGCCTGGCTCATGTGAATCACTTCACCATGTTGAACTGATGTTATATAGGGAGGAGCTTCTGGGTTCAGGCCTGAATGGGTCTGAGGGCCTGTACCGCCGGTGTCCCCATGGCCGGTTGGGGCCTGGGTTGCCGGTTGTACTGCCGCAAGGACCTGTGCGGGAACAGCATCCACCACAGAGCGTACTTGTCCCAGGAGCTCTCGGAATTTCTGATTCTCTTCAGCTATCTCCCTATATGAAGAGCCTGTTCTCTGCTGTTGTGGTTTACCTCTACCCTTATGCTTCCTATTCTTATGCCAATTCCAGTTCCCACCCCATTGTTGTTGCTGCTGTGGTTGTTGTTGATAGGCCTGTTGGGGGTGTTGATTATCAGCTGGAGGGGTCTGCTGATGTTGGGCCTGTTGGTGTTGGGCCTGCCCTTCCACTGTGTAGTGCGTCATGGCCTCCGAAGTGAACTCCACGGCGGCTACCTTTTTGGAACCGGAGCCCAGATCACGGATATAGAGCTGATACACTCTTTCAGTTTTCCGAAGGATTTCGGCAAACCTATCTGTATTGGTGTAGGTGGTTGGCTCTACCTTTTCTCTTACTGCTGGAATCATGTTCCTAAGGAGCAGAGTCTTATATTCAATAAGATCTACATCCGAAGCTTCTTGTGCCAAGTGCTTTCCTGCTCGGTAGGCCATCCAGAGTCTCTGGTGGTAAGTCGCTGGACTTTACTTTGCATTCTGTTTCACAGGATATGCAAGCATCACTCCTACTACACCTGGGCTGTGAGCAGACATGAGCTCAGCTGCAACCTCATCCAAGGTAGCGTTCCCATCCTGATGAACAGCATCGGGGAGTTTGGCCCATAAACCAGGATCAATGGTCTGGCGTAGTATTTGGACCTGATATTCTGCAGCGAGGCTAAGCATCTCACATTTAGAATGCACCTTTTCCAAGTGACAGCTGAGGTTGTCAGACGGATTCATCTGACTGATGCTGTCAGCAATCTTCTGAACAGAGTAGGCCATTTGTAGGGGATTACTGGGGTGATCAGGCAAAGGTAGATTGTCTTGAGCACCATCCAGAGCAGCCCGAGCTGCAGTTTCAGCTGCAGTGTGGACAATACCTTCCTGAGTGCCAGCCTCTTGCAGAAACTGCCTAATCTGGGTTTTAATAGCCCGTTTACTTTTCTCGGGAAGAGGTACATTGCTTATCGCAGTTTCAGTCATGTTTTCTATATCTTGCCTGTCTTCCACATTAATAACGGCTACCAGAGGTGCCATTGGGACCAGGCTTGGGCCTGCTCCCCACCTTTCATGGGGGCCACCATGTTGGCATCTCCAATGATGAGCATCCCGACGTCGACGATGTATGACATGGGGAGTTGGGGTCGGGGGACCCGCCATGTTGTGGATGGCTGGGTGGGGTCTCTGGGCCATAGTAGGGGCGTGACTGGGTATTGTACTGTGAAATGTCATCATCAGATAACTCCCCTTCTGATGACGAATGAAAGACAGGGACTATGCCTCCCATTGCCTTAACATGTCCAGCCAGAACCTCTCGCTGATGGCGCAGTTTTGCCATCTTAGTTCTACATTCATCGTGACTCACACTTGCAACATCCATATCAACCTCATCTTGCTTTTGCTTTTGAAACACTCTATACGCAGTGCTCAATTCACGATTGTCCCTGATAGACACTTCTAAATCATTACGTACCTGGTTTATCTCGTCCTGCAGCTCACCCATTTCGTCACTCAACTGAGCATTCACAGCACTCAGCAAATCATTAATTTGTATTGTCTGACTCTTATCCTGTCTCAAACTTTCACACTCCTGCTTCAACATACACAGTTCCTATTCTCCAGCTTGAGCTGAATGATGCAATAGTGAATCCTTTTCATTTCACAGAGTTTGGAGTTTAGACTCCAAGTTCTGCTGCAGTCTTAAACATTTTGTTTCCTGCAAACCCATCTGTTGCTTAAGAGGTGAAATCTGCAGATCAAGGGTTCGAAACCTCACTTCAGAGGCTTCCAAAGCAGTGTAGAGAGCTGCGACCATCAACCCTTTAGCGTGACAATTATTGGCCGATTGTCTCGTCTCTGTATACTAGGTAGAAATCTCCAGTATAGGGTTTTTGGATTGACTTGCATCCCGCGCGAAGTCAGCCCATCCTCCATGGCAGGCAAGGAAGTTCGAGACATCGAGTCTCAGTTCTGTGCAGATATTTGATATGGTGGCCATTGTGTGGGAGGGAATGAAAATTCAAACTGTGAAAAGGGAACTATGCTGCATATCGATCCACAGCACGAGCACTTTATACACAGCTGGACTACTGTATAAGTTGTAGGCTTGCAATTCAAAACTGCTATGGAGTGGGTTGAGATGGCATTGACCACACCTGAAAAGACAGCCAAACTTTGCAAGTTAGTACAAACTGGGTTTAAAACAGGAGAGGTGATATGGGAGTGTACACCTACTGTCCCCGTGGGAAAGGGAAAAGTTTAAGCAACAAGTGAAAACTTACAAACACCAAATATCGCCTGCACGCGGTCACCAATTTGTTAGGAGGTCTAAACCTCACTTTCCGATTTCTGACGATATTGGGAATGCAAGTAATCACAGACACGTTGCATTAGAGTAATAAACAAGTTTATTACTACCAAAGGGATAAATCACAGTTGCCCTAAGCAGTTCTTACCAATACGAACTGAGAGCCAGTGCTAAGCGTTCCCTACACCTCGAGGTTTCTCTGTGTCTCTTGGGGTCTCTCAGGTCTCTGAGGTATAAGGCTTGTGCATTACATTATATACCTATGATAATTACAATGGTTACCAAAACATAGAAACATTTATAGTTACAGAGATGAGCCCTTTTGTGAATACTGAGCAGAAGTATTCATTCAGTATCCCTGCTTTTTCACTGTCCCTCTCTGCCCATCCACCGTCCATTCTATTCAGCCTCACTATCCCTTCCTTTGTCCTTCTACACTCCCTATTGTACCTGTAAAAGGTTTTATCCTCCTTCTTAACTGAGTTGGCTATCTTTTCCTCAGTTTGGGCCTTTGCTATTCTGACTGCCTTCCCTGCTTCCTTCTGCTGTAATTGGTACAGTTCACTTCCTGCTCCTTCTGTGTTTCCTTATACCTTTTAAATGCTATATTTTCTCCCTAACCTTCCCTGCCACCAATTTTAAGAACCATAGTGGCTTTTTTTTTATTTTGATTTGTTTATTTGCTTCACACAAAGGCTAGTTGCCTCTGTGATGGCAGTTTTAATGTTTCCCCATTGTTGCTCTACCCCTCCTTCTTGCCTGTTTGCTAGTGCTTTTCTAAGACACTCTCCCATTTTAACAAAGTCAGCCCTCCTGATGTCCAGTATCCTCACTTTTGTATGGCTTGAGTCTGCAGCTGAGTTTATCATGAACCACACTGTTTGGTGATCACTTGTTCCCATATAGCTACCCACTTCTAGATCTAAGATCCTCTCACTACCCCCATTTGAGAGTAAGAGGTCTAAGATTGCTCCCTCCTAAGTGGGTTCCAACACTAGCTGTCTGAGGCATGCCTCCTGTAGGGCATCGAGTATGGCTCTGCTCTTGGATGTGGCTGCAGCAAAGGTGCTCCAGTTAACATCTGGTATATTCAGGTCCCCCATCAACAATATCTCTCCTTTCTCTGCCATACTAAGGATGCCTTCTATCATATCCTTGTCCATTCCCTCCCCCTGAGATGGGAGTCTGTATACCATTCCTGTTCAGATTGTGATGCCATTTCTGGTCTCTAAGGTGACCCACAGTGCCTCCTCTCCTACTTGTTTTCTTTTTTGTTGCATTGCTTTTATCCTTTCTCTTACATAGAGAGCTACTCTTCCCCCCTTCTACCCTCCTCCTCTACCCTATTATTCTTGTGGTTCATCTCTTTGCTTTCCAGCTACCTGATATTTTAATTTCAACCATATTATGATCACTGGTTCCAAGTGGTTCTCTTACCACAAATTCCATAATGTCATCCTTCATATTGTTAAGGACAAGATCCAACAAATGTAGGCATCTAGTGTTTTGACGTACATGCTGTTCAATATTAATAATAAAGACTTACATAAACTTTTTTCTATTTCACTTGGCCCAACCAGATTCTTCCAATCAATATTTTGGAGGTTAAAATCACCTATAATCAAGGTTCTTCCATTCAAATCAATCATTCAATTACCTCCATAAAACTCATGCTATTATTATTTTTTAAACCAGGTACCCTGTAACATACACCTATAGTAATTTTCTTGTTTTCTGGTGATAACATATTGACCCATATTTGTTCTACTTTTGCTTAAATTTCCATTTTCAAATCTATTTTGTGTGCCGTAATAGTATATTTGATAATGAGGGCTACACCCCCACCGCTTTTGCCTGAGCGGTTAACACAAAACAAATTATAACCTGATATATATTTCTCCTGATCTTCATCTGTCCACCATGTTTCAGTCAGTACACAAATGTATATGTTTTCCTGGGGTCAATGTCAACTCGCTCCCGTCTCTTCGATCCGCGTCAACTCGCTCCCAACAACTCGCTCCTGACTCAGTTAGCTCCTGTACTACACGTTCCTTTCAGTTTCGCTCCCATTACAGAATTTTTCTGTAATACTGTCAGTGCTTCACTACATGCTCCTATTAGTACAGTATTAGAAATACATAAGCAAAATACAAAAGCAACTGCATGGATTTATTCGTTTGTAATACTGTTAGTGCTACATTAATTAAGTACTCATGTCAATCACTATCAATCACTGCTGGCTATCATTAGCAATCAGCAATCATACAAAACCAGATAAAAACATAAAACGAACAATTCAGTGGGTCAGAGTACATGGTGCACCACCAAATCCACAAAATTTAACTGGACTTTCATTGCCTGACTACTACACCACATTCAAAACTAGTCAAGGTGATGAAGTTAATTTCTTGCTCCACGATAGTGGACCTGAGACTGAGTGCATACTTGTTTTTGGTACAGAGGCAAATCTGCGGTATCTGGAGCACTATGATCAATGGTTTGCTGATGGCACATTCAGCATTGCTCCCCTCTTTTTTTATCAAATGTTCGTCATACTGGGTGAGCGCTTTGGAAGTTTGCAACCAGCAATATATGCGCTCTTGCCTGGCAAGAGGAGGGAGCATTATGAGAAAGTATTAACTGCAGTCAAAGTAATCAACCCACATCTCAGTCCTGCAGTGATAATGACAGACTTTGAAAAGGCAATTATTTAGGCTTTCACCAATGTATTCCCCAAAGCAAGGCAAGTGGGGTGTTTTTTCCACTTTGCTCAGTGTGTGTATCGCAAACTACAAACAGAGGGACTGGGCAACAAATACTCTCACAACAGTGAGTTTAGTCTGAAGTGTAGATATCTCCCTGCATTTGCCTTTTATCCACCCAACCAGGTAGTGTCACAGTTCGAGGAGATTACAGACGAATCTCTAAATATATTTCCTTCTGAGCTCGAACCTCTAATCGACTATTTTGAGGATACCTGGGTCGGGCATAGGAACACACATGGCACAGGCAGAAGGCAACCACAGTATGCCATCCATCTGTGGAACCAGTCTGACACTGCGATTGAAAAAAGAGCCAGAACGAATAATGCCGTAGAAGCATTCCACAGAGGAATGCAGTCCATTCTTTGCAGGCATCACCTTTCCATATGGAAATTTATTGAGGGACTGAAGGGAATCCAAAGAAAGAGGGAAGCGGAAATAGAGCAGCTTATTGCTGAGAATTCGAGGAATACACACAAGAGAAAATACAAGGACAGTGCCATCAGGTTAGAACTAATACTACAGAAAAGTGAGGAGCGCTCTACTGAAGAGTTCCTGAGAGGAGTAGCCCACTGCTTCCAGTATTAAAAGTCGAACAAACAATTGCTTTTAAATTTTTTAAATTTTTAAAATAAAGCTTATGTTTTTAACAGAAATTGAAGTTGCAGCGGCACATACATCTTGTCGCCATGGTAACAATGCAGTCTCACACACTCACCACGCAGAGTAATGCAGGTAAATGATTTTGCCCTTTTGCTTTGTTTTTTATTTGTTCATCATGAGTTTCATGCCCGAATATAAACAGCTTCCAGTGTTTGCTGCCACAAACAAACAGTGCAGGGCAGGTGCTGGGGATAAGGTGGACCACACAGAACACAAAAACAGTCCCAGAGGAAATCAGCACTTTCCATCAGAAATGCATAGAAATACCCAGATTCCATAATATGTGGCACAACACTAATGATTTTGCCCTTTTGCTTTGTTTTTTGTTTATTCATCATGAGTGGGAGTGAAAAGACACAGAGCGAAAGGTAGTAGGGAGTGAAAATGACAGGAGCATACTGTCGGGAGCGGATTTCATGGAACAAATTGTCGGGAGCGAATTGACACGCCCCGCTTTCCTGGTGTACTGCAATAGTAGATTTGATTATTCACTTTTTAGCTAAACTTCTGGCATTAACTAGTATGACCTTGATATTTGTTGTATGTTGCACATTTTGGTTGCTTATATTCTGATTTTTTTATGCTTTCCTAATC
This sequence comes from Neoceratodus forsteri, assembly GCA_016271365.2. Lineage (NCBI taxonomy): Eukaryota > Metazoa > Chordata > Ceratodontiformes > Ceratodontidae > Neoceratodus > Neoceratodus forsteri. The sequence continues at coordinate 632,051,151 of CM028132.1, forward strand.
ATGTTGTTTTTACCTGTGTCATGTACATATTTTGGTTGCCTAAGTGCTTGCTGTGTTTCAAAACCGCTCTCCCTCTCAGGTCAGTTTAAATTTGAACTTGGTATTTACATCACAAAATATATTTCCTAGTAATCTACTTCCCTTCCTGCTTAGGTGTAAGCCATCATAAACAAAGAGATCACATCTACCATCAAATACTTCTCATGTTTTGATACAGTTAATAGTTTCATTCAAACACCACTGGCTCAATTTGTTGTTCAAGTGTTTGATTTTTTTTAATCAATCTGTAATTGGCCATTGGTACTGGTAGGAGTTCAGATTAGATGACATTACAATCTCTGTCTTTAAGAAATTTGTGTAGTTGTTTGAATCAGTTCAAATTTGTTATTATCACTTTGTCTTCTTATATTATTTTTCCCTGCATGCAATACTCCAAAGGGTCTCTTTCCAGCTGTTTTTAATATATTTGGTATCATTTTCCCAATATCACTTATGGTAGCATCTGAAAAACTGCTGCATGCAGTGTTTTCTTTATTGCCATTGGTAGTATAATGATTGGTATATCTTATAATAGACTCACCAAGAATATAAATGTGTCTTGATGCTTCTTCTGTATTCTCACTGTCTAACTATGTTTTGTATAGAGTTTTCCTGATCTCTTACTAAAGTTAATAAATCATCAGTTTGTTCCTCAAGGCTTTCCATTAAGTTCAAAAATGATGAAAATAGGTTTTCCCCATTTTTATTCACATAGCACAAATTGTCTTCCTTATCACGCTCACTCTGCCTTTTGCTAGAGATTTCATTTCTTTGTTCCATGTTTTATGTTTCATTAGTAGTTGTCATGTTTCCTTCATTAAGCTGTTTCTGTAAACTTTTAATTTCTAGTCTAGTCCAAAAATTGTTGTTTTAAATTCTTTCAGTTCTAGACATGGGGCCTGATTCTAGAAGGGTGGTGCAAGTTGCCACCGAATGCAACTTGCACCACACTAACTATGTTCAATGACCCTGTGTCCTGTTCTAGAAGGGCAGGGGTCTCAACAGCTAAGTTCTGTGACTTGGGACATGTGACCAGATATGCTGAACAGTGGGCACACCTGGTTGTATGTCACAAGCCGCACCGCAATTTGCCTTCCCCGCCCAACATCTACAAGAGGTGCCCCACAGGGCTACCCACCCTCTGCCCCAAATCTACAATAACAGCCCCACAGGGCATCCCAGTCCCACAGCCCCCAATGTGCCAAATGGAGCCCAGGGCTACTCCAGCCTCACAGCCCTCTCAATTGTGCCAAATGGACCCCTGCAGGGCTACCAATTCCCCAGCCCCCATGTGCCAAATGGAGCCCTGCAGGAGTACCCATACCCCTAGCCCCCAGATGTGCCAAATGGAGCCCCACAGGGCTACCTGAACCCCAGCCCCCAAATCCCTAATTGGTAGAAGCCCTGCAGGTGGTGCTGCCATCCCCCCACCCGCCCTCCGACCCCCAAGTTGCCAGCATAATTACTCTTCCCTGGTAGTCTAGTGGCCCCACCTCCCCACCCAGCCATGCCAGCCACAAAGCACCTCCCACCTGGTGACTGGCACAGCCCACCTCTCACCACCACGAGCCAGCCACCCGACTGAGTGCACTATGACTGTGTACTGAAAAGACACACTCAGAAATTAATAGCACAGCTTGGTGGGGGGGGTTGGGGGCTTCTAGACTACCAGGAAAGGGTAATTCCACATTTATGGCTGTTTCAGAGTGCATGAGCTAAACACTAACATTTCTTTCTAACCATGTATGTGCATGTGGTATAATTCAACCCTATGCACAATGGTCTGCTGTTGTAATAGTACTAATAGTACTAAACTCAGTAGCCCCTCACTTATACCAGTGTTAACAGACAGATAACAAAATGCAATTACATCTACATCCTTTCAGTGCATTAAATTCTTCTTCAACTGATGTTTAAGTAGCAGAAGCCATTTCACCTACCTACACTGAGTCTTACTTTTGGCGATGAGAGAGGCCAAGGCACCTACAGTGCTCAGGCTGTCACAAGGCATTAAGAAGAGTGAGAATTACTTTTCTAGGTACATTGGGAAGAAAAGGAACTGTAAGGACCACGTAGTAAGGATTAGGAAGGAGGGAGGTTGGGTGGAAGCAGGGGGTGATAAGGCAGAAGGGATACTGTGGGTCACCTGAGAATAACCCAGTGAAATTCCCAAAATACACTTATTTTGCCAGAATATCTGGTGTTCTGACCTCCCAGCCTGTCTAACTAGTGTTAAAGTGTCATAAATAGGGAGCGAATTTAAATTTGCTAAATAATTACTTCTGTTCGATATTTACTAAGGAGAAGAGGGGGTGATACCCAAGGGGGGAGGGATGGCAAAGACAGAGTGGGAGGGTGTGACAGATGGGTAAATCATGAAGAGCAGAGCTCTGGAGGGTTTGAGGGCACTGAGGGTAGACAAGGCACCAGGCCCAGAAGGCATCCACCCCAGGGTACTGAAGGAGATGGCAGAGGTCCTTGTGGGACCTTTGGCAGTCCTATTTAATGCTTCACTACACTCGGGGTGTGTACCTCAAGATTGGAGGATGGCTCATATGGTGACCCTCCACAAGAGTGGCCCCAAGGATGAACCGGGTAACTACAGACCATTGAGCCTCACATCCATCGTGGGTAAGCTGATGGAGACTATCCTGAAGGAGAGGCTGGTGGCCCTTCTGGAGGTCAAAGGACTACAGGACAGCAGACAGCATGGCTTCATACATGGCAGATCCTGCCAAACCAACCTGGTGGAGTTCTATGACTGGGTAACTAGGCAATTGGACAGGGGCCATGCAGTGGATATCCTATATCTGGACTTCAGTAAGGCATTCAACTCAGTGCCACATTGGAGGCTGGGATATAAGTTAGAAGGCACAGGGGCAGGTGCAAAGCTGGTGAGATGGGTAGGTAACTAGCTTCAGGGAAGACAACAGAGGGTGGTGGTGGGTGGGGCTCTCTCATCTCCAAGGGTAGTGATGAGTAGTGTACCACAGGGCTTGGTGTTGGGACCATTGTTGTTGTTTGGGATATTCATTGCAGACATATCATTGGACATCAAGAGCAAGATCAGTCTGTTTGCTGACAACACCAAGATGAGAGTGGTGGTGGATGTGACCTAGGGGATGGCAGGTTGCTAGATGATCTGGAAAAGCTGGAAACCTGGTCAGACACCTGGCAACTGGGGTTTAATGCCAAAAAGTGCAAGGTGCTGCATTTTGGGGTGAAGAACCTAAGGAGGAGTTACCAGCTGGGGGGAGTGCAGCTAGCCAAGACAGAGGAGGAGAAGAATCTGGGGGTGCTCATTACAGGGTCAATGAACAACTCTGCACAATGTAGGAAGGCAACTGCATAGGACAACAAAATGCTGGGTTGCATTGCAAGGGGTATCTCCTCGAGGAGGGGGGAGGTGATTTTGCCACTGTACAGGTCATTACTTAGACCGCATCTGGAGTACTGCATGCACTACTGGCACCCATATCTGAAAAAGGACATTAAGTTATTGGAGGGGGTGCAGTGCAGGGTGGAAAATATGATCAAGGGGCTGGGGGACTTGCCATATGAGAGGAGGCTCAGGGAGCTGAACATGTACTCGCTAGATGAGATTAGGGACAGGTGGACATGATTGAAACCTTTAAGTACATGAAAGGAATAAACAAGACAGGTACAGAGGGACTGTTTAAAGTAAAGCAGAGAGGGACAGCCAGGGCCATGATATGAGGCTGGAGGAGGAAGGTTCAGGAGGGACATGAGAAGACACTTTTTACAGAGAGGGTGGTAGCTGGGTGGAATGCATTACTGGCAGAAGTGGTATCCAGTAGATCAGTGGACTGCTTCAAAGGGGCTGGGACAGGGTAAGGGGAGGGTCAATGGAGGGAAGGGTGGGAGGAGGGGCAGCTACAAAATAAGGGGTGCTAGCTGCACATTTGAGCAGACTTGATAGAACTTCAGGCCTTTATCTGCTGGCAAATTTCATATGTTCGTATGTTCATATGATTAAGGTATTTTTGCCCCTCCATCCTCTGCGGTCCCTTTGGACACTTGCTGACACACATGCTGATGTGCTTGTCTGAGCATGCAAAGACACATGCTCACTTCACTCATGCTCACTCCTCTCACAGAGATGTCGGGTTAAATATTCCATGACCCAGATGGGATACTGTGGGTCACCTGAGAATAACCCAGTGAAATTCCCAAAATACACTTATTTTGCCAGAATATCTGGTGTTCTGACCTCCCAGCCTGTCTAACTAGTGTTAAAGTGTCATAAATAGGGAGTGAATTTAAATTCTGCCAGTGAAGTGCTGGCGAAGTGGCCCGATTCACCTGGTGGAGCAATTTTGCAAAATTTTTCTGCCTAAGTCAGAATTTCAACTAGGAAAAATTTAGCCTTCTGCGGCAAAATTTAGCCTTCCGTGGGTGAAATTCCACCTTCCGGGGGTGAAATTTTGCCTTCCATGGCTGAAATTTCACCACCGAAGGCAGAATTTCACCACAGAAGGCAAAATTTTGCTGTTCTACCTGCCAACATTTTGCCACTCTGCCAAGCGAAATTTCACATTTCGCTCCACGGAATGGGCAGAATTTCATGGATTACTCCACAAAGCGAATTTTGCTCACTTCACCCACCACTAGTTATGAATAGCCTTATCACCATAGTGCAAGAATTCCTTTAAAACATTACAGTACATTACAGTAGCAGCACTCTATCCAGTGCCACTGCTGAATGAATGTAAAGATGCATTCTGACATTCTAATCTAAACCAGTATTCTTTGGCATATAGCAGATGGACTATGCTATTAATCTCCCTCTGAGAGAGGAAAACATTCCAAAATTACACATTAGGCAATATTCTAAATGCATGTTCATCTGAGCAATAAGGTACTCACAAGGATAAATTAACAGTCACCCTTAGGAGCAATGTGGCAATCGGATGTGCTTCATGCCACATTATAGCCCTATGGGGTGATTATCAGACAGTTAATCTAACCACTGCTAGTACCTTGTTGCTTAACATTTCTACCTATAAGCAGTGCAGTGGACCTCAGTTGTGGTGAAACAAGACAGCATTTGCACCTTTATTAATGCACAGGGAAAAAAGCAAAATATAATGTCTAGAGTAAACTGAAAACCTAGCTAGCTAGCTCCAAGATCTATATAGTTCAACTAATTTTATTATATAGCATTACTTTTTTTAATGTTGATCTATCAAATAAGATATACAAAAGCTAGTGAGGTTAATGAACATTTGAAATAAAACATTGAAAGCTATGACCATGTAGCTCAATAAAAACACGATTCATTTAAAAATCTTAACTGAAACAAGTGGATGTGTATCTAAAATGGAAGAAATGTATAAAGAAACCAAACTTCATCTATTATAATAGACACCCTCACCAAAAAAATAGTTTTCTTTAGTCTTTATTTGGAAGACTTTTACCAGAAAGAGTGTGCCAAGCTTAGAATTGCTCATTTCCAGTTGTGTTCTTGGGGAGGGGTTATGAGAGGGAAGATAAAACATAGAGAATAGACTATGGGTAACCATACTCAACAAGGATGTGTTTTCATCAGACGGTTGATATGACATCATAGGGACCACAAGAGGTCCCTGATGTCATCTCAACCCTGAGATGAAAACACATGAAGTATGGGTGCCTATACACTGTTTTATATAGTACATGGTTTTAAAAAAATGCACTTATATGCACTTTTCCCCCATTCGAGTGTTCTGGACAGTGAACTGTTTCATCCCCGGACCTCCCTGTGCTTAGTGTACTGACATGTTTTAGGGATTCCTTTTTGTTTATTTAAACTGTGACTTACCTATTCTCATTTCCATCAGCTGTGGTAAGGCTTTACTCAGAGGCTGCATGCAGATGTGGGTGACCTGTTGTCTGGCCTCTTGCATATGGATGTGTTTGACCCACCACCCACCTCCACTAAAGTCTAATTAGCCCTTTAGGAATTTATGGCTAGGACTGGTGGAACACGTTGCTGGAAGAAGGTGCCCTTACCTAGCCTTCTCCACCTCGCAATGATCTCCCTTCCAATCCACAACTTCTGCTTCTAGCAACACCATCTCTCTTAGTTTCCCAAATGTGCTAATAAGTCAAGTGGGTGGTTCAAACTATAAAATTTATTGTAGTAGTATAGTTGTGATGTCAGAATAATACTACAACAATGTTTTGTGACCTTTGAACTATCCTACAATGAGCATATGCTGTGTATGGATTTTCAGACATAAAAAGGGACAACCATATACTAGAAAACAGTGAGCAAAACAATTCAAGGTAAAATGCATTAAATAACCTTACAGTACTGTATGGCTCAAAATAGCATTGTCTGGGAATCCCCTTGCAAAATAACCATACCACACAAAAACCTTGTTGGTTGCTCTGTTGGCCATATTTCATTAATAACTCATAACTCAATACCCATTTTATTTACATCACAAGAATCATCAAATCCATTCCTTATGTAGCAGTAGGTACCTAGCCAATAGTGGCAGGACAGGGTAGGGACAGAAGTGGTAGCTAGGATGGTAGACATGGGGATCCCTGTGCAGAGGGTGCTAGAGGACCAAAGGTCTCTGCCGACAGATAAAGCACCAGGACCAGACAGGATACACACGGGGGTCCTGAAGGAACTCGTGTAGTTTCTCGAGGCACCTCTGATTGAGGTATTCAACACATTCCTTCTATCAGAATGTGTTCCCCTGGATTGGAGGATGGCACATGTGGTGCCCATCCACAAAAATGGCTCTTGGGATGAAACAGGGAATTACAGGCCAGTCAGCCTCACTTCAATTGTGGGAAAACTAAAGGAGACTAACATAAAGGAAAGTATAGTTGCATTCCAGGAGGAAAATGGTCTCCTTGATGATTGGCAGTACAGATTCACCCAGAGAAGGTCTTGTCAGACCTGCCTTGTGTTTTTTTATGACTGGGTGAGTAGGGCTCTGGATGAAGGCAAAGTGGTTGTTGTTCTGTATTTGGACTTCAGCAAGGCCATTGACTCTGTGCCACATGGGAGGCAGATAGGCAAGCTGAATGATCTGGGGGTGGGGGATAAGGTGGTCAGGTGGATTGGGATGTGGCTAGAAAACAGACAGCAGTGGGTGGTGGTAAGGGGGGAACTATCATCACCACAGGCAGTCATCAGTGGTGTCCTGCAGGGCTCAGTGCTGGGAGTGCTAGGTCTGGTGCTATTCAACATCTATGCAGCAGATATGGCAGTTGGGATTCAGAGTCGGATAAGCCTGTTTGTTGATGACACCAAATTGGGAGCAGTGGTGGACAGGGTGGGGGGAGGTACTGTAGAAAGGTCTGGAATCGTTGGAGAGATGGTCATGCACCTGGCAGTTGGGTTTCAGTGCAATGCAGTCCAGGATTAATCACTTTGGAAACAAGAATTCCTGGATACAGTTTCCAGCTAGGTGGGTGTGTGTGTGTGTGTCCAGTTATCGGTACCAGTCAAGGAAAAAGATCTGGGTTTGCTGATCACAGGCCACATAAATCACTCTACACAATGTAGGAAACTGGCTGCGAAGGCCAATAAGATGTTGGTGTACATAACAAGGGGAATCCCATCAAGGAGTGAGGAAGTGATCCTGCCACTGTACTGGGCACTGGTGAGATATTAGTTGTAGTGCTGTGTGCAGTTCTGGTGCCCCTTCTTAGAAAAGGACATCAGACTGTTGGAGGGGGGTACAGAGAAGAGCAACCAAGATGCTAAATGGGATAAGAGAAAAGCCCTACAAAGACAGGTTAAGGACGCTCAACATGTACTCACTGGAGGACAGAAGGGACAGTGGCGATATGACTCAGACCTTCAAATACTTGAGGGGCATAAATAGAGTTAGCCCTGAGGGCCTGATTAAATTTAAAAAGGAAACGATCACAAGAGGGCATAGTCTGAAAATGGAGTGGGGGGAGGTTCAGAAGAGAAATGAGGAGGCACTTTCTCACCAAGAGTGTGGTGATGGCATGGAATGCTGTGGTTTCATGAACATCATTAGGGGGATTTAAGATGGGTGGAACAAGGTCAAGGGCAGAATCAGAACAGGGAAGGGGAAGATAGGGTAACTCAGATGGTGCAAACAGTGAGGAAGGGGTAGAGTGAGTTGGGGGGCAGCATCAGTACTCAACGCTGAGAGCTGCACACTTGAGCAGACGTGATAGACTGTAAGGCCTATATCTGCTGGCTTCATTGTATGTTTGCATGTACTGTACATCATACATTATATACATCCATTGTTCTTCATCCATTTTCCCTCCTTCTGGGCTCAGGTGCATATCCGATGCCCACCTTCAGCCCTCTGTGCACACCCAGGCCATGTCCTGGATTCCTGGCCCAGCACTCCCAGCACCCATATATCTTTCTCCTGTGTCTCCAATTCCCCTCTTTTCCCCTCCCCCCTTTCTTTTCTTCATGCCTACATTCCCCCTTTTTCCATCGCTATACCATGTGAAAATCTGCACCTGGTCACCCTGCTGCTGTCCACCTTCAGCAGTCCTTGTGGCCCCACATTTCCTTTGCTCCCCACTGTTGTCTACCTTCAGCAGTTTTAGCCAACCGACTGCTGTCCACCTTAAGACAGTCCCTGCAGCCCCATATTTCTGCCCAAGCTTGGTCACCTGCAGTTCCCCTTCCCATGCCCTCATTCTACCCCTAAATTAAAGGGTGGGTGGATGGGCAAATTTCTCTAGTAAAAGAAGGGTGCTCCTCACCTTGCTTCCCCTTAAGTATCCTCTTCCTGCCAGTCCTTCCCTCTGCTTCCTTCCACCAATACAAGCCCTGGCTCCCCGTCCCTCCCCCTTTTGTTCCATCCTTCCTCCCATAATTCCTCTCCTCTCCTCTCATCTCCTTTCCTCTCCTACCCTTTCCCCTTCCTCACTCACCTATGTTACCTAAGGCTGAACTAAGGCTTTTATTTTGGTCAGGAGACCCCTGACAATAGGGCTTGCCTATTGAACTGGAAATCCACCATGTTCGGTGATCAGCTTCTCAAAATAACCACACCATGCAAAAAAACCTTGTTGCTCATTTGGCCATATTTTATTAATAACTCACAACTCCATACACATTTTATTTATATCACAAGGAGCACTGAATCCATTCCATATTTACATCATTTATTATATACATCCATTGCTTTTCATCCATTTTCCCTCCTTCTGGGCACAGGTGCATACGCAATGCCTACTTTTGGTCATCTGGGATGCAAACCCCACAAGGGCCAAACAGGGCTGGGTGCACACCCAGCCCATGTGCTGACTTCCTGGCCAGTACTCCCTGGGCCCTGTATATCCTTCTCCTGTGTCTCCTACTCCTTTCCTTTCTTTTCTTCCTTCCACTAGCGTATCTCCAGCTATGCAACAGGTGATGGGCTTTTCTACACCATTCATCTGCCACCCCTGCATCATTCACCTGACTACTGAGGCTCTGCAGGGTTCCCACCATCCCTCCAGGTTGCATTCTAATCCTATCCCTGCCAAATGAATCCCCATAGTTGAATGTGATAACTCTTTGTCCCACTCTTGTGCTATAAACTAAATCACCTGCCCCTCAGTCACTGGCCACTTACCTCCATTCCCACCCTTTCTACTAACTTTTGGAATATCTTTCAACATCCCTCATATGTCTTCAGCATCCTTGGCACCCAAGAGCTCCTGTACAGCAACTGGGCTCATTCCAGCCAATCTTCAATAAGTGGGACGGGACCTCCATTCTCTGGGCTGCTGCCCCTGGTGCAAGGCACCTGATCCTGTCTAACTGAAGACAGGAAAGACTGTCAGCCACCGTGTTCTTATCCCTTCTATTTGTCTCCCCCTTAAAGGAGAGGTTCAGCCTCAATACCTGTAGCACTAACTGCCTCAGTACCCTCATTACCATGTTGGTTGTGACTGTCTGTCTATTCAGTATCTCTACCACCATCCAATTATTGCAGCAAAATACCACCTTCTGATTACTAAGTCAGTCTCCCCAAATCATTACTGTCACCCATATCGGGAACATTTCCAATAGCATAATGTCCCTAGTTAACCCCATCTCCCTCCATTCATCCAGCCATCCTTCCAATATCCTTGTCTCCTTAGAGTATGTCCCCATCCCAAACATGTATGCCACATCTGTATGTAGCTCCAGGTCCATTCTGAATAACCAATCTTCCTGCCAGAACATGACCCCATCATACCTTTCCATGAATTGTTCCCACACTTCCAGATCGTGCCTCAACCCCTTTAATATATCTACTCAATGATGGGGCCACCCAGCCCCTTACATTGCCCTCACCAGCCTATGGGTAAAGGCCCTGCCTGAGTCACCACCTGGCATGCAAAGTAAAGGTCCCCCAGCAAGAACTGTGCCATCACCAGGGGCACCCTGTGCTTCTTATTTACTGTTGTTATCAATTTCCTTAATTTACATACCTTGTCCCCTGGTAACCTGAGAGCCCCCTCCTCTATGTTCATCTCTGTCCCTAGGAATTCCAGCCAACAGCCTGGACCTTCAGTCTTCCCATCCACTAGTGGGACCCCTAACCTTCTACACATCTCTTGGAAGCCCCGCAGCATTTCTGTGGTCCCCTCTTCCCCCTGCCCTATCAGAAAGAAGTCATCAAGATAGTGCACTACCATCCTTTACTCGTACTGTTCCTTAAATGCCCACTGCAGCCATATACTAAACATTTCAAACGTGGTGTATGTCATGGAGCAACCCATTGGCATAGTCTTGTCAAAATAATACTGCTTGTTAAACTTGAACCCCAACAGCTCCCAGTCCTCGGTTCTTACTGGGAGCAGCCTGAACATAGTCTCTATATCTGTTTTTGTCAACCATGCCCCCTCAATTGCCCTAATCATTTCCACCACTTGGTCAAGTGTTGCATATGACACTGTCCTCTTTTCTTCCCCAATTAAATCATTTACCGGTTCCCCTTCCAGGTACAACAAATGGTGCATATCAGACAGAATTCCCCCAGCTGTTTCTTTGGGACCAAACCCAGGGGTAGTACCCTATGATTCCCAAATGGGGGTACCTTGAATGGACCTCTTACCCTTCCCACTCTTTAATTCCTTTTTGTATTTTGTTCAACACAATCTGTTCCTTTTCTTTAAATGACATTAGGTTACTGGCCTTCACTGCTCTCCACTGTCCCTCATATTGTAAACTAAACCCCCTTGTGAAACCTTCGTATAAAATCTCCCTTGCCCTCTTCTCATGACACCTCTGAACCCATGCTAATAATAACTCCATATTAACAGGCATCCTGGCCTTCTCAAACAACTTTTCCTAACCTCTCCCTGCCTTTTTCTTCTTATCTTTCTCCATTGCCTGAGCCAAGTCCCCCCTCCATTAAAGTCCCTGCCTCACTCCCTTTGCTCTGCCCCTCCACCACTATTCTCCCCACTCCTGCAGTATGATAGCAGGTGTGGACCACCACACTTTGAACAAGCTTGCTTGAACTTGCAGCTGACCATGTACATTGTGCTCTGTTGTATCCTCAGCATACCTTTTCTTGGCTGCTTGCTTCTGCTTTTACTGCCTCACCCCCACCCACCTTTTCTGCACCATCATTATTTTAAACCGGATGTTCAGGTGCCTGGTATCCCATCTAACATCCCCATGAGAAGCCATCCTTTGACAAAACGTCTCGTGAAATAACAGCCACTCATCTCCTCCCAGCATTTTATATGCAGTATGTACAATCTGGAAATATGTCAACAACAGGTTGGCCAGCTCCAGCTGCTTTTGCAACATGATAGCACTGAAATATGTAAACCCTGTAATACATGCTTCCATGGTCTTACCCTTAAGTGACTTCTCCTCCTATGCTTTCCCCAGTAACACTAACACAGCTGCCATCTTTGTCTTCCCTATTCTCTCCTTTTCCTCATAACTTTTTTGCAGCCACCTTATCTACCAATGTAAATGTGTCATTATATTCTCTCCGCCATATTTTCTCTTTCATTTTCTGGGGAACATGATCCCCAGCTGTAACCCCAAGTGTCCCCTCCTACCCTGTTTTCTTGCCCCATCCCCTCCTGTCTTCAAACCCTACCCCTTCCCTTCAGTGCATTTTATTTCCTACAACAGCTTTACCATCCTCTCCAGCCCATTCTCACCCAGTTCCTCAATGACACCCTTCATGACCTCCCTCAGATTACCTGCTCAGGTGATAATCGATAACATCATTCTTTCACCTCTTCCCCATTGCTCCCTTGGCCCATTTACTGGGCCATCCTCCCTCTTGGCCTGCATCCCCTTCTGGCACTTTTCTCTTCCTCTTCTCTCTACTCTCTCCTTTGATCTCTCACTCTTCTGGGCTGCTTCCAACATGGCTTGCACTTGTACCATCATTGCTATAGCCTGCTGGACTAGGTCTCACTCAGGCCTGTGCCAGCACCACTGTTGTTGTTCATTCTTGCTGCCATGCCTGCCAAGAGACTCACAAAAACACCAAAATCAGTCCACCATATTCTATACTGTGACAGATACCTTAGTCTGCCCCCACGTAATGCCTCTGTTCCTTTTCTTTTGTTAGTTTTACTGCCCACGGGCCTATGGCTTATTTTACTATTCCCCCATCGTCCACCCTTTTCCTGTGGGTCATTTTCCTCTCATCAGCCTGCCATCCCTTGTGTCTATCAAAACATTAACACTCTTTCTTTCTCTATATTGCCTCTTCCTTTTTTTCCTATTTTGTGCGTTGATTTTCCTTGTCTTTCTAAATTTTATTATTTATAAGATATTACTCTTTTGTCTTAGCCCACACTTCTGGATTCATAAAATGGCAGCCCATGCTTCTCTGTCTTTAAAATGGCATCCGGGCTCCTATTGCATATGCATGCTGGCCCACCACTGTACACAAGATAGCAGCCGCATGTTACACACAAGCACAATACTTCTCCTAACTCCATGGTCAAGAAGGCAGCACCTCTCTCTCCCTGCATGCATACTGGCTAGCCATTGGACTCAACCTGGTGACCACTCATAGCATGCATGCATGCGTAGTCCATGTCCCCCTTTCACCAATGGACTTTTAAACTTTCTTCTAGCATACCTATTCAGAGTATGTCCACCACATGGCCCATCCACCATCTTGGGAACCACTCTTCCACATGCTTTTGTTTGAGATTGACCCTTCTTGCTCCTTCTGGTATTTCCCAACCCCTGGCTTCCAGAGACAGTGGAAAGGCTTCCACATGGGTCTCCCCCATTTGTATGCAATTTTGCCCTGCCCGTCCCCATCTCCAATGTGTGCCACTGTAACAAAAAATTCTTAAGCTCCCTCCCTACTCCCACTTGGCTCCCTCCCTTGGTGTCTCCCTTTTCAGCTGGGATGGGAGAAGTGCGTTACGTTGCATCTCAACCTACCTGAAATCCTTGTCCCTTGCATATTAAATAGAGCCTTATCCATGAAAAGCTAGATGCATTTTTACATACCCATAACATCAAATTCATTATAGACAAGTAACAAATGGCAATAAATAAGGCCTTGTCCACTGTTAGTGGAGCAGCATTATCAAACTGTTCAGAAACTGAAGCAAGCTCCTACTTTGGTTTAAATGTAATATTCTTAGCAATAATTGAACCCCTGATCTCTTCCATTCATTCCTAGTATTCTTTCCACTTTATCACCAAGCTGCACTGCTGAGATACTACCACCATCACCCCCTTTTTTTTTTAAACCACAGCCTTATTCATTTCTGGCCCTGTGCAAAATTCATTCTTTCCTTACAAACCACCTACCAGTGCCAAATGCTGCTGTTAAACCACAAGTTTCCCATCAAAACCAGGTGATTGCAGTTTGCAGGCCAGCCTCTTCATGCACGTTCATTCCTTTCCTCCTTTTCCTCTCTGTATATTTTTTGAAATCTCTCTGGCCTGCCCAGCCTCCTCAATAATCAACATTCCCTTACATATATCTCTCATATTTATTCAAGGAATTCTCTTCCAACAAAAAATACTGCAAACTGAGGTGTAAACTGAGATGCCAGTCAATTAGGAGCATGCATAGGAACCATGCAATACATTCTCATAATGCAGTCATTTTTGGGAGTTTTTTCACCAGATTTGAAACATGGGATTCTTTTGACCCCACCTGATGAAAAGTTGCACTGTCATTTCGTTAATTAGTCTCGAAAGGTGATTCTTCACAGCAACAGCAAAATTACCTTTCATGACCAAGTAATGAAATGACAGTGACACTGTTCATAAGGTGGAGTCCCAAGAACATAAAGTTGAAAATTTGGTGGCAAAATTCAAAACAATGGCTGAGAATATGACAGCGCAGACCTATGGAGGTAAGTATGGGATAAGGGGGGGGTGCAGGGAGGTGGGTGTCCAGTAGGATGGTAGGGATGGGGAGGGGGGACTGGGGTGATGACGAGGGGCTGTTTTCTTTTTTACAGGTTAAAAAAACACGTGTCGGAAAGGTTTTCTTTATTTACAGGAAAAAGAAAACATACATTTGGGCACACTGTTGTGGGCTGCCAGTGTGCTATATGAGTTGTGGTGGTGGGTACGTGATGCTAACATGGGGATTGGGCACCCCGATGCCAGCGAGGGGAAGAAATAACAAACATTTGGGCACACTGGGTTGGGATCCCAGTGTGCCACATGAGTTGGGACACATAATGCTGACACAGGGATTGGGCACCCCGATGTTGGCACCGGGCAAGTAAATACATTTAGGCACACTGGGGTGGGCTCCCAGTGTGCCACATGAGTTGGGGGGGCTACATGATGCCAACACGGGGATTGGGGACCCCGATGTTGGAGTGGGGATGTGGAGTAGGGAGGATAGCAGCAGTGGGAGGATTTTCTTTCCTGAAGGTGTTGGCGGCAGTGACGTGACTGTGTATGTGCAGCACTAGCACATGCAAATTTGCAGTTAATGGCATTTTGCTATTCACAACATGGAATATGGAGGTAACAGCCAAAATACTGTGGCTGTTAGTCTGTATTGGCTGATCATGGTGGAGTGTTTCAAGCTCTGTTGGACTTTCAGAAGGATACTTCCAAAGTCTAATGGAAGGTTCCACGATCGGCCATTTTTGTAAGCTACGATTGATCCCAAAATGGCTGTAGGCTCCACCCACAGCCGTAATGACTAAGATAACAGTTGGATGGATAAGGGTGGGGATGATACAAGCATGTCTGACAGAAGGAAATACTTGCAGCAACTCTGCCCATGCTGTATCCACTTGACCTAGAAACACAGAGTGCCATGTGTGCTAAAAAAAAGGATGCATCTGGAGAGTAGAGGTGGAGGGGGTGGGGAAGTTTTACACAGGGAAGAGCATAACAGTAAAGGTTCCAGAGTCCAGTGAGTAAGCTTTTCCTTCAGCTATCCACATTAACAACCACCATCTATGCATTCGTGATTTTACATGTAACATAAGGATTTTTGGAATTCAGATATAAAAGTTGGGAGCCATCTAGGATCAAGGGATCACAGTACAGTGTGGTTCAGTGTGAGAACAGCAGAAGGGTAAAACCACATGAAAGAAAAGGTCCTGGATTTCAGGTGGACCAACTTTGCAAAGATGGGGGACTGTCTTAGGAAATCACTGGCAGAGAAGGAGAAAAAAGGGAACTGGAGAAACAATGGGAGAATTTTAAGGGGGACATAGCAGTGGCAACAAGCCATTGCATTATGCAAGTAAGCAAAACAAAGAAAAGGGAAAAAAAAACATCATGGTTCTCAAAGGAAGTGACAAAGAAGATAAGGGCAAAAAAGATGGCATTCTGGAGGTACCAGGAAACACAGAGGGAAGAAGACAGGGAACTGTATCTGGAAAAGCAGAGGGAGATGGGCAAAGCAGTCTGGAGTACAAAGGTACAAACAGAAGAAAAAATAGCCAAGGCAATAACAAAAGGGGACATTAACTTTTTCAGGTATATTAGTGAAAGAAAAAAGACTATGGCTGGGACTGTGAGACTAAAAAGGGAAGCGGGAAGTGTGAAGAGGGGGACAAAGAAAAAGCAGAAATCCTGAATGAGTATTTTTGTTCAGTATTCACATAAGAAGGCGAAGAGGAGGGACCAAAGTTAGGCAACAGAAGCACCACTGGGAGGTGGACACCAGTACATTTAAGGAGAAGCAAGTCTTAAAGGAACTCAGTAATCTGAAAGTGGACAAGGCAATGGGGCCAGATGGGATATGTCCCAGAGCATTAAGAGGACTCAGGAAGGTGCGGGCAGCACCACTGACAGCCCTGTTGAACAGCTCACTGGAGACAGGTGTGTTACCAAAGGACTGGAGGAGGGCTAATGTAGTCCCTCTCCACAAAAGTAGGAGTAGGGGAGAGGCTGGCAATTACAGGACAGTCAGCCTGATCTCAGTGGTGGGGAAACTAATGGAATCACTACTAAAAGAAAGGTTTGAGATATGTCTCAAATCCAGTAGAGCACAGGATCTGAGGCAGCATGGATTCACATTAGGAAGAACTTGTCAAACAAATCTGATAGATTTCTTTAACTGGGTGACTAGTGAGGTGTATCAGGGAGGGGTGGTGGATGTGACCTACCTGGATTTCAGCAAAGCCTTTGACACTGTCCCACAAAGGAGGATAGTAAACAAGCCAGGTAGCCTGGGAGAGGGTGGTGGTGAATGGAGTTCACTCCAGAGAGAGAGGGATGATCAGCAGGGTCCCACAGGACATGGACCAGTCCTCTTTAATATCTTAATTAGCAACATTGCAGAGGGACTGGAAGGGAAGGTGTGTCTCTTTGTAGACAACACAAAGATCTGCAAAAGGGTTGACACTCCAGGAGGGGTAAATAAAATGAGAAGGGACCTAAGTAAGCTTGAGGAGTGGTCAAGGGTGTGGCAGCTAAGATTCAATGCAAAGAAGTGCAAGATTATGCACTTGGGCCACAGAAATGCAAGGAAGGAGTATATTATGGGGGAGGTGCTGACAGCCACCAAACTGGAAAGGGACATGGGAATAATAATATCTGATGATCTAAAGGTTACCAAACAATATGAGAAGGCTGTGAGGAGAGTCTGTAGAATGCTGGGGTGCAAAGGGAGAGGTATCTCCTGCAGAAGGAAGAAAGTGGTGATGCCACTGCATAGAACATTGGCGAGACCTTATCTAGAGTACTGTGTCCAGTTCTGGAGGCTGCATCTCTGGAAGGACTTAGACAGAGCAGAAGTGATTCAGAGAAGGGTGACAAAAAGGTGCAGGGGCTGCACCAAATTTCATATAAGGGAGAAACTGAAGGATCTCAATATGTATTTCCTGGAGGAGAGGAGAGAGAGAGAGAGAGAGAGAGAGAGAGGGGATATGATAGATACTTTCAAATACTTCAAGAGTGTAAATAATGTATAAGAGGGTAGCATCTTTCAAAAAAAAAGAGGTTTAAGATCAAGGGGCCATGATATGAAGATAAAGGGGGGTAGACTTAGGAGTAACATGAGAAGGTATTTTCTCACAGAAAGGGTGGTGGATCCATGGAACAGCCTCCCAGTAGAGGTTGTACAGTAGGTGCAAAAATGGTAGTGGGATTCAAAAATGCATGGGACAGACATAAAGAAACTCTAGCGATAGGAAAGAGAGGGTAAGCTGCAGATCATTTAGGATCTGCAGTATATGAAACAGGTAAGGAAAATGGACAGACTAGATGGGCCAAGAGATCCTTATCTGCCATCAAATTAAATTTTTCTATGTTTCTGGTGAATAAAATACAAGAAACAGTGAACCATAACATTCCACATCACAGGGCTCTTAGGTGTAGGCAGAGAAATCTAAGCCTACTTTTAGATTGTGAATAGAGATGTTGCCAAGTGTTATTCCATGGGTAAAGCTGGTGCAAAACTGCAGAAATGTGTGATTCATTAAACTTGCAAATTTCAGGGCAGATGCACCAACTTCATCATGCAATTTATAATTTTTATCAAAAATCCATGTAACATAATAAAAACCTCCCAGCACACACTGTGCTATAAATCCCCCCTCTCCCCCCACTCTAAAATGTTATTTTCATTGAATTGATACCCCTCCTACCCTTGCTGGCACCCTCCTCTCCCCACCCATGTGAATTGCAGCCTGCAGACCAAAAAAGTAATCACTACTCTTCCCCCACCCCTGTGACAAATACATTCCCTCCCCTATCTGATTTCAACCAATTAGGTGAACTGAAAAGAATCATCACATCGAGCATCTCCAGTCCCCCACCCAACAGCCTTCTGCTCCCCTCCACCCTCCTCATCCCACCAGTTTCCAGAAAACCAACAATGTATAAGAATTTGGTCCCTTGGTGCAAAGCATGGGTTCTGTTCTGTGTCCATCTCATAATGCAAATAAAAGAATAGTGTCATCTTTGCTCCTAGCACATCCTAATTGGCTGAAAATTCAGTTATTTAATGCTAAGCCTCATACTGATATTTTAGGATTTAAGCACATATTGCAACCACACATTTGATGATATTTTACAGTGTTTAACGCATATAGATACATAAATGTATTACAAACTTTAACAAGGGCCTATATTCAGAGCTCTCACCATTGCAACTAAATGAGGCCCATGGATGTGACAACAGCAAATTTCTTTAGATGTCTGGAAAATTCTATATAGTAATAATACACTAAAAGTGAAAATGCCTTTTAAATTTCATGTGGATGATCATGTGTGCATTTCTTGAGTTAAGAAAACATTTGGAAAAGGTTATGAGCAACACTTTACAAGCAAAATATTCATTATTTCTGAATGCATACCTAAGCCCTCACTGGTGTACAACTTAAATGATTGCAACAGCGAAGAAATGAGAGGTACTTTCTATGGGCAAAAACTGGTAAAAGTCAGACATTGAAAACTGTGTATACAGGATGGAGAAAATTATCTCACAGAAAATACTAAGGGAAGAAAACATTTGTTTTAGTGAAATGGCTAGGCTGGTCATCAACATTTAACAGCTGGATAGAATCCAAAAAGCTGAGATATTTAAAATGATAAGGATGCGCCCATGTTTTGCAATGCACGAGTTGTGTGAAGACATAGAAGTAAAACAATCTCAGAATGGATTTTGTCACATTTCCTAGCAATGCCTGTTTCAAAATGTTCCCACAAAACACAGTTTCAGATTATATTGTGAAACTGAAAAAAAAACTGTCAGTTTAGTATAGGTGTGGGAAGTTGACTTGTGAGAAATAAAATACCCAATGACATGGAACAATATTACACCATAAGATGGGAAATTTCAAGCCAGTGAAACTTCTATGCCATTATTACCCTTATCAGTTCCCAGAGGATATTATGCAAGCAATAATACCCTACAGGGTGGACGGTATTGGGCAATACCGGACCGCCCAGGAGCGTAATGAGGCCCGACACTGCAGGTGGAGGGCCTTATAGCCCCTGGAAGGTCCGGTATTGCCCATACCACCCACCCTGGAGGGTATTATTGCACTTAGAAAATGGGCACTGTAAAAGAAAAAAGGTTTAATAAAATAATGTACAGTAAATAATAAAATAGTTTAAAATACATTTTTGTAATAAAATAGTTCCTCCGCCTGCATAGAAAGTTTTTTTTTTTTTTTTTGCGTTTTTGTGAAGTAGAGACTTTCCTTGTACTGGAGCATCTGTATGACTTTTGATCTGGTCTCATGGTTAACCCTCCCCCCAACCCACACACACACACACAATTGAACAGTACATCTGTTTTTGTTTTTTTTACATTTATTTTTAATCATTAAACTATCCTAACTATATGTGCTATGCAGTTTAACACAGTGGCCGCAGCATCAGAACCGGAAAAACATTCCGAATAAAGTCAGTCAAAGCTACCATGGTGATTTCTTTAGATCAAGAAAAACTTGGGATATGGCAGGTCTTTAATGTTCCTGCTATTAACCTTTACATTTTTTTTCCGAACCAAAGCACTGCAGTCGAAAATTTTAATGCTGTTTCTGGTTGCCACGGAGCACATAGTGAAATGGCTTGAGTTGGCAGGAAATAGTAAAGCTGCTGAAATAGGTAAATTTTTATGCTTTTCTTTTGCCTAGTATTGGCGTTTCATTTTTTTAGCTGAGATACTGTATTGAGAAAGGCTAAGTGTTTAGTACTAAGTCGATGTGGAGAATTGGACCAAGGAGCAGTGGTGGCCCTTTCCTTACTTGCACCTACTGTATCGTTGATGGAGACACTCTCCCGGCTTTCGGCAGTTACTACATCGGCCAGCATTTATGATCCCATGGAACTCTTGAACCTCTGAGACAGTTTACCAGATTGAAATAACTTTTACTTTATATTTAGTCAAGTGGTTATTTTTGTAGTGAGTAAATGCTTTATGTGACATGCTGTTGTTTGTTGGGGACTCAGCTGCCCGATTCAGTTATCAAGAAAAACAAATGTGGATGTGCAGTTTAAAATGTGATTCTGCACACTGACATTAGTTAGTAAAGGAAAGTAAAAAACATTTAAGATGTGTGCTTTTTGTTCTGGGAAAAATATATAAATCAATGGCAAATACATTCTTTGGTGTGTTTTGCGTGTGCCCAGCGTGATGGGTCTCGCTAAGTGATGCAAATAAAATGGCGTCAGTTTGAAATTTTGTGCCCAGTGCTTCAGCCAATGATGAAGCAGGCTGGGCACAAGAATACTTGGCATGGCATGAGGCAGGTTTGAGACGGGGCCTTTTATTTGGTGGGCATCTATTGTCTGATAGATGCCCACCTAAATTAGTGTCTTAGCCAATCAGAAGAGAGAAATTTCTTTGCCCATTTTCTAATAAAATGTTGACAATGTCACAGCAGCCATAAACGAGACACTGGAAATGACTCAGCTAGAAATATGGTTAGAGCAGGACAGTCAAGAATGGGAAAAAAATTTCACAAAATCAGTTGCAGATCATTCATATCTCTTCATAATCTAGCGTGTATTTTGGAGAAACCACATGGTATACTTTAAGTACAATCCAGCACAGTGCCATGTTATGCTGATATCAATGGTGGATTTTATATACTGTTTGTATATACAGAAATTGTAGAACAACAAGAGTTGGGGACAGCCATGTGCTCCTACTCAGTTGTGTGGAAATATCTGGTAAAAACAGAGGCACCATAACATCCGCTCTCATTAGCCAGATTATATGCCAATCTGCAAACCATATCATGACACCATAACTGTTGTGATATAGGTGAGCAAGACAAAAAGGTGTTATTCTTGTTTGGTAAGGTGATAGTGAAGCTTCATTTTGGGCCTGTTAAAGGAACCTTCTGAATGCCCATAATGTCACAGAAGTTGAACATCAACTCCAACCTTTATGTAGCCTATTACAAAGCACAGGTGGGTCATGGCTCATAAAGTTCTCATTGGGACTCTAGTATGTATGGTGCCAGCAGAGGCAGCATATTTAGAAGTTTATTTAGAAAAGCTGTATCACTATTTCAAACAAGCATTTGTCAATGCCGAACGTTTGCTTGCACGTGTTTGCAGTGGTGTTTGGCATGTATGATGCTTTACTCTAATGCCCTGTGTGATTGCTGGTATTTGCGCAATAAATTGTCAGCATGACCTTTTTGTTACCCCCATTGTGCGCTACATAGGCGGAAACACGTTTTGGGCAGGATGTGAAAAATGACAGCTGTACTGCTCATAAGGAAGTGTGGTAAAATGGCAATGTTGAAAATCTGGAGTGGAAATACTGAAAATTCGCAAACCTAGGAGCGTGCGTGGGAACTGTGCAATGCATGCTGGTAAAACAGTGATTGTTAGGAATTTTTTCACCAAATTGTCAACATTGGCATTTTAAAACCTCTGCTAATGAACAGTGACACTGTGATTTTCTTAATGTGTCCCATACACTGAGTTCGCACACTGACTGTGCCATTGTGCGCTACATGGGTGGAAACACGTTTTGGGCAAGATGTGAAAAATGACAGCTACAGTGCTCATAAGGAGGTGTGGTAAAATGGCAATGTTGAAAATCTGGAGTGAAAATATTGAAAATTCGCAAACTTACGAGCATGCGTAGGAACTGCGCAACGCAGACTCGTACAACAGTCATTTTTAGGAATTTTTTCACCAAATTTTCAACATAGCCATTTTAAGATGTCTGCTCATGAACAGTGTCACTGTGATTTTCTTAATGTGCTCCATACATTGATTTTGTACACCGACTGCGCCATTGTGCGCTACATGGGCGGAAACATGTTTTGGGTGAGATGTGAAAAATGACAGCTGTACAGCTCATAAGAAGGTGTGATAAAATGGCAATCTTGAAAATCTGGAGTGAAAATATTGAAAATTCACAAACTTACAAGCCTGTGTAGGAACTGCGAAAAGCACGTTCGTAAAACAGTCATTTTTGGGAATTTTTGCGCCAAATTCTAACATGGTTTTGGGACCTTTTCATGAATGATGTCACTGTCATGGTGTTATTCAAGCCTGAAGGGTGATTTCATGCAGTGACTGCGCAGCACCTGCGAAATCACCCTTCGAGCCCGAATAACACCATGACAGTGACATCATTCATGAGAAGGGGTCCCAAAAACCCCATGTTGAAAATTTGGTGAAAAAATTCCAAAAAATGACTAATATATGCAATAAAGTTGAACCCCCCCCATCAGGCCCATTATACAGCTTACCGGCATTTGCTCAGTTCGCGGTCACCTTTGAAAAGTGCAGACGTGTTCCCAGTCCACCGAAGATTGTCGCACCAGAGTCTGGAGGTAAGTATGGGGTGAGGGGTGGGAGGCTGGGTGCACAGTGGGTGGGTGCGGGTTGTGGGAGGCTGGGAGATGTGCCGCGGTACCGGTTTTATTTTATAGGTTTAAAAAAGCGACAACGTGGGATGTTTGCCACTCTGGGGTGGGCTCCCCACTGTGGCAGAAGATGGCTGGGGGAGCCGAGGAGCCAGCGGGAATTTGGCACCCCGTCGGCAAACTCGGTGAGGGCGAGGAGCCGGCGGGGATTGGCGCCTCGTCCAGCAAAACAAACTAGAACGCTTGCCATGCTGGGGTGGGCCCAGCGTGGCAGCAGGATGGTTTGGGGGCTGTGGAGCCGACGGGATTGGGCACCCCCATCGGCAAACAACGCTTGCCACGCTGGGTGGGCTTCCAGTGTGGCACCAAAGCTTTGGGGGCAGCGAACACACGCTGGGGACTGGCGCAGACGCGAGGGGAGGCGATGGACGGCGGTGCTCATGTGGCAGTGGTGCTTTCCCTTGAAGCAGAGGAACACCGCTGTCATACAGAGCTCCTGCACCCATTGGTACAGGACCACCATGCCTGCTCAAGGGAGCAGTGCATTGGATGGGAGAGGCACACCTCCAAGTGTGCTACTCTCCCACAACGTTCCTTGCGCATGCGCGCAAGTGAACATAAAAAGCTTCCCCATAGCGAACCCCTACTTTAAACTGGTTGTTAAAAATATTGTAAAAGATGTCATGAGGAATGTTGTAATCTCCTTTATGATATCTGAGCTGGGAAAGCCACAAAATGGGGCAGAAATCATTGTTTAAAAGGGACACAATAAGAAAAGGAAAATGGCCCATACAGGGACCCATTAAAACCTTATTAAAATGCTACATGTTCAAAAGAAAAGAACAGTTGTGAAATGTAATCACAGGGAGAGGAAACTTAATAAAACCAACAGGCAAAAATACTTTTAAAGCTATGGATCTGGTACACTGCATGTCTCAAGAATGTGGAAAGTCGCTTGTCAAGCAAGATGGCACACATGTTCTACCTGTGCTCTCTCACAGCACCACCTTGAGTAAATAATTACTATTGTAGTCTGTTTAAAACCACATGAGTTAAAGGTGGAAAGGGAAAGAACTCTCTTGTGGCTACACAATAAGCACTGAAAAAGCAAACAAAACAATCTGAGCCTGCAGCAGCACATCCAAGATCTTCGGCAGTAGTGGAAGGATACATAAGGGTACAAAGCATGGTGGGGGCAGGAAGCCCAGACACTCCCATTACAGACAAATCTCTCACCTCCTTGCCAAGCATGATACAAAACCTACAAGCAGAAATGAAAGCAGGATTTAATAACACTACAGCCCCAATCATTACAGCTCACACTACTTGGCTGGATGGGTCTGAACAATGGATCAGGGAACTGGAAGATGCAGTAGCTGACCTCACGAGAGAGGCAAATTCTGAGAAAAAATGTAGCTGAACTGCTGGATAAGGCCAACAATCAGGAGAATAAAGGTGCACCTTGTTATCACCCTACCTCATATGTATATATATATATAGTAAATAAATACACATACGCATTGTGAAGTGCAGGCAGATTACCTAGAGGGGAGGGGGTAGAAAGAAGTGGTAGCAGGGGTGGGCACCCTGGTCCACTTAAGAAATTATATAGATAGATAGATAGATAGATAGATAGATAGATAGACAGACAGACAGACAGACAGACAGACAGACAGATAGATAGATAGATAGATAGATAGATAGATAGATAGATAGGTAGATTGATAGATAAGAGAGACAAGAAAGAGTAATCACGGGATCACTGGCTCACTGCTGGCACTGCAGCCAGCAGCACACTTCCATCTGCAGCTGCAAACATCAGGAGAGTCCTGTTGTTCTCATACAGGGAAACACAAGTGAATAGCTCTCCTCACTAAGCTGGGCATCCTGGATTTCGGGGTGCTCAGGAAATGTATTTCTGGCAAATATTTTTTCAAGAATCAAGAAATAAATGCCACAATAATTTTTATGGGAGGGCTTTAAGCCCAAGGTTCAATGGGTAGAACAACAACATCACTCCCCCATCGGGCTTAAAAGGTCATGCATCCTGGAGCCCATTCAGGATTTGTTTTTTGTTGCAGCCGGAGGCTATGCTCTCCATGCTGCCTGTTGCACCTCAACCACTATCCATTTGCTACTCTTGCTAATTTGTCCACTTTTGTTCTGCTCCCCTGAGTTGGACCTCACTCTCCTGCCATGGGGTCCTTCACTCCCAAGCTTGCAGCTCATGGCTCTGTTACTATGACTCCAACTCTCGATATCCTGCCGACCTGGACCTCTACCTTTCCCTGCAATTGGGCCCATCTCTTTCTGCTTCCCCCTGTCCTAGCAATTGTTCACCTACATGGACTTTACCAGGAATTCGATATTCCCAGGAACATGCATTTGTTCTGCTTTCCTCAGTTTGTGCTTACTGTTCTGCTTGTCACCAGGCATTGGATTCTCCATTTACCAAGTCCATAGCACCTCTTTCCTTGTGGTGTGCAACTTGGGGCTGATGGTTCCCTGCACTACCTTTCAGGCGGATGCCGTCTGTCTTTGGGTTCCCTTCCAGACTCCTCCATTTGTCTAGGCTCACTCATGAAAACAGGAGCCGCTCTGTTTGACTTGCACTTTTAGTTGCATCTCCAGACTTACCACTTCATGTTCAGTGATATCGGCACTCAACTCAATACTTGTGTGACTGTCACTTCCTTTGTTAATTATGGATGCTTTCTGGACTGTTGGTGCTGTTATGCATCGCTACTGTGATTGTGATGAGGCAGGCTTATCATTTCCTACTCAATGGGGTAGTTGTATGCTGGGGACAGCAGGAAGAGCACAGGATCGTGGAGGCTCCCCTGAGTTATTGTAGCAGAATCAGAGGATGCTGTTGATGGCTGCAGGAGCTCTTGGGGGCCCAGTTTACCTCCAAAGCCCTTGCTTGGCCCATCTCTGTCGTCCTGTGGCCAGCCTCCCTCGCCAAATTCTGCATCATTTCAGTTCACCACTGCCTGTCTGCTTGGACTCACCAAAGGCTGGGGGGGTAGTCCTTCTCATTTGTAGCTGAGCACCGCCACAGGGTTGCTCTCATGATGCTCCTCCTGAGTGTAACCTCTGGTTTGTATACCCTCTGGTCTTCTTCCTCAGGACCTCCACCCACTCTGCAGGGTTCCTTGTTCCAGCTTCACTTATCCTACCCTGGCATTCTCCCACTGTGCTGCAGCCGCTCTGGCTATGCGGCCTTTCCATTCCATTCCATTCCATGTGCTTGATATGTGCTGTGTGCCTGTCTGATGCAGCTGCCAGCAGTGCTCATTCTGAACGATTCCTCTGCCACCTCCCCCTGCAGTTCTACACCTGCACCGGCCATCTGGGATTCCCTCTAATCGTGGCCTGCAATTGCTTTTTTGGGCTTAGCTATCATTACTTATATGCCCTCCTCATCATTCCTCAGCCCTCATGCCATATGTATCAGGTTCCTGATTCCTATGGCTCATTGAGCCATCTATGGCTGACTCTATCTGGCCTTCCATCAAATCTGGCCTGCGTGCCACCTCATCCAGCTCTCCCTACTGCCATACCTATCATGGCTCATATACCACCTAATCCGACTCACCTCCATGCAGTTCTCATCCCATCCTGGCTGGGTACTATGCTACCCTATTGACCTGCCTACTGTCCTTCATCCTTTCATACCTCTCTTTCCAGTACCTGCCTTCATGGCGTCAATCCTTCATCATGCCTCATCCATTCCTGTTACCTTCCTCAGCCTAGAGCTTATTCTCGTCCTGACTGTCATGGATTTTTTCCACTCATTGCTTCCCTCCTCATTGTACATCATCCAATTTGACACTCTTGATCACCATCCTGAGCTTACTCTCTGATTCGCATACCCTCTGGGTCCTGACATGCCTTCTTGGCCTCAGAGTCTGACTCCTTTCGAGAACCATCATTCTTCATATCGCTCCATAGAGCATGATACCTTCGCTGAAGTGTCTACCTCGTTTTGAGGTGCCTACTTTCTAATACTTCTTTAATACAAGTCATTTTCAAGTTCATTCCTGTCTCCTCCTCTTCTAATTCTTCACAGGCCATCCAGGATTTACTCCACTGGTGGCATGCTATCGATAGTTCTTTTTGGGTGTACTTATCATGACTCCTATGCCACCTTCTCAACCCGCGACCATCCTGCCACATGTATTGAATTCATATCTCCACCCACATGTATTGAGTTTGTTACTCTAGTCATTCTTCTCTTATCCTTTCCTCAAGGTTTATCTATTTACATTGCTTACTTGAGCATTCCTATCATTGACTCCTCTGCACAACATCAAGGTCTACTCATTTGCATCGCATAATCATACCTTATTGGCCCCAGGGTCTACTTACTCACCTCACTCAATCTTGCATACCTCTCATTGGATCTTATGCTACCTCATCGACCTGCTGCCCTCCTGCAGTGATCACCATCAGTATTCATTGTTGTCTCATGTTCCTTCAATCTGTGTGCAGCCTCATGTTCCCTCTTCAATCTGTGCTTTCTTTGGGGGATTTTCCCTATTCCATCATCATCCTCCCTACTCATGTCCCTTTCATTACTGAATCCTTCTTTTAATGACATACATCTTCAAATCAAATGTTGTCAGCCTGGGGGGAAGGTGACCTCGGCCTTGGATCTCCAGAGGTTTCCTCCTCAAAGGGGGGTTTTCCCCTCCTCCATGCTAATGGTCATAATACTAGTTAGAGTTAGTGCTTTCTTAGATTAGTTAGTTAGGTCCCACTGTTGGATGGAGGCAGACAGTGGCTCTGATTTTCCCCTCTCTCATTAGGAAGTCAGCCCTTATCATCTTCTCAGAATTAATTCATTCATCATCATTGCCTCTTCAGTGCTCAACGCCTTTAGGTATTCTTTTTGGGCTTCTTTCTAACCTACCTTTAGCCAACACAATCATTCCTATGGCACCTGTAGTGGGGGAACCCTCCTCTAGGGCTCCTTGCATCATACCCCTACAGGGTGGTATATCCCACAGAACGAGAGGCAGAAAGCCACAAAGCAAATCAAGTTACACAAGCATAATCTCATATCATCTCATCAGGTTGCATAAGTACATTGAATGGAAAGGCATTATGCCCGAGGTTCAATGGGTGGAGCAACAACATCACTCCCCCATCGGGCTTAAAAGGTCATGCATCCTGGAGCCCATTCAGGATTTGTTTTTGATTGCCCACCATCCACCCCTCCTCCTCCAGCAGCTCATCTCTCTTACCTATGAGCTTCTTCATAACCTACCTTTAGCCGATGCAATCATTCCTAGGGCACTTGTAGGGGAACCCACTTCTAGGGTTCCTTGCATTGTACCCCTACAGAGTGGTATATCCAATGGATAGAGAGGTGGAAAGCCACAAAGCAAATCAAGTTACACAAGCATAATCTCATATTATAATAATAATAATATTTTTATTTGTATAACTCAATTCCAATGTCAAAGCGCTTCACATACAAACAACACATTATTCATTAAAATCACATAGAATAACAAATCCAATTCAGAATCTACAGAATAACTTAAAAGTTCAAATATTGAATACTTGTTTAAATAAAAAAGTCTTCAGACTGGTCTTGAAGCCCTCCACAGTCCCACACTCTCTAATCTGATGAGGTAGAGAGTTCCACAGGGATGGTACCATGAACATAAAGGCCCTGGCACCAGATGTCTTTAGCCACACCCTGGAAACCTCTAACAACCACTTGTCAGTTGAGCAGAGGGGTCAACCTCAGCTTTAAGGAATCAGGAGCTCTTGCAGGTAACTCGGTCCCAATCCATGTAGATCTTTATAGGTCAGAAGCCTGACCATAAAGGTTGACCGCCACTGTATAGGCAGCCAGTGCAGATCACACAGCACAGGAATAATATGAATGGAGTGAGAAGCCCCAGTCAATAATCATGCCACAGCATTCTGCACTAGCTGAAAGCAGTGGACATCAACCCCCAGAAGCCCTAGCTATAGGCAGTTGCAGTAGTCCAGGAGCGAGGTCACAAAAGCATGGATCAACATGGGAAAATCATTGGACAGAACAAGGTGCTTAATTTTGGTGATGTTCCTAAGATGGTAAAAAGAAGATCTGACAACTACCGACACCTGTGCCCACAGTGTCAGCCCATCGTCAAATACCACCCCCAGATTATGCACCCGTTCAGAGATGGGCAGCTGTACAACATCGAGCCAAAGCCCAGAGGGTAACCCCATCACCGATCTCTCTATCTGGCACCCTAGATCCACAACTAACACCTCAGTCTTCCCAGAATTCAATTTTAGCCAAACGGACTTCATCTAGTTATGGATTTCTGTCAGACAGTTATTAAACATCGAGACCGCACTATACTGGTCGAGAGCAAAAGACAAATAGAGCTGTGTATCATCCGCTTAGCAGTGGAAACTCAGTCCATATCATCTTACAATGTCTCCGAGGGGCAGAAAATACACTGCGAACAACATGGGGAACAGCACCGAGCCCTGAGGAACCCCACACGGCAGAGAGAATGGTTCAGAGGAAAAAATCCCCAAAACCACCCTCTGAGATCTGCCAGCTAGGAAAGAATGAAACCATCCAAGAACTGGACCAGCCAGTCCACAGATGAACCTCAGGTACTTGAGCAGAACCCCATGGTCCACAGTGTCAAATGCTGAAGAGAGATCAAAGAGCACTAAGATGGAATGGCATTTCTGATCTCTCACCTTCAGGAGATCATTGAGCACCTGAACCACAGCGGTCTTGGTACTATGTCTCTTGCTGAAACCTGACTGGAAGGGATTGAAGACATCATGAATGGTAAGATGGTTCTCCAGTTGCAGTGCAAGAACTTTCTCAGTCACCTTCCCAACAAAGGGAAGGTTAGAGATAGGTCTGTAGTTTGCACAGACGCCTGGGTCCAAGGAAGCTTTCTTAAGAAGCAGTGTCACCACCACCTCTTTCAGGGAGCTAAGGAATTCTCCCGACTCTAAGGAGCACCAGAAAATCTCTGAAAGGACTGGGACAATGATCTGCAGACACCCTAATACTAGGCGTGTAGGGCCTGGATCCAAACTACAGCTCATTGGCTGCAAATTCTGGACAATCTGCATAATGTCCCCTATCTCTGGTTGGTTGAGAGATATCCAAGAGGACTTAGGGAAAGTGACCATACACCAACCACCACAATCCCCCCCCCAGATTTCAGCCCTGATGCAAAAAATCTTATCTGCAAAAAAGAGAGCAAACTCATTACACTTATCTTGTGAAAATGCTCCTCGAACCTGTGAACAGGCTGGGTTGCACAGTCTGTCCACAGTTTGATAGAGTTGAGCCATTTGGTTTGGAGCAGCAGCTATCTCACTGGGCAGGAACTCTGCCTTCTTACATGAGATTGCTGATTCATAACTTTGATAGTGGTTTATCAATCTAAGGTGGTCAGCATCAAGGGCCGTCTTCCACCAGTGATGCTCTAGCCTTTGACCCACCCATCTCAACTCCCTCAAGATCCCATCAAACCAAGGGGACTGAGGGCAGAGAGAGAGAGAGGGGTTGAATACAGAGTGGGGTGATAACATCCAGAGCCTCAGTGATAGCCTTATTGTAGGCCAAAACTAGATTCTCTGGATCCTTGCCCACCCTCGAAAGTCCCGATAGGTCTAACACCGCCATAAGACCCTCTGGGGTAACACCCCTCAATGGGCAGTATCTAACCAGCTCCACAGGAGCAGACCTATAAGGGAGGGGCTGGAGATTGAATCTCACAGTGTAGTGATCGGACCAAATGACTGGTTCACCACCAGATCGCAGGACTCAACTCCCAGGAGGAAGACCAGATCAAGTGAGTGACCGTGCTTATGAGTAGCAGAGGCAACTACCTGTGTGAACCCCAATGATGACATAGGTTGGAGGAAGTTTTGTCCAAACTGCGAGAGTTTATCATCGATCTAGGCATTGAAGTTGCCCAGGACCATCAGCCTGGGTGACTCCAATGCTGTGTCGATGATGAAGTCTGCCATTTCCTGTAAGATCAATTTCTCACCCCCTGGTGGATGGTAGATGAGAATGATCTTGCAGCCCTCACCTGCTACTGCAGTAACCTCAAATGATCTGGTCTGCTCTACTGGTACACCAGTGAGGCCAAATTCCAATCTAAAACAGATAGCCACCCCCCCACCTCTGCGGTCCAATCTCGAGTGGTGTATCACCAAAAACCCGGCTGAGACCGCCGCTTCCAAAATGGGGCCCACGTTGTCATCAAGCCAGGTTTCAGTGATGCAAGCCAGGTCTGCTGTCCCAACAAGATCAGCAGTAATTGCTGTCTTATATCATCTCATCAGGTTGAGTAAGCACATTGAATGTATGTTCAATGTTTGTTAGTTTAAAAAAAAAAAGATGGCAGCCTGTTTTATATTTTTTCAGCACAATAGGTAAATCACGAAAATAAGCACTCACAATTTTTTTTTGTTGTTTATTTATTTGGTTATCATTCACATTTCTTGGTTAATGAAAAATGATATACCTATATCTGTATTTTCATTGCAAATGCACTAGTTAGGGTTAAAGCAATAAAAGTTGGGAAATGTGGCATTAGGGTTTTCAACCCTAACACCACATCTTCACCCTGCAGGCAGCAACAGGAACAACCATTATGCTTTCAACTCTCTTGCCTCTTCACAAATCAGGCATCGGGTGGGCCTTGGGGTTGTCAGCTCTGATGCTCACCCCATTCTATCACTAAATAAGCTGAGATGGGTATAGTATATGAAAATGGGGTGATTATCATGGTTGATAACCCTAAGGCACAGCCCATACCTTATTTACAAAGAGGCAAAAGAGGTGAAACTGTAATGGGTTTTCCTGTTGCTTCCTTCAGGGTGGAGGTGGGGTGTTAGGGTTGGAAACCCTAATGCCACATTTCCCTATTTTTGTCACTTTAACCATAACTAGTGCATTAACAAAGTTTTTACAATGAATGTTACTTACTTTTTGAGATAGTATAATCATATCCTTATTTACAGTGTAATGGTATGTGTATGTGTATATGTATCAAGAAAATACAAAATCACGCATGCCCCCACAATGCAAAGCACCATGGGCTGCATATGCAAATCACCACAGAATGTTATGCTGGTCCAACTTTAAGCAGAATTGCATGGTGCCAAAAGGCCTCTCACACAGTTTGCAAAGGTTGCTAACAGAAGACATAGACACGTGTGTTTAGTCTACCAGGACTCATCAGTATGCCTCGTCTGTTTGACACCCCAGTGGAATGGACCAGCTACCCCTAAGGCAGTGTGCCTGGGATATATTGTGGTGAACCCATTAAAATAAAAACTATTTAAAAGACAAAAGACCTCTGTGCATAAACACTGAGGCAAGGGTTACCCTAAAGGGCATTTGGCTGGGAAGCCAAGTTTCAAGAAAAATACAAAATCACGCATGCCCCCCAAATGCAAAGCACCATGGGCTGCATATGCAAATCACCACAGAATGTTATGCTGGTCCAACTTTAAGCAGAATTGCATGGTGCCAAAAGGCCTCTCACACAGTTTGCAAGGTTGCTAACAGAAGACATAGACACGTGTTCATCCTACCAGGACTCATCAGTATGCCTCGTCTGTTTGACACCCCAGTGGAATGGACCAGCCACCCTAAAGGCAGTGTGCCTGGGATATATTGTGGTGAACCCATTAAAATAAAAACTATTTAAAGACAAAGAACCTCTGTGCATAAACACTGAGGCAAGGGTTACCCAAAGGGCATTTGGCTGGGAAGCCAAGTTTCAAGAAAATACAAAATCACATGCCCCCAATACAAAACACCATGGGCTGCATATTCAAATCACCACAGAATGTTATGCTGGTCCAACTTTAGGCAGAATTGCATGGTGCCAAAGGCCTCTCACACAGTTTGCAAAGGTTGCTAACAGAAGACATAGACACGTGTTTCGTCCTACCAGGACTCATCAGTATGCCTCGTCTGTTTGACACCCCAGTGGAATGGACCAGCTACCCCTAAGGCAGTGTGCCTGGGATATATTGTGGTGAACCCATTAAAATAAAAAACTATTTAAAAGACAAAGAACCTCTGTGCATAAACATTGAGGCAAGGGTTACCCCAAAGGGCATTTGGCTGGGAAGCCAAGTTTCAAGAAAATACAAAATCACGCATGCCCCCACAATGCAAAGCACCATGGGCTGCATATTCAAATCACCACAGAATGTTATGCTGGTCCAACTTTAAGCAGAATTGCATGGTGCCAAAAGGCCTCTCACACAGTTTGCAAAGGTTGCTAACAGAAGACATAGACACGTGTTTCGTCCTACCAGGACTCATCAATATGCCTCATCTGTTTGACACCCCAGTGGAATGGACCAGCTACCCCTAAGGCAGTGTGCCTGGGTATGTTGCTGTGGAAGCACAGGGACCTCTGAGCCCTGCACTTCTATTTGTACCACAACAGCAACCAAATTGTCAGCATAGTCTTCTCAATAACCCACCTCTTTAACAAGGTACTGCAACTTTTCAAATCCCTGACAAAACACCATTGTGTGCCACCACAATGTTATTCCATGCCAGAGGTGTGAAAACACATTTTGGCGAAGATTTGAACAATGACAGCTGTCAGGTTCAGGAGTTGTTGTAAATGGCTATGTTGAAAATTTGGGGTGAAAATATTGAAAATTATGGAAATTATGAGTGAGCATAGCTTAATTTCAACTAATGTGCATAACGTCACCATTTTAATGTATTTTGACCCCAAATTTTGAACATACTCTTGTTACCGCCCTACCTCATGAACTAGGATGGTAAATATTTTCAAATCCCTCCAAAATGGTGATTTTGCTGCACAATGGCTAAATCGACTTTTGGGCTGTAATTGCATAATTCCACTGACTTTGTTCGTATGGTGGGGTCTCAAAAAGACCATGTTGGAAATTTGTCATCAAAATATGCAAGAATGGCAAAGTTAAGCACCAAAGTTGAAAACCCCATTGAAATACACTGAACACAGGCACAGGCATATTTCTCATACAGCAGTCGTCGGTTCTTACTGAGGTTGGAAGGGAGGGATTTTAACACGGTGGAAAAACATTGTTTCAAATTGCACATCACTGAGTAAGTCAGCCCAGATTCCCCATTTAGTTCATACTGCTTGAGACTTTTGTACTAACTTCTAATATATTATCATATTATTTCAATGGCCATTAGCCATTTACGTTAAGTGTTAAACTCGATCACCATGAAAAAAAGGATGAAACTAAGGGGAAACTATTCTATGGACAATGCTAGTCTGAGATTTCCATTTATTTCTAAACAACTCCCACATATTCTGTTTGACATCAATAGGGTGGATAAAGTGTGTGTGTGGGGGGGGGGAGTCAAACTAACACAATAACTAGTGTTTTCCTTCTCTATTTCTATATACTTTCTCCTTCGTTCAAGGCTGACCTTAACCATTCTGGGGCCCTATGGAAAACCCCTCTCTGGGGCTGCTTCCATTCCATGTAATCACCTATCCCACGCACCCCTACATCTACCGTAGTTTTGCACCATGTCAAGTTAAAAGATGTCACAAGCTGGGACGAACAAGCCTGGCAGAGGCATAAATCACCCACACACACATGCACACACTTGCTGCACTGCCCCCATTGTGTGAAAGAATAGTTTGAAAAAATCATCAGTGAGTCTGAGTTCAAGCAGCAGCGTATGAACAGTCAGACCAGCAAAAATAACACTGTAAAACAAGAAACTTCTGTCATACATCCATATCATAGATACATTGATACATAGATACATAGATACTGATGGCAGATAAGGGCTTTTGGCCCACTTAGTCTACTCAATTGCACATGTAATTTTGCCTCTTCAAGCATCTCTTGAACTGGGTTGTCCCCTTCCCCCAACTGCTAGGATCCCTTGATGCCTATCCCAGGCATTCATGAATCCTGTAATTGTTTCTGCCCCCATCAGCTCCTCTGGCAGGGTGTTCCACTTGTCCACCACCTTTTCCATGAAGAAATACTTCCTCACATTACTCAGCTCTGAACTTCCATCCCTCCAATTTTTTCACATGATCCTAAATTCTGGAACAATTCTTCCTCTGAAAAATAGTGTTTTCTTGCACCTTGTTCCTCCCTATGAGGTACTTGTATGTCTCTATCATATCACCCCCCTCTCCTTCCTCTCCTTCAGGGAATACAAATTCAAGTCCTTGAGCCTGTTCTTGTAGGACTTGTGATGCAAACCCTGTACCATCTTGGTTGCCCTCCTCTGAACTGTCCCCACCCTGTCTGTATCCTTACATAGGTAAGGCCTCCAGAACTGGACACTGTACTCCAAGTGTGGCCTCACTAATGCCTTGTACAGTGGAAATATGATCTCCATTTTCCTGCTGGTGATGCCCTACCTATGTATCCCAGCATCCTATTTGCTTTAGCAGACACCTTGTCACACTGACTCCCAACCTTTAGGTTATCAGAGATGATAACCACTGAATCCTTTCCAGCTTGGAGCATGCTATATCCCCCCCCCCCCCCCCCTTCCAGTTGAAATGTTGTTCTAAGGGTTTTGTCCCTCATGTGCATTATTATGCACTTTTTTCCATTAAATCTCAACTACCACACCCCTGACCATTCCTCAAGCTTCTGCAGGTCTCTCCTCATTCTATCCACTCCCTCTGGCGAGTCCACTCTGTTACAAAGTTTTATGTCATCAGCAAACAGGGAAATTCTCCCTTCTATGTTATCCATAATGTCACTGATAAAGATGTTGAAGAGGACCAGATCCACCACTGACCCCTGTGGCACTCCACTGGTCACCCTTCCCTCTCCCAGAGTGACAATCATTTATCACCACTCTCTGTGTCCTGCTGTCCAGCCAATTCCACACCCACCACACTACTGTTCTACCCACACCCATATTGTCCAGCTTGTTTAACAGCCTCCTGTGGTGCACAGTGTCAAAGGCTTTTCTTAAGTCCAAATAGGCCATGTCCGCTGCCCCCCCAATCCCCCTTCCCTGTCACCCAGTCTAAAAATTCAGTAAGGTTAGTCTGGCATGACCTCCCCCTAGTAAAATCATGGTACCTTGGGTCCTGTAGACCACTGGCCACAAGGTGTTCCACTAATCTCTCCTTCAGTAGTGCTTTCATAAACTTCCCCACTACTGAGGTGAGGCTGACAGCTCTGTAGTTTCCCACTTCCTCTCTGTTCCCGCTCTTGTATAAGGGGACTATATCAGCTGTTCTCCAGTCTTTGGGCACCTCACCTGTTTCCATTGATCAGCTAAACAGGGTCACCAAAGATTCAGCCTCCACATATCTGTGCTCCCTCAGCACCCTGGGGTGCACCCCGTCTGGTCCCATAGCTTATTCCTTCCAGTTCCTTTAGGACCCTTTCCCATGGAAAGTGACTTGTATCCATTTCTGTGCCCTTCCCCCTTTAGTACTCCCTTTTGGCCTGCTACCCACCCCTTCTATGGTAAAGACCACCTCAATGGTGCTTTACATTACTACACAGAGACAAGACTATGATTCTATGTTACAGTGGCGTGAAAAAGTATTTGCCCCCTTCCTGATTTTCTCTATTATTGCATATTTGTCACACTGGATGTTTTCAGGTCTTTAGACAAAATATAATATTAGATAAAGGGAACCTGAGTGGACAAATAGCACTTTTTTTTTTTACTTATTTCATTTATTTAATGAAAAAAGTTAACCAACACCAACTGGCACTGTGTGAAAAGTAATTGCCCCTAGTTAAATCAACCCAATTAAGAGGATAATTAGAGTCAGCTGATTGAACACAGCCAGGCTTGATTACAGCCAGCCCTGCTCAATATAAACCTCACTTATTTTGGCCCTTACCATCAGAGTCACATTGCCAGCACAAAGATTCAACAAGCACATTATGCCATGATCAAGGAAGTTCCTGAAAAGATCAGAAAAACATTTTGTTGCCCTCTATCAGTCTGGAAAGGGTTACAAAGCTATTTCTAAGGCTCTGGGACTCCATCGAACCACAGTGAGAGCCATAATCTCAAATGGAGAACACTTGGAACAGTAGTGAACCTTCCCAGGAGTGTGCGGCCTGCCAAAATTACCTAAGGGCAGTGTAAAATCATCCAAGAAGTCTCAAAGGATCCTAAAACAACATCCAAAGAACTGCAGGCTTCTCTTGCCTCAGCTAAGGTCAGTGTTCATGACTCCACAATCAGAAAGAGACTGGGCAAAAATGGGCTTCATGTGAGGTAGCAAGGAAACCACTGCTAACCAAGAAGAACATAAATGCTCATCTCTCATTTGCCAAGAAGCACCTGGATGATCCACAAGCCTTTTGGGAAAATGTTCTATGGACAAATGAGTCCAAAGTGGAACTTTTGGACAACATGGATCCCATAATGTCTCGTGTAAAGCAACACACGGCATTCCACAGTAAGAACACCATACCAACAGTCAAACATGGTGGTGGTAGTGTGATGGTGTGGGATGCTTTGCTGCCTAAGGACCTGGATGACTTGCCATAATTAAAGGAACCATGAATTCTGCTCTGTACCAGAAAATTCTTAAGGAGAATGTCCAGTCATCCTTCCGTCAGCTGAAGCTGAAGCATAGTTGGGTCATGCAGCAAGACAATGATCCAAAACACAAAAGCAAGTCCACATCAGAATGGAGAAAAGAAGTAAAATTAAAGTTTTGGGTGGCCTAGTCAAAGTCCAGACTTAAACCCAATAGAGATGCTGCTTGGGACCACCAAACGAGCAATTCATGTAGAAAACCTACCAAATGTTACTGAATTAAAGCAGTTCTGCGAGGAAGAGTGGGTTAAAATTCCTCCACAGCGATGTGAAAGACTGATATTGAATTATAGGAAGTGTTTGGTTGCAGTCATTGCAGCTAAATGTGGCGTAAACCAGTTATTAAATGTAAGGGGGCAATTACTTTTTCACACAGTGCCAGTTGGTGTTGGTTAACTTTTTTTCATTAAATAAGTGAAATAAAAAAAAAAAACAAGTGTTATTTGTTCACTCAGGTTCCCTTTATCTAATATTACATTTTGTCTAAAGACCTGAAAACATCCAGTGTGACAAATATGCAATAACAGAGAAAATCAGGAAGGGGGCAAATACTTTTTCACACCACTGTATATGCATTATATATAATTAAAATAAGCAGCACTTTGTGTGTGTTTTGGGGGGGTTATGAGTGTCTTCACTATCTGGGCTCCAGACACAGCAGGCTGGCTTTGTACAGTGAACTGGACAGCACAAGTAGAGCTACTCAGTAAGTCATAGCCATTGTTTAGTTTAATAAAACCTGTGAATTGTGGCACAATGAAGTACTGGAGCAGCCAGCAAATGAAATGTAAACTCAGGTCATAAACAAAAGCATTTTAGCAAAGCTTGGTGACTCTTGCCACCTCTTGTTTTATTTATGTGTTGGGCATACAAGTTGTGTGTTTTTTTTTTCTTTTCCAAGATTGCCCTATACATGGGTCTTTACATCAAAATTTAACACATAACAGCTGAGTAATAGGAAATGTATGATTACAGATACCGTATAACTTTAGGGGCACATGCATTAGGTGAGCACAAGGCTCACATGTAAAGAATGTTGAGAATGATTACATTTTCATAATGGTTTATAGCGTATTTTGAACAATGAAAATGTTCCTGCTGAAATGCCTTGTGATTCTGGCTAAAGCTGTGCAAGCTTTTCAAAGTTTAATCTTGCAAACATGGTCCATCAAACCAGGTAAGGTTTGTTGAAGTCAGTTAGTGTCATACTAGTTTGCCAATGTAGAAAACCATTGTTTTAGTTTTAAGATGTACTGGGAGAGTATGTCATTTCTGCCAGGCCATGCCAAGTAAATAAAATAGCAGACTGGTGCAGCTGCCCACAGTAAAGGCTACTGGTTCCATATATGACATCCATTCATCACTGACAAATCTGTCATGTGTTATGACAAAATGTTAAAACACATGCAGTAGTAGTCATAAAACTGTGCCCCATAAATTTATTTGTAAAGTTTAGGTAACTCAAAAAGCCAAGATAACTGAAGATGGCAGTGATATTGCAAACCCAGTGTGTAAAGTTTACTGGTTCCAAACATTATGTCCATTCAGACTCTACCAGACCTGAACACAGCTTCAAGGTCTATCAAGGGTTTAGTGCTGGACAATGAGTACTTGGCAAGCTCTAATAAAAAAAATAATGATTCTATAAGGCTTTGTAGGCCAGAAAACTGAAGATAGTGGTGAAATGACCCATAGTAAAGGCTACTGGTTCCAACAAACCTGAACAGGGTTTCAAGTTATGTAAGGATAAGGCAAGGCAAGGCAATTTTTTTAAAGCACCCAATCCCAGAGGCTGTGGGCACCATACACAGTATAACAAAGTACAAACAAATACATCTCAGAAGCAGCAGGAAGTTAAAATCAGCACTCAATAATTAAGATTAAGTATAGTATTAACTATAGTGTAGACGGGGTTTGAAATTAGAGGGAAATGGACAAAAACAGCTCAAACTGTCACAGAGGGTGCTCGAATAAAGGGAAATATGTGAACAGCAACTTCAGCACTCCTCCACTGGGCGTCAAACAGGCATATTTTTATTTAATGAAAAAAGCAGATGCCACAATCAGCCAAAGGCACAACAACAAGTCATCCCAACCGGTTTCGTGCTATCCGCATGTCATCAGGGGGTGGTACATACTAGAAACAGACTAGTAAATATAGGGAAAAGATTTAAAGCTACAATAACCAGAACATGTGTTTTCTCGATTAATACTAATAATACAGGAAAAGATAGACCTAATATATTAGCACACAAATGCTCTAGGTAAACAGCCACTTAAGAAGAGGGATAGAACATTTTATAGGTATATCAGGGAGCATAGAAAGACAAAGGGAGGGACAGTGAGGCTGAATAGAATGGATGGTGGGTGGGCAGAGAGTGACAGTGAAAAAGCAGGGATACTGAATGAATACTTCTGTTCAGTATTCACAAAAGAGGAAGTGGGGTTGGTGCCTAATCCAATTAACAGAAGCACTCTGGAGAGTGTGGTCGATCCCATTCCTTTCACAGAAGAAAGTATTCTGAAAAAGCTCCTAAAACTGAAGGTGAAAAAAGCAATGGGGCCAGATGGAATTCACCCCAGAACTCTAAAAGAATTAAGCAGAGAACTAGTGACTCCACTGACTACCCTTTTTAACAAATCATGGGAGGATGGTGTGGTACCTGAGGACTGGAAGGAGCAGATGAGATTCCCCTTCACAAAAGTGGGACCAAGACAGAGACAGGAAACTACAGACCTGTCAGTTTGACCTCTGTGGTAGGGAAAGTGATGGAATCACTTCTGAAGGAAAGAATTGTTGAGTACCTAGAGGCCAGTGAGGCACAGGACAGAAGGCAGCATGGGTTCACAATGGGAAGGTCATGTCAGACGAATCTAATTGATTTCTTTGACTGGGTGACCAAAGTAGTAGACCAGGGAAGGGCTGTGGACATGGCCTACCTAGACTTTAGCAAGGCATTTGACACAGTTCCACACAAAAGATTAGTAGTCAAATTAATCAGCCTGGGAGTGGGTCCCAGGGTGGTAGCTTGGGTAAAACATTGTCTGAACAACAGGACACAGAAGGTAATTGTAAATGGAGTCCACTCTGAAGAAAGAGGGGTTACTAGTGGGGTACCGCAGGGTTCATTACTGGGTCCAGTCCTTTTTAATGTCTTTATAAGTGACATTGCAGAGGGACTGGAAGGAAAAGTATGCCTCTTTGAAGATGACACAAAGATCTGCAACAGGGTTGATACACAAGGAGGCGTGGAAAGGATGAGAAGGGACTTGGCAAGGTTGAAGGAATGGTCAGAAGTATGGCAGCTTGGATTCAATGCGAAGAAGTGCAAAGTAATGCACCTGGGAAACAAAAACCCAGGGGAAGATTACACAATGGTGGGGGAAGTAGAAACAACAACAAAAATGGAAAGGGACCTGGGGGTAATCATATCAGATGACCTTAAGGTTGGTAAGCAATGTGAGAAGGTGGTAGGGAGGGCTGGGGGGATACTGGGATATATAGGGAGATGTATCACCAGCAGAAAACAGGAAGTTGTTATCCCCCTGTACAGATAGTTGGTGAGACCCCATCTGGAGTACTGCATTCAGTTCTGGAGACCCACCTCTGCAAGGACATAGACAGGATGGAGGCAGTTCAGAGGAGGGCAACTAAAATGGTGCAGGGTCTGCAAGAGAAGCCATATGAGGAGAGACTAAAGCAGCTTAATATGTATACCTTTGAGGAAAGAAGGGATAGGGGGGACATGATAGAAATGTTTAAGTACCTCAGTGGAATCAACAAAGTCCAAGAGGGTAGCATCTTTCAGAAAAAGAGATGTGCAAGAACAAGGGGACACAATCTGAAGATAGAGGGGGGACAGCTCAGGGGCAATGTGAGGAGGTATTTTTTTCACAGAGTGGGTGTTGGTCGCATGGAACAGCCTTCCTGAGGAGGTTGTGGGGTCTAAAACTGTGGGAGAATTCTTGAATGCATGGGACAGACATAAGGCAATTTTTGTGGGGGGTAGGAAGAAATAGGCTGTTGGTTAAATAGGATCTGCAGCTTATCCTCTAGGTAGGGAAATGGGCAGATTAGGTGGGCCAAGCGGTCCTTATCTGCCGTCAAAGTCTATGTTTCTATGGCAGTAAAATCTAGAGGTTAGAGTAACAAACTGTGAATGAGCTGACGACATCTAACAGACCTGGGTTTGATTCTCACAACGTCCAGTTGCATACTGTGTGACTCTGAGCAAGTCACTTAACATCCTCAGTGCTCCTGGGTTGCACCTGAAAACAGGCACTTGTGCCTAGTGGGCCTTACGCAATTACCAAAAAATGTAAAAAATTACCAATGTATTTTTACTGCATCATACAGTAGTCAGGGTACCCTGGAATTTACCTTTGTTTTACCCTAGTTGCAATGATTTTGTTTAGTTAAAGATAAATGTTCAGATACATGTTGTGTTTTATAAGCTTGTTTTTAGACTTTAGTCAGGTTTTATTGTAGTCTTTGCATGTGAGCATCTAAGGGGTAGATTGCTAAGAGTGAGAACACTGTTAGCAACTAGCTTATTCAAGTTTAAAATTGGCAGGGCCATTCAAAAATCCTCAGCTGTTTGAATCAAAACCAGTCTGAATGAAAGTATGCTCACAAGGAAAAACATGCCCTGCCACTTACAAAAAGGCTTCATAGTTAGCACCCTGTTTAAGTGAATGGAATAATTTGCACCTTTTCTCCCATCTTTTGTTTCAGTCTGTGTGGCAACAAAAAGTTTTCTGATAGACTGCTTCAACACAAAACAGATGTTAAGTGTTTAAGTGTACTTATGCTTGGCCAGTGGATTTTGAAACCAAACAAGACAAGGATTCAGAAGAAATCAGTGTCACATAAAACCCTTGCATTACCTTGCACTGCATTGTTTTGGCCAAACCCAAGTCTGCCTGCAAAATTGTCAATATATTTGAGAGTATTTTATTAAAAATGTTAATACTTTTTACACAGTTCAATATAAAAACTCAAAAATTGCATGAAATTGTGGAACATGTCAGTTTTTGCAGAGAATGGTGAAAATTGCGGATTCCACAAAAAAAATTGCAGGCACAATTTTCCAGTGGCCCTGGAAATAAGTTATTCAGTAAATGCCTGTCTGAGGAGGTGGGCTTTAAATCTCTGCTTAAAAACTCCACTCCAGGGGGGCCTCCCGGACTGCAGGTGGAAGCACGTTCCACTGGGTCAGCCCAGAGACACTGAAAGCTTGATCACCAGAAATGAAAAGTGTTGGACATAAACAGTATTTGGATAGCTGTGCAAACCAATTAAATAGTTGGAATTATTGGTAAGGCTGACATGCCAGAGCAAACAAAGATTCTCCAAAAAGGTTCACAAAGTACCACAGTACAAACATGGAAACCAACCAGCCAACATGGGTTAATCCCTCCAGTTGCAAATGATAGTATTACGGACATGAAAAGGAAATGAAATCAGAAAAATATATACAGTACACATTATAGGAAATAATTTCTTTATTATGCATTATATACCCATGTATACTATTGTATGCTATTTACAGTACTTCCATTGTCTCCCCCAGATCATATCTGTAAATGAGATTTCTTTTATCTCTGTATGTTTATCTGGTAAACCAATGTCAATAAATAAATACATAAGTAAATAAATAACTAGGAAGAACCTAGAAAAATAACTTTAACAGGTATGGCATCGTAACGTTATTGTTGAACTGCTGGTTTAAGTATTGTCTTTTTATTCAAAAGGCTTTCTAAGAGGAGCAATGCATGACGAGTCATGTAAAGGGGTGGGGCTAGGAGCGGAGCTTAAAATCCAGTTTTTGCCTCATCCAAAGGTGGCAACCCTTAGTACAAAAGGGGTTAATGAGAAGTGAGAAGCAAGAGGGGGAGGAGTATATCTAGGGCATGATAGTCAATTAAAATACTCACAGTGATGAGAAAGGTGCAGCAGCCCCTATTTGGAGAAAATATAGCAGAGGCAGCACAAAGAGGGACTCATTGTGTAAGTAACAGGAACAGAAGCCCATACAATCTATTTAATCATCCTCCTGTTTTGGAGCTGGTAGTGTGGGAAAGTCATAGTTCATAAAACTTACAGAGGAGTAGGTCTTATTTAAAAAGGTCAGCTTTACTTTATAAAAAAAAAAGTATTGCTGCATTTTTTGTGGAAAAGCACATTCTCTTTTTGCTGTCTATTCTGCCTATATCAATGAACTTTGTCTCTGCCCCTACAAAAGAATGAA
Source organism: Neoceratodus forsteri (assembly GCA_016271365.2). NCBI lineage: Eukaryota > Metazoa > Chordata > Ceratodontiformes > Ceratodontidae > Neoceratodus > Neoceratodus forsteri. The sequence continues at coordinate 632,094,729 of CM028132.1, forward strand.
TAGAGTGCTCAAAATAGACCTCTCAACTAATGCTCAGTTTATACTTAGTTGAGGCTAAATGAGCATTTGTTGAGATTTTCACATGCAAATTTTCTAGCACTCAACTTATTAATATACAGTTGATGCTCAATTGAGCATTAACTCAGTTGATGTTCAATTGAGTATTAACTTTAATTTCTCCTATATGGCAGTTCCTAGGGTACCTGCAGCAACAGCTGCCAGTGCCCCCTATCATCCTCCTAGTCCCCTTATCCTCAGTTCTTCTTCTCTCCCCACCTCATAGCCCACCTGCAGGTCCCTCCATCCCTGTGAGTGTCCTCTTCCAGTAGTTGCCCTAAACCCTACAGTGCCCCCCACATTGTCCTTTCTTCCATGGCCACCCCTTTCCCTCCCCCCATCCCCAGTATTCCACCCACAGTTTGTCCTTGACCTTATGTTTCACTGGTTTCTTAACTGCTGTCACAGGCTACACAAAATTATGTTGCTGTAATGCACAGTAAATGCAGTTCAGATTAAAACATGTTCTCTAGTACCTTGGTCACTCATGGTTCACACTTCATGACCAATTATGCCTATGTATTGAAGTCAGATAGTGTCCACTGCAATCTTAAATGTGAATTACAGGCAGGACAATGACTGCTGCTGCTCCTGACCAGGCAAGGCATTTGATAACTGTACTAGAAAAACATCAACTTGCAACATTTCAGTTTTCTGATTTCCTGAATTTGTGCATGGTGTGTATAATACTACTAACTAAAAATATCACAAACAGCTTAATCTGGTTCAATTGCAGTTGGTTACCATATGTATATCCCCCCAGGTCTCCCCTGAAAAAGGGACTTCTAGTCATAGTGGGCCTACACAGTCAACAAAATTCAATAAATAAAAAATAAATAAATAAACAATAATTGCAATAAAAAAATAAAAATTAAAACTTCTTGCATATGTTTCTATGAATTTAAAATGTGCAAAATAAAAAAGACATGCCTGACATGAGATAAATACTAACTAGCATGCATTTGGCTACCAACACTCTAAGACTATTATGCTGTGTGGACCCCACACACCTCCAAAACTGGGCTGGTAGTATAGCCTAGAGGTTAGTGTAATGAAATTAGTACATGCAACAGACCTAGGTTTGATTCCTACAACCTCCACTTGAATACTGTGTGAGTTTGAACAAGTCATGTAACCTCCATGGTGCAACCAGGTCAACCCTGTTAATTGGCTTTGTGTCCAATGGGCCTCCCATGGGGACCAAAGAATAAAACAAAAAAAACAAAAATAAAAAATAAATAAAGACCAGTCAAGAAAGTGTGGGCTTTTGATGCAATCTGGTTTCCTATGGCAGTGCTATCTGGTTGACAGCAACATGATCAGAGGAAGCAGAGACTGATCATGTGATACTGGGAGAACAGTATGAAGACAACAAGACATAAAACACCCTCAAATAAAAGCAGCTCATCATGTGTGTGTCCCAGAACAGGAGTTTGGTGTCTGCAGGTGTGTCAATATGAAGACTGCAGTGGAGTCTGACCACTGGAGAGAGGGTGAGATTAAAGGAAGTGGTTGAGATACTGAGGTGGTGAGGAATCCAGCATTAAGGGAGGAAAAATTGTGTAGGGCAAGAAGCAGGGAGAAGGAGGGGCAACTCTGAAGGAGGAAATTACAGCTGAACCATGGTAAGTGCAAAAATGCTTAAGACTAGGAGGAAATCTAAAGTACATAAACCAGAAGAGAATTACTGAAATTGTGGAGTCCTAACAAAATTCCCATCTAGGCTTCTGTCATAAAGACATCAAAAATGTGACTGTATCTGTGGAGATGGCAAGCAGTAAAATCTGTTCTATGTCATCAATTGCCAGTAACCAAATCATCATACAGGAATGCATGGGGACACTGTGGTGCATTTGGGTAGGAATGCCAGGGGTACAGGACTGTCTTGATCTGGGAATTGAGATACTGCTTGAATTACAAGAGGTTTCAGGCTAGTGTTGTAGTGACTTAACCCCATGCACTCTGGCACCCACCAACCCCATACCCTATGCACACTGTTACACTTTGATTCCAGACCACTATGTGTGTAGTCATATACATCAAAACCCCATGCCCCCACACTCTGACCAGCTCCATGCAAGCTGTCACACCAATGGACACCACAACATCATGCACACTATGACACCTCACAATCCCATATCATCATGCATACTGTCACGCCCACCAATCCCATACCACATGCATGCTGTCACGTCCATCAACCAACTACATACTGTATTCATGTTGTCACACCCACTGACCACATACTGTAGTACACCCATCATCCCCTTACACCCAAACTCACTGACTTAACAACACCATGTATGTTGTCAGAACTCACGAAACCATACTCCCTCCATACACTGTCACACCCACCTACCCAATTCACACTGTCACACCAATGGACCCCATAGCAGCACATGTGCTATCACACCTCATGATTCTACACCCCATGCATGCTGTCACACCCACTGACCAACCCCATACTCCATGTACATTGTCATGTCCACCAACCACGTATATCCTCTGCTGTACATAGACAGCATGTGTGAGCAGCGAGATCAGAGCATAACTTTAAGAGCTAGTATTGTCATCTACCCTGTCACATGGCAGATTATACTGGTGGATCTACTGTCAATGTCGAGGGTACACTGGGATCAGTGACCAACAACAGGTGCCAAGATCATGCTCTTGTTTTGTTGGAGCTGCAGTGGTTCAGCGATCCACAGGGATCCTGGTACTTGTCAGTGCTGCTGTCTTCAGGGAGAAGTATCAGTTCAGGCTAACAAATCCTCCAGTTAACTTGAAACTATGTAAGCCTGCTTCTGATTTCTTGGGAATGTATGTCATGGGAGCCTGAGCCTATGATTGTGGATTGGGCACAAGATCCTTAGGGTGGGAGGGGGGACTCAGAATCCTAATACAAAGCTAATGGGGACCAGTAGCTAGCTGCAAGTGCTGTGGCTGGGTTGGGATTCAAAACATTCCTGGTCCCAGACCAGGCTTGCCTCCCAGCTGACCAACCTACATGCAGATGGACAACCGTTCCATCCCCTGGACTAGCCCCCCCCTCCATTTGACCAACCTCCCTGCCTGGACAACTCTTCTATTAAACTTGCCTCTATAAATCTGAACCCACCTTCCCTCTCCCAAAATCAGCTTCCTCCACTCCCAGCAGATGACCACAATCCTTGCATCTGAGCCACCACCACCAGCCCCACATAAATCTCAAGCCAAGCAGCATTCCTGGAATTGGATCTCCCCCAAGCACCTGGACAAGTCTCCCCCACAGCAGATCAATCTCTGCAGATACCCCCAACCAGTCCAGTCCACTATCACTTTCCTCAGAGCTGTGACAATGGGTAGTACATGGAGATTATAGGGAGGGGCAGGTACTGCAAAGAGGATAATGGGGCAGGGCTAGACAATGTATTAGAGCTACAGGGACAGGCAATGCAAAGGGGTCAGAAAATCAAACGAAGCAAAAGAGACATAGAAACATAGAAACAGAGAATTTGATGGCAGATAAGGACCGCTTGGCCCACCCAGTCTGCCCATTTCCCTACCTGATGGATAAGCTGCAGATCCTAGTTAACCAGCAGCCTACTTCTTCCTACCCCCACCCCCTAGAATTGCCTTATGACTGTCCCATGCATGCTTGAATTCCACCACTGTTTGTGACTCCACAACCTCCTCTGGAAGGCCGTTCCATACATCCACCACCTCTCTGTGAAAAATACTTCTTAAATTACCTCTGAGCCGCCCCTTCTATCTTCAAATTGGCCCCTTGTTCTTGCACACCTCTTTTTTTGAAAGATGCTACCCTCTTGGACTTTGTTGATTCCCTTGAGGTACTTGAAAGTTTCTATCATGTCCCCCTCTCCCTCCTTTCCTCGAGGCTATACATATTAAGCTCCATAAGTCTCTCTTCATATGTCTTCCGGTGCAGACCCTGCACCATTTTAGTTGCCCTCCTCTGGACAGCTTCCATTCTGTCTATGTCTTTGCGGAGATTGGGTCTCCAGAACTGCACGCAGTACTCCAGATGGGGTCTCACCAGCTGTCTGTACAGAGGGATAATAACTTCCTGTTTTCTACTGGTGATGCCTCTCCCTATGCATCCCAGTATCCCCAGCCCTTCTTGCTGCCCTCTCACATTGCTTTCCCACCTTTAGGTCATCTGATATGACTACCCCCAGGTTCCTTTCCATTTTCGTTGTTGTTAGTATCTCACCCCCCATTGTGTACTCTTCCTCTGGGTTTTTGTTTCCCAGGTGCATTACCTTGCACTTCTTAGCATTGAATCTAAGCTGCCATACCTTGACCATTCTTCTTCTTGCCAAGTCCTTCTCATCCTTTCCACCCCACCTTGTGCATCAACTCTGTTGCAGATCTTTGTGTCATCTGCAAAGAGACATATTTTCTTCCAGTCCTCTGCAATGTCACTTATAAAGACATTGAAGAGGACTGGTCTCAATACTGAACCCTGCAATTTCCACTACTAACCCCCTTTTTCAGAGTGGACTCCATTTACTATTACTGTCTGTGTCCTATTCTCCAGCCAATTCTTTACCCAGGCTGTCATCTTGGGACCCACTCTCAGGATGGCTACTTGTATATTAATCTTTTGTGTGGGACTGTGTCAAATGCCTTGCTAAAGTCTAGGTAGGCCATGTCCACAGCCCCTCCCTGATCAACTACTTTGGTCACCCAGTCAAGAAATCTATCAGATTTGTCTGGCATGACCTTCCACTGTGAATCCATGCTGCCTTGGGTCCTGTGCCCCTCTGGCCTCTAGATATTTAACAATTCTTTCCTTCAGAAGTGATTCCATCATTTTCCCTACCACTGAGGTTAAACTAACAGGTCTGTAGTTCTGCTTCTGCCTTGCTCCCACTTTTGTGAAGGGAATCACATCTGCCCTCCTCCAGTCCTTGGGTACCACCCCATCCTCCCATGATTTGTTAAAGAGGGTAGTCAGTGGTGTCACTAGTTCTACCCTTAGTTCTTTAGAATTCTGGGATGAATCCCATCAGGCCCCATTGCTTTGTCCACCTTCAGTTTTTAAGAGTTCTTTCAGAACCCTTTCTTCTGTAAATGGGCTGGTATCAACTTCTGTATCCAGAGTGTTTCTACTGTTTGTTTTAGGTACCTCCCCCTCTTCCTTTGTAAATACTGAGCAAAAATATTTGTTTAGTATCTCTGCCTTTTCATAGTCACCCTCTGCCCACCCTCCCTCCCCTTTATTAAGCCTCACTATCCCTCCCTTGGTCTTCCTTCACTCCCTGATGTACCTATAAAGGTTTTATCCCCTTCTTAACTGAGTTGGCTATCTTTTCCTCAGTTTGGGCCTTTGCTGATCTGACTGCCTTCCAACTTCCTTTTGCTTTAACTGATATAGTTCTCTGTCCTGTTCCTTCTGTGATACCTTGTACTTCCTGAATGCTTTCTTTTTCTCTTGAACCTTCACTGCCACTTCCTTTGAAAACCATAGTGGTTTCTTACCTCGTTTTGTTTTGTTTATTTGCTTTACACAAAGCTTGATACCTCTGTGATGGCAGTTTTTATTATTCTCCATTGTTCTTCCACCCCTCCTCCCTGCCCATTTGCTAGTGCATTCCTTAGGCATGCACCCATTTTGACAAAGTCAGCCCTCTTAAAATCCAGTATCTTTGTCTTTGTATGGCTTGACTCTATTGCTGTGTTTATTGTGAACCATACTGTTCGATGGTCGCTAGTTCCCAGATGGCTACCCACTTCTACATCTGTGATCCTCTCTTCATCTCCATTTGAGAGAACCAGTCAAGATTGCTCCTCTCATGGGCTCCAATACTATTTGTCTAAGGCATGCCCCTGTAGGGCATCTAGAATAACCCCACTCTTAGAAGTGGCTACTGCAACTGCACTCCAGTTAACATCTGGCATATTCAGATCACCCATCAGCAATATCTACCCTTTTCTGCCATTCTAAGTATACTTTCTATCATTTCCTTGTCCATTTCCTCCCTGAGAGAAGTCTGTATCTAACCCTGTCGTGTTGTGGTGCCATTGCGGTCTCCAAATTTACCCACAGTGCTTCTTCTCCTCCTCCTGTTTACCCTTTTGTTCTGTTGCTTTGATTCCTTCCCTTTTGTAAAGAGCTACTCCTCCTCCTCTTTTAACCTCCCTGCCCCTCCTATAGATAGTGTATCCTGGTATGTTTACATCCCAGTCATGGTTTTGTGTGTACCATGTTTCTGTGACTGCCACGATATCCAGATGTTCCTCCTCCATCAAGGCCACTAATTCAGGAAGCTTGTTGCTCAGACTACGGGCATTGGTACTCATTGCATTCCATTTTTTGATGGCTTTACCTTCTGTTGCAGCATCCCCCACTGACCTTTCTACCTTGGTCTTTTTCTCATTTAGTACCCTGTTTTGTAGGGGGAGGCTGGGATTTTCCTGCTGCTTATCAGTGCCTCCCCCTTGACTAGTTTAAAAGCTTGCCAATGAAGCATTTAAACTGATTGCTCAAAATACTTGTTCTCTTCCTGGACAGATGCAGACCATCCTGCCAGTATAGGCTGGTGTCCCTCCAGGTGGAACCCCAGTCCCCAATGAAGCCAAACCCCTGTGCTCCACACCTTTTTTTCAACCATTCATTAAACTGCATGGTGCAAAATACCCTCACCTCACTCATGCCTTTGACAGGCAGCACCTCTGAGAAGGATACCGTGTGTGCTACTTGTCTTAGGCCCCTCCCCAATTCTACAAAGTCCTTCTGCACTGCTCTGATCTCATGATGAGCCAAGTCATTTGTCCCTAGGTGGACAATGACGTCCAACTCAGACTCCTGTGCAGCTGTTCCCGTGATCCTGAGGATGCTCTTCCTGTCCCTCCAAGCCATGGCACCAGGCAGGCACCTTACTTCAGATTTCCCTGCTCCCCCCAGTTATATCCCCCTAATAATTGAGTCCCCCACCAGGAGCTGCTTCCTTTCCTTGTGGTGTCCTCTGTCTCCTTCCTGTGGGCCTCCCTTGTGACAGCTGCCCTCAGCCTCCTTAGTCTCCTCTGTGGGTGCATCCATAGGGGAGCTATGCTCCCCCAGAATGGTGTATGGATTGTGGAGTGGAACAACTGACTGGGTGTGCCTCTGTTCCACCATCCTCACCCTTCCTGAGCCCTCTGTGGTCCAACTGCTGTGTTTTCTTCACAACCTCTGAGGTAGTGGTGGTGGCTCTGGTGCTCCCTGGATGGGGGAGGTTCCCCTCCTACCATCCAGTGTGGCCTGGGGGAAGGTTCCCTTACTACTGTCCAGCATGGCCTGAAGATAGGCAACTTCCTCCCTCAAGGCAGAGTTGTCGCAAATAGGGCAGCATCTCAGCCTCCAGAAAGACTCAGAAGACTGCTGCCCACAGCCATTACATTGTACTACTCCCACATATTTATCTACTTTTCTGTGTGTGTGTGTGTGTGTGTGTGTGTGTGTGTGTGTGTGTGTGAGAGTTTGTTATATAGAAATATATATATTATACAATGTGTATGCTTATATTGTCAGTGTAGTGTGCTAGAGAGGATATGACAGTGATATGCACCTTGCACTCTTGAGGAAATGATGTCAGAACCCCAGGTATAAAGGAACTATTTCCAGGGGTGGGTGGGGTGACGGATGGGAAGGGGTTGGGCCTAAACTGTGCCCTCGCAAAACAATCAGCTAAAAGCTCTGACCCAGCACTGCGATGAGTGCCTTCCTGTCAGCAAGATGCCCTACACAACAATTTGACAGAGAAAATAACCTGCTAATCAAACAGAGAAAATTCCAGACATCCAACTCAGACACAGGTAACCCTCCCCAGCCCCAAAACAGCCTGGTGGTTTGTGCTCTGAAAGCGGTCAGCCCCAAAATAAGTCAGCTGTGCTTTACACTCTTCCTGCACTGAAAATCTTAATTATTAAGCCAACTGATTGACTAGTGACACCTGTGATGTAAGCAGGCCTTTCACTGTAGGCAGGTTGCTGTCTGATTCCAATACACAAAATCTTTCAGTGAAACCAGGGATATAAACTTAACTACTCAGCCAGCTGGACACTTTTAAATTGTTGCAAAAATATCCCTCTAAATCCTAAGTGTCAACCCCAACAATCAAGCAAATTCAGTTGTATCTCACTCCCTCTGGTTATAAAATTACTACACTTTTAATGGAATCCTGCAATTCTCTGCTTAATGCCAATAAGGAGAAAAAAAATGAAACTCTTTGTAGAAAGCGTAGCTACCCTGTTTTACAATATTATGCCTTACCAAGTTTCCAGCTCCTAAATGAAGTTACAGTTTGTTCTTTGCAGTGTTGCAAGGCTCTCAGCTTCAGACAAATCAAAAGTCAGACTGAATGGCTTCTAACTGTGAAGGATGCCTAAAACAGCAGTGATGAACCCCACCCAGAGCCAACTGATTGACTAGTGACACCTGTGATGTAAGCAGGCCTTTCACTGTAGGCAGGCTGCTGTCTGATTCCAATACACAAAATCTTTCAGTGAAACCAGGGATATAAACTTAACTACTCAGCCAGCCGGACACTTTTAAGATGTTGCAAAAATATCCCTTTAAATCCTAAGTGTCAACCCCAACAATCAAGCAAATTCAGTTGTGTCTCACTCCCTCTGGTTATAAAATTACTACACTTTTAATGGAATCCTGCAATTCTCTGCTTAATGCCAATAAGGAGAAAAAAAATGAAACTCTTTGTAGAAAGCGTAGCTCCCCTGTTTTACAATATTTTGCCTTACCAAGTTTCCAGCTCCTAAATGAAGTTACAGTTTGTTCTTTGCAGTGTTGCAGACTCTCAGCTTCAGACAAATCAAAAGTCAGACTGACTCAGTGCAAATGAGGCAACAGGGACAGGCAATACAAAGAGGCACAGGGGACAGTCAAGACATAGTTTTGGCCGCATCATTACAGTTTACCTACCTTGCATAGATAAGAGATCCAACTGGATTGTGGTGAGCCTGGGGTTGGAGTATTGAGGTGCTGTTCTGTCATATCTGTAAAAGAAGAATAGCCATGGGATCACAAATAATCTGTAGTTCTTTAGAAATAAAACTGGAATGGCAAGGAAGGTTACACATACAACAATACTTATCTAATATGCAAGGGTCTGTGTGCTGTCTGATTGGGGTCAGCATCCTGTCAGACCTAGGTTTACTAGGTTATTATAGGAAAAAAGCAGGCCGAGGCCCATCTAGATTTTCCTTCACAACTGTGTGGGCAATTTTACATTATTTGGGTGTGGTTTAACCAATAATCGAGACCCTTCTTAAATGATTCAAAGTTACCACAGTTGACCAGTTCCTGTGGTAATACATTCCAAAGTTTTGGTGCCTGCACTAAGAAAAAATTTTGTCAGAGATTAGTCCTTGCTCTGGGGACTGTAAGTTGTTCATTGTGGCATCGAGGAACAGTTTGGCTGGAAGTGTAGGAGAGTCCGCATTGATTCATGAGGTCTGGGGATTTCAGCAATTTATATAGAAAAAGTAGATCCTCTCTATTCCTCCTGTTCTGAAGAGAATTTAGGCCTCTTAATTGAAGTCTAGGCTGATAGATATTAGCTGATAATCTTGGAACCATCTTGGTTGCCCATCTCTGAAGCCTTTCCAATCTATCAATATCTCCTTTGAGATGTGGATTCCAGAAGGGCGACCCATAGTTGATGTATAGTCTGACACATGCCCTGTAGAGTGGGATCAGACATTGTTCAGATCTGGAGACAAAGGAATGCTTTATTTGTCCGAGTAGCCCATTAGTCATGTTTGCCACCTTCGAGCAGTGGTCAAGAGATGTAAGTTTGGTATTTACCATTATGCCCAGGTCTCTTTCCTGACTTGTGGCTTTGAGTTGGATTTTTTTTTACAGTAGGTGTTTTTTTGGGTTTTGTATCCCAAAGTGCAAGACCACACATTTATCCTTATTAAATTCCATTTTATTTTCTTGACCCCAACTTTCAATTTTTTTAGGTCTGATTTAAATGAATTAAGGTTGTGTTGACTATCCACCATTCCCCCAAGTTTGGAATCTTCAGTGAATTTAGATAACCAGTTTTGGATACTTATTTGCATGTTGCTTATATAGATGTTAAATAATATAGGGCCAAGTACAGAGCCCTGTCTAACCCCACTTGTAACTGAACCCTGGTTGGAAAGGATGTCATTTATGGCAACCCTCTGGGTCCTATTTGTCAACCATCCATTTACCCAGTTGACTAGATAGCTAGAAAAGCCAAAAGATTCAAGTTTTTTTATGAGATATTCATGAGGGGACCTTGTCAAAGGCCTTACAGTAATCAAGTAAAATAACATCCATTTGTCTTTTGTTGTCCAGGCCCTGACTGATGTTATTATAAAAGGATATTACATTTGTTGTACATGAGTGCCCTGATCTAAACCCTTGCTGAGTGTTGTCTATATGTTTCAACACCCTCATTTCTTTTTCAAGTAATGTCTTGATTATTTTTTCCGTGGTTTTATAGATGATAGATGTAAGGCTGATGGGACGGTAGTTTTGAACATTTGACCTGTTTCCTTTCTTGTGTATGGGGGTAACTGTTGCTTTTAGCCAGTCCAGTGGGATTTCTGCTCTTTGTAGGGATTTATTGAATATTATTTTCTAGGGATCAGCTATTGCTGCTGCTGTCTCAATTAGAAATCTAGCACTGATTTGATCAGGCCCTGGGCTGGTTGCTTTCTTTAATTATTTAAGAAGTGAGGTAATATTAGAAGATGTAATATTGTAAGGGTGTGAGAGTTTGGAGTTTTTACTTGGGTCAGCTAGGGAGTCATAGGTGTCCTTTTTAGAAAATTCCAAACAAAAATAGGTGTTAAACAGGTTGGCAGTGTCTGTGTCTGACTGTAAAATATTTCCATTATGTGAAAGTGGCCCTATTTTCCTTGAGTTGCCCTTTTTATTGTTTAAGTAGGAAAAAAGTGATTCATACCCATCCCTGGTGTGTGCAAATGTAAATTATATTTCCATTTGGGCTTGTTTGGTCATATTTTTTAAAGTGTGTAATGATTGTTTTGTACTTAATATAAACAGAATGTTTGTCCTTGAGATGGCTTGATTTAAGTTTTATGAAAAGTTGTTTCTTCTGTTTGATTTGAGTTATAATGAATTTGTTTAACCATCTTGGTATTCTGCCCTTTTTGCTATATATTTTTTGTGGGTACATGGATTTCTTCTAACTTAAGGATTATAGTTTTTAATTTGTTCCATGACTCATTTACTGAGAGTGAATGGAGGGTCTCTTCCCATGGGATTTGGTTAATTATGTTGATAATATTGTTGAAATTAGCACCTTCATAGGTTTTTATAAGTTGTCTCTTTTTTTTAGACTGAGATGCTCTCCTATTAATTCAAATAGAATAGAGTAGTGGTCACTGTTCCCTAAGGGATCTAGAAACTGAATATTTAAGAAGTTGTTAACTCACATTTGTAATGAGAAGGTCAAGAATGTTACTGCATCTAGTGGGTGAATTGATAAGTTGTGTTAAGCCATTGTCCATTAATGTGGAAAAATATTCTGCATCTTGCCTACTGCTACTTGTGAGGGAAGGCCAGTCAATATGGTGCATGTTAAAATCTCCTAGAGTTATTACATCTTTCTGATTTGAGAAATGGGTGATGTCCATCAGCAGTTCTGCTTTACAGTTTGAATCAGATGTTGGGGGGTTATAACAGTTTCCTGTGATTATTTGTGGAAGTCCCTTGAGTTGTACTTATACCCAGACACTTTCAGTATTATTATGGGATGAAATTTCATAGGAAGGTATATCTTCCCTAACATATATACAGACCCCCCCACCTTTTTTGTCAGTTCTGTTTTTGTGATATAATTTGTAGCCCTTATTTGTTGGTTCCATAATGAAATAGAATCCCACCAAGTTTCTGTTAGTCTTGTAATGCCTAGATTTAAGAGTGTACTTTTTGCTTCCAATGCCATTAGTTTGGTCAAGTTAAGGGATTGTGTGTTTAGTGACAATATTTTACAGATTTTTGGGGGCAGGTTTGTGGATGGTACAAGAGACATGTGGATTTTCCCATTCTCCCCCTTCATATTTAGTTTAAATTGTTGTTGCTAATGTTTAATAAGGATTTCCCCAACATGGTACTGCCTCTTCTATGAAGGTGCAGACCATCCCAACTGAATAAGTGGGGTTTGTCTGCAAAGTTTTCCCAGTGTGTTATACAGGGGATGTTTTGTTTAATGCACCATTTTCGTAACCATTCATTTATTTGTTTGACCCTGGATGGCTGTAGGAACAGGTATTATCTCAGAGAAACAAACTGTATAACCTTTGTCAATGAGCAAGTTGTTGACTGCAATGTAATCTTGTCTTAGTTGTTCAGGGCATGTACATTGTATATCATTTGTTCCAGCATGTATAATGACAAAAGGATTTGTACCTGAATTTTGCAAAATGCTGGGGATCATGGCAGAGATGTCTGATACTTTCCCCCCTGAAGCTAAAGCAGGTGTGATTCATCTTATTGGGGGTTACAGATGGCCCTGTCTAGATGTTTTGCAATGGAGTCACCCAGAAAAAAAATCTGTTTGGTTTCAGATGCTGGCATTGAAGCAGAGAGAAACACTACGGGAGGTGTTGGGGTTGTATAATAGTTGATTTTTATTAATAACTGTTTTGGGGGCTTTTATGATCTTTTCTTCATGAGAATGAATTGGTTGATCTGTGTTGGAAGAGTTTTCATTAGGTACAATGTCTGTTAATGGATTAAACCTGTTTTTGAGGGGTAATTGGGAAGGTTGATGCATCTGGCCCCCTTTTCGTTTTTATTTAGTTTTAGTAACTAATGTCCAGTCCTCTAAGGGTGACTGTGACTGATCAGGTACAGCTTCTAGGACAAGACAGTCTATAATAAAGGTTTTAGTATCCTGGGGAAATATAAATTGTTCTGCTGCATTGTTAGTTAATTTTTCAAGTATTTATATGTCCTCATTAACAGTTTCTTTATCTAGGATCCTAGCTATTTGCTCCTGTAGGATGTCTATTAACAAGCAGTTGTCACAGGTGAAATCTATTTGAGGGTCTCCCTGGCAATACATATGGCTTTGGTTGCATTGTTTAAAGGGACCTTCCATGATAATGGGAAGTTGAGTACCAATAAGCATATGTACTTACTTTCCTTTGGATGTATGGCTTTATGACCAGCTCCCCAGTCTCCCCAGCAGACACAGCAGACACACGCTGAAAGGAAAAGAAAAAAAATATTGTTACCATAAGGAAAAAAATAAAAACAAGAGAATAGCAGAGTTCCATAGAGGTACAAGAGCTGCAGGACAAGCACAGATATTATGTACAGGAACCAGGTGATCCATGTTCAAATTCCACCACAGTCACTGCCTCAGTGTGTGACCTTGGGCATAGACCTGACCTCCCAGCTGTAAAACGGTGAGTGAGAACACATCAGTAGTAAACACCTTAGCCTGCCCTCTGGGGTCAGCCTGCCACTCCCTGCTTGCACACCCCCCCCTTGGCACCTGGTCATCTTCACTTTTATCCCCAAAACTGAGCCTGTCCCATGTTCTGTATACTATTCCTGATGTCCAATGGTACTCCCACTCCACGCCACAAATGCCAGTTGAAAAACAGCCTGGCAAACATTGGTGGCTCTGTGGCCCCCCACTTGACCCTCCACTCCCAGAACACAGCCTAAATCCCCCTTACCAGGGTCTCCTGGGATGTTCACAGAATCCCAATATGGTGACTGGCACGCCCCTCCTCTCACCACCTCGTCTGGCTGTCATTTGCACTGACAGTGTGCATGCTTGTGCACAGTCTCCTAAAACACTTTACAAAGCAGAATTATATACTAGTAGTGTGGGGACTTTAAGTTAGAATTTGGTTCTATATAATTGTAAAAATCCCAAACAAATCAAATCCTGTGCTCTACCGAGAGCGGTGCGCTGTAATGGGGAGCAAACCCAAACATGTAAAGCAGTTCCTGATAACAAATTGCCAGCCCCCTGTAAGGCTCTTAGCTGAGGTGCTAGGGGCTCCCTTTGAGGGTGAAATTCTTGTTTGGATTACTGCTGTATTCACAGGAATAAATAGTGACATTTTCACTTTAAATCAATCCAAGTTTCGAGAAGTGCTGTTTTTGCTGGCAGTTTGTTACGCTGTTACCAGGAACTGTTCTGTATAATTGGACTGCCTTTCTATCTATACATTTGGCACAGTATATTTATCATTTGCTTGTACTGAACCTCCCATACACATTCTGCACAGTAATTCTATTTGTGATTCTGATTGTCCTCTCCAGGATCTCCTTGAAACTGAGAACTGCAAGGTGAAGTTGTGATCCTGGCAAATGGCTGACCACAGGGAGTGCTACTAGATACTAGGGAGGACACTGTTAACAAGTAATGGGTAATCACTGGGTGGGGATGCCACTAGATACCACGAATGGGTATACAAAATACAGAAACGGTGTTTGGGGGTGGGCGGGAGATGCCACTAGACACCAGGGATATGTGTTACAGACATGGGTCGGTTGATTACAGGGTGGGAGGTGCCACTAAAAGCCTGAGATGGGTATGTTCTATGTGGAACAGGCATTCAGGGGGTGCAAGGTGCCACTTAACACCAGGGATAGGTGTACAGAACGCAGAAAGGGGATGTCAGGGGTGGGGGGTAGCACTAGACACCAGCGATATGTCTAACAGGCATGGGATGGATATTTGGGGTGAAAGGTGCCACTGGACACCAGGGCCTGCAACCATGCTGGTGTGATGGGCGATGGGGGAGCGCCGGTTGCAGTACAGACATCCCACTATTGGTAGGGTAGGTGAGTGGGTTTAGTGCTCGGTTAAGTTGTGGCTTTTAGCTGCAGTAAACAGCATCATTTTGGGAGGCATTTACCTTTGTTGCAAATCTTTGAAAATGCTGCTGCAACCTACACAGAAGGGGACTGCCTAATTTGCATGAATACAGCATTATGTTAGCACCTGGGTGCTAATGGGTTTAGCATGAGCTACAGGAGCTTCTGAATATAGCCTCCACCCAAAAAAGGATGCAAACCCAGATATCGAGGATGCAAACCCCATCAGCACTGGTGCTAACTTTTGGATATCTAGCCCATGATATGAAAAAAAAGTCATAGAGACGTTCTCTGAAAACATCATAGCACGGTCCAAAATAAAGCCCAAATATTTAAAATGGAAGACCGATTCAATTAGGCCCAAATGAGATTCATAAACACACAAAGAAGAGTCAGACTGTGTCAGTTTACTGTATTTCTAGGTTCTGGATACAGACTTGCATCAATTTGATTTTTATTTTGGTGTTAGGAACATTGGTATTTTGGATAGGCCAGCTGTGCATCTTTTGAAATTATTTTGTAGTAGACATCATCCAAGGTTTTTGAAATAGAAAAAATTATCTGGCGATCAGCATGTAACAAAGTTTGGGAATGAGCAAATAAATAAGACAAACTAATATACAAGGTAAAAATCAAGGGACCTAACATTGAGACATAGGGAGCATCATGAGAAACGGGCAAAATGTTGAACTGAGTGCTGCATACAGTCACTTTATGGGACCCAACAGTTAAATAACTTTGAAACCTGGAGACACATTTTGAGGTGGTAGCATATGGAAATTTATTTACAAGTGAAGAACATGATTGACCAAGCTGAATGCCCTGGTAAGGTCTACCAATACAGCCTCTGTGAGGAAGGCAAACCCTATTTATTTTAACACATAGGCCAATAACTTTACCGAGGTTAGGTTGCCAACAGTCCTGTATTTTAGGGACATCCCGTGTTTTAATAAAAAATGTCCTGTCCCATTTTGAATCAATAGGGGTCACCTTTTATTCCATATTTCATCATGTTGGCCAACTGCCCATATAGTAGAGAATCAGTTTCCAACTTTTCCCAGTGGCTAACATTAGCTGCAGCACCACTATGCATGTTGAGATGACGGGACATAGCTTGAAGCAGAAATCTGACTGTCAGCACTGTCATGAAGCAGCAGAGAGAGAACAAGAGAGAGAGACAGAGAGCTGATCATGCTGATTTTCTGATTGCTTGGTGCTTGCTCTTGCTAAAGAATGAAAGACAGATAGAGAGCAGAGAGTAGTGTAGCAAACACAATACAAAAAACAAAGGAGTAAGTAAGTTATGGGGCCAAGGAGCAAATTGCAATTTAAGCTCAGCTTTCAAGTCCAAACTTGGATAGGATGTGAGGAGAGTCCCAGACCCGGAGTGACAGGCATGGCACAGTGAGGGCCTAACAAGTGAGTGACTTTGTGTGTGCGTGTGTGAATATGCGAAGGACCAGGCAGTTTCCTGACATGGGAGCGAGTAGTGCAGGACGGAAACACTGGCATGGTAGTTCCTCACACACTGAGACAGACGGAGGGGGGAGACAGAATTTGGAACCAAGTGAGCCTTTTACATAGGAGCCTCAGCTGTGCTGGGCAGGCAGTAGCTCAGGAGTGTCCACTGCCTTGTGTTCATGTTGAAAAGACAATGAAAGCAGAAACTGTGGAGAAAAATATAGTGTTGGAAAAAGGAAGGATAGTGTCATAAATTTAAATTACACTTATCCATGCAATTAGATTACTTTCTGTGTGAGTATAACAAGACCCCAGCAAGTTTGCTGCAGTATCAGATTGCCTGATAATTAGCCAGTGACAGTATGGCTTCAGTCAGAGAATGGATCATTAGGATGTTTGCACACCATCCCTCGAATGTGCAGCAGTCCAAATAAATATTTATAATTTACATAGGCATACATTCTTATTTTAAAGAATGAAACAAACATTGCCAGATCTGTTATAGTGTTGTCTACCTGCCAGGTACAGTACAGTGAACACCAGGCATGACTCGGACTTAGCACTTTCTTGCTGTTGTTACACTCTGTTACCTTTTTGTTTCAGTCAGTATGTCAGTTGATATTTTTTGGGATCCCCACAGAGGAGGAGGAAATCCTACCTTTTGTCCTTTATATATTAAAGACAATGATGAATACAATTTACAAACCATCCAGATTCAACCTTCTTCCTGGAAGATCTCAGGCTGGTAGGGTTTGGGTAAGTGATAGCTGAGCTCTGAGGGAAACTGACATTGTCATTGCTGTCCAAATTTGTAGGGAGCAGGGAGAGAGCAAGACTTGCAGCACTACCAACCCGGTTGAAGTAGCATGACAGCCTGGGAAATGGCCGTGGGGGGTCTAAGAAAACTGCCCCATGTTTTTTTATATAGAATGTTGGCAAACCTACGGTGAGGTAGTAAAAATTCTGAGGCCAATTTTGAATCCAGTTGTTGTGGAACAGGCAGACAATATTTAGCAAGGCTTTTCCAAAGGAACAGAAATGTGACAGATTGAACAATTTAGATAGAAGGGAGCTTGAAGCAGGTAGCTGTTTCAGGCATCTTGAATAAAAACGTGGAGAAATCATGGCCATAGGGAGAGAGGGAACACAGGGAAGTATATTCACAGCAAAGTTACCTGCCATCCTCCTCCTTTCATCCCTGTGTCTGTCCCAGCAGTCCCAGCAGTGTCAGTGGTCCACGGAATCAGCAGTCGACAGCCGTGGTGTGGGTTTTTTCAATCCGCTTTTGTTGTTTTCTGTTTATTTTTGAATTTTTTTTAACAAAAAGTAAATGTTGATCTCTGTGGTGGCAGTGCCCACACGCATACATCAGTTGAAGCCCAAGCATCAGGAAAAGCACTTCCAAGCAAGGACCCAAGGGAAGACCTCCTACTTGCCTGCAACCAATCAGGCATCTAGCCCACATAATCCACCTCCTTTCTCCTCAACTGCTCCCTGGGTTGTGGCAGTGAGTCAGTGGCAGTGCTATAAAGCAGGAGCTGTCTGCCTGAGCTAGTATTTAAATAAATAATAAAAAAGAAGTTTATTTTCATGCCGACGGTGCAGTATAATGGACATCTGCATCCATTTGTGGGGTGAGGGCAAACCTCCAAGCAAGGGACCTCCCGAGGGCGGATGCATTCAAATATATTTAAATCACTCCTATAAGGGAGCATGGGACAAGAGGACAGTTCTATTCAGAATTGCCTAAATAAATTTAAAACATGCTCCTACTTGGAGCATAGGGCAGGAGCAGGTGGCATTCCAATTAAGTAGTCCCAGAGGCAGAGCAGAGGGCAGTACAGGACCTGAATGAACCTGAATGAACAGGGCTCCAAATGGAGTAAATGGCAGGCCAAGTGAAACCCAAGTTAGCTAGCCAAATATGTTTTTATTGTTTATTCAGAGGTAAGCACCAGATGGGCCAGTTAAGGGAAGTAAACCCCAAAATATAAACCAAGAGTGTCCAGGGTGATAAAGGTGGCTAATAGGTAAGTGTCAAACAGTAGTCAAGCTATAGTGTTGTAAAATTGTAGAATTTACAGATTTAAAGTGCATTATATGGTGTCAGTTCTAATAAGGAGCAGGGAGAAGGGAGTGGACCAGGCAGTTAACCACCCCAGTAGCATAGTTGCCATAGCCCTAGCCAATTAGCCACCCCAGCAGCATAGTTTCCACAGGATTAGCCAGTTAGCCACTCCAGCAGCATGGTTGCCACAGCCCTAGACAAGGGCTAGTAACCTGAGTAACTGATCTGGAGCCCCCGTAACACTAGCCTTAGCTTGGCTACTGGTGGCCACAGGGCTACTAGTCACCTGTATCATCCTGGGGCACTTTAACTTTATAATCTATAACTTATTTCCCCAGACGGGCCCTCAGTGCTTATTTCTGAATACATAATAAAAATTTGGGTCAGCTAGCCATAATTTACTATCCCAACTGGCTAGCTTGGTTATAACTTTGGCTTTATCCTATATTTGCTCCTTCTGGAGCCCTGTTTGCTATCTAATTCAGGCCCTGCCCTGCCTTCTACTCTACATCTGATAACTACTCAATTTGAATGCTGCCTGCCCCTGACCTATGCTCCAAGTAGGAGCATGAGTTAAATAAATTTAGGTAATTTTGAATAGGGCCATCATCTCACCCTATGCTCCCTTCCAGGAGTGATTTTAAATACATTTGAATAGATCTGCCCTTGGAGGTCTCTTGCTCCGGGGCCTTGCCCTGACCCCATTAATGGCCACAGCTGTCCTTTTGCACCCTCTGCATGAAAAGAAACATCTTTTTTTTATTTAAGTATTAGTTCAGGTGGACAGCACCTGCTTTATGGTGCTGCCACCAACTCATAACCCTAAACCAGGGAGAAGTTGAGGAGAGAGGAGGTGGGTTAACTGTGCGCTGGATGCCCGACTGAATGCAGGTAGGAAGGAGGTCTAACCTTGGGGTCTTTATGGGTCACTTGCTCCTCCTGATGCTTGTTCATCTAACGTGAGCACCACCACCATGGGACTGGCATTTACTTTTTCTTAAATAAAAGAAACAGGCAGGCCTCGTGGTGCTGAGGCAATGGATGGAATGGACTTGGATCATCGGGGTGCCAGCACAGGGGGGGAGGGTAGGAGGGTATGAATAGGATTGAGAAGCCAGAAGACAGTTCTGCTCTCCTGGGGTGGTCACCACCCCCCATAATCCCATTGCCACTGGGTAGAGATCCGATGATTATTGTAGGTGGAGGGGGGTGTCAGGTAGGGAGTGCACCTTGAGATATGGCGTCCGCATGCCTCCACATGTGCGCACGTGTCAGAGACAGGGGATTGGGATCGGGGAGAAAAATGGAAACGGTACAATAAAATACCTATGGGGAAAACAGAAAACAAGACATGAGGCTGAACCGATCCTACACCTCGGCTGCCAACTGCTGCTCTTGAGGACCACCACAACTACTGAACCACTGACACTGCTGGGACCTCTGCAACTGATGCAGGTATGAGAGGAGGAATGCAGGTACTACCTTTTGCTCTGAACATACTTCCCTGCATCCTCTCCCTCCTTTCTGCCACACTTTTCTTCATGTTTTTCTCTTGGGGCACCTGAATGCTTTTTTCTGACTGTTCTCCTTCTCAGCCAATTCAAACTCCCCAATGGCCATTACTGACCGCTCTCAGAATCCTCCCTAGCATTTGGGATGCTGAGTTCCTAACAACTAGCCGTCCAGCGTGAGCTGGACCTTAGATGTGACACTGGCTTATGTCACCTTCACTGGGCAAGCTGCAATAAGGAGAAAAAAAAAAACATTTTAACTGCAGACAAGCAGATTATTTTTATGGGGCTCCTGCCGCTGTTCACACTCTTGCCACCTAAACTATAAGGGGCACCTGGGGTCACTTTACTGGGACTTATTGTAGGCAACAGACCTTGCTGCAGACCCCATCTTTGGGGATATCAGACTCCTGCCTTTGTCCCCCACTGAAACTTACTCAGAAATTAAGCCACTTTTAAACAAGAGGCTGTCATACTGTAGCTTCTGTCATTTTGATGACTACTTCTTCCTCATCGTAGCACAAAAGTAGCAACAAGAATGGTCTTCTTTGGGAGCTTCTGACAGGAAGTCACCTCCCCCACTGTCTCCCTTTCTTATTGGCCAGGTGACTGGTCTGATACAGGACCATTTGCCATTGCTACCCAAGTATCGAGAAAAAAATGGCATTGAAATGAATGGGCTTAAAACATTTTAATGGGCCCCCATTCATTTCAATGCCAATTTTTCTGGTCATTTGTGCTGGGTTATTGAAAATCCCGTTGGGTTGGTGGATTTTTCTAGTGACTAGCCCTGCCGACTAGTGGATGAAAAAGTTAGTTTCAACCCTTACAGTATTTGAAATCTCTAGTATTGCAGTGCAGGGTGGCCAGATGTGGGGAAGGGACTGTCCCATACCCCTCAAACATGTCTTATGAGGGACTTCCCTCATTTTACCCTTCAGCTTGCTGTGTCCCTCGCTGGAAATGGTGTTGCCACACAGAGAGGGTGCTGTGAGTAAACAGCTAGTCTTCAGCTGTGGGGGTTAAGCTGCAGGAAGGGAGGGTCCAGCTGCTTGGTTGTAGGTCCAGCTATAGGGGGCCAGATCTGGAGGGACTGATCCCATACCTGTAAACTGTCCCCCATATCTTTCAACTGTCCCTCATTACAAAGCTAGCTTCATGGCACCAACCTCCTGGACTCCCACTGTAATGGATGCAGGCTCACCATTATGGCCCAACCCCCCTCCTACTCTCAATCAAGTAACTAAATCATGGGTACCTTCTAGTCCAGGTAAGGGAACCTCTGTGGAGACCATGACTCTGGAGAGTGGATGAGGAGTACCTGTAAAATAAACGTTACATAGGAGTCACAGGGGATCCATAGTTTTTAAGGAAAATTGCACAGATAGGATATATAGTAAATAAAACTGTACGTATCTGATAGGCAGAGGTCAAAGTCCAGTTAGATCTGTGGAAATAAAGTGAAAATATATTACATATGTAGAAGTATCAATAGTGAGAGTAGAGACTGGGTAGCATATATATAATAGGTAAAGGATGAGGGTACAAGTAAGAGTTATTTTAGACTAAGATTTTTAGGGAGGAGAATCCACTCACCTGCCTAGAAGGGGAAAAGTCAGAAAACTCAAAAGAGGACAGGAGTAAAAGGATGCAAAGGAATCAACCAGAGGACAGTATGACTCATCATCTCCTGACCAGGGCAGCTGAAGCCCCCTATTCTGCAACATCGACATAAGGGAGAGCAACTGGAAGGAACTTGGATGAAGAGGGGACCCATTGGGTTGGGATTGGCTGCTAGGAGGATCCACTGGGCTGGGCTTGGGTGCAGGAGACTGGGTGGGCACTTGTGGGTCTTTTCTGACGTTAATTTTCTATGTTTCTATGTCAACCTGCTTGATTGCATTAAACCTATACAAACTACAAATACAAGCATTCAACTAAAAGTCAAGTTTTTGTTGAGTGCTTTCTGAAACTTTGAGATCTCAATCTGTTCTCAACTGTATCTCTAATTAACATATTCTAAAACTAAAATCCTCAACCAGTACTCAGTTACTAATTTAAATACTCAACAAGCATTCAACTGCGCAAGTTGAGTTTTTGTTGAGTGCTGGTTTCGTTCAAGTGCTCAACACCTAGCACTCAACTAAATTTATCATGTCAATGCATTTTCACTTGATGCTCAACCTGTAATGAGTAGTGGTGGGTGAAGTGGCCTCAACTTGCTCCGAAAAGTGATTCGTGGAGTCAAGGCGAATTTGTGAAGTGTTTGGCAATGTGAGGCAGAGTGCTTTGCATCATGATGGACAACACGAAGTCCATTGACAGCAATGACTTTGTGTTACTCTGCCTTCCCCCATGGCACTACTCCACAAATTGTAAGGCGTAGTACATTGAAAACAATGTACTTCGTCTGACTTTGCCTTGTTTTAAGCTCCAAAAGTGAATTTTGCGGTGATTCATGGGATTTCAGGTCACATGGGCTCTGGATTATTTTGCACAGCCTCAGGTCGGGGTGATGTGTATTGGAAGCTGTAGGAGACAGTCTGCTCTGAGAGCGCTCTGCAATTCAAACCTTCTAAAAGCTGTTAAAAAAGCCTTTTTGAGTAATTTATTTTGCTCAAACTTTAGTTCATCGATTGTAGGAAACCCTCCTGTGCTCATATCCAAGTGTTTATTTTTTTTGTGTGGATTTTGAATGTTAATGTACAACATTCAGTCTGTTCACTGACAGACACTGGAAGTGTGCTTTGAGGGAGGGGCATATCTGTGGTGTAGGTAGATTAACTTGGAGAAAAAGACAGTTCTTTCTGTTTTGGTGATATTTTTCCCATATAACTGTGTTAATGTAAGCACAGTAATATTTTCAATAATTCTTGACATTTTTTTGCTGATTGTTGTGGTGCAGCAGTGCATAATTTTAGTTTGTTTAAAATACGTGGTTACATTACTGAAGTTTTCAATTTGCTGTGCATTACTTAGTGTGTGTGTGAGTGTGTCTGTGATGCGTGTAATCAAATCAGACACCTTTTATTGTGTTACATAGTAATTGCAGCAATGTGAACCTGCTATCCATTGCAGCTGTGTGATTTTTGTACTTCTCTGTGGTACCTTTACTGGCACTAGTACTAGTGACTGTTACTGCAGTACACTGCCCCCCCCCCATGGCCCTCCACAACCAGCAAAGGTATTCTTTTCCAGACCTGAATTTCTGATGGTGGGCACTGGTTAGGTGCTGTGCCTTGGTATTTGCATCTCTTAAGTGTGCAGCGCAATCCTAATCTCTCTGTGCATTTGCATCTCTTTAGGGCCCAATCTCCATCTGTAACTTAAGTCACAGCTGTTTCCTTGGCTTCCCTTCAGAATACTGGACTGTTGTGGTGCATAGCTCTGCATGAACATTGTACTCATTAATATGTGTTTTTAAGTCAGGGCCATCATCACAAGTCACTTATGATACAAATCAAGTTCATCATCAGGGTCACAAATGCAGTTATGATTCACGATCATGTCACGAATCACAAAATTAATTTTTTTACTAGTTACTTGGATGTAATGTAATCCTGTTTTGTAGTATCTCTCCAGGCTTCATCACCCCACCACTGTACTCATTAATAAGAGTTTTAAATTGGGGAGTTTTGTGCTACAGCTCATTGGGGAAGTACAGCCATAGGCATTTGCGTTCCCATACAGTTTCATATTGGTTATCTCACACTGAATCACGTGCTTCATCATCATGGTCACAAATGCAGTCACAAATCACGATTCATGATCATGTCACGAATCACAAAATATTTTTTTTTACTAGTTACTTGCATGTATTGTAAGCCTGTTTTGTAGTATCTCACCAGGCTTCACCCAGTCACTACCACTGTACTCATTAATACGAGTTTTTAAATTAGGGAGTTTTATGATACGGGCTCAACTCATCGGGGAAGTACAGCCATAAGCATTTGTGTTCCTTCCTGCACAGCATGTGAGTTACAGTACTGTAAGTAGTGGTGGGCAAAGTGGCCCCAATTCACTCCGCAAAGTGATTCGTGGAGTAACGTGGAATCCACGGAGTACACCACAATGTGAAGTGGAGTACTTTGCGTTATAATGAGGAACGTGAAGTCCATTGAAACCAATAAGTTTGCATTATTCCGCCTTCCCCAAACCACTTCTCCACCAATTTTAAGGCGAAGTACATTGAAATCAATGTACTTGGCCTCACTTCCCTTGTAATTGACCTCCAAATGAAATTCTGCAGTGATTCATGGGATTGGAGGTCACATGGGCTCTAGATTGTTCTACACAGCCTCAGTTCTGGCCTGGGTAGTGTGTGTGCTGTGGTAGCTGTAGCCAGTTTGCTCTCAGAGTTCTGTGATTCAAAACCTGTAAAAGCTGTTAAAATTGCCTTTTTGAGTCATTTTTTTGCTCAAACTTTAGTACATCGATTGTAGGAAACCATTCTGTGCTCATATCATCAAGTGTTTATTGTTTGTGTGTGGATTTTGAATGTTAATTTAGAACAATCAGTCTGTGTACTGTGAAGTGTGCTTCAGGGGAAGGGCGTATTTGTGGTGTAGGTAGATTAACTGGGAGAAAAAGACATTCTTTCTGTTTTGGCTGTATTTTTCTTATATAACTGTGTTAAGGTACACACAGTAATATTTTCAGTAATTCTTGAATTTCTTTTCTTGATTGTTGTGGTGCATCAGTGTATAATTTGTTTGCTTAAAACATTTGGATATATTACTAAAACTTTTCAATTTGCTACGCATTACTTGTAGTGTGTGTGTGTGAGTGTGCGTGCGATGCGTGCCACTAAATCAGACACCTTTTATTGTGCCACAGAGCAATTGCAGCAGTGTGATCCTGCTATCCACCACACCTGCATGAATTTTTTGTATTGCTTTGTGGTATCTTTACTGGTAGTGGATTGTTACTGCCATGCACTAATCCCCCAACTGGCAAAAGGCATTCCTTTCCAGATTTGGATTTGTGACTTGTCAGCACTGGTTAGGTGTTGTTGTGCCTTTTCGCATGCATCTCTTGAATTCGAAGCGTAATCTTAATCTGTCTGTGCATTTGCAGTGCACCATTAATTCTGGGAGACTTTGCTTTTCTTGTTATGCTCTCATTTCACTTCGTCTGCAATGTGGAATTTTCTGAACACAAGACGGTAGCATTTTGTCAGCACTGGGGAGTTTTCTGGACACAAGACAGTAGCACTTTGCGGATGCAAATTAATTTTGGTGACTGTGCGTGTGGGGGCTGCCAATATTGTTGTCACTTCACCTTACTTCATATTAAGGCGGAATGACAATGCAAAGTAATAATTACAAGGCGAAGTGAGCCTTTCATATGGGTCATTCCACGTAGCGAAGTGACAATGCAAAGTGCCCACTTCACGGGCACTTCGCTGGCAGAATTTAATGTCTCTGCATCTCTAATAATGAGTGAAGCATTGGTGAACGCTCAACCACACATTTCTGTATGGGTCAGTATATACTTGCATGTGGACAACTGAGGTACTCAGTCAGTCAAAGACAGCATGTGCAATAGAGGTCCATCTCTGCCTGCCAGTGCCACATTTTCATTCAGCTACTGCTGCACTATTTTGTTTACTATCATCTCTGGCATAACTATGGAAGTCTGTGACTTGCTGGTCTTGTTAATCAAGCCACAATCAGAAAACTGTTGACATAGTGGTTTATCAACTGCTGAATTTTTTTTTGGTTTTTGTTTCTTTTTTTTTTTGTTTGTTTGTACAGCTACAGTAACAGTAGTTCTGGACTGGCTCAAGAACAGGTATGAATAGGACAGTTCACTTTCATTATCAGCACCAACACCTTTTTATCCGTGGTCTCTCTTCCCCCTACTGGCCAGTCACTGGGTGTGCAAGTGACAACTTCCTCTTCTGCTGTATTTATACCTCTAGTTTTTTGTGGAGGGGAAATGTTCAGAGGCCAGATTGATAAGTCTGTCTTTATAGGATTGCTCATCCGTACCGCCGCCTTCTACATCAATAAATACCCCATCTGTATCCTTAAAGTGGGGATCCAGTTAAGTAGATATGATGTAGTGGTACACTGTATGCATTTCAAAATGTGTTTACCACCCAAGGAACATGTTCATACTGTTTCTACCACACTAACAGAAGTGGTTTCCTCTGCCTCATAAGTCACAAGTTAATCTGGACAGTGAAGGACAATGCCTAGCATACACCAGCTACATCAGCACTCCTTACATGTGTGGCTGTCTCAAAGGGCTGCAATACACAGCACAGGGTCTCCATCAGTTAATACTGAGTTGGGTGAATGTTCGCCTTTGCCTTACAGTTGCACTCAGCTGCATAATGGTGGCCAGCCTTCTAATACTCTAGCAACTGCTACATCATGTAATAGGTGATATTCCACCTCGTTGGCACATTTTGTTTCAGGTAGTGGTGGAGGAAAAGGTGGTTCTATTGTTGAGTCTTGCATAACGGCTTCTGTGCTTAATAAAATGGCAAATACGACCTCAGACTTCTTGTCCACCCCTACACAGATCTGCACACTTCTGCAGTCATTGTCAAGAAATCCATAAATTACAAGGTTTATGCAGTGAGCAATACAAGGAACATGTGTATAGCCACATATCCTGACTACCTTTACAGTGTTATTTTTATTATCTGTTACTGTGAAACCTGCTGTTAGTAAGTTTGGTGTCATCCACTCAGCAAACATCTGCTTAAGGCACCCGAGAGTAGGAGATTTTTTGTGTGACGGTCACATAGAATTCTTACACACATACAGCCACCTGCCTGCTTGTGAAGCTTAGAGGGCCCTGGTAATTTGCTACTACAGTCACATCTGATATTCATATTTTATTCTAGATATCATTTTTATGCTAATGATTCTCAGGTTTACATTTCCTTTGATACTTTTTCTGGTCCATCTTTGTCCTCTTTTTCTGTCTTTTTATTTCTCTCTCTTTTCTCCCCTTGATCTTATTACTGTAACTGTTAGGTGCCTTCTAACCTTCTTCAGTTAAATTTCAAAAATGAAATTCTTCTCATGGGTAAACCTAATACCACAAGCACATCTCTACTTCCACCCTCTTCTTACTTAAAGTAGTTTAGATTGGATCCATGACAGTCGGTCGATAGTTTTGTTGTCGACCAACATTACAGTGACTCCTTTATGTTGACTGCATTTGGAGTCAGCATAAAGGGAGTTACTTCAGACTGTGTTTTTTAAGGGGGCTTTGCCCCCCAAACCCCCCATATGGAGGTCTCTGCTCCCGTACCCCCCCGCTACTAAATTAATCAACTCAGAGACAGAGTTGCTTTGGGAAGGAAGTGCAATACCCCAAGAAAGAGGGTACTGGGGTCCCACACCTACATTACAGCAACCTGACACTGTTGTCTCTGTAGCGTCGGTTGAGATAAAGTTGCCACCGTAGCAATGGCATACTGTTCAGATTTCATTTTCTTCTACAGTTAGCAACTTGGTGCCATTATTGATCCTGAGCTCACTGTTGATGCTTAGTCCCCCTTCTCAGTAACATGAATAAAACTCTGGCACACACCTAGTAAGTACCAATGGAGCAACAGTTCACAATACCAAGACTAGTGACTACAAAAAATAAAACACACTGACTGTTCTAATAAAGAAAGGCTGCCAGAAATTATATAAAGTGCTGATAAAAAGGTTATTGGGTGGGCTAGCCGAACACACAGCACAAACATGAGTCAGTGTGTTTTCTTTTTGTAGTCACTCACCCCCAGCTCTGTAATAGTGTTTACTTTCTCTGCTGTATCATTTGCTGACATTGAATGTTCGATGTTTCCAATGCTGGTGCACAGTTCAAGTGAGAGTACATTCTCTCTCTCTGTCTCTTAATTTGTTTGAAATATTGCCTCAGACTAAGTGCAAGTTTTCTGAAATTGCAGCCAGGCTACAACTCTGGTCAGTTTAAATTACCACCTTGGCTAGTACTTCTGCTTCAACCTCTGACTGTCAATGTTGACAACTCTGGCTGAACATCCCAATGTGTGCAGACACAGTCTCTCTGTAACCAGTGTTTCCTATGCTGGAATCAAGTGTCTTCAATGGTTGGTGCCCTGCCCAGAGTATTGCAGATAAAAACTGTATTATCAGCATATTGGTAAAGGCAACTCAAATTGTGTCTTATGCTGCACCATGCCACACCTGCACCCCTGTATAAAATACTCATACAATGAATGAAAATATTTTTTTTATTACAAAGTGTGTAATTTAAAAAAAAAAACAGTTGTCACTTGTCATGAAATCCTGAGCTGAAGTGAAATCCTGAGCTGAAGAAACAGATTCCTTTGGGATGGTGTGTCTTTATCACACCATTGGCAGTCAGCCCCATCATGGCAGTAACAGTTTGGGTTAAATGGAAGAGTAATGGCACAGAAATGCAATGGAAGGGGCTTGTAAAAGTGCACCCCTTTCCAGCATGGCTACACCAAGTGCTCAGCTTGCAAAACAAACAGAAATGGGTTGGGTGTTACTGTTAGGCTCGATGTGAGAATGACATGCCCACTGTCCATTGCCATTACTATATCTGTGGTAATTTTCTGTATGGTACCAAAAACAAACCTGAATATAGTAAATGGCAATGGACAGAGGGGGCATGTCATTCTAATTGAACCTAACAGAAAATACTTAACCCATTTTACCCCTGGGTCCCATGTCCCCTGACCTACGGATCCATACAACGTTTTTGTTAAAAGTACAACAGA
Source organism: Neoceratodus forsteri (assembly GCA_016271365.2). Lineage (NCBI taxonomy): Eukaryota > Metazoa > Chordata > Ceratodontiformes > Ceratodontidae > Neoceratodus > Neoceratodus forsteri. The sequence continues at coordinate 632,123,408 of CM028132.1, forward strand.
GGAAGGACAGAAAGACAGAGAACTCTAAAGCCAATTGTGATACCCTACCACCGATCCAAAAACATGAGTTTTCTCTTGTTACTTACAGTATTGCACAGATCATCATATCTCATCTCCTGGCCATCACAGCATAGTCAGGCAAGCTTTGTGCCACATCCTACGACTCTGACTGACCTCAGTGCCCTGAAAGGAATCAATGAGCAATGAGAAATTACATTGTAAAACAAATCTGACTGCGATAACAGAATCCACAGGGAAGGCATCAAGATTCATTCTTCTAACCTGCACAGATGGTGACAGGGGGATTACACTAGCACAACCCTAACAATAGCAGTCTGCATTAATTATAGTGGCACACTGGTGCCAGTATAGTTAGGGTTTGCACAGCATTTCAGTGTTGAATCCAAAATGTTGCACCTTAATAACTTCAACAAAATAGCCCCAAATTTGGCATGCATGGCCATTCTGCCAGAATCTCAAGATGTGAAAAGTTTTGTCATGGCATCTTGAATGGTTTTTGAGATATAAAGTGGTGGAAAACAGAAAACACTTTTTTTCCCATTGGTTATCATGGGATTTTTTGTCATTATCTAGAGCCCAGACAGAATTACATTTTTCATTGAAATTTTCAGGGATGATGAGGTCTGTGCCAAGGGTGTGCCTTTGGATGGTTTGGTGAAAAAAATATGTTACCATTTTTAAATTATAATAATTTTTGTTACACATGTATAAGGCACTGGGGAGCAGCATGAAGGAAAATTTGGGCGGGAGATACAAACTGAAAAATGCTAAAGGGGCCTAAAAATATAAATAATGAAATTGAAGAAACCTTTTACAACCATGAAAACAAAATTACTATAATACATGTACAACGTAAATATTTTTATGTTTTCAAATTCTGTGCGTGGTAAAATGGCATAGGCAGTAATATTGGGGAAGAAAAGTTGGAAAGGTCAAGAGAAGTCAAGTACAGGCAAAATGACTGAAGGAAAAAAAACTTTAAACAAAACTGTGTTAATCACAGCTTGTAAAAGGTTTCTTCAGTTTCATTGTTTTATTTTTTGGCCCTGTTTGCCTTTCTGTATTTATACTATATTTCCCACTTGATATTTCCTTCATGCTGCCTGCATAGGGCACTATGAGATCGGTATAGGGGTAGCCCAAAGTTGTCTTTGCCTTTGAATGGTGATGATTCTAAAAATAATTTCAAGATTGCATGGCTATAGAGACAGACTGTATGGTAATTAAAACTTTTTTTTGTCTTGTTTTGTTTTAAACCCACTCTCCGCACCAGTTTTATACATAAACATCCTTTAAATAGCTATCTTTTAGAAACTAGATGAATTTGAGAGGACCTGGGACTTTCTTTGCTTCCTGCCATTGTCCCTGCTATTCCACCCCCCCCCCACACACACACTCATTACGTGTTTATAAAGAAAGGGGTGCACATTCCAAGTGGCGGCTAAGCACAGAAGATTTTTAACACATTGGGCAATTTAAAGTGAAGTGCCAAACTGAAACAAATAGATATGTATTTGTAGCAGTGACAGTATTTACTGTACACATGAATTTGAGTATGTTTTGTTTATGGTGTTCTTCAGGGTTTTCACAGCATTTTATAATACACTTTTTTCCCCTCTTAAATTGGAGTCTCAGAAGATGTCAGTTCCAATGTTCCCTTCCCCCCAGCCAAGATCAAGCCTCGGTTGATCCCCAGGGAATTATCTGAAAGAACTTAACAGAGATCACTTGATGCTAATGTGGGGGTGGGACATTTTCAACATTTAGCAAGATGGACTTCTGTAATAATAAAACAATCTTACTTTGAGTCTGGTCCTTATTAGCAAGGGATCATGGAGAGAAGAAATAAAGTATATAGTTTTTTAATGAATATGAAACTGGTCACATGATGCACTGCTTATGGGGCAAGGAATGGTTGTCAGGATGGAGAAGAGGTAACTGTTACATCAGGGGAAATGATTACTGAATAATACTACCATGAAGCCCCCCCCCCCCTTCACCAGATCCTAGAGGAAACTTTTATTTTACTGATTTCCTGCTTGTCAAGAATGCACACACTGAGCCCAACATTTAATTCACATATATGACTGCTTCCAGTTTTAATATTTCAATATTACAGCATTCCTCTCTTGTCTTATACCACCCATTCAATTTCTGACCTGAGATACCTGAGATCTACATTATCCATCATAATGTTATATCTGTAAAGTGTTCTTCTCATTTTGAAGAAGCCAGACCTAAATGACATATAGTTAAAAGTTCATTGTGGTGTCCTTGCTCCATTGTCCTGGATTCCCCCCTTTTCCCTCACAAAAAGACAGAGACCATTGTTTGTTGTTGTGCTCAGATTGGCAATTAATTTATTTATGTATCATAATTCCATGTTGCATTTCATCATCCTTTATTATTATATCTCTCTCACAATTTCATTTATTTTTATTCATATATCAATCTCCGATCATCCCTCTTTCTTCCTCTTTTTCTCCCTCTTTTTCTCCTTTTCTGTTAAGTAACGGTGAAAACCGAGACCGCTTTTCTCCTTCAGCTTCTTCCTCTTTTCATCTTATTCCTTTTTCTTTCCTCCCCTCACCTCCCCTTTTTCCCCATTAGCCAGTCTCCAGCTTGCATTGGATGACTGGCTTTCCCCTCACTTAGGGTATTGTTCTCCTATACTTCAGGGAAACCTCCTTCCCAGTCCTTATCTGCTCCCCCTTTATATATATATATATATATATATATTATATTATATTCCGTTTTTTGCATGCTTCCTCTATGCCTCTATAAAACCCATCATTTCTGTATTAAACACATCTATGGCTAGATCTGACAGGTGCACGCCATCTGACCTGTAGAAATCTTCTACCCACTCTTCCACACCCAGCAGTATTACTTGCCCTCCCATTTTCCTTACCAGTGTCCCTACCCTTCTGTTCATCTTTCGCCTTGCCCTATCCACAACTTTATGGCTGTACTCATGTCTCCAAACACTCCTTGGTATCATATCTGACCAGGCAAGTCTTACCCTAGGCCACAACTGCTGTATTGTCTCTAGGTCCCTTTTTATCTGCAAGTATGTGTCCACCCATGGCTTTCCCCCAAGGTCATTACCCCCTAAATGTATAATAATTGAGTCTGGAATGGGTCACCACTCCTTTAGCTCTTTCAAGGTGGGGAGCAGTTGTGTCCATCTCATCCCCTGGATGCCATGCCAAACCAATCTGCATTGTTTCACATCTTGGCAAAGCTGCTTTCCCCCAGCCTTTTTCTCAGCTCTCCTTTCTGCCCAATAAATATGAGAGTGGCCACAGATCCAGACTTCCATGCTCCTCCCTTTTCCTATAGGGTTTAAACAAAATACATTTCTTTATATATGGTCTTAGTTTCTTACCATGATATCATCTCTCCCTGCCCCCCCCCATGTGGCTCCATATCTGTAACAAAACATAGGTGATAGGTTATACGTTAGTCTCCACACTGCAGTGTTTGAATGTATCTCTTATAACTGGAAGACTGCCAGTGCCCCTTTCCCAAAATATTATTTACAGTCTCGCCTGCCGCTGCCCACTGTGAGGCAGCCCCTATCCATAGGGAGTGGGAGGAATAGTTAATCAGATCCTCCCCCAGAAATTGCATGCCTTTCTTGAGCAATGCTGTGACTTGATAACTTGTGACCCTACTTCCATCACCATGCACAAATAATCTCCCTGTCCTAGTCTCATGCTTTGCGGCAAAAGCCCACAAAGCCTGCACTGGGCACACTGCACCCTCTACATGTTTCTTTAGTGTTACCGTACAACCCTGTCCCCTTTGATCTGTCTTTGACCTCTTAATCCTGATCTGTATCTCCTTCAACCCCCAGTTTATATCTTCCCATTCTAATCCTCCTTCCTTGTCTTGCCTGCCATGGCCTACCACCTCACTCACTTACTCTCATGGCCCCTGCAAACATTACAACATAAATCATGTGAAATAGCTGGGCCCCGGCCTTTGATCTGCATATTGCCGGTAACACACCCTTTAGTTTCACCAGCCACAGTTCCCCTATTGCTCTTCTATTATCCACCATCCCTTGTTTTAACCTACCCAATCCCTGCATCATTCTTCTTTAATAAACATTGATTTTGTCGGGTCCTTCCATCCTTTCAGACTACAAATGACACTAATCCCAGCCAAGTAGACCCCCATTGTGGTGTGGGCTGTGCCTTTTTGCCATTGCTCTATGGTGAACTTCCCCAATTGCTCTTCTGTGAGTAGCCTACTTACCTTCATTTGGTGTGTTGCCCGGAATGTTTGAAACACTCACCGGGCCCCATCATAGGCCCTCAGAGTCCGTGGTGCCCATGAACTGTGGAACAACAGTTCTGCTCCTTCTTGCCAGCGTCCCATATGTTCATTGGTATGGGCGTTTTTTGCTACTCTGCTGTTGGTGCCAGCCTCCGGAAATGATCCAGCTGCAGACGGGAAAGGCTGTCAGCCAGGGTACTGTGCTATGTGTTTCACTCTGAATGACATGTTCAACTTCAATGTCTTTAGCACCAGAAGTCGCAAAACTTTCATGACCGTTTCTGACCTAGCTCCCCTGTTGTTTAGGACCTCTTCCACTGCTCTATTGTCACACCAAAATGTCACTTTCTGATCATGCAGTTCTTCCCCCCAAACCAGGATGCATGCCCAGATGGGCATGATCTCTAACAATGTTATATCTTTTACCATGCCATCCCTCACCCAGTCTGATGGCCATGGTTCTGCAAACCATCTGCCCCTCAGATAACCCCCCATGCCTAGTCCCCCGGCTATATCTGTGTAAAGATCGAGGTCTGTGTTATACACCCATTCCTCCTGCCAGAAAGAGCAGCCATTATAGTCCCTGAGGAATTCCTCCCATACTTTAAAATCCTCTTTGACTCCCTTTGTCATGTCTACCTAATGGTGTGGTCTGGTCACTCCGGCTGTAACCCTTGCTAACCTTTTGGTGAAAGCTCTCCCTGGCTCAATAGCCCTGCACGCGAAGTTCAGATGCGCCAATACTTGTACCTGTTTTAATTGTACTCTTCTTCTACTGGTATGTATTTGAATCAGTTCCTTCAGTTTTCCCACTTTTTTGTCTGGCAGCTGAAATATTTCCCCCGGGGCATCTATCTCAATACCCAGAAATTCTAACACCTTACTGAGCCCTTCCGTTTTTTCAGGTGCCAATGGAACCCCTAGTTCTTTACAAAGCTCTTGGAAACTGGCTAATATTTTTTCTGTCTCTCTTTTCCCACTGCCTATAAAAAGGAAATCATCCAAATAGTGAATCACTGTTTTATAGCCAGTACTTTCTTGAAAGATCCACTGCAAACATGTGCTGAATGCTTCGAATGTCGCACATGCTACAGAGCAACCCATGGGCATGGCTTTGTCAAAATAGTACTGTCTCCCAATTTTAAACCCCAGCAGGTCCCAGTCCTCTTTTCTAACTGGAAGTAATCTGAAGGCAGACTCTATGTCTGTCTTTGCCATCCATGCATCCGCAGTTGCCCGGATAATCCAAACTGTGTCTTCCAAAGTGAAATATGTTACTCTACCATATTCCTCGCTGATAAAAATGTTCACCGAATCACCTTCTGGAAAGGATAGGTGATGAATCACCCTGTATTCCCCTTCTTGTTTTTTGGGGACCAAACCCAATGGTGAAATCCTCATATTCTGCAGTGGGGGGTATCATGTGGTCCCTCTATTCTCCCTGCTGCCTTTTCCTTTTCTATTTTTTGTCTTAACATTTCTTCCCTCCCTCTTACTGAACCCAGATTGTTTACCTCTCTGGCTTGCCTTGGGCCCTCACACTGCATTGAAAAACCTGTGCAAAAACCTTTTTTAATCATCTCTGCTATTTTCCTATCTGGGTATCTACCTAACCATTCTCTCCATGCCTCTATCCTGATGGGGGTTCTAGCTTCTTTAAACTGCTCCCTTGTCTTCATTTCATTTTCTCCACCAAAGTCTCCCCTTCCACTTGATGTCTGGCCTTGCTGATCAGTGATTCTGACTCCCCCTACTTGCATGTCCCCTGCCCCTCCCCCCTCTAATCCATGTCTGCCCTTTATAGCCCTGTCCTTCATGAAAAAACTTTTGACCTGATCCTTGTCCCCCAAATCCTTGGGCTCCCTTGACCCATGTCATCCTGCATCTGCTCGCCGGGTGTGATCCCCCACATTTCGAGCATGCGTGCTGGAAATGGCATTGTAGCCAGGAACAAAAGGCCCTGTTGTAAGCCCAGCAACATCTCTGTAGCATGGTACCTTTTTTCCCAAACTCTCCCTCAAGCGTAGACTGCTCAGTTACGTAGTCTGTCCACAAGTCTAGTTGTTTCGTGCCCCATCTTACATCCCCACATGTCACCATTCTCTGCCGAAAGAATTCATCATAGTATATCCACTCCACCCCCCCTTTTGCTTTCGCTCTCCTTATTATCAAGGAGTATGTGATGAGCGGGATGCCCAACTTAGGCCTCTTCTCCAATACTATGGCTGAGAATGTGGCAAAACCTACAAACCACCCTTCCCAAGTCTTCCCTTTGGTGAATTTGTCCTCCTCTTTCTTGCCTAACAAAACTACCACTGCTGCCATTTCACTCTTCCCTATATTCTCTGTTTCCTTGTATTTTTCTGCCACTTCCCAGCTTACTAAAGTGAAAATATCCACATACTCTCCCTTCCATATCTTTTCTTTTGTGGCCAATGGGACATGTTTCCCCACTCTCATCCCAGGAGTTTCTATCTCCCTTGTTCCTTTTCCCTCCTTTTCTACTACTCCTTCTTTTTCATTTAGCACCTCCTTTTCTACCCTAATCTCGGCCAGTGCTGACTCCATCTGGCCCAAACCCCCTGAGCAAAGTGCCGAAATTATTTGGCTTATGTATTCTTTGATGCTGTCCCCCGACAGAGCCGGGTGCGTTACCTGTGGCCTTGTCTGCTCCTTGCTGCCTGCTGTCCTCCTGGTGCCCCAGTATGTTTCTCCCTAGTTGAAGGGTTGGTTGCCCTACCAGCGGCTGTGGGGGAACCACTGTGCACTGGGGATCCAGTCTGGGCTCCACTGGGGGAACCACTACCTGGTCCTGGGAGGTACTGATGGTACTGGGTCTACTGGTTGCAGAGGTACTGGACTAGCTGCCCTTGGTAGGTCCCACTGTCAGTGGTTATACCCTGGTTGGGCTGTGTGGCTTCTCAGCTGGCTGTTTCCCTCTGCCCACTTTACCCTTCACCACTTTCCTTTTCTCCCCAGATCTCCCTGGTTCCTCCCCTTCCACCAGCTCCCACATTCTATTGACTTTTTCTGCCAGCTTCATCATAGCCCTGTAGGCATCTTCTTTCGAAGGCCTGTTCTTCTTGGGTGCCATTTTCCTTGCTTCTTGGAAACTGTGAAGACATTGAAGAAAAGAAAAGAAAATTCTATTATTAAAAAACTCTGCCTGGGGCAGTATCCCAAGTGGCCAGCCCCACTTCCCCCCGAGGCAGCCCCTGACAGCAACAAATGTGCCTTTTTGTTGCCCCCCTTTATATTCCTGGCTCCCCCCGGTCCATCCCTGTTTCCCGCCGTCCTTCCTAGGTTTCCTTCCGTTGCTCGACCTGCCTGGAATGTGACGTCATCCTGCCTGGCCTGGCCCTTTTCCATCAGTCCTCTGGCCTGCTCCTGTGCATCACTGCCTAGTGGCTCCCTGGTTCTCTTTCTCCCAAAGACCACCTGCCTTGCATTCCACCCAAAGAAACAACTCTGTCCCTTTGCCCCTCCTATGGTCTTCCAGGCCCAAACATTTTTTTTTTCTTTCCCCCGCATGTCCTCATATGCCTCTGGCTAACATTGAAACATAGAATTTGACGGCAGATAAGGACCGCTTGGCCCACCCAGTCTGCCCATTTCCCTACCTGACAGATAAGCTGCAGATTCTAGTTAATCAACAGCTTAGTTCCTCCTGCCCCCCCACTAGAATTGCCTTATGCCTGTCCCATGCATTCTTGAATTCTCCCACTGTTCCTGACTCCACAACCTCCTCAGGAAGGCTGTTCCATGCATCCACAACTCTCTCTGTGAAAAAATGCTTTCTAACATTACCTCTAAGCCGTTCCCCCTCTATCTTCAAATTGTGCCCCCTTGTTCTTGCACATCTCTTCTTCTGAAAGATACTACCCTCTTGTACCTTGTTAATTCCCTTGAGATACTTGAAAGTTTCTATCATGTTCCCTCTCTCCCTCCTTTCCTCAAGGGTATACATATTAAGCAGCTTTAGTCTCTCCTCGTATGTCTTCTGGTGCAGACCTTGCACCATTTTGGTTGCCCTCCTCTGAACAGCCTCCACTCTGTCTATGTCTTTGCGGAGATGGGGTCTCCAGAATTGCACACAATACTCCAGATGGGGTCTCACTGTCTGTAGAGAGGGATAACAACTTCCTGTTTTCAACTGTTGATGCCTCTCCCTATGCAACCCAGTATCCCCCCAGCCCTCCTTACTGCCTTCTCACATTGCTTGCCCACCTTTAGGTCATCTGATATAATTACTCCTAGGTCTCTTTCAATTTTTGTTGTTGTTATTAACTCACCCCCAATTGTGTACTCTTCCCCTGGGTTTTTGTTTCCCAGATGCATTACCTTGCACTTCTTTGCATTGAATCTGAGCTGCCACATATTTGACCATTCCTCCAGCCTTGCCAAGTCCCTTTTCATTATTTCCACCCCACCTTGTGTATCAACCCTGTTGCAGATCTTTGTGTCATCTGCAAAGAGGCATATCTTTCCTTCCAGGTGCTCTCCAATGTCACTTATAAAGATATTAAAGAGGACCGGTCCCAGTACCGAACCCTGCGGTAGCCCGCTAGTTACCCTCCTTTCTTCACTGTGGACTCTGTTTACTATTACCTTTTGTGTCCTGTTGTCCAGCCAGTTTTTTTATCCAGGCTACCACCTTGGGACCCACTCCAAGGTTGGCTAACTTGTATATTAATCTTTTGGCTGCTGGTCCCCTGGGCCTATCCTTTCCCCCTTCCCTTCACTCCATTTTCCATCTGACTGTGCCATGTGACCTCATCCCTTTTAGGGCCCTCCCATGGCTTCCGCCACAATGCTCCTGGCCTGTCAGGCCCAACATCTCTTTCTGTGCCCCCCAGCCAGCCTCTGGCCGCCTGTTGGTCACTCTGCAACCTTTCGCCCCCCCCTTTCCACCGTATCTTGTGGCCTTTTTTGGCCTGTACATCCCCCCCGCATGCCCTTGCTTGCCTCTGACTGCATTCCCCCATTGTCCATTGTAACCATGCCAGCTTGGGGCTGCCACCCCACAATGCGCCTTTTATCTCCTTGTCTGCCATTTCAAGGCATGCTGCAGAGTTGCCATTTCCTTTTTCCATTCGGACTGCATGGTCCTTTGGGCATGTGACGTCACGCCATGCATATCTGCTGCAGTAGCCCAAACGGCCAAGCCTCCGATCGTCTGCCTCTTCCCCCAGGTATTCTACTGCCTTGCAGTCCTACAGGGTACACCCACCCCATGTAGGGCCCCTTCTTTGGTCTCACTACTCCATTTTTTGACCCCGCTCACCTCGCAGCCTCCTTGGGTATGTGATATCACGCCACGTGGCTATCGTGTCAGCCCCATGATACCCCTGTGTGCCAGACCTTCCCTGTGCATACTAAACCTCCTCCTAGGAGATGAGCAGCCCTCAGTCCCCCGGCCTTTTCAGGCCAGCGCCAGTGCTGTAGCTTTTGTCCTTCTGCTTTGATCTCTTGCTCAGCTTTTGCCATTTCTCGTGAGGTCCACTGCTTGCTACCATGCTATCTTCTCCCTAAATGAAGCCTCTACACCTGCCGTGGTAGGCCCACACCAGGCAAACACTGCTGCCTTCTGCGCAACCCCCTTCCAAACTGGCAATGCCCAATTCACCACCATTTTTCAGCATTTCACATCTGTTCTACAACAGCCTTGTTCTTGCTGTAACTCTGCAAACAAACTGAATCCCCATGCATTTACCTCTTCCTCTGCTAAGCTCACATCGGGCAAAAAAACACTGCATTCAGCGCAACCCCCAAACTGACGATGCACAGTTTGGCACCACACATCAGCACTTCACATCTGGTTTACATCAGCCTTGTTATCTCTGTAACTTTGCAAATAAACTATAAAACAATGCTTTTCTTTTCTCCTTTTTTTTTTAATTACACTGCCTTCTTACAATTTACTACCCAATTATTGCTTCTCTTTCTGTCTTCTTTTATTTTTTTTAAACAAACCTCAAACTTCATCAAACCCCATTAGTTGTTTGTTTTCTTACCTCTTTTTCCTGGTGCACAAACCTTCCAAATTTATATGTCAATCTGAGGTGCTGCAGTTTAGTGTAGAATCAAAACTCCAGCAAAAGTGGCTGAACCACCTCAGTGCTGCCCATTATGTACCTTCACTTGCTCCTCCCCTTCCTACCCCCTTCCCTTCTGAGCACACCATCTTGATGGAAATGGAAGGGGTGCACCAGGACAACCTGGTCTGCCCCCTAAAGGGCAAACTCCATTATACCAATTCTATTAAAACAGGGTGGAACTGTTCTTGGAACAGTGAATTAATAAAAAAGAAAAACAAAAAGCACCACCATAAAGGAAGGCAATGGGGAATGCTGAGATTACACCCTTTCATTTCATTATCTATCCTGGTGGGGAGATGCACCCAATCATTAAATTCCTGATAAACATTTATCAGTTGTATGCATGGGAGGAGTACAGTCCACAAGAGCATGCCACTCAGCTGTTCCTATTTTACCTCAAAAGTTGCATTTGTCCTAAATTTGCTATTTGTGTTACAGAAGAGCAGGGATTTGATGCAGAAGATAAACTTACTGCATAGCTGTCCTTGAAAAAAGTTTGTCACACTGAGACACACTATAGCCGTTATCTTGAACCAATAACCATCCTAACCCATCCCACCATCGGTATCTTCCTGTCTATCCTCCTAAACTTTTGATCAGTCTGCTGGTAGCCTGCCAGTACCCAACACTTATTACCCCCCTCCCCATCAGTCCCATCTCCTCTTAACCTCCCTTCTCTCTCCCTACCCAACCTCCCATGGCCCCTTAGTGACCCCTTCCTTTGTGGTTCCTCCCCCGCCCTGTGCCATCTATGTATCATCCCCTCTGTCCATGGTTTTGCAAATTGACAAGCATGCCTTTCCTTTGCTTTCTTACTATGCCCTGTTAATGCAATTGTATGTTTGCTGATATCTTTTTATGCCCCATTATCACAATTGTAAGATTGTGTTTTCTATGTTAACTCCAGTTTTGGTTTGGTTCTGTATGATGACTCATTTGTTATGTTGTGTATTCGCCATCCAGGACCACTTTGTATATGAGTTCGCTCAATGGTGCATTCCTGGTTAAATAAAAATTTTTAATGAAATTGATAATGCTGTACTATACCATATTATACAGCTGGATGAGGCTGCTATGAACCCCTTTTCAGTTAAGCTGAGCACTGACAGCTTATCATCAGCCTTTAGTAAACTATCATCCTCTGCCTCAGCAGCTGCCCTAAAGATCACGTGCAAAGTCTTTAAAATCATTTTTAGCTGTCTGTATTAATAAAGCTAATTTTTTTAAGACATGCTATGTGGTTTTTGTGCCCATGTGTGCCACGTTTCTTGATTTATTATGTTTATATAGTGCCTCCATGTTGCTCCATTTGGACTGTTCAAGTGTCTGTCCCTAGCGTGCTGCAGCAGGGACTTCCAAGTTCAGGTGACATAATTTGGTGATAGTGGTATTTTGACAGCTTAGTTTAAGACTGTTCCTGCCTGTCAGTTCCCACTTTCTGATGGTTGTTAGTAGCTGACTTGTTAGGTTTTCCTACTAACAATAATATATTAGTTACAGCTCAATCTTACAAGACTTTGATAGGTCCCTGGATCCCTTGTAGCCTTGTGTTTCCTATCTCCTCTCTCTCTCTCTCTCTCTCTGTCTCTGTCTCTCTCTCTCTCTCTCTCTCTCTCTCTCTCTCTCTCCTTGTATTTCAGTTTCTCTATGGGCCTGTTTATTTAAAGGTTCCATGACTGGGCTGATTAATCCACATGATGATGCCTGTTATATTGCATAATTGAATCATTATGACCATTGTTCCCACAACAGATTGTAAAAGTACAGAATAGTTGCATAAGGAAACTATGCATTTCTTCAATAACATGATTATTCCACTCTAAAAAACAATACATTTTCTCTTGTCCCTAGAGCCCTGCCCAATAAAAACACCGACTACCATTTGTGTGGATGCCCAGTTGGCAATTAACTTATTATAATCTCTTCCAAATGTCCACTTCCACAACATTTCCAATCTCGTATTTTACACCATTATTTCACAACCTTATGTTTATCTGTATCTTTATTATACACATTTTCCACAAACCACATTTTCTCATTGTTTCTCCTTCTTGCCCCCCCCCAACGTACATCTGGGGGCTGACACAATATTCATAAACATGATTTTCATTCTTGTTTCTCTTCTCACCCCCAGACGTACATCCGGGGGCTGATCTCTTCATTTTCTTCTCTCTTGTTGGGTATGGGTGTACACCAATGCCACTCATCTGTCTGTTGTTCTGCATCCCTCTGAATCAGATTATCTCACCCCTTTTTCTGTGCCCCTTCTTCTTCTCTGCCGTCCACCTTCAGCAGTCCTGGTAGACCTGCTTTCCACCTTTAGCAGTCTGCCCCTCTCCTGTGCACCTACCCATTTATTTTTCTCCCCAGGTCTTAACCTTCTTTTTGGGGTGGGTTGGTGGGGGATTTTACCATGAGCAAATTGTGACCTTTCTCTGTCTTGCCTCACTTTTTAAACCCATTTTACTCCTCTCTCTCTCTTCCCTACCCAATCACCTTGTCTCTCTTGGCATGATGTCACTGGACTCTGCCCCCTTTTTGGATTCCCCCTGCCTATCTCTCCTTTGAGTGGCATGACCTCAGTTCCTGCTCCCCCACCCCTCTGCCCTCTGGCCCTTGTCATATGTCAACATCCACCCCATTGTTCAGGACCTGGGACAACTGGGTCTGCCTTTTTTAGGAGGTAAACCTATATGTTCCTAGAGTCCTGCCTGATAAAAACACAGACTACCATTTGTGTGGATGTCCAATTGTCAATTAATTTATTATAATCTCTTCCAAATGTCCACTTCCACAACATTTCCATCCTCATATTTTACACCATTATTTTACAATCTTCTGTTCATCTGTATCTTTATTATATACATTTTCCACAAACTACATTTTCCTCATTGTTTCCCTTTCTTGCCCTCCAACGTACATCTGGGGGCTGACACAATATTCATAAACACCATTTTCATTCTGGTTTCTCTTCTCCCCAGGCGTACATCTGGGGGCTGCTCTCTTCATTTTCTTCTCTCTTGTTGGGTATGGGTGTACACCGATACCACTCATCTGTCTGTTGTTCTGCATCCCTCTGAATCAGATTATCCCACCCCTTTTTCTGTGCCCCTTCTTCTTCTCTGCCATCCACCTTCGGCAGTCCTGGCAGACCTGCTCTTCACCTTCAACAGTCTGCCCCTCTCCTGTGCACATACCCCTTTCTTTTTCCACTAGCCCACCTCCAGCCTGTGAAGGATGGTTGGCTTCTCCCTCCAAGTAGGTGATCCCCTCTTTTTTCTTTTTTTTTGTATATACAGCTTGGCCCTTACCAGCTGTTCCCCCTGTAACTGAGGACCACATCCCCTTTTCAGTTTCCAACCCCCCCTGCTGGAGGAGCATGACTGCCCCACTGGCCACATGCATCCCTGTATTCACTGCCTGTTGGCCTTAATCTGTGGAAAACTGGTCTCCCCATCCTGGGACCTTCTAGCCCCTGTCTATTGATTTTTTTAATCAGAGACCCCTTCTGGCCAAACGTCTGGTCTCCTCTGCCCCGTGGTTCCATGCCCGCTTTCCTGGTTTGGCATATCTATTTAAAGTAACTGTTGGCCCCTGCTGGCCCTTTTCTCCTTTTTTTTTCCTTTGGGTTGTTGTTAGGTCACTTAATCACATTAGGCAAATTATTTAGGCAAAATATTTTAATATATTTACATCACATAGTCACTATTTAGACAATTAATGGACATAGCCCTCCCCCAAGTTAACATGTTCTAAGTCACTGTATGTTCAGTGGTGTCCTGTTTGTCTGTTATCCTGACCCTCTGATCGTGTTGGGCAGGGATGGGAGGAGGGACCACTGGATTCCCCCAAACTTCTTCACTATGGGAACTGGCTTTCTGCTGCCTATCCCTGCCTGTTACCCACTGCCCCTTGGGAGTGTGTCCTGGTTCCTCAGTTGCCCTGCTGTAATCCCTTGACCATACCCTGCCAGGCCTGGGTTGGCAACTTGATATTTACCATGACAGTGCTGTCCTCTTGCCCCCTGTGCTCTTCTGCCATTTCATGCGTCAAATCATTACCTTAACTCTGCACCCAGAAGGCATTGGATTGTCCCTACGAGGATGTTATTGGTCCTTTGTTACTCCCCCAACCCCTCCCTTGCTGTCCATTGTCCATTGACTACTCATTATGCTCTGCCAAAAGTTTGCAAACCGCTTCTCATCTCTCTATAAGCTGACCAAACTATAATTGATTGGCCTGCTCCCCTCCCAAAAGCTCTGGCTTTCTCCTGCACTTTTTTTTAACCCATTTTGCCTCCTTCGCCTTATTATCCCGGGAACCTACCTATATTACTCAATTCCCCTGAACTGCAAAAAGGACTGTGGATGACAGTGTAGATGTCTAAACTGCCACCAATTGGGCAAAACTCCCCCCAGGGCAATTCCTTTTTTGCATGCCGCCCCAATTCAGGACTTCCAATTGCAACTCACCCTTTGTACCAAAACTCCCACTGTCACTTATGACCACTGCGTGGCCACAATTATTTGGCAATTTGGTAGCGTGAACTAGTCTAGCACGGGGGTGGTCAGAGTAATTAAAGTCGCCCCGTTAATCTGCCCCCTGAGAAAAACACCAGCTAGCTCCTGCAAGGCTCTTGTGCAAATGGAGATAATCAATATAGATGCTCTCATTTGGTTGTCCTTTTAGCCCCTAGCAGTCTGGATAGCGAGTAATCAGGAATTTGACCCTCTTTTTTTTTTAAATAACCTATAATCCGGTCCCCGGGGGATCTAGCCTCTGTCCCCTCCTTTCTGATATTGTTTTTCATTCATACCCACCTTACCTCCCTTTCCAGATTGGAAGGATTATTGTCTGTGATTAAGTGTTTCCTGACTGGTAGAAAAAGGTATCTTATTCTGTGACACCCCGCCACCATGCTTGCTACCCCCCCAATCTGTAAGCTATCCCTCCTGTCTCTGAGTGGGTGAAACCTGCCCAGGTACATTGCTTACCCCCTCGTTCACTAAAAACAGTATAGACTTAATCCCTTTCATAACTCTATCAATCCATAGTTTGCCCTGTATGGGGTCTACTCTATTTCTTTGCTGAATTGACAGTTCATCTGTGAGCAAACTCCCCCCGAATGTGATATTGGAAGCAGGCGAAAAAGGCCAGATATATACTTCCCTTTATATTTCCATTCTTCTTCCACCTTCACTCTGGTGTGTCTCACCATAAAATAGCTTCCTTGCCCTGAAATCATAATTTGGAGGTCACAGATGTACCCTCCGCCCCACCCTCCCACCGAGCCCCGCCACCCCACTCCTCCCCCCCGGTCAGTGGTGGGCAGCAGCTCCCCACCTGCAGGCTGCCCAGCCACCCACCGACTGACTACTGTTTTGTGTAATAGTCAGATTTACATAACCTTAATTTTATCTTGCATTTGTTTCTTAATTTCTGATAGCTTTGAAAATCACTAATCTTTTTACTCAAGCAAAATTGTTTCCATCAATTTGAACATCTCTGGGGTAATCCATTTATTTACTGACCCCCTTACTCTCCTTGTTAGTATTGGACAGAATTTATTTTGTAACTCCAAAATGTGTGTTGTGAAACAATCAACTGCTGACTCTATGCAAGGTATTGCATCCAAGTAGGACCAATCTACTTCTCTTAAATCAGACTTTAATCCATCATCTAAATCTTTGGGATATTTTCTATAGGTAATCAAACAAGGGCGGGGCTTTAGTTTCTTTGATTTCCAAGTACAGTATATTGCCTGATGGTCACTGATAACATCTGGTAAAACTCCAATCTTATTAGATTATTAGTCAAAATCCAATCCAAAATTGTATGATTATTTGTCATCAGGTTCGTGTGTGTAAAAGTTTGTACTAACTGACACAGACCTGCATTCATCAACAAAGATTCCATATTAGAAGCATCACTAGAGTCCCAATGAATATTAAAATCTGCTAGCACTAAAAAGTCACCACTAAATTGGTAATTTGAAACAAATTGTAAAAACTATTGAAGACCTTTACGTGCAAATTTGGGTGGATTATAAACAGTGCAATGTTTAAGTTTATAATTATCCCCTTGTTTTATCTCAATCAATAACCATTCACATTCTGAAGGGGAATCAACATTTAACTCCAATTTAGACACACAGTTAATTCTTGTTTGTTGTATACCTCCCCCTTTATTTTACCTTCCCTATCTTTTATTAATATTTTATAACCATCTAAAGCCAAAACACCATTAGTTACTGAGGGTTTTAACCAAGTTTCAGTTAAACTCCAGATTTCAGGTTCATATTTTAAGACCCAAGCCTCTATCTCTTGTTTTTTTTGGTAAATAAACTACAAATATTCAAATGTGTCACTCTTAGGCCCCTCTTCCCCCAAATTAAGTGATCACCATGCAGATTGGGACCTGGGTTTACTTCTATATCCCCAGACAGAGTTAGCAATAGCCCAATACAAAAGGACAATACAATATCAGGGCATAGATTTGTGATTGGTACAATATTACCACTTATTTTATACTGTGACTTTTTGTTCAACAACCCTACCACTTCTAATTTTAGCAGCATATAATGTCTAAATTCGCAAAGTAGGTTCAAAAATATAAAATTATCTTCTAATCTACCTTGTTCAAATTTACCCAGTTTTATTTGCCAGGATCCAAACACTTGAGTCTACAAACATCAACCCCCAGTACACAACCCACCATTATTAAGCACTTTTGCATGTTTATTATTGAAAACATTTCCAACACTTAATTATACAAGGTTTGGCATCAATTTATAGTTTTCAAATGTCAGTAACCCTTATATCTTCCCTATTTATCATTTTATAAGGGAAACTAAACACCAATACAACTAAAACAAATATTACCTTTACTTCTTGTGTAATCAATAATTTTCTCTGCCGAGTGGTGCTCGTGCCACTCTTGCTCGTGCTCTCATGCTCACACTTGTGAGCAGCTCAATATATTTACCCTGACTGGAGCACTCAGCCACTGGCCCGCCCCCGAGTCCCCTGGTCAGCTGAGCACAGTTAAACTAAACAGGGTAATTAGGCAGAGAAACACAGAGCCATTCTGTTATGGATATTCAAACAGCAATTCTTGCACAAGTTCAAAGTCAGCAGTTTACGCACAGTGTTTCCACTCACTCAGTAGCAGCTCAGTCCACCTCAGCACGACGTTACAGCAATAGAGGGCATACAATTGCATAAAAAGGATGCCAGTCTGTATGAACCCCTCACTCTACGTTCCACCTTTCAAAACCTGGAAAGCTTTTTAAAAAACAAAAGCTATATACACTTGCTCTCCACCTCCCATCTTTGAAAAAGCATGACAGGTAGTCCAGAGCAGACAAAACACTTTAAAAGGTGAAGAAAAAGGTTGCAAACCCAAAGCTGCTGATGAACTGTCATATACTATAATGAACATCTTTTTTGAAGAAGGGCTACTGGGACCACACTCTGCTAACACCTTAATAAATATGTGGTTAACAATAAGTCTATACTTTGGAGTAAGAGGGAATACTGAAATGAGGCAAATTAATTTGAGAGATATTACACTTAAAACTGATGAAGAAAGAAAATGGTACCTTGAATATACCCAAGAAAGACAGACAAAAACAAGAATGGGCGCTAACCCCAAAGACTGTAGCAAAGTTAAACCAAGAGCATATGAGCTGCCCGCATACCCCAATAAATGCCCTGTCCAAAACAACCTAATGTACTCCAAAGCAAGACTACCTCAATCTATCACTGCAGATGTACCGTTTTTCCTTGCAACCAACTACCATGCCACAGGAAATACAGAAAGCTACTGGTTCAAAAAAGCAACCAGTGGGAGTAAATAAGCTAGCAAAAACAGTCAAAAGTATGGTTGAGAAATCATTGATTACCACCGACAAATGCCTCACCAATCATTCTGTCAGAAAACATTTAATGCAATAACTAACAGACTCTGGAGTGCCCCTAACAGACATTATCCAAATATCAGGGCATAAACAATTACAAAGTGTGAATGATTATGCCAGAATAAATGAAAAGTAGCAGAGAAAGATTTCTTCCATCCTCAGTTCAGAAACAATACCTTCAACATCACAACAAACTCAGCAACTCTCCACTATCTCAAACAAGTACTCTGCGATACTAGGCTCCTGCTTCAACAGGCCTACTATAACAGCATACACCATCACATTCAACATAGTACTGTACAAGGTAAGAACCCCCCAACAAGAAATAAAACCATTAATTTAATGCTTATAACATTGTTTTATAACATAACACTCTAACCAAGACAAAAAAACATATTACCTTAACTGGCAAACACACACACACACACACACACACACACACACACACACAAACACAGCATAGAATCACTAACAAACCACAATCCATCTTAAGAAAAAACAAATGTATAACATACAAGATTACAAAAGGAAAAAAAAAACATGCAAAGCTAAAAATTCCATTCTCTCCTCTACAGAAACCGAAATGACAACTACAAAAGAAAAAGACTACAAGTCATCTCATCTGACAGTGACACAGATTAGGTAAGTAGTCCTATTACACCCAGGCCCAGATATTCAAAAGGGATGTGCCCCAGGGCGATATTCAATTGGGAATTGTGCCTGGCACAAATCCCGATGCGCCGGAGTGCATCAGTAATGTATGCGGCGCAGGTGGGGGGGGTGTGCCCATGCATACCCAGCACATCCCAATATTCAGCCCAGGATGTGCTGAGTCCATGCATGCGCAACCCCTACTTGCGCTGCACAAAGTTGATCCAAAAAAAAAAGGAACAATGACTGGCCACTCACAGGTGAGCTGCCATATTGCAGGGTGCAACATGGTAGCTGCCACCTGTGGGTGGCCACCCGAGCTCCGACTGCACCTCCGTAGTGGTGCTCCCCTCCATGCCCAATCGTGGGCATCTTTTGAAAATAACAATGTCCAATATCCCTGGTGGTCCAGTGGACCGCTGTCAGCCCAATCATGGGCATGTGTAAAAAGAAAGATAATCCAATATCCCTGGTGGTCCAGTGGACTGCTCTCAGCCTGATCATGGGCATTTGTATAAAAAAGTATGTCCACATATCCTGGTGGTCCAGCGGACCCCTCCCCACCACCACAGATCCCCACTGCCCGCTCCCCGGTCAGTGGTGGGGCAGCACCACCCGCCTGCCACCCCGCCACCCACCAACTGACACTGTAGGTAGGGCTGTACTCCCATTGGTCAACAGCTTGAGCCAATGCTGTGCAGCCCGAAACGTACTACACATTCCAGATATGTGAATGGATCCATTCACATATCTGGAATGTGTAGTGCGGTAAAGGCTGCATGCCCATTGGCTCATGCTGTGGACCAATGGGCATACAGCCCTACCTATGGTGTCAGTCAGTGGGTGGCAGGGTGGTAGGCAGGTGGGGTGCTGCCACTCACCGCTGACCATGGGGGAGCAGGGCAGTGGGGAAAAGTTGGCGGTTGGGGAGGGGGGTCCGCTGGACCACCAGGGATAGTGGACATACTTTTTTTTTATTCAAATGCCCGCGATCGGGCTGAGAGCAATCCACTGGACCACCAAGGATATTGGATTATCTTTCTTTTTACACATGCCCGCGATCGGACTGAGAGAGTCCACTGGACCACCAGGGATATTGGATTATCTTTATTTTTACACATGCCTGCGATTGTCCTGAGAGTGGTCCACTGGACCACCAGGGATATTGGATCATCTTTCTTTTTACACATGCCCACGATCGGGCTGAGAGCAGTCCACTGGACCACCAGGGATATAGGATGCTATTTTCTATTTACTGAAGCCCGTGATTGGGCTGTGGGGCACATTGCCATGCTGTGCAGGGGGCAACAGTCCCCGATGGCTGCTGCCTGGCAGGGCGCCAGGTGCAGGTTGCCTGGGATCAGCGCGTCTGCATGCAAATGGGACCATAATGACATGCAAATGGCCCCATTTGGCCTTGCTTACATTATGGCCCCATTTGCACTTGCACTTTTGAATATCGAGGTTGCTGCACATGGTGCAACGGAACTTGTGCTAGCGCATCGCCCTGCTCCACTCTGGCCACTTGCGCTGGTGCAGTGAAACTGTGCCATGTGCACTGTAGGTGGCCAGGGTGCGATATTCAATGATGCTGTGCCATGGCACAGCTCCGTTGAATATTGCCCAGTCAACGCCCCTGCGCAGCCAAGTTGCGCTGTGCCCAGGCTTGTGCCATAGCCTGGCGTAGTTTGAATATCTGGGCCCCAGTTCTTACATAAAACTACAGAGGTCAAAATTAAAATGTGCAGCCAATAGCCAACAGAGTTACCCAGTACAATAATCCATGAGACACACAGACCTTTCAATTAGCCCACCCGCTATACTTATTTAAATGTGGCCTTCTCTACTAGTAGCCCAGAAGGATACTTAAAGTAAAATCTTACTAACCTGATACAAAATTTAACAAAATTTACCTAGTAGGCTGCTGCTAATTTCAACTTCTGAAACAAGCAACAGAATACCAACATGTAAATGTTAAACCATCACATAAATCTTTTTTCTCCCCATACCCACAAAATACCTCCAAGTAACTATTGAATCTTACAGAACAACCTATTTATTTCTTCTTGCCCTAAAAAAGGAAAAAAATTATAAACATTAATTATTTAACCATCTAAAACACTGTACTCCAATCCTAAAACAAGCCACTGTTGCAAGATTGATTCTTTCACCTTAATTAAAATATTTTTTCCATCCCCAAATAACCTAACAGGCAAAGATTGATTCATTTACCTTTACCAAATTATCTTAACTCATTCCTACAGAACACACAATATGATTATTTTTATCCACCTTACATAATTTTCTCCTCACCCCTACAAGAACCACCATAAGAAGATTGATGTTTTTTTCTTCAGTGTCGCTTAATTTTCTTGTTCATTCCTACAGAAATCAGCACAAAATAATATATCTTTTCCAGCTTTAGCATTGAAATCACATCTCAAAATCAGGTGCCTCTCCCAAGCACCCCCACCCCTTAACAGTAACAAAACACTCATTGCTAAAATACATTAATCCTTCTGTTTTTTTTTCCAACCTCAACAGATCACACTGTCAAAAACCTACAAAAAAAAGAAGACTGAAGAAAACAAGCAAGAGACAGACATCCCGTCCGTGACCACCATAAAGGAAAGTTCACAGAAAGCAACCCTCCATGTAAGAACTGCACTATGGCCATCACTACTTTCAAAGGCCCAACTGAAGAGACACATTGTTGTCATGGTTACCTATGCAAAGAAAGCTAGCCAAAAAAAAACTGTTGCTATAGTTACTGCTAAAGAAGTATCTCCACAGAAGCAGTTTAACTAACTTTTCAATGTTCTTTATTTTCAGTATTGCAAACTTCAATAAAAAGTTCATACCTTCAGTTTAACTGTTACAATTTTGTTGTTGAAAAATAAAGTTAGCACTAGTATCCATTCTCTACTGTTCAGTTCCACTTTCAAAATGAAATAAACATTGGCATTTTTTTCTTAAGAAACTGCACAGTTTAAATCATAGTTGTAGTTATGTACAAAAAGTTTCAATAAAGTTCCAAAAACTGCACATACCTTGTCTGTCTTCCTTGCACAACATCCAATATGCCCCCCCCCAAAAAAAAAGCATCACTCCCAAATATTGCTCCAAATTTGCAAACCATCAAAAAATACTCATATCTTCTGGCTCTTCAAAGCCTAAATCCACAACTGAATTGACTCTTTCAGGTCGTAATCCACATAACAAAAATGAGCAGCAATGTGACATAAGACCATATTCCTAAAATAAAATAAATAAAAATCAACAAGAAAGCACTCCCCCCCAAAAAAACATGTCATCCACATGATGCGGCTCTTCAGTGCTGTAATTCCAAAATCAAAGACTCCTACACATCCACAGTCACCAAATAGAAAAAATCTCCACAATCTTCCCCCCAAAAGTATCCAACATATTATAAATCTACAACAATAACTCCACAGAATGTCTTCTTCCAGTCGCAGAACACACCAATAGACCACAAGAAACTCCCCAAATGACAAACTCCACCATCGCCACAACCCGAACACTACCATCCTGTAGGCCTCCAACACTGACTTCAACAAACAGTCCCATGCTGCCTCCAGCTCCTCTTCCTCTGTGTGCTGATGCGCTGCTACCGCCACATCTCCGTGAAGCACATGGAACACATCCACCACCGACGCATTCCACACGAAATCAAAATGACGCCATGAAGCAAAACCATGCCCACCCACCAATCACAAGCCACTAAAACAACAGAAAACCCTGCCCCACAACCAATCAACACTTACAACTCCCACCAAAACCAACAACCAATCACCAAGTACTACAGCATTCCATTAAAAAAAGCCAAACCACAGACAAACTACCACGCAAAAGCATTAAACCAAAAAATAGTGCACCACAAACATTAACAAGTATTTGTCAATGCTGAATGTTTGCTTATTGGTATTAGTATTGGAAATGCAGGAGTTAGACAGATGCAGAGTAGGAATGGCAATGAAGTATTGGACTTCACGCCAACCCCACCTCCACCCTGCAGAGATAAGCAGGCATTGGGGCATGCGTTTGAAATGTCACCCATAACGTTCATGCCATTTCACCTCACCCAATCCTGCAGACACTGACAAGTGTTGAGGTGTGCCTTGGGTGTTCGGCTTTACAGTCATCCCACTCCATAAGGACATATGCTGAAATGAGTGCAATATAGAATGGGGTGAACCGTGGGTCCGAAGAGTCCAAGGCACAGCTCGATGCCTATCAGTGACTGCAGGATGGGGGGTGGTGTTGGAATGGCATGAGCATTGCAGTCGGCAATCCAAAGGCACACCCCTGATGCCTGTCAGTCTGTACATGGTGGGACATTATGGTTAGAAACCGTAATGCCCTGGGCATGTGTTGGTATTTGCAGTATACATTTTCAGCATGGGCATTTTGTGGCCCCCACCTCATGAAAGCATTTTGGAACCTCTTCTCATGAACAGTGGCACTCTAATTTTGTCAATGTGTCCCGAAATTTGAGTTTCCACAGTGACTGTGCCATTGTGAGCCAGATGTACAAAAACAGAGATCGGGCAGGATGTGAAGAATGACAGCTGTACTATTCATAGGGAGGTGTGAAGAAATAGCAATGCTGAAAATCTGTAGTGAAAGTATTAAAAATGCTCAAACTTCCTAGCATACGTGGAAACTGCACAATGCATGCGTGTAACACAGTCATTTAGTGGAATTATTTCACCAAATTTTCAACAAAGGCATTTTATGACCTCTGCTCATGAACACTGTCACTATCATTTTCTTAATCTGTCCCGAACATTGATTTCCCACAGCAACCGGGGTATTCTGCGCCAGATGTATAAACGCATATTTTGGGCAGGATGTGAAAAATGACAGCTGTACTGTTCATAAGGATGCTTTAAAAAATGGTAATGTTGAAAATCTGTAGTGAAAATACTACAAATTTGCAGAGTTACAAGAGTGCGTGGAAACTATATCATGCACGCTTGTGAAACAGTCATTTTATGGATATTTGTCACCAAATTTTCAACATAGGCATTTTAGGACCTCTGCTCGTGAACAGTCACTGTGATTTTACATATGAACATACAAATCTGCCAGCAGGACATACCAATTGGTCTATGTAAGTCTGCTCGAATGTGCAGCTAGCACCCTAGATTGCAGCTTCCCCAGCCTCCTACCTCTCACTTCCTCCCCTGCTTGTCCCAGCCCCTGCACCCGACTCTTCTTCTTGCTTTATCCCACTCCTCCTTATAGCTATTGACTGTCCTACATGTTACCACACCCTCTGGCAGTGCATTCCAAGTAGACACCACCCTCTCAGAGAAGAAGTGCCTCCTCATTTCCCTCTTGAAACATCCCCCTTTCAACCTTAGTCAATGCCCACTCATCTCTCTTCCACTCCTCCATTTAAACACCTCCTCGGTGCTTGGTTTAGTTACCCCCTCAGGTATTTAAATGCTTCAATCATATCCCCCCTAATCCTCCTACCTCCCATATGTACATGTTCAGGTCCTTCAGCCTAAATTCATATTTATTTCCTTCTATCCCCTTTAACATTTTTGTTGCCCTCCTTTGCATCCCCTCCAGTAACTTTATATCTCTTCTCATGTATGGCTTCCAGTATTGCACGTAGTACTCTAGGTGCGGTCTGACCAATGATCTGTAGAGTGGCAGGATCACATCCCTGTGTCTGGATGAGAACTCCCTTGCAGTGCACCCCAGCATCCTGTTTGCCTTCAAAGCTGCTCTCGTGCAGTGGGCTGAGTTGTTCATGCTCCCAGTTATCAAGACCCCTAGGTCCTTTTCCTCCTTTCTGATCCCCAACCAATAGTCCCTCTTCTGGTTCTTCGCCCAGAAGTGCATCACCTTACACTTCTTTGCATTGAATCCTAGCTGCCACTCCACCAACCATGTCTCTAGTTTGGTTAGGTTCCACTGCAGTTTTCCCCATCCACCCTCTTCATCCACCACTGCCCCCAAGTTAGTATAATTTGTGAACAGACTAACCATGCTCCCCACTCCATGTGCTATATTGGATATAAAGGCCTAAATAGTACCGGGTTCAGCACTGACCCCTGTGGCACCCCGCTTGTCACTTCTCTGGGTGCCAAGAGCTCTCCCACCACCACCACCCTCTGCATCCTCCCCTGTAATCAGTTCTCTATCCATTTATTCAGCTTTTTCCCCACCCCCACTGCTGTCAGCTTCCTCCCCAATCTCCCATGAGGCACTGTATCAAAGGCCTTACTGAAGTTCAAGTACAGGACATGCACCGCATGGCCCCTGTCCAACTCCCTTGTCACCCAGTCACAATGCTCTGTTAGGTTGGTTTGACAAGACTTCCCTGAGACGAACCCAGGTTGCTGCCCATCTTGGATACCATTACTGTCTAGGAATGCCACCAGCCTCTCCTTCAGTATCTGCTCCATAAGCTTACCCACTATGGACGTGAGACTTACCGGTCGATAATTTCCTGGCTTCTCCCTAGGCCCACTCTTGTGTATGGGCACCACATGGGACACCCTCCAGTCCTGGGGCAAACACCCCATTTCCAGGGAGGTGTTGAACAGATCTGCCAGTGGCTCAGCCAAGAGCTCTGCCTTCTCCCTCAGCATCCTGGGGTGGATGGCATTGGGACTTGGTGTCTTGTCCACCCTTACTGCCCTCAGCCCCTCTAGCACCCTGCTTCCTGTGATCACTTTGTCCAGCACCTCCTCTCTCCCTTTCCCCACCACCCCAGCCCATTCTGGTATTGGCACATCCCTCTCCTTAGTGAAAATGGAGCAGAAGTACTCATTTAGAATTTCCACTTGCTCTACCCCTTTTCCTGCCAATCCCCTTCCCACCTTATTCTTACAATATGTTCCTTGCAGTTCATCTTCTCCCTGACATACCTAAAAAAGTCCTTTTCCCTTCCTTTTATGCCCTGTGCAGAACTTAATTGCCTGGAGGCCTCAGCTTTTTTCACCCTCCTGGCATCCTCCCTTGACCAACTCCAGAAATCCTCCTTATCCTCTGCCTTCCCTGTTCTCCTGTACTTCAGGTATGCAGCCCTCTTTGCCCTCACCCCTTGCAGCACTTCCTTGTTCAGCCAGCATGGTTTCTTGTCTCTGCTCTTCTTACTCCTGGCCCTGGTGCAAGATACTGTGGCCTCTGTTAGCCCAGTCTTTATGACTCCTCACTTTTGTTCTACATCCATCCTCTGCCTTATATCCTGGAGTCTTTCTTGCAGTATTGCTCCTATCCCCCCATAGTCCACCCTAATAAAGTCCACCACCTTAGTGCCCGTGCCTTCTGTCTTCCTGCCCAGTGTGCCAACAAGCCACACTATTTGGTGGTCGCTACCTGCTATTGGGTCCTCCACCTCACCTCCCTCACCACCTCCTCATTTGCCAGAACTAGGTCCAGAGTGCTACCAAGCCTTGTAGGCCCACTTATCAATTGCATCAGAAGGCTATCCTGGAATGCATCAAGGAGCACCTGCTCCCTGGTACTGTTAGTGACAGGGTGCTCCAGCCAACCCGTTGTAGGTTAAAATCCCCCACTATCACCACACTCCACCTTCTACACACCCTCCTTATCTGCTCTGCCAAATCTCCATCTAGTTCCCTGGATTGGGCTGGTGGACTGTACACCACTCCTAGCCTCAGCTTTCTGCCCTTGGAGTGCAGGCGCTGCGCTCAAAGCACCTCTGTCCTCTCCTCTTCTCCCTCATCCCTTATACATTTAATCCCTTCCCTCACATAGAGTGCAACCCCCCCTTCCAACCCCCCAGTCCCTCCTGTATATCCTGTATTCTGGGATTGCCAAGTCCCAATCATGGTACTCTGCGGCCCAAGTCTCTGTCACTGCAGCAATGTCCACCTTCCCCTCTGAAAGGAGCACCTGAAGCTCTGCAATTTTGTTCTCCAGGCTTCTTGCGTTGAGAGAGACCTCCTTCCATCCATACCCCTACTTCTCCTCACTCTTCTCCTCCTCCTCCTCCTTGGCCAGTGTCCCTCCTTCTGGTAGTATGCACCCTTTCTTGTCCTTATTCTTACCGGGTGGTGGTGCCTTCTGTATTACACTCAGACCACTCTGCCCGCCCCCTCCCAGGGTTGCTACGCCTCTGTCTTTACCTATATCTAGATTGGTGAGCTCATTAGGCTCCCCTGTACGGACCTTTCTATTAACTTCAGTTTTTTGGCCACCTCCCCTCATTAGTTTAAATCCACCTTAGTAGAGATATACTCCTCTAATCCTGCCTTTAATACTCCCCTCCCCTTCCTGCTCAAGTGTACCCTGTCCCCCGTATACAAGTCGCTATTTCTCCAGACCTTGCCCCAGTTAGTCACTAACCCATAATTTTTGGTGTGGACACCAATCCCTCTGCCCCTTGTTGAACTCCTCAATCCTACCCTTCCTCCCCATGCTTGCACATGGTACGGGGAGTAACTCAGAGAATGTCACCAACTCCCTCATCCCCTCACACTGCTTGCCCAACTACTCAAACCTGCCCCCACTACTTCCACAATCTCCCCCGCCAAGTCGTTTGTACCCACATGCAACAGTAAATGAGGTTTCTTCCTCCCCCTCACTGCACAATTGAGCAGTGCCTACCCAACCCCTCCTGCAGTCAACCTAGGGATAGCTTCAACCCAAATACGTCTGTGCCTTCCCCTCTTCTGTCCCACCTCACCCCTTTCAGTATACAGTCCCGTAGGATGAGTACCCCTCCAGCCCTTAGCCCCTTTCCCTTCTAATGCCCCTTCCACCACCCCAGTATTTGATTGTCCCTGCCCCTTACCCCTGCCAGCTACACCCTCTGAGACTTCTATATCTGTACCCCCCTACTTCCACCTCCCCTCTTTTCTCTGCTTTATTCCTCCCATCCCACTTGAACCCCTTCCCAGCCTGACTACTCCCTACTGGTCTTCCCATGTCGATGTCCCCCCCTTCCCTGCTTATTTTAAGTCCCTCTCCTATCCCCACTGTTGTTGATTTAGAACCCCCATTCTCTTCTACCCCAGTAGTGATGCCTCTCCCATCCTTCCCCCTTCCTGTAGCCTTCTCTCCTCCAGTCACCACCCCCTCCTTCCTTACTAGCCCACCTTCTACCCTTTCGTCCTCACTATCTCCTCCCCTAGCTGTTGCCATCCCTCTCATGCTCCACTTGTCCTCCCCTTCAGTATGTTCGTGCTCCCCCTCTCTCTCCCATAGCAGAGGCTTGAATCTAATCCTAGTCGATACCCCTCCTACATCTCTTCCCCCATCGGTTCCCCCCTCCTACTTGTTCCCCTACATGCCACCCCTGGTCCCACCCCTGGTCCCTCCCTACCCACAGCCATCTGTTCTCTCCCCTGGTACTCCTCGTGGTTTCTTCCTCCCCCAACAGGAGGCCCCTGCCTTCTACCCTTTCATCATCTCTATCTGTTCCCTTAGTTGTTGCCATCCCTCTCATGCCCCACTTGTCCTCCACCCATTCAGTATGCTCCTGCTCCTCCTCTCTCTCCCATAGCAGAGGCTCAAATCTATTCCTAGTCAATACCCCTCCTACATCTCTTCCCTCTAGCAGTTCCCCCATCTACTTATTCTCCTCCATGCCACCCCATGTCCCACCCCTGCTCCCTCCCTACCTGCAGCCTTCTGCTCTCTTCCCTGGTACTCCTCATGGTCTCTTCCTCCCCCAACAGGAGGCCCCCCCTCACCTCGGGCACCCCCTCCCTTCTCCCTCTCTTTTATGCTAGTGCCTCTGATACTGGGGTTGGTTTCAGTCCCTAGTTGTTTTTCCTCCATCCCCCCTTGCCATCCCCTATCCCCCCCAGTCAGGATGCCTACCAAACTCATCTGCCCTGCCACTTAGACTCATCCCTAACCTCCACAGTTCCTCTCTCAAACTTGCCAGTCATGTACAGACCATACACCCCCCATCCTCCAAGCCCAGTCCAGGATCATGGTGGACCCACACCCTGTACACCCTACCACCCTTCCAAAGATGCCTGCCCTATTGACATGTGGAACCTGCCCCATTTTGGACCCCATCTTAAGTTATGGGCTCTTACACCCAGGTTCTGTACCCTACTATAACTGTTAGGCCCCTATTTACTCAAATTCCTGTTCCCCCCCACACTAGTCCCCCTACTGGCCCCTTGCCAATTGGGGTAATTTAGTCTCAAATCTCATCCGTTAGATACTGTATTACTGTAGGATCCCAAAGCCTTCTTGTCTGGTTTTCACCCCTCACCTACCAAACTTTTTGTTCTCAGCTCTCATATAGTTTCAGTTAGCCCAGTTAGAAATCCTATTGCACTCCAAATATTACTCAGCTCAGTTAGAGAAATTAACAGAACAAATAAATATGTATTATTACAGCAGTCATAACAGTATAGCTTAGTACTTAACTCAGTTACAGAAATAAACAGAACTACTAAATCTGTATTATTACAGCACTCCTCAAAATATCCAGTCATTTCTTTGTCTCCACCCCAGAGACCCTGCTGTAATATAGGACCACAGAGGACACAGGGTGGGAGGGTGGGCAATTCTAGTAATCCCAGCAGAGCTCCACTGAGCTCAGTCACTCCTCTGCCTCTCTTGCTCTTTTCTGTTTCTCCGGCCCTGCAGGCTGCCCTTTTGTACTGGGCTCCTGCCTTGGTTGGCACCTTTTCTGCCCACAAAGAAATCTGCAGCAGTCCCAAAAAAGCTCTGTTGAGCTCACTCACTTCTCCTCTCTCACTCACTCCTTCTATTTCTCCCAGTACTGCAGGCTTCCCTTTTGTACTGGGCCCCTGCCTGCATTGATGCCTTTTTCTGCCCACAAAGAATTCCACAGCAGTCTTGACAGAGCTCAGTTGAGCTGTTCACTCCCTCTCTCTCACTTGCTCAATCTTAATCTGTCCCAAACACTGATTTCTCACAGCAACCGCGCTATTCTTCGCCAGAAGTGCAAAAACATATTTTAGCCAGGATGTAAAAAATGACAGCTGTACTGTTCATAAGGAGGTGTGAAAAAATGGCAGTGTTGAAAATCTGGTGTGAAAATATTACAAATTTGCGAAGTTACAAGGGTGAATGGAAACAGTGCAACACACCTTTGTAACACAGTCATTTTATGGACTTTCATTACCAAATTTTCAACATAGGCATTTTAGGACCTCTGCTCGTAAACAGTGTCACTGTCATTTTCTTAATCTGTCCCAAACACTGATTTTCAACAGCGACTGGGCTATTCTGTGCTGGCCAGGATTTGGAAAATGACAGCTGTACTGTTCATAAGGAGGTGTGAAAAAATGCAGATGTTGAAAATCTGACGTGAAAATATTACAAATTTGCGAAATTACAAGGGTGCATGGAAACAGTGCAACACACCATTGTAACAGTCATTTTATGGACTTTCATTACCAAATTTTCAACATAGGCATTTTAGGACCTCTGCTCATGAACAGTGTCACTGTCATTTTCTTAATCTGTCTTGAACACTGATTTCCCACAGCGACTGTGCTATTCTGCGTCGGAAGTGCGAAAACACATTTTGGCCAGGATATGAAAAATGATAGCTGTATTGTTCATAAGTAGGTGTGAAAAATTCCAGTTTTGAAAATCTGGTGTGAGAATATTATAAATTCATGAAGTTACGAGTGTGCATGGAAACTGCACAACGCACAGTTGTAAAACAGTCATTTTTTTTCACCAAATTTTCAACATAGACCTTTTGAGAGCCCACTTCATGAACAGTGGCACTGTCATTTCATTAATTGGTCCCAAAAGGTGATTCCACACAGTGACCATGAAATCACCTTTTGGGACTGAATAACACAATGACAGTGATTGAATTCATGAGGAGGGGTCCCAAGAACCTCATGTTGAAAATGTGGTGCCAAAATTACCAAAAATGCCTGAGATATGCACCAAAGTTGAAAAAACCCTATTTACACCATTATACAGCTTACCAGCATTTCTTCAGTTCATGGTCAGCTTTGAAGAGTGCAGATGTGTTCACAGTCCACTGAAGATTGTCACGTTGGGCTCCGGAGGTAAGTATGGGGTGGGGAGGTGGGGTGTGCAGAGGGTGGGCACAGATTGGGGGATGGGCCACCAAACTCTATGAGGGACCATTTTCTTATTTTACAGGTGTAGAAAAAAAAATATTGCAGGAGTTTGTTTTTTTTCAGGGACCTTGGCATGCTGGGGTGGGCTCCCAATGTGCCACCTGAGTGTTTTGGGGGCTGTAGCCGATGGGTGATTGGGCACCCCCATCAGCACATACAAGTTGGGGAAAGAGCCGAGGGGAATTGGGCACCCCCTTAGCACACAGCAAACTTGAGGAGTGACATTATGCAGATGGGGAGCAAATTGAACTGGGGGAGACTGAAGCCGATGGGGATTGGGGGCCCCATCAGCAAAGAAAGACTGTTGGGGGGTGCATGCTGCTGAGAGGGATTGGGCACCCCCTCAGTAAACAATAAATGGGAGAGGGGGTTTACAGTGTGCCAGTGGGGAGGGGGCTCCCCTGTCGGCAAATATACTGGGTCAAGGCAGCATAGGGACAGTAAGGTACCACCCTGCAATGACGGGTCTTTCCCTCACTGCAGTGAAATGACTGATGCTACAATGATAAGGTGGCCTCGATTACAGTGGCAAAAATTTTTTAACTTGGTGGCACTTCTGATGAACCAGTGCCATCAAAACACTGGGCCTGCATTGGTCCACCAGTGCCAAGCCCCCAAAATACAGTGCCCCTGTTGGCTACCAGAGTGCCACACCAGCACAACCCGCTTCTCTCCTAAGCTGACGCATAATGTTTCTTGTGCATGCGCACAAGCAAACATAAAAAATAAAACTTATACCACCAAAACACACACTGCCACCCTCTAATTTATGTCCACCCCAATTGCATAAATCAAACATGTGGGATGTGACAGTGAGATACATGATTTATTTAGTGCAGTTTCCACTGACCTCTCATAACCATCACTACTGGCTTTGTTCCTCATGAGGTTACTTGAGGTCAAAGGAAACTGCACTAAATAAATCATGTTTCACACTGTCACCCCCTGCATATCATATATATATATATATATATATATATATATATATATATATATATATATATATATATATATAGATATAGATATAGATATATATATATAGATATATATATCTATATATACATATATGGCAAAAACTCAATTTAATGCATCAGTTAGGGCTGTTCCACAGCGACAAAAGTGAAGAAATTTGATGTTAGGGTTGAACCCCCCCCCTTGCACCCCTCCAGCCCACCACCCCAACCGGCATTGGGAAGTGCACTTTCTGACCAAAAGTCTGTATCTTGCACCGTTTCCAAGATACAGGCCCTGAAAGGCGCAGTGAATGCCATAATGTTATCCTATGGGAAAAAAAGAGAAGTTCGGAGTGCCATAACTTTGCCGTCCGGTAATATTTTTTCACCAAACTACCAAAAGGCACATCTATGGGATGTTGGCTCTCTTCCCTCCAAATTTCAGTATAAAACACCAAACTGTTATTTTGCAGCAGGGTGGCAAAGAATTTCTGTCATGCAGCGGACACTGCAATGTTAGTCTATGGTAAAAAGTGTCAACTTTGGAGTACCATAACATTGCATCCATAAAATAGTTTGTCACCAAACCACAAAAAGGCACATCTGAGAGATATTGGCTGCCTTCCCTCCAAATTTCAGCCCAAAAGACCAAACTATTCATTTGCAGCAAGGTGGCAAAGAATTCCTGTTATTTTGGGCATAGTGTCACAAAGTAGTGTCGTGATTTGTGAAAGCTTTCACAAAAATTTGTGACACTTTCATGAGTGCGACACTACTTTGCAACACTGCTTTTTCCAGAAATTGGAAAAACATGTTTCTAGAGTGTTTAACCTCAAAATAAAGACATGCCTAGCATCCTCAGGGTCCGACTAGGTAAACACAAAAAGAATTGTGTTGTTAGAAGGTCCCAAATTTAAATGCCAAGCATGTTTCTGATCAACAACTGAAAACAAAATGGCAGATTTGTGACACTACTAGGGCCATTTGCAACACTAAAAAGTGCATTTGCGACACTGTCAAACTTTTTGTTAACTTTCCCATTGACTTATAATGGGAAATTGTTTTTTGAATAACTTTTGAACCATTTAATATTTTTTCACGAAATCTTCAAAAGGCACATCGAGGACCCTGACCACACGTCCCCTGAAGTTTTTGGACTGGTCGCGCACACCATGCGACCTGTAGGGACAAGCAAAGAATTCAAAAAAGCATAAATGTGCATGCAGATCATGCTTAATAACTCCACAGCCATATATCCGAACAGTAATCATTATCAAATATTTCCCAATGTGTAATACAAGTAATATTATTATTTAGTGTCCATTTTCATAGCCATTCATTCACTTCTTTTATTTTCTGTTGCATTTTCATAGATGCTCGAGGTATGGGCAATATTTCAGAGAGAGACAGATTTCAGAATTCAGGGATTTTGAAGTGCTGACCAAAGACATATAGCTATTTTTAATATCATTAGTTGTAAAGTTGTTTATGTCATTAGTTTCTGCATGAACTACAACCAATGGATTGGTACCCCCACTTTTAAGGACATTTGGTACTATTCTTTCGATATCCCTTATCCAAGCACCCCTAAAGCTGGAACACATTCTGTTATGTTTGTCTGTTTTACAAATATGTCCATCCATGTATTTAATTATTGAATCACCTAATACAATGACCTGTCTTGGTTTTACACTTTCCCTTAGTTTGGTAACTATTTTCTAATGGAATTTGAAATTCCATTGCCCTCCTTCCCTTCTTTGCTTTTCTTTTACTGATTACTGGGCTCCATTCATCACTGTTGTCCCCACACTCCTCTCTTGCTCTCTTTAAGGAATCATCCTTTATCGTATTTTGATTTTTGAAAACAGTGGTACGGGTTTTTTTAATCTCATCTAATTCGAAATGTAACATCTCATTTTGTTTACTTAAGTTCACAACTCATTGTTCTAAACATTCTATTTTGTTCTTTAACTCTATATTCTGAGTACACTGGGAACATTTTAAACCTTCAAATCCTAAGCTTGTCTCTAAACAAAAGTTGTGACACAGTATACAGGTCATAGCTATTTGCCCTGTGGATAGAGTAACTATCCCCTCATTAATATTCATTTCCTTACCCTGATGTTTAGACAAGTTAATAAACATAACTTAAATATGACTACAGGCAACAATCTTATACTAATCTTACAACTCCGGCCATAACAAAGTAATGGCGTCGATATCACTAATTACTATTTTGTTTCTGACACAGTATCCATGCTCATAAAAAATAGTCAGATCTATCCTCATATAAATTAAATCAGTTTATTACCCGGGTTTGTCTAGTTTACTTCTCTCGCTCTGGACAGCAAAAACTTCTGCCTATCACACCTGACACACTGACACGTGCGTCTTTGCACGTGATGTTGTGCGCTCGCCCCACTCACCGAGGAGCATGATAAAATAGTCTCCCAAGATCCAGAAGTGGTACAGAGGTCATGGGACCCAACTCATACCCAAACTTCAGGAAATTTAAAATAAAATCCTTCTTTAAGGCTGATTAAGCCAATAACTTGATGTTTTAGCCCTTAAGGTACAAAAGAACCTATTCTGTGCAAATCAAATGAGTTTTGTAGTCCTCGGAGCAAGCTGACATAAACTACAAAACTCCTCGTCCTGCTTTCTGATTCTGCAGGGCTCCAATGTAAACTCACATAAACGTTTTTTAAATCAGAAAGGTATATCAAGTGTATCAATCACATAGACACTTTTAGTAGGCCTTAACAGCACTCAAATAAGTGGGCTGTTCTTGAATGTGTATTAGATTTTTTGATAATTAGCAAACAAAAAGCAGAAAATTTATTTTTCTTTCATTTTGTCAGCAAACAAATGTAAATAACATTAAAATGAAAAATAATAGCATAGTACTGTGAACACAACGTTTCTTCAACACAGAAATATATATGAAAATAAGTGGTGTTTCATTTATAGATACCTTTTAGTTTTTTCATAATTAGTGAAAAACAGCAAAAAAGTCAGTTTTTATGTAGTTTTTCATCAAACAAATGTAAATAACTTAAAAACAAAATGATAGTATGGTACTTTGAGCACAAAAGTTGTTCAGCATAAAAGTATTTACAAAATGAGAGGTGTTTCATTTCTAGATTCCTTTTAAATTTTCCATCATCAGTAAAAAATGGCAGAAAATTCAATTTTTATTCGCTTTTTTGACTGACAAATGCTCCCTACAAAAGCAAGAAAAAAAGAATTGCATAAATGGAATATGTAATAGAAAACTAGTGTAATAAATTATTTATCTGCACTAGAGCAGTTTGACCTCGGACATCTCACTCATGGCTTATGCCATTCATGAGGTTACTCAAGGTCAAACTGCTCTTGTGCAGATAAATTATTTATTACACTTGCTTCCATTGCATATCGATCTTATTCATATATATATATATATATATATATATATATTAGAGGCACAAAACTCCATTTAATACATCAGTTAGGGTTGTTCCACAGTGACAAAAGCAAGGAAATTCAGTGTTAGGGTTGAAAGCCCCCCTTGGACCCCTCCAACCCACCCCCCAACTGGCATCAGGGTGCACATTGGTGTTGTCAGCACTAACTCTCTTACCATCACATGTGTAAAGAAGCTTAGGAATAGGAGAAAGGGGTAAGTGTTAGGACAGATGACACCAATGTGCTCCCCGATGCCGGTTGGAGGGGTGGGCTGGAGGGGTCCAAGGGGGGTTTTCAACCCTAACACTGAATTTCCTCACTTTTGTCACTGTGAAACAACCCTAACTGGTGCATTAAACAGAGTTTTTTGCCTCTAATTTCCCTTCTTTTTGAGAATGATGATGAGAAATAGTGAATGTAATGTGGCAGCAGGAGAGGGCCCCACGCTCCCGCCATGTGATGTCCTGTGACATAGTAACAGAAACAGCAATGCAAACAGAAGCACCAACAGGGGTGCACATGGTAACACAAACATAAATGGTAAAAGAAATGTTAATATAAACACAAGCGCAAAGTGATGCCGAAGCGAACAGTGACGCAAACGGACATTGAAGCATGTATGAAAATGCAAATGGTAATGTGAACAAACAGTGATGGCAGCAGTATTTTCAATGGAAATGTTAAGTGTCACAGCAAAAAGAATGCGAAAGGAAATGGAAACGAGAACGCAAGTGCACACATAAATGCAAACCGTAATGTGCACAGGCACGGTATCGCAATTGTAAATGCAAATGATAAAGTTAAAATGAAGAATAACACCAAAGGAAACAGAAAAGGAAATGGGAACAGAAGTGTGTA
The DNA here is from genome assembly GCA_016271365.2 of Neoceratodus forsteri. Taxonomy (NCBI): domain Eukaryota; kingdom Metazoa; phylum Chordata; order Ceratodontiformes; family Ceratodontidae; genus Neoceratodus; species Neoceratodus forsteri. The sequence continues at coordinate 632,159,739 of CM028132.1, forward strand.
TGGAAACACAAACGAAACACGCACAGGCACAGTACCACAATTGTAAACGCAAATGGTAACAGTAACAGCAAGAATAACAGCAAAGGAAACAGAAACGCAAAAGAAAACACAAGCACATATGGAAACGCAAACCGTAATATGCATGGGCACAGTAACGCAATTGCAAATGCAAATTGTAACAGTAACAGCAAGGAAGATGCAAAACGAAAGAGAAACGCAAACACAGATGAAAGGGCTGCCGGAAACGCAAATGGCAATGCGCACGGTGACGCAAACAAAAATGCAAACAGAAACAGTAGTGGAAATACAAATGGTAACAGTAACGAAAACACAAGCACAAATGACAACACAAAGGGTAACTCACACAGTGGCATACACAGGAACGGTTACACAAACAGGGACATAAACATAAGTGGAAACAGTAACTGTAACAGTAATGGAAGCACCTACCCTGTTTTTGCTGAACAGGTGCATAGAGAAACACAGTGTGTACAAAGAATGTATGCATTGTAATGGTCATCGGAGCTTAAAACGAGCATTGAAAGTATTTAATTGCTAATATCTCAGCAACTACACGACATAGAAAAAAAATTACAATTTCCCAGAAATCATGATTTTCCTGGCTAGGTTTTTGCTATTAAATAGCCCAAAGCGGTATGCAACTCACAACAAAAAATCTGTATCTCGCATCATTTTCAAGATACAATCCCCCGAAAGGCGCGGCGTACGCCACCATGTTAGTCTATGGGGGAAAAACGCCAAATTCTGAGTATCGTAAATTTGCATCTGTGCAATATTTTTTCACCAAACCACCAAAAAGCATATCTGTGAGATGTTGGCTGCATTCCCTTCAAATTACAGCTCAAAAACCAAACCGTTCTTTTGCAGCATGGTGGCAAAGGACTACTAGTCATTTTGACCATAGTCTGAAAAGTAGTGGTCGGATTTTTGCTAAAGCTCGCAAATGACGGTAAAAAGTGTCGCAGAGTGCTTACACTACTTTGTAACATTACTTTTTCAAGAAATTTGAAAAACATATTTCTAGGTCATTTAACCCCAAAATAAAGACATGCCTAGCATCCTCAGGGCTCGACTAGGTAAACGTAAAAAGAACTGTGTCCCTAGATGGTCCCAATTTTAAATGACAAGCATTTGTCTAATCACCAACTGAAAACAAAATGGCAGATTTGTGACACTACTAGGGCCATTTGTGACACTAAAAAGTACATTTGCCACACTGTCAAACCTTTTCTTAACTTTTCCCATTGACTTATAATGGGACTTGTTTTTTGAATAACTTTTGAACTGTTTAATATTTTTTCACGAAATCTTTGAAAGGCACATTGGGTTCCCCAGCCACACATTCCCTGATGTTTTCAGACTGGTCACACAAACAGTGGGACCTGTAGGCACAAGCAAAGAATTCACCAGAAACCGTAAATGCATGCGCAGATCACACTTAATAACTCTGCAGCCATATAGCTGAACAGTACAAAAGTTGGCAGATCCCAGGATGTGTGGTTCTTGATCATGCATTCCAAATTTCCGGCAAATCCGTTGAGCGGTGACAAAGTTATTAAGGTGCAAAGTTTGACCCTTTAACCTTAAAAGTGCTACTCAACCCTAACTATATATATATTAGAGGCAAAAAAATCCATTTAATGCATCAGTTAGGGTTGCTCCAGAGTGACAAAAGTGAGGAAATTCGATGTTAGGGTTGAAACCCCCTTTGCACCCTCCAGCCCACCCCCAACTGGAATGTGCGCGATTAATGAGTTTTTGCCTCTAAAATATATATATATATATATATAGTATATATATATATATATATATATATATATATATATATATATACTATATATATATATATGTGTGTATATTAGATATTAGAGGCAAAAAACCCCATTTAATGCATTAGTTAGGGTTGTTCCACAGCAACAAAAGTGAGGAAATTAAGGCCATGCAGCTACTAAGTGTGGTACGTTGTGTGCAGCTGCAATCAGGGATGTGTACGTTTGGTGTACATGGCCTCAGTTTTGCTGTTGATCTCCACTGAGCATGCAGTACCTGGTCAGGTGGGTGAGGATGTCTCGTAGTACATTTAGACAATTGTTTGTTATTTCTGTCACCTGCTGCTGGATGTCTGTCATTGGTGGTTTTTTTTTTTTTGAAATTTAAGTTTATTAGTTTCCAACAATACAACCAAACAGAAAAACAACAAAACAAAACCAAAACATAACAAACCCAACCCCCTTCCCCACTAAGCAAATACACAGCATATCAGGAAATGCTTAAAAGAAAAAAACACAACATGCATATCAGACAACCAAAATTCCAAGAAGTTCATAACCCCCCACACCCCTCCTCCCTCCTCCCAAGGGTGCACCAACAAGGACCAAAAGTGCCTGAAATCTGGATATCACAGCCTATCTACAGAGTAAATTAGCAATTTAAAACAATCTAGATTACATAAAAGAGAAAGGGAACAGGTCTAGAATCTACAGCAACACAAAAGAAAAACTAAAGATACTATATATGCTATATGAGGGCCAAGGGATCGGGTCACCAGACCTTACTATTGAGGCAAACATAAAGACTGGAGTTTACCCCATCTTTTATGAAACAGATCCATACGATCCTTATAGCTGGCAATCAAATTTTCTGATTGGAGATATGGATGTCTGTCATTGGTTGTGTTGACTTGGTCCTCCCCCATACTTGCATGTGTGTGTGTGTGTCTGTGTGTGTGTGGTGCTGGGGGGGGTGAATTCGGAGTTAGGGTTTTCAACCCTAACAGTGAATTTCCTCACTTTTGTCGCTGTGGAACAACCCTAACTAACACATTAAATGGAGTTTTTTGCCTCTAATTTCCCTTCTTTTTGAGAATGATAACTAGAAATAGTGAATGTAATGCAGCGGCGGGAGTGCGGGGCCCATCTTGTGACATAGTAACAGGAACAGCAATGCAAACAGAAGTGCTAACAGTGGTGCACATGGTAGCATGAGTCACGAATGAGAACAGAAGAGTACGTTGCACGTGTGACGGAAGTGTCTGCCATGTGATGTGTCACATAGTAACATGGTGCCTGCAAACGGAAATGTCAATGGACATGGTGGCGCAAAGTGAAACAGAAAGAGAAACAGTACTATCGATGCAAATGGCAAAAAATAACCGAAATGCAAGCGCAAATGAAAGCATCAAAGGATAATGCACATGGTGACGTAATCGTCAACGGTAAGTGAAACGGGCACGGAACCGCAAGCGGAAAGAGCAACAGTAACAGTAATGTAAGCACACAGGCTGGTTTTCCCCAAAAGCTGAATAGAGAAAGACAGTGAGTACAAAGAATGTATGCATAATAATGGGTATCGGAACAGAAAATGAGGACTTGGAATACTAAATAGGTTATATCTCAGGAACCATACGACATAGAAAAAAAATTTCAAAGTCATATGATTTATGATTGTCCTGGATAGTTTTGCACTTAGCCCCATTAGGGGCTAAGTATTTCTGAAAGTCCATATTTCACACCGTTTCTGAGAATCACAGGCCCTGAAAGCCTTGTGACGCCGTAATGTTATCCTATGGGAAAAGAAGTTCGAGCACCATAACTTTGCCTCCCTGTAATATTTTTTCACCAATCCATGGAAAGGCACATCTGTGGGCTGTTGGCTGTCTTCCCTCCAAATTTCAGGAAAAAAGATCGAACCATTATTTTGCAGCATGGTGTCAAAGGATTCCTGTAATGCGTCGGGTGCCATAATGTTATCCTATGGGAAAAAATGTCAACTTTGGAGTGCCGTAACTTTGCTGTCGTGTAATATTTTTTTCAATACAATACTGAAATACACATCTGTGAGATGTCAGCTGTGTTCCCTTCAAATTTCAGCCCAAAACTCCTAACCGTTCTTTTGCAGTGCAGTGCCAAAGAATTGCTGTCATTTTCCCACAGACTAGAAAACTACTGCCCAAATTGTGAAAGCTTTTGCAAAATTTGAGACACTTTCGTGAGCACGAAAGTACTTTGCGAAAGTACTTTTTCCAGAAATTTGAAAAACGTATTTCTGGGGTGTTTTACCCCAAAATAAAGACATGGCTAGCATCCTCAGGGTCCGACTAGGTGAATACAAAAATAATTAGGTTGCTAGAGGGTCCCAAATTTAAATACCAAGCATTTTTTTGATCACCAACTGAAAACAAAATGGCCAATTTGCGAAAGTAACAGGCCCATTTGCGAAAGTAAAAATGCATTTGCGAAAGTGTTGAACTTTTTGTTAACTTTTCCCATTGACTTATAATGGGAAATTGTTTTTGAATAACTTTTGAACCGTTTAATATTTTTCACCAAACCTTCAAAAGGCACATTGGGGACCCTGCGCATGTTCCCTGAAGATTTTCGGGCGGTCGCACAAACCGTCAACCTGTATGTGCTACCGTATATATATATATATATATATATATATATATATATATATATTATGTAGCATGGTAGTGCTACCATAGTTAGGGTTGAGGAGCCATTTCCATGTTAAACCCAAATTTTGCACCTTAATAATTTGCAACCGTTTAACAGATTTGCCTGAAATTTGGAATGCATGATCAAGACCCATATGCCTGGGGATCTGCCAAGTTTCGTACTGGTTGGATACACGGCTGTGGAGTTATTAAGCGTGATCTGCGCATGCGTTTACACTTTTTCTGGAATTCTGTGGTCGTGCCTACAGGTTGTACGGTTTGCGTGACTGGCCCAAAATCTTCAGGGAATGTGCAGCTGGGGTCCCCAATGTGCCTTTCGAAGATTTCGTGAAAAAATATTAAACAGTTCAAAAGTTATTCAAAAAACAATTTCCCATTATAAGTCAATGGGAAAAGTTAACAAAAAGTTTTACAATGTCACAAATGCATTTTTACTTTTGCAAATGGCTCTCTTACTTTTGCAAATCCACCATCTTGTTTTCAGTTAGTGATCAGAAAAATGCTTGCCATTTAAATTTGGGACCCTCTAGCAACCTAATTCTTTTTGTATTCACCTAGTCGGAGCCTGAGGATGCTAGCCATGTCTTTATTTTGGGGTAAAACTCCCCAGAAATATGTTTTTCAAATTTCTGGAAAAAGGACTTTCGCAAAGTACTTTTGTGCTCATGAAAGTGTAGCAAATTTTTGCGAAACCTTTCGCAAATTGCGACAGTACTTTTCTAGGCAGCTGGGAAATGACAGCAATTCTTTGGCACCCAGCTGCAAAAGAACAGTTGGGAGTTTTGGGCTGAAATTTGAGGAATGGCCGACATCTCACAGATGTGCTTTTCAGTGTTGTGTTGAAAAATATTACGCAGCGGAAAAGTTACAGCACTCCAAAGTTGACATTTTTCCCATAGGATAACATTACGGCAGCCAACGATTACAGGAATCCTTTGCCACCCTGCTGCAAAATAACGGTTTGGTCTTTTTCATGAAATTTGAGGAGAAGACAGCCAGCAGCCACAGATGTGCCTTTTAGTGGTTTGGTGAAAAGATATTACAGGGAGGCAAAGTTATGGCACTCTGAACTTCTCTTTTTTCCCCATAGGATAACATTACGGCGTTCGCCGCGCCTTTCAGGGCCCGTATCTCGGAAAAAGTGCGAGATACGGACTTTTCATCAGAAAAACACTTAGCCCCCCCAACAGGGGCTAAAATCAAAACTAGCCAGGAAAGTCATAAATCATATGACTTTTAAATTTTTTTTCTACGTCGTACGGTTCCTGAGATATACGCTATTTAGTATTCCAACTCCTCATTTTCTGCTCCGAGACCCATTATTATGCATACATTCTTTATACTCACTGTCTTTCTCTATGCAGTTTTTGGGTAAAACCAGCCTGTGTGCTTACATTACTGTTACCATTGCCCTTTCCGCTTGCGGTTCCGTACCCGTTTCACTTACTGTTGACGTCTACGCCACCATGTGCGTTATCCTTTGCATTTTCATTTGCACTTGCGTTTCTGTTATTTTTTGCCATTTGTGTCTACAGTACTGTTTCTCTTTCTGTTTTGCTTTGCAACATCATGCCCATTGACATTTCCATTTGCAGGCACCATGTTACTATGTGACAACACATCACATGCAGACCGTTCCCGTCTACGCCACTGTGTGCGTTACCCTTTCTGTTCTCATTCGTGCTTGCATTACCATGTGTGCCACTGTTAGCACTTCTGTTTGTGTTGCTGTTTCTGTTACTATGCCACAAGATATCATGTGGCGGGAGCACGGGACCTGTCCGCTGCCACATTACATTCACTATTTCTCATCATCATTCTCAAAGAAGGAAATTAGAGGCAAAAACTCTGTTTAATGCATAGTTAGGGACCCCAGTCCACCCTCAATCGGTATTGGGGTGCGATTGAGCCATCAGTCCTAACTCTCACCTCATTCTCCCTATACTTCTGCTGTTTTACACATGTGATGGGGTGAGAGTTAGGGCTGATGCCCCAATGCGTTTAATGCCAGTTAGGGTTATGGGGGTCCAAGGGGGTTTTCAACCCTAACACGGAATTTCCTCACTTTTGTCACTGTGGAACAAACCCTAACTAATGCATTAAACAGAGTTTTTGCCTCTAATATATATATATATATATATGATATACAATGAAGCTGTCAGAGAAATGATTTATCTACACAAGTGCTGTTTGACCTCGGGTAACCTCACGGGTGGCATAAGCCACGAGTGAGATGTCCGAGGTCAAACAGCACGAGGGTAGATAAATCATTTATCTGACAGCTCACCATTGTGTATTTCATTTATGCACTAGGGATGCTTTCTGTCCACGCAGGGACATTTGCTTTTGATTCTTTATCTTTGTTTTGCATACGTGTGTCAAAAAAGTGAACAAAAAATTGCATTTTCTGCTCTTTTTTGCTAATTATAAAAACATCTATAAGGTATCTATGAATGAGATACCGCTCATTTTGTAGATAATTCTATGCTGCACAACTTCCATGCTCACAGCACTATGCTATCTTTTATCATTTTAAAGTTATTTGCATTTAAATCTAGTTAGTGCTGGTACTGAGGCTGAACATTCTAAATGAGTTCTAGAGTGATTGTAACATATCTACTATGTATATAAATCTGTGATGATGCATCTACCATGTGTACATATGTAAAATTTTTAATTTATCTCATAGTAGCTCAGATTTGTCACATAGGATTTATATCCACGCCTATTGCATACATATATATATATATATATATATATATATTATATATACATACACACACACCATGGGGGTGAGACCAATTCTAGTGAAATAAACCATGTTATTTTCACTGGAGTGAAATAAATCCTGATGACATCAGCAGAGTTCAAATAAATACCATTTATACCTACTCTGCTGACATCACTCACCTGCATCTGAAAACACTAAGAAACACCCCTGTAATTTGCTGAGTTCTAAAACAGGCCCTACACTGAAATTAACAAAATTAAGATAGATAATGACAGTAAGTTGCAGCACTCCTTCTTAATGTAACAATCTCCAAATCTCTTGTGCTGTATTTCAAAACCCAAGTTTAGTACATTACTGAATCAAACAGATGATGCCTGAAATGTTTAAATAAATCTTAAACAGCCAAACATAAAGACACAAACCTGCCAAAAGAAATCATTACCACCTTCCTCATTGTCACAGAACAGAACCTTACTCAGGCAACCAATTATCAAAACACAGCACACCTAATCAAGACCCACAGATACACACCAACCAACAACAGCTCACTACAATAACCCATTCATAAAAGTTCACACACACACACACACACACACACACACACACACACACACACACTACCACAGCACCAGCATCATTTAAAGTGACATGATCCTCATAACAACAAACATACCTCTCTCTCTGAAATTGGTCTCATCTCCATGGTATAAATAGCACACATGATGGGCAGATCATGGAATATGGAAAATATTCTCACTCCTGCATCGTGAGCACTGTATATTTCACGAGTGCCTATATTCTATGCAAAAACTGATATTAATGCTTCATTTAGGGTTAAAGCAAAAAGTAGGAAATGAGACATTTAGGTTGAACCCCTAACCCCCACACCCCACCTGGTCCTCCACAGACTGAAAGATGCCGGTGTGTCATTGAGGTCATGAGGCCAAAATCTCACCCGTTCCATGTGTAAGCATGTTGACATGCTACAGTAAAGGAGAATGGGGTGAGATTTAGGCCTCACAACCCCAATGATGCACCCCGGCATCTATCAGTCTGTGGATGGTTGGGGTGGGGTGTGTGGGAGAGGTTAGGGTTCAACCCTAATGTCTCATGTCCAGACTTTTTTTACTTTAACCCTAAATGAAGCAGTTTTTTTTGCACAGAATATATATATATATATATATATATATATACATGTGTCAGCCACAATGAAGTGCAGGAACTTGCAGTAGTGACATGTCACTAAATCCTGCTTGACACATGGGCTTATTTTCCACTGACTTACAATGGCCCCTGCAATAAATTGCAGTATTCTGTGATATTTTGCAGCATTTCTGTGCTTCATCCTGGCCTGACACATTTTTTATGTGCTCCCACTAACTTGTAAACATGTGTGTTCCATCAACACCCTCCAAATTTCAATGTAAAAGACCAATCAGTGTCCGAGATATAGCATGCAAAACTTTCAGATTTTCATTCATCAGAGATGCAGAATTCCACACCTGTTAACATTTTACAGGCACAATGACTTAAAACTACATCCATAACAATAAGACTATGTACCCTATCAATTTCAAGCCACCAGCACAGTGCTAAACACTGTCCGCAACATGTAAATTGCATCACACAATATCTCTGCAAAAACATTTTTCTCAAACATGTAAACACTGTAATTCACATCTACAGCACATGTCGTAAACACCCTACAAATTTCAAGTAAAAAGACCAAACCATTTCCTAGATATATAATGTTAAAGATTAGTAAAATTGGCCTATCTAATGCATTATAAAATCTGCCCATCTTGTCCCTATCTCACGATCACAGATCGGGATCAAAGAATATCACGATCAAAGAATTTGCAGGTTCATGATCAAAGAATTTGCAGGCTCATGATCAAAGAATAGAAAGTGCTGAAAATCAAAATTTTGAGACAACTGCAGCAAACCACCACCATGGTTCGACAGTACGAATCCCCCCTGAGCAGAACCCACCCTCATTTGTCTTCCTATGCTACCCCTGGGCTGAGAAATTTGCATTTTTGAAAGGGCATTCTCACCCCTTGCTCGTGATGCAAGATCACGATCAAAGAATCTCACGATCAAAGAATTTGCATGCTCGCGATCAAAGAATTTACAGGCTCATGATCAAACAATAAAAAATGCTGAAAATCTAAATTTTGACACAAATGTGGCAAACCACCACTATGGTTTGACAGAACAAAGCCCCCTGAGCAGAACCCACCCTCATTTGTCTTCCTAGGCCACCCCTGAGCTGAGCAAAATCATTTTTCAAAGGGCCATCTCGTTCTGCTCTCACGATGCAAAATCACAATAAAGGAATCTCATGATCAAAGAATTTGCAGGCTCACAATCAAAGAAATTGCACGCTCATGATCAAAGAATAAAAAATGGTGAAACATGAGTTTTTTGGATGATTTAGATGAAACCACCATGATGCCTCAATAGAATGGAGCCCCCTTAATAAAACCCACCCTCATTTGCCTTCCTAGACCACCCCTGAGCTGAGAAAATTGTATTTTTAGGTTGCAACGCAAGATCACGATCAAAGAATCTCACAATCAAAGAATTTGCAGGCTCATGAACAAAGATTGTTAGCGAACCGCAATCAAAGAATTTAAAAGCCTATAACTCTATTTTTTGACCATTTTGGATGAAACCAAAATCATGGCTCAATAGATCAGAGCCCCCTGAGTAAAACCCATGTAAGTTTTACTTTCAGGAGTGACCCCTGAGCTGAGATATTTGTGTTTTTTACGATTGGAAATCTAAAAACAAGACGGCGGACCTCGCGATCAAAGAATTCTCTGGGACAAACATTCTTGAACTGTGAGGCTGCAAATTCCTTGACTGCCAGGTGGGATGAGATGGCCAGAAACTCATTCTTTGTTCGTAAAACATACATATAAATTTTCCCATTGACTTATAATGGGATCTTAAAAGTGGCATAACTTTTGAATGCCTTAATATTTTTTCACCAAATGAAAAGTAGCATGTTCAGCCACAAAAGCTATTTCAAACAAGCCATCTCACAGAGTGGCACGCCACATAACAGCCATGCAGGGCCACATACAAAATCCCAAAAGCTGCTTCCGAAAATGGATAATTTCACATTTGTCAGCGTTTTGGTGCGCAAAGACCATAAGTCTGACCAAAACAAAATTTGGAAAATCAAGAGATCTACTATGCCCCACTACGCAACCCAACTTTCAGGCAAATCTGTTGAATGGATCCAAAGTTATTAACATGCAAAATTTTTACTTTAACATAGAATTGACATCTCTTCCCTAAATATAGTGGTGCGACTGCTCTACTATAATATAGAATATCTACATATTTATCTGTTATTTGTAAATTCTGGAAGAATTTGTGAAAGAAGAACTAGACAAGCATGCCAGAAATGTAGGTCTTTAAGTCAGACTGGGAGGATCTGCTGAGGATCCAGGTCATGAGGGCACTGTAGGAGCAGCCCCCCCACCTCCCCAAAATGAAATCAGACTGGGAGGATCCACCGAGGGCCCAGGTCATGAGGGCACTATAGGAGCAGCCCTCCCCCCACCCTGAAACAAAATCAGACTGGGAGGGTCCTTCGAGGGTCCAGGTCGAGAGGGCACTGTAGGAGCAGCCCTCCCACCACCCCCAAAATGAAATCAGGTAAGGCGAACTGCACACCACGCTGGAAGAGAGCTGGTCCCTGCACTAGCTCTGTGTGGTGCCTTTTCTGAATTCAAATTGTGCTTACATTTTCTGTTGTCCCAACAGTGGAGGTAGTTTTTTTAATGCTGTTTTGCTATGTACTCTTGGGAATTTTAGCCATTTTAGACTGTGTACCTTAAGGAGATTCTATGAACTTTATTATATTGACAGAACTCTCTGCTTGGCACCTTAATTAGCAAGTCCTCCTAGCCTTGTTTAGCCATTTATTCAGTTCTGCTTATGTAACGCTTACTAGCCATTTGTGATTTAACCTTACTGTTACCTGAGTTTGTAAAATAACTGTGCCAGCTTGTTTCTCCTGGGAGGCTTCATTTTAAAGTAAATTAGTAATTCTTACTCTCCGTGGCTAGTGCATAACCTGCACCACAGATAGGAACCTCCTTAAAAAGGGCCGAAGTCTGTAAGCCTCACTTGGTCAGAATTTCACAAACAAAAATTAAAAAAAAATGAAAAATAAATTCCAGTTCTCTTGTGTTTGTGCTAAACCAGGTCCATGGACAGGTAACACTTTTATTCTGGGCTATAGTCTAACCAGTAAATTGCTAAACTAGCTCCTCAGTCAGGAATCACTTCTGGGCACAGTTTAAGTAAATTCTGGGCACAGTTCAAATCTCTTTTCTCTCCCCCTACCCAGCTGCCACCACCAACACTGTCAACACAGAGCACTACCATCTCCGATCCCTGCAAGGTAGCCGCTGCTTTCAACACCTACTTCTCTAGCTGTGCTGACTCACTCCTATCATCTCTCCAGCACCCATCCACTCCATGCCCCCCCACCGAGAGCACTCTTACTGACCATACAGTTTCTCCTTTTGCCCTGTATCCCTGGCTGAAGTACTCAAATCCCTATGATCTCTGAACCCTAAAAAAGGTAAATTCCCCATGGCCCTGGATGCCAAGATGTTGTATTTGTCCATTCCAGCCATAGCTGCCCCACTAGCCGATCTATTCAACCTCTCCTTCTCACTAGGCAAATTACCAAACAAATGGAAACAGGCTACCATCATACCCCTCCCAAAAGGGGGTGACCCCTCCTCCCGGGTAACTATCACCCCATCTCCCTACTCCAGATTCTGGCAAAACTACAGGAATGGCTTATCCTTGCCCAACTCTCTCCCTATCTGGACGCCTCCTCCTTCTTCACCCCATACCAATCTGGTTTTCGTAAATCACACTCAACTATCACTTCCCTGCTAAGAATCACTGATGACATACTCACCGGCATGGACAAAGGCCACATCACCTCTACCATCTTTATAGACTTAGCCAAGGCTTTCGACACCATCTCCCATACTCTGCTCCTTTCTAAACTAAAAGGTGCCAGTCTCTTCAAGATAGCCTCCAACTGGTTCCACGACTACCTGGTGGGTAGGCACCAGGCTGTAAAAATCACCTCACACATCTCTAACCCCCTACCAGTTACTGCCGGTGTCCCCCAAGGCTCAGTCTTGGGTCCACTGCTCTTCTCCATATTTTTAAATGACCTCCCATCAGCCTGTCATTACTCATCCATCCAAATGTATGTGGATGACACAGTCCAGGATGCCACGGGCCCTTCCACAAACGAGGTGGCTAATCTACTACAGTAGGATTGCAATGCCATCCAGGACTGTTTCTGGTCAAACCAACTATTCCTAAACCCTAAGAAAACTATGTCACTAACCTTCAGCTCACAGCAGACTCTCTTTCCAAGCCCCTTGCCCACCTTTCCAAACGCTGGACGGGACCCTCCTGGAAGCATGCACCAGTTTCAGATACTTAGGTGTCTGGCTCGATCAGCACCTAGATTTCACCATTCATATTGATTCCATCCATAAGAAACTACTCCCTAAACTCAGCGCCCTATATAGGAACAAAGGCTGCCTCCCCTCCCCAGCCATGAAAGCTCTTGTTCAAAAGATGATCCTCCCAATACTCGACTATGGCGACATAGTCTATGGTACTGCTCCCTTCTCCTCCTTAGCCAGACTTGACACACTTTTCCTCTCCTTCTGTAACTTTATCGTTGACTGCCCACAAACAACCCACTACTGTACCTTATACAGCTCCCTAGCCTGCCATCCCTCCAAGACCGCAGATTAACCCACGGTGCTAGGTCCGCAGCCAAATTTTGGTCCCATACCCTTCCCGCCTACCTGGCCTCTGTCCTCTCCCCACAACCTCCCCCTGCTTACTCCCTCAGAAGCATGGACCCCAGGATCCTCCACGACCACTTCATGTGCACAACCAAAGGGCAGGCAGTTTTCAAATTCCATATCCCCCAGCTTTGAAATGCCTTGCCAGCTGATATAAGACATTCACCCAACCCCCACCACCTCAATCTCCTACTCAGCACCTATTTCTCCTCCAGCTGCTCATGCTTTAGCTAGTTCCTATTATGTACTTGTATTTTGTGTTCTCAGTTGGGTTTCTGTGTAATTTTATCCACTTGTATTTTCCCCCTCCTCTGTTTCCTGTTTCTATCTGCCGAATGTTTGTATGGCAGGTGGCCCCCTCACTGTGATGTTTAACTACTGTAGCCTGTGATGTATTATTTTTCTTGGGACTTGTCCCCCAGGTCACAGCTGGAATCGAGCAACCCTGCTCAGTATGTCTTCCTGGTTAAACTCGTAAATAAATAAAATAAATTTCTTGTGCTAACTAATTACAAGAACTTTCGCAAATGACTCCTTGAGGCTTTATATAAGTATTCTACCTCTTTCTTCACAGACTGAGAGGATCCACAGAGGGTCCAGGTCGAGAGAGCACTGTAGCAGCAGCCCTCCCCCACCTCCAGAAATGAAAATCAGGTACGGTGAACTGGGCACCATGCTGGAAGAGATCTGGTCCCTGCACTAGCTAATCCCTGTAGTAACTTTGCAACTGCTCCCCACCCACCCCCAATACCCTCCCACCCTTAGCTGGTGTTACTTTTATTTAGGAGCCCCTCGCGTTATTTGAGCCTATCGCATGATGGTAGTGTTTTTCTCTAACTCCCTGGTTTCTCATCTGCACTTTATATTTTTTGACCACTAGAGGTCACCTTTATCTATTGAAATGTGCTTATCCTTCTCTGCTTTCAGTTTATTTCAGACATCCCTCTTACCTTCACCCTAAGCTCCTCTCCATCTTCTTGCCCACTCTCCTCCCTATTTGTCCCTTTGTTCTTACTCCTATCTTATCATGGACTCTAGGTCTATATACACTCCTCTCTCTTTAACATTTATGCTATTGGTGCTAATAGCTCTCACTAGTCCTGCAGAGATTACTTCACCTACCTCTGTATAGTCAATGGACAATTTCTGCTTTTCCAACCTCCTATCTGGCCCCATCCCTAATCCACCTCCTTCATCTGTGCTTAACTGCAAACACCTGGGGTTATTAATTAGATATATCCAGCTAAGGTTCTCTATCTCCCCTGGATGTGCTGCTCAGACTTATGTCATTGTGTCAATCTGGATATTCATCCTATCCCTTACTCTTGCTGGGGATGTTGAGAACAAACCAGGTCCTGCCCTGGCCACAAATTCCACCCAGTCTCACCCATTGCACTGTTGGCCCAGTCATCTGGCCTCACCTTTGCACATCTTAATACTAGGAGTCTCTTGGCCAATCTTCCTGACCTCAAGGCACGGATATGCACTAATAACCCTGATATCCTAACCATATCTGAAACATGGCTGAAGCATTCCATTACTGATTCCCAGTGTTCCCTCAAGGGATATAATTTGTTTTGGGCAGATCATTCTAGTGCCAAAAGAGACAGAGGCCTAGCACTTTACTGCAAGGTTCATCTGAACATCACTATAATACATGATCCCCCTCTCACCAACAGTGAGGTTCTCTATTCCCTCCTACTGCTCAGGGGCATCAAAAACTCCATGTTTTCTGCATATATATATATATATATATATTTATATATGTGTATGTGTGTATATATATATATATATATATATATATATATATATATATTTATTTATTTATTTGCACATCGGTTTACAATCTTTGAGCCAGAGGCTCATTTCCAAAGGTACCTCATCACATTGAGGACAGACAAAAGCAGATTTAGGTTACAGCATTAAAACCTACTCACTTAAAGTTACACAGAATGGTTTCATACATTTATACAATTTAGTAGCAATTACAATGATACAGATGAGCGCATGCTGATAATAACAGAGGCAATATGTAATGGGGGAGAAGTGGGGGGTGAAGTGGAGTGCCACCCAGTGGGCATTGTCAAGTGTGGAGAGATCGAGGCCAGATTTAGAGACAGGAGCAGCTGTGAGTGTTAAACAGTTGGCTCCAAAGGGCGGTTTTGAAGTTGGAGATTGTGGGGGCATTGTAGATGGGAGCAGGGAGAGAGTTAAACCATGATGGAGCTCTGTAGCAGAAGGACCTCTGACCATGGGTGGTCCTGGATCTGGGGACCAGTAGAGTGGTCTTGTTGGAGGTTCGGGTTGCGATAGTAGGTTGGGAGTGGCGGATGGAGGCTGTCACCCCAGGAGGGGATAGCCTGAGTAGAGTTTTTTTGTGAGGAGGCAGGTTTGATAAATGTAGCCGTTCATCTAGGTTAAGCAGTTTTGCCTCATCATAGTGTTGACAAGTATGTATGAGCCTGGGGGCAAAAGTAATCAGCCTGCAGGCCTTATTTAGGGTGAGGCAAATTTTGTTGAGGGCAGTAGTGTCAGCAGCACCATAGACTGGCAGGCCATAGTTGACAAGGGATAGTACTGAAGACGTAACTGCAAGTCGTAGGGCATCAGGGAGGAGGCAGTTTTTATATCAGTAGAGGATGCCAAGCCATGTATTAGTGGCAGATGCAAGGGCATCAATGTGGGTGTGGTAGGCGAGGGCTGAATCGAAAGTAACCCCAAAGTATTTTTAGGAGCAGACTTGTTCAAGTGGTTATTTGGTACTAGGGAGGATAGGGAGTGGGAAGTTGCAGGCTTTGTTTTGGGGGTGGGCAAAAAGCAGTGTTTTGGTTTTTTTTGAGATTAATGACAAGTCTATGCTCTTTAAACCAGGCTTCAGCATCATTGTAGTATTGTTGCAGGGTGTTCTGGAGGGAGATAGGATTGCGGTAAGTGGCAAAAATGACAGCATCATCTGCATACATAAGAATTTTGCCAGAGCATGTGCTGGGCAGGGTGTTTAGATAGAGTGAGAAGAGTAGGGGGCCCAGGATGGAGCTCTGGGGTACCCCTGAGTGGATGGGATGAGTTTTGGAGAGTGTCCCATTGACTTTTACACATTGGGAGTGAGTGGATAGATAGCTTGTACACCAGGCGAGAGGGCCAGCAGAGAAACAAGTGTGGCAAAGGGCATCCAGCAGAAGAGGGTGGGAGACAGTGTCAAAGGCCTTTGAGAGGTCAACAAACACTGCACCAGCTAGGGAGCTGGCATCCAGGGAGGAGTGTAGGAAATTGGAGAACTCAACTAGTGCAGTGCCAGTACTGTGACCTGCACAGAAACCGTGCTGCTCCGGGCATAAGACGTTATGCTTAGTCAGATATTCAGTTATTTGAATGGCCACCATTTTTTCTAGGGCTTTGGGGGGGTGGAGATTGGTCAGTAGTTCCAGGCAGAGGACCTGTCACCCCCTTTATGAATGGGTGTGACTATGGTTGTTTTCCATGCAGTGGGGAATTGCCCCAGACTGAGGGATCAGTTAAGTAGGCTGGTGAGTAGGGCAGGGACTTCATCCAGCACCAGCCGAAGGATACTGGAGTCCAGGGAGTCGCTGCCGGGACTATTGCTATTTAGTGCTTTAATTAGGAGAGGTCTGGCTTCCTGGGCAGATACCTTATGTAGGTGGAAGCTGGGGCTTTGGAGGACAGAGGGATGTAGGGTGTGGGAGGGTCAAAGAAATTACTGGGGAAGACAGAACTAAGGTCAGTAAAGGAGGTGTTAAGGCAGTTAGCTATGCAGGCAGGGTTGGTGGAGGTAGAGCCATCAATAGTGAGCTGGGATGGGGAGGGGAGCATGATTTCCCATTTAGTTGTTTAACATTGTCCCAGAAAGTCTGGGCACACCCCCAGAAGGAGGTGAGGGTGGCCTGGTAATGGTAGGCCTTGGCTTTATGGATGGCCCATATGCACCTGTTCCATGCAGCATTGTTGGTCTGTCTATCAGCCATCCAGCCCATTTCAGTGGCAAGATGCCAGAGGTTATCCCTATTTCTGATCATTTTGTAGTAGGACAGGGGTAACCCAGAGTGCATTACATTTTTTGGATTGAATTCTTGTGAGGGGTGCAAAGAGGTCACAGGCTTTATTAAAGATTTGGGAGAAAAAGGTGAGGGCAGTGTCTATGTCAGGTGCATGATGAGTGGGGGACCAATTCATCTGGACGAGAAATTGTTTGAGTTTTATCAGCCCACCAGGTCAGAGGTGCCTGCGGAGTGTGGTTAGGGCTGAGGGTTTGGGAGTGGAGGCTCCCCAAAAGAATTGGATAGGGGAGTAGTCACTTAGTGAGTCTGGTAGAACCTGGATGTTATGGATTTTGTTGGGGAAGGTTGGTGATAATTACGTCCAGAAGGGTACTGGTTCCTCTCTTTGGGTTTACTCTAGTGGGCTGGGAAATGAGTTGTGTCAGGTCTAGGGCAGTGAAAGATCTTGGGCAGTGGAAGAGAAGGCACTGAGCCAGTTCACGTTATGGTCCCCCACTAGGATTTGTTCTGCCTTGTGGTGGAGGGTGGCAAGATATTCTGTTAAAGATATCAGTGCTGGGTTCTGGTTCTTTGGAGGAACGTAGGCAGTGGTGAGATATAGAGGGCCCCTGGAGGGGTCAGGAGCAAGTTTGAGGGTAAGGGCCTGTTCTCCATTTACAAGAGCAGGGGCAGGGAGCACTTGTCTGATGAGTGTGTTCCTGGAATAGATTGCACAGCCACCCCCACATTTGCCTACTCGGTCCTCCCAGTATAGGGTATAGCCTGGGAGGGAGACAAAGGAGTCAAGGGTGAATTTGGACAGTCAGGTTTCAACCAGGGCTATGATGTCTTGTTGATGTAGCATGGCCCAGCACTGGAGGGCATCACATTTTTTCAGTAGGCTGCATATGTTCATGGAGGCTATGTGGAGACCAGTGGACCCAGCTGGTTGCTGGAGGGGGCAGGGCCTGGGTTTGGATGTATATTGAAGTTTGAAGTTTATTGTTCTAGGAATTAATACCTTTGAGCCAAGGCTCTTTTACAAAGGTTCCACATCATTAAGTACAAAAACATAGTAGACAGTGTTACAAACAATCAGTAAGCCGTTTAACAAGGCCACAACTTAAACAGTAACATTTATGTACAGAAAAGAAAAAGGAACTCAGAGGCAGTGTCAAGGGCAAGAAATAAGGATTGGAGAGCTTGAGAGGGAAGAGAGGGAGAAATAAGAAGTTTAGGAGCAGACAGAACCAGGTTAGTGGTACTCAGGTTGTCTTTGTCAAAGAGGAACCATGGTGGTTGAGTGAAACAAATGTAAGTGCACTCAGTGGGATGAGACTTTAGTCAAAGCAGTCACAGGAGCTGGAGGCTGTGAGGTGAGTGTAAAGTATGGATTTGAAAGCTCCCAATGTCATGGAGGATAGGGAGGGCAGGTTAAGGGCATTGTACCAGGTAGGGGCACGGTATGTAATAGATCTTTGTCCCTGAGCAGTCCGGCATCTAGGGACAAGGAAAGGTTGGGGTCAGATCTTCTGGTGGTATGAGTGCCATTGTTCAGGCAGAGCAGGTCCCAGATACATGGAGGAGTGAGTCCCAAGATTGATTTTTTTGCCATCACGCAGGTGAGATACATGAGGCAATCGGAAAGATGCAACCAACCGGTTTCTGTGTAGAGGTCACAAGTGTGGGTCCGTCTCTGTGCACCAGTGAGGAGTAGACAGGTTTTGTTTAGTGTTGTTGAGATGCGCTTTAGTGCAGTGGTAGTGGCTGAGCCATAGACAATTAGGCCATAGTCTATGATTGAGATGATGGAGCTTCGAACAGCAATCCTCAAGGCAGCTTGGTTGAAAAATTGACGGTTCTGGTACAAAATTCCAATGCGTTGGTGCACTGTTTTTGCAGTGTTATCGATATGGGCTGCAAAAGTAAGACATTTGTCAAAAATGATACCAAGGTATTTGAAGGTGTTCACTTGTTCTAGTGTATTTCCAAGAGAAGTTTTTTATGACGAGTGGAGTATGCTTATTTCTGTTTTGATGACTGGCGAAAAGCATGACTTTTGTTTTTTTTTGATTTAGGACCAGTTTGTGCTCAAGGAACCACTTTTCAACACATGAGAAAGCAAGCTGCAAGCTCTGTTGTAGTGGATTTGGATCCATATGGGAGGAGAGAATTACAGCGTCATCAGCATAGAGTACTATTTTTCAGGGCAGGATTTGGGAAGCAAGTTTAGAAATAGGCTGAAGAGGAGAGGACCTAAGATTGAGCCCTGGGGGACACCAGAGGGGACCGGGTTTGGAGTCAGAGAGAACCTCAGAGATTTTTACTGATTGAGAACCTTGTGCCACGTAACTTTTTACCCAGGCTCCAGGTCTCTCGGCTAGCCCAATGTTGAGCAGAAGAGAGATTAGAAGGCTATGGTGAACAGTGTCAAAGGCCTTTGTGAGGTCTATGAAAACAGCTCCGGTTAAATAACCCTTATCCAAGGCTTTGTGAGTTTCACTAGAGAAATCAAGTAGGGCCGTCGACGTACTGTGTCCTTTCCTAAATCCATGTTGCTGAATGCAGAGATGATCGTACTTTTGCGGGTAGTCTGATAGTTGATCTGCCACGATCCATTCAAGAGCTTTGGTGAGGGGCAGAAGTATAGATATGGGCCGATAGTTCCCTGGTGTGGATTTGTCACCCCCTTTATGCACTGTTGTGACTATAGCGGCATTCCAGGTATTGGGGAATTGACTTTGGCACAGGGAGAGGTTGAGAATTTTGGTGAGGGGGTGGATCACTTCTTCCAAGGTGAGGGACAGAAGTTTTAGATCAATCTATTACCCGATAGGAGTAGTAGGAAGACCAAGGCTCTGACCAGGGGGTGGTAGTATGTCAACCTCCGGGGGGGTCCACTGGGATGGTGAGGAGGCCATAGCGAAACAAGGAATGGGCAGGGTTTGAAGGGTCAGGAGGGAAAGTATGAGTAGCAACCATGGGGGGCCATGGTAGGCAACGGGAGGCCAACCAGGGGGTGGGTGCCGCAGGCCAGGGTACATGGTCAGTGTAGAGTGGGATCGGAGAGAGTCAGGGAGAGTTGTGGGTGCTGGTACAAGTGGGCCAGGGGAGATGTCTGGCTGATGGGATGTGGGTACTAGCATGTAAATGAGGGGGAGACATTTGAGTAGGAGGTGTACAAACATAGTGCCTAAGGTAGCAGCAGGGCAGAAAGGTTCAAATATCTTGGCTGCCCCTCAAAAAGTGTAGATACCACTTTGGAGTAGTGGTAGTGTCATGGACTGTGGTGGACAGGATACAAGGTTCGATACCCTGGCAGGTCAGTTGAAATAGGACCTGGGTGAGAGCGGGGATCCGGGTTCTGGGGGACTCAAAGCAAGTTGGGTTTGGGCCAAAATTCAGGGTAGAAATAGCGACTCCTAATGGTCACTGGGGGTTAGTGGCAGGCTGGGTGAGGGTTCGGTGGTAGGGCAGGGGGTCAATATGAAGGGCTAGCTAGGAGGCTGGGTGTATGGGTGAGGTGTGGGCAGAAGCAGAGATGAGAGTAGGGGAGAGAAGTAGCGTATTTAGGTAGAGGGGTTCCAGGAAGTAGGAGGAGGAGGAAATTCAGGTGGAGAGACAGAGGTGAATAGTCAGAGGGTCCCTCTAGTGGCTAGCAGGTATAACCTGCAAATGGAAAAGTGGGGACTTAGTAAAATGACAAACAGGAAGTGATGTCACAAGACAGCGCCTATATAGGTAGTGCCGAGCCAGGATGGGTGGGGGGTGCAGTGGGCGGCACAGTCAATGCGTGCAGTGCGTCGATGGGATAACTCCTCTCACAAGGGTGCTGCTTCTTGAGGTAGTTTAATTATCTCTTTTGGCACCCGCGTAGATTCTGCTTTAGGAGGGAGCTCTGTGTGTGGGCTGGGCTTGTTCGTAGCATCTGGTGTTAAGGTTGGAGAGGTTGGAAAAAGTTAAGACTTTTGAGGAAAGGAGGGGTGTGAATATATATATATATATATATATATATATATATATATATTATTACCTTGTTAGCTTATATAATAATTTATGATTTGTTTCAGAGTTTCAGAGGTGTGTGTGTGTGTGTGTGTATGTATATATATATATATATATATATATATATATATATATATATATATATATATATATATATATATATATATATATATATATACCTCCCAGAAACTCTAGGCAAGGGCTCAAGTAGTTCATGGAACATTTGCTATCAGTGACCGGTAAAAATGATATAATCTGCTTTGGGGACTTTAACCTTGACTGGGCCAGACTAACTCCTCCCTCCTATCTTCCTTGACAAGCAAGGCCAGTCTCTGTCAGCTTATTCAGGAACCCACTAGGATCTCCCACTGTGGTGCCTGCACCACTCTTTTAGACTGGATCCTGACAAATAGGATGGAGTTCTTCCCCTCAACCATTGTTCTCCCAGATACCATAAGTGATCATTACCCAGTTTACTGCATATGGGATACCTTCTTCCCCTCCTTCCCCTCAGAAGTCTTAACTTTTTCCAACCTCTCCAACATGGAAGCTTTCTTTCAGGATCTAAACCTAGTTAACTGGTCTCCCCTCTATTATACAGAAGAAAGAAACATTGCAATGAGCTATTTCAACTCTTCCCTACTCTCACTGCAAAATATACACATCCCAGTCACCAAGAGAAGGGTAAAAGGGAAAGTCACCAAATGTCTCAAGCATCCTCTGCTCCATCTTCTAAAGCATAGGGACAAACTTTGATCTACTTGGTGGTCCTCCTCCTTGCTAACAGACTTTGAAGCCTACAGAGCCATATGGAACACCTGCAAAAAGGAGATTCACCTGGCTAAAAGTACTTACTACAGGAATCTCCTTAGTTCCTCTGCCTCCAACCAGAAATGGTATTGGTCTCAAATCAATGAAATACTTAGGAACAATAAGCCTCTGACCCTGAAAGATATGTATATAAATGATGCCCCTGTAACCACCCACTCACCACTGCTAATTCCTTCAACTCCCTCTTTTCCACTTTACCTACCCCTACCTCCTCCTCGCTCCACAACACTCTACCTGCCTCATCTCCTGAACCCCTGCTCCTCCTACTCTTGATCTGGCTCCAGTCATGTACCATGATGTTCTAAACCTACTCAAAACTGTCCCTGCTAGTGGTAGTACAGGCCCTGATGGTATTCATCCTGAGATTCTTAGGCAGTTTGCTGCCTGGCTTGCAGTGCCCATAATCAGGCTCTTCAACCTCTCTATTTGCTCTGCCTCTGTCCCCATTGGTCTAGAAAATGGCTAGAACTATACCTGTTTTTAAGAAAGGGGATGCTAAACTCCTATTCAACTACTGCCCCATCTCACTTCTCCCCACACTCAGCAAGCTACTTGAGGAACTAGTCCATCATCAGGTCTCTGAGTACCTTCTTAATTTCAATCTTCAATCCCCAATTCAACATGGCTTTAGGGCTGGGCACAGCACAACCACGGCTGTGACCCAGTTTACTAGTGATGTCAAAGGTAACATGGATAAGGGCTTACACACAGTAGCTGTGTTCATTGATCTCTCTAAAGTATTCAACATGGTTCACCACCCACTTCTACTGACTAGGCTGCAAGCCCTAGGTGCCTCTGACTCTACCCTATCTTGGCTCGGTAGTTACCTGGATAACCGCTCTCAGGCTGCTCCTTCTGTAAGGTTTTCTCCTCCCCCATCCCTATCCCTGTGGTGTTTCACAAGGTTCTATACTTGGTCCACTACTCTTTTCTGTCTTCCTAAACAGTATCACTTGTCCTTCTCCTCACAGTAGCATACTCATGTATGCTAATGACCTAGTGCTTTATTATTCTTCCAAGTTTATTGTCGACTTAAACCAAAATCTTTCACATGACTTTCAGTCCCTTCAGTCCTGGTTTTCAGCTAACCATGAAATCCTTAACATACAGTAGGTAAGACTCAGGCCAGGCTTTTTGGGTTCTCTAAAAAAGTGCCCTCTGAGTCCCCTAAGCTCCTTGTCCACTGCCATGATGGTACTACTGTCACTAACACCTCAACTTTCAAATACATCGGGGTTACACTTGACCCAGCTCTGGATTTCTTGGTGCATGTCAATGAGGTTTGTCATTCAGTCAATGCAAAAATTGGCGCAGCCTATCGAGTGCGCTACTCACTCACTCACCTCGACAGGCAGGATATAAGTAGCAAGAGGCATTCTACTCCCTCAACTCCTTTATACCTCCCAGTTCTGAACCATGCCAATGCTCACATGCTCTGTAAGGGGGCATTTCTTATAACAACATCTGTAGGTTCACCTTATCAGCACCTTGCCTAACCCATCACTGCCTACTCTATTCTGTCTTAAACTGGTTGTCTCCCAAAGACCTCCAGTCATACACTCTAGGGTTCCTCATTGACTCCCTTACTAGAACACCTCATCCGGCCTCTCTGGGTGATACAGTATGCTTACCCGGGTCTCTCACTCCCGCTCCCTTAGGTCCTCTCCATCCCAATGCTCACTGTTTGGCCCTGTGCTACCAAAATGGGAGAACAGGCTTTCTCCTATTTTGCTCCTAGGTTCTGGAACTCGCTCCCCCCTCATGTTAAAAACTCCTCCTCCCACCTTTCTTTTAAGCGTTCACTGTTCTCTCACCTCTATGCTCTAGGATACTGCTACTACATGTAACTGGGGAGTCACCACCTAGTCATCATGCTATTAGCTGTAAATGTCTAACTTACATTACTGTGTCTTTTTTATGTGTTTCCTTTTTCCACCCAGCTGGGCTAGATGACTGATATGAGCATGCTCCGCCTCAAGCCTATCCTACTTCTGAATTGTTATATTATTGTTTACCACTATCTGTGCTTTGTATTAATGTCCATGAGCTCAACCTCTAATGTATTGCAACCCTGACTGTAATTATTATACCTAAGTTGTTGTTTTTGCACTGTACTGTTGTCATTTCTGTATTCTCAATTTTGTACTCTCCCAGGTCATGCCTGAAAATAGGCAGGATTGTTGCCTAGCGCACTTACCCAGTTACCAAAAGCTAATAAACAAATAAACAACACAACATTGCTTTTAGCCAACTAGATCCTGTCAAACTAATCTTTTTAATTTTTGTGAGCCAATATGTAAGGCATTGGACCAGGGAATACCCGTTGATGTGTTATACTTAGACTATGCCAAGGCCTTTGCTATGGTCTCACACATGAAATTAATAGAGATGTTAATTGATTTACATTTTGGTTTAAATATTGTGAAAAAGATTACATCATGGTTGGACCATAGAACATAGAGTGTCAACATATGTGTCCATTGCTCTGAGTGGGGTTTGGTGACTAGCTGTGTGCCACATGGGTTTGTGCTGGGATCATCACTGTGTAACATCTTCATCTCCACTATTCAATCATCACCAGCTCATGGATCTGCATATTTGCAGATGACACAAAGTTGGGTGCCATAGTGGATAATGTGGCATCTATCCAAAGACTGCAGGATCATTTGGGAAAAATTGAAAAACTGTGTAAATTACTAGAAATTAACATTTAATGTAGGCAAGTACAAGGTGATACACTTTGGTAAAAGAAACAGAATGGCAAAATATTACTGACGTGGGCTTGAACTTGAGTCCTTGACAAAGAAAACAATGTGGGTACATAATTAATAATTTACTGTTTGGATTGGACAGCACACAAAAGAGGTGGTAAGGACAGGTAACAGAATGAGCTCATAAGGTAGCTAG
This sequence comes from Neoceratodus forsteri, assembly GCA_016271365.2. Classification (NCBI taxonomy): domain Eukaryota; kingdom Metazoa; phylum Chordata; order Ceratodontiformes; family Ceratodontidae; genus Neoceratodus; species Neoceratodus forsteri. The sequence continues at coordinate 632,184,555 of CM028132.1, forward strand.
AAGAATGTCTTAGGGAAAGGACCCAACAAGTCCTAGTATTAAATACTCTTTCAGAGGAGGCTGCAGTTGCCAGGTGGATCCTCCAGGGCTCCATATTGAGCCCAGTACTCTTGTATTTTTATTAGCGACTTACACCATGTTCAGAGTAGCATTATCAAATTAAATGATGATACAAAATTATGTTTGGAAGTGGTTAGTGAGGTCATAATTCAAATACTACATCAGGATCTACAGAACATCGAGATTTGGGTTAAGTCTAATAAAATGCAGTTCAATGTGGACAAGTGCTCTATCATCCATCTAGATTCAGTGAGGAGTTTTAAGAAGGGATGGGATAGATTCATGGGCATGGAGTAAGTAGGGAGAGAATTGACCAGGGTGGTTAACTCAGGAAGGGATAATTTGAGGGGAGGGATGGAAAGGGAAAAGTGGGCAGCAGCAGTTGTCTGAACTGTGAGCTGCGTTTTCAAGCAGACACATTAAACCATGAGGCCTAAATCTGCTGGCACTGTGGTAAGTTTGTATCTAGGGAAATAAAACCATATAAGGAATTATTAAACTGGATCACCATCAAACCTGTTGATCTGATAATGATCTATATGCTATTATCAACAACAAACTTTCTCAAGGAGATCATTACAGAAAAATCATTTTAATAGCCAGCAGAATTATCAGGTTCATCCGAAATGCCTTTGTAACTACGTGTGAAACTTGTTTTATACCTTGTACAAAACATATGTTAGGCCACACCTCAGTTACGATGCTTCATTCTGGGTTCCACACTTCCAAAAAGATAGGAAGCTAATAGACAATATTCATAGAAGGGTTACTAGACTAGTGCCAAAGTTGAGAAATTTACATACCCGAACAGACTACCTGTATTACACCTATATGATCTGCAAACCAGAAGAGACAGAGGTGATCTCCTGATGTTATTTAACATCTTCCACGATCCAGACTTGGCAACATTACCCTGGGTCCAAAACCTGCTTATTTAAGGTCCCACAACAAACAATTACATATCCAATGGGCATTTACTAATAAAATAAATAATTTCTTTACAATTAGGGCATATCAGTTATGAAACACACTACCCCAGAATTTGGTAGATATTACAGATTTTCACAAATTAAAAATAGAACTTGATAAATACCTATTTGGCAATGGAGATTAATCTCCCCCACATGGTGTGGGGAGGGAGTCATGATGGGCCTCTTGTCTCTTTCTTCCTTATAATAAACAATAATACTGAGTAAAATGCTTGGATACGTTCTGAAATGCATCAAAAGCAATGATAAAAATATCATCATACCTTTGTATGGTGCCCTTCTGAGACCCCATCTGGACTATTGTGTTCAGTTTTGGGTACCCAATAACATTCAAGATATTGACTGTTGAAGGGTGTGCAGAGAAGAAGAAACAAAAGGGTTGCCAGAGTATCAGACTTGCCATATGGGGATAGGCTGAATGAGCTGGGTTTATTCTCTCTTGAATACAGGAGACTAAGGGATGAGCTTTGCCTGGTTTACAAAGCTTTTAAAAAGTAAGACCTGTGAGAATGTAAAGGTCTTAGTAGAAATATACTGAGTAGAGAAACAAGAGCTCATAATTATCAACTAAGGGGAACATTTTATAGAAGTTTTAGAAGAGGTTCCTGGATAAATCAGACAGTGGTAGGCATATGGAATGGCTTTCCAGAGGAGATGTTGAAAAGTGAAACTATGGAGCTGTTCAAAACAGTTTTGGATAACCTTTTTCATAAAAAGCATACCCTTTGTAAAATGCAGAGTCACACATGGCTAGTGCATATATATATATATATATATATATTCTTTGCAAAAAAACTTCATTAATGCATCAGTTAGGGTTGATAGTACACCGACAAAAGTTTGGAAATTTGGTGTTAGGGTTACCAACCCCTACCACCCCATCACCATCCCCCACCCTCCTCACACCAACAGGTGTTGGGATGTGCATTGGGGTTGTCGGCCAAACTCTCACCCTGTTCCATGTGTAAACAAGCTGAGGTGGTGCAGTACAGAAGAATGGGGTGAGAGTTAGGCCCTGACAACCAAAATGCACACCCTGATGCCTGTTGGTGTGAGGAGGGTGGTGGACTGGGGATGGAGTGGTAGGGATTGGTAACCATAAAGCTGAAGTTCCAAACTTTTGTCAGTGTACTAGCAATCCTAACTGATGCATTAATGACGTTTTTTGCAATGAATTCCCTTCTTTTGTAACTGGTATGCGGAATGCACGTTTGTAATGCAGTCATTTTTAGGATTTTTGCAGCACATTTTTAACATGGGCTTTTTGGGACCCCACCTCATTAACACAGCACTGTCATTTTGTTAATCAGGCCCAAAAGGTGATTCTGTGCACTGACTGTGAAATCACCTTTTGGGACTGAGTAACAAAATAACAGTGAATGTATTCATGAGGTAGGGTCCCAAGAACCCCACGTCAAAGACTTGGGGCCAAAATTCCTAAAATTGACTGAGATATCAACATTAATTGAACCCACCCCCATAGGCTCCCATTATATACTTACCTTGATTTCTCAGTTCGCAATTTGACTTTGAAGAGTGCAGATGTGTCCCTGGTCCAAAGAAGATCACTGATTCCAACCTCTGCAGGGTAAATATGGGTGAGGGGTGCCAGCAGGTGGGTGCAGCAGAGGAGGTGGGGATTGGGGACGGGGGACTGGGGAGATGATGAAGGACCATTTTCTTCTTTGTAGGGTTTGAAAAAAAATACATCATGGGATGGTTTTCTTCATTTACAAATTAAATTTATTTAAAAAAAACATTTGGTACACTGGTGTGGGCTCCCAGTGTGCCATACTAGTGGGGGATGGGGGGAACACTATGTGACTCGAGGACTGAGCACCCAGATGTCAGGATAAAAATAATGGGCTTTGAGGAGAGGGCATCTGACACCAGGAAGAGGGACATCCCAGTGTTGGAAACATATCATATTAATAAATTAGCACACTGGGGTGGACTCCCAGTGTGCCACATGAGTTGTCTGAAGGGGGGATGCATGCTGCCAACAGTGGGATTGTGCATCTCTGCCAGCAAAGAAAGTTGATTTGGGGGAGGGACATCCGATGTCAGGAGTGGACATCCCAGTGTTGGGGAAAAAGAAAAGTAAAAATAACAATCTGGGCACACTGGGGTGTGCCATATAAGTGTTTGGAGGGTGGGGGGAGGCATACTGGCATGGGGATTGGGATCCCCATTGCAAGTGACTGCATAAGTTCGATGCAGAATCCTGCATCACAAATTTCAATACAGGATTCTGTATCGAATTTAAAAGACATTGGGGGATGGTTTTCTTTATTTACTGCCCCTTGGTAAACACTGTCAGTTGTGTTTTCCTATCTGGGTCTCAGGAGAAAACTGACACTGGGGGCATCAGATTATCAATATGACCCCCAGAAATAACATTTTCATAACCCTAATTTTTGGAACTTGCAGAAGAAGTGGGTATCACACTTTCACAAAAGTGTCACACTTTCACGAAAGTGCCGGATCCATTTCTTCCACAATTTCTGACAGTACCGGGGAACCAATTATGAAAATGGCATTTTGGGGGGTCAGATTGAAAATCTGATGCCCCAGTGTGTTCTTCAGCACCAGATTAGACAATCATAACTGACAGTGTTTATATAGAGGCAGTAGTTATTGAATTCTGGCCATTTTTGTCTGCCTCTAACTGAAAGCAATATGGTGGCAGCTCGTAACCAAATTGACATAGCTCAAGAGCTTTTAGAAGCAAAATTGCTTTCACTAAAGCTTTTAAAAGCTTTCGAGCTGAACACATATTTTTTCCCGTAGGCTATAATGGGAAAATTTGAACGTTCATAACTTTTTGAACAGATTAATATGTTTTCACCAAATCTTCAAAATGCACTTCCTTGACCCAGTCCCCATATACTCTGAAAAGTTCAGACCAACTGGGCAAACCATTCAGGCAGTAGAGGTAAGCAAAGAATTCTAAAAAAGTTGAGGATTTTTCATACTTTACAAGGCTCTGTAGATCTGCAACCAAAAATCTGACTGCAACACAAATTTTCAGATCCAGAGATTTATCACACTACACTGTGCATTCAAAACATCAAGCAGATTGGATAAATGGTTGCAAAGTTATTAAAGTGCAAAATTTGGGGTTTAACATAGAAGTGGCTGCACAACCCTAACTATATATATATATATATATATATATATATATATATATTAATTGCAAACAACTCCGTTAATGCATCAGTTAGGGTTAATAGCACAGTGACAAAAGTTTGGAAATGTGATGTTAGGGTTCAAAACCCTAACTCCGCATTCCTCCCACACACACACACACACACACACACACACACACACACCCTCATTTGCAAGCAGGGGAAGGGCCAAGACAACACAATCAATCAGAGACAACCAGCATCAGTTAACAGAAGTAACATACAACTCTCTAACTATACTATAAGACACATCCATCATAATGGTTCAACAATATGTATGAGTTCTGCTGCCATATGATTGCCTTGGGAGTAGACATGCATGCCGGGCAACCATGGGTGATGGCCCACAGTAAGCATTTTTGTGTTACAAACATCAATAACAAGATTTAAGCAGATGCCTATATTTCAATAGTTAAATAATGAAACACACAATATGTTATCTACAGATAGCTGTATTGGAAATTTGAGTTTGGATAACTCTACCAACAGTCATTGGATGTTTGCATTTTTTTTCTGATAGAATGAGTCAGTCCTAATAACAAATGGTAGTAATAATAAAAGTAATGTTTTGTAGTATATTTCATAAGTAACATGTAAAAGCAACAGTTGTGACATCCAAAGCTTACCATAACATGCTGCTAATGAGTTTTTCCAAGTAAAGCATCAGTATAACTATATGTTATGGTGGTAGTTTCTTGCCTGAGCAATATTTGAAAAGTACTACATATGTGTCAGCTCTATGTTTCCTGTTACCTCATGCCCATGTGGTAGCAGCGATACTTGCATCAAGCCAATTGTTGAATTATGACACATAAAAAATCAATATTTTGAAAATGTGTACAGACTAAGTTTCATTGTATGAAGAAGATATGCCAGCAATAATGTGTCATACTGTGCTAGCAGTATAGAGTTGATCATACTGTATTTGTTTTTTCATTACATAGCGTTATGTGAAATGAGTACTGTGTAGTGATTATTGTGCTTACAGATGTGACTGACTCATATAGTGTCTTACAATCTTGCACGTGTCTTGCATGTGTGTGTGGGGGTGGGGGAATGTGGAGTTAGGGTTTTGAACCCTAGCATCACATTTCCAAACTTCTGTCGATGTGCTATTAACTGTAACTGATGCATTAACGGAGTTTTTTGCAATACATTTCCCTTCTTTTTGAGAAAGTATAATGTAACAGGTATGTGTTAGTTGGAGTACAGGTCCTCCACACCCTACACTCCCTTCACATTGCCCATTAGTTTCATAATGGTATGCATTTATTAGAGTGTGGGCCCTCTGGGCCCTGTGCTCCCACTTACACATAATTACAGAGCCACATAGCAGCCCTATAGGGAAAGTAACTCTTGTAACACTAATATGCCAATATCTCAGCAACTATAGCAGCTATGAAAAAAATCAAGTGTCATTGTAATCATGACAGCATAACCTCCACGTAACATAAATCAACCTAATGTGTATCTTGGATTGTTTACAAGATATAGGCACTGAACAGCACTGAAAAGGCACCCTTGGAATCCATGAAAAACATTTTTGCCAATATCTCTGTAACCATAGCAAGTAGGAAAAAAATTCCACCGCTGGTGCAATCTATGATTTCTAAACTTGTTTCAATAGATTAGTTCACTTAAAAGTGATCTAATCTGCAGGCAGTGAAAACTCTGTATCTTGCTCCATTTTCAAGATACGTTCTCCAAAAGGCATCACAGATAGAGCAATGTTATCCTATGGGAAATTTCTGAACTTCAGAATATGGCACCTTTGGGCCCTTTGAATGTTTTGGCACAAAACCACAAAAAGGCACATCTGTGGGACCAGGGCTTGTCACTTGGCACATTTACGCCCAAAAGCCCCAACCATTTTGTTGCAGGAGGATGGCAAACATTTGCAGTTTTTTGGAGCAAAGTTCTTTCACAAATTGAGAAAGTTTCACAAAAAAACAGCACACAACTTTTGCATTTGCGAAAGTGTCATGGATATTTTTCCCATGATTTGCGAAAGTAGTGGGGCTCTGAGTTTTAAAACAGCATTTCTGGGTGGTTTTACCCCCAATAAAGATGGGGCTGGAGTCCTCAGTACCCGAGTAGGTAAACCCAACAGTTAGTGTTTACCTAGAGAGTCTCAAATTTAAAAGCCAGGCATTTTTCTCTCTTGCTAACTGAAAACAAGTTGGTGGCAGCACAAAAATTAAAAGAGTCATTTGAAAAAGGAAAATTGTACTTGCAACAGTTTCATGAGACACATATTTTTTCCCCATTGACTAAAATGGAAAATTTGTTTTTTGAATAACTTTTGAATTATTTAATATTTTTCCACCAAATCTTCAAAAGGCACATCGGTGTCCCAGACCGCATCTTCCCTGAAGATTTCAGACCAAATGGATAAATCATTATAGCTGTGGGCACAAGCAAAGAAATGAGCAAAAAGTCATTTTTTTGGCATTCTGCAGCTCCACAACTGTACATTCGATCATAACACAACTTGTCAGATCTAGAGACCTATGGTACCACACTGCACAAGCAAAATTTCAGGCAAATCCGTCATACAGTGGCAAAGTTATTAAGGTGCACAATTTGAGGTTTAACATTAAAGTGCTTTCTCAACCCTAACTACCGTGGCACTATAATATATGAGTCAGTGCATGAAAAGGGGCTGCCAAATTATGACATTGGTGATATTTTTTAAAATGCCTCACTTATCAATGTTTTTTGTTTGTTTTTTATGCTGGTATTTACCTAATGAATATTTATTATATTGTGGGATAAATCACTCTCCATGTTTAGAGAACAAACATTTTAAAAAATGCACATGTAGCAGGGATATAAAACTGGAAACGTGCATGTAACAAGGGATACAAAAGTCTGGATGTGGATGTAATCGGGGACATAAATTCTGGATATTAATGTAACTGGGGACATAAAACTCTAAAAGTACATGCATAGCTTATTAGTTCCAAACAAAGAAACAATGTCCCCACCAAAAGAAATCAACAAACATCAGGCCACATGGTGTGTGTCTTTGTTTGGAAGCCTGCAGTGGTGTGTAGGCCTCAAGCAGACCATTTGGAACCCAAAAGTGAATCTTTAGGATTCCAAATGGTCCAATCAAGGCTGACAGACCACAGCAGGCTTCCAAACAAAGCCCCAGGCCATGCAGCATGCCCCCTCCCCAAACAACAAAGGAAATGCAGCATAATTTAAAATACATTTTGAGCCACAAACATGTAGAAACATACTGTTTGCTATAACTTGTACTGAGTCAGATCCCCAAAATACCAGGCCACATGTTGTGTGCCTTTGTTTGGCAGCCTGCTGTTGTGTGTAGACCTCAATCAGACCATTTGGTTTCCAAGTGGTCTGATCAAGACTGAAACACCACGGCAGGCTTCCAAACAAAGGCCCAGGCCATGCAGCATGCCCCCTTCCACCCCAACAACAAAAGACACACTAACCCTGCCGAAGACCTGGCATCAGGCAACTATGCAGTGGATCAGGTCCCAAAAGCAAAAAAGCGAAAAAAGAAACTTGACATGCTATTCAGACTTTAAACAAAAATGACTGACAAAAGCCATGCAGCCTTGTGGAGGTCAGGACCATGGACCTGGAGCATGTGCCCAATGCAGAAAATGTACCAGAGCATTTCTAATGTGCATCATTTAACTGCTACAATCTGTAGTCCAAGCCATACACCCTAACACATACTATGATGTTGGCCAAACAAATGACCACTTTGTGGGCTGTGTTCATGGACATCAACATTAACCATGTCCCCCAGGTTGAAATGGCACCAAGCACATAATACTGTGCACCGAATGAATTAAGCTTCCCTGAGCAAGCACACTTTTTGGCTCCATGAGCAAGCACACTTTTGGCCCCCACCTCCTTTACATCTGGGTGAAAAATAAATAAATCAGGCCACATATAAAGATTGAAGTCACTGTGGCTGTGCTCACTCCCTACTTTGGGTCTGGGTTCTTCAGGTGCATGTTGTCAGGGAAAGATTTCAGGGCGTTCATTTAGTGAACAGATGTTACTGCACTGCATGCATTTCTGGCCCAATGTTTACTGCTCCAAATACACCAAATTATTAAAGGGTACTGGCCCCCCTCACAAAATCAGCAACCACACAAAGAGCAAACAGTGCTTTCTGCCCTAACCAATTGCCGAGCCTGCCAAAAAACAAGATCCTGAACTGGAACCTAACATCCTAAACAGGATCTAAAGTTCTAAACAGGAGCAAAAAAAAAAGAAAAGAAAACTTAAATGTCCCTGCTCCCATACAGTGGCCACGGTGAAAGAAAGAAGACATGTGGCTTTCCCGGTGATGAAGGTAATCCACCACGTAACTCTCTGGATGAAGGATCGCCATGTAACCGAAGCTCTGCAGGGGACAAAATAATCCTCCGCTAATGCTGGCTGGGAAAGAAAGGGGCTTGTGACTACAGGAATGCTTGTTTTAAAGCATCCACAAGTCCAGTCCACTTTTAGCAACTTCACTGGAACACGCTGGTACGAGAGGCTGCTCACTCATTCCTCCCAAGACTCGTATGAACATCCCGGTGGTTGGACATAAGGAGGTCATCTGTGTTAACTGATGATATCATGAGCATGGTGTGGGAAAGGGAGGAACTCTGAGAGGAGTGTGGGTTCTGGAAGAAATGAAACAAGGCTGCCAGACAGCAAAATTTAATAAAAAAACAGTAATTGTCAGTTTAAAGGGGGAGATGTGAATGTAACATAGTTGGACATAATGAGTTACATTCAAGTCCAAATGTTTGGGGCTACCATGGGGGTTGGGGTGGTTGCTGCAGCATACAAAAAATGCTTGTAAAATAAAACCAGGAGACCAGACTATGTATAACAACTGTTTATTCAGGGTCACATCACAATTCAGTCACAGTAAACACAGTTTTGTGCAACCTCCTTTACAATGTCACAAAATTGGCAAGCAAAATGGTGGATTTTGTCCAGAAAAAGTGAAGTTTCCATGACACACCAAGCATGTATTACCATCATTTATTTTTATTTATTAGCTTTCATGGGGCATAATAACATAATACATCACCCACTACAGAGCAGCAATTTTCCTGTGTTTGTCATGTTTAGGAAGTTGGACAGTCCAGTGGTAGCCCCTTTTCATGCAGTGGCTCATATATCAGGGTTTGCATTGGGGTCATTGTGCCTAACTCTCACTCCATTCTCCTATACTGCACCAACTCGGCTTCTTTACACATGGAATGGGGTGAGAATTAGGCCAACAACCCCAACTAACACCCTGATACCTGCTGGTGTTTGGAGGGTGGGGTGGTAGGGGTGGTAATCCTAACACCGCATTTCCATGCTTTTATCGCAGTGTTATGAACCTTAACTTATGCATTAATGGAGATTTTTGCCATGAAAAAATATATATATACTATATATATATATATATATTTGCTAAAAACTTTGTTAATGCATCAGTTAGGGTGAATACCACAGCGACAAAATCTGGGCAGTTTCACGTTAGGGTTAGCAACCCTACTACCCCCCCCCACCCTCCACAGACCAACATGTGTTGGGGTGTGCCTTGGGGTCACCAGACTTAACAAACCCTCACCCCATTCCATGTGTAAACAAGATGAGATGGCATTGTATAGGAGAATGGGGTGAGAGTTAGGCTTGACAACCCCAAGGCACACCCCAATGCATGTTGATCTGTGGAGGGTGGGGAGTGGTGGGAGTGGAGTGGTAGGGTTGGTAATCCTAATGTGGAATTTCCCATCTTTTGTCATTGTTATATTCACCCTAACTGATGCATTAACACTTTTTTTGCAAAGAATCTCCCTTCTTTTTCAGATAGTATAATTGTAGCCTCATTTTACTTTAGGAGCGCAGGGTCCTTCATACCCTACACTCCCATCCCTCCATCCTGATAGTACAACAGTGTCCATATGTCATGAGATAGTACAATTGTATCCATATGTCACGGTGGGAGTGCGGGGTCCTTCGAACCCTGTACTTCTATTCCTTTGTCCACATAATACAAAAGTGTCCCTATATCATGGTGTTCGCTCCATGCAGATAGTGCAACAGTGCCCATATGTCATAGTGTGACTGGTCGATCCTATGGGCCCTGTAATTTTATCCATCCTCCCAGAAACTATAACAATATTTCTGTGCTTGAGAGAGTCCTTCACAATTAGTATAGTCCTGAAATATTTCCCCTTGCAAGTTGGTGCTCAGTTTAAACGTACTTGAAATGTCAAGTTTCACAAAGAAACCTCTGTAATGCAAACCAAGTTGTTATCTAAAAGAAAACACAAAATCAAACTGAGTTGTCACTAGTAGGCAGTCACCTAATTTACAGTTCAGATTAGCAAAGATTCATTACTTCACCCCTCAAAACTCACAAGTCGCAAAATGCTGTCTGGCAGGTAATTGTCACTGTAATTGGATTACAGTAATTGCCATCACTGGAACTGACTGCTAATTGTTTTGCTGCACCTGTAGTTATCACTATTAGTAACACATTAGTAAAGCATTTCTGCAGGCATACCTGTTCAGCATTTGTTTCTGGATAGTAAGAACATTACTTTAAGCATTAGCATCTTCAGTATTTGTTGATTTCAGTAAATGTTGATTTTCTTAGATGAGCAGGCACTGACAGTGCATTGTTTTGTTACAGGTGTCCTGGAGTGAATTGAGTTCAGAACATTCACCCATAGCTAAGACTGAGAGAACAGCACATTTCCTTTGTTTTTGTTTTTTTTGGCTTCCACTTTTAATTACTGTACTGCTAAATAAAGATCATGTTAAATAATGTATGCGGTTGCATTATTTTAGTGCATTCTTATTACCAGTGAATATAGCGACATTTTTTTATCAGCAAATATTTTGTATTCTACAGTACATTTTTAGCCACAGTGTCATAGTGTGGAATAGCGGCATATCACACAATAAAAACAGACATCACACATATAAATCTTTTCTATAATGTAGTAGAAAAGCAGTATAACTCACACAAGCTTGTAAAACTTGTTTTTTGAAGAGTCGCTTGGTCACCATGTATACAACATACGCCTGTGGCAGATAAGTAAACATTCTTTTTTCAAAACACATTTGCAATGATTTGCAGCAGTGCTGCTGGCAATATGCAGAACAAACATTACTAGAACTACTTGGAATGTTGACTACTTGAGGGATCATGCTCTGCAGCACCTGATAGACTTCCCAAATTTTGCAACAAGTGTTTCATCTCAATCACAGTGTCAGAACTGTCAATCAAATTAGAGTGATTTTTGCATTTCAAGTGTCACTAAGCACAGTTCACCTGACCTCATCCTACACTGTAGCAATATATCTTTTAGGACCTGCATCTGCACTCTTTGTTCTTGAAGCAAGGCCGAGAGCACTTGACTGATAGAATCCAAACTGGTAGTAATGGTAGAGGCAATATTGTCTAGTTTTTTTAAAATAGCACAGTCTAAGTTGTTGGTTTTATGCTGTCTTTCTGTCCTTTCTTCTGCTACTGGGTTGTCTTGTCCAATGTGCATGTCCTTGTGCTGGTGTGCCTCCTCTTTGTCCTCTGCTTCCATACTCTCCAAATCTACTATTATATCAAGAGTGTTTTTTTGTTAAGTGTTTCTCATTAACAGAACTATGTGGCTCATCTTACTCAAGTACTCTTTTTTAAGGTTGATTTTCTGAAGCAGAACACTGATCTTCTGTACTACTCCTCTGTTCAGAATCTGCAGTAAACAAAATAGTAAGTTATTATTGCAGCATACTATGACCAAATGGTAGTGTAAGCTGTATTCATTCACTAGTACTTACCTGCCTCAATCTGTTCTGTAGTGCTACAGATATTTATCTCCTCTGATTCTGCACTGTTCTCCCCATTAGTGTCATCACTGTGTTCCTCCATCAACGCTGGGCATCGTGTTCTTAATGGAAGCCCCTGAATGTGCTCAAAAATACAATAGTATGTCATGTTAAGTACATGCTTGTGTGTGTGTCTGTGTGTGTCTCTGTGGAAGCTACTGTGTCTGTATCTGTTCATGTGTCTGTCAGTCATATTTGCTGTGTTTCTGCTGTCAATTTGTGTACTCACTGTAGTATACTTAGTGCCATAATAATGTGTGCCAAGAGATGGTTTCCCAGCCAAGTCCCAGAGCTGTTGTACCATGGCAAACCATGAAAAGGTACTAGCTACTCACTTTCTCTGTAAGCAATTTGAAAGATTTCTGCCTTATCTGTTTCCATTTCTTCTTGCAGGAAATATCATCTCTTTTGATATTATATTTAGTTTGTAGCTTGCAGGTGCCTGCTTCCCACATATCAGTAAGTGGTTGGTTTGAAGCTCTCATAACAATGTGTGGGTTGTCAAGTTCCTGTAGTGCTTCCACTAAATGATGAATTTCACCTTCTTGCTACTGTGTCTTCATTATTCTGTGAAATAAAAGTAAAATTATCTCCATAGTATAGCAATACTGTGGAAGACTTGCATTTAACATTCTCCTTCATCAATGACATTGATATAGCAAAAGCAAGAATCAAACCGTGGACCACAGTACCATTTATACCATTTATAAGGTGAATTGCAGCATTCCACCACTGCACCAGCATGAGATCTCCATAACAGTGCACATTATTAGGTACCTTTATGTACATAAACTACTGAAAAGAGAGGAAAAAATAAAGGAAAATCACAGTGCAAATGAGAATTTGAACAACCTTTATTTTAAGATTGGATATGACAACGAGTCTTCAAACAATCAGTTCTCTGATAATGAGCTATTTGTAATTTTATATAGTACTTGTCATGTAAGCACAATGTCCACAATGAAAGACACAAGCTCCAAATGTGCTTCAAACTGTGAGCAACAGCAGTACAACATTGAATTGGTACACAGTCATATGACAAAATGTATTACACGTTTACTTCATGCCATGGTAATGTGCAACACATTTTCAAAAAAATGAAGATGTTAAAAGTTATAATGCAAGCAAGCAACAAGCTGCAGAAATATTTAACACTATTCCAAAAGTAAAGCTTATTTGCAAAGAAACATTTTTTTTAAGAATAACAGTGAGTCATCACAACATAGTTTAATTAAAGATGATGCTGAAAATGGGACAGTATCACTTCTCAAATAATGTCAATGGCCTCTCAATGCACATGCCAACGGTAAAATGACACGTCTACCCTTGCAGTTCTCTGCATCAAAACTATTAAATCAGGGAACTATTGTTATGATGCACAATAGTAATAAATACTGGAACTGCAGTGTAGCATGTAAGTAGTTGCTTATAGTCATTCATTGGCCTGCGTTGCCATGGGTTCTTCATCTGGAAACTTCATCACAGAGATGACATCTTGCAAGCTGGTGGTCAACCGGGTAAGCTCAGAGGACATGTCATACAAGACTGACTGGTTTTGAAACTGAAGAGCAACTCTTGAGTGTTCACCTTGACTGTGGATGCACATTTCCTGCAACATTCTTGTGAGAGTATGAATGATGGACTGAAATCCATCTTTTAAGATTTGTTTAATGTCCTGCAGAGTGTTTTTCATTTCAAGATCTGTTTCTGTTTCAGTAAAAAAGAAAGATAAAAAAAGACAGATAGAAGTAACAGTATTGTCCCAAACACATTCAAGCATGACTACATCACAAGAAACAATAGATAGCATGTGAGGTGTGATAGTCAGTACTGTTTTATTCACCAGTTGATTCTGCAGAGTTATAGCACATCACTTCTGTTTGTATCTATTTAACAGCAGAAGTAGAGTTGGTGGTGTACTCAGATCCAACCACATTGGTAGTGTCCACTGGCACATGCACCTCTTCTTCTCTTACTTGTTCTTTCAAGGTGAACGCATCTTCCCCATAGGTCATACTTCTCTCTGCCACCAAAAGAAGTAAGAAACAGTAAGTTGCTTAATAAAAGAAAAACATCACACCCATATGCATATGTATTAACTGTGCATGTCCCCCAAATACATAGCTATGTTCCTCTATACCTTCTCCCTCATCCTCACTGGATCTTTGTTCCTCACCCCCAGATACATATGTATCATTGTCTATGTCTTGTTCATCATGTTCACTGGTTGTTTCTTCACTGGAGGTAGTACTTGATATCTCATCATCCATCTCATCTCTCTGCTGCATCTGTGATTTTTCCTGAGCTTGTATTACCCCTACATCTCTGAAGTGCTCTGGAACACAGCCACAAGAACAGTACTTGATTAGTAGGGTTCTATGTCATAACAGTGACCATTGAAAGGCGATTGCCATCATGGCAAAGTCACAGCACTGAAAATCAGTTTCAGCACTATGACTCCTCAGCGCATAGCAAAACAGCGCCAGGGACTTACATTTTTTTTTTTAAATTAAGCCTTATTGATTTTATAGAGTACACCATATCACAGGTTTACATCAGAACTGTCATTGAGTCACTTAACAGTCTTCCTTGTACACCAAAGTTATAAGTGTAAAATGTAGTAGAAAAAAGAAAACATCCCTGTAACCCTATACCCTTGACGTTTTGGGATGGGCAATATGGAGGAGGATATCATCCACATAAACAGAAAGGACCAACTCTTGTTGTAGCACCGGGCAGCCCTGGATATATGGGGGTCATTTGATATTAAGGAGGAGAGCCTCTAAATATAGGTTGAACAAAAAGGGAGAAAGGGGACAACCTTGTCTAGTGCCAGTAAAAAGGTGGAACAGTGAGGAAAAGATACCATTACAATAGATCTTAGCCGAAGGAGATCTATATACTGTCTGGATCCACCAAATAAAAGAGGTTGGGAAATCCATTCTGGCAAGCGTTGCCCATAGAAAGTCCCAATTGACTCTGTCAAACACTTTTTCAGCGTCTAGGGAAATTAGAGCCATTGGAATATGCGATGTTTGAGCTGCTTGAGAGATATGAGAGAGGGTTCTAAAGTGGTCAGCAGAGGAGTGGCCTTGTACAAACCCTACTTGCTCTGGACTCAGAAGGTAAATCCAAATCTTTTTAATCCTCTCGGCTAAGATCTTGGTTAGAATCTTAATATAGCAATTTAAAAGAGCGATTGTGTGGTAGCTTGTAGGATCTTTGGGTGGTTTATCTGACTTGAGGATTAGCACAATCGTGACTTCTAGTAATGTAGGATCTATGGTATCAGCCTCAAACATATACTCATAAAGCCTGAGGAGGAGAGGGACTAGTTCCTTACTAAAGGTTTTGTAAAAATTAGATGGGTATCCATCGGGACCAGATTATTTATCATGAGCTAGAGAGGCGATCGCCACCTCTACTTAGAGCAGAGTGATGGGAGAGGTGAGGGTCGTTTTATGGTGTGAGTGGAGGCGAGGAATATTGAGGTCCTCTAAGTAGGTTGAGATGTCCAAAAGGGACATTGGGCAAGGGTGTCTGCTGTAGAGCTTATTATAGAATTCTTCGAAGATCTGGGTAATCTCTCTGGGTGTTGTTTTGACTATGCCCTCTGGTGTTTGTAGCATTGGGATCAGTCTCTAGCTCTCTGTTTTTTGCGGTCTGAGAGCCAGTAGTCTGCCGGCCTTTTCACCTTGGTCGATATATTTGGATTGGGTTTTTAAAATAGTGTATTCTGCTTTTTCTTTTAGCAAGTCCTCGTATTCATTCTTTAGTTTTAGCAGAGATTCTAATGAGTCAAAAGGGGAGGAAGGGGATTGTGAGTGCTCTAGTTATTTAATTTTGGTTAGCAGTGAGGCTTCCTGAGCCTCCCTGCATTTCTTCCTCAGTGAGGCAATTTTAATTAACTCTCCCCTAAGGTAGCATTTCAGGGAGCACCATATTGAATCTTCTCTCGGGGTAGAATCTTTATTGAATTCCATAAAGTTAGAGATTAGGTCTTTGATATGAGAAACAGTCTAATTATCCTTGAGGAGTTGGGTGTTTAATTTCCAGATAATATCCCGCTGAAAATTAGGATCTGGGGAGATCCTTACCCAGACTGTTGAATGGTCTGATAACACTATCGGCTCAATACCTGATTGGAGGAGGCTGGGAAGAAGTGAATTACTGATCAGAATGTAGTCTAGTCTAGACCATGAGTTATGTACCTGAGAGAAGAAGGAAAAGGACCAGAGTGAGGGGTTAGTAAGCCGCCAGGGGTTGCATAATCCCAAAAGTTGCATGAAGTCCAGTAAGGCTTTTTGGGCTGGGGTTGCGGGTTTTATTGGCATGTAGGTTCTTTCAAAAGCCTGACTTGGTGGGACGTTCCAGTCCCCTCCTTGTATTAACTGTGAAGGTAGAAGATTACCAATCCTATCAGCTAGAGTCATGAAGAACTCTGGGTTCTCTCCCTCTGGGCCGTAAACAGAACCTAGCACAATACTACAGTTATTGAGACAACCTTTGACCAGTATGAACCTGCCCTCTGGGTCCATTAGTTTCTCTTCTGCCAGAAAAGAGACGTGGTTCTTAATTAAAATGGCCACCCCTTTGCTTGCTACTGTTCCACTCACAGAAAATACTTGAGAAAAACCAGACCTATGTAACAAGATTGATTCATTATTTGCCAAATGGGTTTCTTGAAGCATGAGAACGTCAATCCTAAGTAAATCACCGTGTTTAAAAACTTGATGCCTCTTAGTTTTGTCTCTGAGCCCCCGTGCATTCCAAGTAGCTATCTTAATCGACGCTATAGCCATTCTTGAACTATTATACTGAGAAAATGAGAATTATTATACATTCAAGATGAGAAATGATTATGGCACGCTCTAGAACCCCTTTTAAGCCAGCCCACTCTACACAGAAAAAGGTTCCAAAACCCCTGATATACAAGTACTGCCAGGAAAATGTTAGTAATCTTGATCCGTGATTGGAAAACTAGGTCCTGAATCCAGAAACAACCCTCCCCATCCCCCCAAAAAGAAAAGAAACCCATCCACCTATATACATAGTAGTTCCAAGTTTGGACAAGTGTAACCCAGATAAGACAACAATAAGCACCTGGAACTAAAACCCTAATGGCGAATCTCAGGAGCTTCGTATAACAATACCCTTCTGGTAAGATAATTCTATGAGAATTGAGGGATAGTCTGCTGGACTGTGTCACCCAACAACCTGTAAAGCTGACCCCCGTAGGATTCCCCTGTGGATCGCTATTCCCCCCCTTTATTAGCTCGTGAGGCAGCTTCCTATGTGCATATCCCACCCCTGGGCTCCCCCTCCCACCCTCTCTCTTCGTTAGTAGCTTGAAAACCATTCCCTCTAGTGGCCAAGGAAAGTGGCCCTGTAGGATATCAGGTCCAGTGGCTAATAATCAACCTAAACGTGGGGGTTACATCTCTCACCGTCTTTATGCTGTTGAAAACAGACCGCTTACCATGCCATGTGTTCAGACTCTAATAGCAAGTCCATTCCCAAATGTGGGTGGAGAGCAAGGAAATTTAAACCCACCATCAGGTTAGATGAATGATTATCCCATCCCTGCCGGAATGCACTGGGTGGCATAATTTATTGCAGGACCAAAGTCGGTCTGTGGCAAAATTGGCGAGCCACAATTGAGACCCTGCACAAAGGTTCCAGGGCAGTCCCTGGGAAAGCCAAGGTGCTTGCGGCCTTCAGAAAGTGAGATAGACAAGCCTCCTACCCACTACCAGGCCACTCGGCCCTACTTTTAACATCAAGAGCAAACAGGTAATAAACAAGAAGTTATCTATTTTTTAACAAAAGGGCAGCAGTCCCGATGTGACTACTTGTCAGAAAAGTACTTAGTTCAACCAACTTTAAATAGGTTTGGAAGCCTAGAGGCTAAGTCCTTGGTAGCTTGATCAGGAGATTCGTAGGTGACCGATGATCCATCGATTGTAACTCTTAAGTTGTCTGGATACAACATCCTGAACCGGATACCTGCCGCAATTAGTTTGTGGGCAATTGGGTGAAAGGCTGTTCTTTTCTGTCTAGTCTCGATC
Source organism: Neoceratodus forsteri (assembly GCA_016271365.2). Taxonomy (NCBI): domain Eukaryota; kingdom Metazoa; phylum Chordata; order Ceratodontiformes; family Ceratodontidae; genus Neoceratodus; species Neoceratodus forsteri. The sequence continues at coordinate 632,202,729 of CM028132.1, forward strand.
GGAAGGTCTTGTTCGATTCTAATCTTGGATGGCCCCCAGGTTATGGATTGTAGCTCTCTAGCTTTACTGAGGACATGCTGTTTTTCTATAAAACTTAAGAACTTGATGATGATAGGACGAGGAGGGGAATCAGGTGGGGGTTTCGGCCTCAGAGATCGGTGGGCTCTTTCAATGTGGTATTGAGGATTCAGTGGTGAAGGCCCCACGACCTTGTGAAGGAACTTCTGGAGAAACATAATAGTGTCTGAGCCCTCTTCTGCCTCAGGTAACCCAATAATGAGGAGGTTATTCCTCCTACTTTGCCTTTCTAAGTCCTCCATTTTAAGTTGGAGCTTTCGGATATGCTGTTTCAGTAGGGTGATTTCTGGGTCGATTTTGTCTCTCCATCTCTCTTGAGAAGTAATTCTAGCCTCCAAGTCGATCACTCTGCTGTTTAAGGTGGTGAGGTCTCCTTTAATCGATTTGAGCTCAGAGGTTATGTTTTCCAATGCCTCTCGAAAGGGTGATAATTCTTGGAGGAATCACTCCTTGAATAGAGGGACTACTGGGGGGTTGGCACTGCCCACCTTATTCAGGTTCCTGGTGCCCTGGTTCCTCGCTTTCTTTGAGAGCTTTTCAGGCATGTTCGGGTGGAGTATGCAGAATCGCGGCCTGCTTCATCTCTGCCTCCATTGCCACGATGAAGCTTTGCGATACCGAGATACATGGATAAAATCGATAGGCAGAGGTTAAAAGATCCCCATCCACTGCTATTATGCACTTTAGAGGGCTAAAACTGAGTTTAGAATGATTTATAACAGATGGATGGTAGGAGCCCAGGGTAGGTGCAGCTTTCAGGCAGCTTGCATCACGTGACCTCGGACTTACATTTTTAATGTTTTATGTGGGGGGTTCTGCTACCCACCACCCCATGGGGCTTCACACCCCTCACCACCCTACTTAAGGATTGTCAACTCCAGGGGGGGTCCATGTCGGGGGGGTGTAAAATGTTAAAAAAAATTGGTCTGATCACAACAAAAATGTACCTGAGCCTGGACCCGATCCCAGCACCCTGTCCGCCCAGACCATGAACCCACCCACCATGCCACTGATCAAGCTCAGTAGCCCACTGTGGCACCACCCCTCAAAACCCCTCCCATCCCTCGCTGAGCATGCTCAACTCCCACCCCATGTGTGCATATGTTTAGCAACATCCAGTCGCTACAAACATGAATCCACCCCATTCATTCTCTCTACCTTGTTGGTAGCCCCCATGACATGCACCGTAATTGAGTCACTGTTTTGCCACTCACTCAAATGCAGTCACACATGTTACGGGCTACCATTATTAGACAGATAATATCAATAGACTGTCATGTGTTAGTAGTAAATTTTTTGGGGTGATTGTTTACACAATTTCTGCTTTTTTATACTAACTCACATAGAATCTTTCACCCATTTGTGGTTTGCCAGCATTTTTTCAACAGTACAGGAAACCATTTTTTCTGGGCCTTTGGAACACTGTCAGTACCTTTTATCAGGAAGAATAATTGATACAGTAGCTTCCTTTTTCTGTAATATTGCTGCAGATTTTCATTCAGTTTATGTTTGTCAGACAAATAGGCACTAACACCCTTCCACACGTCTGTGGGGGGTTGATTTGTCCCTGTCATTATCAAGCATGGATCAGCAACAGATTTCACAGCCTCCAAAAGAAAGGAATCTCATGCTACTTCCATGCCTTCATGTCTGGTTTTAAAAGAAGACAAATATAATGCCCTCATGTTGAGAAAGTTCATATGTAATGATGTTACTAATGTACCCCATGACAAGAAACCACAGACCCCAGATGTCTACCCTGTACAAGAAAATCAATCTTCATTATCCATATCAGTACTTCCTAAGCAGAACTCAGCACAGTACTGTTGTGTGTCCAGAGCCCTCTTCAAAACAAGACTCATGACTGTAACAGTGCTCCTTACTCACCTTGATATGGGCAAACATGAAATAGTGACACAGTAACAGAGTAAACATTGCAATTACCTGAACATGTGCACACGCATCAGTTTCTATGAGACAGCACCAGAAAACCAAAGGCAAACTGTGGCCACCAGTACCCCAGGTACACCCACACATGTTCATCATGATTGTCATAGTTATGTTCATGTAACTTAACCCACCACAACAGAGTGGCACAGGACACCACAGTACACCTGCTAACAATATATACAATAATGTAGCCCACAAGTAGCTGAAGTCCACATCCACCAGAGAACAAACACCACAAAGCTAATGATGGACCTCAGTCACCCAACCTGTCATTTCACTGCTCATGCGTAACCCCCAATAGTAGCAATACTTCACTATATTTTAATTGCACAAAGGTAGAAGACTTCAACAGTATGACTGTGTTGACTACATACATCCAGCCACCCATTCCCTGTAGCATACCCATAATAGAAGGTGACATCATCACCATCATCATTATCATTAGTATCAGAGTAATTATTTTGACAATTCAAAGCACACAACACAGAGGACACATCATCACAGGTACTGTGGCAGCAGTATGTTCAATGACGTGGGTGCCAAGCAACAATAGACACCAGCCACTTATCCTGTAACCCACAACAGTACCACAATCAAACCATGTAATGTACTGTTTTATGACAAAAACATTTATGTGCTGTTGAAAGCAGTAGTACAGTGTAGTACAATCAGCACTGCATACATCGAATGGTTCACCTTCCTGTATGTATGCTCCCTGCAAACATCCACAAAACAAAAGTAGCAATTCATTTGCAGGACCATGTAGTAAATGTTGCCTCCCCATTCCACCCAAGGTAAGAATACAAAGCATTTGTGTCACTCTCCCGCTACACTCACCACCAAACCAAAAACACAGCCATTTGCAAGGGGAAGCACTTCTGGAAATTCCATAGTCACTCCCTACCCTAAAAATATGGAGCAGTAGTTCCAAAAGTGGACCTACCTGTAAATGATGAGGCACAGTAAAGTGCTGTGGAACTACTTTCCTGTGTCAGTGGAAAAACACACTGTCAAAATTGCTGCAACATGACCCCACAGATAACTTCTCACACTCTGTTTCACTTTTCAGTTTTTTTTACTGTACTATGCTCAGTTATTTTTTCTGTAACTCTTTAGCCACTGAACACATGTACCACCTAATCTCTGTGCTTCCAATGGCTCATCCACAACACCCTCTCCAGCATCCTCGATGTCAGTTCCGGTCCTCATGGGTCATGGCCACAGTCTCTCACTGCAGACGTGGTATCCCCAAGTCACAACCATGGCCCCACATCATACAATACAGTGTGTAAACAACACACATCCCCAGTACACCGTTGGAAATCCTGACCAAAAAAAATGAAAAATAAAATGTACACTGTGATCGAACCCTGCATCCTGCTGGCTCCACAACACCCGTCCATTCCACTGAGCCACTGAGACTGTGTAGTGAAGGGCAGCACTCCACGATTATGTGTCTGATTTGCAACTGGAGCAGTTGTGAAAGCCACATTTTCACACGCTGTCAGTTTTTCAAAAATCATACTTTCACAATGCAGTTATTTTTTTATGACCTTGCTACTGCAACAAACGGTGCTTGTGAAGTACAGATTTTTGCACACTACCCACCAGCAGCATCCTCTGCAGCAACCTCGAAATCACTTTAGGTCCTCATGGGTCATGGCCATAGTCTCTCACTGCAGACGTGGTCCCCCCAAGTCACAACCACTGGCCCAACAGCACACAATACAGTGTGCAAACAACACCCTCCCTGTACGGCATTAAAAATCCTGACCAAAAAAAAATTTACACTGCAATTGAACCATGCTGACTCCACTACACCCATCCATTCCACTGAGCCACTGAGGCTGTGTAGTGAAGGGCAGTACTCCATGATTATGTGTCCAATTTGCAACTAGAACAGTTGCAAAAGCCACATTTTCACACGTTGTTAAATTTTCAAAAATCATACTTTTGCAATACACAAGTATTTCTTATGACCTTGCTACTGCAACAAATGGTGCTTGTCAACTACAGATTTTCTCACCTTACCCACATTTCTGTACAAATATGCATTCTCTCAAAAATTGGAAATGCTTGCGAAAGTAAAATTTTTGCAAACTTACCCACATTTGTGAAAGACATTTTCGTACCCTAACAGTTTCATGTTCGAAAACAGTGCTTGCGAATTACAGATTTTTGTACCATACCCAGATAGCCATACAAATATACATTCTTTTGAAAATTGAAAATGCTGGTGAAAGTAAAATTTTTGCACATGTACCCAGTTCAAAAATGGCGCTTGCAAACTTGCAAAGTACAGATTTTCACACCATACCCAGGTATCCAAACAAATAAATATTCTTTTGAAAATTGAAAATGCTTGCAAAAGTAAACTTTTCACATATTTACCCACATTTGCGAAAATTTTACTTTCATACAAAACACTTAACTTTTCCCATTGGAAACAATGGGAAATGCCACACTTTGATAACTTTTGAAAGGATTAATATTTTTTCACCAATCCTTCAAAAGGTACATATGTGACCCAAGGGCTTTCTACCCTGAAAATTCAGCCCACCACATAAAGCAATTTCTGTGATCTCGGATGACAAAGAAATGTCAAAATATCCTGATTCTTCTGTTTTTACAACACTTTACATCTCAGAAACCACTAGACAGATTCCCACAAAATTTGGCAGGTCAAGAGACCTACCCATAGAGATTACACATGCCACACATCATGCAAATCCATTGAACAACTCCAAAGTTATTAATCTTCAAAGTTTGAACTTTAACATAGAAGTGCAGTTTCACCCTAACTATACTGGAGTGACTGCACCAGTATATTATCTATATATATATAATATATATCTTCTTTGTAAAAAACTCTGTTAATGCATCAGTTAGGGTTGATGTCACAGTGACAAAAGTTTGGAAATTCAGTGTTAGGATTAACCCCCCACTCCCCCATCCTCCACACACCAACAGACATTGGGATGTGCATGAGGTCATCAGACTATCTCACCCCATTCCATGTGTAAGCAAGCTAACATGCTACAGTATAGGAGAATGGGGTGAGGAGTTGAATTAATGACCCCGCAGCACCTACCGACATTTGTTGGTGTGTGGAGGATGGGGTGGCTAGTGGTAGGTGGGTTAACCCTAACATCGAATTTCTAAACTTTTGTAGCTGTGCCATCAACCCTAACTGATGCATTAACAAAGTTTTTTGCAAAGAATTTCCTTACTTTTTGAAAAAGTGTAATGTAACCAGTAAATGGTATGTGTTGGTGGGCCCCACTATCCCACAAAACTGCCCATTTGTGCATAATGATATTTATCTATGGGAGTGAGGGCCTTTCCTGGGCCCTACACTCCCACTTAAACATAACTATGGAGCCATACAGCAACCCTATAGGGCAAGGAACAGTTGTAACACTTATTTGCCAATTTCTCAGCAATCATAGCAGCTATGACTTATTTCCACTTACCCGACCTGGCCTCCATACTACCATACACTGCTGTACTCATGTTGGGTAGCAACTACCTCTGTCTCATGGGTTTGCCCTTTCAATTAAAGCTATTCTGTATGATTACTATCACCCCTCGCAGTGCTGTTTGGCCTTGGAGAAGAGTTTGAGAAATTGCCCATGCTTTAGGGGCAAAATTGGACCATTCTGACTACTTCTTACTGCTATAAAAAAGTTGCTCCTGCTGCTACTACTCATCTGTGCTGGTAACATCAAATTAAACCCCAGGAACACCCCCATCCATTCCTGCCCCAGCTGACATACCATTACTAAAAGGGTTATCATTTTTGCATTTGCATGCCTGCAGCCTTCTGAAAAAGCTTGATGTTATCAAAACTTGGACCCTCCACTGCTCTCCTGATGTTCTTATAATCTCTGAAACTTGGCTAAGACCAACCACCCTGTACTATGACGTTAGCATTCCTTCATACAACTTGTTTCGTACTGATAGGAAATCCCGTGGAGGGGCAGTAGCCAGCAATCTCCGGGACAACATTACTACAACTATGGTAGACATGACTACAGTCCCCAAGGAGTTCGAGTGCCTCATGCTAATAATTCAACCAGCCAAATCTATCTCTATCTGAATTAGTGGATGCTATAGGCCCCCCTCAACTAGCTTCTCTCTGCTCAAACACCTAAGTGACATACTAGCTACCACCTCATCAGAAGTAACCATAATTGGTGACCTCTACCTTGATTTGTTCTCTACAGTCTCCTTACCATTGAAAGAATTCTGTGATGCCCATGAACTTACCCAGATCATTAAGGAAGCTACCCACCCAAACACCAAAAAGCCAAAGCGTAGCTCCCTTCTTGACCTAATCCTTGTAAACAAGCCTCACCTCTTCTTCCAGTCAGGTGTATTCCTTAATGACATCAGCAACCACTGTGCCATTGCATGCACAAGGTCGGCGCAACTCCAAACCTCCTCTTCTTCTAAATACATCCACAAGAGATGTAAACAGAACTTCTACCCAGATGCTTTTCTCTACAAACTCCAGTATGCTAACTGGCAGAAATTTTACCTCACATCTTCTGTAGAAGAGGCACATGAGGTACTCCATGAAATACTCACTGGAACCCTAGCTCTCCATGCCCCAGCTACCAAAAGCAGAACCAAAAGAAAATCCTGTTCCTGGTTCATGGATAACCTAAAGACTGCCTTATGGCATAGGGATGCTTTTTGGAAAGAGTCAGAAAGTCTAAATTCTCTACAGACTGGTCTGCTTTCTGAACCGCAAGGAATTTCTGCATGAAAACTATCAGAGCTACAAAGGCTAGTTATTTCTGCTCTGAGTTTAACGCATCCACTAACTCTACTACTAAGTTTTGGAAAACTTTAAGGGAGGTAGAAGGCCATAACAGCGCTGGCACACTTCCCCACAAACTTTTAACTGGTAGTACCCACACTACTGATAAAAATTAGATTCCTGACCTCCTTAATAATCACTTTTCCAGAGCAGGGATTACTTCTGATACCTCCCCAGCAAAAGCCATCAGGGCACAGTTCCTTAGTCAGTCATCTGATTGCCATGATCCGGAAACTATTGACCCGTACCAATCTTTCTCCTTCCGTCCAGTCACCATCAAACAGGTTGATGATCTCCTTCTTCAACTTGATACCAAGAAATGTGCAGGTGTGGATATGATTGAGTCTTTCTTCCTAAAGTTGGCCTACTATATTCTGCCCCCCCATTACCCACCTTTTCAATTTGTCTCTCAATCAGGTTTCCCTCCCCAAGGTCTGGAACATGGCCCATGTCATCCCTCTATTCAGATCAGGGAACCCCTGTGACTTAAATAATTTCCACCAAATCTCCTTGCTCCTGGCCTTGTCAAAACTATTGGAGAAGGTAGTAAATGAACAGCTCAAATCTCATCTGGAAAGTTTTAATCAACTAAACCCAATTCAAGTCCGGTTTCTGTCCAATGCATAGTACCTCCACTGCCCTTGCCAAGGTTACAAATGACTGGCAGTCTGCACTTGATAACAAGCAATATATATGCACCTTGTTTCTGGAGCTTAGCAAGGCTTTCGACATGGTGGACTACAATTTACTCCTGGTGAACCTGAAGAAAGTTGGGGTGGACAACCTGACCCTAAGTTGGTTTGCAAACTATCTTGCGGACAAAGAACAGCAGGTCAAGGCTGAAGGAGACCTATTGCCGAAAGAAAAAATCTTTAGAGGTGTCTTCCAAAGATCCATGCTAGGTCCACTTCTCTTAGCCATTTATATTAATCAAATCAACACTTGTCCAAAGTCATCTAGTATCCATCTCTTCGCTGATGATACAGTGCTATACATTGACAGATCAACTCTGGATCAAGCCATTTTAGATCTCCGGAATGATTTTAACATCCTCCAAAAAAATCTACTCAACTTGAAACTCCTGCTCAATGCCAAAAAAACTAAGGCCATGATTTTTTCTCTACTGGCCCATTTCAAAAAAAAAAAAAGATAATGTTTCTCCCATAAGCATCCTTTTGGGAGAAGCCCTGGCCTTTGTGGAACAGTTCAAATACCTGGGGGTCTGGATTGACTACAAATTGTCCTTCACTGATCACATTGAAGAACTCACTAAGAAACTGTATCAAAGGCTCAGTATTTTCTTCAGGATCAAACACTCACTAACACAGGAGGCTAGAAAACTCCTAGTCCAAGCTGCCTTCTTGCCTCTCCTAGACTATGTGGACTTCCTATATGGCCATAGTACTAGCACTGCTCTCTCCAAGTTTGATACCCTATACCACAGAGCCCTTAAGTTCATTTTGGATGCCCCTTATGACATGCACCGCTCCATCCTTTATTCTTCCATTGGCTGGAGCTCCCTTAGCTTCAGCAGGTGAATGAATACCATTCTATGGACATATAAGGCAATCACTCATAAATTACCTCAGTACCTCACAAGTTGCCTAACTTCTCACATCCCTAGTGCCTATTCTCTAAAGAAGTCTTACCATCTTATCTCTGGCTATCCCTAAAGTTAAAATGCACTTTGGTAGAGCCTCAACAAGCTTCAGTCTTCCTACGCTCTGGAATGAGATCCAGAAAACTGTAAGGCTTGCTTCCCTGATCACGTTCTCCCCTTTTCAAATCCTTGTTCCTGAGGACCTTCTCCAAGGCCTGTCATTGATTTAAGTCAAGGTCTTAACATCATGATTTGTTACTGCTTTAAATTTTGGACTTAAACCTCAACCATTGCCTGATGCTTCATTTGAGTCATCCCTTCTGTCATTGTCCAAATCATGGTCCCAACATCATGATCTGTCTTTGCTTCAAATATTGAACTTAAACCCCAACCATTGCCTGTGGCACCTGTCATGTTCCTCCTTCCAACAGTCCTTCCTCCCTAAACTATCATGTCCAACTGTCTCCTGTCTCAGCTAACCTTCCCTTCCCACTCCCTATACCCCCCCCTCCACTTCCCACCCCACTTGCCAGGACACACCTACAGTACTTATCAAAGGACTCTTACATCTCAATCTTCTTTGCACTTTGATGCTAGAGGAACTGCCACTCCTGCTCACTATGACTCCTCCAATGATGTTTACTGTATAATCTTTAGCTCATTACCTTATGTCCATATACCTGTACCCATGCAATTGTATTTAAATGGCACTACCTCCTGCTGAACCAATTGCAATGTTCTGGTGCAAGTATCTTGTCACATGTGATAGTTATATGTTATTATGTTGTTATGTTGTTATTATTACTATGTAATTGTTATGTATGTTCATGCAACCTGTTGTGTCTTAACCCTAAACAGCATAATTCACATCTCTGGGACACACCCTTTATACCCTGCAAATTTCAAGTCAAAAGACCACAAAATGCCCATTTTTGCATAATGATATGCATCTGTGGGAGTGCAGACAGTCTGGGTCCTGCGCTTCCACTTACACATTAGTATGGAGCCATACAGTAGCACCACAGTACTTCAAAGAAACCCTTGTAACACAGTTTTGTCAATATCTCCATGACCATAGCAAGTAGGAAAAATATTCCACTGCAGGTGTAATCTATGATTTCCAAACTTGTTTTTGCTGCTTAGATCATGCAGATAGTGAATAGCCTGTATCTCGCTTCATTTTCAAGATACGGGCACTGAAAGGGATCACAGTTTCACTACGTAAGGCCATGCAACTCGTAAGTGTGGTACATTGTGTGCACCCGCAATCAGGGATGTGTACTTTTGGTGTACATGGCCTCAGTTTTACTGTGGATCTCCACTGAGCATGCAGTACCTGGTGAGGTGGGTGGGTGGGGATGTCTTGTACTGCATTTAGACAGTTGTATTTTATTTCTGCCACCTGCTGCTGGTTGTCTGTGATTGATCATGTTGCCTTGGTCCTCCCCCCTACTTGCATATGTGTGTGTGTGTGTGTGTGTGGTGCTGGGTGGGTGAATACGGAGTTAGGGTTTTCAACCCTAACACCAAATTTCCTTGCTTTTGTCGCTGTGGAACAACCCTAACAGATGCATCACACAGAGGTTTTTTTACATGAATTTCCTTTCTTTTTTAGAATGACAAGTACTAGTAGTACGTGCAATGTCATAGTTGCAGTACCAGACACACATAGTCAAATACACAGATATCCAAGAACACAAAAAGTCATCTACTGAATTGTCAGTAATGAATAGTCAGCTGAGATCCACCTCAAGTATACCATTTTGATTTGTCAATACCTGCTGACAAGGCCTGTCAGCTAGTGTGTGTAGTATTTAGAAATTGTATGTTCATGTTCAAATAATTTCCTGACAGGACATGATGAAACTGAACACACTGAGAGCATCAGTACCATGCATGGTCAACATTCAATTCACATAAAATATGTGTTCTTCTCTTTTTTGTGTGTGTGCTAGATTGGTGATATGTAATACCTTTAAACCTATATGGCATATGCAATAGCCTTTCTTGACCTAGAACAAGTAAAATGGCTGCTGACTTGTGGCATATGTATTGATAATTGACATCCCCCACAAGTAAAGAATACAGCAAGACAAAGTGTTCTTTATCAAAAATATTTATATATTGAAATGCAAAGATTTGAAAAAATAGTTACAAATTTTGCAAATGAAAACAGGTTGTTCCTAACAAAAATGTGAAAAAATATAAAAAAATACTTATTTTCTTCAAGAATAAATAAAAAAACAAATAAAACATATTCATTGTCAGTTTGCATTGATAAATTAAGTAAATATTATATAAAAAATATATATTTCTAGTCATAACAAAATGTACAAAAATATTTGCGTATAAGACAAATAGTGAAAAAAAAAAACTATTTACACTATTCACACACAACTGTAGAAGAGAGGTGTGCTGCTGCTTGAGGTAGTCCAGCCCATAAGTTGGATGCAATATGGAAGTGCAGTAGAAATGGAAGCTATTGAGCCTTCCAGACGAGATACCAGAGGAGCTGTGGGGGCTGTTCATTCCTGGCCAGGGAGACTAGATGCAACTGGTGCAGGTGAATACTGAAACTCACCACCATGTCACTTGCTGCTGTCCCCACAGGCTCAAGCACAAGGTTGACAGTCACTTGCTGCGCTGTCATAAGTGACAATAATTTGTCCTGTCCTTGATGCAGGGCAACATTGTCTTTTATAAGACTGTCAACTTTGTGCTCAAGCCCGCGGTAACAGTGGCAGTGGCCAGTGCACCGTCTTACGTGAGAGTGCCCTGTAAAGAGACAAAAACATGTATAAATATATGACCCTCACTATGGTGGTTGTGTACCTGTCACACTTTAATAATACGTTTACTAGTTGTATTACTACACTGCACTCTACCCACTCAACTAATAACTTGTTTTGAATTGGCTGCTTATCCATAATAGTCCAGTGGGCCTTTCCATCTTAGTTATCATGAGCTTTACATCTATTTATACACTTCTTGTTCCAGTACACTCCATCCTCTCATACAATGATGGTTATGATGGCATACATGTATGATACAGCTGTCCAGTACACCGTCTCACCCTTGCACACCCATTGGGATAAATATATCAAGGTATTCAAAGTTGATGTAGTACAGCTCCTCTCATAGGTCATAGTAGTCTTTGCAAATCATAGATTACCCCTTCATGCACTAGTACCACCTTGAACACCCACCCACTGACAAACAGCAATGTAATCATGACTGTTGCATGTTCAGGAACAGGTTATACTCTACAGTAAGATACCTTCCAACTATCCAGAAAGTGACACCATATGGTACAGCTATATGCATAGTAAAGCAAAAAAGTTAGATTCTGAGTATGCACAACAGATTGTATTACAGAATCTCAATATATGAATGGTCCATTAACATATTGAGATTGTGTACTATAGTACTGTTTTCATCACCACTTACTCATGTCTTTCACAAATAGGTACACAGCTCTAAGACTACCTAGCAATCATAAATTGAAAGGCTGGCTCAGAGGTGACAAGGTCCTCCATACTGTTGAAGAAAGGTTTGGAGGGGTGGTAACAGTACATCTTGTGTGAACATCTTCTATTATGGTACTTACGCTCAGATCTGGTGACAGGCTCCTCCTTCACCTGCACAGGTGGTACCAGCACTGCCTCCCTGGCCACTATAAAATATGTAAGTTAAGAATATTGAAACATATGCCACAATATGTAAATATATCACAAAACTTTAACTGTGAAAAACATTTTTCATATTACTTATGGTGTTATTAAACCATATACCATAGTTGTCTTATCTTATCACACATCTGTGTTTTGGCAAATCTCATGTCGATTTACCAGCAGGGACATCCAGCTGCTGGCCATGTTCATGTGGAGACCAGCAAACTCACATGCATGAAGGGGGCCCAGCACAGGCACAGCTGACCTACTGCAGAGGTTGCCGGGATCCCTTGCCACTCAGATCAGCGTCGTACTCATCCAATGCAATTCCACAACAGTCTCCCTGCACATGTGTGTGCATCCATCCACCTACTCAGTCACACCCATCCCATTTACACTTACTCTCCCAATGGTACCATGAATGTACAATGCTATCCATGCAGAAATGTACAGTCGTCCGACGTACTATGTCCCCTTCATCACACATGCATCACCTGTGCCACCAGTTACTATTACTAGCTAGAGCACAACATAAGAATAGTCCATTCATGAGCAGTAAGAGAACAGTAATGAGGACACTGAATCCTAGTCCTCTGCTTCCATCCCCCAATGACCCAGGCCCATTCCCAAACTCGGGTCTCCAGCATGATGTCAGGTGTGGCACCCAACATCTCAACACTCAGCGTGACTGAGACAGTTAGTGTACCACAGTTCTAAAAATGTGGCCGCATACTCCATGTGTAAAGAAACATTTAGTTTCCCAAGATTGTAAAAGCCCCATTAAGAGCTCGCACCCATCACTAAGCAGGTAGAAGGATTATGTTGAAATACCTGATTGGATGGTTAGTGAAGGGTGCATTACAGTCCCACTACTGATTACTAAGTTCACAAAAACACATAATAAGGTGTCAATGCATATCCAGCACAGCACCAGAGATACAAAATACTTCACAAATACCATTATAGTTCTGCATTTGTCCAACTGTCCCACCTCATATATAGTTATTATTACAACACACACAGTCAACATTGGTAGGAACTTCATTGGAGCATTAGTGCTATATTTACTGTTACAGAAGTTGTATATTGTGTTTGGTCACATCTGTATGTCTCACATTAGTGGGTACTACATTGATATGCAAACATACTTTGAAAATACCAGCCAGGATTGACATAAGATATATTGGTATGATTGCCTGTGTTAGTCATTTAGAAAGTGAGATGAGAAAAAAAAGTGTGTTCTTATAGTGAAGGAAGACGACATGTATTGACAAAAAACAGATAAGAATTCCATATCCTAACAATGGTACAGATTACACTGGTGTCTAGAAAGTTACTCACCAGTATTAGAACAGAGTCAGTTAAACAGAAAGTGAGATCCATGCAAGAACTGTACATCTGGCAAGAAAAAAAGTTTCCCTTTGGAATCACCAGTAATGTTATTAAGCACTATTACTTGTTGTTTGGAATATTGAGAAATACTGGGTGCTTACTGGTACTCATAGTAACTTTCTGCACAGTATTTTGTTAAAAGATGTCAGTGAAATAGTCTAGTACATATCTTATGTGATGGCCTCATACCGCCGCACTTATCCATATTAATAATTTCTATGAGCATCTTACCATCAGATTCAACTACAATTACACTGTCGTTGTCTGAGTTCTCAGCCTCCACAGCTTCTGACTGTGCTGGTACCACCTCAGGTGGGGCTGGGGTTCACCTGTGCTGATCTGTGAAAAAAGAAAATATATAGATTCCCTGAGTATTCGATATCAATGTTTACTCATTTCACAGCACTCTCTCTAAGCTACCGACATTTTCAGATACCTGACATTGTCCTTAATCAGCTACTACAGACTCATTGGAGATGCATATAGAATCAGAATTAGTGCAAATAAATATTTGATAAATGGAAGGTAACAAACTGACTCAGTACACAATACTTAGTACTTATATAATATGGCATATGAAATTCAAGTCTGCTTCAATACAATAGATACTGCATAGTAATTCCCCCATTATTATGTGACAACAACAATATATGCAGTACTACAAGTACATAATAAGACTTCAAGTCTTAAAATCACATCCTTAAGACCAAAAACTAAACAAAAGACACAAGCAATTATGTTCCTTGTGACCTATGAAATTTTCAGTTGTTTTACATTCCTGAGAATTGAATAGTGTGTCATACTGTGATAATAGGGTGCCTAAAAGCAACAAACATCTCAATCAAAGAAAGACTGTTTTTGTTACACCTCTGTACCTGTACTATTATATGATTTAATTAGAGGAAATTGTTTTGAACAACTTACGTCAAGAGAGGCATTCCCCCACAGCTGGCTTGCCTGCAGCCTCCCACAGCTCATACACAAGGTGGTACCAGCACTTGTTATTCTCTGGTATCTCCTCTCTCTGCTTCAGCACATAGAAGAACTATCGCTATAGCTTCCACTTCTTCTTAAGCTGGATGACTGTCTTATTCTTGACCCTCAGTATCATGTGAAGGAAGCTGTTAATGTGCCTCCACATTGCGTCCAACTTACGGTTTGTGCTTCTCATTAGAATGCGAGCAATACCCATCACCTGGACTGCCTCAAGCAGCAAGCACACCTCTCTCAGTGACCACTGTCTCATTTTGTCAAGCTTGTTTTCTGCATTGAAAAAAATAAACAAAATTCTATTACTGTCATGCCTTGTGATCAAGATATTTCAATGTATTTTATTAACTGTTTTGCTTAGAACGTGGTAACAGTGGCATTTCGAAAACTCAGTTGTCATTGTCACTAATATTACCATTGATGTATGGGAATTATTGTATTGAAACACTAATACCATACACAACTCTGTGTTGTATCATGCTATGTTCAGCTAATAACATATACCACAGGTATATTACAGATACATCCATAGTGTATCTTTCTTTCTCTTAAAGACCAAACATTTTCATTTTAATGATCTTGTACTTGCACAGGCAACATCTTGTGATACTGCAGATCTGGAGGCATGGTCACTGTTGAGAGAATGGATGTTATGTATCAGTAGGTGTGTCCTACACGATCCAATCACTCAGCAGCAGCTGCTATCACCCTGTCTACCTAATTATGCAACAACATCAGAAAAAAGGTCAATTACTATGAGACTTAAGCTTTCACACAGTGTGACCATGACATGCTGCACCCTACATGCAGCCAACATGACAGCAGTGACAGCCAGTGTTGCCTGTGAACACACCCATAAATTGTGTGCCAACAGGGGTGTACAATGCCCATTGTCATAATGTAACCCCCTCACGTTGTTTTGTTTGTGAGGGGTTGACAAATCCCTCTCAGTTTGTACCTCCCATTCCTTGTTTGCCGAGGGGGGCCAATCCGACATTGACTCCTGCAACCTCCCTTTTCTGGTTTGTTGATGGGGGCTGCCCTATCCCCCTGTTAGCTAGAGCACCCAGTGACAGACGCACAGTTAGGTGGCATGCTTGAAACCCTACACCAGCATGCCAAACCACCTGACAAAATGAAAACAGTGGCTCAGTGTCTTTTGCACCCATTTCCATATCAACAACTGAACATCACAGTAATCACAGGTGGCAGAACCACTGACACACTTGTATATGCTGTTGCTCCACTGTGCCAATTGCACTAGCACAATGGCACAGAACCATGCAGAATGCAGCTGCCACAGTGACATTCAACATAGCTGAACCATGGCATAACACTATTGAATATCACCCTGACAACACCTGTAGTGCATCCAAGCACAAGTGTTACCAGCCCAGCATTCCACTGTGAATATCCCTGAGTATGTGTTACTACTGTGTGAGTGATGTATATGCCAATTCTATTTTTTGACCAACATGTTTGGTTTTGAAAAGAACCATTTTTTGTTACAGTTCAATAGGTGTACAAACAGTCTGACATTCTTAGAGGACTTTGAGGATTCCATCTTGAAGATCTCCCAGGAAAAGGCAACTGCCAGCATGTGAGAAGTGCACACCGTCTGGTAGGTATAACCAATCATAACAATACATAATTTCAGGGTGACTTATCGTGTGCATTCCAGACATGCATAGATATGCAGATAATTGTATGTTCACCTTTCTACATGCTCTGTCAAGCAAGTACATATGGTGTTCTGCTTGGCAGACCCTACGCTCTGTAAAATATCAGAAAAAATGATTTTACAGGCAGGTAACATACTGATATTAGAAGCATAGAAACATAGAAACATAGACTTTGATGGTAGATAAGGACCGCTTGGCCCATCTAGTCTGCCCATTTCCCTACCTACAGGATAGGCCATAGATCCAGTTTTGCTTCTGACACTAAATCTACCCAGCATTTGGTGCCTAAATCATTCTTTCCAAGATGGATCACCAGTATATCAGGTTGAGCTTGAGTACTCAGAAGTCTGTGCATGGTAGGCATGCGGTGCTCCTACCTCATTCCACCCCTGCCAAATCACTTCACACAGCAATTTGGGAGCTGTAGGTTTCTCCCAAAATAACTGTTCTGAGCAAACTCAGATGCTCGCCTCACAATACTGCTGCCAATGATCCACAAAGTCCTTGTGTTGTTTTCTGCCATTCTCAGCTTTTAAACTTAGAAGTGGACAGAGAGCTACCAAAAAAGTCAGTGTTCACCAAGCAGTACCTTGACAGTAGTGAAAGTAAAACTGCAATTTCGCTCCTAAGTTAAACACTGCTTCTGTGGGCTGACCCATATGTCACAAATTAAAGTAATCATTGGCTAATACTCAGCCATCCTTAACCAATGTAGTGTGTGCATTGACTATGACTACAGTTCTGCATAAGCTAAAATGTGGGAGAATTTCAAGGTGGCAAAAAATGCATCATTTTGATAGGCAGTTTCAAACAATCACAAGTGCAGGGACATGTCTGATTGGTTCCCTTTTCTATTATGGTACACGTGCATCTTGCTATCTCCCTCCATTTGCAGGTGTATCTGTGCAAGTAAGTGCCAAATGACTGTCTGACTTTAAACAGTTATACCTAAATAATACAATAGCATAGGTTATTTCTAGCAACATAGACAAATAGAGCAGTAAAAAACATTTTGATTAATACTATTTAAGTGTTTCTAACACTTTTTATCATAATAGAAAAATAATTTATAAAATGTGATGTACTTACAGTGAGAAATGTGCTGTGTGGCTGTTCACTCTAAGATGGCTGCTGTGTCCTTCTTCTTGACTCTTCTCCATCTCAGATTGGCTGTCTTACATGACTTGATCAAGCTAGCACAAGATTGGCA
This sequence comes from Neoceratodus forsteri, assembly GCA_016271365.2. Lineage (NCBI taxonomy): Eukaryota > Metazoa > Chordata > Ceratodontiformes > Ceratodontidae > Neoceratodus > Neoceratodus forsteri. Next base: position 632,220,127 of record CM028132.1, read on the forward strand.
GAACAACCTGTCAATCAAATTGCAATCAAGATATCATTTGCTAATGCACACAGTAACTCCCTATTGGTAAAAATTTGCGGTACTTTTGAACGCAAAAAACTGCTTTTGTGAAACTGTTGAAGGTTCAACACTACTTTTTTGAAACTTTTGAATGTGCAAAACTATATTATCGAAAGTGTCAAAGTTCGAAAGTATTTTTTGCGATACTTTCGCACGTTCGCCACCATATTTTTTGAAATTTAGTTTGACACTTTTGAATGTTCGAAACTATTTTTTGCTGCACTTTCGTACAATTGACACCATTTTTGAGACACTTTCAAATGCTCAACATTATTTCATGTGTTTTAAAAAAAAAATTTGTGAAGGGACAACTATCCTACTTCCTATTTTTATGGACAAATACAGAAGTGCACACAATTCTTGATTATTATTTTAGAAGTTATATCTGCCACAATTTGAAAAGACAATGTGTTGTTCTTATATCACATATGTATAGCCCATTATATTATGTAATGTTAGAAGCAAACAACATATATAAAGTCTAATTTTTTTGCTTTTCTGTATTTCCAATATAGGTGTCTGTTTCTCCTGTAACATTGCTGTAATTAAGTGTGAATTGTACATAAGGGAAGATGCCTTCTAAGCAAAGACAGAAGTATATGCAGAGACAAAACAGGTATAATAGTATGTCACTGTTGCTTAAGAGCCATGTAAAAAACAGCAATACTAATTCAAGACATAAAAATATTGAACAATCCTCAGAAAAAGTAAATTCAGACCTTTATCAGTCTGTTGGTGAAGGACATGCTTGCTCAACAGCAAGAAAAAAATGTGTAGCCAAGCAGCAGTTGTGCAGATCTGTGAGCAGAAAAGTAACTGTTGCAAAGACACGCATCAACACACGTAGTAAGCATCATTGAAAATTTATTGCTCCTGATGCTTCTCTGAGGAAGCAAAAGTGTGTTTGATCTCTAGCTTCTAAAGCCAAGATTGAAAGACTTATTGCTGCTGTGATGAGACATGAGCGCAGAAAAATCAAGAGTCATCTCAGCTTGATGAAATTGAGCTTGAAAGTACGGACATTTATTAATAGAGCAGTTTTTGTTCTTCAACGCTTGTGGCTTAAGATGTCTCATGTATTTGAGCAGTTTAGGAAAATTGTGTACGATATAAAGATGAGGCTACAACAATATCCTCTCTTCAACCTGCACAACTTCTATGATGTTTTCACAGGACAGTGGCTGCACACACAGCACTCAGAGGCATTTTTCTTGGAAGAGTCATATTACTCTCGGAAAAAGGAAGCAAGTTGTGCATTAATGAGTCTGGCAAAGTCTGTAATGTGCTCAGTGTGTGTGATGATTCTACAATAGAGTAAGATGATGACTCGGAGGCAAGTATTAAGCCTCATAAATGTCGTTGTCTCTCATGGACATGCGATGACACCTGCAACTGTAGGCAATCATCATTTGATAAAGTTAAGGACTTTATCAACCTCTTTGTAATTACTGACTGTAAAGACAGATATTAACTGTTTGAAGCCATTGACCTATGTGAGATCCATCCACACACTGGACTTATGGGTCACTCCCTTGCATGCATAGATAGTGGTGTTTGTGACAGTGTCTTTCACCATATGCGCATGCTGGGAGTACATCAATCAGCCATGAGGAACTTTGTGTACAGGGTATATGAAGTTCGGCAAGTTGTCGCTCAGTATACTCATCTCAATGAGTTACTGTTGTCTGGTGACATGCATGGTGCCATTAAATTTCTAAAACAGCTGCGATGTGTCAGCAGTGTGACTGATACTGCGATTACTGAGACATCTATTACTGATGGAAATTGTGTGTCTGTCCTAGAAACTATTATTCTCAAACAGTTTGGGAAATCAATAGCCAAATTTGAGTTGGCAAAGAGACAGAAGTTTGACTCTGTATGTGTGACATTGGAACGGCTTTGTTACAGAAAACAAATGGTCACAGTGAATCTAGAAACCTTGTCAACATACAATGACATGTGGTTTCGACTTTCAACATTTCTGTTGTTAAAGTTTGACTTTGACTTAGACCCAAACATTGTGATGTGCAAACACTGTTTTTCCAAAGTGAAGTGTAACATTCTGCCACCAAGGTCAGTCTTGAACAACATGGAAGCATATGTGACACCAACTGAGATTGCCACATTGAATATGTTTGAACAAATTCTTATTCAGACAATGAAACCATTTCAAACTATTCTACAGATGAACACTAAGACATGGAACATTCCACAAAAAGAACTCATCAGATCTCTTAAGGGTTCCGTCATGTATCTTCCACTTCCTCTGCAGGAAAATGTGGAGGCTATCTCCATTGAAAACACTTTGGTCATTCTTGTAAATGGTGTGCCAACAAAGTCAAAGGTGATTTGGCAGGATGTTGTAAATGTAGAGAAGGTGAAGCTTGCACTTACTCACTTAAAGAACAACAATCCTTTTTATGCTGACCTTAATATTGATCAAATCACTACGGTGCCTCTTGATCATGATGACTTAGATAGCACAAAGCCAATGACTGAGAAGGTCAATGTGGAAACAAATGACTATGTGTACGAACAGTACACAATTCACCCACTACATAGCAGAGATCCGGCAGGAGACAACATTGATCTCTGTCAAATGAAACAGGTGGAAGGTGAGCCTGTCAGCATTTGGGATGCAATATTGGAAGCACGCTGTTTCCCAGACCTATTTCCAACGGGGTCAGGTGGTCGACTAGATGAAAGAGAAGTACGTGTACAGGGTGCTGAGTACTGAGCAAGCTGTGTCCTCAGTAAAGATGGCAAATTCAGATGCAACATACAGTACCTGTTCCATCTCCTGTGGGAGAGTGAACTTAGCATATTGTCTGCATCTGTTGCACATACTATTCATCTGACTACTCCACTTGATGGAATTACAGCTGCACAGTTTCTTCAGAAATTGAAGCAGAAGGATGAAAATGTACAAGTTAATTTGTCTTCTATTCTGTCAAGTCTACATGGCACCAAAGAATATTGGTACTGCAGACAGTCTGAGGTGATGACAATGCTGCAAGAGCATGGTGCAGCCACATGGTTTGTCACACTCAGTAGTGCTGAGTATGCCTGGGATGAGGTCATAGAACTGTTGAAGTGAGAAAACTCTGATGTTGAGGGTATTGCATCAATGACTCTCAGAGAGATGTGCTCACTTGACCCTATCTCTGTCACAAGGCATTTCCACAAGTGGTTCCATGATATTCTGACTTTCATTTTGTCAAAGGACAATCCGCCTGTTGATGTTGTGGAACATTAATTTTGGAGGACGGAGTATCAGGCGTGAGGTGCCCATCATATTCACATGTTGCTGTGACTCAAGGATGCCCCCATACAGGTGAGCATGAAGCAGCACAAGTGCTTGCATTCATCAAGCAATATATCACTTTCCGCATTTCGGACAAGTATGACAGTTCAACACTGTGGAAGTTGGTGCAAAAGTTCCAGTGCCATATTTGTGCTAAATAATGCCACAGGTAGTGAAGAACAAATCTGATTGGTACACAAGATGTTGTTTCACATTTCCTAGATGTGTCTGTCAGGATGGTTGCATGAATGATCTGTTTTCAGCAATGCAACACCACTTGAAGGCAAAATCAACCATGAGGGTATATGAGTTACCCAGAGATTAGAAAGAGGTATACATCAATGACTACAACCCTACTCTTGTCCTAATGTGACAAGCAAACATAGATGTACAGTTTGTGGCTGACAACTCATTGGCTCTGGTGCGGTATGTCACTTCATAAATAATTAAACATGAGCAGACTAGCTTGCAAGATCTTTGGGAAGATATTGCTAGCTGAAGCAAGAGTCTGACATCTCAGTTGTGGTCACTAGGCTTAAAGACCCTTTCACACAGAGAATGTGGTGCTTATGAGGCCAGTAATCACTTGATTGGTACACATCTGTACGGCAAGTCTGATGCTGTCCGCTTTCTCAGTTTGAACTACAAAGAGAAGCAAAAGTGTGTACTTATTTCCTATGCTGAGATTGAGGAACTGGCTGTCAAAAGACCCTCATCAAGACATATCTTGAAGAATAACCTCATTGACTCATACTACCCCTGTAGACATGAAGACATGGATGAAATGTGTCTATATCAGGTGGCTAAGTGGTATGACTACAAGACAGATGTCACATCTGATTGTACACATGACATTTACAAGGTCAGAGGAGTGGATGGCTGTCTTGTTAAGAGACATAAACCTTGGCTCATCGCCCACTGTAAGTTACATCTAGGCACATCTGAGAGCAGAGAGCATTACTAATTTGCTCTCCTATTCCTATTTAGACCCTGGAGGAATGAGGGTGAATTGAAAGGTGACTGTGATACTTTTGAGGAAGAGTTTAATCACAGTTACGAGACATTCAAATGTCAATACTCAGAGATATCCATACAGAGACTAGATACTGAGAAAGATCAGCTTGAAAAGGCACAGATGCTACTTGAGGAGGATACTCCTGTTAGCTCACAGGACAATCTTGATCCAGAAGGACAAAGTATCCTTGAGGAACCTCTGCCTCTGAATGCCCCAGAAGTATTCATGTCAGAAGTGGAGAGTGCCATGGAACATGGAACACACTGTGGTGCTGACCCAGATGAGCTGAGACAGAGACTCAATGAGCAACAACGTGTGGTTCACTCTCAAGTTACTGACGCAGTACAGCATGGGATACTGCATGAAGAGAAGAAATGTGACTGCCTTGACTACAAACCACTGCTAATGTTTGTTAGTGGTTCAGCTGGTACAGGTAAGAGTTTCCTTATTGAGGCCATCATGGCTGAAATACAGAGCTTGACAGGTTCAGTGATGTCTGTTGCTGTTAGTGCTTCCACTGGACTGGCAGCATACAACATTGGTGACATGACATTACACCATCTGTTCATGTTGCCAGTTGAGCATGGCAAAGCAGTAAAGTATCATAAGCTATCATTTGAGGTTGCATATCAGCTTCATGCAATGTTTTTTTAAGATGAACTTACTCATCATTGCTGAGATTACCATGGTCTCTAATCTGATGCTTGCCTGTATACATCTACATCTATAGGAGATCCTAGGGACTGACTATGGAGATGCATTTGGTGGAAAAAGCATTGTTGTAGTTGGAGACCTTTTACAGCTTGCACCTGTGAATGCAGAACATGTCTTTACTGCTCTGACTGTGAAGCAGGCCAAGAATACACAGTTTTAACCTGTGGGAGTTATTTACGTATGTCGAGCTGTATCAGAACATGCACCAAAGTGCTGACATGACTTACAAAGCACTGCTGGATGAAGCTCTTACAGGTTTTCTGTCACCAGAACGTGTTGCAATGTTAAATGGCTGAAGAATCAGAATGTACACTACATCCATAGAAAGTACAAATGATGTTTTCAATGATGTGTGTTCCATGGGCACACACATTGTGTGTCTCATGTCACGGCTAAAGAAATGCATTGAGTTCAACAGTGTCATGTTGCAGAGAGAAAATCAATCAATTCTCACACTACATGCTGTTGACACAATTGATGGTGTCATTTTAAGTCGGAAGCTGGTAGCTAAGATGACTGAATGACTGTCTGAATTGAAGTCAGATGTTTTACACACAGCTGGTCTAGAAGCTGTACTTACAGTTTGTAAGAATGCACGTATCATGCTACGACGAAATCTTGATGTGGAGCGTGGTATGGTGAATGGTGCCATGGGTAACATCACTGACTTTGTCTACAATGTTCAAAAGATATTTATCAAGACACTTGTTGCCCGCTTCTACAACATGGAATATCCTGTCCATGTGAATTTATAGTACCGTGCATTGTATCTTTAACTAAAGATTAACAGCACTCTGTCACGTGTTGAGAACTATCATGTGTGCTGTGTATTCATTTTTTTCTCTTTTTATTTTTGTCTTGAATAAATATCTAAACTGTTTTTCACAACAGTGCATTACTATGACTGTTTCATTGTCACGTATCTAGATTGTATATAAATATATATATATACAATGTTTAATATAATTTTGTGTTGTACTTAGTACTCTGTTGTAAACACTAATAGCATTAAGTTACATATATGTTGAATGATAGCATTATAACTACACATTTTCTCTTAAACAGTTGTTGATATCATTATAACAATGAATTTTCTCTTAAACAGTTGTAGACTCATAAAGAGTAAACAGTAACACAGTGATATTTCTTATCATAAGATATTATGCAGTTTCACATATGTAATGTTATAGTCCATCATTAATAACAAGTTAAGCTGTTCCATTGTTGATATTTGTATCATTTAGTGCACAAATTATTTCTTGCTCATCATACCATTAGATGTTATAGTAATAGGGCCGGATATTCAAAAGGGTTGCGCCATGCACAATAGGGTTGCGCATGCACAAGTCCGAAAGTGCGCCATTCTGCGATATTCAGCAGGAGGCAGTTGTGCCACCGAAGACAGGCTGAGCAACAGCGCAATGAAAATGAAGGCATGTGCAACGCAAGGTGATCCATGCATAAAGAACGAATGCTTATATTCAAGGACTTGCTAATGTGCAAGAGCTGAACAGCCGGAAGTTGTGCCCCAGCGGAAATGAGCCAAAATAAAAAGGCTCAAAGAAGAGGTGCAAGAACGCGACAGGGAAGACACATGAAACAGAGAGACAGAGAAGGCCAGAGTAACATACAGTGCAGGCCAGGGAGTGCACAGGACAGAAGAGGGGCAAGGGAAGGTGTATGGGGCCACAGAGTGCAGAGGCCAGTAGGTGTACCAGGTGCAGTGGAGGTAGCAGTCAGGACAGTGGGGGTAATGGAGCAACATCAGCCAGGGGGTGTCACAAGCCAGGGAGATGGACAGTGCCAGCTTCCACATGGAAGCTGTAATGAGGGGGGTGAGAATGCATGCTGCAGGGGGACGTGGCCATGGAAGGGCCTGTCAGCGGTACACCCCCAACAGGCAGTACCGTGCCCGCATCAGCTTTGAGCTGTACACAGATGTAGAGATTTGGGGCCAGTACCACCTGAACAGGGCAATACTGAGACGGCTCTGTGAGCTGTGCAGTGATGTGATGCAAGCACCCTCACGACGGAGTCACGCTCTGTCAGTAGAGACCAAGGTGACAGCCTGCATGTGCCTGCTCGCCACAGGCACCTTCCAGAGGCCAACAGGGGACACCACAGGCATCACACAGTCAGCCACGTCACGCATCCTCACCCAATTCCTCAGTGCACTGCTGCCACATGCTGCAGAGCACATCCAGTTCCCCAGCACCGCGGCAGAGCATACAGCAAACATGCAGGAGTTCCACAGGGTATCACGTATGCCTGGCATGCTAGGGGCCATAGACTGCACCCATGTGGCCATACACACGCCACCTGGCCCCGATGGGGCTGCATATAGGAACAGGAAGGGCTATTCCAGTGTCAACTGCCAGGTGGTGTGTGATGCCACTGGGCGTATAATCAATGCCTGTGCCACACACCCTGGCGGAGCACATGATGCCTTTATATGGTATCAGTCCTCACTGTGCCATCGATTCGAGGTGGGAACATCCCCACAGCGCATCTAGTGGGTGAGTACGCATGTAGGAATTGCAACGTGGGGCAAGGTGGAATGCCACAGGTGCTATGGTAGTGGCACACAGGATATTGGCAATATGGACCTGAACATGATACTCATCTCCACCATCTCCACACAGGTGACAGCAGATACCCACTCCGTCCCTGGCTGCTCACACCATACTGGTGCCCCGTGACCCCATCGCAGCAATGCTATAATGAGGCACATGCCACCACATGCAACATCATCGAGCGGGTGTTTGGGATGCTCAAGGCATGCTTCCGATGCCTAGACACCTCCGGCAGTGCCCTACAGTACAGCCCCTCAAAGGCCTGTGGGATATTCCTGGCCTGTTGTATCCTGCACAACATGGCCAAAGACTGTGGGATAGCCATTCAGGTTGAGGAGGGGGACAGCGATGGGGACACCAGCGGCACTGGTGATGATGGTGATGAGCAGCCCCCCCTTGGACGGCGGGACCCCGACTGATCCGGCAGGCCCAGCTGCACTGGGACACCATCACGGAGGAGCATTATGCATGACACAGGTAAGTCAAGGGGCCATGTGCAACCAACACTGTCCTGGCGCAACCCACAGGCACACAGAGTAACACACCAGGGGTGCATGACAGCAAGGGGAGTGGAAGGGACCAGGCACTCAAACACACCATCAGGGAGGGGTGAACAGTCATATGGACACACACACACACACCAGGCACAAAGCGTACATGGGCAGGTGCACAGCAGAGCAGGAACAAACATGGCAAACACACAGATCCACAGACCACACCCACCACCTGTACTGTCCAAGTACGTGTGTCAGATGCTGGGCACCCTTGCACCTTGGTGTACAGTACAATGCAGGCATCACCATGCACACGAACCTGTGGACAGCAGTCGGGATGGTGTGCAGGTGGTCCGTATGTCGGAGTGATGTGCAGGGCACCCACCAGTGCACTGCCCACCATGACGCACAGTGCACACAGGGCAGCACCAGACAGGGCCCGCACTGGGAGACAGGTCAGTCATGTTGCACCATTCCACGGCCACCGCGGATGCATGGGCAGCCCCCGCCGTGACCCAACAGCACTGGCAGGATGAGCAGGGGCCACATGGGGTGGCACCGATGGACCACCAGGGGTCCCACTGTGCGATCACGACCTTGTCCACACTGGAGTCTGTAGTATGCCAAACATACCTGCACCAGGAGTGCTTGGGATGCCCACAGCAGAACCCATCATCGACAGGCTTGGTGTTGCACGACTCTGGGAATGGGGAGTGGAGAGCGTACTGTGTGGGGTGCATGGTACAGGGGCACCTGCTTGTGTGCCCAATGCAGCCACACGACAGCGACCAATGTCTGGGTCTGCCTGTCAATGGCGGCGGTCACATCCATCCACATATGGACTATCTCTGCACGGTTCAGAGCACAGTCCCTGCTGTGCCGCTCCACAGCCATGCACAGTGCCTCCACGGATGTTGCAACCTGCCTTTGCTGCTGTACTGATTCCCACAGCAGGCGGGTGTGCTCTTCAAATGGGTACTCTGCCACAATGGCATTCTGTCCCCCAGGGTATGGAAGGTTCTGATGCTCAACACCCCTTGAGGGTGGGCGCTGTTCACCAGGACCAGGAATGGGCATATCAAAGGGTGGTGGGCATATGCCACCACTGGACACTGTACCCCCAGACCTGGTGGGTGACTGCTGCTGCTGCCCCTCCAACCGCTGTGCCCCAGGGACCACTCGTTCCACTGCTGTGGCTGCAACAGTGCCAGACACCTGCACAGCCACCGGTGCTGCCCCACTGGTGCTGACAGGCACAGCCTGGGACTGTGCCGACATGCTGACACACACGTTGGAACCAGCTAGGCCCAGGGGCACGTGCTGGCCTGCTGTGTGTCCGTCATGGGACACACACATGTCACTGCCCATTGCAGTCCTTGCATCATCAATGGTGCAGATACGTGCTACAGCCACAGTCACAGTGTGCTGGCATGCTTGCATGCCAGACTGCTGAGACACAGGCTGTGCACCCCCTACACCCGACTCACCGACACCAGAGTTGGCAGCCCGGCGTGCATGCTGGTGCAGTGCATGCTGGCTGGTGACAGAGGTGGATGGACCCTCCTCCATGTCCAGCAGGTCTTCCTCACTGCCTGGACCCACCACCACCATCCCCTGAAGATGAACAGGATCTGTAACAGAAAGAGAGGACATGTGAGTGCATGTGAACAACCTCCCCCAACACCACCACCATGTCATACCGTGCAGTGATGGGCTTCCACCTGTCTGGAATCCACCTCCTGGTAGACCCTCAATAGCACTCCACTGCATTGATGCAGCCAGTCGGTCCTCAGCCGGGGTCAGCTCCACCACCACTGGCTGGCCCCCGCCTGTGCCAGCACATGCCACCCTGAGGGCTGCCACCTTCTCCTTCACCCTCCTGCGGTCTGTCCCCATCTTCTTTTTGCATTCCTGCATGGAGCGCTGGTGGCTTTCTTGCAGGTTCACTGCCCGAGCTACCCCTTCCCATGCAGCCACACGGGCCTGAGGGGTGCCCCGCTGTCCACTCAGTAGTGGTCCTCCTCCAGGTAGGCCTGTAAGAGGGCCTCTGTCTCTGCCGTGGTGAAGTTGGGCCTCCTCCTCCGCCCACCATCCTCACCCTCACCTTGGCTCTGCTCGGTCATGACGATCTGTATGGGTGGAAGTGGACACCTGTCACTGTGCAGTCTACAGTGTTATCCCATGACCATTGTCCAGAACATCACACAGCATGCAACCCACCTCTCACCTGCAGTAACCGAATCTGACCAGCGCAGCCCAATGTCGCACATTTATAGTGCAATGCATGCAAATTAGGAGTGGAGCAACTGTAATGAGATGCAAATCATGCCACTGCACCTCTGAATGGCTGATCAGATGATTTGCATGTGTCGGCTGAATATCGCGCCGTTGCGCTTTGCACAATACGGTTGAGCCGGCTGAGCCAATGGCGCATATCTGTGACTGTGTGGTACACTGCATTGCGCATGCCCAGGTAGCTTACGCAGGCATCTGCCGTGCTGATGATGTGCTGTGCGTGATCGGCAATTCAGGCCAGGGCCATCATTGTGCCAGTGGCGCTACAGCACTGGGCACCATATGGTGCTGTGGCACTACTACGCAATAGTCCACTGTGGCACTGGCACGCAGGTGACTGTTCACGCAGGATGCGTAGACGTCAGATGGCGCTGTGCGTGGCCTTGCGTCATAGACCCCTGACCTGGTGTCTGACCTTTTCCCCCTGGCGCTGTTCGGCTGCCATGTGTACGGCTCTGTTGCGCTGTTTGGTGACAGAGCTATGTGAACTGATGGCGCTATATGAACAGCGTGATTGGAACCTATGGTGGTCTACTGTGCAACATTTCCACGTGGGGTTGCCACACTGTGGGGCGCCATATTGCCTGCTCTACTACCACAGTAATGGCACGCAGGAGAGCTCCCCAGTGGAGTCAGTTGGAGGTGGCCAACCTGGTGGCAGTGGTTGAGCCTCACTTTGGGGCACTGTTTGGGGATCAGCCCCTCACCATGGCCAGCACATATGTGTGGCTGCAGGTGGCCACTGAACTGGAGAGGGTCACAGGGTGGTGCCGGTCTGCTGAACAGTGCAGGCACAGATATAGTGACCTCCGCAGGAGGATGCCGGACGTGCTGCAATGCCTCAGGTCACGTGCCAGGAGGGGCATTGTGCCTAGGCCAGGTGGGTGTACCATCTATGCACCTGTATTCTCCATAGGGGTGTGACTGTGTTTTGGTGGCAGTGCATGTGGGATGGCTCTTCCATGGTTGGCTGTGTCAGTGTGTGCAGGTGTGAAATGCATGGGTCTGGCTGTGTGGGTAGGCACACTCACTGGGGCAAGGGGCTGTCTGCTTTGGGGTCACACTGATGTTTTTCTCAACATTTGTCACCCACAGGCCTGGCAGAGAGGATGCAGGCCCAGGCTGAGGAGGGCTGTGGCAGGGCCCAGGTGGCAGCCGGAGGAGGCGTGATGAGTGGGCCACAGCAGCGGCAGCAGCAGCAGCAGCAGCCACAGCTGCTTGATGAGTGTGAGTGTCATTACATCATGGATGCTATTGCATGCTGGAGGGGGGGCATGACCACCAGCCATGGACAACACAACCATGCACGACACAGGTGACAGTCATCACTGTCCAGTGTCACTGCACACCTGTGTGTGTGTCACTGGTGGTCCATGCATGCACTGGACACATGGCTGTGGAACTGGCACCCCACCACATTGCCACGTCACTTGACAGCCTTGTTTGTGCTGTGATGGACATGGGCAGTGTGTGTGAGTGTGCAGTGGTGCACATAGCTGGTGCTGCCTGGTTGGGTGTGTCATGTGCATGGTCACTGTGTGTGGGTGCATACCATCACAGGTGCAGGGCACTAGGCTATATGCCTTGCAGGATGGGTGGTGTTCAGGGTTGTGGACAGTCACAGCCATTGACTGTGTTCCCTTTTCCTAGGTCTCAGCATCCTAGGGCGGATGGACCGTGCCTTCCAGTGGCTGACGCAGGTGTCAGTCGCTACACATGACCTCCTGACAGACATGCAGTGCCATGGGGTCAGGTGACGCCGGAGGAACCGGGAAGATCAACAGGCAGCAGGGGACCAGCCTGCCGGGCGCTGACTGTGCTTCCCCTTCCCACTTCACCCAGCCTCTCCCACCCTGCCTTCCCTCTCCCAGTTGTTCACCCTACCCCTTACCCACCCCTACCTTGTACCCCTACCCCACCTTGTCTTGTACATATGTATATAGATGTTGTTGGTGTTGTACATATCTTTTTTGAATATATATATTTTGTTATGAATTCTGTGGTGGTCTCTGATTTGCAGCGGGCTATGGTTGCTCAGTTGCAGTGGTGTGCATGGCATCTGGGGTGGTAAGGTCCTGGATATGTGTGTGTGTGCATGGGAAGGTGTCTCCGGTGTAGGAGTGCCTTTCAGTTGGTCTTGCCATCTGCTGCCGCCCACTGCTGGGTGCCCAGGGTGGGTCTGGCTTGTATGGTTCTGTGCTACACGAGGTTGCAGTGTGCCGGGGTTGCATGGTGTTTACTGCAGTGCCAGTCACTGCACATGGGTGGTGTCTTGGGGTCACAGTGCAGGGTGTGCTGTACAGAAGGGGGGGCTGATGTGCACTGTGGTTGTCGACCCCCTGTGTGTGGCAGTCTCAGCCTGCCAGTGGGTGTGCTGGGGCGACATGGCCCTGCTGTGCTTTGTTGGCTTGTCCCCATGGGCCGGTGGATCATCCATCCCTCCCCCAGTGATGCTGTGCTTGGGGTGTGTGGGTGTATTGTTAGTTCTGCAGTGTGTTCCTGTGCCCATGTGTGGCATGGCTGGTGGTGGGCCCCAGCCTGCCTCCCTGGTTGTGCAGTTCCATTGCTCTGCTGGGGGGGCTCTGCTTGCGCTATGGCACCTCTGGACTGCTCAGCTGGGCTAGCCTTATTGCACTATGGCACATAATTTCTGCTCAGCTTCCCCTTCCTGGTTGCGCTATGGCACAGTTTGTGTGATATTCAGATGTTGGCTGCTTGCGCAGTTTGTCTTGCTCCATGTTTGAATATCGCGTCTGTTGCGCATATGCGCAATTGACTTGTGCTTGCTCCTGCTGTTGCGCACTTTTTGGGTGCAGTTTGAATATCCGGCCCACAGTATTTAGTAAAAATTGCTTTCATATAACTTAAAGATGTAACAGATGTAGACGTTTAACTAGTTCTGAACCAATGCAACTATTTTTTGAATGTTAACAGTGATGTATTTAATACTGTTACCATGTAGAATCAGAAATCTTTGTGTTTCAGCTCAACTTGATGTGTGTTAACAATTGTTCTAATCTGTACATCAGACACTTTCACTGATGACAACTGAGCATTTTATTTGTTCCTGATAATATTCTCTGTTCGCCTCTATTGAGGGGTCGGGTGGGAGTTTTCCAAATGCAGTAATATTGCAGTATATCTTAACATGTACATCTATGTGTGTATGTATTCATATGTCTACATATAGAATACAGTAATATAAATGTTTAACTGTTAGTTTCAAAATGTATTTTCTTAGTAAACCATAGCTGGTTTCTGCTGCTATGAGTTTATAAGTCGCATCTGGTTTTTCGCCCACCCCAGGAACATTCACACTATCAGTCACACAATAACAACAACATCATAACTGTTTCATATGTGTAAACCATGTAAACAGGGTGATGTTATGCATGTCCTTCTGTGTTTTTTTATTGTGTAACATGTCACTGATTTACTGTCTGTGATACTGGTTTACATATATGTCAAGTAACAGTGAAAAACATTTATGTGGTTGTTTTGTGAGACTGATTTTTGTGCACCAATTGGATTTTTAATTCGGCCTTCTCACAATGATCAATGTTACAGTGATACTATGTATGTTGGTGTTGCTGCAGTACTGCATTTAAGCATACTGCATGATGTTCTTTGCTACATTCTTCCTATTTATCACAGTGACGGGTATCATTGCATGCCTGAGACCGTGCAAGTAATTAATCTTGTAACTAGACTCTACCTGCAATCAGGCAGTTGTACTGTAAATAGCCATCCCTTTCTTTAATTGTTGCTCTACACTTAGGCTGCAGTAGCTCAGTACACAATACCTGGTCTGGGGATAGGACATTGCCTGACAAACCCATGCAACTCCTAACTGTACTTGCAATCAGAGAGGTATAACATTGATATCAATGGGCTTATTTTTGCTGTGGCTATCCACTCACGACACAGTCATAACTGTGGTTACTGCAGTGTACCTATAAAGAAGGAGCTGTAATATCAATATACATGTCCTTTTTGTTTCACTATGGCTCACCACTCAGGATGCAGTACCTCTACAGTTTGGGGGGGAAAATTCCTAGCTCAGACTGTGCAACTCTTAACTGTGAAAACTTGTGTGCAGCTGCAATCAGAGTAGCGTACCATTGATGTGCATGAACTTATTTTTTGCTGTACTTCTACACTTACTACGCAGTATCTGTTCTGTGTACAGGGGCGGGGGGGCATTGTCTAGGTGACACCATGCAACTCACAACTGTGCTAACTTGAGTGTACTTGCAATTAGAGATCTGTACCATTGATCTCCACAACCTAAAATTAGCTGTGTCTATCCACCAAGGACACAATACTTAATGTATAGTGTAGGAGGAGTATTGCATTGCTGAGTACACACAAATAATAAGTGTGGTGACTGTAGTATACCAGCAACCAGGGAGGTTTACTGTTAATGTCCATGGCCTTTTGTTTTACTGCACCTCTCCACTCAGGATACAGTACCTCCTCTGGCGGGGGGGACAAATTCCTAGGTGAGACTGTGCAACTCCTAACTATGAAAACTTGCGTGCAGCTGCAATCAGTAAAGCATACCATTGATGTCCACAGATGAGAACTAGTGAACATCATCCCACGGTGGGAGCACAGGGCTCTTCGGGCCCCTCATTCCCACCACAGACAAGACATAGTGAATGTAATGCAGCAGCAGGAGCACAGGACCCTTCAGGCCCCACATTCCCACCATGGATGAGATGTAGTGAACATAATACAGTGGCAGGATTGTGGGGCCCTTTGGGCCCTGTGCTCCCGCCACAGACAAAACATAGTAAACGTAATGTAGCAGTAGGAGCACGTGGCCCTTCGGGCACTGCACTCCCACCATGGACAAGACATAGTGAATGGAATGCAGCAGCAGGAGAGAAAAATACTGACTATAATGCAGTGGCAGGACCCCACACTCCTGCCACGTGATGTCTAGTGAGATAGTAAGAGGTACAGCAATGCAAACACAAGGTGGAAATGGTAACAGTAAGGTAAACGCAAGCACAAATAACGCGAAGGGCACTGCACATGGTGGTGTAGACAGGAACAGTAACACAAACGGGGACATAAACGCAAGTTGAAACAGTAAGTGTAACAGTAACAGAAGGACATACCCTCTTTTTGGTGGACAACTGCATAGAGAAAGACAGTGTGTACAAAGAATGTATGCATTGTAATGACAATGGAAGCTTAAAGCGAGCATTGGGTGTACTTAATTGCAAATATCTCAGCAACCGTATGACATAGAAAAAAAATTAAAATTTCACAGAAATCATTATTTTCCTGGCTACCATTTTGTTTTTCATAGCCCATAGGGCTATGTAACTCATGACGAAAAATCTGTATCTCGCACCGTTTCCGAGATACAAGCCCCAAAATGTGGGGCATACGCCACCATGTTTGTCTATGGGAAAAAAGTGTCAACTTTGGAGTACTGCAACTTGGGAGCTGTGCAATATTATTTCACCAAACTACCGAAAGGCATATATGTGAGATGTTGGCTGTCTTCCCTCCAAATTTCAGCCCAAACGCGAAAACGGTTGTTTTGCAGCAGGGTGACAAAGAACTCCTGTCATTTTGGCCATAGTCTAGAAAAGTACTGTTGAACTTTACGAAAGCTTTTGCAAATTCATTCAAAAGGGTCGCAGGTTCAAAAATACTTTGCGAAAGTACTTTTTCCAGAAATTTAAAAAACACATTTCTGGGGTGTTTTACCCCAAAATAAAGACATGCCTAGAATCCTCAGGGTCCAGCTAGGTGAATACAAAAATAATTAGGTTGCTAGAAGATCCCAAATTTAAATTTCAAGCATTTTTATGATCGCTGACTGAAAACAAAATGGTGGATCTGCGAAAGTAAAAGGGCCATTTGCAAAAGTAAAAACTGCATTTGTGACACTTTCAAACTTTTTGTTAACTGTTCCCATTAACTTATAATGGGAACTTGTTTTTTAAATAACTTTTGAACTGTTTAATATTTTTTCATAAAATCTTCAAAAGGCACATCGGGCACCCTGGCCACATGTTCCCTGAAGTTTTCGGACCAGTCACGCAAACCGCACGACCTGTAGGCGAGAGCAAAGAAATCGCAAAAAAGTGTAATTGCGCAATTCATTGTTGCTTAATAACTCTGCACCTGTATTTCTGACCAGTACAAAAGTTGGCAAGTCCCAAGATCTACTATGCCCAATTATGTGTTCCAAATTTCAGGCAAATCTGTCCAACAGTGGCAAAGTTATTAAGGTGCAAAGTTTGACATTTTTAACCTTAACAATGCTACTCAACCCTATCTATGGTAGCACTACCGTGCTACCATAATTAATATATATATATGATAGAGGCAAAAAACTCCATTTAATGCATTTGTTAGGGTTGTTCCACAGCGACAAAAGCAAGGAAATTCGGTGTTAGGGTTGAAAGCCCCCCTTTGACCTCCCCATTCACACCCCCAACTGGCATCGGGGTGCACATTGAGGTTGTCAACCCTGACTCTCACCCCATCAGATATGTGAAGAAGCAGAGGTATAGGAGAATGGGGTGACAGTTAGGACCGATAACCCCAATGCTCACCCCAATGCTGGCTGGGGGGTGTGGACGGTGGGGTCAAAGGGGGGCTTTCAACCCTAACACCGAATTTCCTCGCTTTTGTCACTGTGGAACAACCCTAACTAATGCATTAAATGGAGTTTTTTGCCTCTAATTTCCCTTCTTTTTGAGAATGATAATGAGAAATAGTGAATGTAATGTGACGGTTCGGGCCCCACACTCCCGCCACATGATGTCTTGTCACATAGTAACACGGTGCCTGCAAATACAAATGGTAATGCGCATGGTGACGCAAAGCAAAACAGAAAGATAAACAGTCCTGTAGACACAAATGGTTAAAATAACGCAAATGCAAGCACAAATGAAAATGCAAAGAGTAACGTACATGGTGCCGTAGACGGGAATGGTAAGAGAAACAGGTACAGAACCGCAAGTGGAAGCGGTAAGGGTAACAGTAATGTTAGCACACAGGCTGGTTTCCTCCCCAAAAGCTGCATAGAGAAAGACAGTGAGTACAAAGAATGTATGCATAATAATGGGTCTCGGAGCAGAAAATGAGGAGTTGGAATACTAAATTGCTTATATCTCAGGAACCGTACAATGTAGAAAAAAAATGTAAAACTGATATGATGTTTGACTTTCCTGGCTAGTTTTTGTAAAGGGGGCTAAGTGTTTTTCTAACGAAAAGTCCATATCTCACACCATTTCCGAGATACGGGCCCTGAAAGGCGCAACTAACGTCGTAATGTTATCCTATGGGAAAAAAAGAGAAGTTCAGAGTGCAATATCTTTGGCTCCCTGTAATATTTTTTCACCAAACCACTGAAAGGCACATCTGTGGGATGTTGGCTTTCTTCCCTCCAAATTTCAGCACTAAAGATCAAACCATTATTTTGCAGCAGGGCGGCAAAGGATTCCTGTAATGTGGCGGATGCCGTAATGTTATCCTATGGGGAAAAAGTGTCAACTTTGCAGTGCCATAACTTTGCTGCCCTATAATATTTTTTAACTGAAACACTGAAAGGCACATCTGTGAGATGTTGGCTGCATTCTCCTTCAAATTTTAGCCCAAAAGACCAAACCGTTCTTTTGCAGCAGGGTGGCAAAGAATTGCTGTCATTTTGCCATAGCTTGGAAAAGTAGTGTTGCAATTTGCGAAAGCTTTCGTAAAAATTTGCAACACTTTCGTGAGTGCGACACTACTTTGCAAAAGTATTTTTTCCAGAAACTTGAAAAACATATTTCTAGGGTGTTTAACCTCAAAATAAAGACATGCCTAGCATCCTCAGGGTCTGACTGGGTAAACACAAAAAGAATTATGTTGCTAGATGGTCCCAAATTTAAATGCCAAGCATTTTTCTGATCACCAACTGAAAAGAAAATGGTGGATTTGTGAAAGTAAAAGGGCCATTGGTGAAAGTAAAAACTGCATTTGCCAAAGTGTTGAACTTTTGTTAACTTTTCCCATTGACTTTTAATGGGAAATTGTTTTTTGAATAACTTTTGAATCATTCAATATTTTTTCATGAAATCTTCAAAAGACACATTGAGGACCCTGGCTGCATAATCCCTGAAGTTTTCTGACCAGTCGCACAAACCATGTGAGCTGTAGGCGAGAGCAAAGAAATTGCAAAAAAGTGTAATTGTGCAATTGATTGTCTCTTAATAAGTCCACAGCCTTATATCTGACTGATATGAAACTTGCCATATCCCAAGATATACCATCCCCAATTGCACATACCGAATTTCAGGCAAATCTGTTTAACGGTGGAAAAGTTATTAAGGTGCAAAATTTTACCCTGTAACCTTAAAAGTGCTACTGAACCCTAACTATGGTAGCACTACCGTGCTACCATAATATACATATATATATATATATATATATATATATATATACACACACGTATATATATATATATATATATATATATATATATATATTATAGTGTGCTATGTGCCACTATAGTTAAGGTTCAGCGGTCACTTACATACTAAAGTCAAAAGTTTGGGCATTAATAACTTTGGACCCGTTCAACGGATTTGCCTGAAATTTGGAATGTGCGGAGGGGCATGGTAGATATCTTGATTTGCCAAATTGCATTGCAGTCAGACTTATGGTCTTTGTGTACAAAAACACTGAAAAATGCAAAATTATCAGTTTTTGGAGGCAGCTTTTAGAATTTTGGCTGTGGCCCTGCATGGCTGTTGTGTGGCATGCTGCTCTGTGAGATGACTCATTTGAAAGAGCTTTGGTGGCTGAACATGCCGCTTTTCATTTGGTGAAAAAATATTAAGTCATTCAAAAGTTATGCCACTTTTAAGTTCCCATTGTAAGTCAATGGGAAAATGTATATATATGTTTTGCAAAGAATGAGGTTCTGGCCTTCTCGTCCCATCTGGCAATCAAAGAATTTGTAGACTAGTGGTTCAAGAATCTTTGTCCCCGAGGATTTTTAAAATTCTTTGATCGTGAGGTCCACCATCTTATTTTTGATTTTCCAATCGGAAAAACACAAATATCTCGGCTCAGGGGTCACTTCTGAAGCAAAACTTGGATGGGTTTTCTCAGGGGACCCTGATCTATCAAGCTATGTCTTTGGTTTGATTGAAATTGGTCTAAAAATAGAGTTCTGAGCTTTAAAAATCTTAGTTCGTGGCTCTCTAATGATCTTTAATCGCGATCCTGCAAATTCTTTGATCGCAAGATTCTTTGTTCACAATCGTGCATCACAAGCGAGGGAAGAGATGGCCAGATTTTAAAATGTTTTTTCTCAGCCCAGGGGTGCCCTAGAAACTTAAATGAGGGTGGGTATTGTTCAGGGGGCTTCGTTCTGCCCCATCTGAATAAAAAAAATCATGTTTTACATATCCCTGGTAGTCTAGTGCCGCCCCCCCCATCATGATAAAATACATAACGATCTCTAGTGGCCCCCAATGTTCATAAATATTGTTTTTTTATATCCCTGGTAGTCTAGTGGCCTCCCAATGTGTATAAAATAATAATTGTAATTCATATCCCTGGTAGTCTAGTGGCCCCCCCATCATAATAAAATATTGTAACCATCTGCAATTTCCTGGTAGTCAAGTGCCCCCCCATGTGTATTTGATAAATATTGCTTTTTTAGATCCATGGTAGTCTAGTGGCCCCCTCGATCTGTATTAAGTTATAATTATTGTTCATATCACTGGTAGTCTAGTTGCCCCCCTCCATCATAATAAAATAGATAAGGATTTCCAATTTCATGGTAGTCTAGTGGCCCCCTGCCCACCACCCAGCCATGCCAGCCCACCCAGCATCCCCCCAACCTTCCCCAGCCAGCGACTGGCATAGCCCAGCTCTCACCTCCATGGCCAGCCACTGACTGTGTGCATTACGATTACTAAAGCAAAGAGACGCTCAGAAATAGGCATCGGGGTGTGTGTTGGGGTTGTTGGCACTAACTCTCACCCCATTCTCCTACACTGCACCACCTCAGCTTGTTTACACATGGGATGGGGTGAGAGTTAAGGCTATCTACCCCAACGCACACCCTGATGCCTGTTGGTGGGGGCAGGCTGGTGGTGGGGTGCAAGGGGTGGGAACCCTAAAATCGAATTTCCTCTCTTTTTTCACTGTAGAAGAACCCTAACTGATGCATTAGCAAAGTTTTTTGCATAGAATATATATATATATATATATATATATATTATGGTAGCACGGTAGTGCTACCGTAGTTAGGGTTGAGTAGCACTTTTAAGGTTAAAGTGTCAACATTTGCACCTTAATAACTTTGCCACGGTTTAATGGATTTGCCTGAAATTTGGCATGCTTAATTGAGCATGGTAGATCTTGGGATCTGCCAACATTTGTACTGCTCAGATATACGGGTGCGGAGTTATTAAGCAACAATGAATTGCGCAATGACACTTTTTTGCGATTTCTTTGCTCTCATCTACAGGTAGCATGGTTTGCGCGACCGATCCAAAAACTTCAGGGAACATGCAGCTCCGATGTGCCTTTTGAAGATTTCATGAAAAAATATTAAATGGTTCAAAAGTTATTCAAAAAACAAGTTCCCATTATAAGTTAATGGGAAAAGTTAATGAAAAGTTTGAAAGTGTCGCAAATGCAGTTTTTACTTTTGCAAATGGCCCTTTTACTTTCACAAATCCGCCATTTTGTTTTCAGTCGGTGATCAGAAAAATGCTTGCCATTTAAATGTGGGACCCTCTAGCCACTTAATTTTTTTTGTATTCACCTAATCAGAACCTGAGGATGCTAGCCATGTCTTTATTTTGGGGTGAAACACCCCAGAAATATGATTTTTAAATTTCTGGAAAAAGTACTTTCACACATGAGACACTTTTGTGCCGTTTTGTGACAGCTTTTGCAAAGTTTGACAGTACTTTTCCAGACTATGGCCAGAATGATAGGAGTTTTTTGTCACCCTGCTGCAAAAGAACTGTTTGGTCTTTTGGGCTGAAAGTTGGAGGGGAGGCAGCCAACATCTCACAGATGTGCCTTTCACTCATTTGGTGAAAAAATATAGCATGGCTGCAAAGTTACGGTACTCTGATGTTGGCATTTTTTCCCATAGACTAACATGGTGGCACACGCCACGCCTTTCGGGACTCGTATCTCGAAAACGGTGTGAGACACAGATTTTTCATCATGAGTTGCATAGCCCTCATTGTGCACCATGGGGTCATCGGTTCTAACTCTCACCCCACTTTCCTACACCTCAGATTCTTTACACATGCGATGGGGTGTGAGTTAGGCCAATATCCCCATGGCGCACCAAGATGCCAATTGGGGGTGGGCTGTGGGGTTCAGGGGGTTTTCAACCTGACACCGAATTTCCTCACTTTGCCACAGTGGCACAACCCTAACTGATGCATGAAATGGAGTTTTTGCCTCTAACATATATATATATATATATATATATATATATATACACACACACATATATATATATACATATATATAAACCCATTTCATGCATCAGTTAGGGTTATTCCACAGTGACAAAAGTGAGGAAATTTGGTGTTAGGGTTGAAAACCCTAACTCCACATTCCCCACCCCCAGCACCACACACACACACACACACACACACACACACACACACGCACACACACACACTCACTCACACACACATGCATGCACAGAAGTAGTAGAGGAGGACCAAGGCAACACAACCAATCACAGGCAACCAGCAGCAGGTGACAGAAATAACATACAACCTTCTAAACATACTACAAGACACATCCATCATCATGGTCCACCAACTGTAGGAGTTGTGCTGCCATCCGAGTGACTTGGTGGTATACATGCATACTGGCCATCAGTTGCTGGTGGATCACATTAAACATTTCTTTATATTTAATATATTTCTTATCTCTTCTGAATGACAGTGTGTTGGTAATGTATCACTTTAACAACATGCCATTGTCAGGCAATGGTTTTAGACACTTTTGTTGACTGTTAATGTCTCCTGATATTACCCTGGTAAAAGACAATGATGTATCAGTACACTATTATGTGCACAGTATTGCTGCACCATCATCTTACATTGTATAGTGGCAGATTTGCGTGGGAGTGTCAGACCCAAAAAGTCACATTGTCACACTACACGATACCTGAATTCTGGAAAGTTTCTCATTTGAAACAGGTAAGTGTGTTTCTCTACTATTTGATATGTTGCTGCTAACATGCTGTTCAAAGGGCCCCATGCTCACATGTTTGTGTTTATGACTATGTAGTATCACCGAGCATTGTAACACAGTTTCATGTGTCTAAATACCTCCTGATCTTACCATGACATAAGAAAAAAATGGATCAGTACAGTATTATATGCAGAGCCCTTCTCCACTATTATCTGAAGCTGCAAAGCTGTATATGGGACTGTGTCACCCAACGGATTCCATGGTACCACTTCACTCTCTTTGCCTTGCTGACAGTTTGTCAGTGGAAATGCATGTTTCTGTTTCTATACAAATTCCTACATTTCTGGTAGCAGAGGTGGCCAAAAACACCATGCTACCACTTCTGTACCTATGAGTGGACAATATCAGACAGTATTTACACTGATCTTTCATGTGTGTAAATGGTTCCTAATGTTATCCTAACAGTAGCAAATAATGTATCAGAACACTATTATATACAGCGTGCTGCTGCACTGTCATCTTATCCCTTATACTTGGGCAGCTAGGTGGTACAATAGGACACAAAGGGCCAGATATTCAAAACTTTGCGCTGGGCAAAAACCATTTGCGCAGGTTTAGCGCGGGATTAGTGCGGGTCTGCCATATTCAAAAGGCCAAATAGCGCAGGCAAACTGCATTAGCGCTGGGCAAAATTATAATGTATGCAACGGGCAAACTGACATGAATACAGGCGCAATGCTATAGTCAGTGACTAGCGCCGCGCTAAGTGGTTTTGCGCGACTTAGTGTGACATAGCAGAGCTGCACATTATCGCCCAGGAAAAGCTTGTCTTAACCTGGGCAATCAGCTTTGCGCCACATTATGGCTTTTGGCGCTGCTTTGCTGGTTTAGCATGGGTTTTGCGGACCCTAACAAATAAATATGACACATAGATAAAGCCAACATAGAAGAAGCATGCTGTTAACTGATGGCATCACAATGATGCCATCATCTGCCACCAGTCCCAGCCATGCCAGGCAGTAAGTGGTGACCCTGCCACCAGTGGACAGCATGGCAGTGTGGCCATACAGCACACACCTGCGGACCACACTCTGTGGACACCAACAGATGCCAGCACACACATGCAGCACTGTGGGCATGGAGGATGTTGAGGGAGCATATACGGGTGGCGAGGCTGTGCTACAGATCAGGTGTGGCCACAAGGCTGGGACACATCATGCAGTGTACATGGGTCAGTATTGGGAATACCCCAACACCAGTGTGCCTTCGGATAATATATGCCCCCCGCCACATACCACACAGCTGTATAACTGCCATAGCACACAAAGCCAGAAATGTACATGTCACTGTGAGCATCCATGCCACAGGTGCAGCATCTGTGGGTCACACAACAGTGTAACAGTAATGTCCAGTGTCAGAAAACATCCACAAGTTGGGCGCTCACTGTGTATGTGCAGTCATCATCACTGCCCTACACACCATAGGCATTGCTGTGTCCACACACTACTGGCCCCCTTGCTACTGTAGTTTCTGCTGTGCACTGTAGCATGCCCTACAATGTGACAGTGGCATGCAGCACCATCACCACCTGTGCCTATGGTGTCCTGTCCCCTGGGGTATAATATGCTATGCTATGCTGTACTGTTTACATGTAGCCTGCAGCTATCATCATGCACTGCCAGACTGACCTACAGGTGGAGCTGGGGTTGGACCTGGTCAGCCCTGTACTTCAGACTGACCTACAGGTGGCTCTGTGGGACTCTGCAGTAACGCTGGGCAAACTGCATGCAAATCAGGGTATAATGAGATACTAATCCGGTTGTTTGCCCAGAGACTAAGTAAGTAGGCTCATTTGCATGGCACTTTTGAATATGGCACATTTTGCCCGGACAAGCGTGTTTGCTCTGGGCTAACTTAGCAACTCACGCTAATGCAGCGCTAATGTGTTACGGCGCTAATGCGCGTAATTACAGTTTTGATCACTGTTCTTTCACATCTGCTGCTTCCTGCAGCTGTACTGAGTCCATGCATTTGCTGGCACACACATTGGCCACGTAGTTCGTCTGTACCTGCCTCATGTTGCTGTGTACTGTGTTGTTGTTGTGGGTTGCACTTCCTGGTTGCTTTATTCAGTGCTGTCTTATTCCAGGGCTATTTTTGCCCTGCACTCCCAACCAAGTTTGCATGGCCTCATTACCATGCCATATTCGGAAGCTGTTTGCCCTGGGCTATTCCTTTTGAATATAGCGTGCTCTGTGCTCCGGGCTAAGTTTGCCCGCTTGGCAGTGCTAATTTTGCCCCGGGGCAAAGTTTTGAATATCTGGCCCAAAGTGTTTAATATCATCATGGACCATGGTTGACATTATCATACAAATCGTTTCAGATATTAACAAGAAAAATGACTGTTATCCTAGGCTGAAAATGTCATGATGCATTCATACCACTGTTAGTTCTGTGGTACTGCTTCTACATGTGGCATAATAATAACCAAATGTTGCTTCTGCATACTATAATGAATAGAAAACTACAGAGCTGTCATAAAACTATTGACCACTGCATGTGTGCATTGATTTGTAACCAGAACTTGTCATTTATACTACATGTGTGTCTTTATGTAATCATGCCCATCTTGGTTTGAGCATGGGTACGTTGGTCGCTGCATGTTACTCAAAGGGTACCATGCTGTCAATTCTGTTACTATGACCACATTAAATTAGACACCTTTTTATATCCATGCTTTTTTCTGTCTTGATGTCTTATTATCCTGGTATAACCAAACAATGTATATCTAGGTACTGTGTAGAGAGTACTCCTGTTCTGGCATGTTACCCTGTGCAGATACTGAGAATGCTGTGTACACCCATGTCCGCACAAATGCTACAGTTGGTGGACCATGATGATGGATGTGTCTTGTACTACGTTTACACAGTTGTATGTTATTTCTGTCACCTGCTGCTGGTTGTCTGTGATTGGTTGTGTTGCCTTGGTCCTCCCCCCTACTTGCACATATATGTGTGTGTGTGTGTGGTGCTGGGGGTGGAGTGGGGAATGCGGAGTTAGGGTTTTCAACCCTAACACCGAATTTCCTCGCTTTTGTTGCTGTGGAACAACCCTAACTGATGCATTAAACAGTTTTTTGCCATGAATTTCCTGTCTTTTTGAGAAAGCATAATCTGAATACTACATTGTACATGTTGATGGGAGCATGGGGCCCTTTGTGCACCATGCTCCCACTAAGATATAGATAGCTTTATTATAATATGTACTTGTCTTATGTGATTAATGTGGCAGTAGTTCCTGTGCTACACCTTAGACATAAAAATGAACTCATACATAAATGGCATAGGAGAGTAATATGTGCAACACATAGATCATTAAGATATGTACTCTGTTAAGTAGAAAATGTACACAGATTTACCTTTTGTACTTTCTTTGTGTGCAGTACTATACCAATGGCAGTATAGATATCAGTACTGTAACGTTATATATAATAAAAGACACAATACAGTTAGATAAGGTTTCAAAAGATTTATTGCCAAATTAATATTTGATAAAAAAGGCCAAATTAAAATTCAAATTGGTACACAAAATCAGTCTCACAATACAATATTTAAAAAAAAAAGTATTGCATCAAAGTAAAAAAATACATGGAAAACAGTATGACAGCTACTTGATGAGGAAGTTGTGACAGTAGCACAGAACACAGGAACACAGCTGCCACAATAGCCTCTGTACACTGCTTAGCTTGTATTGAACAGTGATGATGTTATTGTCACTGTGTGACTGACAGTGTGAATGTTCTTGGGGTGGGTGAAAAATCAAATGCCAGCTGTTTAAAGAATAGTACCAGAAACATATTGTGGTATCTAAAAAAGTTACTTATTAAAGCTATTTAAATACATTTACTTTTAATATATTTATGTGTACATATACGCATATATCTACACATACATATACATGTAAAGACATATAGATATATGGATGCATTTGGAAACTTCCCACCCAACCCCCCAATTCAGGCAATTGAGAAATATTATCAGAAACATAAAAACCAGTTGTTATCAGTGCAAGTGTCTGATTTACATGTACAACAGTGTACAACTGTATACATGTATTTAATTTATCTTCTTACACAAACCAGAATTCAATGTCATATGCTAACAGGTACTATATACATTACTAAATATCATAAAATCTGTAATCAACATTCATAGTGAAGTCACTAAGTATCTGCGGTACTAAAAACTTTAAGTTAATAATAAGTGCTTGCACACAATACTAGGAACATAAAACTTCTAGGGCCAGATATTCAAAACTTTGCCCCGGGGCAAAATTAGCACTGCCCAGCGGGCAAACTTAGCCTGGAGCACAGAGCACGCTATATTCAAAAGGAATAGCCCAGGGCAAACAGCTTCCGAATATGGCATGGTAATGAGGCCATGCAAACTTGGTTGGAGTGCAGGGCAAAATAGCCCTGGAATAAGACAGCACTGAATAAAGCAACCAGGAAGTGCAACCCACAACAACAACACAGTACACAGCAACATGAGGGCAGGTACAGACGAACTACGTGGCTAATGTGTGTGCCAGCAAATGCATGGATCTCAGTACAGCTGCAGGAAGCAGCAGATGTGAAGAACAGTGATCAAAACTGTATAATATTCCCCGTACATTAGCGCTGGCTAACACATTAGCGCGTGCATTAGCGGAGCTATAGTTAGCCGAGCAAACACGCTTGCCCGGGCTAAATGTGCCATATTCAAAAGTGTTGATGCAAATGAGCCTACTTACGTAGTCTCTGGGCAACAACGGATTAGTATCTCTTATACCCTGATTTGCATGCAGTTTGCCCAGCGTTACTGCAGAGTCCCACAGAGCCACCTGTAGGTCAGTCTGGAAGTACAGGGGCTGACCAGGTCCAACACGCAGCTCCACCTGTAGGTCAGTCTGGCAGTGCATGATGATAGCTGCAGGCTACATGTAAACAGTACAGCATAGCATATATTATACCCAGGGGACAGCACACCATAGGCACAGGTGGTGGTGGTGCTACATGCAACTGACACATTGTAGGGCATGCTACAGTGCACAGCAGAAACTAGTAGCAAGGGGGCCAGAATAGCGTGGACACAGCAATGCCTATGGTGTGAGGGCAGTGATGATGACTGCACTATCACAGTGAGCTGCCCAACCTGCAGATGTTTTCTGACACTGGACATTACTGTTACGCTGTTGTGTGACCCACAGATGCTGCACCTGTGGCATGGATGCTCACAGTGACATGTACATTCCTGGCTTTGTGTGCTATGGCAGTTGTACAGTGTGAGGTATGTGGCGGGGCATATATTATCCAAAGGCACACTGGTGTTGGGGTATTCCCAATACTGACCCATGTACACTGCATGATGTGCCCCAGCCTTGTGGCCACACCTGATCTGTAGCACAGCCTCGCCACCCATATGCTCCCTCAACATCCTCCATGCCCACAGTGCTGCATGTGTGCTGGCATCTGTTGGTGTCCCGGAACTGTGGTCCACAGGTGTGTGCTATATGGCCACACTGCCGTGCTGTTCACTGGTGGCAGGGTCACCACTTACTGCCTGGCATGGCTGGGACTGGTGACAGATGATGGCATCATTGTGATGACATCAGTTAGCAGCATGCTTCCTCTATGTTTGGCTTTATCTATGTGTCATATTTATTTGTTAGGGTCGTGCAAAACCCGTGCTAAACCCACGCAAACACCGCACAAAGCCATAATGTCGCGCAAAGCTGATTGCCCAGGATTAAGACCAGCTTTTCCTGGGCGGTAATGTGCACCGCGCTAAGTGTCGCGCTAAGTCGCGCAAAACCACTTAGCGTGGCGCTAGTCGCTGAATATAGCATTGCACCTGTATTCATGTCAGTTTGCCCCTTGCATACATTATACTTTTGCCCGGTGCTAATGCAGTTTGCCCGCGTTATTTGGCCTTTTGAATATGGCAGACCCGCGCTAATTCCGCGCTAAACCTGTGCAAATGGTTTTTGCCCAGCGCAAAGTTTTGAATATCTGGCCCCTAATCTATTATTGAGAAAATGGCACCTCTTGTTAACAAAGAAAGATCTACCATAACACTATTTATTATTGTTAATGATACCTATATGAAACTCACCACAACTTAGAAAAGTTGTACTAAATATCTACATAATATTAAGTAATCATATTAAGAAAATGTTGAAATACTTGCAAATTAAATAGTGTAAAACAGCAAAATATTTAGCATTGTTTAATACATTCAGTTCAATAGCAATAAAGACAACTGCTGAAAAGCTAAAACTACTGACTTTAAATTATCTATTAATAATCATATATACAACACAGATGAGCAAAAAGAAAACAGACATAGTAGTACACTGTTGCGATACAATATAAATGTATTAAGTCAAGTCACAAAGGGGCAAAACAAGGCAAGCCACACCTGGTAATACTCAACATGTTGCAGAGTGATGCCTATATCAGAGTATTATACTCTTAAGTATATGTCAGTAGATAAGATAGAAAACAGTGTGCAACTGTATTAAGCACAGAACTGGCACAAACAAATGCAGGATATCTTTTACTCATAAAAGATCCAAATAATATCATGATACAGTACAAGCATTTAAAAAGAAATGCAAAACACAGTTTTTTCCATTCACATGGACAAGTATTGGACCTAAGCAGAGGTACAGTTGGCAAGTGTGCCAAGTACTACTTGTTATGTCTGCATACAAGTTACTCAGAAGAAAAGACAATGACAGAACATGAGGACCAGATAGCCATATCTGTTTTGCCATCTCAAAGTGTTTCTTACACATCTAAGTGTGGTTTCTCTAGTGACTGTAAACATAGTTAGTGCTGATTGAAGACCACTGCAACTATATTCACTTTATCACTGATTAACACAACTATCTTAGAAGTCAGATTGAGTAAACATATACATGTAAACCATGCGATGTACTGTCAGTGTAATATTGGATGCAGATTTGCATAAGAAAAAATAGTATTGCTGTAGCAGAAGTCACTCTGTAACAAAATGGACAGCAAGTTATGTCACATGCTGTGTGACTATTCTTCTGATATATGAAGATTGTCATGGTTCTTCAATATCAGCACATATGCATTTTTTAAGTGTAGTGGAAGCCTCTGCTTAAAAGTGCTTGTGCAGTCATTGCATTCAACCTACTCAGTTATGTACCTCAACAAAGTAACATAATGTTCAGAATGTACAGACTGTCCATGGTGGTAGATCACAGCATGAGTGTCAAACACTGTTTGGTTAAATATAACTCTACCAGCTGTGAAATCTGTGATGGTTATGTCAACTCTGAGCCCGTGAGAGTCAAATCTATGCAATACAAGCATAAGATATTGAGATGAAGTCCTCAGACGTATAGACTGAGTGCATATCCCTCCACACCTAACACATAGGTGACCATTTTCTGCATTTGTGAACAGCTTTCAGAACTTGACAGTTTGAGAGTGAGGCACAAACAAAGAAACCCAAAGCATGTCCTCAGTGGTTTCTCACTCTGAATGACCAGATGACATACAAATATATCTGGTAACATATGAGACAGTGTAGTGCTGTCGCATTGGAATCCCCTCTTCATCCAAACTGTTTATGATGGCCATCATAAATTCGGTGGTATCCTGCTGCATGTTAGCAGCAAATGTACTGTACCCATCATATGTACCTTAAGACCTGCCATAGAGGTGCCAGTGACTGTACATTGTCTAACTGTTCAGAAGTCACGTTCACTATTTCCTTCAATGTCTTTGATAAGGGAGTGTTTTGTGAAGCTAATATTGCCTGCACAAAGTGTGGCATGTGGAGAAACACTTACATAGCTGAATTAGCATAGCATTCTACTCTGGTATTGTTATCAAACACTGGGACAACAGCCATACCAAATGACTTCTTACAAACAGGTGATTTTGCATCTGTATTTGACATACTGACCTAGTTGTTAGTGTGCATAGTTAATTCAGTACCGGCAGCTCGTTTTCTCCTTGCCAGCTGAAGCTGTGACTGTAGCATGTAAGACAACCACATACATAGGTTGTGGAATGAGAGGCATCTGTGGCTGATACAGAGTACATAATCTGTTGTACTCAACAATACATTTCTTGTCAGCGCATATCTTCTGTGGTGCAAGTGTGATGATGTGCAACCCAGAAAGACTGCCAATGCATGAAAGCATGACATAGCTCATGCCATCCTTGAAAATGTCTGTGCTTGTGTCAACCATTGCTGAATCCAAACTCAAGCCCTGTGACTTGTGAATTGAAACAGCATATGCAACACATATTGGAAACTGTTTCCTGTTGACATAGAAGTCTTTAAATACCTGGAACTTAACACAGGTCCGATCAATCTTCACAGTCTGTTCCATGTTGTCAAAGTGAACAAGTGTCTCGATAAACGTCTTCTGAACATTGTATACAAAGTCAATTATGTGACCCATGGCACCATTTACCATGCCACATTCAACATCAAGATTGTGATGTAGCATGACACGTGCATTCTTACAAACTGTAAGAACAGCTTCTAGGCCAGCTGTATGTGACACATCCAACTTCAGTTCAGACAATCGTTCAGTCATCTTTACTACAACCTTCTGACTTAGAATAACACCATCAGCTGTATCAACAGTAAGCAGTGCGAGAATTTCTTGATTCTTTCTCTGCAACATATCACTATTGAATTCAGCACATTTCTTAATTCGTGGCATAAGACACACAATCCATGCGCCCTTGGAGTACACATCACTGAAAACATTGCATGCTGTATGGATGGATATAGTATCTATAGTGATTCTTCACCATGTAACATTAAATGATGTCATGTTGACAAAGAACCTGTATGAGCTTGATCCAACAGTGACTTGTAAACCAGATCACCACTTTGCTGCATGTTCTCACACAACTCAACATAGGTAAATAACTCCCACAGGTTACAACCTCTAATGCAGCCCAGTGTATTCTTAGGCTGCTTGACAGTCAGAGCTGCAAAGACATGTTCTGAATTAACTGGTGCAAGTTGCAAAAGGTCTCCAGATACAACAATGCTTTTACCACCAAATGCATCTCCACAGTCAGTACCTAAAATCTCCTGTAGATGGAGGTGTATACAGGCAAGCATCACATTAGAGACCATGCTAATCTCATCAATGATTAGTAACTTCATTTTAGTAAACATAGAATGAAGCAAGGATGCAACCTCAAATGACAGCTTACGATACTTTACTGCTTTGACATGCTTCACTGGCAACATGAAGAGACGGTGTAGCGTAACTCCACCAATGTTGTATGCAGCCAGACCAGTGGGAGCACTAACAGCAACAGACACTGATGAGTCTGTCAGTTTCTGTATTTAAGCCATAATGGCCTCTATAAGGAAGCTCTTACCTGCACCTGCTGAGCCACTAACAAACAAACAGTAGTGGCTATGGTCATTGCAGTCACATTTCTCTCTCCGTGTAGTATCCCATGCCAAACAACATCAGTAACTGCAGAGTGCACCACCGTTGTTGCTTAGTTGAGTCTGTCTCTCAATTCTTCTGGATCATCAGTGCAGTGGGTGCCATGTTCCATAGCACTCTCCCCTTCTGACATGAGTACTTGGGGCATTCAGAGGCAGAGGCACTCAAGTATACCTTCTCCTCTTTCTGGACCAAGGTTGCCCTCTAGAACCAACTGGAGTGTCTTCTTTGAAGTTGTTTTTGTGCCTTTCAAGCTGTTCTTTCTCAGCACATCCAGTCTCTGTATGTATGTCTCAGAGTATTCAGTTTTGAATTTGTCATAACTGTGGATTGAATTGTTCCTCAAATGTATCACAGTCACCTTTCAATTCAGACTCATTCCTCCAGGGTAGAAATAAGAATAGTAGAGCAAAGTGGTAATGCTCTCTGCTCTCAGATGTGCCTAGATGTAATTTGCAATGGTCAATGAGCCAAGGCCTATGTCTCTTTATGAGACAGCCATCCACTCCTCTGACCTTGTGAATGTTGCATGTGTAATCAGGTGAGACATCTGTCTTGTAGGAGTTCCATTTTGCCACCTCAAATAGACACATGCCATCCATGTCACTGTGCCTACTGGGGTAGTACATGTCAATCAGATTTTTCTTCAATTTACGCTTTGAAGAGGGTCTGTTGAGAGCCAGTTCCTCAATCTCAGCATTTGTGCTTCTCTTTGTAGTTAACAAAAAAGTGCACAGCATCAGATTTTCCATACAAATGTGTACCGATTAAATGATCACCGCCCTCATATGCTCCACATTCTCTGTGTGATAGGGTCTTCAGTCCATGTGACCACAATTGAGATGTCAGAGACTTGCTCAAACTGGCAATATCTTCCCAAAGATTTTACAAGCTAGTTTGTTCATGTTTGGTGATGTACGAAGTGACGTACTGAACCAGAACCAATGAGTTGTCAGCCACAAACTGAACATCTGTTTGCTTGCCACATTAGAAGAAGAGTGGGGTTGTAGTCATTGATGTACACCTCATTCTCATCCCTGTGTAACTCATATACCTTCTCGGTTGATTTTGCCTTCAAGTAGTGTTGCATAGCTGAAAACAGTTAATTCATGCGACCATCCTGACAGACACGTCTGGGAAATCCAAAGCAACATCTTGTGTACCAATCAGATTTGTTCTTCACTACCCAGTGGCAGGTATTTTGCACAAATATGGCATTGAAACTTCCGCATTAACTTCCACAGTGTAGAACTGTCATACTTGTCCGGTATACGGCAAGTGATGTATCGCTTTATGAACTCTAGCACTTCTGCTGCTTCATGTTCACCTATGCATGGAAGGCCTTGATCCACAGTAACATATGAATATGAGGAACACCTCATGCCTGATATTCTGTTCTCCAGCAGTAATGTTCTACAATACCAAGAGGCAGATTGTTCTTTGACAAAATGAAAGTCAGAATATCATGGAATCACTTGTGAAAATGTCTAGTCACAGACACTGGGTCAAGTGAGCACATCTTTCTGACAGTCATTGATGAAATGCCCTCTACATCACAATTTACCCACTTTAAGAGTTCAATCACCACATCCCTGGTGTACTCGGTACAGTTGAGTGTGACAAACTATGTTGCTGCATCATACTTTTGCAGCATAGTCATCACCTCAGAGTGTCTGCAATACCAGTATTCTTTGGAGCCACGTAGACTTGATAGTATGGATGACAAATTGACCTGCACAGTTTCATCCTTTTGCTTTAATTTCTATAAAAAACTCAACTGCAGTGATTCCATCAAGTGGAGTTGTGAGCCGTATAGTATATGCAGTTGATGCAGACAGTATGCGAAGCTCATTCTCCCATAGGAGATGGTACATGTACTGTATGTTGCATCTGAATTTGCCATCCTTAGTGAGCACGTGACTGGTGCGGTATTCAGCACCTTGCACACGCACTTCTGTATTATCTAAATGTCCACCTGACCCTTTTGGAAATAAATCCAGAAAACAAAGTGCTTCCAATGTCACCTCCCAAATGCTGACAGGGGCACCTTCCACCTGTTTCACTTGATACAGATCAATGTTATCCTGAGATTTGTGAATGGAGACAGCATATGCAACACATAATGGGAACTGTTTCCTGTTTACGTAGATATCCTTAAAAACCTGGAATTTTACAGAGGTTCGATCTATGTGTACAGAGTGTTGCATGTTGTCAAACTGCACTACAAGTGTCTGAATAAATGTCTTCTGGACATTATAGACAAAGTCAGTGATGTTTCCCATGGCACCGTTTACCATGCCTTGTTCTACATCTAGATTACATCATAGCATGATACGTGCATTCTTACAAAGTGTGAGAACAGCTTCTAGGCCAGCTGTTCATGAAACATCTGACTTCAGTTCACTTAGTCGTTCAGTCATCTTTGCTACTAGCTTTCGACTAAGAATAATGCCATCAACTGTATCAATTGCATGCAGAGTTTCAATCTCTTGGTTCTCTCTTTGTAGCATTAGATTGTTGAATTCAGTGCATTTCTTTAGTCGTGGCATAAGACACACTATGTGTCTGGCAGTAGAGTATATATCACTGAAGACATTACATGCTGTTTCTATGCATGTACTATGTACTTTGATTTTTCGATCATTTAACATACAAACATGTTCTGGTGATAGAGAACCTGTGCGAGCTTCATATAAAAGTGATTTGTAAACTAGATCGCCACTTTGGTTCATGTTCTCAGACAACTCAACATAGGTAAATAATTCCCATATGTTATAGCCTGCAATGCAACCGAGGATATTCTTAGCTTGCTTGGCAGTCAGAGTTGTGGAATACATGCTCTGCATTGACTGGTGCAAGTTGTAAAAGGTCTCCCAACACAAGTATACTTTTGCCACCAATTGGCACTCCATCGTCAGTACCTAAGATCTGCTGTAGACATAGATGAATACAGGCTAGCATGACATTGGAGACCATGCTGATTTCGTCAACAATGAGTAACTGCATCTTTGTGAACATGGAACGGAGCTGAGATGCAACCTCGAATGACAGTTTACGATACTCTCCAGTTCTCCCATGTTCGACTGGCAACATAAAGAGATGGTGGTAATGTTACTTCCACCAATGTTGTATGCTGCTAGTCCTAGGGAGCAGTCACAGCAACAGACATTGAAGAGCCTGTCTACATTCGCACTTCTGCAGTGATAGCTTCAATCAGGAAACTCTTTCCTGTGCCAGCTGAACCACTAACAAAACATTAGTAGTGGTTTGTACTGAGTGCAGTCACATTGTTTTGTTTCTATGTAGTACCATGTTGTACAGCTTCAACCACTTGGGAGTGAACTGTATGCTGCAGCTGATTTAGTCTTTCTCTTACGTCAGCTGGGTTGACCATAGAAGTGTGTGCCATGTTGCATGGCTGTCTCAATTTCTGAGATTAACAGTTCTGGGGCATTTAAGGGCAGAGGGTCACCTAGAACACCTTGTCCTTCTGGATCAAGGTTGTCCTGTGAACTAACTGGAGTGTCTTCCTGAAGTTGCTTCTCTGCCTGCTTGAGCTGTTCTTTCTCAGCTTTTAGTCTTTGTATATATGTTTGAGTACTCAGTTGGAAATTCTCGTCAGAGTGAGATTGAACTGTTCTTTGAATGTGTCAGAGCCACCTTTTACTAGACTCACTCTCCAGGGTCTAAATAGGAATAGGAGAGCAAAGTAGTAATGTTCTGTGCTCTCTGATGTGCCTAGATGCAGTTTGCAGTGATCTATAAGCCATGGCTTGTTCCTCTTCACAAGACACCCATCTAGTCCATTGACCTTGTAAATGTGTCATGTTGAGTCAGGTGCTGCACCTGTCTCGTAGTCATACCACTTAGCCACCTCAAACAGACACATATCATTCATCTCGTTGAAGTCTACATGGGTAGTATGTGTCTATCAGGTTATTCTTCAAGATATGTTTTGAAGAAGGTGTATTGACAGCAAGCTCCTCAATTTCAGCATGAGGAATTAGTACACGCTTCCGTTTGTCTTTGTAGTTTACACTGAAGCCGTGCAGATCAGACTTCCGTGCAGATGTGTACCCATTAACTGGTCACTGGCTCCGTAAGCTCCACATTCTTTGTGTGAAAGAGTCTTCAAACCCAATGACCACAGCTGAGATGTCAGGCTTTTTCTTGAAGTGGCAATATCTTCCCAAAGATCTTGCAAGCTAGTCTGTTCATGTTTGGTTATGTAAGAAGTGACGTACCGAACCAGGGCCAGTGAGTTGTCAGTCACAAACTGAATATCTATGTTTGCTTGCCACATTAGGAGGAGAGTTGGGTTGTAGTCATTGATGTACACCTCTTTTTCATGCCTGGATAACTCGTATACCCTCTTGGTTGATTTTGCCTTCAAGTGGTGTCGCATTGCTGAGAAAAGGTCATTCATGGCACCATTCTGACAAACTCTTCTAGGAAATCCAAAGCGACATCGCGTGTACCAATTAGATTTGTTCTTTACTGCTCGCTGGCAATATTTTGCGCAAATATGTTGCTGGAACTTTTGAACCAACTTCCATAGTGTAGGACTGTCATACTTGTCTGGAATGTGACAAGTGATATATTTTTTTATGAATGATAGCACTTCTGCTGCTTCATGTTCACTGATGCGTGGTGCATCCTTGATCCACAATAACATATGGATATGAGGGGCACCTCGTGCTTGATATTCTATCCTCCAAAAGTAGTGTTCTACAATGCCTAGAGGAGGATTGTCCTTTGACAAGGTGAAAGTGAGAATGTTATGGAACCACTTGTGAAAATGTCTTGTGACAGACACAGGATCAAGTGAACACATTTCTCCAACGGTCATTGATGAGATGCCTTCGACATCGGAATTTGCCCACTTCAACAGTTCAATGAGTTCATCCCAGGCATATTCAGCACAACTAAGTGTGACAAACCATGTGGCTGTGCCATACTCTCGTAGCATTGTCATCACTTCCGAGTGTCTGCGATACCAATATTCTTTGGCTACATAGACTTGAAAGTATGGAAGACAGATTCACTTGCACATTTTCATCTTTCTGCTTTAATTTCTCCAGAAATTGAGCAGCTGTAATTCCATCTAGTGGAGTTGTAGGCGAGATGGTATGTGCTATGGATGCAGACAGAATGCTAAGCTCACTTTCCCAGAGCAGATGGAACAGGTACTGTATGTTACGTCTGAATTTGCCATCTTTGCTCAGGACACGGCTAGTGCGGTACTCAGCACCCTGTACCCGTACTTCTATTTCATCTAGGCATCCACCTGACCCTTTTGGAAATAGGTCTGGGAAGCAGCGTGCTTCTAGTGTTGCCTCCCAAATGCTGACAGGCTCACCTTCCACCTGCTTCATTTGATAGAGATCAATGTTGTCTCCTA
Source organism: Neoceratodus forsteri (assembly GCA_016271365.2). Classification (NCBI taxonomy): domain Eukaryota; kingdom Metazoa; phylum Chordata; order Ceratodontiformes; family Ceratodontidae; genus Neoceratodus; species Neoceratodus forsteri. The sequence goes on from CM028132.1 coordinate 632,257,688, forward strand.
ATGGATCTCTCTGCCATGTAGTGGGTGGAATTGTGTATTGTTCATAGACATTGTCACTTGTCTGTGTACTGACTTTCTCAATGATTGGCTTACTTTTTCTAATAGATCATGTTGCACAGAGAGACTGGCCATCTGATCTATGTCAAGGTCTATATAAAAGGAATTGTTCCTCTTTAAATAAGCCAGAGCAAGCTTTACCTTTTGCACATTGACAACATCTTGCCAGATGACCTTGGCCTTTGTAGGCACACCATTTACTAGAATGACCAAGCTATTTTCTGTTGAGATAGCTTGAACATTTTCCTGTAGAGGAAGTGGTAGATTGTGATCGCAAATTCTCTCACTGTAAGTATTACCTGAGCAACCACTCCCGTCGTCACGGGGCAAAAACCACACCACTGGGTTTTGTCTTAACGTCGCTTTATTTGATCAAACACACATGCATGTGGGACTTCTACAATGGAGAAGTTCTCCGATTACAATTTACAGCAGCTTTTTATAAGCTAGATTTTGCACTTCTTATCTTGAAAAATACCAACATTTCAGTATAAGCCAATCATAAGACAGCATAACAAGTTTTCAGCAATGTAACAGAAAAAGAAAAACAAGTTTATGTATGAGGTACTTTTCACTACTTATTCCATTTCTTTCCCAACACTGCTTGATACATATGCCTGGGTCAAGCTGACCTGAGAGAGACAATGAGTTTCACTCACACCATAGCAACGTACAGCTTGCCTTCAATGCCACTACATGCTGTTATCTTTTTATATTTTGCCCAGGCATGCTCCTATCTCTATATTTTGTCCAAGCCTGCTATTCAGGCTGGTACAACCAGTTCTGCTCAGTTTTATCTAGCTTTCTGTTTTCCCAAATGTACCTCAAGTAACCTCAGTACAAATTCTATAACCCTTAAAAGAAAACATGAACTCAGAAATGCTACTACCATTCATTATTACTTTGTTACAGCATGGCTTTTAAAGCAAGCATAACTTCAAGGCATATTATAGCAAATATAGCTTTAGGATATAAAACATATATAAAAATTCCCTCACACTCTCCCCCCTTTTGATGCTATGTATCAACTAACCGATTTCTTTTTACTTTTTCTCACTTTATATTTTGGCCACAATTTGGCTCGTTTTGTAATGGAAACACCCTCTCCAGTTTAATGGGTCCTTTTGTTCGGGTTGTAGCCAGGGGGCAGGTGGGTGGTGTCCCGTGACACCATTGTGTTGCACAGGCATTGTAGGAGAAGTTTGATTAGGACAGTCAGTAGCCAGAGTGCCAATATGACCACTTACAAGTACTGTCACCAATGGAGAAGAGTAGCACCCAGTCACCAACTACGCTTGTAAGCCATGACCATGGGTCCCATATTTGTAATGTGTAAAGCCACAAAAAATGCAAGGCTGGAATTTGTGCATATCTCGGCCACAGCCTCATTTTATGCTTTCAGCTATTTTTTTTTTTTCATTTATGGAATTTTACAATTAACCCTTTTAAAGTCTTACCGCACACATATTAAGTGACATAGTGGTATTTCCACTTGCAGCCTTTTGCTACTAGATATACTAATTTACATATGTTGGCATCATTTAGTCATTTACTAACCATTTTACCTCTTACTAGCCCTTTAACAATTTACACTAGCCATTTTACACCTTTTATTTCCTCAGTTTTATGGTTAGCCAACTACACATTGTTGATAAAAGTTTGGTCACTGATTACTAAAACCTTGCCACTGACCACTGTTAATAATTTCCACCCTGAAGATAGGAAGCCCTGAGGGACTAGACATTCACAAAATTGAACATAAATGTAAAGATATTAGTTAATAACTGAAAGGTTAAAAAAAAACTAAACATTTCTACTTTTAGACTGTTAGTCTAGGTGAATAGGTATATGATTTAAAACTGGTTGCCAGCAGCAGATAGTCAAGGCATTTATAAAAAGCATCCCTGTTCTGGAGTTGGTACAGGGGTGGTTTCACAGACCGGAACACAAATCGTGAGTTTGTAAAACATAATACAGAATTGAGGATGTCAACACCACAATTGAAATATGTGAAAAATGCTAACACGTGACACCACATATAACACAATATAACATAACAATTTTGTTGATGAAAAAGAGTTCATGGAATTCACTTTGAGAGTGAATAAGGTAGATGCTACCTTATGTTGAGGTGTAGCACACCCTGGGAGCTTGATTGAAGAATCTGTTGATAATGTCTCTTGACAGATAAGTCCTTATAAAACATAACAGTCCATGAAATGAACAGTTCATAAGTTCATATAAGTATCCACAGGTTGATGTAGTTACAGTACAGATGAAATGTCATTTGCAGAATGGTGGTAACCCACAAGGCATATGGGGCAATGCAGACAGTAATTTAAAAACAAAACACCAGCATAGTAGAAAAGTCAGTGTTCATTTTGCTGGCTGGCTGATTAGTAAGCACACTGGCCAGGGGTGCATTGAGTCCTTTTAATGGAGTAGATCACACACACACTGGCATGGCATTTGTTTTGTCGTAGTTGATTACACCCCGGCCTAAAGATTAACAGTCCATAAAAAGGTAACAATTGACAATAAACCATTAAGAACACAGTCCATGACAGGGCAATAGGGTTGTAGAAAGTACCAGCCATGTTTGGAACAAGCGGCAGTGAGGAAAATGGATGTATTGCTTGAAGGTCAATTGAAGCAGAATCTTCTCGCTAGAGTTAGGGGAGTGCCCCTTCCCCAGACTTAACTTCATAGTAAGCAGAAACAATAAGCTTGATTGCAGAGTCTGAACTGACTGGACCTTCTTCATTTGATTTAAAGTTCTACAAATAGGTGTAATTTGGCTGAAAACATTACACTTGCAGGGGTTACTGCTGTTGAACATGGAGATCTTATCGTGCCACACAGTGAAACCTGCAAACTTACCAAAGTGTGTTAGACACTGAGTTAAAACACATAAATAACAATCTTTTAAACCATTTACTTCTTGTTTTGTAAAGAGTGGTGTGACAGAGCCTAAATTCTGGCAATTAGAAAATAAAAAATAAAATGGGACATTAACCACCACCTGGGGTGCAGGCCGAGGTTCAATTATACCATTTGACCATCTGTAAATCATGACAATGTTATGGTTACCTCCTGCTTTTAAATCACAGAAGCAGTCATGACAGTGATGAACATTATTTCCCTGTCTGTTGCAAGCAGGCCTGACTGAGACCTGAGTTATAAAATCTTGTAATGTTACAATACATGGATACATAGATACATAGACAGTGTCGGCAGATAAGGGCCTATGGCCCACCCAGTCTGCCCATTTGAGCTTGTAAGTTCAGTTTGTTTTCCTAGAAGTCTGTTTTCCCTTACCCCTGACCTCTAGAATTCCTTTATGTCCATCCCATGCATTCTTAAATTCCATGATTGTTTCAGCCCCCACCACTTCCTCTGGCAGGGTGTTCCACTTGTCCACCACCTGTTCTGTGAAGAAATTCTTTCTCATGTTTCCTCTGAATCATTCTCCCTCCAACTTCATTCCATGATCTCTAGTCCTAGAACATCTTTTTCACTTAAAAATAGTGTTTTCCTGCACTCTGTTTCTCCCTGTAAGATACTTGTATGTCTCTTATCATATCCCCTCTCTTCCTCAGTAAAGACTGAGCAAAAATACCTGTTCAATATGTCAGCTTTACTGTTGTCATCCTCCACACGACTCCCATCCTCCCCCTTCAGTCTCACTATCCCTCCCTTTGTCTTTCTTTTTTTTTTCACTTATGTACCTGTAAAAGGTTTTGTCCCCTTTAACCACTGATTTTGCAATGTGTTCTTTTGTTTGAGCTTTGGCTTCCATTACTGACTTCCCTGACTCCCTTTGTTTCTCCTGGTACTTCTCCTTATCCCCTTCTGCCTGTGTCTTTTTGTATTACCTGAATGCTATCTTTTTGGCTTTCACTTTCTTTGCTACCTCTTTGGAAAACCATAATGGTCTCCTCTTCCTTTTCCTCTTGCTAACCTGCTTAATGCAGTTACATGCTTCAAACATATTGTTCATAACAATATGCCTTTTACACAATGCAATTAGTGGGACAAATACATATGTTGTTGGCCTGTGCCAATTTAATAACAGTGCCTATTGCACCTGTGACAAGTGAAAAGATCTACCTTCTTTACCCTGTATAGTGAAATACTCCAAAGTACTGAGTGGGGTAAGGCTTGAAGCATAGGTTTGGAGTACAATCTAAATTGTACATATTATAATTGTTAAAATTGAAAATTACAAAACCTGCATAGAGTGCACTTATTTTTCAGGGGTACCTGTGAGCAATAAGACAAACAGAGCATTAATTTTACTTTTGGTTTTGCTTTGGAACATTTTGTAGGGGTGGGTCAGCAATGCTGGTCCCAGTATTTAGGTTTGGTTATGAGCATTAAAAACACTATACATGTGGTGCACTTTCCTGAATACATACATGCATGATACAGTGTAGCATGATGTATATCAAAACATTATAACATAAACATGAAACATAAGCATGTTTGTAATAGAACAATTTCAGTATTGAGCATAATGCATAAAATACATTTTAAACAACACATATAGACTGTAAACTTAGCTTAGAGTCCAGAAATGTTAGAGTACTGTGAATTTACTGGTTGAAAAAAAATGCATTCATTAATTGCTGTAAGGCAATGACAAAAGTTGTTTTGCATTTGTTTTAACAGGATAAGAAAGCTGAAAAGACAATCAAAGAATGAATATGTGTGACATACATACACAACTTCACCCTCCAGCGTAACTGATTACTTGCTGAGGGCAGAAACCCTGTACCAATAATAGGTGTGAGATTTAACTGTTTGCACTAGAAAAACAGAAGGGCTTGAGCTGGGTTATGCTATAAAAATACCTTGGGTCTTTTTAAAACCTGTAAATAAGAAACAATTATTGGCAAATATACATTTTCTTTATTTACCCCTTTGGGGGAACAGTGATGTACCTTGCAACCTTTGTGGGTACTACACTGGAAGGGATAGAGGAAGGGTAGCTTACCCCCTCCCCCCAAGCTCCTACTGGTGGAAGAGACAGCTCGAAGTGAAAGAGACAGCTTGAATACTGTAGCAATAAAAAGGTTAGCTGTGGATGGTGACATGATCACCACCTACTGAACTGTAAATTATAACAAGTTAGAAAATGGGCTAATAAATCTTCAAGTTCTGATTGGCTAACAGCCCTGGCAAGGTGGGCATCTATCAGACAATAGATGCCCACCAAATAATAAGTCCCAGCCCAAACCTGTTTACCAATAGCATTGTGCCAGTGGAATGTTCAATTTTAAATAGCCACCATGTTTTTTTCTCTCCCTTAGCGAGAGCTGACACTCAACCCCATCCTCCAACTGTCTGCCCACTCGTGAACAGCCACCATTTCTTGACCCTCGCTTAGAGGATATTCTCCAGCCCCCAAGCACAGAACAAAACAAAATGTGTTTTCATTTTAAAATATTACTAAAGCGCTCGCTGAGTGAAAAAAAAACGTTTTTTTTGTTTCTCAGTTGTAGTAATAGCGCTAACTGCCGTCGCATGCTAAGCTACTGCCAGAGTGCCTGGCTCCAAACAGTTCTTCCTCATTCTCCACTGGAGAAAAACAATAATTTCACCTGCAATAATTTGATTTAAAAAAAAACAACTAAGAAACAGAAATCACCTCTGTCTACAGCTGTGTCACGATGCTCCCGATCGCATTCTCAGTGCCAGAAGGCTTGCTGCAGTCTCCCGATCCTAACACCGCAAACTCTTTGCTGAAAAACAGCTGAAATCAGCCAAGAGAGAGAAAGAAAGAGAGACGGGGCTATCTCCGGTACTGCTACTATGCATGAGAGCAGCGGTTCTTAATTTTTCATACCGCAGATGGATGTCTATCTGCGGTCGGGAAAATGAAGAAACTACCGCTTCTCTCACACATAGTTGTGGAACCAGACTTAGCGGTCTCTCGCTTCCTCTGCCAGACAGTGAATGAGAAAAATAAAGACAAAATAACTATTTTATTACAAAACTTAATTTAAACAATTTTTATTAACATATTTTATTAAACTTTTTTTTTAGTACCCATTTTCTAGGTGGGGTAACTGCAAAATAAAAATACACAGTAATCTGCATGTTTTAGGGACTTAAAACAATAGCCAACTGTGGGAGGAACTATTTTATTTCAAAACTTACTTTAAACCTATTTTTCATTGCCATTTTTAACTATTTTTTTACAGTACCATTTTCTAAAGCGCAATAATACCCTCCAGGGTGGTCAGTATTGTGCTATACGGAACCTTCCAGGGCTATAAGGCCCTCCGCCTGCAGCGTCAGGCCTCGGTACGCCCTGGGCGGTCCCGTATAGCATAATACCGCCCACCCTGTTGGGTATTATTGCTTACATAATATTACAATTAGTTTAGTAAGTTGCATACCTTACTATAAAGATGGGGAACTTCTTTTTCTCTAGAAGAAAGAGAAGAAACACAGACAAACAACAAAAACAAACACACACCAGTTTAAAAATAAAACAAGATTATTTCCATAGGATAAAAGAAGCCAAGCGTCCCTGGATTCCCTTATCCTAAGCATGACAAAATGTCAGCTGAGTTTATAAAAAATCCAGATTGATGGTAATACCGTATGCATGTATCTCTTAGAATGCATTTCAAAAAGACAAAAATGATTACACCATGGTCACACATAAAACAAAAGCCATTGTTTTTAACTGTAGATAGTAAACTCTCAAAACAGCTGTAATAGTCCTTTTTTCAAAGCGTACTATATATATATAATAAAAATATGGGAGATGATGAATAATTCTCCCTTTCCTACTGGATTATTGCCTGTGTTGGCTGCAAGTCAGAAGCAGTGAGATGAGAAGAAAAGTTTGTTTCTCTTCACTTAGAATACTAGTTTTGCAATAAAAAGTCAAATTACATAGTTCACTCTTGGTGTGCTTTCATGAAAACATACATTTTGTGTGAAAAGTTGTGCTTTAGGTATGGAATCACATCAAGTTTGAACTAGTAGTAACATAAAATGTTGAAACACAAGAAGGTCAAATAATCATGCAAAAGGTCACGAGTGTGCATGCAAGGTCATTCAAACCCAGTTATTTTTTTTTTAGTGTCCTTGAACACTACTGATATTAAATATCTTTAAAGCATAGAATAAAACTGCTGGCCAAGACAGTACACACACATACACATACACAAAAGAAATACTTAACACAAAATAAGACTGACATTGTTTCACACCAATTTGCTGAGGTAATGCCCATAGTTTCATTAGAAAACTATGACGTGTTTAGATATATGTGCTGCCTCCCCTGTCTTATAACACTGACAATTTTAAATCAACACATTTATGCATATCAGCCATGCCAAATCTTTCCAGAACAAAACACTTTTTAAACACATTTAACTCCTTTAAAACGCAGGCACAACATATCATCTGTAGTGAACACATCTTGTATAACATGGTTACACCTTTTGGCACATAGCCAAATATGGCACCTGCCATTTTGCAAAAATTCTGGTTATAACTAGAGTATGATAGAGCCATTTATAGCTGTTAACACATTACATTTTCACCTAGCAGTGGCTTGGCACATTGCTTGCAAACTACAAATCTTTCTGCACATTGCAATCTATATGACATCATAACTCTTCACCATCAAACTACCTGCTCCAATCCAACAACTACAAACAAAGTTCTTCACCACTGACCCTATCTAGGCAGCACAAATGTTCCATTAAAAATAAAGCCAATTAAAACAGTCAGCTATGAGGCAAAGAAGCTTCTTTCTTTTTTTACTGTAACATGTTGTGCACTGAAACAATCAATCCTATCTACACAACCTTGACAACAGAACATAATTACAGAACACAGATATAAGCTAGAAAATATGTACGAGAAGAGACGGAGCATTACCTTGTTTAGTATATGTATTACAGAAATAAAACAGACAGACATAAAACAACTTTTGAATAAAAAATTCAGACTACACAGTGCCAAGGTATTTTCTTCTTCTTTTCCGATACACTAGTCTGAGTAAGAAAACTGACCAGGGACCTTCATGATAATTTCCAAACACTGCAGCTATTAACCCTTTCAAAGGTTTTCTTTTGGCCATTTAGTAACTGCAAAACCAAGTCTTTTTCAGAGCTCTGGTTTGCAGTTTAAAAACAAAACAAAAATCTCTAACAGTACTAGGTTGAGATCCATCTGGTAGGAGTCCCCAGTACTTGGGTTTGGGATCAAATGTTTTAGCCTCTATGGAGGCAGGGAACTGAAATTGATACAGAAAAACTTGAAACTACACAGATAGGCAACATGGAGAGTTTTCAAATCATCCCGTCTGTAGTCACCTACTGTGCATACATCCACAATAGTTTATTTTTCTTTCTCTAGATGTTGCTTATCTAACTTTACTTAATCAGCTGCTGTTTTCTCCTAAAAGCAGCCTGAACTGTGAAAACCATCATTGGCTCTAACAGTATATACTTGCCAGCAAGCACAAATTACAAGTACAAGGGCAGTGCAGTTGCCCTTGTAATTTATTTAGTCAAACTTGTCAAACATACATTTGCCTGTCCAGATAATACTAACTCTGGACCCAGCTATTTTTTCCTTGTTTCCCCATATTATTTAGGCCTGTCCTTTATAGTACACACTTGCTCCAAGGTATTCTTGTACTTACAGTGATGATGAGTGTAGCCAGCCGCTAGGTCACATCCTGATGGGGTTCACACAAAATGTCCTTCTTTTGTCCAAGGGAAACAACCCGATCATGAGGTGACACGGACCGAAGAACTCATCCTGCCGACTACGCCAAAACTGTGATCGCAAATTCTCTCACTGTAAGTATTACCTGAGCAACCACTCCCGTTGTCACGGGGCAAAAACCACACCACTGGGTTTTGTCTTAACGTCGCTTTATTTGATCAAACACACATGCATGTGGGACTTCTACAACGGAGGAGTTCTCAATTACAATTTACAGCAGCTTTTTATAAGCTAGATTTTGCACTTCTTATCTTGAAAAATACCAACATTTCAGTATAAGCCAATCATTAAGACAGCATAACAAGTTTTCAGCAATGTAACAGAAAAAAGAAAAACAAGTTTATGTATGAGGTACTTTTCCACTACTTATTCCATTTCTTTCCCAACACTGCTTGATACATATGCCTGGGTCAAGCTGACCTGAGAGAGACAATGAGTTTCACTCACACCATAGCAACGTACAGCTTGCCTTCAATGCCACTACATGCTGTTATCTTTTTATATTTTGCCCAGGCATGCTCCTATCTCTATATTTTGTCCAAGCCTGCTATTCAGGCTGGTACAACCAGTTCTGCTCAGTTTTATCCAGCTTTCTGTTTTCCCAAATGTACCTCAAGTAACCTCAGTACAAATTCTATAACCCTTAAAAAGAAAACATGAACTCAGAAATGTCTACTACATTCATTAATACTTTGTTACAGCATGGCTTTTAAAGCAAGCATAACTTCAAGGCATATTATAGCAAATATAGCTTTAGGATATAAAAAGAAACATATATAAAAATTCCCTCACAAGATACATCACAGAACCCTTTAGAGATCTAACAAGCTCTTTCTGTGGAATCTTCTGTGTCTTTGTGTTCAGACGTAGAATCATTTGGAATGGTTTCATTGTCTGAATTAGAATATGTTCAAACATATTCAATGTTGAAATCTCAGTTGGTGTAACATCTGTTTCCATGTTGTTTAGCACTGACCTTGCTGGCAAAGTGTTGCACTTCAGTTTTGAAAAACAGTGTTTGCATAGCACAATGGCGTCTTGTGGATGAAAGTCAGATTTCAGGAACAAAGAATGCTTGTAATGGATCCACATGTCATTGTATGGTGACCAGGTTTCTAGGTTGACTGTGACAGTTTGTTTCGTGGCTAGCATAAGCAGTTTGCATGACACACATACAAATCAAACTTCTGATACTTTGCAACCTCAAACTTAGCAATTTCTTCCTGTACTGTTTCAGAATGTCATTTTCTATCACTGAAACAGATTTTTCTGTTGAAGTGTGACACTGGAAATTACTTGTTTCTGGTTCAGAAGGAATGTGTTTCAGATTTTTAGGAAAGTGATGGCACCCTGCATGTCACCTGACTGCAATAAGTCATTTAAACAAGTGTACTGATGTACAGCTAGCTGTACTTCATAATACTCTGTAGACAAAGTTTTGCATGCCTGTTTGATGCACTGCAAGCATCCGCATGTTGTGAAAAACTATCACAAACACCAGTGTTGAAGACATGCAAGTGAGTGTGACCCATGGAGTCCCAGTATGTGGCCGGATTTCACAATGGTCAATTTCTGTAAATAGTTTATGTCTCTCTTTGTGATCTGTTATTATGAATAGGTTAACAAAGTGTTCTACTTTTTGAAATGATGATTGCCTACGGTTGCAATTAGCATCACATGACCATGTAAGGCAGTGCCGTTTATTGAAGACTATGGTTGGACCACAGTCATCATCATTATCCAATTGATTGTCATCAGAGATACTGAGGACATTTTTTAGTTTGCCGGACTCATCAATATTGAACGTCTGTTGTTTCGTAAAGTCATGATAAGACTCTTCCCAGAAATATGCTTCTGAGTGCTGTGTGTGCAGCCACTGTCCTGTGAAGACATGGCAGAAGTTGTCAACAGTCAAATAAGGATACTGTTGAAGCCTTTTTTTAATGCCACATACAAGTTTCCTGAATTGTTCAAGGACATGAGACATCTTACGCCACAATCGTTGTAGTACAAACAGTGCTCTGTTGACAAAAGTCCATACTTTCAGACATAAATTCATCAGAGAAAGGTGACTGTTGCTCTTTTTGCGGGTGTGCCGTAGCACAGCAGTGATAAGTCTTTCGATCTTAGCTTTACTTGCTAGTGATCGGAAATACTTTCTCTTTCTGAGTTGTAAGTCACAATTTTGTATTTTAGGGTGTTGTTTTGAGCGTTTGTTGATGGTTACACTCAAAATAGTTGTGTTTTATCTTAGAGATCGACACAACATTTGTGATGCTATACATTTTTGTTTTTTTGTTATGGATTTTTGTTTCTTTGTGCAGTGACTTGATGTAGGGGTCACTGTTGCAGTAAAGGTCTGTTGATGTTCATTTTTTGGGGTGCCTTTACTGTTTTGTTTGTTGCCCTTATACAACAGTGTAGTACTATTATACCGCTCTCGTTTTGAGACACATCTACGTCTGTATTTAGTTGGCATTTTTGGGTATTATGGTTGACAGTGACAGTAAGCAATCTTACAGAAGTATCAGGCACCTGTATGAGAGAGAAAAAAAAAGTTTTAGACTAGGCTTCAGTAAATTTCTTATAACACTGTGTATTAATAGAATAGTACACTAAGAATGTTAACAATTTGGTAAAAACATAACTAAATGATAGTTGTTATGAATGTGCATTGCGCAGCTGCTACGTAATATCAGAAATTTGTTCATTCTCAATATTTTTCTGCACATTTAAAAGATTTTTTCTTCACATGTGTTCTTATGATTATGCTAGCTGTTATTTTTTACCTGTGTACGAACATGTGTTTTATACCATGTAGCGTGTCATGGGATAGTCAGTATGATGATTAACTATATGGTAGAGCAAAAATTTGAGAGTGATAGTGTGCATTACCAAATGTGTAGTGGTATGTTTACAATTAGGGGAGGACATGCCACTATATTACTGTTGTGAGATGTGTGTGCCACAGTTGGTAGGTATGTTGCATGTTAGCGAGAATTTCAATTCGTCGCTGCATTTTACCAACATTGTGTTTTTTATACTCCTGTGTGTACCATTGGAGCTGTAATTTTTCACAACATGAGGAAAAAATGTTTTCCTGTACATGTACTGTGCAATGATGCAGTTCATTGCCGAAACTATGTGGCCCACAGTCACAAAATTACCCAGTGGCTGTGTTTCTGAACAGATAACTTAAATTGAATATGTTGAAAAATGTGTGTGAGAATTCTGAAATATTTCTGATTTACAAACTTGCGCAGTGCAGTTCACATGTACACTAGTAACTTTGTGTTGTGTCATACTTTTCAGTTGAGAATTTACTATTTTGCTTTCAACCCACAACGTTGTGAATAGTGTAGATTTCATTAGTCACATCTTAACAATACTGTGCTTTTGCTTATGTGCTGCGTTTTGGATGAGTTGATGTGAGAAATGACTATATGGTAGAAATTTTAAACATAAGAGTGCAACTGTTATGAGCAGAGGTCGTAAAATGGATATATGAGGACATTTGAGTGTGAAAATTACAACAAATTAGTGTTTTGCAAGTCTGCGTTGCACAGTTGTTATGCACGCATGGAACATTGTAAATCTAAAATATCTGCACTGCACTGAGTTTGAGGCAGCTATGCAGCAGATTATGTGTTTAAAATTGATAATTAAGCTATTTTCCATAGAATGTGAATTGTGTCAATATATAGACAGTCTTGGAAAATTACTTTGTGAAACATGAAACTTTTGAAAAAATACTTCGTGCATTGAGAAGTGTCGCCAAATTAATACTTTTAAATTGCATTCGATACTATGGTCAAAGTACTGTCGAACCGACACTTTCATAAATATTTACTTTCGTGCTATGAAAGTGTGTAAATAACTTTAAATTGCATTGAAAGTAAAGTTAATCTAACACTTGGGAGTGGCTGAAACATTCATTATCAGAATCATTAAACAGTCTGTTTGAGTGACAGCTATCTCTACTAATGAAATTAAAAGATTTGTCAGGCCACTTCTGAGAACAAGATCAGAGACGGACAACACTGAAGAAGAAGTAAACAAGATCCATTTGAACATTGCTGAGAAAAAGCAGTTGAAACTGTAAAGTACAGTCTATGTTCACATGATATTTTCTAGTATTTTAAAACTTATTAGAACATGTACATACTATTAATCAAAAACTTTTTGTGTTTAATCTCATAATTTTAATTGTTATTGTGCATGAATGCTATATTCTTAAGAAAATAGTTTAAAGTGAAAAGCATTTTTAGTACTAACTTGTACAGATACAGCTGCAAATGGAGGAGATAGGAAGGTGCACGTGGAGTTGTATGACAAAATGGAACCAATCAGACTTGTTTCTGATATTTGTAATTATTTAAAACTGCCTATGAAAAGGATGCATTTTTTCAGTTCTCAGTGGTTTCAGATTTTTGCAGGAACATAGTCTGAGTAATACTGAATGCATGAGTTACATTGGTTAATGAAACCACAGCAGGAGGAATGTTTTTTTATTTGTGTGTTTGTCTGAATGCACTGAAGGCCAGCTTGAAATAAGGAGGAAAATATCAGTTTGATTTTCGTGCTGTCTGGTCACTGCAGAATTGAACAGTCCCTTTCTTAGTAAGCTTTCTGTAGAGTTCTGAGTAAAAAACTTAGAATGGCAGAAAATAGCAAAAGGATTTTGTGGATAGTTGGAAGCAGTTACATAAGGCAGGCAATAGGTTTGCAGTTCATAGTGATGATTTTGGGAGGATCTGCAGCTCAGTGCTATCTAGATATGGTTTGGTCGTGGTGGAATGGATGCAGAACATCTTATGCCAACCATGCACAATTTTGAGAACTCACTCTCCTCTGACACTTCGCTAATACATCTTGGAGACAATGATTTGGGCTCAAAGCGCTGGGTAGATTTAGTAACAGAGGCAAAATTGGACCTTACTTCTATTATGTTTATATTGCCTGCCTGTATTATCATATTTTCAGATATTACAGACCGTAGAGTCTAGCAAGCAGGCATCATATGTATCTGATTGACAGAGCTTACAGAAAAGTAAATGTACAGATTACTGCTTTTCTACGCATGCATGGAATGCATACATCGTCACCCGAAATAAAATACTGCCAGTGATTGGCTATTCCTACCAGATGGTGTACATTTCTTGCATGCTGGCAATTGTCATTTCTGGGAGACCTTCAAGATGGAATCCTCAGAAAGTCCCTTTAAGATCGTGAGACTGTTTGAAAATATTACAGAATACACAAAAGGTTCTTTTTCGAACCATATTAATGTAGTCAAAAATATAGATCAAGTACATGCAATCACTCAATATATGATACATATATGGGTTTGCCATATTACAATAGTGAGACGGCAACAGCAATGGTTTTCCTGCTTCTGTCTGTTCACAGTATATGATATTCTTATGTCTCAACATTGGTAAATAGTTTGAGTATGTTAAATGAGTGTCCATTTACTGTGGCCTTCAGAGTACTGTAGCTGTACCAACAGGGCTGAAATAATTTTTGACTTGCCTGTCCGAGGGACAGGTGTCACATAAATTTGCCTGTCCTTACAAAACTTTCCTGTCCACACTATTTTTACATAATTTTTCCCCTCTCTGTTCCCCCATATGCACAACTGCTTTGTTTCAGATTTTTTTACCTTGTTTTAATAATCCACTGCAGGGTGTGGGTTGTAGTGGGATTTACAACTTCTGCTGTGAAGTCAAGTCACTGGGACTTCATCCTCATGACCAAACTATACCAAGTAATAAATCCCACTATAACGACTTACTACTAATGATTATTAACTCAATAGAATAAACAAAGCCTAAATTTTGATCCTCCAAGCTGTAGGTAAGAAGCAGGACCTCACAAGAAACAAGATGTTGCATCTCAAGCTGGGCTATACTGGATAAACTAAAACTAAAATAAAAATAAAAAGAATGTTTGAGCTGTCAACAGAGTACTGTACTTTTATCAAGATTTTATTCTCACAGTAACCTGGCTGCCATGGTGAAGGGAGTGTCTGCCAACTTCTCTGCATCCTCTGCTGTACTAATGCTTCAGTGTTTTTTTGGAGTTGGGCGGGTTGGCAGGAGAATATATCCTTCCTGGTTTACTGTTGAAGGATGTTTGGCAGTGATAACTCTTGCATAATACCTGTAACCTGTCACACTATGATTTCTTTCTCAGAGAATGTAAAAAAGTGCATATGTGAATAAATGTACTTTTTACATTCACAGAAAAAGCTAATCATGATGTGTGCAGGCTACAAAATAAGGTATACAAAATGAACACTGCTAAACATCCTTAATTCTAAAGCAGAAGGATATATTAAAATACCACCCCTTCCATTTTGTACTGCTAACTCATCGCTCATGAAGTTTCACCTGTAGGAGTTTGACTTTCCAGCAACGCGTTTACATATTTCATGCCCCTTTCCTTGCTGCACGACCGATTGACTTCGCTCACATCCCATTTTAGTACAGTGCGTGATTTACTTGCGCAATTACAGACACACAAAAAGACTCCTAGGAGGCGCCCTTAACTTACTGCCTCTTAAAGTGGCAGAGTGCCATGTAGCAAAACAGAAAGCGCAGATTGGCGCTCAAGCCCCATGTTGAGCCCTGTGGTGCATCTTCAGATCATGAGGTCCTGACATCCCTTTTTCCTAAACAGAGTTCTGTGGTTGGGTCCTAGCACCCTAATAGGTGTATAAAGTTATAAAAGCAAACTGCCTGTCAAGGGACAAGCCAACAAAATAAAACACCTGTTCCAATTAAAAAATGGCTGTCCGAGATGGGTGGACAGCCGGTTATTTCGAGCCCTGTGTACCAACATGGTATGTGTGCAACTTCAATAAAACACAGTGGTACTGTAAAATGTATCTGTTTCTTCACTGGTATGTCAGGATATAGATGTATTTTTAATGTTACAGAAATGGGTAGTTATTAGTATATGGGCTACAATGAATGCACAACTGCGTTATCATGCACTTTTACTTTCCAATCACTTTGTTAACAGTCTTCACATTTATTAAAAGAATTGCATTCATAGAGTCTGTGTACAGTTCTGTGATGTAATAATAGTTAATCTCTGTTTAACATCACATTACAATGTTAGTATGAATATTTCAGTGTAGTACAGATGGATATGTCATGGTGTGCCAATGTGATGTTAGATGCAGTACCTCCGACCCAAGACTGAAGCATAGCATGTTAGTCTAGTAGCAGTTATTTTACTGTCGAGAGTGGCTGAATCCTTTTCAGCCCTATATTATAGTACTGATCTGTGTTTCTGCTATATTGAAGGACAGGTGCTCTTTGATTTAATTGAGTAGTATTGTATGGAATTCATTGAAATGATTTATATTGTTACATGATACTAATGTAGATATTTATTTGTGTTTGTATTTCAGAACTACTAAGACCTATAAAAAAAATGAGGCAGTGGACCTTGCGAGGTGTGTGCTGCTTGAGGCAGTCAGGCAGAGAAGCATAAGAGTGCTGATGAGACGAATCTGGTAACTGGATTAGATGTGGAGCGCATTAACAGTTATTTATTACATCGCATATAAGGTGAAAAAATAAGTAAATTATTACAACTGAAAAAGAGAAACTAGGCTATTGCGCCATTTTACATGTTGAAACACGCAGGAGGTGATACCGGACAATGATACTGTAGTACCTACCTCGCTCACGTGAGCTTTGGGAGGCTGCTAGGAAGCCAGCTGGGGAACGCCTACTCACGTAAGTAAATCAGCACAACTTTTCATAATAGTTGTCCATGTTTTCAGAATTAGTAAAATCATTGTATAGTGCATAAATAAGCAATAAGACATCAGGAGTGATTGTTCAATGTTGTGTAAATGTATTGCTTATTGGTGTAATGTGGCATGAGACACGCCGAGGTAATGCATCACACAGTGATTAAGTGACCATTGATATAAACAGTCAAATTGCCTTATTACTATTATCACTTGTATTTTTGAAAAATAGTGTTGAACATTGTTTTAGCCTTAATGCTTGATCTCTACATATATGTCAATCAAAGATTGACATACAGCTAATAACGTTTTGATTCTAATCAAAACCAATATTTCTCACAACTGACTGTTGTAAAGTCTTTAAAAAGGAATGTGATTTACATCTAACATTTAACTATTTTTTGTTTTGGGTTCATGGTAGAACATCGGGCGTTCCCCAGCTGCAAGCAGTGGTGCCAGCACAGAAGTCAAGCTGGAAGGTGGTCAGTCGGACACTGAAAGTGTCATTTTGATTGAGAATCTGGACGGTAAGACTTTATTATCACAAATTTCTTGGGCTGTTTACAAATAAGAAATGAGGGTTTCTCATGAACAAGCGTGTGATATTCAAAATTATGCCATTCATACATGCAAGCTATTGTGTTGTGTAAATTAGCTGCACAGCTATGTATCTCTGGACAATATTGAAATGTGACATACAAATGGGGTATAATCATTAGCAAGATGCAGTGTGAGGCATTTGCATGTCGTTATGGCATGATTTGCTTGCTATTACCATGCAGGTCTTTAGATCCCCAAGGAGTGTGTGGTGCCTAACAGGCTGCAGCCATCAGAGACAATACTGCGGTGCAGCCCGATCATAGAGAAAGCAGTGTAGAATACCCGCATACACCTCTCTGGGCTGATCAGAGGAATGGTTCAATTCTCCGCAACAACAGGATCGTTACGCAAAATGTGGCCCCCAAAATGTGTCCTGCTGATCCAGTGGACTGAAAAGGTCGATTGCAGGTAGTAAGTTTAATAAGCCCTCTCTCTGAACATAGCCCTGGTGGGCCTGTGAGCCACACCACACACTTGCTAAGCTCCACCACCCGCTCCCCGGCAGCTGCTGGACAGCAACATCCCACACATCTGCCACCCGCCACCGCCGGTGACTGCCTGGTAGGGCTGAGCGACCATTGCTATGGTACAGCCAATATGTTAAAAGAGCCCATGCCACATGACAGTTCAGATTTTTTAATGAATGAATTGATTCACAAATCTGGAATGTGATACACAGTATGGGGTGCACGCCCATTGGCTCGTGGTCTGCAGCAATGGGCATGCAGCTAATGGGGCAATCAGTTGATGGGCAGCAGGTGTGTGGGATGATGCTGCCCTGCCTGTGAGGCAGTGAAACAGGGTAGTGGTGCTTCATGGGTGGTTGGGTGGGAGACACTAGCCACCAGGGCTATCTTCAGAGGGTTAATAAACTAAGCCACGATTAGGCATTTCATTCCCTAGGCCAGGATGGATATATGTTCAGGGAGGGCCAAGGTGGGTTGTTTTACTTACTGGCACCACCAAATTGGGCATTTTGGTCCACTTGACCACAAGGGATACATTTGGTGGGTTACTTAACTTTCTGGCTGTGATGGGCATTCGGGCCACTGGAGCATCAGGGATACGTTTGGGGGAGGCACAGTGCTGCCCGTGATTCACCTGGTGTTGGGGGGAAGTACAGAATGGCCACGGTCGGGCCACTGGGAGGGGGTGGGAGGGATTTACAGTCGGTTGGCTGCAATCGTGCTCCAGGGGGGTATGGGGACTAGGTTGGGGGACAGCACAGGTGCCAGCAGTTGTGTTTCACCCTGAAATCTAGCAGCTCAGCTGTGGGTGACCCTCAAGTTAGTTTTTTTTTTTTTGCCTGCAAGTCATGCAGGCTTGGTTGAGAGTTGTGGCTACACAGCTCCACAGCCTGGGTGAATATGGTCTCTAGAGTTCATTTATGGTTCCTCCGTCCACTTCACCATGCATTCATTTGCATTGTGCTGTTGTTCAGCCAGTTTTCAGTGGCGCAAGTGTGTTTTACTGAATATTGCAGAATGGCGGAATTTTGTACTTGCAGATGTGGAGCCCTATTGTATATGGGTCAACCATCTTGAATATACCACCCAAAATAGTTCAAAAAGGTATTAACCAAGTCTAGTGAATGTGCAGTGCCATGAGCAGAAGATCCTGTACTACCATAACAAACTGGTATTACTACAGATGTGAGTGGAATACTATTCTTCATGAATCTGAGAATGGATGGATGTGCATAGCGGTAGATGCGGTGTTGTGGGGACGCGAGTCTTCTCCTCCTAATTTTTGGTGGTAGAGTTCAATATACAATGAGTTATAGATAACCAATTTCTAATGTTGTTCTAATATTGTAAGTGTCTCAGTGGAATTCAATGGTGTGCTACTAAATTATCTGTTGCCAATTATGACATGTCCCTAGATTGTATTTAGTTAATGTTTTTATATGTCATGCCAATGTTTCATTTTTTATTGCAATAGTTATTAATGTGCATAATAGAATATCTACATGTTTGTTAATGTGTTTTAATAGCCTGTAGGGGTAATATGGTTAATAACACACAAATAAGCTGCTACATTCAGCTAGAGGGTCATTGAGTGAACAGTGACATTATCGTTGTGTTTGTGTTATTTTTATTATAATAACTCACATTTTAAACTATTAAAGGAACAGGCGTCATATAATTAGGTATGCATGTATGTAAATTGAACATACATGTAATGTTTTCTAGGATGTTTCTGTGTCACAAACATGCATTATGACAATGTAATAAGTATTGTGATTGATGGGCAGGCACTACTTGTTCTGCACTGCATAATACTACCAATTATATATTTGTGAGTAATCTTTTGAAAATCGTTATTGAAGAAACAGTGTTAGAAATCACCAGGAAAACAATGAATTTCTTATATTAACTATTCTGGATTGGATGGAATTTGTCTTGGAAAAAGATACATACATGGTGTATATATCATTTCAAGACTTGTAATATCATGTAATACTGAGTTTACAACATACAACTAGTTGGAGACAGAGTTGTTTCTGTAAAGAGATATGTGTTCAAATGATAGTTGTATGAATGATGTAGTATTAGAAATTGATGTTTTAAAAGAAAAACACTTTAACCTTGATATTTCATCTATTAATGTGATAATTTTTTACTTGTTTGCTTTAATAAAGATCCGGGAAGCTGCTGCTCAGGAACATGTGGAAGTGAAGCAGAAGGCAGCCGCAAGCACCTACATAAGTGAAATCTGTTGTTGTTATTATCTGCATCCTTGAGAGAGTACCATAGGGTTGTCAACATTCTGTGGTGATCAATGCTCCTGTTGATAATTACGTTGCTGTCCTACTGCATGATAGGGAAGTACACTGTCTATTGGCATACTCACTGCAAATAATAAATTGTTTGGGGTGTGAGCAACAGACCTTCTCTTTGCTGAGGCAGTACCACTTTCTTTTTTGTTTGTTGTGGGTAGAATCACTTTTATTACTTACTTTACGTGTGCTGTGACCTTATAAAGGTGGCAATGCATTGATCACTGCAGATACCAACCACCCAAAAACACAAACATGGTGGTAGGATATTGTAATGACCTAAATGTTGTGCAATGCATAAAGTGTCCATATGATCTTTTAGTTTTTTTCTCAATCTACAAGTTTAAAAGTGTGCCTTATAGTGTTCATGATCCCTTTTCCCAGTAAAAGTGAATAGCTGTGCAGTGTGTCTGTCTTCAGCCTTGCCAGCCTAATACTTACCTACAATGCAGTGCAATGCTGTTCAGTGCACTGTCAGATATATGTATTTTTAAAGTGATCATGAACTGAGGAATGTCGATAAAACTAATAATGCAGGTAATAATGGGACTGTTTAGATTCACCCTATGAATATCGCGTTTCTAAATAGCACTATGGAAGTTGTCTCACCACACTTAAAATGCAGTACTATGACAGGTTGCAGTGGTGCAAATTCCACACTACATCATATAGTGCGTATTTCTGGGTTGGTGTATGAAAAGTTGCTGAGTAGTGAAACTGTAGCTAAATATTGGGCCACATAGATCACATTGCTACATAATTCAATGATGCATGGCTTAGCGACACACAGTGTCATACTTTCAATGATCACCTATTCTTTAAAACAGTGTTTTAATACGTCACTATATGATGCTGTGGCTGTTATAGCAAATTACTTTTTGGGACAGTGTAAGGAGATGACTGTGAGACTGTATGTGAGTAAAGGTGGTAATATGTCTATTTAAAACATTTGTTTTGAGATGAGCATTATATACTATCTGACACAAGCCCTTCTGTTATGCAAAATACTTGCTCAGGGATGTGTCAGGGTGATATTCAAAGGAGCTGTGCTATTAAGGAACTGCTTTGAATATCACTAACAACCACTGTGCATGGTATGATGGAACTTGCAGCAGCGCAAGTTGAGAAACTGTAGCATTCTACTTGTGGTCTGCAAAATCCTGATATTCAAAGGTGATATGCAAATGTGGCTGTAATTCATGCAAGGCATGGGGGCCATTCGCATCTGATTATAGCTCCATTTGCATGCCATTAGCATGCAGGTGTGGTGATCCCCGAGGACTTGCGCTTGGCTCCTTACCAGGTTGCAGCCGTTGGGGAAGGACGCCCCGTGCAGGCCAATCGCAGGCAAAAAGTGTAAACCCCCACTGGCCCGATTGCAGGCATACTGTTAATACCCCCACTCACTAGCCCAATTGGGGCAACAATGTGTCTCCCCTTCAACACAGATGTGGAGGTCAGTGGACCAATAAGCACAATCGTGGTATTAAGTAATTAAACACCTCCCACCTCCTGAATATATCCTGGTGGTCCAGTGGACCGATAAGCCCAATTGCAGGCTGGAGTATTGAAACACCCCCAACCTCACGATCATATCCTGAAAATCCCAATTGTGGGATGTAGTTGGCAACCCCAAAAAACACATGAGTGTTGGAGGCAAACATTGCTGCCCGTGATTGGCTTGATGAGGGTGAGTGCATATCTCTCAACCATACCACATTCAGGAATGTTACTCATTTTAATTCACTAAAGCTCCCTGTTTCACATTGCAGTACCTGGTCAGGTGGGTCGGATGTCTCGTAGTACATTTAGACAATTGTTTGTTATTTCTTTCCACCTGCTGCTGGATGTCTGTCATTGGTTGTGTTGACTTGGTCCTCCCCATACTTGAATATGTGTGTCTGTCTGTGTGTGTGTGGTGCTGGGGGCAGATCGGGATTAGGGTTTTCAACCTAACAGCGAATTTCCTCACTTGTCACTGGAACAACCCTAACTGATGCATTAAACGGAGTTTTGCAGTAATATATATATATATGGCAAAAAACTCCATTTCATACATCAGTTAGGGATTATTCCTGAGAGACAAAATGAAAATGTAAGTGGGGTTGAACCCCTAACTCCACGCACTACACAGCACACACACACTCACTCACTCACACACATGCACGCACAGCAGTAGTAGGGAGGACCAAGGCAACACGACCAATCACAGAAAACAGCAGCAGCAGAAGTAACATTATCAACTGTCTAAACATACTACAAGAACACATCCATCATCATAGTCCACCAACTGTGGGAGTTGTGCTGCCATCCGGTGACTTGGTGGTATACATGCATACTGGCCATCAGTTGCTGGTGGATCATTAAACATTCTTTATATCTAATATGTTTCTTATCTCTTCTAGATGACAGTGTGTTGGTAATGCATCACTTTAACAACATGCCATTGTCAGAACAATGGTTTTAGACACTTTTGTTGACTGTTAAATGTCTCCTGATATTACCCTGGTAAAGACAATGATGTATCAGTACACTATTATGTGCACAGTATTGCTGCACCATCATCTTACATTGTATAGTTGCAGATTTGTGTGGGAATGTCAGACCCAAAAAGTCAATTGTCACACTACCACGATACCTAGAATACTGGAAAGTTTCTCATTTGAGAAAAGGTAAGTGTGTTTCTCTACTATTTGATATGTTGCTGCTAACATGCTGTTCAAGGGACCCGTATACTCTGACATGTTTGTGTTTATGACTATGTGGTATCACAGAGCATTATAACACAGTTCATGTGTCTAAATACCTCCTGATCTTACCATGGTATAAGAAAGAAAGAAAATGGATCAGCACAGTATTATATGTGCAGAGCCCTTCTCTGCTATATTATCAGAAGCTGCAAAGCTGTATATGGGACTGTGTCACCCAACAGGATTCCATGGTACCACTTAAGCTCTCTTTGCTTGCTGACAGTTGTCAGTGGAAATGCATGTTTCTCTATTCTATACAAATTCCTACATTTCTGGTAGCAAGAAGTGGCCAAAACACCAATGCTACCACTTCTGTACCTATGAGTGGACAATATTAGACAGTATTTTACACTGATCTTTTCATGTGTGTAAATGGTTCCTAATGTTATCCTAACAGTAGCAAATAATGTATCAGAACACTATTATACAGCGTGCTGCTGCACTGTCATAATATCCCTTATACTTGGGCAGCTAGGTGGTACAATAGGACACAAAGTGTTTAATATCATCATGGACCATGGTTGACATTATCATACAAATGTTTCAGATATTAACAAGAAAAATAGACTGTTATCCTAGGCTGAAAATGTCATGATGCATTCATACCACTATTGAGTTCTGTGGTACTGCTTCTACATGTGGCATAATAATAACCAAATGTTGCTTCTGCATACTATAATGAATAGAAAACTACAGAGCTATCATAAAACTAATGACCACTGCATGTTTGCATTGATTTGTGACAGAAACTTATCATTAATACTAC
This sequence comes from Neoceratodus forsteri, assembly GCA_016271365.2. Lineage (NCBI taxonomy): Eukaryota > Metazoa > Chordata > Ceratodontiformes > Ceratodontidae > Neoceratodus > Neoceratodus forsteri. The sequence continues at coordinate 632,281,168 of CM028132.1, forward strand.
ATGTCTATTTATGTAATCATGCCCATCTTGGTTTTGAGCATGGAGCTGCGTTGAGTCGCTACATGTTGCCGAAAAGGTACCATGCATCATTCTGTTACTATGACCACATTAAATTAGACAACACTTATATCCATGCTTTTTCTGCTCTTGATGTCTTATTATCCTGGTATAACCAAACAATGTATATCTAGGTACTGTGTACAGAGTACTCTGTTCTGGCATGTTACCCTGTGCAGATACTGAGAATGCTGTGTACCATGTCTGCACAAATACTACAGTTGGTGGACCATGATGATGGATAATATCTTGTACTACGTTTACACAGTTGATATTATTTCTATCACCTGCTGGTTGTCTGTGATTGGTTGTGTTGCCTTGGTCCTCCCCTACTTGCACATATATGTGATGTGTGTGTGTGTGTGTGTGTGTGTGTGTGTGTGTGTGTGGTGCTGGGGGTGGGGTGAGGAATGCAAGTTGAGGGTTTTCAACTAACACTGAATTCACTTAACTTATTGCTGTGGGCAACCCTAACTGATACATTAAACAGTTTTGTCATAATTTCCTGTCTTTTGAAAGCATAATCTGAATACTACATTGTACATGTTGATGGGAGCAGGGCCCTTTGTGCACCATGCTCCCACTAAATATAGATAGCTTTATTATAATAACTACTTGTCTTATGTGATTAATGTGGCTAGTTCTGTGCTACACCTTGAACATAAAAATGAACTCGACATAAATGGCATAGGAGGTAATATGCACTGCACATAGATCAGTAAATATAACTCTGTTAGTGAAAATGTACAAGATTTACCTCAATACTGCTGTGGTATAGTACTTACCAATAGCATAGATATCAATACTGTAACGTTATATAATAAAAGACACAATACAGTTGATAAGGTTTCAAGATTTATTGCCAAGTATATTTGATAAAAAAAAGGCAATTAAAATTCAAATTGATACAAAATCAGTCTCTGTACAATGTTAAAAATAAGTATTGCATCAAAGTAAAAATACATAAACAGTATGACAGCTACTTGATAAAGAAGTTTGACAATGCACAGACCCACCAACACAGCTGCCACATAGCTCTGTACACTGCTTGCATTGAACAGTGATGATATTATTGTCACTGTGTGACTGACAGTATGAATGTTCTTGGGGTGGTGAAAAATCAAATAACTGTTTAAAGAATAGCACAGAAACATATTCTGGTATCTAAAAATTACTTATTAAAGCTATTTAAATACATTTAATTTAATATATTTATATTGTACACATCATATCTACACATACATATACATGTAAAGACATATAGATACATGGACGTTTGAAACTTCACCAACCCAGTTGAAATATTATCAGAACATAAAAAACAGTTGGTATCTGTGCAAGTGTCTGATTTACATATACAACAGTGTACAACAGCATACATTATTAATTTATATTCCTACACCAGAATTCAATGTCACATCTAACAGATATATATACATTACTAAATATCCGAAAATCTGTAATCAACATTCATAGCGAAGCCATAAGTATCTGCGTTACTAAAAACTTAGTTAATAATAAGTGCACACAACACCAGAATATAAAACTAAAATATTATTGAGAAAATGCCTCTTGTTAACAAAGAAGATCTACCACAACACTATTAATTATGTTAATGATACCTAACAAAACTCACACAACTAGAAAGTTGTACTAAATATCTATAATATTAAGTAATCATATTAAGAAAATGTTGATACTTGCAAATTAAATAGTGTAAAACAGCAAAATATTAGCATTATTTAATACATTCAGTTCAATAGCAATAAAAACATGAAAGCTAAAACTACGACTTTCATTATCTATTAACAATCATATATACAACACAGATGAGCAAGAAAACAGACATAGTAGTACCCTGTTGCGATACAATATGAATGTAAGTAAGGTCACCAGAGGCAAAACAAGACAAACACCTGGTAGTACTCAACATGTTGCAGTGATCCTATATCAAGTATACTCATAAGTATATGTCAGTGATGAATGAAAACAGTGTGCAACTGTATTAAGCACAGAACTGCACAAACAACTGCGAACATCTTTTACTCATAAAAGATCAAATAATATCATGATACAGTACAAGTATTTAAAAGAGATGCAAAACACAGTTTTTCCATGCACATGGACAAGTACTAGACCTAAGCAAGGGTACAGTTATAGAGTATTGCCAAGTACTACTTATTATGTCTGCATACAAGTTACTAGAAAAGACAATGACAGAACAACAGACAGATACCATATCTGTTTGCATCTCAAAGTGTTTCTTACATCTAAGTGTGGTTCTCCAGAGACTATAAACATAGTTAGTGCTGATTCAGAACCACCATTCTCTTCACTTTATCACTGAGTGCTAAAACTATCTTAGAAGTCAGATTGAGTAAACACTATCACTGAAACCAGGTGCTGCTGTCGGTGTAATATTGATGCAGATTTGATAGAAAAATTAGTATTGCTGTAGCAGTCACTCTAACAAAATGGACAGCAAGTTATGTCCCTCTTATTCTTCTAATATGAGAATTCATGGTTCTACAATATCAGCACATATACATTTTAAGTGTAGTGGAGCCTCTGCAAAAGTGCTTGATCGTGCATTCAACCTACAGTTATGCCTCAACAAAATAACCAATGTTCAGAATGCACAGACTCCATGGTGGTAGATCACAGCATAGTGTCAAACATTTGTATCAACTCTACCAGCTGAAATCTGTGATGATTATGTCAACTCTGGCCCACGAAGTCAAATCTACATACAAGCATAGATATTGAGATGAAGTCCTCAGACTATAGACTGGTGTGTCCTCACACCTAACATAGGTGACCATTTTCTGCATTTGTGACAACTTTCAGAACTTGACAGTTTGAGTGAGAAAACAAAAAAACAAAGCATGTCCTCGTGGTTTCTCCTCTGAATTACCATGACATACATATATCTGGTAACATAGAAAACAGTGTAGTACTGTCACATTGGAATCCTAAACTCAAACTGTTTATGATAGCCATCGCCAAATTCCGGTGGTATCCTGCCATGTTGGCAGCAAATGTACTATTACTTATCATATGTACAAACAAAACTGCCATAGAATTGCCAGTGACTGTACATTGTCTAACTGTTCCAAGTCACATTCACACTTCCTTCAATGTCTTTGATAAAAGAGGGTTTTGTAATATGCCTGCACAAAGTGCAGCATGTGGAGAAACACTCATAGCTGAATTAGCATAACACTACCTGGTACTGTTATCAAACACTGGGTAACAGCCATACCAAAAGACTTCTGACAAACAGGTGATTTTGCATCTGTACATACTGACCTAGTTGTTAGTGTGCATAGTTAATTCAGTACCCGACATCGTTTTCTCCTTGCCAGCTGAAGCTGTGACTGTAACATGTAGACAACCACATCACAGGTTGTGGAATGAAACATCATGGCGTACAGAGTACATAATCTGTTGTACTCAACAACATTCTTGTCGCAGTATCTTCTGTGGTGCAGTGTGATGATGTGCAACAGAAAGACTGCCATGCATGAAAGCGTAACATAACTCATGCCATCCTTGAAAATGTCTGTGAACATGTCAACCATTGCTGAATCAAACTCAAGCCCTGTGACTTGTGAATTGAAACAACATATAAAGCACATATTGGAAACCTGTTTCCTGTGACATAGATGTCTTCAATCTGGAACTAACACAGGTCTGATCAATCTTCACAGTCTATTCCATGTTGTCAAAGTGAGCAAGTGTCTCGTAGCGTCTTCTGATGTATACAAAGTCAATTATGTACCAGCACCATTACCATGCACATTCAACATCAAGATTGTGATGTGCATGCCACGCACATTCTTACAAACTGAAACAGCTACAGGCCAGCCAAATATGACATCCAACTTCAAGTTCAGACAATAGTTCAGTCATCTTTACAGCTTCTGACTTAGAATAACACCATCAGCTATCAACAGCATGCAGTCTAAGGCTGATTCTTTCTCTGCAACATATCTATTGAATTCAGCACATTTCTTAATTCGTGGCATACACACAATCACCTTGGAGTACATCACTGAAAACATTGCATGTATGGATGGATATAGTATCATAGTGATTCTTCACCATGTAACATAAATGATGTTATGGTGACAAAAAACTATAAGCTTGATCAACAGCTTGGAAACAGATCACCCTTTGCTGTGTTCTCACACAACTCAACATAGATAAATAACTCCCACAGGTTAGCCTCTAATGCAACCCAGTGTATTCTTAGGCGATAGTCAAACTGCAAGACATATTCTGAATGCTGGTGCAAGGTGAGGTCTCCAGATACAACAATCTTTACAAATGCATCTCCAGTCAGTACCCAAAATCCTGTAGATGGGTGTATAAGCAAACATCACATTAGAACCAACAATATCATCAATGATTAGTAACTTCATTTTAGTAAACAAATGGCTGAGATGCAACCTCAAATGACAGCTTCGATACTCTCTGCTGACATGCTTCACTAACACGAAGGAGGCGCGGTGTAACCCACAATGTTGTGCAGCTAGACCAGTGGGAACACTAACAGCAACAGAACTAGGGTCTGTCGGTTCATATTTCAGCCATAATGGCCTCTATAAAGGCTCTTACCTGCACCTGCTGAGCCACAACAAACAAACAGTAGTGGCCACGGTCATGCAGTCACATCTTCTCTCCATGTAGTATCCATGCCAAACAACATCAGTAACTGCAGAGTGCACCACCGCTAAGGTATTGAGTCTGCCTTCAATTCTTCTGGATCATCAGTGCAGTGGTGCCATGTTCCGCACTCTCCCTTCTGACATGAGTACTTCTGGGGCATTCAAGGAGAGCACTCAGTATACCTCCTTCTGGATCAAGTTGCCCTGTGAACTAACAGTGTCTTCTTGAAATTGTTTTGTGCCTTTTCAATGTTCTTTCAACATCAGTCTCTGTATGTATGTCTAGTATTCAGTTTTGAATTTGTCATAACTGTGATTGAATTATTCCTCAAATGTATCAGTCACCTTTCAGTCAGACTCATTCCTCAGGGTTTAAATAGAATAAAAGAGAGCAAAGTAGTATGCTTTCTGCTCTCAGATGCCTAGATGTAATTTCAATGTCCAATGAGCCAGGCTATCTCTTTATGAGACAGCCATCCACCTCTGACCTTGAATGTTGCATGTGTAATCAGGTGGAACTGTCTGTAGGGTACCAGTTTACCACCTCAAAGACATGACACCATCCGCCGCCTGTGTCTACTGAATTAAACATGTCAATCAGATTTTCTTCAATTTACACTGAAGAGGGTCTGTTGAGAGCCAGTTCCTCAATCTAACATTGTGCTTCTCTTTTGATTAACAAAAAGTGCACAGCATCAATTTCCATACAAATATTGCCGATTAAATGATCGCCCTCATGATCACATTCTCTATGTGATAGGGTCTTCAGTCCATGTGACCACAATTGAGATGTCGAGAAACTTGCTCGAACTGGCAATGTAGTTTTACAAGCTAGGTTGTTGTGTTTGGTGATGTCTGAAGTGGCATTGAACCAGACAATGAGTTATCAGCCAACTGAACATCTGTTTGCTTACACATTAGAAGAAGAGTGGGGTTGTAGTCATTGATATACCTCCTTCTCCCTGTGTAACTCACATACCTTCTCGGTTTATTTGCCTTCAAGTAGTGTTACCAGCACAAGCTTAGTTAATTGTATCATCTGAACAGACAGTCTGAAATCCAAAGCAACATCTTGTACCAATCAAATTCTTCCACTACCCAACAGGTATTTTGCACAAAATGGCAGGAACTGCATTACTTCCACAGTGTAGAACATCGCTTGTCCAGTATCCGACAAGTGATATCCATTTATGAACTCTAGCACTTCTGCTGCTTCATGTTCACCTATGTGGGCGTCCTTGATCCACAGTAACATATAGATATGAGGCACCTAATTTTCGTCTGTTCTCCAACAGTATGTTTCTCACAATACCAAGGCGAATTGTTCTTTTGACAAATGAAAACCGAACATCATGGAATCCTTGTGTCTAGTCACAGACACTGGGTAGTGAGCATCTTTCGGCAGTCATTGATGAAATGCCCTACATCTAATTACCCACTTAGAGTTCAATCACCATCCAGGTGTACTCAGCACCATTGGTGTGACAAACTATGTTGCTGCATCACACTTTGCAGCATAGTCATCACCTCAGAGGTCTGCCACCAATATTCTTTAGACACGTAGACGATAGTATGGATGACAAATGAACTGCACAGTTTCATCCTACGCTTTAATTTCTAAAAAACTCCAGTATTCCATCAAGTGGAGTTGTGAGCCGTATAGCCTATGGTTGATGCAGACAGTATGCAAACTCATTCTCCCATAGGAGATGGTACATGTACTGTGTTGCATCTGAATTTTGCCATCATAGTGAGCATCTTGATTGTGCGGTATTCAGCACCTTGCACACACACTTCTGTATTATCCTAAATGTCCACCTGACCCTTTTGGAAATAAATGAAAACAAAAGTGCACAATCTCACCTCCCAAATGCTGACAGGCACCTTCCCTTTCATGATACAGATCAATTCCCCAACTGGATCTCTACCATGTAGTGGATGTATTGTATTGTTCATACACATTATCATTGTCTCACATTGCGTTCTCAATTGTTGGTTTCTGGTCTCCAACACACTGCTGAGCAGCACTCATGTGATCAATGTTAGGTCCATAAAGGATTGTTGCTCTTCAAGCAAATGAGCCAACTTCACCTTCTGTGGCGACAACATCACCAGATGACCTTTGTTTGTTAGAACACTGTTAACAAGAATACCAAACTATTCTCACTGAGTGACTCCATTCTCCTGCAGAAGAGTAGGAGATACATAAGGAACATAAAGGACCTAATGAGTTCTTTCTGTAGAATTTCTGTGTTCTTGTATTCAAGTAGAATAGTTTGAAAGCGGTTTCATTTTCTGAATAAGAATTCGTTCAAAGACTCAATGTGGCAATCTCAGCAGCTGTAACATGGCATCCATATTGTTCAACAATGACAGTGGCACAGTGTACTCTTCACCTTACGAAACAGTGCCCTCTAAAGTGGCAGGTGCCAATTAGCAAAACAGAAGCGCAGATTAGCGCCAGCCTTTATTTCGAGCCCTGTGGTGCATCTTCAGATCATGAGGTCCTGACATCCCTTTTCCTAAACAGAGTTCTGTGGTTGGTCCTAGCACCTAATAGGTGTAGCAAAGTTATAAGCAGAACTGCCGTCCAAGGGACAAGCCAACAAAAATAAAACACCTGTTCCATTAAAAATGGCTGTCCGGAGATGGGTGACAGCCGGTTATTTCGAGCCCTGTAAACTAACATGGTATGTGTGCAACTTCAATAAAACACAGTGGTACTGTAAAATGTATCTGTTTCTTCACTGGTATGTCAGGATATAGATGTATTTTAATGTTACAGAAATGGGTAGTTATTAGTATATGGGCTACAATGAATGCACAACTGCGTTATCATGCACTTTACTTTCAATCACTTTGTTAGCAGTCTTCACTTTATTAAGTGCATTCATAGGTCTGTGTACAGTTCTGTGAGTGTGGTTAATCTCTTTAACATCACATTACAATGTTGTGTGAATATTTCAGTGTAGTACAGATGGATATGTCATGCGTGTGCCCATCGTGATGTTCGATGCAGTACTCTCCGATCCACTAGACTAGAGTATAGCATGTTAGTCTAGTAGCAGTTGTTTTACTGTCGAGGTGGCTGAACTTTTTAGCCCTATATTATGGTATTGATCTGTGTTTCTGCTATATTGAAGGACAGGTGCTCTTTGATTTAATTTAATTAGTATTGTATGGAATTCATTTAAGAAATGATTTATATTGTACATGATACTAATGTAGATATTTGTTTGTGTTTGTATTTCAGAACTACTAAGACCTATAAAAAATGAGGCAGTGGACCTTGCGAGAGGTGTGTGCACTGCTTGAGGCAGTCCAGGCAGAGGAACGCAAGAGTGCTGATGAGGAGTACGAGTTGGTAACTGGATTCGATGTGGAGCGCGTTAACAGTTATTTGTACATCGCATGTAAGGTGAAAAATAAGTCGGTCGTACAACTGAAAAAAGAAGTGGAAGCTGTTGCGCCAACGCTTTTACATGTTGAAACAACGGAGGTGATACCGGACAATGATAATCGGTTGGTACTACCTCGCTCATGAGCTTTTGGGAGGCTGCTGGGAAGCCAGCTGTGGGGCTTTACCACCGTAAGTAAATCAGCACAACTTTTCATAATAGTTGTCCATGTTTTCAGAATTAGTAAAAATCATTGTATAGTGCATAAATAAGCAATAAGACATCAGGAGTGATTATTCAATGTTGTGTAAATGTGTGCTTATTGGTGTAATGTGGCATGAGGCACGGCGAGAGTGCATCCCCACACAGTGATTAGTGACCATTGATATAAACAGTCAGAGTGCCTTATTACTATTATCATAGCAATATTTTGAAAATAGTGTTGAACATTGTTTTGTATGTGCTTAGTCTTACATATATGTGTCAATCAAAGATTGACATACAGCTAATAACGTTTTGATTCTAATCAGAACCAATATTTCTCCAACTGTTGTTGTAAGTCTTTAAAAAATGTACTGTGATTTACATCTAACATTTAACTATTTTTTGTTTTGGGTTCATGGTAGAACATCGGAGGCGTCCCCAGCTGCAAACGAGGTAGTGCCAGCACAGAGTCAAGCTGTGGAGGGTGGTCAGTCGGACACTGAAAGTGTCATTTTGATTGAGTCTGACGGTAAGACTTTATTATCACAAATTTTTAGGCTGTTTACAAATAAGAAATGAGGGTTTCTCATGACACAAGCGTGTGATATTCAAATTGTGCCATTCATACATGCAAGCTATTGTGTTGTGTAAATTAGCTGCACAGCTGTGTGTTCGGCAATATTCGAAAATGTGACATGCAAATGGGGTATAATCATTGCAAGATGCAGTGTGGGGCATTTGCATGTCGTTATGGCATGATTTGTTTGCTATTACCATGCAGGTCTCTTCTCGATCCCTGGGGAATTGTGTGTGTGGTGTTGAACAGGCTGCAGCCATCGGGGAACAATACTGCGTGCAGCCCGATCATAGAGAAAGCAGTGTAGAATACCCCGCAGCACCCTCTCTGGGCTGATCAGAGAATGGTTCAATTCTCGCAACAGCTTGATCGTTAGCAGCAATGTGGCCTTCCGAATGTATCCCTGCTGATCCAGTGGACTGAAAAGGTTGATTGCAGGTAGTAAGTTTAATAAGCCTCTCTGAACATAGCCCTGGTGGGCACTGTAGCGAGCCACACCACACACTTGCCAGCCCACCACCCCGCCTCCCCGCAGTTGCTGGACAGCAGCATCCCACATATCTGCCACCCCGCCCACCCGCCGAGTGACTGCTCTGGTAGGGCTGAACAGCCATTGCTGTAGAGTACAGCCATGTTAAGAGCCCATGCCGTGATATGACAGTTCAGATTTTTTAATGAATGAATTGATTCACAAATCTGGAATGTGATACATAGTATGGGTGCACGCCATTGGCTCTTGGTCTGCAGCAATGGGTGTGCAGCCCAACGGGCAGTCAGTTGATGGGCAGCAGGTGTGTGGATGATGCTGCCACTGCCTGTGAGGCAGGAGCAGGGTAGTGGTGCTTCATGGGTGGGTTGGGTGGGAGACACTAGCCACCAGGGCTATCTTCAGAGGGGGTTATTAAACTAACTGCCTACGATTAGGCATTTCATTCCCTGGGCCAGGATGGATATGTTCAGGAGGACAGGGTGGGTTGTTTACTTACTGGCTGCAATTGGGCATTTTGGTCCACTTGACCACAAGGGATACATTTGGTGGGTTACTTAACTTTCTGGCTGTGATCGGGCATTTGAGCCACTGGAGCATCAGGGATACGTTTGGGGGAGGCACAGTGCTGCCGTGATTCACCTGGTGTTGGGGGAAGTACAGAATGGCCACGGTCGGGCCACTGGGAGGTGGGAGGGATTTACAGTCGGTTGGCTGCAATCGTGCTCCAGGGGGTATGGGACTAGGTTGGGGACAGCACAGGTGCCAGCAGTTGTGTTTCACCTGAAATCTAGCAGCTCAGCTGTGGGTGACCTACGTTAGTTTTTTTTTTTGCCTGCAAGTCATGCAGGCTTGGTTGGGGTTGTGGCTACACAGCTCCACAGCCTGGGTGAATATTGGTCTCTGGAGTTCATTTATGGTTCCTCCGTCCACTTCACCATGCATTCATTTGCATTGTGCTGTTGTTCAGCCAGTTTTCAGTGGCGCAAGTGTGTTTTACTGAATATTGCAGAATGGCGGAATTTTGTACTTTGCAGATGTGGAGCCCTATTGTATATGGGTCAACCATCTTGAATATGCCACCAAAATAGTTCAAAAAGGTGTTAACCAAGTCTAGTGAATGTGCAGTGCCACCATGGCAGAAGATCCTGTACTACCATAACAAACTGGTATTACTACAGATGTGAGTGATACTATTCTTCATGAATCTGAGAATGGATGGATGTGCATAGCGGTAGATGCGGTGTTGTGGGGGGAGGTCTTCTCCTCTGCTAATTTGGTGGTGGAGTTCAATGTACTAGTTATAGATAACCAATTCTAATGTTGTTAATGTTGTAGGTGTCTCAGTGGAATTCAATGGTGTGCTGCTAATTATCTGTTGCTAATTATGACATGTCCCTAGATTGTATTTAGTTAATGTTTTATATGTCATGCCAATGTTTCATTTTATTATTGCAATAGTTATTAATGTGCATAATAGAATATCTACATGTTTGTTAATGTGTTTTAATAGCCCTGTAGGGTAATATGTTAATAACACATAAATGGCTGCTACATTCAGCTAGAGGGTCATTGAGTGAACAGTGACATTATCGTTGTGTTTGTGTTATTTTTATTATAATAACTCACATTTTTAAACTATTAAAGGAACAGAGCGTCATATAATTAGGTATGCATGTATGTAAATTGAACATACATGTAATGTTTTTAGGATGTTTCTGTGTCACAAACATGCATTATGACAATGTAATAAGTATTGTGATTGATGGGCAGGCACTACTTGTTCTGCACTGCATACTACCAATTATATATTTGTGAGTAATCTTTTGAAAATCGTTATTGAAGAAACAGTGTTAGGGAATCACCAGGAAAACAATGAATTTCTATATTAACTATTCTGGATTGGATGGAGATTTGTCTTGAAAAAGATACATACATGGTGTAATAATTTCAAGACTTGTAATATCATGTAATACTGAGTTTACAACATACAACTAGTTGGAGACAGAGTTGTTTCTGTAAAGAGATATGTGTTCAAATGATAGTTGTATGAATGATGTAGTATTAGAAATTGATGTTTTAAAGAAAAACACTTTAACCTTGATATTTCATCTATTAATGTGATAATTTTTTACTTGTTTGCTTTAATAAAGCCCGGGAAGCTGCTGCTGCGGAACATGTGGAGGTGAAGCAGGAAGCGCGCCAGCACACCACATAAGTGAAATCTGTTGTTATTATCTGCATCCTTGAGAAGTACCATAGGGTTGTCAACATTCTGTGGTGATCTGTCTCCTGTTGATAATTACACGTTGCTGTCCTACTGCATGATAGGGAGTACACTGTCTATTGGCATACTCACTGCAAATGTTAAATTGTTTGGGGTGTGAGCAACAGACCTTCTTTGCTGAGGCAGTACCACTTTCTTTTGTTTGTTGTGGGTGGCGAATCACTGTTTACATTACTTACTTTAGTGTGCTGTGACCTTATAAAGGTGGCAATGCATTGATCACTGCAGATACCCAACCACCAAAAACACAAACATGGTGGTAGGATATTGTAATGACTCAAATGTTGTGCAATGCATAAAGTGTCCAATTATGATTTTTAGTTTTTTCTCAATCTACAAGTTTAAAAGTGTGCCTTATAGTGTTCATGATCCCTTTTCCCAGTAAAAGTGAATAGCTGTGCAGTGTGTCTGTCTTCAGCCTTGCCAGCCTAATGCTTACCTCTACAATGCAGTGCAATGCTGTTCAGTGCACTGTCAGATAGTGTATTTTTAAAGGTGATCATGAACTGAGGGAATGTCGATAAAACTAATAATGCAGGTAATAATGGGACTGTTTATGCTCACCCTATGAATATCTGACGTTCTAAATAGCACTATGGAAGTTGTCTCACCACACTTAAAATGCAGTACTATGACAGGTTGCAGTGGTGCAAATTCCACTACATCATATAGTGCGTATTTCTGGGTTGGGTGTTATGAAAAGAGTTGCTGAGTAGTGAAACTATGCTAAATATTGGGCCACATAGATCACATTGCTACATAATTCAATGATGCATGGCTTAGCGACACACAGTGTCATACTTTCAATGATCACCTATTCTTTAAAACAGTGTTTTTAATCGTCACTATATGATGCTGTGGCTGTTATGCGAAATTACTTTTGGGACAGTGTAAGGAGATGACTGTGAGACTGTATATGAGTAAAGGTGGTAATATGTCTATTTAAAACATTTGTTTGAGATGAGCATTATATGCTATCATAGGCTAAAGCCTTCTGTTATGCAAAATACTTGCTGGGGGATGTGTCCAGGGTGATATTCAAAGGAGCTGTGCTATTAAGGAACTGCTTTGAATATCACTCAACAACCACTGTGCATGGCAGTGGAACTTGCAGCAGCGCAAGTTGAGAAACTGTAGCATTCTACTTGTGGTCGTAAAATCCTGATATTCAAAGGTGATATGCAAATGTGGCTGTAATTCATGCAAGGCATGGGGGCCATTCTCATCTGATTATGGCTCCCATTTGCATGCCATTAGCATGCAGGTGTGGTGATCCTCGAGGACTTTGCGCTGGCTCTTACCAGGTTGCAGCCGTTGGGGAAGGACGCCTGCAGCAGGCCAATCGCAGGCAAAAGAGTGTAAACCCCCCACTGGCCCGTTGCAGGCATACTTCACACACCCCCACTCACTAGCCCAATTGGGGCAGCAATGTGTCTCCCTTCAACACAGATGTGGAGGTCCAGTGGACCAATAAGCACAATCGTGGTATTAAGTAATTAAACACCTCCCCACCTCCTGAATATATCCCTGGTGGTCCAGTGGACCGATAAGCCCAATTGCAGGCTGGAGTATTGAAACACCCCCAACCTCACGATCATATCCTGAAAATCCCAATTGTGGGATGTAGTTGGCAACCCCCAAAAAACACATGAGTGTTGGGGGCAGACATTGCTGCCCGTGATTGGCTTGATGAGGGGGAGAGTGCATATCTCTCAACCATACCACATTGCGAGGAATGTTACTCATTTTAATTCACTAAAGCTCCCTGTTTCACATTGCAGTACCTGGTCAGGTGGGTCGGGATGTCTCGTAGTACATTTAGACAATTGTTTGTTATTTCTTTCACCTGCTGCTGGATGTCTGTCATTGGTTGTGTTGACTTGGTCCTCCCCCATACTTGAATGTGTGTGTCTGTTCTGTGTGTGTGGTGCTGGGGGTGAATTGATTAGGGTTTTCAACCTAACAGCGAATTTCCTCACTTTTGTCACTGTGGAACAACCCTAACTGATGCATTAAACGGAGTTTTTGCAGTGAATATATATATATATGGCAAAAACTCCATTTCATGCATCAGTTAGGTTATTCCAAGAGACAAAAGTGAGGGATTTTGTGTTAGGGCTGGAAACCCTAACTCCACATTCCTCACCCCAGCACTACACACACACACACACACACTCACTCACACACACATGCACGCACAGCAGTAGTAGGGGAGGACCAAGGCAACACAACCAATCACAGAAAACCAGCAGCAGGTGAAAGAAGTAACATACAACTGTCTAAACATACTACAAGACACATCCATCATCATGGTCCACCAACTGTAGGAGTTGTGCTGCCATCCGAGTGACTTGGTGGTATACATGCATACTGGCCATCAGTTGCTGGTGGATCACATTAAACATTTCTTTATATCTAATATATTTCTTATCTCTTCTGAATGACAGTGTGTTGGTAATGCATCACTTTAACAACATGCCATTGTCAGGCAATGGTTTTAGACACTTTTGTTGACTGTTAATGTCTCCTGATATTACCCTGGTAAAAGACAATGATGTATCAGTACACTATTATGTGCACAGTATTGCTGCACCATCATCTACATTGTATAGTTGCAGATTTGTGTGGGAATGTCAGACCCAAAAAGTCACATTGTCACACTACACGATACCTGAATTCTGGAAAGTTTCTCATTTGAAAAGGTAAGTGTGTTTTCTACTATTTGATATGTTGCTGCTAACATGCTGTTCAAAGGGACCCATGCTCACATGTTTGTGTTTATGACTATGTAGTATCACAGAGCATTGTAACACAGTTTCATGTGTCTAAATACCTCCTGATCTTACCATGAGTATAAGAAAAAATGGATCAGCACAGTATTATATGCAGAGCCCTTCTCTCTATATTATCAGAAGCTGCAAAGCTGTATATGGGACTGTGTCACCCAACGGATTCCATGGTACCACTTCAGCTCTTTTGCTTGCTGTCAGTTTGTCAGTGGAAATGCATGTTTCTGTTTCTATACAAATTCCTACATTTCTGGTAGCAGAAGTGGCCAAAACACCATGCTATCACTTCTGTACCTATGAGTGGACAATATTAGACAGTATTTACACTGATCTTTCATGTGTGTAAATGGTTCCTAATGTTATCCTAACAGTAGCAAATAATGTATCAGAACACTATTATATACAGCGTTGCTGCACCTGTCATAATATCCCTTATACTTGGGCAGCTAGGTGGTACAATAGGACACAAAGTGTTTAATATCATCATGGACCATGGTTGACATTATCATACAAATCGCTTCAGATATTAACAAGAAAAATGACTGTTATCCTAGGCTGAAAATGTCATGATGCATTCATACCACTGTTAGTTCTGTGGTACTGCTTCTACATGTGGCATAATAATAACCAAATGTTGCTTCTGCATACTATAATGAATAGAAAACTACAGAGCTGTCATAAAACTATTGACCACTGCATGTGTGCATTGATTTGTGACCAGAACTTGTCATTAATACTACATGTGTGTCTTTATGTAATCATGCCCATCTTGGTTTGAGCATGGAGTCGTTGGTCGCTGCATGTTACTCAAAAGGTACCATGCTGTCAATTCTGTTACTATGACCACATTAAATTAGACACCTTTTTATATCCATGCTTTTTTCTGTCTTGATGTCTTATTATCCTGGTATAACCAAACAATGTATATCTAGGTACTGTGTACAGAGTACTTCTGTTCTGGCATGTTACCCTGTGCAGATACTGAGAATGCTGTGTACACCCATGTCTGCACAAATGCTACAGTTGGTGGACCATGATGATGGATGTGTCTTGTACTACGTTTATACAGTTGTATGTTATTTCTGTCACCTGCTGCTGGTTGTCTGTGATTGGTTGTGTTGCCTTGGTCCTCCCCCTACTTGCACATATATGTGTGTGTGTGTGTGTGTGTGTGTGTGTGTGTGTGTGTGTGTGTGTGTGGTGCTGGGGGTGGGGTGAGGAATGCAGAGTTAGGGTTTTCAACCCTAACACTGAATTTCCTTACTTTTTGTTGCTGTGGATAACCCTAACTGATGCATTAAACAGTTTTTTTGTCATGAATTTCCTGTCTTTTTGAAAGCATAATCTGAATACTACATTGTACATGTTGATGGGAGCATGGGGCCCTTTGTGCACCATGCTCCCCACTAAGATATAGATAGCTTTATTATAATATGTACTTGTCTTATGTGATTAATGTGGCAGTAGTTCCTGTGCTACACCTTAGACATAAAATGAACTCATACATAAATGGCATAGGAGAGTAATATGTACAGCACATAGATCATTAAGATATGTACTCTGTTAAGTAGAAAATGTACACAGATTTACCTCCAGTACTTTCTTTGTGTGCAGTACTATACCAATGGCAGTATAGATATCAGTACTGTAACGTTATATAATAAAAGACACAATACAGTTAGATAAGGTTTCAAAAGATTTATTGCAAATTAATATTTGATAAAAAAAGGCCAATTAAAATTCAAATTGATACACAAAATCAGTCTCACAATACAATATTTAAAAAATAAAGTATTGCATCAAAGTAAAAATACATGGAAAACAGTATGACAGCTACTTGATGAGGAAGTTTGACAGTAGCACAGACCACACGAACACAGCTGCCACAATAGCCTCTGTACACTGCTTAGCTTGTATTGAACAGTGATGATGTTATTGTCACTGTGTGACTGACAGTGTGAATGTTCTTGGGGTGGGTGAAAATCAAATGCCAGCTGTTTAAAGAATAGCACCAGAAACATATTCTGGTATCTAAAAGTTACTTATTAAAGCTATTTAAATACATTTAATTTTAATATATTTATTGTGTACACATGCATATATCTACACATACATATACATGTAAAGACATATAGATATATGGATGCATTTGGAAACTTCCCCACCTAACCCCCTATTCAGGCAATTGAGAAATATTATCAGAACATAAAAACAGTTGTTATCTGTGCAAGTGTCTGATTTACATGTACAACAGTGTACAACTGTATACATGTATTTAATTTATCTTCTTAACAAACCAGAATTCAATGTCATATGCTAACAGGTACTATATACATTACTAAATATCATAAAATCTGTAATCAATTCATAGTGAAGTCACTAAGTATCTCATGTATTAAAAACTTTAGTTAATAATAAGTGCTTTCACAATACTAGGAATATAAAACTTTAATCTATTATTGAGAAAATGGCACCTCTTGTTAACAAAGAAAGATCTACCACAACACTATTAATTATTGTTAATGATACCTATATGAAACTCACCACAACTTAGAAAAGTTGTACTAAAATATCTATGTAATATTAAGTAATCATATTAAGAAAATGTTGAAATACTTGCAAATTAAATAGTGTAAAACAGCAAAATATTTAGCATTGTTTAATACATCAGTTCAATAGCAATAGACCAACTGCTGAAAAGCTAAAACTACTGACTTTCAATTATCTATTAATAATCATATATACAACACAGATGAGCAAAAGAAAACAGACATAGTAGTACACTGTTGCGATACAATATGAATGTATTAAGTCAAGTCACCAAGGCAAAACAAGGCAAGCCACACCTGGTAATACTCAACATGTTGCAGAGTGATGCCTATATCAGAGTATTATACTCTTAAGTATATGTCAGTAGATAAGATAGAAAACAGTGTGCAACTGTATTAAGCACAGAACTGGCACAAACAACTGCAGGCTATCTTTACTCATAAAAGATCCAAATAATATCATGATACAGTACAAGTATTTAAAAAGAGATGCAAAACACAGTTTTTCCATGCACATGGACAAGTACTGGACCTAAGTAGAGGTACAGTTGGCAAGTGTGCAAGTACTACTTGTTATGTCTGCATACAGTTACTCAGAAGAAAAGACAATGACAGAACATGAGGACCAGATAGCCATATCTGTTTTGCCATCTCAAAGTGTTTCTTACACATCTAAGTGTGGTTTCTCTAAGACTGTAAACATAGTTAGTGCTGATTGAAGACCACTGCAACTATATTCACTTTATCACTGATTAACAAAACTATCTTAGAAGTCAGATTGAGTAAACATATACATGTAAACCATGAGATGTACTGTCAGTGTAATATTGGATGCAGATTTGCATAAGAAAAATTAGTATTGCTGTAGCAGAAGTCACTCTGTAACAAAATGGACAGCAAGTTATGTCACATGTTGTGTGACTATTCTTCTGATATATGAAGATTGTCATGGTTCTTCAATATCAGCACATATGCATTTTTAAGTGTAGTGGAAGCCTCTGCTTAAAAGTGCTTGTGCAGTCATTGCATTCAACCTACCCAGTTATGTACCTCAACAAAGTAACGTAATGTTCAGAATGCACAGACTGTCCATGGTGGTAGATCACAGCATGAGTGTCAAACACTGTTTGGTTAAATATAACTCTACCAGCTGTGAAATCTGTGATGGTTATGTCAACTCTGAGCCCATGAGAGTCAAATCTATGCAATACAAGCATAAGATATTGAGATGAAGTCCTCAGACGTATAGACTGAGTGCATGTCCTCCACACCTAACATAGGTGACCATTTTCTGCATTTGTGAACAGCTTTCAGAACTTGACAGTTTGAGAGTGAGGCACAAACAAAGAAACCCAAAGCATGTCCTCAGTGGTTTCTACTCTGAATTACCACATGACATACATATATATCTGGTAACATATGAGACAGTGTAGTACTGTCACATTGGAATCCTCTTCATCCAAACTGTTTATGATGGCCATCATAAATTCGGTGGTATCCTGCTGCATGTTAGCAGCAAATGTACTGTACCCATCATATGTACCTCAGACCTGCCATAGAGGTGCCAGTGACTGTACATTGTCTAACTGTTCAGAAGTCACGTTCACTACTTCCTTCAATGTCTTTGATAAGGGTGTTTTGTGAAGCTAATATTGCCTGCACAAAGTGTGGCATGTGGAGAAACACTTACATAGCTGAATTAGCATAGCATTTTACTCTGGTATTGTTATCAAACACTGGGACAACAGCCATACCAAATGACTTCTTACAAACAGGTGATTTTGCATCTGTATTTGACATACTGACCTAGTTGTTAGGTGCATAGTTAATTCAGTACCGGCAGTCGTTTTCTCCTTGCCAGCTAAGCTGTGGACTGTAGCATGTGAGACAACCACATACATAGGTTGTGGAATGAGAGACATCTGTGGCTGATACAGAGTACATAATCTGTTGTACTCAACAATACATTTCTTGTCAGCGCGTATCTTCTGTGGTGCAAGTGTGATGATGTGCAACCCAGAAAGACTGCCAATGCATGAAAGCGTGATATAGCTCATGCCATCCTTTGAAAATGTCTGTGCTTGTGTCAACCATTGCTGAATCCAAACTCAAGCCCTGTGACTTGTGAATTGAAACAGCATATGCAATACATATTGGAAACTGTTTCCTGTTGACATAGATGTCTTTAAATACCTGGAACTTAACACAGGTCTGATCAATCTTCACAGTCTGTTCCATGTTGTCAAAGTGAGCAAGTGTCTCGATAAACGTCTTCTGAACATTGTATACAAAGTCAATTATGTGACCCATGGCACCATTTACCATGCCACTTCAACATCAAGATTGTGATGTAGCATGACACCCATTCTTACAAACTGTAAGAACAGCTTCTAGGCCAGCTGTATGTGAACATCCAACTTCAGTTCAGACAATCGTTCAGTCATCTTACTGCAAGCTTCTGACTTAGAATAACACCATCAGCTGTATCAACAGCATGCAGTGTGAATTTCTTGATTCTTTCTCTGCAACATATCACTATTGAATTCAGCACATTTCTTAATTCGTGGCATAAGACACACAATCCATGCACCCTTGGAGTACATCACTGAAAACATTGCATGCTGTATGGATGGATGTAGTATCCATAGTGATTCTTCACCATGTAACATTGAAATGATGTTATGGTGACAAAGAACCTGTATGAGCTTGATCCAACAGTGACTTGTAAACCAGATCACCACTTTGCTGCATGTTCTCACACAACTCAACATAGATAAATAACTCCCACAGGTTACAACCTCTAATGCAGCCTAGTGTATTCTTAGGCTGCTTGATAGTCAGAGCTGCAAAGACATGTTCTGAATTAACTGGTGCAAGTTGCAAAGGTCTCCAGATACAACAATGCTTTTACCACCAAATGCATCTCCACAGTCAGTACCTAAAATCTCCTGTAGATGGAGGTGTATACAGGCAAGCATCACATTAGAGACCATGCTAATCTCATCAATGATTAGTAACTTCATTTTAGTAAACATAGAATGAAGCTGAGATGCAACCTCAAATGACAGCTACGATACTCTCCTGCTTTGACATGCTTCACTGGCAACACGAAGAGACGGTGTAGTGTAACCCCACCAATGTTGTATGCAGCTAGACCAGTGGGAGCACTAACAGCAACAGACACTGATGAGTCTGTCAGTTTCTGTATTTCAGCCATAATGGCCTCTATAAGGAAGCTCTTACCTGTACCTGCTGAGCCACTAACAAACAAACAGTAGTGGCTTACGGTCATTGCAGTCACATTTCTTCTCTCCATGTAGTATCCCATGCCAAACAACATCAGTAACTGCAGAGTGCACCACACGTTGTTGCTTATTGAGTCTGTCTCTCAATTCTTCTGGATCATCAGTGCAGTGGGTGCCATGTTCCATAGCACTCTCCACTTCTGACATGAGTACTTCTGGGGCATTCAGAGGCAGAGGCACTCCAAGTATACCTTCTCCTTCTGGATCAAGGTTGTCCTGTGAACTAACAGGAGTGTCTTCTTGAAGTTGTTTTTGTGCCTTTTCAAGCTGTTCTTTCTCAGCATCCAGTCTCTGTATGTATGTCTCAGAGTATTCAGTTTTGAATTTGTCATAACTGTGATTGAATTGTTCCTCAAATGTATCACAGTCACCTTTCAATTCAGACTCATTCCTCCAGGGTTTAAATAAGAATAGTAGAGCAAAGTAGTAATGCTTTCTGCTCTCAGATGTGCCTAGATGTAATTTGCATGGTCAATGAGCCAAGGCTATGTCTCTTTATGAGACAGCCATCCACCCTCTGACCTTGTAAATGTTGCATGTGTAATCAGGTGAGACATCTGTCTTGTAGTTGTACCATTTTGCCACCTCAAATAGACACATGCCATCCATGTCACTGTGTCTACTGGGGTAGTACATGTCAATCAGATTTTTCTTCAGATTTACACTTGAAGAGGTCTGTTGAGAGCCAGTTCCTCATCTCAGCATATCAGACATTTGTGCTTCTCTTTTTAGTTAACTGAAAAAGTGCACAGCATCAGATTTTCCATACAAATGTGTACCGATTAAATGATCACCTCCTCATATGCTCCACATTCTCTATGTGATAGGGTCTTCAGTCCATGTGACCACAATTGAGATGTCAGAGACTTGCTTGAACTGGCAATATCTTCCCAAAGATTTTACAAGCTAGTTTGTTCATGTTTGGTGATGTACGTGGACGTATCGAACCAGAACCAATGAGTTGTCAGCCACAAACTGAACATCTGTTTGCTTGCCACATTAGAAGAAGAGTGGGGTTGTAGTCATTGATGTACACCTCCTTCTCATCCTGTGTAACTCATCATACCTTCTTGGTTTATTTTGCCTTCAAGTAGTGTTGCATAGCTGAAAACAGTTAATTCATGCGACCATCCTGACAGACACGCCTGGGAAATCCAAAGCAACATCTTGTGTACCAATCAGATTTGTTCTTCACTACCCAGCAGCAGTATTTTGCACAAACATGGCATTGGAACTTCCGCATTAACTTCCACAGTGTAGAACTGTCATACTTGTCCAGTATACGGCAAGTGATGTACGCTTTATGAACTCTAGCACTTCTGCTGCTTCATGTTCACCTATGCATGGGACGTCCTTGATCCACAGTAACATATGAATATGAGGAGCACCTCGTGCCTGATATTCTGTTCTCCAGCAGTAATGTTCTACAATACCAAGAGGAGATTGTTCTTTGACAAAATGAAAGTCAGAATATCATGGAATCACTTGTGAAAATGTCTAGTCACAGACACTGGGTCAAGTGAGCACATCTTTCTGACAGTCATTGATGAAATGCCCCTACATCAGAATTTACCCACTTTAAGAGTTCAATCACCACATCCATGTGTACTCAGCACAGTTGAGTGTGACAAACTATGTTGCTGCATCATACTTTTGCAGCATAGTCATCACCTCAGAGTGTCTGCAATACCAGTATTCTTTGAGCCACGTAGACTTGATAGTATGGATGACAAATTGACCTGCACAGTTTCATCCTTTTGCTTTAATTTCTGTAAAAACTCAACTGCAGTGATTCCATCAAGTGGAGTTGTGAGCCGTATAGTATATGCAGTTGATGCAGACAGTATGCAAAGCTCATTCTCCATAGGAGATGGTACATGTACTGTATGTTGCATCTGAATTTGCCATCCTTAGTGAGCATGTGACTGGTGCGGTATTCAGCACCTTGCACACGCACTTCTGTATTATCTAAATGTCCACCTGACCCTTTTGAAATAAATCCAGAAAACAAAGTGCTTCCAATGTCACCTCCCAAATGCTGACAGGGCACCTTCCACCTGTTTCACTTGATACAGATCAATGTTATCCCAACTGGATCTCTACCATGTAGTGGATGTATTGTGTATTGTTCATACACATTATCAGTTGTCTCTACATTGACGTTCTCAATTGTTGGTTTTCTGGTCTCCAACACACTGTACTGAGCAGACATGCTACTCATGTGATCAATGTTAAGGTCTACATAAAAGGGATTGTTGCTCTTCAAGCAAGTAAGAGCCAGCTTCACCTTCTGTACAATGACAACATCCTGCCAGATGACCTTTGACTTTGTTGGAACACTGTTAACAAGAATAACAAACTGTTCTCACTGGAGATTGCCTCCACATTCTCCTGCAGAGGAAGTGGGAGATACATAAGGAACCCTTAAGAGACCTAATGAGTTCTTTCTGTGGAATGTTCTGTGTTCTTGTATTCAGAGTAGAATAGTTTGAAACGGTTTCATTTTCTGAATAAGAATCTGTTCAAAGGTATTCAATGTGGCAATCTCAGCAGCTGTAACATGTGCATCCATGTTGTTCAACAATGACCTTGGTGGCACAGTGTTACTCTTCACCTTGCAGAAACAGTGCTTGCACATCACGATTGGCTCTAAATGGAAGTCACACTTTAACAGCAGAAATGCTGAGAGTCAAAAGCACATGTCATTGTATAGTGACAAGCTTTCCAGATTAACTGTAACCCATTTGTTTCTAGTAACAGAGCCAATCACAAGAGACACATACAGAGTCAAATGTCTCTGTCTTTGACAACTCATATTTGGCAATGGATTTCCCAAACTGCTTGAGAATATCTGTTTCCAAGACAGAGACAGAATTATCATCAGCAATTGATGCCTGTTCAACCACACTATCAGTGACACTCTTGTCATGTTGCAGCTGTTTCATTAATGTCATGGCACCATGCATGACACCAGACTGCAGCAACTTATTAAGAGGAGTATACTGTGCAACAACTCATCTCACCTCATAGACCCTATAGACAAAGTTATGCATCCCTGACTGATGCACTGCCAGCATCCGCATGTGGTGAAATACACTGTCACAAATACCACTATCTAGGCATGCTAGTGAATAACCCATTATTCCAGTATGTGGACAGATCTCAAAAGGTCTATAGTCTCAAACAGTTTATGTCTGTCTTTATGATCAGTAACGACAAAGAGATTGATAAAGTGCTCAACTTCATCAAATGATGATTGCCTCCAGTTGCAAGTTGCATCACATGTCCATGCCACTTACAAGGATGAACAGTTGAGTGAGACTCATCATCTGACTCAGTTGTTATGTCATCACATACCGTCAGCACATTACATAGTTTACCGGCTTCATCAATAGAGAACTTACTGTCATTTTCTGTGTGTAATATGGTTCCTCCCAGAAATATGCCTCTGAGTGCTATGTGTGTAGCCAGCTACCTGTGAAAATATCACAGAAGTTGTGTTGGTTCAAGACAGGATAGCGTTGTAGTCTCATCTTTATACTGTACACAACTTTTCTTAATTGTTCAAATACATGTGCCATTTACGCCACACGCATTGAAGAACAAATACTGCTCTGTTGACAAATGCACAAACTCTGAGATGCAATTTAATTAACGACAGATGAGTCTTTAGTTTTTTGTGTTCACATCGCATCACAGCTGCAATAAGTCTATCTAACTTAGCTTTAAAACCAGTGATCGATAATACTTTTGCTTCCTCAGGTGAGCATCATCAACCATAGCTTTACACTGTTGCTTAGTACATTTGTTTATGCTTGCCTTTGCAACATATTTCTTCCTTCCAAAAGATTTTCGAAACTGTTGCTGAGCTGTCCATATTTGGTTTGCAGTTGAGCAAGTACATACAATTTCTGTGACGCAAGACAACCTGTGATGTCACTCCCTTGATTGGAATAAGAAATCAGTTTACATCTTGATGTAACATGTGTGGATTTATGCCACTCTTAAGCAACAGTGTACTACTATGTTACCTGTTTCATCTCTGCATAGCACTGCATCTATGCTTAGAAGGCATCTTTTATCTCTACTATTTCAAAGTAGTGTGGGAAAATGTTTCATGACTATCAGACACCGGTATAAACAAATAGAGAGAAAATATATTTAGTGGTAAACAAACATTGTGAAATAAGATTGCATAGTCATACACACTGTACATCTCTTATATTACATGAATAGAGACCATTGATACCAAACGTAGCATACATTATACTTTGGGAGTTCAACAGTAGTGAAGACAGAATGCAATGCTTTTAGATCTATCACAATATAAACCGAGTAATAACAGCACACCCAGATACATGGGACAAAGAAAAGCTGTGTAGTCAAAAGAAATCGGTGACACTGTTAGATGTAGAGACTGGAAGTACAATGCAAAAGTAAATGATAATTGTAACTCTTTCGTTAATAGAAGATGGTAAAAGCTACAGAAATGCTGAGAGAAATGCAATCAGATATGGAAACCATGACAGAAACGTGCAGTAAATGCAAATGCTAAATGTACAGAGGATGGAAATAGACGGCAAACAAAAACAGAAACAATCATAGTGAGACAAACAGAAATAGTACCGGAAAGAATAATAGAAACACAAGCAGTAAGAGTAGCAATCATGATACTGGAAATGCTAAGTGAACAGGTAATGGCAATGGTAATGGACGATGGACATGTTACTGCAAATGCAAATTAGAATAAAAAAGCAACCAGAAATGCTTAAGATAGACAAATTTCAACGGTGCCAGTGACAACAACATACACAGCAATGTAAGTGTTTATCAACACAGGAGTGAAAACAAAACACAAATGGTAAATATAACTTTACAGTCACATTAACAACATTGCAAGCCAAAACCATTAACAATAACAGTGCCAGCGACAAAAACTGCAAACAGAAATGGTAATGAAAGAAAAAGTAATGATGAATGTAAGACAAACAAAACTTGTTACATAAACGCAAACGCAAGTGCAAACATGAACAGAGCCAGTAACAGTAACGGTGCCTCAAACAAGTGTGGTAAACATAAATGTAAGCAAATCATTATTGAATCAGTAGTGCAAATGTAAAGACAAATGTTAAAGATAACTTGAACTGAATGGAAAGGGTTTGTTTGCAAAAATGTTGAATATCCACACCATTTTTGTGAAAGAACACTTTATTTGTGACATTTTCACAAAGTAGTGTTGAATGCATGAAAGTGTCAAGTAATAGTGTTGAATAAATTTGACACTTTTGCAAAAATGCTGTCAAATGCACTAAAGTATAAAAAATAATAGTGTCGAATAATTGCTGTAGTGTCGCAAAATGATGTTGACTGCATGACAGTGTTGAATAATAGTGTTGTGAGCACGAAAGTGTTGAATATTCATATGATAAAAACATCTCTTTAAGGCTAAGCCAATGAGACACTGCTTTGTAATGGAGGGACGAATGTTAACACCAATGGGACAAAACATTTATCAGGCCATGTCAGGCAACCAATCACAAGTGCTGAAGACTGGAGAAAAAGGACATAGCAGCCATCTTAGAAAACAATGTGCAGCCTGCTTCATTCTGTGTAACTACATGCAATTTTCTATACAATTTTACTAACATTATAAAACTGATAATGACACAAAATAACATTAAACAAAATGTTTTTTCATGCCTTTATTTGACTATTGCAATATAAATAATCTGTTATGCTGTGGGAAGAAGTTATAACTGTTTAAACTCAGCGTGTCTGTGAGTACATACCAGCACAGATAGAGCTGCAAATGGAGACAGCAAACAGTCAGCATGTGTATCATAAAAGAAGAGGCAACCAGTAATAGCTAGCCATTTACTTGTGGCTGTTTGAAGTAGCCTATCAAAATGTAATATTTTCCACCTGGAAACTTTGCAATATTTCTGCTTGACAGGACCTGCAGCCATTAACTGTAGGCGTGAAAGTATGCATCCACTATATTGGTTAACCATGACAAAGTATTAGCCAATTATTTTATTTTTTCCTATGTATTGGAACAGCCCACCAATGCAATATTGAAGCAGAGAAGGAAATCTTAGTTTCAAATTCAGTAGTGACTAGACACTGCAGCACAAACACAGATTTTTTTTTTGGGTAGCTATCTGTCCTATTCTCAGTTTAAAAGCTTAGAATGGCAGAAAACAGAAAATGCACTGTGTGGGTGGTTGGCAGCAGCATCGTATGATGAGCTTCAGAGAATGGTCACAGAAGTCAGTTTGGTAAAGACCTGCAGCTTCCAAATTGCTCTGCTAAGTGGTTTGGCAGGGAGGCATGAGCTGGCAGCATCTCATGCCAACAATGTACAGACTATTGAGCACTCAAGCTCATTCGGACATACTGCTGATTCATCTGGGAGGAAATTATTTAGGCACCAAATGGGTAGATTTAGTAGCAGAAAAAACTGGACCTTGCTTCTATTATGAGTATGTTACCTGCCTGTAAGATACTGTTTTAGACATTACAGAGCATAGGGTCTGACAAGCAGAACAGCTCATGTATTTGCTTTGACAGGCTATGAAGAAAGGTGAACATACAAATTTCTGATACCATGCATGTCTGGATGCACACCATACATCATCCTGAAATTACAGTGGTAGCTACGGACATTGTCAGCTATTTCCAGATATTACAGAGAATTTCTGAAGAGTTTCTCTCTCTGCCCTACTGTGAAAATGCAGAAAGCAGGAGATAGTTTTGGAAATATCAGAGAAATTTCGGAAATAGCTGGCAGTGTCTGTGGCTGCTACTGAAAGTATCGTAATGATTGGCTATATCTACCAGACAGTGTGCACTTCTCACATGCTGGCAATTGCCTTTCCTGGGAGACCTTTGAGATGGAATCCTCACAGTGTTCTAAAAATATCAGTCTGTTAAAATGTACCCTTAAAAAATGGTTCTTTTAAGAGCCACAAAACCTTGGTCAAAAATAGACAAGCTGCATACATAACATGCATAATCACACACATTCAATCTGTGTTGCCAAAGTATTGTAATAGATAGGATCCACCAAGTGCAACTCTGACAGATAACAGGTTGTCTGTGGCTGAACACTCAGGACACAATATCTGTCCTTATACTGTCAGGTCACTGCCTTGGTGACACCATGCACACCCTCACTGTACTCACTTGTGTGGAGGTGTTACCTGACACATGTAACATTAATGTTAATGAGTTTTGTTGAGATGTGCTATGCACTCATTACACAATATCTGCCATTTTTCTTGGAAGGTAATTCATACATGTTGTCATTTAACTGTTCATTATCCTTCCTTGCCTGGAATTTTACTATACATAGTATTAATATTTAGGCGGAGAAGTTAGACTATGGCCATGGATCTGGGTCAAACCACCATGTGGGGTGGGGTGGAGGAGTGTGTTATCTCTGATGTAATCTAACCATGAGTGCTGTAATTTGCTAAACATTTTTATCAGAGCTGTACAATGTTATTGACCATGGCTGTCTGAATATAGGTGAAAAAAATGTAGAAACAGAATGAAACTAGCCTCAGAATAACACATATCCAAACATATACTAAGTTACTATTATCTTTCTCACTATTTATTTCAGCATAAAAGAAATTTTCAAAGGATGAGGCTGTGGAGCTTGAGGGAGGTGTATTGCTTGGTTGAGGCAGCACAGACAAAGGGAAACATGAAGATTCTAATGAGAAGCACAAGCAGGAAACTGGACACCATGTGGAGGTGCTGATGAGTGCATTTGAGCTGCTGGTTCAAAATTAGAAACAAAACAGCTCAAATGTGCAAGCGAAGTGGAAACTGCTGCACCAGCATTTCTATAGTCTAAAGAAATGTGAGGAGATACTGGAAAATGATGCCTCCTGGTACTTCCTTGCCCATGAAATGTGGAAGTCAGCTGGCAAGCCTGAAGCTGGGGAGCCTCAATGTTGTAAGTATAGAAGAAAATTCCTACTGAGCACAATATGTATGACAGTTTTAAGAATGATGTACAGTAACAGTTGGTAGCACTATCAGTTATTGCATAGAATTTTAATTGTGCAACAGACAAACATGCATAAAGCACTATATCTGTAGAACCTCTAACTTCAAAAGTTGTAGGCAGCACAATAAGCACTTCTCACTGATCATGTAGCAAATCTGTGATACTAAACATTTGCTATAGCTCTATCACGGTGCATGCTCTTAACATAGTATCTGTCTTACAGTACAGTCTCTGTCTTGTATTGTTGACTATAATGATCTTTGTGCTGAATGGTGTTTCATATAATGTAACTAAAGAGAAATCAGTATAGTATTTCAGGTGAAGTATATAGTAGTACACAGGTATCCAGAAAGTAACACAACAATAAAGACATGAAAATTATTAAGTAGTACAGAATATTGGCAATAATTAAACCAATAGCTACTGAACTTCCGTGGTGATGTATACAGCACTCTAAATATGCATTATTATTAATTGACAGAACATCGTAGGTGTTCCCCCACCAAGCAGAGGTAGTACCAGCCGAGGCTGAAGCTATGGAGGGCTATGACTCTGACACCGTGAGTGTCATTTTGTTGAATCAGAAGGTAAGAGAAATCTATTACAGCAAGACGAATAACTGATTACCTAATGTATGGGGCATGGGGCATTGCCTGTCTGAGGTAGCACAACTCAACAGTGTGGTAACTTGTGTGTAACTGTTATCAGATAGGTATATGTTTCATGTCCATGGTTTTAGTTTTGCTGTTGTTCAGAACTGCAGATGCAACACATGGTCTGGCAGGTGGGGGTATTGTCTAGGCAAGGGTCTGCACCCCTGAGTGCCCTAACTTGCACAAAGGCATTATCAGTGAGCTAGAACATTTTTTTTTTTTAGTTGTTTAACCAGGAGTAGCACACTAAGCTGAAAGCTTTTTTACAGGAGCATCCTGGGAGCACAGGGACGTTAAGTGACTTGCTCAGGGTCACACACAGTATGTAAATGGAAGCTGTGGGATTCATACCCAGGTCTGGTCTGCTGGATGTCACCAGATTGCAGCTCAGAGCCTTAAACCACTGCACTATACTGCCTCCTATACATTGATATGCATTGCTTTAATGACGCCTGTCTCAGCAGTCAGGATCTAATACTGTTTCTGGGGAGGTGGGGGCATGGTCTGCCTGGGCCATACAAGTCCTCAGTGCCTTAGGTTTGCGTAGCTGTTATCAGGGAGGCATACTATTGATATGCATGAGTTTGGTTGAGCTGTAACTCAACACTTAAGTTCCAATACCTGGTCTGGGGGGTCATTAGTCTGAGCCTGTGCAACTCTTCAGTCTCCTAACTTGTGCATGGGTACTATAAATAAGCTATTCCATTCATATCCAGGAGTTCAGTTGACCTGTGACTCAGCATTCGGGATCCAGTATCTGTTCTTGGTAGGGTCATTTGCTTAGCTGAGACCATAGAACTTCGTAGTATCCTAACTTATGTGCAGCTGCTACCACAGAGCTATACTGTTGATGTCCATTTATTTACTTGGGTTGTGTCTCACCACTCTGGATCCAGTACCTGCTTCTTTGGTGGGGGCAGGGCATTACCTGCCTGCCGCCGTGCAACTCCCCAGTGTCCTAACTAGTGTACACGTGGTATCAGGAAGTAATAGCATTTATATGCATGACTTCAGTTGAGCTGTAGCTCTACAATGAAGATACAATACCTGGTCTTTTTTTGGGGGGCATTGCCTGGCTGAGGCTGAGCAACTCCTCAGTGCACTAGGTTCTGTACAGCTGGTATCAGGAAGGTATACTATTTATATGCTTGAGTTTAGTTGGGCTGTAGCTCAACACTCAGGTGGTTCCAATGCCTGGTCAGGGGGCATTGCCAGTCTGAGCCTGTGGAACTCCTCAGTCTCCTAACTTGTGCATGGGTACAATTAATGAGCTATACCATTGATATCCATGAGTTCAGTTGACCTGTGGCTCAGCACTCAGATCCAATACCTGTTCTTCAGGGGAGAACTGGTTGGCTGAGGTCATAGAACTCTGCAGTATCCTAAATTGTGTGCACCTGATATCAGGGACCTTTATCATTGATATCCATGCCTTTAGTTCAGCTGCAGGTCAGCACTCAGGATCCTATACCTGTTATTTGGGTGGGGGAGGTATTCCTAATTAAGGGTCTACACGTGCTCACTGTTCTAACTTGTGTGCATCTGCTACCAGAGACCTATACTGTTGATGTCCATTTATTTACTTGGGTAGTGTCTCACCACTCAGGATCCAGTACCTGCTTTTGGGGAGGGAGTCAGGGCATTGCCTGGTGATGCCATGCAACTCCCCAGTGTCCTAACTAGTGTGCACCTGGTATCAGTAAGTACAGCATTGATATCCATGATTTCAGTTGAGCAGTAACTCTACAATGAAGATACAATATCTGGTCTTTTGGGGTGGGGGCATTGCCTGGCTGAGGCTGTGCAACTCCTCAGTGCACTAGGTTCTGTACAGCTGGTATCAGGGAGGTATACTGTTGATATTCATGAGTTTAGTTGGATGTAGCTCAGAACTCAGGTAACAATACCTGGTGTGGAGGGGTTGCATTTCCTGGCTGAGTCCATGCAAGTCCTCACTGTCCTAACATGTATGCAGCTGGTATCAATGAGGTATACCATCCATATCCATGGCTTCAGTTAACCTGTGGCTCAGCACTTGGGATCCAATACCTAGTGTTTCTGGGGGGTGGGGGCATTGCTTGGCTGAGGCCATAGAACTCCACAGTATCCTAACTTGTGTGCTAGTCCTATAAGGGATGTATAATGCTCATAGCCATGCCTTCACTTAGGCTGTGCATCAGCACTCAGGATACAGTACCTGTTTTTTGGGGGTGAATTGCCTTCTTGAGGGCATGCAACTGATCACTGTTCTAACTTGTGTTCAGCTATCAGAGAAGTATAGTGTTGATGTCCATTACTTTACTTGGTTGTGTCTTACCATTCAGTATGCAGCACATGCACTTTGGGGGTCAGGGCATTGTCTGGCTGACGCCGTACAACTCTCAGTGTGCTAACTAGTCTGCACCTGGTATCAGTAAGTAATAGCATTCATATTCATGACTTCAGTTGAGCAGTAGCTCTACAATGAAGATACAACACCTGGCCTTTTTTTGGGGGCATTACCTGGCTGAGGTTGTGCAACTCCTCAGTGCACTTAGGTTCTGCACAAGCTGGTATTAGGGAGGTAGGTTGACTGTAGCTCAACACTCAGGTAACAATACCGCAGGGTGGAGTGGCATTGCCTGGCTAAGCCCATGAATGTCCTCACTGTCCTAACTTGTATGCAGGTGGTATCAATGACCAATACCATTCAATTCCTGTTCTGGGGTGGGGGCATTCCATGCTTCAGTCCATTCAACTAACATTGTCCTAACTTGTGTGTAGCTGTTATGAGGTAGATATATTGTTGATGTCCATGTCTTTAGTTGGAGTGTGGTTCTGCAGGCATTGAATGGCTGATAGCATGCAACTCTGTAGTGCCATAAGTTGTGCACAGATAGTATCAGATAAGTATGCTATCGATGTCTATGTCCACTTGTGCTTTCACTTTCACTGATGTTCCAGTACTGGTCAGTGTTGTCACTTGTGTGCATCCACTGCCAGTAATGGACAGACATAACTGTTCTAAGCATAGAAAACTGTTAAAAAATGTTCACATACTGTATTTATTTCACAGTGTTAATCATTATGCTTCGGGTATAATGTTATCGTAATATAGAAAGACAGATGAAAAACAATACCAGTCTTAATGTACATAGACATAGCAATACAATCTGTAATCAAAAATGTACATATTTTTCCTACCTGCCAGGGAGACTGAGTCACATCAGCCACTGCATGCGGTGAAGGAAGAGGCAGATGGGTGCTGAACGTAAGTGTTGTAATATACTACACATTTGTGGTTAACTATAAACGCCTCGTCTTCTTCTCAATAAACTGGTGAAATGGTGGTTAATATCTTATATTCAGGTGATATTTGTGGATAGCTAACATAAATGTAAATCAGTTAATGTGAGATATGCTTCTTCAGTCAGGATCAATACCTGGCCCAGAGGTGGTTGTGACATTGCCTGCCTGACACCGTGCAGCTCATCAGCCTTCTAAGTTGTGGTCACCTTGTATCAGATAGCTGCAGCATAAATGTTAACAGTTTTTATCACTTTAATGAGTGTACACTGTGTGACTGTAGTTGACATGTGGCTCACCACTCAGTACTCTGTACCTGATTTTGTATGTATGACTGTGCCTCATGCCGTGAAGTACTCGAGTGTAAATAACTACTCTTCAGCCTACATTAACAAGGTGTAGCTCTACACCCAGCCTCCTGTAAATGATGTTCAGTGCATGTGGACACTGTAGGTCAGTCTGTGCAAGTACTGACTGTCCTAACCTTCTAAATCACATTATAAAGGGATACAATATACATATATATTACTTTACAACGTATGCAGCTCTGTAATCACTATCCTGCACATTATCTAGTGGATTGCTACACTGTGTGACTCAAGGCATGCAAGCAGTCATTGTCCTAACTTCTGTCTCCACTGATACAATTGGGAATATTTATTTATGGCAATGGTTAACTTGTACTGTGGATCTGTATTCAGCATCCTGCGAACAATCTTAGAGATGCGCGATTTGTGTAAACTGTCTGACTGTCAGTATGCAAGTAGTCAGTGTCATTATTTGTGCCAAGGTGATGTCACTGATCTCTGCTGGGAGGGGCATTGTCTGGCTTGTACCACTACAACTCCACCAATGTCCTAACTTATGTGCAGCTGATATCAGCACAGTAAACCAGTGATGTCTATTGGTTTCTTGCCCTGAAGGCTCTGCAGTCTGGATCAATAAAAGATTAATGGGAGGGTGCAGACATAGCCTAGCTCAGTCGTGCAAGTCCTCAATGTCCTAAATTGTCTCGGTTGTTATCAGGACATCTAATATTAATATGCATGGCTTTACATGTTATGTGTTTAGCATTTAGGATTGGTATATGGAAGGTGCTTGACCATTGTGTAGCTGAGCCAAGCAACTCCTCAGTGTCCTAAATTGTGTACACCTGTTATCAACGACAGCTACTATTGCTGACTCTGGCTTTCCTTGAAGTATCTTCTATACTCAGGAGCCAATACCTGATCTGTGGGGGAGTGGTGACATTGGCCCAGATATTCAAAAGTGTTGCGCCAATGCACAACAGAGATGCACCAGTGCAAGTCGAAAATGCACCATTGTGTGATATTCAGCTGGAGGCAGCTGCCTTAAATCGCAATGCACAAGAACACAATGGTAATTAATGCATGTGCAACTGAAGGGAAGGAACCATGAATAAATGGCACAGTGCGATATTCAACAGCATCGCCATGCACAATAAAGCCAAGTGAAGTTGTGCGATAGCGGAAATGATCCAAAATAAAAGGAACAAGAGAGAAGCACAAAAAGCTACAGGGAAGCCAGAGGTGGGAGCAAGGTGACAGCAACAAGACAGAGGATAGCAGTGAGCAGGACTGGGCAGGAGCAGGACAGAGCACACTTGGAAACAACCAGTAACAGGACAGGAGTGGGAGCCTGTGCCACTGTGCAGGAGTCAAGGGAAGTGCCACAGTGGACTGAGGGCAGTGACAGTGGGCAGGATAGCCAAATCTTGGAAGTGTTCCTGGTGCAGGGGAGTAGCACAAGGACAGCGGGGGCAGGGAAACAGTTACTGAGGGGAACACAAGCCAGGGACATGGCCAGTGCCACCATTCAGATAGAGGCAGTAATGAGGGGTGTGAGAAGGCAGCGCAGCAGGCGCAGCCGTGGAAGGTCTCATCTGGTATGCCCCAATAGGCAATACCGAGCCTGCACCAGCCGAGAACTACAGTGATACAGATATAGTGGGCTGGTACAGCCTGAACCAAGCGATCCTGAGGTGGCTCTGTGAGCTGTGCAGTGATGAGATGCAGGCACCCCACGATGGAGCCATGCTCTGTCAGTGGAGACAAAGGTGACAGCTGTCATGTGCCCTGCTTGCCACGGGCACCTTCCAGAGACCAACAGAGGACACAACAGGCATAACAGAGTTGGGCGCATCATGCCTACTCACACAATTCCTCAGCGCACTGCTGCCACATGCTGTGGAGTACATCCATTTCCCAGCACACAGGTGGGCGCACAGCACACATGCAAGAGTTCCACAGGGGCAGCACATGCACCTGGCATGCTTGGGGCCATTGACTGCACCCATGTGGCCATCCACGTACCACCTGGCCTGGAAGGTGCTGCATACATTAATGGAAGGGCTATGGCAGCATCAATTGCCAGGTGGTGAGTGTGACTACTAGGGGCACATAACCAATGTCTGTGCCATGCACCCTGGGAGCACATGATGCCTTCATCTGGCACCAGTCTGCACTGTGCCACAGGTTCAAGTGGGGACATCCCACTGGCCACCTAGTGGGTGAGTATGCAAATCACACAGAAAGACATGGATCTTGGGAGGGGCATAGTCAGAGGTGACATGGGTACTGGCCTAGATGGCCCATGGCAGGGCGTCTGATCATCACCAAACTAATGTCCACCCTCTACACACAGGTGACAGTGGATATCCACTCTGTCCCTGGCTGATCACACATACCAGCGACCCGCTACCCCATTGCAGCAATGGTACAATGGGGCACATGCCGCCACATGCAATGCCATAGGCGGTGTTCGGGATGCTGAAGGCACATTTCCGTTGCCTGGACGCGTCTGGCAGTGCCCTACAGTACAGCCCCTCGAAGGCCTGTGGGCTATTCCTGGCCTGTTGCATCCTGCACAACATGCCAAGCTGACTGTGGGATAGCTGTAGAGGTCAAAGAGGGGACAGCGATAGGGATGATGAGGCGCTGGTGCAGATGGTGATGGAAGCCCCTCTTGGTCGAAGGTACCCGACTGATCTGGATGTCGCAGCTGCACCAGGACACCATCAAGAGGAGCACTTCAACCAACCCAGGGAAGTCATGGGGCCATGTGCAACCACCAATGGCAAGTGCACAACCCACAAACACGCATGGACAAACCCCAGGTGCATGTCATAAAGGGAATTGGCTGAGCATGGAACCGCACACCGTCAGGGATGGGCAAGGCCTAACCGGACACTCGGTCACACACACACACACACACACACACACACACACACACACTCCACCCCCCACAAGACATGCACAAATGGTAGGAGGCACGCGGCCCCAACCACCACCCTAGCCACACACACATCCACAGACCACCACACCCAGTGCCTGTCATTGTGCATGTCTCAGACGTTGGGCACCATTGCACAGTGGTGGACAGTGCAAGACAGGCATCATCATGCACACACCACAAGCGGCCAGCAGCCGAGAGGTGTGCACATGGAGCGATGTGTGTGTGTGTGTGTGTGTGAGGGCTGAGTACCCCACCTGTGCATTGCGCGTTGAACAACACACTGCACACAGGGCAGCGTCAGACAGTAGCCATGGTGGGAGACAGGTCAGTCATGTGGCACAGTGCCACAGCCACCAGGATGCATGGGCATTGCCAAGACCCACCAGCGGTGCCAGGCCAATAGCCTCATGGGGTGCTACCAACGGTCCCCAGAGAGTGCCGCTGCGGAACGTGACCATTCTCGAGCAGGGGTCTGCAGCTCACTGAACATGCTCTCACCAGGTGTGCTCGGGATGCCCACAGCTGAACCCGGTGTCGACAAGGAGGGTGTCGCATGATGCCAAGAATGGGGTGGACATGGCACTGCATGGAGTCTGCGGCACATGGGCAAATAACTGTGCTGCCCATTGTGGCCATGACAGCTGTGAATATCTGTGTCTGCCTGTCAATGGCGGCGGTCACATCCTCCGCAGCGGTCCATCCCTGCCAGGAGCAGACTGGTGTCCCTGCTGCGCGCTCCTCTGCCTGGTGCAGGACCACACTGAGTGCATCCACCGCCGTCACAAGTCATAACTGCTGATCCACTGATTCATGGGTATGCGGTGTGCTCATCTAGAGGTCATCCGCCTGATCGGCATGCTGTCCCTCATGGTGTTCGTGGCCATGCTGGGCAGCATCCTTGAGGTTGGGTGCTGCACACCAGGGCCATGCCTGGAGCATGTCCACAGGTGGTTCACTGCGCTGCCCCGACACTGTCCCCCCATCGCCATTTGCTGACTGCTGACACTGCCCCTCTGGCCACCACTCTCCAGGGCTCAAGGTGCCGCCGCGTGGCTGCAACAGCCCCTGTCCTTGACTCACACCAGTGCTGCCCACTGGTGCAGACAGGCACAGGCTGGGACTGTGATGTCACGCAGAGCCTCCACAGTGGCACCACTCACAGCTATGCCTATGCTGTAACCTGCTGTACAGCCATCCTGCAGCCCTGCGTATCACTGTCCATGATAGGCTCCATCATCATCAGTGACAGATCCGGCACCAGTCTGAGTCTCAGCATGGCACCCAGCAGATGCTGTCACGCTGCGACACGGGCAGGACCTCCTCTACACCTGCTCCACCAACATCAGTCAGACAGCCAGGCAGGCCCACTGTCATCCTGACCCTCAGACACCTGTGGGGTGGATGGGCCCTCCCCTGTGTCCAGGGTATCACCCTCAGTGGGCGAGCCCACCACAGACCCATGTAGACACTCAGGAGCTGTAAGGGAACACAGTAGCATTAATGTATCTGCCCTACCCTGTGGATCCCCCAGTGACAGATCAGGACCTACTAGTGCAGTGACGGGCTACCACCCGTCTGGAAGCTACCACCTGGAACACTCGATGGCACAATGCTATGCTGCAAGCAACCCGCTCTTCCTGTGACATCAGGCATTGCACGTCTGGCTGTCCCCCACCAGTCGAAGCCCGTGCTGCCCTGATGGCAACCACCTTATCTTTAATCCTCCTCCTGTCTGTGGCTGCTATGCTGGTTGACAGCATGCCCACCTCACGCCATGCCACAGCACTGGCCTGTGGTATTCCCGCTGTCCACTAAGCAGCTGTTCTTGAGTCAAGGTAGGCCTCAAACAGGGCATCTGATTCTGTCTTGGTAAAGTTGGGCCTCCTCCATCTCCCGTCTCTGTTCCTCCTCCTCCTCCACCTCACATTCGGTCATCATTGATCCTGTGGGAATGACAGGTGTTACCTCTGACTGTGCAGTCCCATGCATCTCCCACACACAGATCCACACTCCCAAACAGCATGCAACTCACCACAATAGACAGCAATACCAGAATATGACCTCTGCAGCCCCATGTCGCATTTATATTGTGCAAGGCATGCAAATGAGGTGAGGCTCAATTTTAAGTGGATGTTAATGCAGTTGCTGTGCCATTGAATCACTGATGAGCCGATTTGCATATGCCTGCTGAATATCACGTTGTTGCACCTTGCGCGAATTGTGTTGAATGTGCTCGAGGCAAGGCACAGCTCTGTGACGTGCGCAGTAGATATCAAGCGGCGCATGCCGGGGTGCTGATGCTGATGCCTGCCATGCTGCTGGCGTGCTGTGCACAGAGGTAATGCAGGGCACAGCCACCACTGTGCCAGTGGTGCTGATGCGCTGTTCATGTATGGTGCTCTTGCACTGAGGCACCATATAGGTGCTGTGGAGCCACAGCACAGCAGGCCACTACAGGGCATCTCACAGAGGCACCCAACCGCGCTACACAGAGAGTACCAATTGTGCTGTGGTGGTCCATGCGTGAGACCCTTGACCCTGTGCCTGTTCTTTGCCCCTCTGGGTCATGCATCCATCCATGGTGCACCCTATCACACTGTTCAGTGAGAGTGTGATGGGGAATGGCAACACTGTACTGCACAGCATCTGCACATGGCGGATGTGCGCTACAGAGTGCCATTTGTGATCCTACCTGAAGCAGTGATGGCAAGGAGGAAAGTTGCTGTCTGGAGCCCACTGAAGCTGGCCAATTTGGTGGCCATTGTGGAGCCCATGCTGGGGCCCTATTTGGGGATGACCCTGGACAGGGTAGGAGTGCAGTTTGGGAGGAGGTGGCAGTGGCACTGGGAGGCCACAGGGATCGGCGAAACAGCCGAGCAGTGTCGCCACCACTACAGGGACCTCCAGCGGAGGGACCCAGACAGGCTTGCCCATCTACAGGCATGGGCCAGGTGAGGTGCAGTGCCACATCCAGGTAGGTGCTCCATCCATACACTGGTTGCATCCATATGGGTATCTTGGTGGGCATGTGTCCACCACACGAGGGGCACTCCAGTGTGGGCGGTGGTGGTGGTGGTAGTAGTGGTGGTATTGTGGCATGGCTGGGCTGTGTGGGATCACACATACTCAGGGGCCTTTGCTACTGGTTTGTACCAATGTTCCCTGTCCATGTTTCCACCCTAGGCCCTGAGGGTGGCAAGAGCCAGGGAGGCATGGCAATGCCAGGAGGCAGGAGATGCAGGGCAACAGCCATGAGCTGCCGGGCCCATCCAGCAACAGCCTCAGATCCAGCCAATGCAGGTGAGTGCCTTTCTTCCAGGATATTCTGTCCATGCTGTGTTGCGGGGTAGGCGGCAGGGCATGGCCACCATCCAGTTGACACCACTGATGTACACCACATGGTACCTCAGCACTGTCTGTGACACTGCATGTGTGGAGTGCATCGCTGATGGTCCATCGTGCACGGGTACATGACTGTGCCACTGCCTTTGCACCGCATGGCCATGTCACTGTACAGCCACGGTGGTGCTGTGTGGGACTTAGGCGGTGGGTGTGTGCAGCGGTCCACATGGCTGTGCGCGCATGGGCAGGCAGGTCTTGTGGACATGATCACTGTGGGTGGTCGCACACCATCACAGCGGCATGGCCCCGCTGTATGCCATGCACAATGGGTGGGCTGTAGGGGGATGGACATTCACACATATTGACTCTGCTCCCTTGTCCTAGGTGGACGGTGGCTGAAGCAGCTACAGAGGGCCATGCAGGAGCTCCTGCAGATGGCGTGGGCATCCTTGGAGTTACTCCAGTGATTGGAGCAGCATGATGTCCGGAGGCAGAGGACAAGGAGGCACCACAGGAGTGGGGAATGGGGCAGACACTAAGCCCTCCATGCCCCGGATTCACTATACCCCCCTTGGCCTACCCTCACACCCCTTCTTCCCTCTCCCATTTGTTCACCCTTCCCCACCCCACCTGTTATGTGGCCCTACTCCCTCTTATGTAAATATTTGTATATAGTTGTTTGGACCTTTATATAATATATTTTTGTTATGCCTACTGTGGTGGTCTCTGATTTGCAGTGGGCTACAGGTGCTCAGCTGCAGTGGTGTGCATGGCATCAGGGGTGGTGCACACATGGGCGTGTGTGTGTCCGGAGGGAACCGCTTATGGTGTGGAGTAGGTATTAGTCACTGTCTGTGGTTTGTGTGTTGTTACCTGTGCACTGGATGACTGTGTGCAGTGGTCCACAGTGTGAACTGTGTCCATGGTGCCCTGTCAGACCGTCCATGGCCTGTGCAGCTGACATCTTGCATGTCTGTGATCTGCACGGTCTGCTGGCATGTCAGTGGTGGCCATCCATGCTGGACAACCACTATACCGCACAATGCCGGGTTGCCTCCTGTCACCAGTATGGTGCACATCTGCCTTAGGTGGCACTGTGGCCTCAGCTGTTGTTGTCCCCCCTCCATGCTGTCGCTTGTGTCTGTTGCAGGATGTGTTCCACTGTCTGTCACTTGTGCTCTTGCCGCATACTGGTGGCGTCTGGCATCATGGTGCCTTTGCAGGGTGGCTGGCACACCTGTGACATGGAGGGATGCTGGCCATGTGTACATGACTGCCGTGGCCACACACCAGTGGCTTTATTGACCCACCACTGTGTCCCTGTGTTGGTGTGCCCTTGGGTATGGGTGGGTGTTTGTCCATGCACTGTGTTGCATCCTGTGTGGTGCATGCTTCCATGCAACACTGTGGGTATCTGTGCTGGCTGTTGTAGCCAGTGCTGGGATAAGGGTGTGTCCTTGGGAGGGTGTGGGGTGCTGTACCACTGGTGGTGGGCTCCATGGCATGCCCTGTCATGTGGGGTACCTCATGTGCCAACGCATGGTCGGTCTCTCAGCTGTACCTCAGGGGACGTGCAGGGTGGCTCTGTGTATGCAGTTGTTGCATCACTGCCTGCTGCTGCCTGCTGCAGGGTGCTCATGGTGGGGCTGCCTTGCATGGCTCCATGGTGCACAGAGTTGCCTTGTCACAGTGGAGGTGGTGTCATGCATGGGGTGTCCTGCACTGTTGGGTGCTACTCCTGGGCAGGGTGTCTGGGGATCATGGTGCAGGGTGTGCTCTGCATTGGTGGGATGGTGTGGCACGGTGTGGCCAGACATCCTTGTGTACCAATCACAGCTTGCCAGGGGTGTGCTGGGGCACCATGCCCTGGCTGTGGGATTGTTGCTGGTGTCCATGGGCCAGTGGTTCTTCCAGCTCTCCTCAGGTTGTGCGTGCATGGGGTGTGGGGATGTCTGTTCTGCTGTGTGCTCCTCTGCCCATATCTACCATGGGTGGTGGACCCCTGCATCCTGTCCCTGCACATCCCTGGTTGTGCTGATGCACTGCTACCCTGCTCCACTCGCATCCCTGGTTGTGCTATTGCACATCAGACCTGTACCACTGCACATCCCTGGTTGCACCATGGAGCAGTTGGTGCGATATTCAGTTGTGTGGTGCAGGCACAACTTGACCTGTGCAGTGTTTGAATATCGCGATGTTGTGCATGGGTGCACTGGACTTGAGCCTGCTCCTGCTATTGTGCACTTTTGTGGCATAGTTTGAATATCTGGGCCACTGTCTCTATGAATCCATGTAACTCACAGTGTAATCACTTGCATTCGGCTAGTATCATGCATGTATAATATTCATGTACAAGCCTCTCTTAAATTCTCTGCAGCCAGTAAACAGGGCGATATGACAAGAATGTTCATGCTCTTACTTGTGCTACACATTTGAAGTCAGAATCTTGCACCTGCCATGTAGAATGGACTGTCACTTTCCGGCTGTACCCATGGAAGTAGTCAGTGTCATGAATGCAGTTAACCCCCTATCGTGGATATATAAGATAACTTTGATGCCTTTACTTGGGTCATGGTTCTGCACTAATTATCCTGTGCATGAAATAGCATATCTTAGTGCTGTCTGCCTGACACCATGTGATTCCTCAGTGTCCTAAGTTATGGTGACCTAGCATCACACGTATATCACATGCATACTAATGCCTTTACTTGAGATGTGTCTCTGAACTCAAGATTGCTTCCTGATTTCCAAGATAGGGGAGGGGATCACTGTTTTGCTGAGAAAAATGCAACACCTCAGTTGAATATCATACAACAGTAAGATATCTTTACATTGATGCACCTGTCCATGTAGGGTGCAGTCCCAGGCCCAGAGGACCTCTGTTCATTGCCTGACTGACCCCACGCAGCTACACAGACTAATAACTTGTGATATAGTTGTACAGACATGAGCGGCATGTGTGCCTCTTCTTGGTGGGGTGAAGGTGGTGCAGTGCAAGGCTGATGACATGCAAGTACTCACATTGGTAACTTTGCACTTCTCCATGTAGGGTGCAATCCGAGGCCTAGTGGACCTCTGTTCATTGCCTGACTGACCATACAGCTATTCAGACTGATGACTTGTGATATAGTTGTACAGTCATGAGCATGTACATCTTCTTGGTGGGTGCGGGGGTGGGGGTGGTGCAATGCATGGCTGATGACATGCAAGTACTCATATTTGTTACTTCTCTTCAAGTGGTATTATCAACATATTAAATAGCTGTCTATTACTTAACTTGAAGTGTGCATTTAACTAAGCAAATTAATCCTGTTCTTCAGAAGTGAGGGCAGTACTTGTCTAAGCCTTTTGAACTATTAAGCATCCAAACTTATCTTCTTTATGCAGATTGTAATAACATCTACCACTAAAGTACACTTAGCAGTGCAACATACTGATTTGTCTATTTTCTTCCACAGGTGCTAAAACAACACCATCATTCAGTGAGCTCTGTGGCCATGTAGACAGGCTCGAGCAGAAGGTTGGACTACCTACTACAGGACAGCCACAAATTGTATCCCTGTTGCAGGCACAGTAGAAATGGTCAGCCTTCTGCTTGAGCCTGTCGACATGGCTACAGATGCCACGGGCAGAGCAGCACTGCCCCACCACATGCAACAGCATCCAGTCTCCCTGGTCAGAGCTGAGTGGCCCTCCATAAAACTGGTATCTCCTCCATGGTGCAGCAGTTTCCATTTCTGGTGCACCTCCACATGGCTCCAGTTTCCTGAACTGTGCCACCTCAACCAGGAGAACACACCTCTCTGTCTCTTCTGTGTTCTCTGAAAAAACAAAACAGTTTTGTATATTTTTGATATCATGTTTTTATTTGCTTTCTAAATTCAATTATAGAAATCAAGATTTTAGTTTTTATGTTTTCACAATCAAAAATTAAAAATGTATAATGTATCTATATTTTCTAAAGAACACATTTTATATAAATATTTTTCCTAACAACAGATGCAAAGTGTGTTTTATTATAAGTATTCGATAGTAATAATGATTTGTTTCCAGTGCTAACAAAACAACTGCAAGTACCCTATCTTCAGTACAGCTAATAGCAGGCATGTATACTGTTGATGTCCATGCCTTTAGATGAGCTGTGGCTCTGCACTCAGGACACAATCCTGGCACACAGCATGTGGACATTGCCTGGGTTACTCTCTGCAACTACTCAGTGCACAAACCTGTGTGCATGTGGTATCAGGCAGGTATTACATTAATGTCCATACCTTAACTGTGGTTGTGGCTATGCACTGTGGGTACCTGGTCTGGGGTTGGCCCATTGTGTGGCTGATGCCATGCAACTCTTCATCGCCCTAACTTCTTAGGACCTAGTATCAGAGCAGTATTCTGTTGATGTCAATCACTTAATTAGTACTCTGCCTCAGCACTCAGAAATCCAATGTCTGTTCTGGGGGTGCAAACATTCCCTTATTGATGTCATACAACTGTTCACTGTCCTAACTTCTGCACAGCTGCTATCAGGAGAAACACCATCCATATACATTACTTGACTTGGGATGTGCCTCAGCGCTCAGGATCCAATACCTGTTCTGTCGAGCGGGTGGCATCTCCTGGCTGATGGCGTCAACTGATCACTGTTCTAACTTGTGTGCACCTGGTATCATACACTTATACTGCTGATGTTCATGCCCTTACTTGGGCTGTTGCTTACAATCGAGAATCCAAACCTGATCTCAGCAGGTGTTGAGGGGCATTGCCTGGCTGAGGTCATGCAACTCCTCTGTGTCCTAACTCATGTGGCTGTCATCAGGAGGTATACTGTTGATGTCCATTCCTTTACTGGGACTCTGGTTCTGCACTCAGAAACAATACCTCATGTTTGAGGGAGGGGCATTGCCTACATGAAGTCATGAAACTCCTCACTGTGGTCACTTGGGTACAGCTGGTACCAAGGGGTGTACCGTTGATGTCCATGGCTTTAGTTGGGCTGTAGCTCTGTAATCAGGATCCAATACCTGTTCTGTGGGGGTGGTGGTGGCATTGCCTGGCTGATGCTGTGCAACTCCTCACTATCCTAACTTGTATGCAGCTGGTATCATGCAAGTATAATGTTGATG
Organism: Neoceratodus forsteri; assembly: GCA_016271365.2. Taxonomy (NCBI): domain Eukaryota; kingdom Metazoa; phylum Chordata; order Ceratodontiformes; family Ceratodontidae; genus Neoceratodus; species Neoceratodus forsteri. The sequence continues at coordinate 632,325,169 of CM028132.1, forward strand.
TCCATGGCTTTACTTGGGCTGTGGCTCTGCACTCAGAATCCAATACATGGTCAGTGGGGATGGGGTCATTGCTTGGCTGAGGACATGAAACTCCTCAGTGTCCTAAGTTGTGTACAGCTCTTATCAGGAGATACACCACTCATGTATGCCTTTAGTTGGGCTCTGGCTCTATGCACAGGATCCAATATCTGGTCTATGGGGGTAGAGGCATTGCTTGACTGAGGCCATGCAACTCCTCAATGTGCTAACTTTTGTTCAGCTGGTATTACAGAGGTGCAATGTTGATTTCCATGGCTTTACTTAGGATGTGGCTCTGCAATCAAGATCCAATACCTGGTCTGGGGGTGGGGCATTACCTGGCTGATGCCATAAAACTACTCAGTGTGTCCTAACTACTGTCCAGCTGATATCATGGAGCTATACCATTGATATCCATGACTTCAGTTGAGCAGTACCTCTACAATCAAGATACAATACCTGGTCTGGGGGTGTATTAGCTGGCTGAGACCATGCAACTCCTCAGTGTCCTAAATTGTGTGCAGCTGGTATCAGGGAGGTATACTGTTCATGTCTATCCCTTTTAGTTGGGCTCTAGTGCAGTACTCAGGGTCCAATATCTGCTCTAGGGAGAGGGGCATTGCCTGTCTGAGGCCATAGAATTCCTCTGTGTGCTAACCTCTGTGCAGCTGGTATCATGGAGGTACAATGTTGATTTCATGGCTTTACTTGGGATGTGGCTCTTCACCAAGATACACTACCTGGTCTGAGGGGTGGGGCATTGCCTGGCTGATGCCATGAAACTCCTCAGTATCCTAACTAGTGTCCAGCTGATATCACAGAGCTATGTGATTCATATCCATGACTTCAGTTGAGCAGTAGCTCTACAATCAAGATACAATACCTGGACTGGGGGTATTAGCTAGCTGAGACCTTGCAACCCCTCAGTGTCCTAACTTGTGTGCAGCTGGTATCAGGAGGTATACCATTCATGTCTATGCCTTTAGTTGAGCTCTGGCTCAGTACTCAGGATTCAATATCTGGTCTAGGGGTAGGGCATTGCCTGGCTGAGGCCATGCAACTCCTCAGTGTCTTAACTTCTGTGCAGCTGGTATCATGGAGGTATAACATTGATGTTCATGGGTTTACTTGGGCTGTGGTTCTGCACTCAGGATCCAATTCATGGTCTGTGGAGGTATGGTCATTGCCTGGCAGAGGCCATGAAGCTCCTCAGTGTCCTAACTGTGTACAGCTCTTATCGAGGAGCTATACTATTCCTTTGTATGCCTTTAGTTGGCCTCTGGCTCTGTACTCAGGATCCAATATCTGATCTAGGGGAGTGGGGGCATTGCCTGGCTGAGCTCATGCAACTCCTCAGTGTCCTAACTTCTGTGCAGCTGGTATCACAGAGATATAATGTTGATATTCATGGCTTTACTTGGGCTGTGGATCTGCACTCAAGATCCAATATCTGGTCTAGGTGGGTGGGGCATTGCCTGGCTGAGCCCATGTAACTCCTCAGTGTTCTAATTTCTATGCAACTGGTATCATGGAGGTATGATGTTGATATCCATGGCTAAACTTGGCCTGTGGCTCTGCACTCAGGATCCAATACATGGTCTGGGGGCATTGCCTGGCTGAGGACATGAAACTACTCAGTGTCCTAAGTTGTGTACAGCTCTTATCAGAGAGGTATACCGTTCATGAGAATGCCTTTAGTTAGGCTCTGGCTCTGTACTCAGGATCCAATATCTAGTCTATGGGGGTAGCGGCATTGGCTGGCTGAGGCGTGCAACTCCTTAGTGTGCTAACTTCTGTGCAGCTGGTATGGATATACAATGTTGATTTCCATGTCTTTACTTGGGATGTGGATCTGCGCTTAAGATCCAATACCTGGTCTGGGGTGGGGCATTGCCTTGCTGATGCCATGAAACTCCTCAGTGTCCTAACTAGTGTCCAGCTGATATCATAGCACTATACCATTCATATTCCATGACTTCAGTTGAGCAGTAGCTCTACAATCAAGATACAATACTGGGTCTGAGGGGTATTAGCTGGCTGAGACCATGCAACTCCTCAGTGTCCTAACTTGTGTGCAGCTTGTCAGGGAGGTATACCATTCATGTATATGCCTTTAGCTGGGCTCTGGCTCAGTACTCTGCATCCAATATCGAGCCCCGTGCTCCCACCATGTGATTTTTGTCACTTCACTGAGCAAAAGCTGAATGACCAGTGGAAATGAAAATTGGTAAATGAAGACATGTATCATGACACATCAGGTGTCCACAATTGTGTGTGCATCCATTCAACAGTCGCAGAGCAGCACGAGCAAACAACCTAACACATATATTCAGCAATCGTAGTGCCAGCACCCTGAACATTGGCACAATGAAAGATGAATTATAAATCTTTGTACATTTCAAATGCCAGGCAAATCTGACACACAGATCGGAAGTTATTAAAACATAATAAACCAAATTTTCATTCATTGGAGTGGCATAATTCTGCACCTGCTAATATTTCACACATGAAACTACTGTAAGGCACCTCCAGCCACTAGAGCTACCGCTATAAATTTAAAGGCAGTAGCACCATGCAGAATGCTATGCACAAAGGCCCAGATATTCAAAGGGTTTCGCCATGCGCAACAGGGTTCTGCCATGCACAAGTCCAAAATGCGCCATTCTGCGATATTCAGCAGGAGGCAGTTACGCCACTGGCAACAGGTTGCACAAGAGAGCAATGCAAATGAATGCATGCTCAACAGGAGGGAGGATCCATGCACAACCTCTGCAACCCGATATTCAGTCGGGTTAGCAGAGTTCTCATCGCATTAACCTGCACCGCACAAGCTTGAGCCAAAAAAGGCTCAAGTTGAGGGCCACCACAGGTGAGCTGCTGCATTGCAGGGTGCAACACAGCAGCTGCCACCCCTGGCTGGCCCCCAACTCGGTCCCTGTGCCCCCCCACCAGCCCGATCACAGGCAGAACACATTACATGTCCCCCTCCACACATCTCCCACAGCCCAATCAGGGGCAGAACACTGCCTTGGCCCCCCACATCACCCACAACCCCCAGTGCCCGATTGCGGCAGAATGTAACCCTCCCCAACCCGAATAACTCCTGGTGGTCCAGTGGACCGTAAAGCCCGATCGCGGGCAGAATGTCACAACACAACCCCCAAACATCTCCTGGTGTCCTAGTGTCCCCCCACCCACCGAAGCCCCTCACCCGCCCCCCGCAGCCAGCGGGCGACAGCATCCCACCCGCCTGCTGCCCATTCACAAATCTGGACTGTCATATACGGTATGGGCTGCGCCCATTGGCTGTAACTCTGCACCAATGGGCATGCAGCCCTACGGACAGTCAGTCGGCGGTGGCGGGCAGCAGGCGGGTGGGATGCTGTTGCCCGCCGACTGTGGGGGAGCGAGGTGGGAGGGGCTTCGTGGGTGGGTGGGTGGGGACACTAGACACCAGGGAGATGTTTGGGGTTGTGCTGTGACATTCTGCCCACGATCGGGCTTTACGGTCCACTGGACCACCAGGGAAGTTATTCGGGTTGGGGAGGGGTTACATTCTGCCCGCAATTGGGCACTGGGGTTCACAGGTTCTGCCCATGATCGGGCACTGGGGGTTCATACAGGTTCTGCCCGCGATTGGGCTGTGGGAGCTGTGTGGGGGCGACATGTACGTGTTCTGCCCGCGATCGGGCTGTGGGTGATGTGGTGGGGGCGACATGTACGTGTTCTGCCCGTGATAAGGCTGTGGGAGCTGTGTGTGGGGTGACATGTAAGTGTTCTGCCCGCGATCGGGCTGTGGGTGATGTGTGGTGGGGGCGACATGCGTGTTCTGCCCGCGATCGGGCTGTGGGAGATGTGTGGGGGTGTCATGTAACTGTGATGCCCACGATCGGGCTGCATTGTGCGTTGGTCCCCGATGGCTGCTGCCTGGCAGGGTGGCCAGGAGCAAGTCCTCGAGGATCGGCGCACCCTACATGCAAATGGCATGCAAATGGGGCCATAAATGATGCAAATGGCCCCCCTGCACCTTTAAAAATTGTAGTGCCCCATTTGCATGTCACCTTTTGAATATCGAAATTTGCACATGGCGCAATGGTACTTGCGCCACCGCAGGTTAATGCTCAACTCTGGCAACTTGCGGTGGCGCAAGTTCCACTCGCCATCTTGTCAAGTGCTGTGTTTCGGGGTGATATTCAAAGGAGTTGCTCAACAGCGCCAACTCCCTTTGAATATCACCCCCACACCACTGCGCAACTATTTTGAGCAGCGGGGCTTGCGCCTCAGACCGGCTTAGTTTGAATATTCCGGGCCAAAATGTTAAGTGCATCAAAAGTATCTCTGCAGTGAATTATGTTTCAAACATGTAAGCAGCATAATTCACATCTCCAGGACATCCACTCAACACCCGCCAAATTTCATGTGAAAAGAACAAACCATTCCAGAGATTTTCAATTTTTATGTTTCTGTATCTTTAAGAAGTCTTCCACCATAAAATGGTGGAAATTACCAAAAATGCACCAAAACTGCAGACTGCAAAGCAGCCAAATTCAAATGGCCATAGCTGTGGAACAGAACAACATTTTTTCACCACACAAACACTGGCATGTTCCTTGAACAAATGTCTTTCTACCTGCCAAGTTTCAGAACAATCAACCACACACTGGCTGTGCTATGTGTCGTGGAAGACAGTGCAGAAAAAAGCAAAACATAATGTTTTGCACTGCATTATGCAAACACAAAAACACAAATGGTGATGGTAATGGAAATGGTGATGGAAACAGTAATGTAACGCTAATTGGAAGCATAAACAGTTATGGTAACACCAATGATGATGCCAAAAGAGTAACACAAACATAAAAACTAGTTTTTATTTTAATGGGTTCACCACAATATATCCAAGGCACACTGCCTTAAGGGTAGCTGGTCCATTCCACTGGGGTGTCAAACAGATGAGGCATACTGATGAGTCCTGGTAGAATGAAACACGTGTCTATGTCTTCTGTTAGCACCTTTGCATACTGTGTGAGAGGCCTTTGGCACCATGCAATTCTGCTTAAAGTTGGACCAGCATAACATTCTGTGGTGATTTGCATATGTAGCCCATGATGCTTTGCATTGTGGGGCATGTGTGATTTTGTATTTTCTTGAAACTGGCTTCCCAGCCAAATGCCCTTTGAGTAACCCTTGCCTCAGTGTTTGCGCACAGAGGTTCTTTGTCATATATATATATATATATATATATATATACATATATATAAGTAGTTAGGGTTGAGTAGCACTTTTAAAGTTAAAGGGTGAAACTTTGCACCTTAATAACTTTAACACTGATATCGACTGCACAGTTATTAAGTGACAACCAAAAGCGCAATTACGCTTTTGCAAATTCTTTGCTCTCACCTACAGGTCCCATGGTTTTACTGACCAGTCTAAAACGTCAGGAGACGTGCAGCCAGGGTCCCTGATGTGCCTTTTGAAGATTTTGTGAAAAATATTGAACGGTTCAAAGGTTATTCAAAAATACATTCCCATTATAAGTCAATGGAAGAGTTAACAAAAGTTCAACACTTTTGCAAATGCACTTTTTAGTGTCGCAAATGACCCTAGTAGTGTCACAAATCTGCCATTTTTTCAGTTACTGATCAAAAAAATGCTTGGCATTAAAATTGGGACCTTCTAGGAACATAATTATTTTTAAACTTAGTTTTTTATTTTAATGGGTTCACCACAATATATCCAAGGCACACTGCCTTAAGGGTAGCTGGTCCATTCCACTGGGGTGTCAAACAGACGAGGCATACTGATGAGTCCTGGTAGACGAAACACATGTCTATGTCTTCTGTTAGCACCCTTTGCATACTGTGTGAGAGGCCTTCGGCACCATGCAATTCTGCTTAAAGTTGGACCAGCATAACATTCTGTGGTGATTTGCATTATGTAGCCCATGATGCTTTGCATTGTGGGGGCATATGTGATTTTGTATTTTCTTGAAACTTGGCTTCCCAAAATGCCCTTTGGGTAACCCTTGCCTCAGTGTTTGCGCACAGAGGTTCTTTGTCTTTAAATATTTTTTATTTTAATGGGTTCACCACAATATATCCAAGGCACACTGCCTTAAGGGTAGCTGGTCCATTCCACTGGGGTGTCAAACAGACGAGGCATACTGATGAGTCCTGGTAGACGAAACACGTGTTTATGTCTTCTGTTAGCACCCTTTGCAAACTGTGTGAGAGGCCTTTGGCACCATGCAATTCTGCTTAAAGTTGGACCAGCATAACATTCTGTGGTGATTTGCATTGTGGGGGCATGTGTGATTTGTGTGTGTATATTTATATATATATATATATAGTAATATTATAGTGGCATGGTACTGCCACTATAATTAGGGTTGATACCCATTTAAGGTTAAATCTGAAATTTGGCAGTTTAATAACTTTGTAGCCATATGACAGATTTGCCTGAAATGTAGAATGCATGGTCTAGTACCATAGATCTCTGTACCTGCCAAGTTTTGTTATGGACAGATGTACAGTTGAGGAGCTAAAGAAGCACCACAAAATGCATAAATGATGGGTTTTGCACATTTCTTTGCTTTCGCGCCTACAGGTCACACGGTTTGTGTGATCAGTCCAAAACCTTCAGGAAACATGCAGCCATGGTCCCCGATGTGCCTTTTGAAGATATATATATATATATATATATATATATATATATATATATATATATATATATACACACATATATCTATATATATATATATTGAGATACCTTGATATCATTGGCCTTGAGTGAAGTTAAATATGATATCTTTAGTCAGGCCATGTCATGTTCTGTTTAAGCAACTTATGTGCTGGGCCACCAACGACCCCTACATGTTTTGGATCCCCCAAGACAAGCCACCTCATCCGGCACTTAAAACAATTCTCCAGATATCTTATTTATCAGGTAGGACCAGCAGCCCCACCACACACCCCTGGCTCTGGTCCTTCCATAACTGGTAAAACATATTTATTAAAAAAGGTTGTCTGGTTGATTTTGCCATCCCCTCCCGCTCCGTCACACTGAAGGAGTTTCACTTTTGATGTTATAAATTTGTAGCATGACCAAGGGTTTTCACTGGTTTAAAATGAGGATCTGGCAGACATTTAAAATAAAACACTCTCCTGTGCATTGACAGAAATCTCTGTGGCTTTTAGAAATTTATTAAGTTATTACAAAACTTATCTGGTTGATCCTGCCATTTCCCCTTGTCTCACGAAAGTGTTTAATTTCTAATGTCCCTAGATTTGCAGTGTAGCCCAGCACTTTCAATACATTACACTGACTACCTCACAGACCTTTTAAATAAGGCACTGTCACTGCAAAATGTTACAAATCCACTTCATTTTTATTGATCTTGCTGGGTATTAGTAGAAAGAAGCTGCCAACAGTAGAAGAAAGAAATACAGATAGATGGCATGTTGGCAGCTTCAGAGATGTGAATGTGAAAGTGAGCTAGTGTTGCTATGAAACACTCACTCACTACGCACTACTTTTAACTTCTCTGAAGCTGTCGACATGCCGACTCACTTTTCTCTTTCTACTGTCGGCAGCTTTTTCTAACAAAGTCCAGCAAATGATTAAAATGTCTGTGATGTACTCAGTATAATGTATTGAAATCGCTCGGTCATGCAGCAAATCTAGGACATCAGAAATGAATCTCTTTCAGTGAGATGAGGAAACAGCAGGATCAACCAGATAAGTTTTTTAATTACTGATTGTTTGAAACTGATGGCAGTATCAACCAGATGTAAGAGTTGCACTGGTAGGGGGTGGAGATTCAGATCATTAGAGGCAGAGCCATAGAAGAGCTGAGCTTTCTGAGGGGCCAATAGGATTTGTTAGAGATTACGTACAGGAGTTTAAAAGATAATGGTATGGCGATATATGAGTGTTAAAGATATCATGATGACGTATAGAAACCAGAAGATATCACAGTTATCTTCACTGGCTTCTTCAGTCAGATATCACATTTTATACTAGCATTTATCCCAGCACATAAGTTGTGTATATAGATAGATAGATAGATAGATAGATAGATAGATAGATAGATAGATATCAATACTGGTACAGTAGCACCAGTATAGTTAAGATTGAGTGCAAACTTCTACATGAAAGCCAAATTTATGTACCTTAATAACTTTGGAACCATTCATGTGATTTGCACAAAATCTAACATGCATAATCTCTTGAGGTAGCTCTCTTGGCGTGCCAAATGTTGCATGAATCTGTTGTGTTGTTTTCAGATACAGCATGTCCAACAATCCTAAATGTATGTTTTTTTCCATTTTTTCTACAGCTACAGCTGTATCTCAGAAACAGCTTTAGATTGTGGTCTGAAATAGTCAGGGTAGAAATCCTTTGCCTCACAGATGTGCCTTTTGAAGGTCTGGTGAAAAATATTAATCCATTCAAAAGTTATTACATTTTTAATTTTCCATTATTTCCTGTTGGAAAAGTTAGATGTTCTGCATGAAAATAGTTTTGTTTTCACAGAGAGGTAGTTTGTTTTCATAGGCAGGGTCACATAGTGTTACAGAGAGCCTGGTGTATTTTTGTAGAGCTCTGTTCTGTCCGCCATCTTGTTTTCCTGTTAGCAAGAGGCACAACATAAAGCAAACGTAAAATGAATGACATAGAAAACAAGCATCAGAACCTAGCTAAACAGAACCCTTTTAGCTACATTCTGATGTTGTTTTTGATATATTAGAAACACTGTTTTGGGCACCCAAAATTCCAGATGCCAAGGTAAGTGAGAGAACTGCTTCTGCCCCATTCTCTGTATGAGAACAGCCAAATTTTTTTGACTTTGCAGCAGCAGCTGAAACTCATGCTGCCAGCTGCACTGTCAAGCATGAGCCACTGTTTCCTAAGAAAGTGTACTGGTGTCCCATCAGGAGCACAGTGTGAAAATATAGGTCCCTGTGACACTGTACGACAGTGTGTGCATGTACTGTATGAATTGTACTGGCACCACTCCATGTTTCCCTGGTGTCTACTGGCACCCCACCCCCAATTCTCATTTTTATTTTATGGATTAATGGAATGTCTGATGCTCCCCATTCTCTTCACTTATTTTTTTCCTGAAATCATGGGGCCCAGTCCATATTAGTAAGGAAGCTCTCATCCTCAGCAATGTGGGACACTGGGATCCCCTCCCAGTGTGCACAAATAATTAAAAAATTTTTAATCTGAAAAATAAAATGGTCCATCATCCCACATCCCCTCTCCATCCCAACCTCCCTATGAGCACCTACCACCCCATACCCTCCTTGCCCTATACTTACCACTGAAGTTCATCCGCTGTCATCTTCTGTGGACTGGGATAAGTCTGCACACTTCAAAGACAAACAGTAAACTAAGGAATCAAAGTAAGTGCTGTATAATGTTTTCAATGGCATTTTGAACTTATGTTCATAATATTCCCATTTTAGGTATTTTTCTCCAAATCTTCAACATGGGCTTTTGGGACCCACTAATGAAGACTGTCAATGTTGTTTTGTTAATCGGGCTCAGAAGGTGAGTTAGTGGCCACTGCAAGAAATCACCTTTGGGATGAATAAACAACATTACAGTGTACAGTGGTCATGAGGTGGGGTCCAAAATACCCATGTTAAAATCTACTGAAAAAATTCCTAAAGATGTGATTATGGCGTTCATTGAAATGTTCTGTGCATGACACATAACTTTGGTAATTTTTAATATTTTGACTCCAAATTTTCAGCATAGCCTTTTTTCACTCCAACTCATGAACAATACAGCTGTCATTTTTCACATCATGTCCAAATGTCTATTCGCATGTATGACAAGGAATGGCATTTTGCACAGATCTGAAAATTTCCACCTATGAGGTTTATGTGGGTTATAAGTAGACTTTGTTCAAATTATGAGTCAAAATATGAAAAATGCCAAAATTATGACCATTCTTTGCAATTTCAATATGCCCATTAATAACTTTAGACATTTTAAATATTTTGACCCCAGATTTTCAACATAGCCTTCTTATGGTCCAGGAGATGCCCTGGGTTTAAACAGGGCAGAGGGAGATGCCTGATGTGTTTGGTTCCTGTACCCAGGGGTCCCACCAGACTGGCGAGCAAGGTAGCTATAGGACTGTCTGCCTCCCCTAATCCTCTTTCGTGGTGCTTGCAATGCCAGGTTGATTAGGAACAAGACTGCTATTTTTGTGGACTTGATTTCCTCTGTCAACCTGGCTTGCATATACTGAGATTTGGTTGGGTGATGATGCTAGTGCAGTTTTAGCTGCCACCATCTCCACTGGTACTCCGTGGTGCTTTACCAGAGGAAAATCACAGTGGCTAGGTGTGGCCATCATTTTTAGAACCAACCTGGGCTTCAGTGCATTCAGTTGGTTACACCAGGTCTTTTGAGTACACTACCGCTCAGAGTGGTCCAGGTGCAGGCTGCAGGATTCACCTCATTTACTGCTGCCTGGGCCAGAGGAGAATTCCTGCAGGAGGTAGCAGACTTTGTTGTCAACCAGGTGTTGCAGTCCCTCAGGTGTTTAATCCTGGAGGACTTCAATGCCTGGTTGATAACAAATCCCTGTGTTTCTGTTACCACCTCCGGTTAATGTCTTCACTAGGCCTGACACAGCGGTTGCTTCTGTGACCCACCAGCATGGTCACACATTCAATATGGTGTTCCAACTGGATCTTGGACTTGATAATCTCAGGTATGATCTGTTTTTGATCCTGTCACTGCACTGTGGTGTTCACATTTGTGGCCTTTGATAGTCCTCTCCCTGTGGAGATGGTTAGCTATCACCCTTTAAGGGGTTAGATCCTGAAGGACTTTTGGAGTTAGCTGACCTCTCTGGGGTTAAGGCAGCTTGTGTGATTGGCTCTGGGAGGCAGTGGCCACCTATAATAAGGTGGTGTCTGAGGCTCTGGATGCCATAGCACCAGTTCGTATATGACTCATATCTTCTCACTTGAGATCCTCATGGTTTGATGGGGATCTCAAGGTGATGAAGGTCAAGGGTTGGAAGTTGGAGCATTGCTGGTGAAGTCCAGGCCAGATGATGACAATTGGTCCTGTGAACTCACTATTGTGAGTACCAGGAGGCAATCTCCTGTAAGAAGGCAGAGTTCCTGTCCAGGGAGATCTCAGCAGGGAAGAACAGACCTGCTCAGCTTTTTCAGACTGTGGACAGGCCTCTTCATCTGGACTGTCTTCAGCCAAAAAACCTTTTCATCAACCTTATGTGAGGAGTTTGCTCTGTTCTTCTCTGACAGGGTGTCAGCTATCTGGTCAGGGATTCCATCAGGTAGGCATCTGCCTCACAGTTGCAGGTCTGCTGGGAGCAGAGGAACTCTGCCTGTCTGGAAAGAGTTTAGGCTAAGGGAGGTATCTGAGGTGACTCAGGTGCAGTGTTGGGTAAGTTTCTTTCCTTACTTTCTATTACTTTTTTGGATACTTGTTCCAGAAAACTTGTGCAGTCACTAGCAGGATGGAGACATACTGGAAAAAGTAATACACCTTACAGTTATAATTACTTATGTCTTTTTATACAAAGTAATACATAACTGTAACTGATTACATTATTTGAAAGCGACAATTAACTAACCTTTTACTTTTAAATAAATGTCATCTGTTACAGTTATTCATTATTTTTGTATTGTTTTGTATAAAAGAAATAAATAACTGTAACTGTCAGGTGTTTTACTTTTTCTAGTACCGCTCCATCCTTGCTAGTGACTGCACAGAGCTTCCTGGATCAAGTTTCCAAAAGAAATAGAAAGCAATAGAAAAGTAACTTACCCAACACTGTTCGGGTGATCTTAGAGTGGAAGCATACATCTTGTGAATTTGACCAAGGCCCAACACATTTCTTGATGGGATGCACCAAGGCTGTTGGGCCAGTGTTCGCAGGATGGCCAGGTGTTCAATGGTGGAGAGGGTGTTCCCAGCTCCTCTGAAAGAGGCACTCATGATACCCCTCCTAAAGAAACCTTCTCTCAACCCAGACATCATAGTGAATTACCGCTTTATCTCCAGCCAGCCTTTTTGAGCAAGGTTGTTGAGAAACTGGTAGCACAGCAGCTCAAAGGTTGTCTTGTGTCCTTACATCTATGAGTCATTTCAGTCAGGGTTTCAGGCTAGTACAGTACAGAAATTGCACTAGTCAAGGTGCATAATGACTTACTCATAGCTAGAGATAGAGATAGAGGACACATCAGTTCTTGTGCTCCTCGATCTCTGTTCAGCTTTTGACACTGTGGACCACATTGCACTTCTCCATCAGCTCTGTGAATTTTGTGGACTCACCAGTGTTGCCATCAGATGGTTTGAGTCCTATATCTGAGACAGTGAGCAGCAGATAGTGATAGGCAATTTCTCCTCCTCCAGTGCCTCTATACTGTGGAGTTCTACAGGGCTCAAGTCTTGTCACCAATGCTGGTCGAGGTGTATATGCCGTCCCTGGGTTATATCATTTGACAGTACAGTGTGCAGTTTCACTGTTATACAGATGACACCCAGCTGTATCTGTCATTTTCCCCAGGACATCTGGTGCAGTTGATGTGCTAAGCATCTGTCTGACTAATATCAATGACTGGATGGCTTCCAGCTGACTGCAACTCATCCTGGACAAGACAGAGGTGCTAGTGGTTGATCTGGGTCGTGGGTGTGATGGGTTGCTGCCTGGAGCAGACAATGGTCTTTTCTAGGACTTGCTCTGCTGGTTGCTTCACTGAAGGTGTGGAATCTAGGTGTGATCTTGACAAGCAGACTGATCTTTGAAGATCAGGCATCATCTGTTGTGAAGAGTTGTTTTACCACTTACGGAACATCACCAGGATCAAGCCCTCTTTCTGCCTGAAGATCTTCCAACCCTAGTTCATGCCTTTGTGACCTCAGACTCAACTATTGCAATGCTCTTTACTTTGGGGTCATGGGAGGGACCCTCCACAGGCTAAAGCTGGTGCAGAATGCAGATGCCTGGTTACTGGCAGGACTATCTCAGTCATGCCATTTGACCTCGGTCCTGCATGCTCTGCACTGGCTGGTGGAGGGTCCTTTTCAAGGTGGATTTACTCACCTCTAAGGCATTATATGGGCTGGGTCCAGGCTACCTGTCTGAGCTCCTGTCACAGCGACCTCCGCTCACTACCTCTGCTCTGCTTTGAGGGGCCTCCTGGATGTTTCCAGGGTTTGGCTCAAGACCTCTGGTGACTGAGGATTTAATGTCTCTGGGCTGACCCTGTGGAACACACTTCCAGCTGCAGTCCAGGAGGCTCCCTCGACTGGTGTCTTTAAACAGAGGTTTAAGGCCCATCTATTCTGCCAGGCTTTTGGGGATTAAGCTATCTCCACTTTTCTTTGCTCAGCTATTTTGTATTTTATATTTAAGTTTTTAAGAATGTTATTTAAAAGATTTTGCTAGTGCACAAATGTTTTCTGTATTTTGTATTTTGTTTTCATTATGTTCAGCACCTAGCGACTCCAAGTTGGGCTCATTAGAAATAAAATTACCTTGCCCCTGCCTTGCCTTGCCTATTACCCAACCTCATGTACATCACAACTACCAATTTTTGAATCCTGACCAAAATGTATTTTCACACCTGTCATGAGAATGGCATTGCAGCTGTGCAGAATTAAGTTTGTGCACACATTCGAACATTTTCTGTGCCACGGTACATGAGGTGGGGTAATAAGATGGCTATACTGACAATTTGGTAACTGGTGTCCTATGAATGGAAGCTCAGGACCTGGAGGGCTCTGTGCTTCCATGGTTATATACATATCACGTATCTGTGGAGGATGCCTATAGACAAATGAGGATATGATTATACTATCTGAAAAAGTAAGTAAATTCATTGCAAAACTTAGTTAATGCATCATTAAGTGTTGTTACTAAAAGCAGCAAAATCTCAGAATGTGGTGTTAGGGTTTCCAACCCCAACACTCACTACTCTCCTGCAGACACTAACAGGCGTCAGGGTGTGCCTTGGGGTCATCAGCCCAACACTTACCCCATTCTCCTATACTGTACCCATCTCAGCTTATTTACTTATAGCATGGGGTTAGTATTAGCACTGACTACCCCAAGGCACACCCCTGATGCCTGTCAGTGTCTGGCAGGGTGGAGCTGAGGTGCTATGGTTGGAAACCCTAACACCACATTTCCTGCTTTTGTCACTTTAGTAATGACAACAACAACTCTAACTGATGCATTACCAAAGATTTTTGCAATGAATATATATATTATGGTAGCACGGTAGTGCTACCATAGTTAAGGTTGAGGAGCCATTTCCATGTTAAACCCAAAATTTTGCACCTTAATAACTTTGCAACTTTTGATGGATTTGCCTGAAATTTGAATGTATGATCAAGACCCATAGGCCTTGGGATCTGCCAAGTTTTGTACTGATCGGATATACGGTTGTGGAGTTATTAAGTGTGATCTGTGCACGCATTTACGCTTTTCTGGAATTCTGTGGTCGCGCCTACAGGTCGTATGGTTTATGACTGGCCTAAAATCTTCAGGAACATGCAGCCAGTGTCCCCAATGTGCCTGTTGAAGATTTCATGAAAAATATTAAACGGTTCAAAAGTTATTCAAAAACAGTTTCCATTATAAGTCAATGGAAAAGTTAACAAAAGTTCAACACTTTCTAAATGCATTTTACTTTGCAAATGGGCCTGTTACTTTCACAAATCGGCCATTTTGTTTTCAGTTGGTGATCAGAAAATGGTTGGCATTTAAATTTGGGACCCTCTAGCAACCTAATTTTTTTGTATTCACCCTAGTCAGGGCCCTGAGGATGCTTGCCATGTCTTTATTTTGTGATAAACACCCCAGAAATATGTTTTCAAATTTCTGGAAAAAGTACTTTAGCAGATTACTTTCGTGCTCACGAAGTGTGCAAATGCCATGAAAGCTTTGTAAATTGCGACAGTAGTTTTCTAGTCTGTGGGAAAATGACAGCAATTCTTTGGCACTGTGCTGCAAAAGAACCGTTGGGAGTTTGAGCTGAAATTTGGAGGAACGGGCCGAAATCTCACAGATGTGCCTTTCAGTGCTGTATTGAAAAATATTACACAGTGGCAAAGTTCAGGCACTCCAAAGTTGACGGTTTTCCCATAGGATAACATTACGGCCCGACGATTACAGAAATCCTTTGGCACCCTGCTGCAAAATAACGGTTTGGTCTTTTTTCCTGAAATTTGGAGGAAAGACAGCCAACAGCCCACAGATGTGCCTTTCAGTAGTTTGGTGAAAAATATCACACGGCGGAAAAGTTATGGCACTCAAAGTTGACATTTTTTCCCATAGGATAACATTACGGTACACGCATAACAGAAATCCTTTGGATCCCTGCTGCAAAATAACGGTTTGGTCTTTTCCTGAAATTTGGAGGAAAGACAGCCAACATCCCACAGATGTGCCTTTCAGTGGTTTGGTGAAAAAACATTCAAGGAGGAAGAAGTTATGGTGCTCCTGAACACTCTTTTTTCCCATAGGATAACATTACGGCGTTCGCACCTTTAAGGAGCCGTATCTCAGAAACGGTACGAGATAATGGACTTTTCGTCGAAAATTTCTAGCCCCTTAATGGGGCTAAAGATTCAAATTAGCCAGGACAGTTGTAAATAATATGACTTTTAAATTTTTTTCTCGTAAATACGGTTCCTGAGATATAACGTATTTAATATTCCAAGATCTCATTTTCTGCACGATACTCATTATTTGCATACATTATTTGTACTACTGTCTTTCTCAATGCAAGTTTTGGGGAAAACCAGCCTGTGCGCTTACATTACTGTTACTGTTGCCCTTTCCGCTTGCGGTTCCATACCCGTTTCACTTACCATTGGACGCTCTGCGCCACCATGTGCTGCTATCCTTGCGCTTTCATTTGCGCTATGCTTCTGTTATTTTTGCCATTTTTTGTCTACAGTACTGTTTATCTTTCTGTTTCACTTACATCACCATGCCCATTGACATTTCTGTTTGCAGGCACCATGTTACTATGTGACAACACATCCGTGGCAGACCATTCCCGTCTATGCCACCTATGATTACCCTTTCTGTTCTCATTCGTGCTTGTGTTACCATGTGCACCACTGTTAGCATTTCTGTTTGTGTTGCTGTCCCTGTTAGTATGCCACAAGACATCATGTGGCGCCTCAAGCTCCCGCCACCGCATTATGCTGCTGCATTACATTCACTATTTCTTGTTATCATTCTCAAAAGAAGGGAAATTAGAGGCAAAAACTCAGTTTAATGCATTAGTTAGAGTTGTTCCACAGTGACAAAAGTGAGGAAATTTGCTGTTAGGGTTGAAACCCTTGCACCCCACCTACCCCCCAACCGGCATTGGGGTGTGCATTGGGATCATGAGTCTAACTCTCACCCCATTCTCCTATACTTCTGCTGCTTTACACAGGTCATGGGGTGAGAGTTAGGCTGATGATCCCAATGCACACCCCAATGCCACCACGCAGCGCTATCCTTTATGCTTACATTTGCGCTATGCTTGTTACTTTTTGCCATTTGTGTACCGCACTGTTTCTCTCTGTTTCACTTTAAGGCCACCATGCCCATTGACATTTCCATTTACAGGCACCATGTTACTATGTGACCAGACATCACGTGGCACACCGCTCCCGTCTACACCACTGTGTGTGTTACCCTTTCTGTTATCATTCGCGCTTGTGTTACCATGTGTGCCACTGTTAGCATTTCTGTTTGCATTGTTGCTCCTGTTACTATGCCACAGACATCATGTGGCGGGCGAGACCCAAAGGGCCTTTTCCATCCCTACCTTCATTCACTATTTCTCAATATCATTCTCAAAAAAGGAAAATTAGAGGCAAAAACTCCGTTTAATGCATTAGTTAGGGTTGTTCCACAGCGACAAAAGTGAGGAAATTCACTGTTAGGTTGAAAACCCTAACTCAATTCACCCCCAGCACCACACACACAGACACACACACACATTCAAGTATGGGGAGGACCAAGTCAACACAACCAATGACAGACATCCAGCAGCAGGTGACAGAAATAACAAACAATTGTCTAAATGTACTCACGAGACATCCCACCCACCTGACCAGGTACTGCATGCTCAGTGGAGATCAACAGCAAAACTGAGGCCATGTACACCAAATGTACACATCCCTGATTGCAGCTGCACAGCGTACCACACTTAGTAGTTGCATGGCCTTACCTACCGATGCCCCACACCACACCACAACTGGTACTGTGCGTTATTCAATATAAATGCTGAAGGTGCATGATGACAGTTGTAGAAAGGTTTAACACTACTGAGTATACATTAATTAAGAGAAGCACATAAATTAACTACAAGACACTAGCATGCTCAAGATAAAAGTAGTGATACATTTAGTAGGTGATTTACATAGTAGTACATTTACTGCAATGGTTTACTCAACATAGAGAGGCTGATGTAAACTATGGAAAAGCATTGCCTGTTCAACACTGTGAAATGCTAAATTCAAATTTTGCACCTTAATAACTGTGCCACTTTTCATCAATGTATATGACATTTGGAAAGCAGTCTCTGTGCCAGGATCTCTTGATCCTGAAAATTTCATGTAGATCGGTTAAGTGGGGCAAAGTTATAGAGGTGCAAACAATGTAAAAAGTTTCCATTTTTGAAAATGTTAAGACTTTTTGCCATTGGATAAGTAAAAAATAGGAGGCTTTGAAATCTGAAACTTTCTGGTTTGATAAATCTTGGTCAAAGGTTTGTGTGTTTGTGGTTTTAGGTCCAGCTATTAAGTAGTTTTAAAATATTTAATAAAAATGTTCTATTTCTGAGCACGGGCAATTCAAACATCAACGTTCTATTTATAACATAATTTTTGAAAGCAACAGCTACACTGTATGACACAGCTGTCTTTAACAAATGACAGCTGTGTCATATATTGCAACCCTGCTGCTTCAAGACTCATAGGTCAGGGGCTTTGGGCTACTGTCATTGTAGCCCCACCATCCTGACTGTGCTGTGTCTTCAACTTTATCTGCACACCGGGTGCCCCAATTCCCGTGTCAGTGTATGTATGTATTTATTTATTAGTTTATTTGTACAATCCAACACTGGGATACCCATCCCAAGTGTTGAATGCCCTACCCCTGTAGCCTGTTTTTTCATCTAATTCCACCCCCAGCATAGTGGTACACTGGGGAGTACACCCCAGTGTTCCACAATAGATTCATTTTATTTGTATACCTGCAAACCAGAAAATGTCCCTAACATATTTTTTATTTACACCTGAAATAAAGAAAGAGTCCCTCATTGTCACTGCCATTGCCCTGCCCCATCCCAACCTCCCACTGAGCAACTACCACCCCACCCCTCCTTACCCAATACTTACCTCTGGAGGTCGAATGCTGTCATCTTCTATGGACCGTACATGTCTGCACTCTTCAAAGCTGAACCACAATCTGAGAAATAAAGCTTACTGCTGTATAATGTATTTGGTGGTTAGAGCTGATTAGACTACATGACACAGATCTCATTTACTAAATGATAGCTGTGTCATATAGTTACACTATACAATGCAGCTGTCCTTTGCTAAATGACAGCTGTGTCATATAGTGCAACCAGCTGTTGTGTTCACTTCCCCACCATCCTGACTGTGCTGCACCATCTACATGCTAGGGGCACCGATCCCAGTGGCAGTCTTTTTCTTTCTTTAATTTATTTTGCTCTGTAGTCTGACACCAGGATGCTACCCCAAGTGCCACCCCCGCAGTCAGTTGTTTCATAAATGGTAGTTGACATGGGGTGACCCAATCCCAAGTCGGCATTTACCAGATCTCACTCCTCCAGCAGTGTGGGACTCTTAGATAGCCCACCCCAAGTATCCTGAAATAGTTTAAAAACTTTCATATAATCCCACACGGGTGCCACCTCTGGTGTCAGACCCCTCCCCACAGACCCTTTTTAATAATATGTTCCAGACATCGGGCCCCACTTTGTGTGTCAGAATTAAATATATCTTCCCCCAGTAGTATGAGACACTGGGAGCCCAACCCCAGTGTCCCAAGATAGAAGTATTAATTATATGTGGCTGTAAAATAAGAATACAGTCCCCTTTATTTTTATTTTTTGTAACCGCAAAAGAAAAACCATCCTGCCATCGCCACCGTCTCTCTACCCCAACCCAACTCTCCTCTAAATACCCACCACCCCACACCCAATTTTACCCTATACTTAGCTCAGGAGGTTGTATGCAAGTTATCTTCAGTGGACCAGGACACGTCTGCACTCTTTAAAGCCAAGCCTTGAACTTAGGAATCAAGGTAAGTGCAACATAATGTATTTCAATGGTGTTTTGAAATTATATTCATAACTTTGCTATTTTAGGGGATTTTTCACTGAATGTTCAACAAAGCCTTTTGGGACCATGCCTGATGAGCACTGCAACTGTCATTTCATTAATAATGCCCTGAAAGTGATTTCACAGTTGCTGCTCACAATCACCTTTCAAGACCAAATAATGAAATTTCACCACCAGTGTTCATGGTGGGGTCCCAAAAGGCCATGTTGATAATTTGTGAAAATAATCCTAAAATGGCAGAGTTACCTGCGCTCAATGAAATTTTCTATGCACGTGCATGACTTCAGTAATTTTAATATTTTGACAAAAATTTTCAGCATAGCCATTTTTCCACACCACCTCATGAACAGTGCAGCTGTAATTTTCCAGATACTGTCCAAATCTTATTTTTGTACCTGTGGTGCGGAATAGTGTTTCGAATGGAAGTGAAAATTTTCACTTATGGAGTTTATGAGGTGAGGTCATAAGAAGACTGTGTTGAAAGTTTGGAATCAAAATATTAAAAAAAAAATTTATTAAGTAACATTGTTTTCAGGGATGTCGGCAACACCACTGGGAACAGGTTGCCATACTATGACAGTGAGTTGAGTTCAGGTGTAAACTCAATAACATGGTATAATGGGACAAGGCTGATGGGAAGGTGGTGCAGCATGCAACACAAGCCCCAGCCTTAGTAGGGACAGAAGTGTTTTGATGCAGATGCTACACTCTATGATGGGTCAAGGAACCTCACCCACAAGGTATGGACATGTGTGCTGGGACCTGCTGGGCCCATGCACTGTATCAAACAGGTCTACAATATATATTTATCTCATTTTTGCAGGTCCTGAGGGACCTGTGAAATGAGAATACAATTCAATATCATAAAAGAAGGAAATTCTTTGCAAAAAAATGTTAATGCAGACATTAAGGTTGTAGAATGCAAAGCGCACAATGATAGGAAATGAAAACATTAGGGATTTGGGTCTCGGAGTATTGGCAAATCAGTGTTGGGGTGTTAATTGGGGTTGTCAACTCTAATGCCCACCCTCCCTGATCAGATGAGGTCAAATGTGATGTCTTCATGTAGGGCTCTGAAAGCTCTGACAGATTATGTTGGCCATACTGTATCACTATGAGGCACTAGTTTGAGCTGTATCTTGTGCTTCATACAGGAGGCTACCAGCTGGGATAGGGAGTGGTCATTAGGGCTGACAACCCCAAGTAAGACTCAACCATGGATTCTCCAATACTCCGGAGACCCAAATCCTAATTTTTCATTTCAATCTTTGTGCCCTTATGCTAGAACCTAGTTCCTGCATTAACATAGTCTTTGCATTATATATATATATATATATATATATATATATATATATATATATATATATATATATATATTATAATGGTGCTACTGGCACGGTAGCACCAGTATAGTTAGATTTGAGTAAGCACTTTGATGTTAAACCTCAAATTTTGCATCTTAATAACTTTGTCACCATAAGACGGATTTGCCTGACATTTTGGATGTGCAGTCTGGTACCATCTCTGGATTTGGCAAGTTACATTATGGTCAGATGTAAGGTTGCGGAGCTACAGAACAGAAAAAACCCACAAAAATGGACTTTTGTCAGTCCTTTGCTCATGCCCATAGCCGCAAGATTTGTCTGTTCAGTCCGGGACCTTCAGGAAGATGCAATCTAGGTTACAGATGTGCCATTCAAAGATTTGGTGTAAAAATATTAAATCATTCAAAAGTTATTCAAAAACAAATTTCCCATCACAGCCAGGGGAAAATGTATGTGCATCAGAGAGTTTCACAAATGCACTTTACTTTTGCAAATGGCCCTTTTACTTTCGTGATTTGGCCATCTTGTTTTCAGTTAGTGAGAAAGAAAAATGCCTGTCATTTAAATTTGGGACCCTATAGGTAAACACTGACTGTTGGGTTTACCTAGTAGGGTCCTGAGGATGCCAGACCTATCTTTTTGGGGAAAACCCAGAAATGCCTTTTAAACTTTGTGGAAAAATGCTTTCACAAATCATGAAAGTAAGTTTGAAATACTTTCACAAATGTGAAAGTTTCCTGCTACTTTACTGAAATTTTGAGATTTGCAAAACTATTTTTAAAATAACTGCAAATATTGCCATCCTTCTGCAACAAAACAGTTGGGTCTTTTGGGCTGAAATGTGCAGGGTGGCAAGCCCTGGTCCAACAGATGTGCCTTTTGGTGGTTTGGTGCCAAAACATTTAAAGGTCCTAAAGTTACAGTACAGTGTTCTGAAGTTGAGAATGTCCATAGAATAACATTGCTGCGTCCATTATGCATTTCAGGCACCTGTATCTTGAAAATGAAGTGAGGCACAGAGTTTTCACTACTGACAGTTTAGTTCAGGTGAACTAGTATGTAGAAGCAAGTTTGGAAATCATAGATGACACCTGCAGTGGATTTTTTCTACTTGCTATGGTTACATAGATATTGGCAAAACATGTTGCAAGGGTCCTAAGGGTGCCTTTTCAGTGCATTTTATTGCCTGTATCTCAGAAACGATACAAAAAGCAATTTATTTCTCATGAAGTGCTTGTTGCCTGATTACACTAGCACTGGATTTTTTCTAGCAGCTACGGTTGCTGAGATATTAGCAATTAGTGTTACAAGGGTTCCTTGCCCTATAGGGCAGCTGTATGGCTCTGTAGTTATGTGTAAGTGGGAGTGCAAGGCCAGCAGGGCCCACTCCCACACACATAGCATTATGCAACAATTGGACAATGTGAAGGGAGCGCAGGCCTCGGAGGACCCGTGCCCTACTAATACATACCACTCACATTACACTTTCTCAAAAGAAGGAAATTCATTGCAAAAAACTCCATTAATGCATCAGTTAGGGTTAATAGTACAGCAACAAACGCTTGAAATGTGCTGTTAGGGTTCAAAACCTAACTTTGCTTCCCCACCCACCCACACATACACATGCAAGCATGGGACGGGCCAATGCAACACAACCACTCAGAGACAACCAGCATCAGGTAACAGAAGTAACGTACAACTCTCTAAATGTACTGCAAGACATAGCCATCACCATGGGTCACCAACTGTATAAGTTCTGCTGCCATCATAGTGCCTTGGGGGTAGAAACGCATGCTGGACAACCATATGTGATGACCCACAGTAAGCATTTTTGTGCTATAAACAGCAATAACAAGATTTAAGCAGATGACTATATTTCAATAGTGAAGAAGTGATGAAACACACATTATGTTATCCACAGATAGTTTCTTGAAACTGAGAGTTAGTATAAGCCTACCAACAGTCACTGGATGTTTGCATTCATTTTCTGATACGGTGAGTCAGTCCTAATAACAAACGGTAGTAATAATAAAAGTAATAAAGTGCAGTATAGTTTACAGGTAACATGTGAAAGCAACAGTTGTAACATCCAAAGCTAAACATAACATGCTGCTAATGAGTATTTCCAAATGCAGCAGTATAACAACTTGTGATGGTGATAGTTTCATACCTGAGCAGTATCTTAAAAGTACTACAGGTATGTGTCATTCTGTATTCGTTCTGCTACCACGTGCCCAAGTGTTAGCAGCGATACCTGCAGCAACCAAATTGTTGAATAATGACACATAAAAGTTATTTTTTGAAAATGTATAGTCTAAGTCTTATTGAATGAAGAAGATATGCCAGCAATAATGTGTCATCATACTGTGCTGGCAGCATAGAGTCGATGATACTATATTTGTTTTTCATTACATAGTGTTATGTGAAATAAGTACAGTATTGTGATTATTGTGGTTGCAGATGTGACTGAGTGGTAGAGTGTCTTACAATCTTGCATGTGTGTGTGTGGGGGATGGGGATGTAGAGTTAGGGTTTTGAACCCTAACAGCACATTCAAACTTTATCACTGTTCTATTAACCTAACTGATGCATTAATGGAATTTTTGCAATGAATATATATATATATATATATATATATATATATTATATTAGCGTGGTCACGTTATTATAGTTAGGGTTCAGCGGTCACTTCTACATTAAACTTAAAATTTTGTGCATTAATAACTTTGGACCCGTTCAATGGATTTGCCTGAAATTTGGTAGTGTGGTGGAGCATTGTAGATCTTTTGATTTGCCCAATTGTGGTTAGTTTGATTTAAGGTCTTTTGTGTGAAAACACGAAAAATGCAAAATTATCTGGTTTTGGAGGCAGCTTTTGGGATTTTGGACATGGCCCTGCACAGCCGTTGTGTGATATGCTGCTCTGCAAGATGGCTCGTTTGAAAGAGCTTCGTGGCCGAACATGCTGCTTTTCATTTGGTGAAAAATATTAGGCATTCAAAAGTTATACCACTTTTAATTTCCAATTATAAGTCAATGGGAACATTTATATGTATGTTTTCTGAACAGAGAATGGGGTTCTGCCCTCTCATCCCACCTGGTGATCAAAAGAATTTGCAGCCTCATGGTTCAAGAATCTTTGTCCCACAGAATTTTAAAATTCTTTGATTGTGAGGACCGCCATCTTGTTTTACATTTCAGATCAGAAAAACACAAATATCTTGGCTCAGGGGTCACTTCTGAAGTAAAACTTGGATGGGTTTACGCAGAGGACTCAGATCTATCGAGCCATGCCCTTGGTTTCAACAAATCAGTCAGAAAATAGAGTTATGAGCTTATAAAATCTTAATTGTGGTTGCTAATGATCTTTAATTGCGAGCCTGCAAATTCTTTGATCACAAGATTCTTTGATCGCGATCGTGCATTGTGAGCGAGGGACAAGATGGCTGGATTTAAAATCTATTTTCTCAGCCTAGGGGTGCCCTAAAAGTTAAATGAGGGTGGGTTTGCTCAGGAGGCTTCATTCTGTGCTATCTGAATAAAACAAATCATGTTTTCAATATCCTAGTAGTCTATGACCCCACCATCAGAATAAAATAGATAAGGATCTGCAATTTCCTGGTAGTCTAGTGGCCCCCAATGTGTATTTCATAAAATATTGCTTTTTATATCCCTGGTAGTCTAGTGGCCCCAGATCTGAATTAAATTATTATAATTGTTCATATCCCTGGTAGTCTAGTGGCCCCCATCATAATAAAATAGATAAGGATGTGCAATTTTCTGGTAGTCTAGTGGCCTCCCATGCCCCACCCAGCCATGCCAGCCCACCCAACACCTCCCACCCTTCCCAGCCAGCGACTGGCACAGCCCACTCACCTCAATGGCCAGCCACCAACTGTGTGTATTAGCAGCTGTAATGCAAAAAGGCACTTAAAATTATTTCTGTGATCCCAGTTCATGCTCCCACTGTATCTTGGCAGTAGGGTGGAGTCTGGCTGATTCTCCCCATTGCCTGACATATAAGACTGGCTTTGTACTTATCAAATTGGTTCTTAACCATTAGGATTTGGGTGGGTTATGCGTGGACAGCACCTTCTTGTGTGCTGTAGGAGGTTTAATGGCACCTGGCAATATCTCCAGAAATGTTTATCTGGCAGCAGGAATTTCTCCTAAGCACTGGAAAGTGCCCACTGTAGAAGTACCAGGAGGTCTTGCACTTTGAATCCTTGTGCCTCCCAGAGTCTCCAGTGGATAGGACTTCCCCACCCTCACTGCTTGATTGTTCCACAATGGCATATATGCCCATGGAGTGGGAGAGCTGGAGCAGTTTGTGCATCTTACTCCAGTGCACTAGGGACAGTAGAATTGGGGACTTGAGACCCTGATGGTCTCCGGAGCATAAAGCACCGTGGCAGGGAGGAATCCCATCATGTCTGCCTCAAGACCCACCCAGATCGGAAATTTGCAATTTTCATGAAAACCATTTAGCCATTTGTGCAGTAATAAATGCCTTGTGGTAGCCCTGGAACCAGGAGACCCCATCTCCTCTACTCCAATGCTGTCTTAATTTTTGCCTGCTGAATCGAGGTGGGTGTTCCTCCCACAGAAAGTCTCCTATCATTTGATCTGTTTTGTGGAACCATTTCTGAGGGATGGTCACAGATGTATGAGCCAGAAGTTATAGGAGCTTGGGGCTATCATTAATTTAATAGAGTCAATCTTTCCGCTAGGAAAGCTAAAGTGGGTTCCAGCGATCCAGATCATCCCTCATGCTGTGCAAGATAGTATTAAAATTGACTGTGATCTGTTTTGTTGGATCTGGGTGAATTACTACCCTAAATACTTACTGCCCTCCAGAGACCATCATAAGTCTAGATTTGAGGCTGCTTGAGAGGTGCAGGCTCGATTCAGAGGCAAAACCTCAGTCTTGGTCTGGTTCACTATAAGACCGGATACTTTAGAAAGCTAGCTAAGATTTTAGGATTTCCTCTAGGGCTTGGGGTTTGTAATTTGTCATTATGAGCAAGTCATCAGTATGTAAGAAGGTCTTCAGTATGGTATTCCCCACTTGTATGCCTTGCATCTCTTTGGCTTCCCTGATGGCTATGGCCAAGGGCTGAGTTGCCATGATGAACAGTAGAGAGAGAGGAGAGAGGTAGCCTCACCTCATGCCTTTTGCAACTGGAATGGGAAGAGACCATCCTATTCAGAAGGACTGATGCCATAGGGATTTGTAAAGTAAACAGACTCAACTCCTGAAGTGGTTTCCACTCCTATATTCTCAAGCGTACACATCAAGTAATTCTATTCAATACTGTGAGGCTTTTCCAAGTCTACAGCAAGTGCTGCCACTGGGGTAGCAAGTTTCCAGGCATTGTGCATTATATTGGCCAGGATTCTATGATGCTCCTAACCAAGTCTGTCTTCAATAAATCACACCTGGGCCAGATGGATCAGGTCAGGCAGGAGGGACTCTAGATGGGAGGTCAAGATCTTCACCAAGACCTTGGCATCTGTGTTAATGAGAGAGATCAGATGGTAGCTAGCTGGGTTAAGAGGATCTTTACCTTTCTTGGGAAGGATGGTGATCACTGCCTCCCTCAGTGAAGGTGGGAGTTCACCTCTTCCAAGGAGTCCAGTATGCTTGGAGTAAGTATTTTGCCACGCCCAGTCCAGGAAGTTGGTAGAAGTCAACCGGCAATTCATTTTTCCCATTGATTTGTTATGGTTCATGTGGTGAATAGCCATGATCACCTCTTCTACCAGAAACAGCTCTTCCAGCTTAGTTGCCAAACTAGTTGCCAGCCTTGGGATAGGGAGCTTGTTCAGGAAGTCCTCTATCTTTTCTCTGCTGGGTGAGGGTTGGAGGGAGTATAGGGACTCATAAAACTGGGCCATGACCAATTAATATCCTTCTGGGCTGTAACCTGCTCTCCTGTGCTGGACATTAGGCTATGAATTGTCCTGGTGATACGCCAAGAGTTTGCCTGACATGTCTTCTCCCTCCCAGTAGGAATGATTGATTCTTCTGAACTTGAACTCAGTCTGTCTGTCTGGTTAGATGACAGTCCAGGTTAACCTTGGTGCTAATGATTTGTGCTAACAGAAACTGAGGTGGATTTCTATGTGCCAGTCTCTTATACTTATTTTCCAATACTGCGAGATGGAGATCAGGCACAGTTTGTTCAATCTTCCTTTTCTTCACCCTGGTGAGGCATAGGAGATAATGCAACCTCTTATGGTGGCCTTATATGCCTTCCACAGGGTAGAGTCAGATACTTCACCATTGTTGTTGATGCTCCATTATTCCACAGATTCCTTGATGACACAGTTCTGAAATCAGGGTCCTCTAGCAGGAGTACATTGAGCCTCTTGGAGGAGATTGAGGCTCCTCTTTGCTCCACTCCAACCTAATTTCTATGAGGGCACTGTCAGAAATCACTATCTGATAGGTCGGTATCTTGCTTACTTTGTGGTAAAGTACACAGGAAGTGAGCCATAGATCAATTCTGCCGAGGACCCATAGGAAAAGGAGAAACAGGTATAGTCACATACCCCAGGACGTTATGAGTGTGTTCCTCCATTAGGCCTCAGACCTCTTTAATGGCCTGTCTATGGGGTTCCAAACCTCCCTTCTCCTGTCTCTTGAATGACCCAGTGTGGGGTTGAAGTTTCCCAATTATTACTGGACCCTGATGTACATTAAAATCCAAAAGAAGCTGTCTGTGCTGGTGAAAAGCTCTGGGGCATCACGATTCAGAGCATAAATGTTAAGTACAATCAAGAAGCCTTAGTGAGTAGCCATTTCCACCATCACCCACCTCCCATCTTTGTCTTTTGGAGATCTGTGATCCTCCAGGTGAGGTTCTTGTGCCCCAGAATAGAGACCCCTCATTTGTGTGGTGGTGCAGTGCTGTGTACCTTCCCACCCACCCATCCATCCTTGTTTTTGTTTTCACCCTTCCCCGGGGCAAGCTTGGTCTCCTGGAGGAAGGTCACCTGGGGCCTCAATTTTTCAGCTGAGTTAGGACCTTTTTCTGTTTAACAGGAGAACTGAGGCCCTTACATTCTGGAGATCAAGCTGATCTCCATCAGAAAATGACAATGTAACCAAATAGACATATATATATATATATATATATATATATATATATATATATGTCTTATAGGTATGCTCCCAATCTCCTCTGTGGTGTACTAACCCTCCTGTGAAAGATCTGGAGCCTCTGTGCATCCACACAAAGCTATTGTCTAGTACCAAAGCTTCCCAAATAGTTTTGGACACTCTAACATATATATATATATTTCAAAAACACACAATAAATAATAGTAACTCTAAGATAGGAAAAACCTCAGAATGCAGTCAGTAAAATATGACACCTATTCTCCTCAGTAAGACTGGCTAACACCTTTGGTTGTTGGCTAGTTAATAAACCAGACTCAGGTGCTGGTTGCAGGGGCAGGTGGTGTCTATCTTCTAAACAGCCCACTGGCTGTGTCTCTGCACTCTGAAAAAGCTAACCTTTGTAGGTGAGCTCTGGAGTAAGTAGGGGAGAGCAACAGCTCATCTCCTTAATAGAAAAAGGAAACCAACAGTTTATCCCAGCCCCAATAACATGGGTGCTGGGACATAGAGATATCAGTCATGACCAAACACTGGATAAGCAGTATATGGTCTTGGCCCTGGTTGCCCCCGTGTCATCTCTCTTTACATGTTTCCCCTTATCTAAGAGCTATGAGAGCTAGCAGGCTGGTAATATTTATTTGCATACTTAATATATTATTTATTTCAGCCTGAACCCTTACCCACTTATGGCCAGACTTAACCACATGGGGAGGTAGTGGGTGGTAGAGGGGTTGAACAAAACAGTGACTGAAAACAGGATTCTGCGCCAACAAACAATTAAAGATATGTGGGCCCCATTAAGGCATCTGCTTGCATTGAGGTTGCTATACATCAAAGTGACAGCACCCTGCAGGCAAGCCTGTACCAATCTCAAAAGGAGGGTTCTTTAAATCTTAACCTGCAGAGTTTTAACCATGCTGCTTAAACCATTGATTCACCCAGCCCTCCCAAGTACCTGTATGCTTCCTTCAGAGGTTATCACTGGGGTCTGTGATCTATTCCAGTTGACCAGGAAGCATAATCAACAGGGAAGCTTTACCACCAGTGGGACAGGCCTCTGCAACCTCATGGCCCAAAACTGGTGGTGTGGCAATAGGCACATATCACAGCCCTCTCCCACAACAGATATCAGGGCAGGGAACCACATTGTCATCCACCCATGAGGAAGACCCCAATTGGGAGGTCAGGATCACTGGAATGGCTCTGTAATCAGGCATCCACCCAGACCCTCCACAGGTAAGTCCATCAGGGCCTGAAGCTATTTGAGCCAGTAGGAATTTTTGGAGTTTCACCCAAGTTCACTGACTCCTGGCTCCTTCTGCAACTCCAGGAGTGGAGCCTAGGTGAGTTATCCAGGGGGTGCCCTCCAGTGCTTGAATCTTTCAGTTCTTGTGGTTCCGCTTTGCCTTAGGAGGCAGGGGTCAGAAGAGGCTTGGAGATGTCCTCCAGTGGAGACTGAGACTGGGCCTGGTTTCTCTACACCTGTGGCATGCAGTCCATGCACTCAGTGCAGCACTCTTCATTGCTCGGCTGGAGGGAATCATTCAGTTTGCCCCAGTTGAGTCTAGAAGCATGTGCATAGAGGAATGTTTCAGCAACCTGAGGAGTGTCAAAGAATCTGGGGGTCACATTAATCAAGATACAGAGGGTTGGGGTACCTCAGGAAGTATTTGATCCCCAGCTCTGAGGTTCTCTGTGAGAGGGTGAAGTCCCTCCAGTGGGCTGAGAGTTCCTGAGAAAAATCAGTAAAATCTGGATTTTCAGTCCTTCACTGTAGTGCTCCCTTTACCCTTGTACTCAACAGGACAGATTCCTGTCCCTGAAGCACAGGAACGGACACGGATCAGTCTGGGTCTATCCCCAGGAGGTGGATGAGGGGCTAGAGACCTATGGGCATGATCAATTTCTAAGTGCCCTTACCCTGCCACCCCAGGAGACCTGGCAATTCATTTTGAAGAGAAAATCATGCCAGGGCCCTCTGCCCCTTAAGAAACTAGCAAGTTATTTCTATGACTGCGGTTTTCAAGATCTTCATTGTGATTCCATATTTGGTGTAGGGCCTTGTCCTGATCATGGAACATAGCGTCTGTGTGGGGATAGTTTCCTCCTGATCCGCAAGGTGCTGCTGCATGACACTAGTCCATTGTGAAGGATCAATGATGTCCAAGGAGCTGTTTTGTGGCCTTACTTCTAGTTCATCCATTTTGCAATCTTCGCCTCAAACATGTCTTTAATTTCTTTCAGGACTGGCTCCCCAGCTGGGATGATGCCACTGCCATGCTGGTGATTTGAAGGAGCCCTAGGCCACTTCCACATCCTCCCTTCTGGCACACTATCTCCTGAACTACCCAGTCTAGCAAGGTAGGGCTGAGTTCTATTTGTGCCTCATCAATTGTACAATCTGGTTAGTTGGTTTCCATGCTGAATGAGCTATTGAGCAAGGTGTTTAGGAAGGATCTGTGCCAGGGTATAGAGAGCTACCAGTTTAAGCTGCCATCTTCTTCAGTTCAGGCCACTGCCCGAAAAGGATTTCTAACTTAGTTTTGCCATTCTTTTTCATTTGCAGGAATCCTTTTCATTCCTTTTTTGTTTGAAGTGGAAAAGGATTCCTGCAAATGAAAAAAGGATTTCCAGGTATTGTGTAATTAAATCATGCTATCTAGTGGCACCCCCAATTGCCATCCCTGTAATTTTGTTTCTTTTGCCCTGGCATCTAATGTTAGCCCCACCCTACGATTGCCATCCATGTAATTTTCTTAATTTTTCCATGGTGTCTTTTGGCATCCCCAAACTCAGATCGCTGTCCCCATATTTTTAAAACTTTTCACTGGTGTATAGTGGCACCTCTCATCCTCCAATTGCCACTCCCCATAAATATTTTATGTATCCCTGGTATCTAGTGGAACCCCCACCATCTGATCACCATCCCTGCAAGTGTCAAGTGTTTCCCAGCTGTCTAGTAGAATCCCCCACCCTCTGATTGCTGTTCCTGTAAGTGTCAAGTGTTTCCTGGTGTCTAGTGCTGCCCCTTCCCATAAATTACTGTCCCGTAACTATCAAGTGTTTCCTGGTGTCTGGTGGCACCCTTCTGTTGCCATCAGGTGTGAAGGAAAGAATACAATCCATCAAAGTCTTTTGTTTAAATCTGCAAAAAAAAGGCTCCCTGCCAATCAACCCCCACCCTGACCTCCCACTAAGCAGCCAGCACCCCCACCCCCACACCCCTTACTAACCTGAACAGGTCTAGGGTGAAGATCCACTCTCTGATCAAAGACACGTCTTGCTGCTGGAACCATCCACTGCTATGTGAGAAAGTAAGAAAAGTGCAGTTCAACATATTTCAATGGGATTTTTAACATTGATGCATAACTTTGCCATTTTTGCATACTTTGACAACAATCATTCAACATGGCCTTTTGAGACCCCATCTCATGAACAATGTCAGTGAATAAAGCAAATCCAGCCTAAAGGTGATTTCATGGTCACTTTGTGAAATCACCTTTTGGATGGATTTAATTTTCATCACCCTTGCTCATTAGGTGGGGTCATAAGAAGTATGTTTAAAATTTGGATCAAATAATGTTAAAATGCCAAAGTTATGTGTACATTGACATTTATCTATGCTCCTTTGTAACTTTTGTAATTTTAAAATATTCTCCCCAAATTTTCAACATAGCCATTCTTTATACCACCTCATGAATGTGAAAGCTGTCATTTTTAAATCTTGGCAAAATGGCTTTTTATGCCTCTGGCACTGAATGATATTGTGGTGGCGTGGGTATTTTAACATTTTTAGTACCACGTTCTTGAGGTGGGGTAATAAGGCTGTGCTGGCAACTTGGTTGCTGTTGTCCTACAAATGGAAGTGCAGGGCTCAGAGGGACCTGCACTTCCACATCAACATACATATATGCATCAGTAGAGGGGTGGAGTGCAGCTGTCAGTCAGTGAGCCTCACTGTATATAGTACATGCTCCTGAAAGCTTAGTCAGTGGCAAGCTGTGATGGAGAGTAGAGGGCTATGTCAGTCACTGGCTCATGGAAGAGATGGGAGGAGTAGTGTGTTGGGGCATTGCCTGCCAGGTTGGGGTGGGGATCCACTAGACTACCAGAGAATGTGACATAAATGGTTTTGGGGAGATTCAGGATCAGATGGTCCACTGGACTACCAGGAAGATATAACAATATATCTGGTGGACATCATGGACTGGGGAATGAACTAGACTACCAGGGAAGATATATAACTATTTCTGGGGACATCAGGGATGGGGCCTACTACACTCCCAGGATAGATATTTAAATATTTCTGGGTGACATCGGGATCACATGGGGGTTTCCACTAGTCCACCAGGGAAGATACATCCTTATGTATGGGAGACATCAGAGATTGGAATGGTTCCAGCAGCCAACCAGGTAAGATACATACTTATGTATGGGGAACATATGGGATCAAGGGTTTGCTAGACCAACAGGTAAGATAAGTATACTGTACTAGAATACAATACAATCCAAATACACCCTGTTGGGTGCCACATCACCCCAGTGATGCCCAGCTGTCCCCCAACTCCCTCTATGCCACCTCCCATGTCCTTTCTGTTTCTGGCAGCCCATTTTCAGACCCCTCCCATTGGTGCAAACCACTTAGACCACCTTCTGGCTGGTCTATGTGGTGCCTTTTGCTGTGTTCATGGCAGGGCTTATAAAATTCTAAAAACAGGATGTTGCAGCCCCCTTGGTGTAAGCCCTTGCAACCTGGCACATTTGGTTGTTTGCCACAAGCTTGGTGCAGGGCTTTGGTAAAGTAGTGTCAGGATTTGATGCAGGCTGCTTTAGGAAATCATGTTTGATGCAAGTTGTGACACAAAACATTCCTTGGGTCAAACTCTTTTGAACTAAGTCCCTTGCTTCAATCTAACACATTTGAAGATCAGGCACATTGTTTCTAAACATAAAGGACTTTCAGCTTGGCTGGGTATTGCATGAAATAGCATCTGTAGTCCATTTATTTGCTGTTCTATGTTTGGGATTGCTGCTGAGTGAGCTCATGGTAATGCAGCCACTACTGTGCTGTGATTTATCCCTGCAGTCTACTGTTTGTATCCCCAGGTACTGTGTGTTTTCTGGATCATAGACAAGTATTACTTTCCCTCCTCCCTTGTAATTACTTTGAGATCATTAAAACCCTGTCATTAAAGCAACACATTTTTTCCGTGAAGCTATTCTGACGTGCTGCAGCTTGTTAATTAAATCCATTTGGGTGCAATCTGTTTTGCCCATTTTCCTCATTGGTGGCAGCTACCGGAGAGGTGGAGTTGAAGGAGTAGTCTACCCAGAATTTGCAAAACACAAATGTTATGCAGAGTGTTTTGATATGTATGTTAAGTCCTAGTGTGTCCTTCCCTCTGTCTGCTATTAGGAGTTTTACCTAAATTAGCCTGCTAGCTGTATGGTAGTTTACAACCTCTGGGGATCTCCATCACAAAATAGGTTTATTGGCTTTCTTTCTCCTATGATGCACCTTGTCTCATGCGACACGATGTAGCCATGCCCCTAGATTTAGTATGTCACTGCTTTAAAATTAGTTTAAAATCAGTTCACAACAGCAGGTAACTGTTCTTATCCGGGAGCACAGATGGCAACAGTTAGTTTAGCAGATACCTGAGAGCAAGCTAACTGGGGTTTCTTTGAGACAACAGCTACTAGATAGCTCTAATTCACTATTTTTGTTTTCTATGTACATCAGGTCTAGCTAGCAGGAGTGTTTTGATTTTAAAACTTTTAATTTTATCAAATTATACACAACCATAAAGGCACAGAAACTGCCCAGATCATCAATGCAACCTATAATTAATAAAGACGCTAGCTGTCTTCTTACAGAAACCCCACTCGGATGTCAAGTATTTGCTAAACTGTAAATGTAGGTATCAGCATTCTATTAGCAGTTAGTACTGATTTTGCTCTGTGACAAGTTTTCAGATTTATTTATTTATTTTTACAAATGAAGTATATGGTATGAAGCTGCAGCCTAGAAACTGCAAAATACTTTGAAGTCAGCTTTTCTCCTGCCTGTGGTATGGCATGAAAGATACAGGATGACAGTGACTTTTCCAGCTACACACTGATTCCATTTACAATGGTTCACTGCATTACATATTTAGTGTATCACACTTTTTCAAATAATAAAACAAATATTCTCCAAACTAAATAACTCACACATACATATTTTATACTTTATTAAAAGACACTTCACATTTGTAACAAAAACAAACAAAAAATAAATAAATGAAAGTGATGTCACAGTGCAAAATCAGCCCTAATTCCCAGTTCCTTCTAGTAGAATGATGGTACCTACATTTATGGTTTAACAAATACTTGAGAGCTGAGTAGGTGTTTTGTAAAAAACAGCTACAGTCTTTACTAATTATAGCATTGCTGATCTGGGGCAATTTCTGTGCTTTTATTGTTGTGTGTAGTTTGATGAAATAACATTTTGAAATGAAAACACTTACTTTACTGCTAGCTAGACCTGAACACACTGAAAACACAAATAATGAATTAGAGTTATTTAGCAGCTGTTTTCTTACAGAAACCCCAGTTAACATGCTCTCAGGTATCTGCAAAACTGTATTGCCATTTGTGCTCCCTGGATAAGAACAGTTACCTGCTGTTGTGAACTGATTTTAAATTGATTTTAAAGCAGTGCATATACTAAATCTAAGGGCATGGCTACATCAGTGTCACATGAGACAGGGTGCATCATAGGAGAAAGAAACCCTATAAACCTATTTGTGATGGAGATTCCTAGGGTTGTAAAACTACCATACAGTTAGCAGACTAATTTAGAAAAACTCCTGATAGCAGATAGAGGGAAGGGCACACTAGGACTTAACATACATATAAAACACTCTGCATAACATACGCTTTTACAAATTCTGGGTGGACTACTCCTTTAACATCTTTAAAAGTGCTTCCATTCTAAATAGAGACAGCAGTGAAGTGCAGCAGTAAATTGTTTTCATCAGGAGTCTGACTGAGTCAGACCAGAACAAGACCGGACATGAGACTGTGCACAAAATTTGTTTTATGTGGGACTGATACTGTATATTATGATATACATGGCAATAAAAGTGTGTGTTAGAATATTATAATAACTGGTCAGCAATTTTTCCATTGGCTGAAGGAGTTATAAAGTCCCATTATAACCCCAAAGTTATAATGGTGAGCATGCACTGAGTAAGTCAAGAACAACCACTCCCTGACTGGCTGCTCATCTCCTCCTGGGTGGCCAATCAGTTCCACAAACATGGCAGCTCCTTACCCACGTGAGTGAGGCCCACCAGACTGAGATCTCCAGCACTTTTTATTTCAAAAAGTAACATGCACATTAAAATATATATATAAACAACCTATCTGATTGATCCTACCATTCTGATGCCACAGCAGACAACAACTGCCATCATGAATGACTCTGACATGATGTCCCTCACTACGGTAAGCATGATCACAATTGCGATCTGAAACCCAACTCTACAAAAAGTAAAATGAAAAAAAAAAACAAAAAGCAACTAAAATAACCATGAAAACTCAAAGAAACACTATCTCAGATTCAGAAAGAGAGAGTGTATGTGTGTCTGTGTGTCTGTGTATCTGTGCATCTGTCTGTCTGCATAAGTAAGACACAGCAGCAGTAAAGTCAGTCTGGCAAAAAATTGCTGACCAGCAATCATAAAAAATAAAAGATGGAGAATGTGTCCTATTTCATTTAATAGTTGCCCTCGGTGTAGGATGCTTTAATAAACCCAGAGGGCATATGTAGCATCCCCCTCAGGCAACCATTAAATTCTTATAATAACTGGGACCTCTTTTTCCCATAAGGAAAGCTGGTATAATTTCCCATTATAACCCGTGGGTTAATGGGTCTGAGTATGCTCAAAAGTGTGGTTCCGCCCTCCTCCTCATAAGACAGCACATTGTAGTTTGCGTCAGTTGGAATCAGTGGTAAGTTAATTAAAATATAAACAAAATAATGAGAAAACCTACTTTACAAACTGGCAACATTATGAGAGGTTTTACGACGGCAATATTTTTAAAATGAGCTGCAGACCACATGAAAGCCAACGAACTGTGCATGGTGCCATGGTGATGTATTTATTTCATATAAGTGCTGAGGTGAAAGCGATCCCCAGCAATTAAATAAAATAAAAGCTGGGAGGTCTGTAAAACTCAATGTCAGGCCCCCTCAGTGAGGATGCCTGTGCAAACCGGTTTATGTGGCATCCCACACCTTGGGGTGTCTAATATTCTCATTATAACCACCTGCCAAGCAAATTATTGTATATATTAATTATGGCTGTGGGAGGTATTATATTTGGGGTACTGTACATTGTTCTGCTGTTTTGCTCAGACATTGTGTTTAGTAAAGTAAGTATGTCGTAACAAATTCCTGTTTCAGCTTATTCTGGAAAGCAGATGCTCAGTAAAGCACCAGCTGTTGTTTTAATGAGTGGTTATAATTTAGGTACTGTTTTTAAACAGCTAGGATATAATGTTGGTAATGAGTTGTCCAAGCAAAGAGGGTGGGCTTTATAACCCATAATTAAGGTCTCTGTAGTGTTTTAATATTATTGCTTGCAGGGGATATCAAGGTGAATCCTGGTCCTAAAAGAAAATGATGGGGCTGATGCTGATTTCTTCAAAAGTAATAATGTTGGAGCTAAGGATAATGCACTTTAATGTACAAAGTTTATCCTCAAAATTTCATGAAGTTGAACTTGGATTACTGTTTATGGCCTGTATATTTTGCCCATTACAGAAACTTGGCTTAACCTTTATATTACTAATGTTGAAATTGCAGTCCATGGTTATAAGATTTTAGAAAGAACTGAGTGAAAGGGAAAGCAGGAGGGTTGTGTTTTATGTTAAGGAGTATTTAGTGGTAACCAAATTGGATGTTTAAAGGGCACTATAATATATGGTGAACATTTGGTAATTCAAGTTGTACTGGGATCAATAAAAAGTTTGCTATTTGTTGTACTTATCTACCTCAAGGATAAGTAAGGAAGGTCTACAGGAATTAGTAGATAAATTGAATACTAGGGTTTTGAAGGAATGCTTAATATTGGGGATTATAATTTAAGTTGGGTAGGTTCTGAGATTCCATGATTTAGTGGAGTATTGATTCCTGTGCATTTGGAATAACTAATTACATTACCTACTCAATTAAATGTGAAATCTGGTAGACATACAGTACTGGACTGGATTTTGACAAATGCACCTAATCATATTTTAAAATGTGGGTAATAGCTGATTTATTGAGTGATCACCACCCAGTGTTTTGTCTCTGGAAACATGGTTTAATAAAAACCTAAGCCATTAGTTAAGATGGTAAGAGACTTTTCAGGTTTTGATTTTAGTGTATTTTGTGATGAGCTAAGCAAAATTGAATGGACATATTTATATTCTGTTTCTGATGTTAATTTTACTTTGGATTTTTTCTACTGAATTGTTTTCTGTTTTAGCTAAATTTGCCCTATGTAAGAAGAAGAGTGGCAAGTAAAAACAAAACTAGATTAGCTTACTTCCTCAGTGTTAAAATTAATGCAGGACCATGATAACATGTGGAAAAGTATAAAATAGATGGAACTACTAATATCTGTTAAAAGTATTGCTCTTTAAGAGGTAAGTGTAACGTTCAAATTAAGTTAGTGAAAATAATTTTTACACAAAAACAAATAATGAACTGGCAGATAATAGGACATTTTAAGCTCTGTTAATAATCTAATTAATCTTAAAATGATCCAGAACCTGTTATGAAGTTAGGTGAAGAATTAATTACTTGCTCACAAAACATAACTGCCATATTTAATAAAAAGAATTACAGATTTGGCTAAGTTTTGGGAAAGGTAAATGATCCAGTAAGTAGTTTTGATATGACCTGTTTAGATCAGAGGCCTAAATTTTATCTAAAGGTTACTACGCCACTTGAAGTAAAGAAACTGTTACAGCAAATAAAATTAGATAGTTCAGTAGGGTGTGATGGGCTTCTGCCTAATCTACTTAAAGATACTGCTTCTGTATTAGCTTACCCAGTTAGTGTCTTAATGAACATATACTTCATGATGGGCCAAGTCCCAGACTTAAGGAAGTGTTCTATTGTAGTTACAGTTTTAAGTCAGGGTCAGCTGAAGATTTTGCAAACTATAGACCGATATCTTTATTATTTGCTTTAGCAAAAGTACAAGAAAAGTTAGCTTATAAACATCATAAAACATATGCAAATGAATATGGCTTGTTATCTCTGAGACAGCATGGATTTAGGAAGGGTTTTGGGACAGAAAATGCACTGGTCGAGTTCACGAGCACTGTCCTAGAAGGAATGGAGGAGGTTGTCTAACTGGGGCTGCGTTTGTGGACTTGACCGAGGCATTTGATCTGGTAGATCATAGGTTGCTTATTGTTAGACTAGGTACTTTGGGCTTTGGGAAATCAGTACTAGATTGGTTTACTGATTTATTTATTATATTTTATTTATTTATTAAAGTCTTGGATTACATATACCTTTGAGCAAAGAGCTCTTTTACAAAGCTTCCATGTCAGTAGAAAGGACAACAGATTAAACAGGACAATAAAGTATGGTACAATGAAGAGTAAATAGGAGGTACAAAATCATAATGGACACAAAATCATAATGGACTGTCAACCTAAAATAACAGAGATACATTTTGCTAATCAGTTTCAGGCACAGGAAAATGCATACAGTACATCGATAAGGGCCAGCAGGCTTTGTAGAACAGACAGGGCACAGGGCGTAGGAAGGGATGTGGGAGGCTGGGCTGGGAAGAGTAGAGATGGAGGTTGGAGTGGAGGATGTGAGGAGAGATGGGGCAAAGGGAGGCAGAGGAAGGGTGGAGAGGGGTAGAGGGATGCAGGGTGGAGGGTAAGAGGCAAGAATGCTAAGTTACTATGAAGAGGTTGAGTGCTAAGGTTGAGGTTTGGGAAAACATGGTTAAGGGAGACAGTCACAGGTGCTAGCTGTAGAGGTAGTGACTGAAGCTTGGATATGAATGGGCACAACTTAGATACAGAGGCAATGTTGATGTTAGAAAGCATTCATACAGGGGAACCATGTTGGTGAATTATCTTTGCCCCTGGGTGGTTTGGCAATGAGGACCTAGTAGCTGAGATTCAGAACCTTGGGTGAATTGTGGATTACAAGGAGGGCTTAAAAGATCTTGTACTCCAGGTGGCAAGATGCCTAAAGTTATTTTCTTGGCCATCAGGCACGTTGGTATTTGATGCGATTTTTAAGCTGTAGCCAACTGGTTAGGGCATAGAGGTCACACATGTGGGTGAGATGGTGGGATCCTGAGGCGAGATGACATGCCTTGTTAAGAGCAGTGGAGATGCGCCAGAGGGCAGTATCAGTTGCAGAGCCATAGAAGATAAGTCCATAGTCAATTATAGAAATAATAGAGCTCTATACAGCTATCATTAGGGCTTCAGGGGTCAGATATTGCCTGTGTCTATAGAGTAGATCAATATGAATATTTACAGCTTTAGCAACATTATCTATATGCACCCCACATGATAGGTTGCTGTCTATGGTGACTTCAAGATACTCAAAGAATTGTACCTGTTCAAGGGCAGTACCAAGGCAGTTAGTGACAGTCAGAGGATGTTTCCTGTGCTTGTTATAAGAGCTGCTGTAGAACATAAGCTTAGTTTTTTATAGTTTAGTATCAACTGTGATGACTAAACCATTTCTCTACTGAGGCAAATCTGAGTTGTAGCTGGTTCTCAAGGAGTATAGGCTCTGGTTGAGTTGTGCAAATTATGGCACCATCTGCGAGAGTAGGATTTGCTCAGGGCATGAGCTTGGGAGACTGTTTAGAAAGAGACTAAATAGGAGTGGGCCCAGGATGGACCCTTGAGGAACCCCAGAGTGAACAAATCTTGAGTCAGAGAGGACTTTGTCAATTTTGACTTGTTGAGGAAAGTTGTTCAGATAACTTTTAAACCAGGCAGTAGAGTCAGGGAGAGCCTGCATTAAGTAGTTGTTCCAATAGCAGAGGGCGATGGACTGTGTTGAATGCTTTTGTCAAGTCAATGAAGGAAGCACCAACTAACTGACCATGGTCCAGGGAGCTGGTTATAGAACCAGTATGAATTCCATAAGGGCTCAGGTGGTGCTATACCCTTTTCTGAACCCATGTTGTTGGGTGCAATGGATCTTATGTTTGTCAAGATAATCAGTAAGCTGGTAAGCTACAATGCATTCAAGAACCTTAGAGATTTGATAATATGGAGGTAGGTCAGTAGTTCACATGAAGAGTCCTGTCTCCACTTTTGTAGACCAGGTAACCTTGGCTGATTTCCATTTGTTGGGGAACTGTGAGTCTGAGTGAGAGGTTAAAGATTCTGGTTTAAGATGCTAACACTTCCTCAAGGGTGAGGGACAGCAATTTGAGGTCAAGGAGTCCCCACTGTGTCTAGATTTACCAATTGCTTTATGGATGTATTTTCCAGCTTCATGCAATGAGACTTCTTTGAAGTAGAACAGCGGGTGATTGATCATTAGGGAGATCTTACAGGATAGACTCGATGACATCTGCATCAAAAAGTCAGGTGGAAAATGCTGCTAAGGTCTGTGAATGCATTATTGAAGGTATTGAAAATAGTTAAGGGGTCAGGAGTTGTAGTCTCATCAACATCAAGTAAAGTGGGTGAAGTTTTCAGTTTTTCCCTGTAGCATCTTTGATAGTATACCAAAACTTTACCATTGCCCTATGTGTCAGTAAGCACTCCTTGTAGTATTTATTTTTCTTGAGGTGGATGGACCTTGTGCAATCATTCCGTGCTCTTTTGTATTTTTGAATGCCCGAATAAAAGCCAGTGGCTCGAGCCTGATGCCAGAGGTGGTCACTAGATTTCATATGAGCTAATAAGTCTGCAGAGAGCCAGGGTTGCACGGACCTTTGATTTTCTGCTTTTAATGGGTGCATGAGAGTCTAGGCAACATTAAAGGTGTTGATGAAATAATCAAGTGTCATTTTGACATCCTTTGCACTGTCTATGGAGTCCAGTCTTGCACTCTAAGGAGGGATTTGAGGAATTCAAGTTGACCCCATGCTAGGATCCTGCTGGTAATTGTCATTGGTGGAGGTTTGTAGAATTTGTTTGTACACGCTCAGATGACAGGGAATGGTCACTGAGCATGTCTGGTAGGACTGTAGTGTCAGTAATGCAATCA
This sequence comes from Neoceratodus forsteri, assembly GCA_016271365.2. Classification (NCBI taxonomy): domain Eukaryota; kingdom Metazoa; phylum Chordata; order Ceratodontiformes; family Ceratodontidae; genus Neoceratodus; species Neoceratodus forsteri. The sequence continues at coordinate 632,366,261 of CM028132.1, forward strand.
GGATAACTGGTTAGGATTACTTAACAGGCATCAAAAGTTTAGGTTTCATGGAAGTTTGTTTGAGAAAGCACATGTTAATTACGGAGTCCCATTTTGTTCTCCTTATTTTTGACAAAATTTCTACTGGATTAGATAGGACTTGCATCACTTTATATGTGGACGATGCAATGATTTATTCTCATGCACCTATGATAGATGATTTAAATAAAATCCTAACAGTTGAAATAAATAATATACAACACTGGCTGACTTCCAATAGATTAATACTAAATAAAGTTAAACAAAAACCATAGTTTTGGAACATCAACCTAGTTAAGGGAAGGGAAGGAGTCTTCAAGTTATTGCATCTGATGGTTCAGCATATGAGAATGTTGATAACTTTTCATATTTAGGTGTACTATTGGATCCTATAGTAAGTTATGAGCCTTATCTAGCTAAGATGAGTTCTAAGATACATAGTAGGGTTGGTACATTGTATAGATTGAGGTCATTTTGACTTCTGAGACTAGAATGGCCATAACAAAACAATGTTTATTCCCTATAGCGAACTAGTCATACTGTTTATAAAAGTCTGTTTTGCTACAACTTTTAGTTTGCTTTGCACTTTCTGCCCGAAGAAGAACACATCATTGTATTGTTTTGCAAGAGATGGGATGGTTGCCCATTCATCTGAATTATAATTTTTCATTTGCCAGATTTACATTTAGGATATTACAATCTGGTGTTCCTGTGAATCTTTTTAGTTCATTACAAAGGTATGAACTGAACTCTGCCTAGAAGCAGGGTAGAGCGGGAACCTTGAAGTTACCTTTAAAGCAATTAATGTGTGGGCAATGGTCCTATACATATGTAGCCCCAAAAATGTGGAATGATATATCAATGGATATTAAAAGATCAGAAACCTATGGTCTTCTTTTCTAGATCTTTATTTCAGCACTTTAAGATACTATCTGAATGTCATTGTTTTAATTGATTTTATGTGTTATATGTGATGTGGAATTTTGTAATTCCAATCTTTTGTATTTGCTGCTATTCTTTATTGTCATTGTATGTTTGTATTTGTATTAATCAGGTTGGGTCTTTCCAGTGAGCTTACCCATAAAGCCAATAAACAAACAAACATGCTGTGAGAGACCCCAAAGAAACAGGGCAAAGTGCATGTCCGTCAAAGGACTTTCACCTCCTTGAGTTGCAAAACTCAGGTTGTGGAATAATGGTAAGTTTTACATTGTCCACTGATATAGAATCTGTCCACCATGTGGTCCCTTTTGTGCAGTACCTGTAAATAACAAGTGATCAAGAGGCCATCATGACCATACTGTAGGTATTTTCCTGGAGGTTATTCAAATGCCCTGTATGCAACTGGTGCTGGCTGCAGCTTCACCTCTCACCCTGCCAGGATCTGATGAATTCTGCTGAATTGTCCCCTCCATCCTCTCCAGAAGCCCTAAGATCTGTAGGTGCACAGCCATGCCAAATTCTCCATGGTTTCCATTTCATACCTGATTGCCTTGTTCTCCATGATTAGCCCCATTGTGGATATTACTGCCTTCAGTGCCAGTGCTGCTGCTTCTTTACATTTGTTATTGTTGCTGTAAAGTGGTTCTTGGACAAAACAGCTGCATGATTTACTCTGCCAGTTTCTGATCATCTGAATGGCTCACAGCAGGTCTCAATTAATGGGTTCTCCCGGGCCTCTTCCATCAAGCTGGCAGCAGGCTTTTTCCCATCAACAGGCCCAGCTTGCAGACCCTTCTTTTCTGTCTTTTTCCACTGGTTTCACATCTGCTACTGTCTTCCAAACTATCACTGCTGCTAAGCTCCTGCTCAGCTTATTGAAGCCAGGACAATAAAACATATAGAGTTATAAAATATATATTGATTACTTAAGATAGAATTCCAGTTAGGGAGCTCTGTGAAATTATGTATGCTCACTATAGCTGCTGGTCACACCATTTCTGTTAATTTTAAATCAGCCTGCAGCTCATCCTGCTGTGAGGTATAGCCTTTAATGATACACATTACAAATAAAAAGAGATGCCTCTGTAGTATGTCTTTCCATTCCTTCATAAAACACTGATGTTCTTGGCCCTCTCAGGCCACTTGATGACTTGTAGGCACTTAGGAATCCTCCCAACTTTGTCTGGTGCCAATAATGGCATCTTGCTTTCAATGCTACTCTTTCCAACTGCTGAAAGGCAATCACTATATAGGTGCTGGCTGCTCTGCAGTCTCTGACTGCTAAATTGCATCAGAGGTAGCAATACATCTGAATATGTGCATATTTTTCAGCATCAAGATAAGAAAATAACTGTGAGCTGGCTCCCACAGGCACCAATTAATTGCCATACTTGTGGCCACAACCAATATTACAATGTGATTAGAAAGAGTAAAACATTTGGTACTGTAAATAGCCAGGTTACACCATATCTTAGTTTATCAGTTACAGTACACAAGGGATTAAAGGGTACCTAAACAAGCAATTTTTTAAATGCAAACTCCAAAACTCTGGCTTCATTGTGAGGTAAAATAAAGGCTGCCATTTACATTTATGCTAAAACTGCATTTATGTAAATTACATAAATGCAGTTTCATAGCTTTTGAAAAATGTAAACATCATGGAAACATAGAAGTTGATGGCAGATAAGGACTGCAAGGCCCATCCATTCTGCTCACTCACTTTCAAAAAACAGCCTTGCTTGATTTCCAAAATGTTTGCCAAGTGTGTTAAGTGATGAGTCATGATGACATCACTGGAGCCAGAGGCAGAGACACATGGCTCCCTATCATGCTGACTGGTTCTTCTTTTCCCCTTTGTTTTGAATTGTTTTGACAGAATGATCAACACCATGTGTTAACTCATGGATTATTTTGATCAGTACACATGGTAAGCTATGTTTTTTTCATTTTTTTACTTTAACTTACTGAAAATGTTTTGTAATACAGCTGACTTTCTCTTTGGCAAACTGCAGTTCAATACAACACTTCAAATACCTGATGATATAGTGGTTATGTGATGCCCTGAAATTTGTAGCAAAGTACTGGTCTGGTCCAATTCCAAAGTTAATGCTTTCTTGGTAATCCACAAATAAGCTTCTCTTGTAGTCTTTTTCCATGTGAGCCCCTGCACCTAGCTTGCCTTCTGTTGAACACCCCACCATCCATACTTTGTACTTAGTACTGTCAGGGCCACAAATGAGTTTGCAGTCTCAAGGAAGAGAATTACTACACCTCAGATTGTAATCTTGTACCTCAGAGAGCTGTGCACACCTTCATCAACTGGTACTGTTAAACAATGCCTCCCAAATCACTCTCCAGTCCACTTTCTCAATGTTTGACTTCTGCTCCACAGTAAACACTGAGTGGATCACCATCCTTCTGCACAGTGAAGGCAGTATGTACAGTCTCTGTTTTGTATTTTCTCACTTCATTAACAAACAACCAGGTCTTCCTGAAGGGCCAATCTAACAAGCATCAGGCCCACCAGAAAAATGCTGTTCATGCCCTCATAAGGCTGCACTTACTATGGATAACAATATTGTTAGCAGGAGAGGCATACTAATACCTTGAGCTTAATCCACCCAACTCCAGTGTTGGTCTACTCCTTTATCTGTGATCTGCAGAACCCCGCAGAACAGTTCCCAGCAATTCTTCTCCAGTACTTTTCTGTGCCCTACTCCACAATGTGATTTGACTGGCTACCACCCTTCTGAATCTTGAATGCGCTATACACAGCTCCCTCGATACTGTCATAACAAACAACAACATCCCCAAGGATAACTCTCCTACACTGAATTCAAGTAATAAGCGAGGTGCAGCCCTGACACTCTGAGTATTTGTTGTCACTGGCTGCTCATCCACAGTCAGGTAGTGATCACGGTGCTGGCAACCCCATATCTCAGATCTCACGATGATCTTTTCAATGACCCTTCCTGTCTTCCCCTAACCTGAATATAGCTGTACCCTGCTGGAATGGCCTCTTCAGTCCCTCTCTGGCATTCATTCTTCTCACCTGCTCCCTACACAAAAACTGGTGAGCTCACTGCATTCTACCTCATGAATGCGTTAATACAGTCTCCCATGTTATTTTTACATATTAATAATAAATGTGATCTTCTGGTAAAGCCAGGATGAAAGCAGCAGGGCACAAAGGGAAACATAAGGCCTTCCTACATATAAGATCTGAGATACTTATGATTAGGCACTATTAAATGATGTGCATAATGATGCGCATACTCGTCATTTAATAGTGCCTGATCAAAGGTAACCTAGATCTTATAAGGATAGGAAAGTCCATCTTTCCCCTGTTCCCTGTTGCTATCAGTCTGACTGACTGGAAAGATCTGTTTATTTTTGATTTGTCAAATAACTCAGGGACTGTACTACCTGCATTCATGTTGCAGAAGGATGATGAGCTCACCAGTGTGGGTATTAATGTGTGAAATGGCTGCCATTACACATTGAGTCACTTCACTACCAGTCTAGCATTGCTTGTAAAGCACTTTGGGAAACAATGTATATGAAAAAACTATATAAATGCTGATTATTATTATTATTTCCATGGAAAAAGACTACAACACAAGCATATTTTTGATTTCCGAGAAAGTATGAACTCTGGATTGGACTACACAAGAACTTTGCTATAAACAAGTGGTGGATCTAGGGGTGGTGAAGGGTGCTGCTGAACCTCCCCCATTGTAACTTACTTGCTTCCTGCTGCTGCATTTCACTTTGTTGAAGAAGTCGGATTTATTGATTGTACAAATGTTTACATTCAAAACTATGGATTACATTTGTAGGTTCTGTCAAAATGTACTAAAAAGAATAATAGAATACAATATGAAGGTTTAATAAAAATGTTAAAAAGTTCATATCAAGTATGCACACCACCCAGCACCACCCATTGTAACATCCTGGATCCACCATAACCACTGGAGCACCAGGTTTTTAAGATTAGTACTGCACTGTGGTTTGCCAAAGAGAAAGTCGGTTGGATTAAAACACAATTTCAGCATGTTAAAGTAAACAAAATTAACAGAACCATACCCTAACATATGTATTGATCAAAATAATGCACACGGTTTTGACCATTTTGTAAAAACAATTCTATACAAAGGGAATAAAGAACTAGTTAGCACTATAGAAAGCCATATAGCTTCTGACTCTGGCTCCAATTATGTCATCACTTAGCACATTTGGCAGCCATTTTAGGAAGCAGATAAGGTATTTTTTTATATTGGAAGGCTGATTTTACATTTTCCAAATGCTTTTGAACTGCATTTAGGTAAATTATATTAATGTAGTTTTAGCATTAATGAATACTGCAGCCTTTCCTTTAGTCCCCTATGAAGTGAGATTTTGAATAGTTAGTTGTCAAAATGTTGTTAAGGTATCCTTTAAATAACGGACAACATTCACCTGCTATTCTTTCTATGTGGGTAGGACTAAGCAGGCATTCAATGTTAGGGTGAGAAGCCACCTGAGCTGAAGTCAGGAATACAGAGAGCCACAATGTCCTATACAATCATTTGGAAAGGATGCACACAATGCACAATATGGTTTACTTTCTGTGAAATAGAGAAGACTGAGGTAGGCCAAGGGAGGTAACATGGAACTACTAAGTTCTAAACATGAATCCTTTTGGATTTTTGACTGTGGCTTTGAAGAAGCCCAATTTAAATGACAATGCAGAGCTCCAGATATTCCTAAGATAGGTATTTTCAGTTTACAGGTTATGATGTTATTGAATTCAATATTGCCAGCATGTTATTGGGTATAAATGAACTGAGGATCAAGGGTCTTTTAACTGATGTAATACTTACATTTATTTTTTAATTTACTTTATCTGTCTTTTGACAGTCCAATTTGTGGCTAAAAGAATTTGGTTGCCACGTAATTTTCCTAGAATGTGTCAGTTATGAATTAAGGCTTGCTCACCCCATTTCTTTGATATACTGCAGCAGTAATGGGAGTGGTTTATTCCATTCTGTGCTGTTTGCTTTCTGTCTTTGTGTAGATATTTCATATTTCCCATCTGCTATACAAATTACAAACTGTGTGCTTATGTTTACCATATTGATGAAATAACATAACAAAGATGATTTTAGTGACATGAGGTACTTGAAGACTGGCACGCTATATGCTGTCCCTTAAACATTAATTAACATATATTTCTTGCAAAAACTACATTAATGCACCAGCTGGGGTTCAGGTTCATGCTGCAAAAGTAGGTAAATGCCTATCCCCAAGCAGCAAAGGAACAAACATTAAGGTTTTGGGTCTCTAGAGTCTTGGCTAATCAGTGATGGGGTCTTTCCTGGGGTTGTCAGACATAATTCTCACCCTGTTCTCTGAGCAACCAAGGTCAGATGTGATCTCCTTTCTTCACACAAGGCCCACAAGGCCCTGTGTAAAGAAAGCTAGAACACACTGTATTGGCAAGATGTGGCAAGACATACTTCTGTACCTCTTAATAGTGTATCAGTATGAGACACTGGCTTGGAGCTGTACCTTGTGCTTTGGACAGGAGGCAATGGGTTAGAGTGGGAGGAACATTAAGGTCAATCCAAGGAAAACCCCACCACTGATTCATCAAGACTTCTGAGACCCAAAATCCTATGCTTTTTTTTTCCTGTGCTACTTAGGGCTGGGGGTGGCAGTTAGGTAGGAAACCTTAATGCCACATTTCCTTACTTTTGTGGTATTAACTTGAACCCCAACTGGTGCATTAATGAACTTTTTGCAAATAATCCTTCTGTGTGTGTATATGAAGATGACTTCATACACAATGTTGTTTAGTTTCATCCTGCTTACATCTGCTGCTCTAAATATAAATGCCTCAATATGTGCACCATTCTTGTCTATGTTAAATGTGTCTGTCCACTACCTCTTCCTCCCACACCCTCTCATTTTTATGTTTGCTTGCGTGCATGTGCAAGAAACAGTGTGTGATAGTAGCAGGATTCAGAGGCATGTCAGTGTTGTGGTGAATCTGTAGAAAATGTGTTATTTCTTCCAAGTGTATATACAGAGAATTTAGATTTAACTGAATGTTTTGTAATTACATCAGTTAAAGGGCAAGGGGTTTCACATGTGTGTATTCTGAAATGCATTGTAGACACAATAAAAGATCACATAAATCTATAATGTACCCCAATAGGAAGTTTGCATGGGTGAGGAAATTGATATTAATGAGTTTGTTGATCTCTGGTGATGTACATGTGAACCCAGGTCCCCAATTTAAAAATGAATATTCCTGGTTGACTTGGTGAATGCAAAACCTAGGTTTTTACATTTAAACATAAGTTTGTTACCCAAGCTGGATATAATAACAACCCAAGTTGAAACAGTAAAACAAGATGTATTAGCATTAACAGACACTTGGCTTACATCTAAAACAGATAATAATGATGTTTATTAGATAATTGTAGCATTTTAGACAAGACAGGAAATAAAGAGGGGTGGGGTTATGATATATCTTAGTAATGCATATAAGGGTCAGGTGAAACTTGCAAAATGATCCTTGAGCAACTAGATTTGTTAGTATTACAATTGTAAGGAAATTAGGAATTTATCTAAATATTATAATTTGGTATAGGCCCCTCTGCTAAAACTATAGCACTACAAACTTTGCATGAACTTATTGCTCCTTTTTAAAAGTGAAACTATATTGCTGGAGATTTTAAATGGAATATGCTGATTCCTCAGCTTCTGATTTTAAATCAGTTTGCAGCTCTCAACGTACAACAGTTAATTAATTCACCTACTCTACTACATAAGTCAGATAATGATAAGAATACTTTAATGGATGTAATATTTACTAATAGACCTGAGAGATATATTTCTGCAGTTCATGAAAATGATATGAGTGATCATTGCTATACATAATGTATTAGAGATATTTTGATGGAGAAACCTCAATCACAATTCATTTATGCTAGGTGTTTACTTTATTTGATGTACAGGCATATCTGAGAGATGTAGCAGAGATTCATTGAAATCTATTGTATACATGTCCAGCTGTACATACAGCTTGGTTGTTTTCAAAACTTCCCTTTTCAGTGTTATTAATAAGCATGCTCCTTTAAAATGTAAAAAAGTAAGAAAAAAATTGCCCTGGATAACGAAAGAATTGAAAGAGTTAATAAATAGAATGTCTAGAAAATGGCACATAGCTCGAAAGACCAAATCAATAGAGGATATGTTAGCATTTAGGGTTGCTCAGAATGAATGTACTAAACAGATTAGAAAATAAAAATAAATATTGTGATAATTACTTCTTATTATCTGAAGGAAATCCAAGGGCATTATGGAAAGGTATTGATTTACTGAAGGGAAGCAAGGTCCACCCACCTTGCCATCATATTTAACACCTGAAGGGAAGTTTAATTTACAGATTCCGATAAAGTTGAAATGTTAAATTCTTTTTTATTTCTGTTGGTGACACATTTGACAAAGTACATGCTGGACTGTCTCTCCTGTTTTGGATACTGATTTCACTTATAACTTAAATAAACCTGTGTTCTCTTTTCATCCAATAGAAATTTATGATGTCAGAAATCAATTACTGGCTTAGATACTAGAAAAGATCCTGGATGCGATGAGATTTCCCCTATTTTTGGAAACTGGTGGTTGAAATATTGGCACCACATTTAACATACATTTTCAACTTTTCTTTGGATAGTAGAGAATTACCAATTGATTTGAAAACAGCTTTTGTTGTTCCAATATTCAAAGGGGGATTCAACAAATCCAGGTTCCGATAGACCTATATCAATTTTACTGGTATGTGCAAAAATATGTGAAAAACCTGTGTATTCACAGTTACTAAAATATTTGACTAAATATAACACAGTAACACATTTGCGATCAGGTTTTGAAAAGGGCACACTACAAGCGTATCCAATACTTAAAGTGGTTGATGACATGCTGGATGCCTTTGACAGAAAGCAGGAAGTGCCATCAATATTCCTGGATCTGTCGAAGGCATTCAACACTGTACATCATGTAATATTATTAAATTGATTAAAGAGAGCTGGTTTAGGTATTCAAGCATTACATTGGTTTCAAGATTATTTGATTAGGAGGTTACAGTCTGTCAGAGTGGGGGTGTTTGTTCAGCACCAATCACTTTGATGAATGGGGTACCACAGGGTCAGTGCTTGGCCCCTTCTTTTCTGATTATACATAAATGATTTACCAAATTACTGCTCATCTAAAACTTGTATACATCTTTATGCCTATGATACAATATTGTACACCAAATGTGATGACTCAGACACAGCAATGACGGTTTTTCAACAAGATTTTTATAATATACAGAGGGAACTTACTGAATTAAGGTTGCTTTTGAATCAACAAAACACAATGGATGCTATTTAGGAAGAAATACATAAAGAGTCATCTAAAAAGAAATTAGATCTTTATCAACAATCATTTTAGAATGTGTAGAATCTTATAAATATTTAGGGGTAATAGATAATTCTCTGACTTTTGAACTGCATAGAACATCAATGTCAAAAAGTTGAAGAGACTTTGAGTTGTTTTTATAGGAACAAACCTCTTTTAGTTTAAGGATTAGAAAGTTATTGGTTTCTTCTGTGTTTTTGCCCATATTGGATTATGGAGACGTAGTTCACAAAATGCTAAAATGTTGTTATTGTGCTCATTGGATGTCTTATTCAATAGTGCCTTAAGATTTATAACAGATCTACCATTTGAACTCATTGCTGTGTTTTGTATCAAAAATCAGGTTTCTTTTCATTATTTGGTAGGAGGGATATTCACTGGAATTTATTGGTATACAGATTTGTGTTACAAATTTTACCAGTTTTTCTTCTGAACTTATTACAAATTAGGCCACAACAGCATTATTCTCTAAGGTTTTCAACTTGAATATGTTTTACAAACCAAGATGTAGGACTATAATAATTGGTGATAGAACTATATCAAGTTTAGTACCCAAAACATGGGAACGACTATCTAAACAATTAAACATTACAGTGATGTTGCCGTTAAAATGCTTTAGGTCCTCTTTGATGACTTTGTATAACAAACATTGTAGTTACTATGGTTAAAGAATGTTTATGCTTCAAATTTAAATTGAAAATTGTAATTTTATACATTGAAACTGAAATTTTGTATGTAAGTCTTAAATTGTGTCTTGTATGTTATATGTTTGGATACAATAGCAAAAGAGATAATAGCTCAATTTGATATCCAATAAAGTTGAAGTGCTTTTGGGCTCATCTGTTTAGCACCAGTTCGTGAGCACACTGTCTATGACAGCAGTTTTAGAGGGTGTCACCAACTTGAAACAAATTGGCCCATGTAGTCAGGAGCACCCTGTCATTGCAGCACCAGCTCCTCCTTTTACCTGTTAAAGTGACTTACCAAGTTCACCAGGTCATTTATTTACAGTTCACCATCAGTTTCTAGCATGATGCAAAGCCTAACCACCAAGAAGTGAAGTTAAAATAATTTTGAAATGCTGAGTTTTTATGATTTTCACTCCGCGGTCATCTGGGCATTTTGTTTTCATTGTTGGAAGTTTGCACATGTGCAATGCATCCACATGCATGTGTGACATCAGCCTAGGGAAGGTTTTCTCTCAGCAACTCTTTGTCCTCAGTCAATCGGCTTTGTGGGATACATCCCAGCGGGCATACTTGTTGTGCTTGCATACGGTCAGACTGAAAAGTAAAGTTGCATTGTTACCAAAGTGATGAATGAAACAACTGCTAATATAGGATGCTAAGAGTATACTTGCTTTTAAGATTTTATGAGTGCCAATTTCTCCCCACTTTCAAGTTTATTGACCTGGCTACAGTCTCCATGTGCTAGGTCAGTAATGGAATGCTATACTGTGTTCAGTCAAATGTCAGCCAAACATTATTTGGCACACTGTCCAGCGCAAAGGACAATGTGTGAATCCTCATATTTTCATGGAAACATAACACAAACTCCACACAGTAATTTATATAATGTTGCTTATTAGTGGTTCTGGGATATGGTACCACAAAAAGTAAAGCAGAGACTAGTCGCAGGAGATTGCTGGCATAATGTTCTTATAGAAGCAGAGGTTTCATGATGACTGCACAGCCACAGGCAGACAAGATGGAATGGTAGTGCATCAATGGTCATGGTATGCAAGATGAGAACATACCATCCTGTTGGCTGTTTATTGATGCAACATTTATGTCTCTAGGCAATAATCTCAATAAAATCTATGAAAGCAAAATACTGATAGTATACCGTAGGCCCCCAACCCCAAAAACAGACAGTGCCAAGAACTGAGAAGAGAGAAAGAGACTGCCTTCATGTATTACTACTATTGCATTATCATTGTATTTGATCCCAAATGCTAACTAACTGAACTGACTGCACTTGCCATTACTGCCTGAGGCTCTGGCCAATGTGTGCTATTATTCACCGCTCTTGCCTATAAACATTTTATATTGCATTCGGTTGGAAAGTGTGTTAGACAGTACTGGATACATACTTCACCATTATGTCTGTACAGCATATGTGTTAAATAGCAAAAGATGCCTGGAGTCTACACAATGGGCCATTTCAGAATGAGTACGTATGGCACACAGTCCCAGTGCAGTGCATGTTATAATAGCTGCGCATGTTCAATGCTTCAAAGTCAGCTGCAACATGGAAACATAAATGGAAAGAAATGTAAGTCTTGCACTGAACTATATCACCATAAAGTATGGAGACATAAGTACAGAAGTATTGTTTCAGTATGATGTAACACATAAGTATGTTTAACCAGGATACATCCTTGCTGAAGTAGACCCAAGAGTAGTGGTGTATTTTCATCCGTGAGTTATAAAGTATTTATAATGCAATCATAGGATGATGCAATGGTAATTAGATTATCTACAAATGAAGGCTGACTCTTTCTCCATACAACAGTTATTGGCATTTGGGGTGGATGCTGGTGATAACCATCTGTATTTTTCATAGTTAGATTCATAATGCTCCAGAGACATACATGTTGTTGACTTGTGGCAATAAGCAACTGCAGGGATGGTATGTCCAATGCTTGTGCAGACACTAATGGCAGCTGCAGTCTAATGAGCTTTTACTAGGCTACAAGGCAGGTGCTATAAAAACTATACTAAATCTAAATAATGATAAATAAAGGCTGTCTCTAACTGCATATGGAGGTTGGAGACATGGAACATAATCAGCCGGTGAAATCAGCTGGGGCCAACACTCAACTAATGAGGCATACCATAAACTATCGATTGTGGTGGGGTATAGGTTTGAATTTGTGACATGGCATGCACAGGGGAACAGATGAACTCTGCACATTAATCATTCATTCTGATAGAGTAAAGGAGGAAAGTAAAAGCAGGCACATGGCCCACAACCCCTCCGCCCCAAAACCTCACCACACACATAGACCGAGAAGAAAACTGTATCAGACAACTGTGAGAACTAAAGCAGTACATGACCTGAGAACTATCAAATCTGTACAGAAAATAAACAGTTATACCAAACCTTTTTGTGTGCAAAGTAATGTGTGGGGTGGAGGGGTTGGAGTTGGGTTGGGGGTTTGGGTGGGGGTGAGATGTTGGTATGTGGATGTTCTCATTGCACTCTCATCCTTTGCTCCATCACTGTAACTGACCAATGAATAGTATGGTGAGCATTACAGAGTCTTATCCAAAAATAACAGCATGAGCAGGTGAAATTAGCCATGTGTAGATTGGGGAACAACTTGTGCAACTAGCTGGAGCTTATATGTATATATAAAATCCAGCTAATACACTGACATCCACACACCACTTGAGCAGCTGCAGGAGGAGCATTTATGCTGGGACTGCAGGGGAGATGGCAGCATCTGCGACAGTGACATGGGGATTTTCTGGCTGCATCAGCAGCATCTTGTGCTTCTCCATCACAAGGGCATCATCAGTGGACTGCAGCAGGGCCTCTCAGTGTATTAGCACCTGGGAGGGCAGGTCGCCTTGCTTGAGTGCCCTGGCCATGTGGGCCAATAAATTACAAGGGTGCCAAGATTTGAACTTGCAGCTGGGCTATAAAGCTCAAGCCCAGCTGCATTCTGGTGAACAGTGCCAGAAGGAGCATTTGTCTCCGCCCATCCAGACCTCTAATAAATAGACTGAGGAAGTAAAGTGAAGGTTTGATGTTGGTGGACAAGAGGGCTGAACTGGTTGACTTTTGAACTGTTGGGAGAGTGGGGCTGGGTCACCGAGACAGTACAAGCAAGCTGCACTATTGGATTGGTGTATGATCCATCGGTTCTGAACTAGAGTGAGCTGCACAAGTGAATGGTGCTATAGGCTTGTGTGCACTCTGTCTGGTCTGGGCTGGGTGGGATTCTTTCTCAGCTATACATTTTGGTACTATTTGAGTTTGTTTGTGGTTTAAATGTTGTGCAAGGTTTAAATGGTCAACATTCTAGCTTGGCTACATCTTTCTGTACTTTTTGTTTTTGTTTAAATGTTGTGCAAGGTTGAATCGACAACGTGCCAAATTTGCTGTAATCACCCTTGTAGCAAGGGTACTTCTTGTCTATATCTTCCTGGGGATAACTGGGAATCATCTCATCAGGGCCTATGAGGGCTAAGGCAGGGTACCCAGTCATGAGGGCAGACATCTTGGCATGGTGGTGGGGTGCATGGGGTGTGGATTGGCCATGGTTCTGTCCTGTGTTTGGAGGGTGGGGTCTGTCTGGTGTGTTAACAGCTGGCGCAGATCAAGGAGGAGGTGGTGAGGATAGGGAAGATCCTGGGGGAGGGGTGCTGCCCTGGTTTTGGTGGTGAAAGGCAGCATAGTGGGGAGTGGATTCATGGTGCAGCAACTATACCACAGCATGATGAATTGGGAGGAAATGGAGGAGGGTAATGGCACATGGGGAGAGCTGGAGATGAGTCTAGAGGTGGGAGGAGTCTAGGAAGTGGGAGTATGGCGGGCTTTGGGGCACCAAGAGCTGGGCAGAAAGGAATGGTTGGGGGTGGTGCTCCAGCTGGGGAAGCCTGAGAGCAGGCTTTGAACTCAAGAACAGATTTGAGCCCTTGCAATTGATAAGGGATGTGGAGGATAAGGTAGTAGGGATGAGGGGCTTGTGGGAGGAGGGACAGGCTTGCAGGTGGGATGGCAGGTGGCTAGGCCAAGGCTGGGGGGCAGTAGGTGCTGCTGGTTCAGAGGGGATAAAGGGATGGGAAAAGGGGCTGGCAGGAAGGCCTGGCCAGTGGGGCAGCAGGGTGGGCAGCAGGGAAGCTCGGGATGGAGATGCAGTCATTGACTTCTCTGTCAACAGGGTGTGGCAAGCCCTCAAAACCCTTAAAAGGAGAAAGCCACAGGTCCAGATGGAATCCACCCTAGGGTGTTGTGGGAATTGGCAGATCTCTGGCAGAGCCCCTGGCAGCCCTATTTAACACTTCCTTCAGATGGGGATGATTCCCTTGATTGAGGGTGGCACATATTGTGCCAATCCACAAAGGAGGTTCAAGGGAGGAGCTGGGGAACTATAGGCCAGCCGGTCTGAGGTTGGCGGAGGGCAAACTGATGGAGACCATCCTAAAGGAATGACTGTGGGTGTTCTTGGAGGAAAGGGGCACCTGGATGATCACCAACATGGCTTTTCCCAGGCAGGTCATGTCAGACTAACCTTGTGGAGTTGTATGGCTGGGTGACGTCAGCACTGGATCAGGGTAGACCAGTGGATAGAAACATAGAAACATAGAATTTGATGGCAGATAAGGACCACTTGGCCCACCCAGTCTGCCCATTTCCCTACCTGATGGATAAGCTGCAGATCCTAGTTAACCAGCAGCCTACTTCTTCCAACCCCACCCCTAGAATTGCCTTATGACTGTCCCATGCATGCTTGAATACCCCCACTGTTTTTGACTCCACAACCTCCCTCTGGAAGGCTGTTCCACATCCACAACCCTCTGTGAAAAATACTTCCTTAAATTACCTCTGAGCCGCCCCCTTCTATCTTCAAATTGTGCCCCTTGTTCTTCCACCTCTTTTTGAAAGATGCTACCCTCTTGGACTTTGTTGATTCCCTTGAGGTACTTGAAAGTTTCTATCATGTCCCCCTCTCCTCCTTTCCTTGAGGCTATACATATTAAGCTCCTTAAGTCTCTCTTCATATGTCTTCCAGTGCAGACCCTGCACCATTTTAGTGCCCTCCTCTGGACAGCTTCCATCCTGTCTATGTCTTTGCGGAGATTGGTCTCCAGAACTGCACGCAGTACTCCAGATGGGGTCTCACTAGCTGTCTGTACAGAGGGATAATAACTTCCTGTTTTCTACTGGTGATGCCTCTCCCTATGCATCCCAGTATCCCCCAGCCCTCCTTGCTGCCTCTCACATTGCTTGCCCACTTTTAGGTCATCTGATATGACTACCCCAGGTCCCTTTCCATTTTTGTTGTTGTTAGTATCTCACCCCCATTGTGTCATCTTTCTGCACTTCCACAAGGCATTTGACTCAGTACCTCATTTGAGACTACTGGAGAAACTGTGTAGGATGGGATTGTGGATGGTGATGGTCAGAAGGATTGGGAACTGGTTATCTGGACATTCCCAGCAGGTTGTGGTTGGGGGGTTGTATCCTCTTCCAAAGGGGTGATTAGTGGTGTCCCACAGGAATTGGTGCTGGGCCTGCTTATGTATCCAATATCAGGAGGGTATCGTAGCAAAATGGGCCTCTTTGCAGATGAATCAAAGCTGGGTGTGATGGTGGATGAAGAGGAGGGTAGGGAATCCTGCAGAGGGACCTGGACGTCCTGGTGAGGTGGTCATGTACCTGGCAGCTGAGCTTTAACACTTGGAAGTGCAGGGTTCTCCATCTGGTCTTAGGAACCCAGTCCATGTGTACACCCTGGATGGGGCTATGGTGTCAGATTCGGATGGGAGAGAGATCTGGGTGTGGTAGTGGATGCCAGAATGAATAACTCTCAGCAATGTATGAGGGCAGTGGCCAAGGCAAATAGAATACTGGGGTGCATTGCCAGGGGATTATCTCGAGGAATAGTGAGGTGATTCTGCCCGGTATAACAGCCTGGATAGACCACACCTGGAATATTGTGTGCAGTTCTGGTGGCACATTTAAAGAAGGACTTTGTGCTGCTGGAGAGGGTTCAAGGAGGGCAACTCAAATGGTTTGGGGACTGGATGACAGATCCTATGGGGATAGGCTGGAGGTGCTCTGCCTGTACACATGGGAGGAGAGGAGGGACATGGGGATATGATAGAGGTATTCAAGTATCTAAAGGGGTTGAATGGGGTGGGTTTGGATGGGTTTTTACTGAAAGGTCAAGGGCCATCAGGGGACATGGCTTGAGGCTGGAGGGTGGGAGACTCAGGGTGAGAGGTGGAGGTGGTATTTCACAGAGATGGTGGTGGAACCATAGAATGCTCTTCCAGAGGAGCTGGTGGAAGTTGGAACAGTAGATGAGTTAAAGAGAGGCTGGGACAGGCATTGGAAGAGGATGAGGGAGGGTACTGGCTACGTGGGGGAGGGCACTGGGGTGAGGGGAGTGGGAGAGGGTGTTGGTGCCCGTTAGGATGCTGACCCACAAGCAGACTCGATGAGACCAAGAGGCCTACTCTGCTGGCATTCTAATATGTTAGTATGTTAGTCTGCACAGTCACTGGGTCTTTGGTGGCAATAGAAGGCTGCTGCAATACTAATAATAAATAAAGGCAGTCTGTTTCTGCCTATTAATGTTCCGCCATGGCACTTCACAAGCATGAATAAGCCAAAAGGCTGAAAAAAATATTGTGACCAACAAGAATTTAATGAGCTATACAACAAATTACCTATTGCGGGTGTGCATAGGTTTCAATTTGTGGCATGCATTAAAATGGGGAATAGGTGAATTCTGCATGTTAGTCAATGACTGTGATAGAGCAAAGGCGGAAAGTATAAGCAGGTACTTTGGCCAAGCACCCCCAACCCCAGAACTTTACATACATACACACACTGAGAAGAAAGCTGTATCAGTGCACTGTGAATCTGAAGTCCCAAGAAGTATAAATCCTGAGCAGAAAATAAACATTCCTCTGAAAGGGTTTTTTCTCGGTGGAGGCGTGTGTGTATTGGGGGCTGGGGATGGTGCCTCCTGTGCTCCTTCACAGTGAGTGAGTACTGAATAGCCAGGTCATCATTACAAAGTAGTGGAGAACCAAAGAAATTAGCCAGGTGAGGACTGGGGAGCAAATTGTGAGCATTACATTTATATAGCTGTGATACTGCTCATGTGGTGCCATGCATGGACAGAATTGAGCTGTGCTTTCAGGGTCAAGCTCTTGCAGCCAATGAGTCATTTTGCATAGGGCAAGCCAGGTAACAAAAACAAAAAACGGAACTGCCAAGGGTAAAATTAGCCATGTTTGTTTGAGCAGATGGTTCAATATCGAGGCCAGGAATAGCAGAACACACATCATAGCTAGAATTCAGACACTGACATGATGGCAATGATGAGGACAAAATCATAGCACTGAACAGTAAAAGATAAAATTACTAGTCCCTGTTGCCAATTCTGCTTTCACTGCCATACTGGAATGGATCAGGACTGCTGCTACGGCTGCCTGAGCTGCTGCCTGCATTGTACTCACTGCTGTCATGGGGACAACCATGTACGGATCCAATACGTGCAACTGTTAAATACTGGACTGTGTCAGTGTCTGAGAAATCACTGTCAGAGCAGAACCAATTAATGCTTTCCTCTTCAGACCCAGAAGATGATCTGTCTGCTATTGTCATTGCTGTGAATGTTGAGAACAAGAACGAAGTGTGGCTGTTAATTATAGAGACCACAGATCCCCTGTGGTGACGTGGTAAAGGTAATGAGTAGCAAAGCTGAACAAATACCAGCTTGATTATCTAGCCAGACACTTCTGCATTTGCAATGGGGAAAA
Organism: Neoceratodus forsteri; assembly: GCA_016271365.2. NCBI lineage: Eukaryota > Metazoa > Chordata > Ceratodontiformes > Ceratodontidae > Neoceratodus > Neoceratodus forsteri. The sequence goes on from CM028132.1 coordinate 632,384,176, forward strand.
CATGATTTAAGTTGGCAAAAGAGACTTTGCAACTCAGAAAACATATTGTGTTTTGCTTCTATATGCAGTCACCTTGCAAATGATGGGTTCACATATACAAACTTGATAAATCACTTTAACAATCTGCATACAGGCACATCAGAGTCAGAGACTAAGAACTGAATGACTAGCATTGAGGGAGCCGCAGTGGGGGCCAGTCCAGAGAAAGAGCCAGTGAGGGAGCACACTAAGTCCCCCACCGACTGAGGGAAGAGTAAGCAAATGGCGGCAGTGGCAGAAACTTTGGTGGCTAGTGGCAGATTGGTAGTAGGTGGCATTGGCAAAAGGAATCCTCAAAAAGAGCTGTGATCTAATCCTCACTATTTTTTAGTCCTTGTGCTACTTGCAGCCAGGTTTGTCCCCACTGTCTTTTCTGTGGCTTAGGCTGTTGAGTTCTGGATGGGGCCGAAGCAGAGGAGGAGCTGCAAAGTGAGAGTGGGACCCAGTCAAGAAGAGAAAGCTGTCTGAAGTTATGAGAAGACCACACCAGACTACACTTTGAGAAAGAGCTGAGTGAGAGAGTTATCCCACACTGCCCGAGAGCCTGAGCTGAGCACACGAGACCAAGAGGCGGAGGAAGAGGAAGGCTGCAGTTGGTCTGGGTCTCTCACGCTGACTCTCCATCTGGTCCAATTCACTGATCCAGTCAGTGCATCTGACTGATTCCACTGTCTCTCTGGTTCCTGAAGTTCCCCCTCAGATTGTGTGGCACACTGGGGCCCACCCCAGTGTGCCTTCATTTAACAGAAAGCCAACCATGTCGGCATGTTCCTGCCCCACCCAACCCCATTGTGGCACACTGGGAGCCCACCCCAGTGTGGCCAACATCATGCCCCCACGAAAGTCAGGGTGCATTGGGAGCCCACCACAGTGTGCCCACCATTTGTTTTCTTTCACCTGTAAAAAGAAAACCATCCGCATATTTTTTTATTTTTCTGTACCTGAAACAAAGAAAACAGTCCCTCACTTTTGGAGGCACCACCTCCCCAACCTGCACCCACCATCTGTGCTCCCCACCTCCTCATACCACCCCTCACCTCATACAGAGGTCTGGTGCTGCAATCTTCAGAGAGCAGGAACCGTCTGCAGTCTTTAAAGCCAACCACAAACTGAAGAAATGCCAGTAAGCTGTATAATGGCATAAATGGGGGTCAACTTAGGTTGATATTTCAGCCATTTTTTTTTATTTTGCCTCAAATTTTCAACATGGGTTTCTTAGACACCACCTCATGAACATGTGCACTGTCATCTCATTATTTGGTCCCAAAGATAATTTCATGGTCACTGTGCTGAATCACCTTTCAGGACTGATTAACAAAATGACAATGCTACTGTTCATGAGGTGGGATCCCAAAAGTCTATCTTTCAAATTTAGTGGAAAAATTCCCCAAAATGACTGTGTTACAGGCATGTGTTGCGCAGTTCCATACACGCTCATAACGTCGACAATTTTTAATATTTTCTCCAGATTTTCAACATTGCCATTTTTCACACCTCCTTATGACCAGTACAGCTGTCATTTTCACATCCTGCCTGAAATGTGTTTTAAGCAAGTGGCGCACAATAGTGCAGTTGCTGTATTAAATCAATGTTCAGGACACATTAACAAAATCACAGTGACACTGTTCATGAGCAGAGGTCCCAAAATGCCAATGTTGAAAATGTGATTAAAAAATCCCAAAATAATTGTGTTATGGAAGTGCCTTGAGCTAGTTTCTATGCGCTCGTGACTTCACCAATTTTTATATTTTCACTCCAGATTTTCAACGTTGCTATTTTTTCACCTCCTCATGAACAGTACAGCTGTCATTTGCACATCCTGCCCAAAATGTGTTTTGCACCTGTGGCGCGAATGGCACTTCTCTGTGTGAAATCACCTTTTGGCATTGTGTAATGAAATGATATTGCCGCTGTTCATAAGGTGGGCTCCCAAAACCCATGTTGAAAATTTGGAGAAAAACTCAACAAACACCGGGTCATTAGGGTTTCTAACCATAATGCCCACCCTGCACAGACTGACAGGCATCAAGGTGTGCCTTGGGGTCTTCAGCCTAACATTCACCCTTTCTATACTGCACCCATCTCAGCTTATTTCCTTTTGAAATGGGGTGAGCATAAGAACCAAAGACCTCAAGGCACACTGCAACATCTGTCTGTGTCTGCAAGGTGGAGTGAGGTGGAATGGCATAAGTGTTATGGCCAATGACCCAAAGACACCCCCAATGCCTGTCAGTCTCTGATGGGTGGGGTGGGGTTAGTGTTACTAATATTTTACGCCATTCCTATTATGCATCTCTCTAACTCCTGCACTACCAATGTCAATACCAGCAAGCAAATATTCGGCATTGACAAATGCATGTTCCACTTGTTTTCCTTCATTATCCTTTTGTCCCCATTTTGTAGGTGCTCACCTCCAGGATAAATAGATTGGTATTACAATTAGTTCACACAATTGTAATGGTTGCTTCTTAGTATGTTATTTCTTGGGTCTATGTTTGTGATAATCATTGTTGCTGTGGTTGTCATGACTTGGCTGCACTTTATTTACCTGCACTGTATCTTTAAATGACTTGTCTATTTAGCTATCATAAGATGTGTTGCAGCCCTCTCTTATTATATGGTAAGCAAAAACTGGTCAATGTTAGCAGTGTTTCTGCCGGTGTCGCCATGAGGGATTAACTATTACTGGTGCCTTAGTGTTTTGCATGTGAATAAAATACTATACAAGTTTGCATAACAGCAACATCTAGTTCTATCATGATTTGCATAGACAGTGGTGGTCTCCTGATAGCGAGAGATCGAAGGGCCTGTTCCATCTTGGTCCTTCTTGATCTGTCTGCAGCATTTGATATTGTGGACCATGGTGTGCTGTTGGGTTGCCTGCGGTTTATCTGCGGACTCTCAGGGTTGTCCTCAGATGGTTTCAATCTTATCTCATGGGTAGGACTCAGAGAGTGGTGTCAGAGGTTTGTACCTTGGCTCAATTCTCCCTGCCCTGTTGGGTTCCACAGGGATCCATCTTAGCACCCATGTTGTTTGCAGTGTATATGCTGCCATTGGGGAGCGATTATTAGGCGGTATGGCTTGAGTTTTCACTGCTATGCAGATGACACTCAGCTAAACATGTCTTTGTCCTGGAACAAGATGATGCTGTCTCAGTGCTCAACAGCTGTCTGACTGAAATTCAGGCCTGGATGAATGTGAGCTGGCTAAGGTTGAATCCTGAAAAAATGAGGTGTTGAGTAGTGAACCCAGATTGTCGTGAGGTGGGTATGTTGGCAGGTTCACCTTCAGGTCCATGGCTCAAGAGGTGTTCAGTTGGCTACCTCAGACTGGAGTGCGGAACCTGGGCGTTATGTTTGATGATTGCTTGACCCTGAAATCACAGGTGTCAGCAGTTGTTAACTTCTTTTACCATCTAAGAAAATCGCTCGGGTGAAACATTTGGTTCCTCCCGATGATCTTCCGACATTGGTTCACGGCTTCATTTCCTCCCGTCTTGACTACTGTAATGCCCTTTACCTAGGGCTGCGGGGGTTGACATCCGCCACTTGCAGCTGGTGCAGAATGCGGCAGCCATGCTAATCGACTGGTGCATCAAGAACCAGTCATATTCACCTGTGTCCGTGGTCTGCACTGGCTGCCTATACAATGGCGGATCACCTTTAAGGTTGCTTTGCTTACCCATAAGGCCCTACACGAACAGAGACTGGGTTACTTTGAAAGATCTCCTTTGTCCCTACCTTGCCCTCCATCTCTCTGATCCTCCGATGAGGGAGTGCTTGAGGTTCCCAGAGTCGTCTGCAAACATCTGGAGCAAGGGCATTTAGTTTTGCTGCCCCATCCCTGTGGAACTCTCTACCTCATCGGGTTTGAGACTGCCTAACCATCCAGAGTTTTAAAATAGCTTTGAAAACCTATCTCTTCAGCCTGACATTTATTGATTGAGGTTTAGTTTGCTTTCCTATGCTACTATTTATTGTTGTCTGTTGAATTATATGTTTGTTAGAATAATTTATTCTGTTTTATGTATTTATTGTACAGGCACCTTGGTTTTAGAAAAGCGCCTTTTATAAATAAAATTGATTTGATTTGATTTGATTTGGTACTGATCTTTGCCAGTAGCCTGTTATTGTACTTGATCTTGTTCACTTCATGCAACAGAGCAAGTTTCCCTTCCTTTGACTGTATAACAATCCTAAGACCCCCTGGAAGAAGGTGCTGTACTCAAATGTTTAATTCCTTGTGTGTCAAATTCTAATAATTATACAGTTAACCTCTAACTTGGCTGCACTGGTCCATATTTTCAAAGGCCAGAGAATGTTTTTTGTTTGTTTTAGTTATTTAGCCAGGTGAGACACTAAGCTGAAAGCTTTTACAGGCGCAACTTGGGAGCACAGGAAGTTAACTGACTTGCTCAGGGTCACACAGTATGCAAGTGGAAGCTGTGGGATTCAAACCCAGGTCTGGTCTGCTGGATGTCACCAGATTTGCAGCTCAGAGCCTTAAACCACTGCACTATACTGCGTCCCTGTCACATGTCACATGGTGCTTGCATACAAAATGATACTAGGAGCACAGTGTGTCAAAATTTTAATCTGTTCTGGTTTTCTAATGTTGCTTGCATCAAAACAGATCTACATGTGCCAAACTGATTTGTACTATGCTTCCATCAAAACAAAATACCTGCCCCATATTGAAAGGGATGCCTGCATCACAAATGATGCACCATCCTTTTGTGGGATTTTCAAAACATGCAGGTCCTGTCTTTGTGGCTAAGATACATGCCTCTGTTAGACCAGCCAGAGCTGGTCTAACTTGACTACTAGAGCATATACAAGGTCCACAGCAGGTGTGCAGCCCTGACTACAGTACTATGAATGGGATTCTGCTGCAAGAGTTCTACAGTGTAGACTATGAATGGCATTTTGCTGCATGAGTCCTGCAGTGCAGTCATTGCAATGCTTTCTCAATTATCGTAGCATGTAAAATATTGCTTCCAGAGACCATTTCATCTGCCATAATTTAGACTCAGCTTTTGTCCTCTCACTCCATGCATCAAATTTTGACTCAGCTTGCATCATTTCATTCCATGCATCATATTTTGACTAAGTTTGAATTATTCTAATCCCATGCTTCACATTTCTTGACTCAGCTTGCTCATTCTCAGCTTGCATCATTCTCACCCCATGTGTCATTGTTTTGACAAAGCAGACCTCTTGCATCATTTTGGGAGACTTTCCACACAAACACTTTTTTGCAAAATATGATGCATAATATTTGGCACACCTGACTTTGATGCAAGGTGACAGTTCCATGCCTTGAGTCAGTCTAAGGGCCCTTTCAAATTTTGGCACTGTATGTTTTAAATAAATATCAATGTCTACTTTAAAATCTTACAGTCTAACATGATACATCGTCTTCTCCACATGGAATAGTGGGCTTCTGAGTAGAGGTGTGCAAAGTTGCTGAAACTTGCTCCGTGAAAAAAATCTGCAAATTTCAACAAATTTGGGAAGCTAAGGACTGTAATTTACATTGCTATTTGCCATGCTGATTGTCTGAATTCGCATGGCAAATGGCCAATGTGTCCGATGAATAGCAATGTGTATTGTGTACTACCCTCTCCCACCAAAAGTCTAAAATCACCAATCTGTTTTTACTAGGAGCAAACATGTCGTTATTGATTTATTCCCACCATCATGAGGTGGACACTGAACAGAACAGACTCTCTGCATTGGGGACCATTTCTTCATTCTTGTTTGATTTTATGGGTGCTGATGGGAGGAAGAGATTAGTAAGGAACAGAAGGGGTTGGAAGGGGTCTGGGGACTAGGTCTGTGTGGCTTAATAGACAGTAGGGCTTGGATGAGAGGAGGTGGGTGGAGTATATTTGGTGTGTGGGTGGGGGACAGGATTACTTTTGTAAGTGTGGTCACAGGGAGCAGCATTTCACAGGGGCAGGGGAGAGGAGAGGAAGGAGGGTGCCAGCAGGGATAGGTTTTATTCATTTTGGATTGGGAGAGGGACGGTTTTCAGCACAATGAGTTGTTAAGGTTTTGCTGAAGGATAAAACAATCCACTGATGAAGTTGGTGAATCTGTCATGGAATTCTCGAATTTCACAAATCACAGATTTCCATGGGATCACACCAACTTTGCTGGCAGATTAAAGTTTGTAACATCATGACTTCTAAGTGGTGAAGTTGTCCCTCTAATATGGGATAATCAAGATGTATACAAAGGAACTTTGTTTTGCTGCCTCGAACAAATGAGAATCTCCATCCATTGCTCAGCAGATTGTTTTCCTCTTCTTTGGGAAACAGCTGATAGTTGTTTGCTTTGTTGCATTTTGTGAGAGTGACTTCATTTCACTGGGGCTACCATTTTTAAATGTTGGCTACTGTTCCAAATCACCACGAACAATACATACTACTGAAATGGCTGACAATTAATAAAATTACCTCCAGTTTTGCACCTTAAGTAAGGTTCAACTGCTATTTAACTAATTCAGAAACCTATTGTATATTTTAAATGCTACATTTCCATGAGGATCTAAACTTAGTGAGAGACACTGGCAGTTACCTAACTAGCATATGTACCACGTCCCCAGGAGTACATCAGACAAACATCATGGCTAAATTTTGATTAAATGATACAGAAGAAACAGAACAAGAAGTTACCAATGGTGACTTTTCTATTAAGTAGAAAACTTTGCAAAATTATCAGGGAGGAAGATTTGGCAACTTTGCCTTAACTTTGCCTGTGAATTTAAACTTTGCAACATCTCTGCTGGTGAGTAGGAGCTAATATTAGGGAATGACATGAAAACAATTTCAGGATAAATGAATTTCAGTGGTGAGGCACTTACCACCAAGAGCTGGTAATGAGAGGGAGGTGTATAAAGAACATGGGTGACTGCAGGATGGGTAGTCCTGGGTAAAGCAACAAAGTGAAAAATGGGTCCTGTCTAGTGAGGGTGGATTCAGATGCCACATTATGTACAACATACCTGAAATCAAAAACTTGGAGGCTCATCTTCTTATTGATCTCTCAATGGGCAGGAAGTGGCACATGTACTTTGTTTATGTAGAGCATACCATGCTTAACATGACTTTTATAATGTATGGCTCCTAAATGACAGGAGAAACTGAGGTGGTAGTCAAGTCAAACCTTGAGGTGCTTGAAAAATAACCTTAAGTTCCATGCCATCCAGGGTCTTTAAGACTATGGGAGACTGGAGTCTGGCCAGCCATTGCCTGGAGCCAAGTGTCATGGCGTCTTGGCATTTAATGTGAGTTGATTATAGCAGAACCAGTGTTAGATATTGTTAAAATCATGTGTCCAAATCACCAGATTATAGGCATAGGGGCCTGAGGTGAAAAGCACAGTGTTATCAGCATATGTACAGTATGCATTTTGAGGATTCACATACTTTGGGAAGATCATTCCGGTAAATTAAGAACAGGATAGCACCAAAGAGAGGTATTTGTGGTACATGTGAATTGACTGGGAATGGATAGCAGAGGCCTTTGATACTGTAGATAGTTTGAGACCTACCATTTTGGTAGGAGACGAACCATTTAACTAAGTGATCAGAGAGTTAAGAGTACTTGCATTTATCCAGGAGAAAAGTATGAATGATGGTGTGGAAGGCTTTGCCCAGTTCCACAAAGTGGCAGAGGTGATCAGACCCAGGTCCATACCTTTTGGAATGGAATCATTGAACTAGATGAGGGAGGAGACAGTGCAATAACAGTTTTCTGAACACAGACTGAAAGGTGGTAAGGAAAGACAAAGAGCATATAAAATAAAATGTTGGGAGAGAACCAGGTGCTCTTGAGTTTGCCAAATCTTGCGGAGAGAGAGATAACTTGATAATTTGATGGGCAGCTTCAGTTATCCTTTGGGAAGTAAATAACCTTAGTCCTCTTCAAAGCATCAGTGACAGCACCCAGGAGAAATGAGAGATATGAAAATTCAGAGATAGGGAATGCTATAGCAGGGGCAGATACCGAGAGAAACCTGGCATCAGTCCCATCAGGGCTGTGACCTTTTAAAGATTAAGAGCTATGAAAGCATTTAGGAAGGCAACTGGAGAGGGAAGAGGAAGGACAGGGAGAGGGATGGAGGTGGGGAAGATAAGGGGTAGACAGCAGCGAATGAACACAGTTGGTAAAAATTATTTTTTATTCATACTTTTCCATCCCTCTGGCATTACTTCACCTCTGCCCCCAGCTTGGATGCACCTCCCACAGGACTTTCAACCACGTAAATTACCCACATGGTGGGGTCAGTGGGAAACACCTGGATACCCTGCGAGCGAGAATCCCACAGGATTTCCAAACCCACAAAATCTCCTCACAGTGGGACTGGCAGAGACCACCTGGGTACACCGTGGGGCCATGCCCAAATCGGAAGCCATATCAGAAGATCATGAGGCACAGAGGTTTTTTTACCCCAATTCCCCAAGGTCAACAATGTGCTATGGGCCAAGGAGGTGGGGCACGCAAAAATGTGCCTCCACTCCTGACTCCTGCCACTGCCTTTCCCATCCATGTACTGCCCAACTGCCATGACACCCAGGAACTCCAGATGGTAGTGAGCCATAAATGTGAGATCCTCCCTTGGGAGAGGAGAGCTTGTCATATGGTGGCTCAATGGCTCCCACTCCCCTCCAGCCAACCCCCAATGAAGCAGGTTCATTTCTGAACCTGGGTCATAGATGTAGCATGGGGTTTGGCATCCAATGCCTCAACCCACATTGCCATTGGGTCAGCAAAACAATTTTTAAATGAGGAAGCAATGTTAGCAGGATCAGTGTTTGTAAAATTCCCTAATTTGATGACAGGTGCAGAAGACATGGGGTAGGGTTGAAACAGGCATAGAAAACTTTTCTGAGCATAGTTTGGTAGCTAATATTGCTGTAGAGAATAAATGCAAAGTACTCTGAGTTAGCAAGCATGATAGCTTTTGTGCAGGCATTGCATAAGGCCTTACATTTGACAAAGTCAACTTGTGAGTTGGAGACTTAATTGATATGTCAGGCCAAGTCCCATGCTTTGGGACAATCTAGTAGCTCAGTTGTGATCCAGGGAAGATGTGATTCTTTAATCCTCATCCTTCTAAATGGAGCATGGAAATCCTAGACAGCCATAACATTATTTTAGAATTTAGAGGCAGCCTTTATGTCAGATCAAGGCCATTGAGATAAAAGGCCAGACACTGCTTACCAGGTCAACATCTAGAGACAACAGATCAGGGATATGAAAGATTGGACTTGGATAATGCTGGAGGGGCTTTGGGACAAAAGGTCTTCAGCACACAGTAGACCATATGGTGATCACTAAGTGCATCAATTAGTGTTTCTGCTTCCATGATATGGTGGGTGGAAGGAGGACCCAGTAAATGAGTGTTTGGATGATGGCGACTGAGTCGCATGAGCTCAGAGATAAACTGGCTGTGCTGCAGTGATTGAGCTTTTGAGATGACAAATTTAGGAAAATATAATCTCTTCTGAGGTTAAATAAGTATCTGCAAAGATTTTAGAACTAAGAAAAATGTACAGTTTACAAAGATACAGGCAATTGATTTAGACCATGTCAGATAGTGAAACTGAATTAATGGGATATCTACCACATGATACATTCAGTGCAGTCCAGATCTGCAGTTGATTGACAATGACCGAGTAGCTGTTGTTTTGTGACCAGTTATGGGTGAGGCATTTATGGGTGTATACAATACACAAGATTAGCAATGTGGGAGAATTGTGGCTTTAAACTGCAGTTGCCATATTTCTCTCAAAAAGTAATTTTTATGGCTGAATACCAATTTCAAGTAATAACCAAATATTCAGGGACCAGAGTGGGAATACTGGCTCAGTATTCAAAAAGTATTCACACACTCTTAGTTAGTTCTTGTGCAGAGGAAAGATTTATGAGGTACACATAAAGGATGCAAGAGGTAATGACAGAGACATCCAAGCTGAGCTATACAGGGTCAATCGCATCAGAGCTGTCGCTTTAAATGAGCTGATGAAAAAATATATTTACTGTCCAGGGATTAGGATCTAGGGTTGCAGTGAAGTCACAACAGAGTGGAGCAAGAGGAAGTAGGAGCTGACATAGAAACATGGGAAACACATGTCAGGAGATTTGTTACAGATACTGTAGAAAAGAAAGGTAAAACCCACTGAATTAGCAAATCATATTGTTACTCAAATTACTGCCAAAACATACTAAGAATATATTCATTGGCAACATAACAATATTGGCAAATCAACCTTGAAGACCCAATTTGCCACTTTTGATATATGTATTTGTACTTTGAAATCTTTGATTTCTTTATGAATGCATGATATGATGCAAAGTTATCAGAAGAGACACCACTTGTTTTAAAATTAGTTTACATTAGTAACAAGTATTTCAAATATTTATTTAAATTACTGTTTTACATGCTGCTCATGAAAACTTGTAATTAGTCCAAACTGAGTTAAATCAGTGCACAGTGATTAAGATGCATAAGGCCTGAAAAATCCTATTTAGAATATTAGTTTATACTTCACGTTACTGGGAAACTGTACGCCTGAAGGAAGGTCAGATCCTGGACAGATTGCTTCTTTCCAAGGACAGGAAAAAGCACATTTTGCATTGCACTGGAACATATTAACTTTTCAATCATTTCTCTGTATAGCTGTTCAGGGAATGGTGGGCTATTTAACAAAATCTATAACCCAATTTACGTTTATCACTGCAATTTGAAAGCGAATTAATTTCAACAACTCTGTTGATTTAAAGGTACAGTAAAATATAATTCCTTTACAATTGGAATGAAAGTAAAGCAGCTTAATGCTTATTCAGTTAGACAAAAATAATTTGAATGATAACCTTTAATAAACAGCTTTTTAAAGATTTTATACCACTTATGAAACAGCTCAGAATTCTGACTCTTGCAAGTTACAAGTCTACTACTAATGCTTTCAAAACCATTGGGACCTATATTGGAAGGATTTGTGTTTTCTAAACAGTTTATTTTTTGGGTCACCTGCAACACCCTCCCAACAGCTGTTGCAAGTATGTATGTTCTAAACAGTGACGTTATGGAAGGAATAAAGGAAAAAAGGACCTCATCAATTACATTATAAAACAGCAACTGCCACCATGTCCATTAAGCATGTTAACGGACAGCTTTCCACAGACTCCATGCTACCTCCCCCACCCAATGTACACCCCAGCCAAGCAGGAAGACTCCACTTCAAGGGCAAGCTGTGAGATACACCAGATGTGATAGTCATTGAAAGGAGGTGCTTGGTCCTTAGTGGATGCAGTTCGCTTATCAGAGTCTGGTGATGAATACAGCTACAGCAAACAAGATGAGTACAATGAAGAGACATAAAAACAAGATTTTTTGCCTGTTTTGCAGACACAATCCCTTTGTCATTGTTGATGCTACATTAGGTGGCATTAGCGACTGCTTTGCAATGAACCTGGAGACCTAGAAATATGATTGTGGGTGAGATTATAAAATAATTTCAAGGGAGGAAGCACATTATTTAAATGAGTCTCAAACAGATACTAGGATGGCCTTTTGGCCTACCACTCTTACAAATGTGTTGTTAGCAGGCAGACAATAAGAATAAAAAAGCACGTCTAACACCCTTTGCTTTCTTCAGTAGATACTGGGGATAGTTGGTGATGTGGGGTGGGGCCAAAAAAGAGTTCTGGATTGGTGCTTTAGAAACGTTATGAAGGAGTGCTTGATCAGAGGTTATTATGCTGTACAAGTGGTGAGAGGTGTTATGATGGCAAGACAGTATTGATTTATGGGAGATATTTGTCTGTCAAAGATGGGGCTTTGTTTATGAAGGGTACTATAAGCAGAGGGACTAGGGTTGTTTTAAATCAGATTGTGTGTGTTTGGGGGCTGCATGTGCTATACTGGGAGGATGGTATTGCTTGCATACTGTGATGGGGAGGGAGTAGGTTATGCCATGAGTCACACCTGAGGTCCATAAACCTTTCCATTGAATGATTGAGTTTACAGACCATTGACAGAAATAAGTCACATCATGTGACTTTTGAGCTAGTTCACTGTTTGGGCATAAATTAACAAAGTTAACATCTTCCAAGATAAATTAGCTCATTAGTATAGGTCCAGATAGCACTTGAACTATAGTGGTGAGCCTGTACTAAAACAGTGCTTAAAAATGACTCCTTTGGACCCAGGAAGAAACTAGCAAACACAGTCCAGATTGCTTTGTAGTTAGGCCGAGTGTTAAAGTCATGGGGACAATGCTTTTTAAAACATACTTTAAATCACCCTTAGTTTGGAGACAATAAATTTATGTGCCTGCAGTTTTATTATTACAAGTGATTGTCATATAATATTATCCATTTTACATCATTTTCACAGACAGCTCAAGTAGGAAAATACAGTTACACAGACCCCTCAAAATGGATACTTTGGCTGAATGGAGTCCAGATAATCTGGGTTAGTCATCAGAATAATGACTCAGATACCACATAGTTCACTTTAGAAAAACAGTCTGACTCTAAAACTGCCATTATCTAAGGTATTGAAAAATAACATTGATTACACAAGCATTAAGAGTTAGAACTGAAGTTTTCATTGGCAATAGTAAGAATATTTCATATAATGAAAACTTGAGTTTCTCTTTCAAAACGAAGCTGCCTTAAACTTGGCACTAGATGTATCCTGTAAAGGTGCTGACTCAATGATGGTGATGCAATTATGGTACCACAACAAGGGCAAGAGCAACAGAGGCGATCTTGATTTTAATTGCCCCACACTCATGCCATCCTTTGCACACACAATTTTCCTCCCTTTGGGGCATGCCCACCCTGGAATTTGTTATAATTAGTTGAGGGTGGTGCAGTGTGTGGGGACACACCCCCACAAAACAGGAATGTTTGTCTTGATGGAGCTTTGGCTGTCTGGCTTCAGGAAGTCGCATTGCCTGGCACTGTAGAGTCTGGTGGCGTATTGCCTATACCACTATTGGTGTTGAGAAATGATTGTCACACCAATAGGGGTGAATCAACACTAGATGACTACTCCTTAAGCATACCTTTCTACCAGCCCTTGAATATGCAAGAAAATCAACAGGCAACCCATTCTTATGTGTTATTTAAAATCACAGCAACCTTTAATAATACGAGTATGTAGAGATTTGCACTTGGCATAGGTTTGAACATCACTGCATACTGTACAGTCAGTTGAGTCTACTTCTGCCAGATTTGAGGAAGGAACACATATGGTCTGCTCTGTTCTACAATATGTGAACAGGATGTACTCCTCATACAGTACATCCATAACCTGCTGACCAGAACCACCCTAGTCTACCAGCTAAGGTCACAATTTAAAGATCGTGACACTAGAATCACAAATTGATTGGCAAAAAGGCTTACACTGCAGTTACTCCAGAAATCATCAACTTTTCAAACAACATGTTTATTTCTCTAACCATCAAACTGCATTGTCTTTCCAATCTCATTCCTGTTGTGGTCTCCTACCTTAGCACACTTCATCACTTCACTGCTACACCCATGTATCTCCAGCACTGCTAAATAGTAGGGCTATGCAAATACTTCTTTTCAGAATATGCAGCAGTATTCAGTTTTTGACAGCCAAATATTTGGATGTTTGGGTATTCAGTATTATAAGGTTATTAAAAAATTAAAATAAAAGCAGCCCCACCTTCCTCCCTGAGCACCAGAGCCAGTAAAATATAACCACCATTCCCTACCCTTTATTAGCAGCAAATCCAAGCCACCTCCCCCACAATCCCACAAAGCATTTTATTATCATTTATAGATAAAATCCTACAATAGGTGACCAGCACAAAACACCACCTCAAAAGCCATGCACCATCATTTTTAATGTCAATAGTGCTCATTGGCACTGAAAATAATATGGCTGACATCCCCAACCCCACTTTGTGCAGCACTCTGCTCATACCTTCCTTTCCCACTGTACCGAGTTCTGAGTATGGAAAAGCAACTGGAACAACCTGCTTTCCTCAATGGCCAGTGGCTTTCTCATGAATGAAGTGCTTGAGAATGTCTCTCTGATCCTTCCATCTGGGAAAAAGGTAAAGTTTTGATTAACTTTATTCAGTAAGTGTTGCATATAATGTATCTTGTGTAATAAATTGAAAGTGTATGTGCTGTAAGAGAATAGTGTTAGATGATTTAGGGGTTGATGGTATAATACAATTTCATGACTGTTTATCTAATGTCATGTCTAGGTCACTTTCCTACTTTGATCTAAACTATGTGAGATTTGAATAATTGTTACCTAGAATCAGATTTTAGACTTTTGCAACTAGAAGTCTTCAGTTAGTTAAGCACATAACATCAGGTCCTCTACTTGAAATGCCTTTAAAACCACCCAGTTATTTCCATTGGCAGATCTGACTTATGCAAATCATACTTTTAAGCTGCTCAAATTAATGAAATATACCTTGTCCTGGAAGAGATTTTCTATCTTAGTTAAACTGTTTTGGCTCTAGACAAGAAAAGGTATGGGCAGGCTTACAATTGGGATTACACAGTAGGTAACTGGTGTGTAGCAAGAGATTTTAAGTGACCAGCAAAGAAGTAGGTAAATTTTTCTCCATGCTTCTGCCGATGCTTTTGTAAAAGATTTACAATCTTTATAGATCCTGTTTTGAGATGGATTTACTGTACATATAATTCATGTTTCACTTGAAAGTACTTGTTAGCTTTCCTTTCTATTTCAGCATTTAGTATTTTTAAACCAGCAGGACGTAACTTCTGCTTCTGCTGCAAAATAATGCTGTACCAATATAGTTTTGTTAAGCCCTACCTCCCTTGATTTTGTATCTTCTAGTTTCAATAAGCTAATGCATGGATGTTTACTTTTCTAGAGATAGCTTGCCATGCTTCTGCTATTTATTTAAATTGTTTCAGTTTTATTGGTAGTATTTGAAACTGGAAAAGTGGTCTTCATAAAATGTTCATGATTATCACATGTGATCTTCTGATTTATAATAAGGGTAGTGATTCACATTTTTCTACATCTTGGCATGGGATTCCTTTCTCATGGTTGCAACTTAGCACAAATGATTGTGCAAAATTTTGATGCTCAAAACTGCAAGGTATGTAATAGTCAGTTTTGTTTAAGGGAGTAGAGAGTGAATTATAGTACTTGAGCTAAGTTTTCAGACCGAGTATATGACACAGTTTTTGACCAGTTTATTTTACAGCACAATTTGTATTTTGTTGAGGATTGTCATTAAATGGGCTGATGAATTCTTGTGATCCCTTACAAATATCAGCACATTATTGGCATGAAGTGATAATATAGTGGCATGGTAGTGCCACTATAGTTAACGTTAGGTACATTCAATGTTAACCCTTACTTTGCGTTAATATATTTGGCTCTGTTTCATGTCATGAGCTGACATTTTGTATGTGTTGTCTAGGAGGCAAGATCTTGATGTGGGACATTTTGAGATGGCAGCTTGTGCAGATTCTGAGATCTGTATCTGTCATCATTTTTGGAAAAAAATAACTTTTTCCGTAATTAACATTGTTTTTTGCTGTCCCTACAGCCTACATGGAATAGACTTTTTCCCCACACTTACAGGGGCATGTCTCATGTCCTAAGGCAATGCCTTTGATAGGTCTGGTGAAAAATGTTAAATTGTTCCAAAGTTATAAGGCTTTAAAATTTAGTGTTTTCTGAACTGCACATGCACAGTAAGGTTTTGAGATAACTTTCTGTGGTGAAAGTAAAAATGTGATGTCGCAAATGTGCATTTGGTTTCATGCCACTTGTTTGGCAGGACAAACTTTTTTCTGCCATACCAACCACCATCTTTTGATTTTTTCCACAAACTAACAAATGTGAAAATGCTGGAATTTAAAAAACATCAGAACCTAGCTAAACTGGACCCAATTAGCTAGATTCTGATGTTTTCTTCTTTATAATGGCTACAAATACCTTTTCTGGGCACCCAAAATCCCAGGTGCCCAGCTTAGTGAGGAGCACTTCCCCACATTCTCTGTATGAGAACTGCAGGAATTTCTTGACTTTTGAGCTGTTGCTGGAACTCATGCTGCATGCTGCAGTGAAAACAGTGAGCCGCCATTTCCCTGATGTCTAGTGGTGCCCCACCCCACCTACCTAGATCCCCTGTGTGTGTGATTGTCAGGAGCTTTTAAGCTACTTGTGGGATTGACCTTATTGCAAAATGTGGTTTGTATGCTGTCAACTGTATGCAGAACTAATTTAATCACATTGTCTTTATTGTGGAAAAGCAAACTACATATTAATAGCTGTACACTTTCAGTGCACTGCATTTCTGCTCCATTATTAGTTCCCTGCCATCATCAATGTTCACTACAGAGTCCAAAGCTTCAAAAGGCACTGTGGCAAGAGAATGCTGCACCTCTAAAATCACTGGAAGAAAGCAAAAAACAGTGCACAATTAAGTTTCAAAGGAAAATACTTATGATCAGTGCTCAGAGTTTATTAGTGAAGCAAAATCAGGACAGGACTAGCTCCAGTGCTTCGAGCCTCATGCAGGCTCTTCATCAGGGGATGGGTAAATATAACCATGTTACTTCATTTATATACACATAATAGTGATGTCAGCTAAAACTGTACTGTCACCATGTTAACAATTGCCTAGAATATCTTATGACATAAATTCAAAAGTATTAATCAGACAAACATCTAAAATAGTTAAATATAAGTAGTATTGTAAAGAGACGGCAACACGCTGGGATATATTTTCTGATAAATTTCAAGGACTCCCTGAACACACTGATAATTGTACAGATTTATTCAATAAATTTGAGATACTGAAATTTACTGAAGTTAATGTATATTACACCATTGAAACACTCAAACAGTACAAGGATACTAATTCTGCTGCGGGCAAAAGAATCAATAAGGCACCAAACGAGGGCTACTTATAAGAAATTTATCAAACCGGTGGAAACTGCTATAGATACTTGCTCAAAAACATTAGTTGAAATACCAATTGAGCAAAACACTGATAAATACAGTAATGTTGTGACTGTCATCGGTTCCTTGGAAGGGACATTGCACAGTTAGAGGATACTGAAGAATTTAGTATATTAAACAAGAGACTTCAGGATAAAATTATAGCTCAGGAAAGAAAATAATAGCGAAAGCAGCATAAATTTAATCATAACACAAACAATTATAATACCAAGCATGTGTATCAGTGTGGCAAGATACAACACTTTAAATCCAGAGGTTGATCAAAGTCTAGGAACAGACTACAACAGAAGAAAAAAACACAAAAAGGCAATAAAGACAAGGATTTCCAGCAAAGACAAAAGAAACCACCTGTGGCCCATAACAGGGTAACTTCTGAGCCAAAATCTAGCAAAGAGAGATCAAACTCAGGTTGCACCTGTAAACAAGCTTTCAGCTTAGTGTGCCACTCCTGCTTAAACAATTGGAACTGGAACCTCAGGATGTTACAGATGGAACTGGTACTCGCCAAAAACCTTTAGGCCCAAGACATGGGGAGGAGGGGAGAAACAAACACCAAACAAAACACAAAATATCCAGAACTGAAGCAGCACTTGCTAAGAGGATGAGATACGTGATAAACTTGTCAAGCACATTACTTACTGAATTTCAAATATCTGTTCCGCACATGGATTATCATTTGTTCCCAAGCCCCACTGGATAAGTTTTTACTCCATGTGGATCTGAGAAGACTTTAGGAAAATTAGGCTAAAAAAATGTTTTCTTCACAAAGAAAAAATAGGCAAGGACCAGTAGCAGTTGATATTTGAAGCAATTGATGGGGCTGCCGCACGCTGACAGTTGTGCCTCCCCTCCCTCAAGAACTTTGGATTCTTTATGTATAGCTCAATATGCTTATTTAACTGACAACACACAGATGATGGGGACAGAGTCAATATCGATATTATGAATCATGATGTGAATAACAGCTACATAATTCCAGAGAGTTGGGACCCAGAATAGGCTCTTGAGAATTTAGAAAATTTGAATTTCTAACAATCTGGAACCGAGTTCCTTTAAACCTAAATCAACGTTTTGTCCTTCAAGAAATACATCACCTGTTATATGTAGCTTTGAAAACTGGTACAACAAGAGACAAATCGTATCTTAGAGAATGAGTACATTAGCGTGTATAGTAACTGGCAAAGGAAGTTACTGCTTTAAAGGAACTATCAAAAATGGATCAAATAATCATATGAAACTCAGATAAAGGAGAACATGTTGTTGTCATGGATACCACAAAATATTTTAAAGAGGCCATTTTACAGCTAAGTAATTGCAACAACTACAGGGTATTAGACAGCAACCCTGTTTTGCTTTATAAACAAAAACTAATGATTTTCTCTCCTTGTACAGGATGACAGATATAATCTCAGAACAGGAGTTTAAGTACCTCTTCCAGGATTTCTCAGTTATCCCTACATTCTACTTATTACTTAAAGTCCACAAAGACCCTCTGAAACGCCTTGTTGTTCTATTATATAGGTATTTGGTCCCCAACTGAGAATATCTCAAAATATATTGATTCATTTTACAGATTATGGTAACACGCTTACCATCAAATTTTAGGGACACCATGGCAGTCTTAAAGGCTCTTAAACATTGGACTTTTGATGTTGGATTTATGTGGCTGACAACTGATGTTGAGTCACTATACACTAACATCAGACATCAGACATAATTTGGGATTAAATGCAATGCAATTTTTCATGGATCTCTTTCAGACACAGACTCAAGATGATCCAGAAATTGTGATCAATGCTTTGAAACTTATTCTAACTAGTAATTTATTTACTTTTAATTCTAGGTTCTATCTTCAGACTTGTGGAATGGCCATGGGGTCAGCAATGGCACCCTCCTATGCCAACCTTTTTGGGTTGGTGGGAGGAGGTCACCATCTACAACCCCTGAGCTAATCCACACTGAAGTAAGATTTGATACTGGGAAAGTTTATAGATTTTATATTGTGCATCTGGGGAGTACAGCTGAGAGACATCCAACTTCATTGAGCATCTTAATCAAAATGATTTCAATTTACATTTACTCACCAGGTGGACCCTCAAATGATTACTTTTTAGATTTAAAATTACATGGCATTGTTGATGGTGGAATTTTGACTGAGAATTTTAGAAAACCAACAGAAGAGAATACATTGTTTCTCCCGACAGTTGCCATCTACCACATTTGGTCAGAGGAATCCCTAATGGACAGTTTCTACATATACACAGAAATTGCTCCACCTCAAAGAAATATGATCAGCACTCCAAAGATCTGATGGAGAGATTTCTAGAGAGGCTATGATGAGACTCTGCAGGAAGACAGTCATGCCCATTTTCAAAACTGAGCTTCATTTTAACCCAAAAGAAATTGAGAACAAGAATCACCCTATAATTAATTTTATAACTGAGTACAATTTTGGCTCCTAAAATTGCTGGACCTTGAAAAGATATTGGCACATTTTATAGGTTAACTCAGATTTAAGAGATCAGATAGGATAATCACCCAGAGTGGTCGAGAAAAGGGATGGAGCATTAAAGATCATGTTACTATCAATCATTTTCAAGGAAAATGATGAGAACAGAAAATATGCTTCTACTACCAAGTCCAAGTTCACATCGATATGGCAATTGCTGCATATGTAAATACATGACACAAGGAAATAGATTTGTGAGTCCTAGTAATCAATTTGAATACAGAATTTGTGATTTTATAACTTGTTATACCCTTTTGTTGTGTATGCACTCTGGTGTAACTGTCTGGTCGTGTATATTGGCATGACTACTTGTCCTCTCAAGAACTAGATACAAGAGCATGTCCGGTCAATTTTAAACAAATGAGAATACTCCGGTTGGCTGTCACCATGCAACAATGAGCAATTTTAGGTTCATGGGCATTGCTCATGTAGAAGCTCATATTAGAGGTGGAAACAGACAAGCAAACTTAGACAACTGGAAAATAGGTTGATTTTTAACTTGGGGTCACTTTATCCTAAGGGACTAAATGATATTTGGGATATTCTGCCATATTTGTAATTGGTCCCTGTGAGCCAATGATCTCCTTGTCCTGGATGATGTTTTTATGATATATTTGTCTCTTATTAATTTTATGTTTTTCTATATATTTCATTTTTTAGGATTCCTTGGAAACTGCACAACTTCTTACACTCACTGGATAAAATTACTTCAAGTGGGCTTCTGCATTCAAGTATTACATCTATAACTAAGTTGTTTTTGAGTGCCTTATGAATGAACTTAAAGCTTAATATTATAGTCACTTGAAATTTGTTTATATTGAGTTATAATATTATACCCAGCTTTGTTAAACCACAATATTGAACTATATGTAACTATTTTAGGTGTTTATCTGATTAATACTTTTGAATTTATGTCATAAGATATTCTAGTCAATTGTTAATATGGTGACAGTATAGTTTTAACTGATATCACTATTATTTGTGTATACATGTAGAAATGTGGTTATATTTGCCCATTTCCTACTGAAGAGCCTGCATGAGTCTTAAAGTGCTGGGGCTAGTCCTGTTCTGATTTTGTTTCACTAGTAAACCATAAGCACTGAGCATACTTATTTGTCCTTTGTGACTTAATTGTGCACCTTTTTTGCTTTCATCATCAATGTTCCCTGGTTTCTAGTGGCACCTACACACACACACACACACACACACACACACACACACACACAGCCCCTGACTCTCAGACACACAGAAGCAAAGACAGCAGCAGGAGGAGGAGGAGGAGAAGGAGGAGGAGGGTGGGAGATGAACAACCATGAGAAGACAATTGCAGTAGCTCACAATTAGCTGTGAATGCAGCAGTTTGGAACATAGAAACATAGAAACATAGAATTTGACAGCAGATAAGGACAGCTTGGCCCACCTAGTCTGCCCAGTGGCCACCTAGTCTGCCCATTTTCCTACTTAACTGATAAGCTGCAGATCCTAGTTAACCAACAGCTTACTCCTCCTACCCCCACTAGGACTGCCTTATGTCTGTCCCATGCATTCTGAATTCCCCACTGTTCTTGACTCCACAACCTCCTCAGGAGGCTGTTCCATGCATCCACAACCCTCTCCATGAAAAATACTTCCTCACATTACCTCTGATTCGTCCCCCTCTATCTTCAAATTGTGCCCCTTGTTCTTGTACATCTCTTTTTCTGAAATATGCTTCCCTGTTGGACTTTATTGATTCCCTTGAGGTACTTGAAAGTTTCTATCATGTCCTTCTCTCCCTTCTTTCCTCAAGAGTATACATATTAAGCTCCTTTAGTCTTTCTTCAGTATGTCTTCTGGTGCAGACCCTGCACCATTTTGGTTGCCCTCCTCTGGACAGCCTCCACTCTGTCTATCTCTTTGCGGAGATGGGGTCTCCAGAACTGCACACAGTACTCAGATGGGGTCTTACCAACTGTCTATACAGAGGATAACAACTTCCTGTTTTCTACTATTGATGCCTCTTCCTATGCATCCCAGTATCCCCAGCCTTCCTTATTGCCTTCTCACATTGCTTGCCCACCTTTAGGTCATCTGATATAATACCCCCAGGTCCCTTTCCATTTTACTGTTGTCAGTATCTCACCACCTATTGTGTACTCTTCCCTGGGTTTTGTTTCCCATGTGCATTACCTTGCATTTCCTTGCATTGAATCTGAGCTGCCATACATTTGACCATTCCTCCAACCTTGCCAAGTCCCTTCTCATCCGTTCCACCCATCTTGTGTATCAACCTGTTGCAGATCTTTGTATAGTCTGCAAAGAGACATATTTTTCCTTCAGTTCCTCTGCAATGTCACTTATAAAGACATTAAAAAGGACTGGTCCCAGTACTGAACCCTGCGGTTCCCCACTAGTAACCCTCCTTTCTTCACTGTGTACTCCATTTACTACTACCCTTTGCATCCTGTTGTCTAGCCAATTTTTTATACAGACTACCACCTTGGGGCCCACTCCAAGGCTGGCTAACTTTGTATTAATCTTTGTGTGGGACTGTATCAAATGCCTTGCTAAAATCTAGGTAGGCCATGTCCACAGCCCCTCCCTGGTCTACTACTTTGGTCAACCAGTCAAAGAAATCTATTAAATTCATCTGACATGACCTTCCATTGTGAATCCATGCTGCCTTGAGTCCGTGCCCCACTGACCTCTAGGTACTCAACAATTCTTTCCTTCAGAAGTGATTCCATCATTTTCCCTACCACTGAGGTCAAACTAACTGGTCTGTAGTTTCCTGCCTCTGTCCTGCTCCACTTTTGTGAAGAGGAATCACATCTGCCATCCTCCAGTCCTCAGGTACCACCCCATCCTCCCATGATTTGTTAAAGAGAGTAGTCAGTGGTGTCACTAGTTCTTCCTTAGTTCTTTTAGAATTCTTGGGTGAATCCCATCAGGCCCCATTGCTTTGTCCACCTTCAATTTTATTAATTCTTTCAGAACCCTTTTTCTGTAAATGGACTGGTATCAACCCCCATCTTCAGAGTGTTTCTCTTGTTTGGTTTAGGTACCTCCCCTCCTCTCCCTTTGTGAATACTGAGCAGAAATATTTGTTCAGTATCCTGCTTGTTCACTGTCTCCCTCTACCCACATTCCCTCCCCTTTATTAAGCCTCAGTATCCCTCCTTTAGTCTTTCTTCACTCTCTAATGTGCCTATAAAGGTCTTATCCCTTCTTAACAGAATTGGCTATCCTTTCCTCGGTTTGGGCCTTTGCTATTCTGACTTCCTTCCAGCCTCTTTCTGCTTTAACTGATAAAGTTCTCGCCCTGCTCCTTCTGTGTTTCCTTATATTTCCTGAATGCTATCCTTTTCTCCTTAACCTTCCCTGCCACCTCTTTGAGAACCATAGCATTTTTTCCTTCATTGTGTTTTATTGATTTGCTTTACACAAAGGCTTGTTGCCTCTGTGATGGCTGTTTTGATTACTTCCTTTGTTCCTACACACCTCCTTCTTGCCTGTTTGCTAGTGCTTTTCTAAGGCACTTTCTCATTTTCCAAAGTCAGCCCTCCTAAAGTACAATACTCTTGCTTTCCAGTCAGTCTATGAGCCATCACATGCATTAACAGTGTTTCATCACCCCTCACAGTCCCTGTTTCTTTTCAGTAGTGAGAGACTGAGAGGAAAGAGCCCTCCCAACCCACCTCCTCTCCTCACTTCTAGACCCACAAACCATTTCTCTCACCCACCCCTCAACCACCCAGTGACCCTGGTACCACTTCCCAAGAGTATAATGGTTATCTTGGAACCTGTTCCTGCAAGCATTCCTCCTATTACTGGTCCAAGCAAAGCCCTCCACTGCCTTGACCCTGGAAGCTCTGAGAGAGGGCAGCAGCAGCAGGCTGAGGACAGTGGATAGTCCCCCATAGCATCGTCCTCTGCACCATGTCCTTCCACTCTGGTCAGTCATACATTCCTCGAGATGGAGGGTCAACCTCGTGTATGCAAACCAGTTTCATATCCTGTAGTCTGGAGCTGACTCTGTCACTGTTTCACATTGTGATCATGTCAGTGGTCACACTGAGTCTGAACTCCCAGTCTTGTTTGTGTAGCCGGTGGGAGGTTGATTTACACTGAACAGGGTAAGCCTTGAAACCTGCTATGTGTATGATTTGGGGATGGAGGTGGGCATGGTCAACATTATCATCGCCATATGATTTTTGCCTCAGTTGTATATGAGGTAGGAGTGTCTAGCATGGACATTTACTAAATGTTGACTTGTAGAGTGTAGCTGATGAGGCTTGAATGCAGACAGTTGATGGGATGAGTACATTAAAACTGTGCTGTGTGGGTAGTAGCCATCTTGGCTGTTTTTTGCATCCCATCTCTTTTCTGTTTACTTTTCTGATCACCTCTTGACAGTCTCCTCCCCTTTCATTCTCCCAGCTATCACTGGCAGAGCCCTGCTCTCAAACAGAACTCATTAATGCTTCTTGACTTTGATGTTTTAACCAGCTTCCTAGTAACTCGAAGGTTACTCTACACAAACATCACTCAGTTTCCAACTGAATGTCCATATCTATCTTCACATGTGTCCAGTTCCAGTTTAGAGGCCAGATTCTTAAGACTCAGGAATGGGATTCCTCTATTTATACTTTCAAGTTTCATTTTTTCACTGTTTTTTCTGCAAGCCTATCACTGATGGCTCTTGAGGTTAGCTAAGATTGATTTACCAAGTAAGCCCATCAGAAATGCAATTAGCCAGTATGCATTGGTGATAGATTTCTATTCTGAGGAAGCTGTAATCATATTGTAACCTTCTGCACCACAATTAAGGGATAACACCATGAGACAAATGTCCATAATCATGGACACATCTTAAGAAAATGGTTCTATCAGCTCAAGAATCTGTTGCAACATATGTAGTGGAAAGCATTGCCCAAAGAACTTGACAGCAATACTAATGTCCTGCCTCGAGTTTTGTGTCAATTTCCTCCTCTTCAGTCAATGTTAAACCCTAGGCTTTGAGTGAGGTTTTATATTATTTTTTATTTGTGTTACAACAAGGCACCATGGTTCTTTGAACTGCCCTTGTTTCTTTTTATATATAAGTATCCTGGATCTTTCAGTATCATCTAGTGTCACAGAATTACAAAAGAGAAACAGTTGCAGTGTCCATTGTGGTCTGCCACAACAACACATTCAAACTGTGTTTTATATACAGTTGTAAGACATAAATGAGAGTCAAGTGTGCAGACATAATGTGCATTTTGTCAAGGAGACATCTACTAAAGTGCTGAAAAATGACACCACAGGTCTTGGGATATTAATAAAAACATAATGTTTTATTTTGCAAAGTAGGGAGTATACTGTGTGCTAATTCATATTACTGCTGCTGTGTGTATCTGAATAAAGATCTCAGTTTCATCTGGAAACTTTTTATTGTGCTAGCTGTAAATCTTATCAGCCCACTGCTGTCAACAGTGAAAAAAGTTCTTAAGTATTTTTAGTTCAGGAACTCTTATATGCCATCTGCCATTGAGGGTTTCACAAGATAGGGATGGAAGGATTGCTGTCAGAGCTGTCTCAGAAGAACATGGCAGCAATGATTCATGTGACTGTCTCTCTCAAATAAGGCAGTGTTTCTGCTGTTAATATAAATTTTAAGAAAAGTCTTATTGAAATCTAACATTATATGTCATTTGCCTGAAAGAAATCTAATGGTATATGTCATTTCTCCTGTACTGCAGAATTTTAATGTCTGTCATTTTTCCTGCTCTTTAAATATAATGTGAAATCTTAGGAACATTATCTATTGTAAACAGATCGTAAGGTGCTGACTTCATTCAAAATTTAACTATCACCTCTTGTATGCATAGAAATGACAATCTGATTAATGTCTAAAGGGCAATGATATACAGTCACTCATGGATATACCTCTGTTTAAAACAGACTTTAGGGATGGTGCTGGAAAAAAAAACATTTTATCAGTCATTAGTAAATGCTTCTAATCAATAGTATTTTACCCAAAAGTAAAAACCAAACATGTAAGACAATTGCAAGATGTATCATTTATACAAGCACATTTAGACACATTACATACATGACTTCATATTACAGATTATGATACAGTTACATTTTTGGAGCTGTCTGGTCAACCTGCCCACCATCCCAAAATGAGGAGCAAGAGAAATGACATAAAATTCTGAAATGTATTTTCAAATGACATATGTCATTAGATTGCATTATAGGCAAACATAACATTAACATCCAATAAGACTTTCCTAAAATTTCTAGTAACAGCAGAAACACCATCTCTTTGGAGACAGAAAGAGACATAAATGAGCACTGCCCAATCCTTTTGAGATAGAGCTGACACCAGTCCACCAATCCAGTTTCTGCAAAACCCTCAATGACAGATGGAATATATGAGTTCCTGAATTAAAACACTTCACAGCATTTTGTTTCACTACTAACAGGAGCGAACAAAAGCAGGTAGTGATACACAGCTATCACAGTAATACCTGCTTCTAGACCAAATCAAGATTTTGTTTCAGATGCATTATTGCAGCAGTAACATATGCACCTTGGTAGCCTGTGACAATGGTGACTGTGACTGAGGTGCTTTCAAAAGGATGACTCAATCATGGTGCCTGTACACAGGCTACCAGGCAAGGAGGGTGACTGGATGGGGTCTACAGATATAGTGACAGGATGTCACTATATACTCATGCTTGATGGGAGCGAGCACACCGTGCAAAGGGCAGAAGGAGGGAGAGTTTATGGGGTGTATGTGGTGGTCAGCTGCTGAGCTGGCCTTGTGGCATAGTGGATGGGTGGCAGGCTAGGCTTCAGAGGGTACCCGGGTTTGGTCCTAGACATGGTCACTTTTGTCGTCATCCAAGAATTTTTTGTTTTGCACCCCAACATGCATCATCCCTCAGAGTTAAGAATCTTTATGTGGCAGGTGGCAGTCCACCCCATAAATAAAAAAAGTAAATCTCCAGTGCTTTTGCTTTGCACTGGTAGTGTACATTGCGAAACTGATTTTCATTGATGTACACTTGACCTAATGGTAATCACCTTTCTGCAATGGCCATTATCACATGGAACCTGTACCTTCAATAGATCAGTAAACAAAAACTCCCTATACTGAGCTAATACATGCAGATGTATTTTCTGGCATGCAGTTATGAAATTTGATTCATTTGACTGGGAATGCACTGACTGTTTATGAGTGTAAGTTTCAAGTGTCATCAATGAGAAGCTGAATTAATATGCAATGCAAATGAGCTTCAGCTTACAGTACAAGCATTCGCTACACTATCCCTTTGGCTTTTATAGTAAAGCTGAGAAATGTAATATGCTGAACATGAGAATTGCATGCACATCTACAATATTGATAGTTACTGTACACAGGCTGAATCATGAAATACAAAACCTCAAGCAAACAAAATTCATTGGAACTTGTACTATCGTACTATCTACAATGTCAGCAAATATAGACCATATTTTGAAAGAGGTGATCGATGAGAGAAGGGAAAGATGCATCGGGAGAGGTGAAAGCAAATAAAATAGAGATAAAGTGCAGTTTTAATCATACCATAATTAATAATAAAAATCCTAACAACCAACTCTGTTCATCTAGCTGCATATCATTTTTTAGGGAGATTAAGGATCAGCATCAGAATCGGAAAGAAAACATACTATCTAAAAAAGTAAGGAAATGTTTAGCAAAAACTGTGTTAATGAACTCATTTGGGTAAATTAACACCACAAAAATAAAGGGAGATGTGGTATTAGGGTTTCTCCTCTAACACTGCTCCCACCCTCCAGCAGAAAAGGAAAAACATTAGTGTTTTTCTGGAGTCTTCTGAAAATCATTGGTTTGGACTTCTCGAGGGTTGTCAATCCTAATGTGCACTCCATTCTGTTAGGAAGCAATGTCACACAGAATCTCCTTTCTTCAACAGAGCTGAGGTGGAGGGGTGAGCACTAGGTTGACAACCCCAAAAAGACCCCACCACTAATTGTCAAGACCCAGAGATCAAACACCCTTATAGTTTTTTTCCTTTTACTGCTTGGGGCTCTAGGGTGAGAAACTCTAATGCCACATTCCCTACTTTTGTGGTATTAAGTTTCCCTAAATGGAGCATTAACACAGTTTTTCTAATTATTGTATATGTTTTATCTCTCAGTTTAATTCATTTTATTAAGTGACTGTCTTGTACAAGAGCAGTTCAGAGTTTAATAATTTTGACAAAAGAAAGAGGGATAGCAGGCAACCTTATCCGTGCCTCTATAGAGTTTACAAGATGGCAGTAAAATATTGTTTGTTCTGTACCATGCTTCTGGGTTTAAAGAAATATAGTTAATCCAGTTTTTAAACTTTCTCTTTTTATATTCAAAATGTTATTGACTTTCAGAACACAGAAATCCTAATTCTTGCACAAATGAGAGGACGAGGAGTAGTGAGTGATTGCTGCGGAGCTGTTAACTGGGGCATACACATTCAGTTACAACAACAGAACCTTTATTTTTTCATCATTGCTATGAGGAGAAAGTGGGTGCAGAGGGAATGGAGAATTGACAGTGGTTGCTAGGAGATGACCCAGGATATATCCATCTGGCAGGAGATGCAAAGATCACACACAGCAAGCAGGGCAAGAGGATGAGGAGTAAGTGAACAATTGCTGGAGGAGCTATTAACTGGGGTATACATGTTCAGTTACAACAGTACTTTATTTTTTTTCATTGCTATCAGGAGAAAGGGGGTGCAGAGAAACAGAGTGTTGACAGTGGTTGCTAGGAGACAACCACGATACATCTGGGTCTTGGAAGATAAAAGGCTCACTTATAGTGAATGGGTCACATGCATAGCCAGTACACGGTGTCAGCCAGAGAAGATGGGGTAACTGGCCAGGAGTCTTTGAGCTGTAGAAAAAAAAAGTATAGGGTAAAAAACCTGAAATGGCAGATAATTTAAGGCAGTGTATGGGTATCATATATATGAAAGGGGAGATGGGTCTGGGAATTTTCACTTTGAAAATGTAAAAGAATAGAACAATTACTTAAGGAAAACATGGAATTAAAAATCAATTGAGCACCCAAAGGGAGTTCAGAGAATGAGCAATTCATAGGAGAGCAGAGGAAGTCAAACCTACAGTGAGAACCAATTGTGGATCTTGGGACAGATGCTGTGACTAGTTTAGAAGGGGAGACAAGAGAAAAGAGATGAAGAGGAGGTCAGTGAGAGGATACTGAGATAACTGAGGAGGAATGGATTAAGTTGCAGGGAGGGATTAAGAGAAAATGTAGGTATGACAAAGAAAAAGATCCAATGGAACTGAACAACAGGTATAGTGCATTCCAAATAGAGAAGGAGTTTAATACAGGGATATAAGCGGAAGAGAAGACAGACAGGAGGCAGGTTGATCTGGAAATTACAGTACTGCTGGAAATGTCGGGGGGCTTAATAAACAGTAGCCAGCTGGAGAAAGTAAAGGACTATGGTGTGGGGTGAGTAACAGTAAATAGGAGGGAAATTGTAGTGTTGGGAGATTCTGTCATAAAGAACACAGATAAATATATTTGTAAAGGAAAGAAAGAAACAACACGTGTAAGCTGCTCATCAGGATCCAAGATTCTGGACATGAGAAACAATCTGGAGGGTTTCATGGATGAGGAAACTAGACCTATAAAAATGTTTGATGTGGGTATAAGTGATATTGGAAGAAGGAAACAAGTGGACATACAAAATGACTTTGAGGAGGTCGAGAGGAGAGTAAAGGAAAAGAAATGTACCATCATTATATCAGAGGTGTTACCAACACATAAGGGAGGAATGTGAAGAATATGGAAAATAGTCACTTTAAACAGATGGTTAAGAAGGTGGTGTGATAAGGAGGGGTTTCAATTTCAGGAAAACTGGAAGGACTTTATGAGTAAACCAGGAATGTATAGGAGGGACATGTTGTATTTAAACATGGATGGGGCAAGATTGTAGAGTAAGAAAATAAATAAATTGATTGAAATGAGTTTAAACTAATGTGGGGAAATGGAACACGAGGAGTTTAGTTAGAAAAAAGGATGAATTAGAGGACACGATGAGAAAGGAGGCTGTACAGATATGCACTGTGATGGAGACATGGTGGGATGTGAATGATGGGTGGGATAAAACATATTAGGTTATAATCTGTACAATAGAGATAGACTAGGAAGGATGGGCAGGGGCCTGGCAATATATGTGGCAGAAGAGATAACAGCATAGTTGGTTGAACAGAGTATAGCAGTGATCTGGAACAAATCTGGTTGAAAATCTATCAGGAAAAGGAAATGAGGATCTTGCTAGGATTAATTTACAGACCACTCTCACAGAATGGTGAGTTGAATGAAAAGATGCTGGATACCTTAAACAATATGGAAATAGAGGATATGATTGTACTAATGGGAGATTTTAATATGCTGGGTTTAACTGGAAGACCAGAGTGGGAAAGATACCATTAGTTAGTTAGTTTGTCCAAACAATAAACAGTTTTGCAATGTAACAGTTTGTGGAAGAAGGAACAAGAGAACAACACATTTTGGATTTAGTATTGAGTAATGTGGTGGAACAAATAGATAATTGTCAGATTATGTAACCACTGAGTGGAAGTGATCACAAAGTAGTTATGTTCAACATCAAGTGGTTGAAATACTAAACAAAGGGTAAAACCAAGATTAAATGTTTTAATAATGCAGATTTTGTCAAAATGAGACCAACACTAAGACAGTGAGAATAAATCACTGACTGAAATGTGGGAGGTACTGATACAGATATTAAAGAGTTAGTGGCTAAATATGTCCCAGAAAGGGAGAAATATAATGCAAAGGGAGACTATCCAGATGGATGGATAGAGGGTTTAGGAGGATGGTAAAGATGAAAGAAAAAGCATATAGGAAGGCCTGTAAACTGAATAGTGAGGTTGTGTGGAATAATACAGGATCAGGACCAAGGAATGTAAAAAACAGAATAAGGAAGGGTAAAAGAAATCAAGAGATTCATTTGGCAAGCAGGGTCACGGACAATTACAAATCTTTTTGATTACATAAAGTATAAAAGGAAAGGGGCACAAAAGGTAGGGGCCACTGGATGATGGTAGTGGTAAAACAGTGACTTATGATAAGCAAATGGCACAAGTTTTAATACATATTTTAGTATGGTATTTAAAACAAGAAATAGGATAGTGCAGAGGAGATATTATAATAATATGGGAGAATATTAATTAGGGAAGGCACTATGGAGAAAAATTAAGTATTAAATCTAACAAGGCAACAGGACCTGATGATTTGCACCCACTTATATTGAACAATTTGGCAGAAGAGTTGGCAGCTCTGATGACTACAATATTTCAAACCTTATTGGACATTGGGAGGTTATACCCAGTTGGAAAGAAGCAATAGTTACACTGATTTTATAAAAAGGAGCAAAGAACAGTGTAGTAATTATAGACCAGTGAGCTTGACTTCTGTCCTGGGCAAGGAGCTGGAGAAGATAGTGAAAGAGGAATTGTAGGAAATTGTAGATACAGATTTACTGTAGGATGGAACACAGCATGGTTTAACAAGGGGATGGTCATGTTTAGCAAATCTACTAAGGTTTTATGATATGGTCAGTGGAGCTCTAGATAGGGATTCCAGTGGATGTGGTTTTCTTGAATTACAGAAAGGCATGTGATACAGTTGATCAGTCTGAATTGATAAGAAAATTGGAGAGCATGACAGTAAATGGATGGTAGGTTAAGTGTATTGAGGCATGGCTGACTGGAAGAGTACAAAGGGTCTCACTAAGGTGTCATCTATCTAACTAGATGGAGGTGATGAGTGGTGTGCCACAGGGGTCAGTGATGGGTCCATGTTTGTTCAGGATGTATGCATCTTCAGTGAGCAGTGATGGCACAGTATGGCTAACTAATTTTGCAGAGGACTCTAAATTGAGTCAGTAGTCAGAAGGAGGATTAGATAGAAAACTTGAGGAATTAAATAGATTGGAGGTGGGCAGAGAAGCATGGTTTGGAATTCAACACAGAAAAGTGCAAGGCTATGCACTTGAGCAGAACCAATATCAAAGCAAAATATGTACCAAATGGAACAAGTTGGCAGAAACAAGTGAAGAAAAGATTTGGGCATAGTATTTACAGATGATTTCTCCTTTAAAAGACAGTGCAGTGAAATATGAAAGAAATGTTGTAACTTACTGGGATATATTCAAAGACACATACATAGCAGGGATAGGAAGATTTTGATGCCATTGTATGCATTATTGGTGAGACTGTATTTGGAGTACTGTAGTCAGTTTTGGTGCACTATATACAAATGAAGGTTAGAGGGTTCAAGAGGATAAAGACAAGATCTACAAAGAGAATATCAGGAATGAAGGCATTGAACTATGAAGACAGAATGAATAATTTGGAACTGTACTCTTTCAAATACATCAGGATAAGGGAGATTTATATTTGGTGTACAGGGCATTTGAAAATGATGACCTGTGGGACTGTATTGCTTGAGATGAAAGATGGGAGTTCATAACTAGGTCACACAGCCTAAAACTGCATAGTCAAATCAACAACATGAAAAGGAGGTTGTAGTTCTCACAGAGAGTGGTGAGAGTTTGGAATGGCCTTCCTCTG
This sequence comes from Neoceratodus forsteri, assembly GCA_016271365.2. NCBI lineage: Eukaryota > Metazoa > Chordata > Ceratodontiformes > Ceratodontidae > Neoceratodus > Neoceratodus forsteri. Next base: position 632,416,380 of record CM028132.1, read on the forward strand.
GAAATTGTAAGAAGAGGAATACAGAGGAGTTCAAAACTAAAGTGGATAAATACTGGCTAGATATTGATAAGAGGGGTTATAACCACTGAGCAAATGAACACTAAAAGGCAAATTGCCTATCTAAGCTCAAAGATAACCTATGAAACCTATGAAATAACTGATTTCTGGCAAGGGCCCATAGGCCCCTGGAGATCCAACTCTATTGCATGAATGAAGACACAGACAATACATTCCTTAGCATTACCAAACACAGCAGTTAATTTATACAAGTTTATAACAATCTCCACTACAGTGGTGACCATTATATGCAGTACCCATGACACAGGTTTTAAACTTCTTATTGAAGGAAGACTTCTTTAAAATACTGATTGGAAATGACCAATCTACTTGGACTAAAGCTTTCTCCACATCTAAACAAATTACTACACTGTCATTCTCTTGTGTTTGTTCTATTATATTGGAAGCTCTTCTGATACTGTGAACTTCTCTTCTTCCTTTGGTATACCCCTTCTGATCAGTGTGTATTAAAGACCAAATGACTTTCATTAGATGTTTAGAAAATATTTTTACAAATAATTTGTAATCTAAACTTTGCTGTGAGATATGCCTACAGTATATGACAATTTTCTAGAGGTGTATCTTTGCGTATTTAACTCCTTCGTCCCATAGATGCCATATGGCATCGAACCATCCATTGCTGGGCCTGACCCAAATGGCCACTGGGAGACAATGAGTTAAGCAATTTTAACATCATTAATTAAAGCTGTCATTTTGTCCATAGTTACAAAGGAGCTAAAGACGAAGGTAAAATGTGGAGTTAGGCTATCTGAAAAAGCTTTATAATAATTCTGAGGAAAGCCATGTGGTCCTGGAGATGTGCCTAGTTGTATAGATCATATTGATTGTCTTAATCTTGAACAGACTCGGTAATCTATATCTCTGTACTGTTTTCAGTTATAAAAGCCCAATACATAATTTGAAAGAGGTTTTCTTGGTCTTTCAAACTATGGTGACCACTGGATATGAATGTGTCCTTAAGTTATACCTAGTGCTTTCAAAGGTGACACCTATCATAAAATCACCATTGAAAGAATCTAAGTGAATTTATGCAATTCAGATAGTATTTGCATTATACACAGTTCCATAAAACCTAGGCCTTAATGTACTTCTCATTTTTTCAGAATCTTTCTCTCTGAGACAATACTGTATAGGATCCAGGCAATAATGTATGCTTTCTTTTATGGATCTCAAGAGCCATGTTGCTATCCCTTTCAGTATCGCTCCATATTATCATGGGGAGTTAACACATACAGCATAGGCAATGGGCACCCCTACCAAGGGATAAGTGGTACAATGCAATTTCTTGGACTGTTCCAGTTGCATTGGAACCCTATGCCCATAAACATTCCATTTGTGTCAGTTAACCAGTGTAATGTACTGCTTTTGAGGAGAAGACAACATGTTTACTAGATGTCTGAAAATTCTAGTCAAACTTCAGCTTGTTCTTATTTTGTAAAGTTAGTGTAATGGTAGAGCAGGTTGGGGCTACCTAGTGAAAGGCAGCACCCAAAACATGTAAAGAAGCATGTCTATGCTGGCCTAGTGGCACAGATGACTGAGGCACATCGCATCTTACCTTCCCACACAGGTGACCCAAGTTCAGGAACAATCTCAGGCCACAGGGGCTGGCTAGAGGGTGGAGGATCAGAGCATCCTGGAGGACACTTTCCTCCTCAGGAATGAGGAAAGCCAGCTGCTCTGCTATACTGCCACCTGGGTGACTCCAGGTGGCAGTACAGCTGGAGTAGCTAGGGGTTGGAGGACATTGCAAGCGCTGCATGACACATGCTTGGATGTGGTCATGCTTAGCATGTTCTTTATGCTGAAATCCTTGGCAGTTTGGTAGAAAAAGGAGGAAAAAGACCAAGTGGCAGGTTAAAGCTGACTAGCTCATAGGCCCACACCTGGCTATCTAGGCATGATCTACCACACCAGAACCTGTAATGGCAGAGGTAAGAGGCTCCCCATCACTTTCAGAAGGAGAAAGCTCTGGGGAACATGGGTAGATACAGGTAAGTCCTAGGGGATAGCAGGGGACAGGGCTGGGGCTGGGTTGAAAGGATAAGGGACCACTCGGAGAGCAGAGAGCATAAATAGAAATATAAAAAAGCAAGTAAGTAAGGTTCTATTTATATTCTGGCACCCAATCCCAGAAGCTCTGGTCACCATTGCAGATAAAAGCACAGTTAAGGCAGCATAAAATGCAGTCTCATCAGTAAAACAATAATGTATATAAGAATCAAATTTAAAACTGTCAGAGAATGCCTTGTTAAAAGGCAGGTCTTCAGCCATCTTTAAGTGCCTCCACCATTGGGGCCTCCCTCAAGGATTTTGGCAGCATTTTCCAGAGGACCAGGCTGGCCACCTCAAAGGAAAGGTCCCCAAAGTTTTCAGCCTGGTCTTTAGAACTGCCAGGAGGCCCACAGTGGAGGAGTGGAGGAAACATGCTGGGGTGGCTGGAGTAAGAAGGTCAGACAGATAGCCAGGGTCCAGGCTGTATAGGGCCTTATAGGTGAGTAAGCCCACCTTGAAGATGATTCTCCACCTGGCAGGCAGCCAGTGCAGATCCACAGTAATAAGGTCACATGGCAGGACCTTGGAAAGCCAGCCAGCAGCCTAGCCATCATGTTCTGCACTAGTAGTAGTAGGAATTTCTTTTATTTGATCAATCATAAGAAAAAGATTACAAACATGAAATGAAACAACATGTAAAACAGACAAAACAGTACATATAAAAATCATTTCAGTATAGAAAGACACTATATATTAAGGAGACATAGACTATTGCATTACGAGAGGCATTTAATTTTTTTTATCATGTCATTGTTTCTCTCTCCTCCTGCGGCTCGAGCATGGCAGGTTGTCCGGATGCCAGCACCTGCACCCTCGGACCCAGTCTGGCCAGCGACACACTCTCCACCACAGGCTTGGTGCACACACAGTATCCTCCCCTTGGTGACCCATAACCAATACCTGAGGGTGCACTTCTCAGATCTGGGGTGCATCACATGGCAATCAGCCACCGCGACTTCCTGCTATTTTCTGCTTTGGTTTGCTCGCTGGAGCTGGTGTGCAATGAGGTACAGTGCACTTGCATGCTGATATCTGCCAAGCTCCAACCCTCTTCTATGTGCCACGACTGTGCAGTGCACCCAACACCCACCAGATGCCACTGCAGAGTGATGCAAGCCCCATGCCCACCCGGAGAGAGGTGAGCTGTCTTGGGATGCTCGATTCTCTCCCTTCGTCTGCTGATCCCTGATGGCCCAAGTCCGTTCCTGAACCGGGACACTGGTGTGGCATCCAGCACCTCAACCCTCAGCACCACAGTGCCATAGAGGCATTTAATTTTGAATAGAAGCAACATTCCTTCTTCTGATTTTTAAACATTTAGTAAAAATACAGCTGTTTTCTTTTTATATAATTAGTTCATCCTCGCTAGTCAAGAGTATCTTTAATAATTCATAATTGGGGCAACCTGGTAAGGAATTTATGATAGAGCCCAACCACTTGCTTTTAGCTGCCTTATACCAATGGCATCTCAGAATAACGTGTTCAATGTCCTCTTTCTCATTTCCACCACAATAACAAAATGCAAATACAGAGTTGCTATTGTTATTAAACTTAGAAATCAAAGCATTCAAATAAAAAAAAAATTTAAATGTTGCTTATATTTTTCGTAGATTTTACAAGTCAAAAGTTCTAGATAATATTGTAAATAATGAAAACAATCATTTTCAGGATACCATACCCCAAATCTAGAAGACATATCTTGTAAGTCTTGTAGTTTATATTTATTGACCAATAATGTTTTTATATATGATTTGTACTGATTCAAGATCACTATATCCTGAGTAGTTAACTTAAATAAAATTAAGAGCCCTATGAGGCCAACAATTTCTTTATACAAGATAGCCATTCAGATTTTTACATCCTAAAGCCTCCCAAATTATTTTCTTCTCCAGACATTTTCTTGCCTAACGCTGTTTTGAAAGATGATTCAATTTAATCCAGAAGTTTGTAATTCTAGATTCTGTCATAGCTATTACATTTGTAAGGCCTATTTCTACTGTAACAAAAGGAGCAGGTATATTTTTGGAATCCACTAGCCCCCCTCCAAGGACTTGAATAGCAGGTCTTTCCAATTTAATTAAATAATTATGGTCCCAGATTTCAGTGGCATATACAGCCTGTGCATTATATTTTGCCTTAATTGTTCTAACAAGTGGAACCAATGAATGCCCCCATATTTATGATTAAATGCTTTAAGATCTAACGTTGTACAGAAATGTTCTCATGTATAAAGTCTTGATGTTTCTTCATCTAAATTTCAAAGAAATAACCACCCCAAATATTGATAAGTCTTCACTAACTCCATATTTTCTGTTTTAATTTTCCAGGAGCCTTTACCATTTGCACCACCCAGAATCATTACATTAGATTTATCCATATTAATTTTAAATATCGGTAATCAGCAAAATCAGTAAGTAAATTAAGTTTTGTTTGTAGACCCTTTAAAGTAAGGGCCATTAACAAAGACCATCAGCATATCACTGATCGAACAAGCTGCTGAGGTCATGAGGGCAATCCAGTTGTTCAGCCCTCCCAGAGCCTCGCAGATCACTGATCAAACAAGCTGCTGAGTCGTGAGGGCAATCAAGTTGTTCAGCCCTCCCCAGAGCCCCACCTGATTGTCGATCGGAGCACAAGCTGCTGAGGTCATGAGACAATCCAGTTGTTAAGCCTCCCAGAACCCTGCGGATCACCGATCAGAGAACAAGATAGTGATTGCTTTTTACAGTCGGCAGAGCACTGTAGATAGTTTTTCCTGCCTGCTCCATGCTCCTACCTATATTTTCTCCTGCAGAAGTGTACTTTAAGGATACCTTGGCAAACGTGCTCTTTAAGGACTTTATGTACAATTTAATACAAGGCTTTATGTTCATTTTATTCTGCCTTCACACCACAGCTTAAATCGGGGACTGTGCACGGGGTACCAGCTCATTTCTGCCTTTTAGTTAATTTAATCTGTTTTCTGCCTTTCAGTTAATTCACAAGCTTAGAGGCTATAATAGTAAGCTAAATCAACAGTGATTCCTAACTCAGCATGCAATTTGAACCAGAGGCTATGTTTGTTAGGTGTATAGAACGAGTCATTTTAACTGCTCCTTCCCTACCCGCTATTTAAACTCTGTTCTCTCCTCTGTCTGTAGCTGCTGAGGTCGTGAGGGCTATCCAGTTGTTCAGCCCTCCCAGAGCCCAGCGGATTGCTGATCGGAGCACAAGGTAGTGATCCCAGGCCCAAGGCAGAGCTCCAGCTGACTGCGGAAGGAGATCCCCACCGCGCTGCACGCCAGCTCCCACCGCTCCCACCACCACCCTTGGTGAGCTCCTACTTTATTGGCTGAACCTGCAGGACTGTCAGAACCAATCAGTCCCCTTTCCATTAGCTCCTTATATTTTCCTAACACTAGTGGCTGCCCCTGAGCAGTGTTCCTAACTCACATCAAAATGTTCCTCTCTCACTAGCATTGGTTGCTCTGCTCATAACAATATCATCCTCCACCCTACTCCTACCCGACTCAACAAATCTCTCTGCCCCATATCTCTGAGACCGGAAAGCAGCCTCCCACTCTTCCTCTACTCTAGTGCACCACCCCTGCACTGCTGGCAAAACTGGGTACTGAGAGCTACCATCCTCCCTCCCTCTTTTCATGCTGGATTGGCTGCTATAATGTCTCCTACTCTTTGACCCCATGTTTAACCTCGGGTGCACCGCACCACCTCCCTATCTGCTGTAAGTCACTAAGGAACATGCACCTATTAAAACATCTCCTGTCACTCCTGCTCCTTATAGCCAGTGATGTAGAATGAAATCCTGGTTCTACCGCCCCAATAACGGTCTCCACTCCACCCCAGCAAATCACCTCCCAAGAGGGTTGAAATAGTACATCTAAATATATGCAGCATTGTAAACAAAATAACAGCCTTACAAACAAGTGCCCTGTCACTACGACCAGATATCTTAATCATTACAGAATCCTGGCTGAAACATCACAATCTTGATGCTGAATTCTCAATACCTGGCTACTCCCTCATTAGCGGGACCACCAGGAAAAAAGATGTGGTGGCACTGCCATGTACATCTCCTGTAAACTTCAGTTCACCACAATCAAACCTACATCACCCAAGTTGTCAGTGGATTCCCTACTAATCAAACTCTCTCTCTCCGCACTCAATCCCTATATACATGGCCGGTCTTACTGCCCCCTGACACACTGCTGCCTATCATCCTAGACCACCTTTTCACTCTGGAGGTCCCTCACGGGAGGTGAACTCCATATCCTGGGGATTTCAACCAGAACTGGCTAGCCAGCACAGCCTCTAAAACACGTTGTCAAGTGAATGCGTTAAACCTGTCCCAACAAATAACTGAACCCACTCACCTAAACCATAAATCCAAGAAGCATACCCTACTGGATTGGGCCTAACCACCCACCCCCATCTATATAATTGACGCTGGCCTACTACCTGACTCAATGATCACCACATGATTTATTTGGTGCAGAAAATATTCAGACCTAAGCCCCCGCACACTGTAGAAAAGATCTTACAAACCCTGGACCAGACTGCGCTCTAAATGACCTCACCAACATCGATTGGTCATTCATATCCAGGGCCCCTCCATGGATGGGAGCCCTTGAATTCTTCTGAACCATATTCCTGGCTATCTGGGATTCCCATAAGCCTCTCAGAAGATCCAGAGTAAGGGATTCTACCAACCCTGAGTAATAAGCCAACCTTTTGGAACAATTACATGCCAGGGACCGAGCCTGAAAACCTATAAGACAACTGGCAACCAAACTGCTGTGCAACACTACTAGTCACTAAGGAATGCCTGCACAAGACTCATCTGTCAGGCCAAATCAAATTATTTCAAGTACTTTCCACAATAACTTTACTCATCCAGCACAATTCTGGAAGTCAATTAAATCCCTCCTCCTGCTGCCGGCCCAACCCCTACCCCAACCTTCAATATAGCAGGAAATATAATTGCAGTACTGAGCACTGTAGCCATGAGCTCAACTCCTATTCTAGGCTGTACATCCACTCTGCTCTCCCTCACTCCTGGCTCCCTCCCCTGTTCACCCAGTTTTCTCCTCACCAGCATACTTCTCATTTCGCCTTGTTACACCCAAGATGTACTAAAAATACCTTGGTCTCTAAATCCTGCCAAAGGAAAATGCCCCTCGGCCTTGATTCCAAAATGCTCCATTTGCTGCCTCATCATAGCCAACCCTCTAGCCGATCTCTTTAACCTGTCATTTCAGACTTGGTACCGTCCTACAAAATGGAAACATGCCACAGTGATACCCCTCTCCCGCAGGAGAAACCCTTTCTACCCGTAACTACCGACCTATATTGGTACTCTCGATCCTAGCCAAAATCCAGGAGCACCTTGTACTAGCCTGGCTCTCCCACTTCCTTGACTCCTTCTCCTTATTCACTCCTTATGAAGCTGGGTTTAGAAAAATCACTCCACTATCACATCTCTCCTTTGTCTCACCGACATCATCCTCACGGGCATGGATAAAGGGAGATAACTGTAACTATCTTCTTCGACCTGCTAAGGCTTTTGACACGGTCTCCATTCTGTTACTGTCCAAACTTACCCAAGCTGGACTGACTAAGCTTATCACAAACTGGTTCCAGTCGCACTTGGCAGGCTGGTCTCAGTCTGTCTGAACGGACTCGGCCATCTTCACCTCACTCCTGTTACCACCGCATCCCCAAGGATTGGTCTTAGGCCCTTTGTTGTTTTCTATCTTCCTCAATGATCTGCCTACAGCCTGCCCTCATATGTCTATCCACATGTAAGCAGACGACACGGTGCTGTATGCCTCAGGTCATCCCCTCCACCATGGCAGCCTGCCTGCAGCAGAATTTGACTCTGTCCAATGCTGGTTCTGTTCAAATCAGCTATTCCTGAACCCAAATAAAACTGTCTCCCTAATGTTCAGCACTCGGCAAAACTGTCCGTCTCCCAGCCTCCCATCATTCTGCACATTGGAAGGTTCCCCTGGGACTTGCTTCCTACAGATACCTCGGGTCTGGTTAGACCAGCATCTTGACTTCACTGTGCATATTGGCGCTATTCATAAGCCACACCCATGCTAGAGTGCGTTATACGTAATAAATGCTGCATCCCTCTGCCCATGCGCCTGGCTATTGTAAGATGATCCTCCAATAATGGACTATGGGGATGTAGTCACTGTAGAACTCTGTCAAATCCTCCTGCCAAACTAGGACCGTCTATTCAACTCATTCTGCCATTTCTCCTGGACTGCCCTCCCAGTACACAGCACTGCAACCTCTACCATTCCTTGGCCTCCTTCTCTACAATCAGGGGTGGGTGCACAGTGCTAGAACCGCCACAAATTCCCAATTAAGACCCTCCCTCCTTGCGACCACCCTATTGTTCTTCCTCCTCCAGCCTACTCACTCAGGAACATTGATTCTTGGCTACTCCACATCCTCCACATATCCACCAGGTCTGGGCAGGCTGCTTTCAGCTTTTGGATACCAAAGTTATGGAACTCCTGATAGCTGATATTAGACATACCTCCAGCACTCCTCACCACAATGCTCTATGCAAGACTCACTTCTCAACTACTTGCTCATGCATTCCAGCCTGCTGAACCCTCACAGCCTTGATGGCAGCTGTTTAGTATCCTTGCTAAATGTTACCCTGCTGTTGCCAACCCTGCTTATTGTTATGATATTGGTTTCTGTGTAATTATGTAATTATGTGAATATAGCCACCCTGCCTGTATTACCCTGTGGTATATTTACTATATTTGTATGTATTTGCCTATTTTGTCATGTCTGTACTGGTGTAATATGTACATGTGTAGAATTCTATTTACTCTGTATCATGCCTATCCCTATACCCCAGGGCGCATCTGGAATCAAGCGGTACTCTGCTCAGTATGCCTTCCTGGTAAAACTCTTAAATAAATAAATAAATAAATATGCTACGATATCACAATATTCTTTGCCAATCTTTGGAGAATCTGACAGAGAAAAGTCATTTTCTCCAATAAATTATTAATATAAATTGAAAAAGGGGGGCCAGGATACAGCCCTGTCTCACTCCACTGTTGGTCTCAAAGCATTCTGTAATATGGCCATTGTTATTCTAATCTGTGACCAGCTATGAGAATAGAGGGTTTTATAACTTGTATTAATGCCAAATTAAACCCCATTCTTTCATTGTTAACCAAAGAATCTCTCTATTAATGATATTGAAAGTGGAAGAAAAATCAATAAAGGCCAAGTACAGTTTTGGTGCCTCAGTTTGACATATTTCTCATGCAAGTGCTGTAATATAAAGAGATTATCAAGGGTAGAATATGATTCTCAAAACCAGCCTGAGCTTGTGAGAAATCACCCAGAGTCTGCACAGAAGTCAGCAATCTTTTAAGGAGAATACTAGACAGGATTTTTCCATAATACCTATAAGACTTATGGGTCTATAATTCACTGGGTAAGTTCTATCCCTTTCTTAAGGATAGGCACAGTTATAGACCCTCTCCGTGATTCTGGAATATAATCTTTTACTATACATTCATTAAAGAAGTCAGCCAAGAGTTCTACATTTTACATCTTGACATTTAAAAATTTGCTGGAATTAATTCCAGCCCAGGGCTTTGTTATTCTTTAGTGATTGTATGGCCTGTAATACCTCACAGGAGTAATTTCATAAGTTAGTCATAAAAAGATGGTATTGTTACAACAGATAATTCATATTCAGAAAAATGTATCTGAGAAATAATCTAACTTACTATGATCATTACTAAAATTCTCTATATTATGCTTATTTTGTTTGCAACACTTTGCAACTAATTGCCAAAAACTGTATCATCCTTATTAATAACAGCTTCATTCATTTGTTGCCATAATCATGTGTAATAAATCTTTTTTGTTCCATAGACCTTGTTTATACTTTTTCCTTCCTATTCTCAAGCATTCATAATTGGATGCATTACATGATATCCTATATCTCCTAATTAGAACTGTTAATTTATGTTGTAAGTAACACATTCATTATCAAACCAATCATTAACAATATATCTTTTATTTTTTTTTTTTTTTTTTTTAGTCTTTGGTAATCATGTATGGCCCACTAGGCACAAGTGGACACTACGAGATTAAGTGACTTACTCAGATCGCACAGTATGCAAGTGGAGGTTGTGAGAATCAAACCAAGGTCTGGTCTGCTGGATGTACCAAGCTCATTCACATCTCATTACTCTAACCTCTAGGCTATACTACCAGCCCCTTATTTCCTCCTTTTATTTCCTTATATATAATTTCCTGAATTTTTAAAGTAGACTGTAAAATATTGTTTCTACAAATGACAAAAGATAAATGTATCAAGCACCTACTAAAAAACAAATGCAATCAACATGTTTTTATTTAAACCATTTATTTAAAAGCAGTACTAAGTTACAGAAAAGAACTAACATTTTGCAAGGACAACGCCCTACTTCATCAGAGTTAATTTCTTCATTTCCATCCACTATATTTATACTAACATCAATGCAGACCATTAAAATACAACATGTGTTATCTTATTTTCCTTAATTACTTGGCCAGAATATATAAAGCCAGAATTTGCTTCAATCAATAAATTGGAGATACCGTAACAATCTATAACTTAATCCTATCTCTATAGCTTCATAATCATGGGTATACACATACAGATTAAAATGCATATTATGCCATATAATTAAATAGCATCTACAATCCAATTCTATTCATAAATTAATTTAAATAAATACATAGTACTTAAATATATCAATGCATTCATTCCATTTATAATTGGCAGCTAGCATAATCCAGGTTATCTCAAATCAGCATATGTTTTATTCATGTTTAGAAAGGAATGCATGACTTCCACATTACATTCAATTAACATCAATTGCCAATTTTACAAAATCAACACAAAAGAATCAAAATGTGGGATTGTCCATATCAAATTCCATTATTTTATGCCTGTTTCATAATCTTAACACTCTAACATATCCGACACATTCATAATTTATTTAGAAAGGCTGACAAATCTATATTTCCATTCAGCCTCCCATCATTTCTAGCTCCAAGGAATATATCCAAAAGCTTTCATGCTGCCCCACTTTTTCTCAAAATTATCACCTCTTGGACTAGCAAGCACTTTTTCAATGCCCATAAAACTAATTTCATGTATGTCATTTGGGATATTGCAAAATATGCTTAACAATGGCATAGGCAATATTGGAATTAGTGACAGCTCTTATATGCTCTCCTATTCACACTCTGAATTGCCGTATTGTCCTTCCGACATTGAAGTGGCCACAAGTACAATAGGGACCATAAACAATTTGCACACTGCTACAAGTAATAAAACTACGAATCTCAATTTCTTTATGCTACAGGATGAATAAAATTTGCTCCTTGCTTAACATATTTACAAAATGAGCACTTCCCACATCTAAAACATCCTTTTGGGGGTAACCAATTAGATTGCACATTTACCTTTGAAGCAAGAGTACCGTGCAACCCATTCTTTAATTGTTCAAGCTTTTTAAACACTGTTTTTGGTGCACATTTAGTAATTTCTTGCAGTTTGGGCTCCAACTTTAACATATCCCAGTTTCTATGGATGATATTACTTACAGCAGCAGATCCTTTTGAAAAGTAGTAATGAATGGACATAGCATATTCTCATGTTTTGCTTTCAGCCTAGGGGTTAAAGTATCCACTCTATCTATGCCTTCCACATCCTGAATGGCTTTCTGTATAACTTGATTACTGTATCCTCTTTGCAAAAATCTCTTAACCGATGTTCCTCTTCTTTTCTTATTCACTTTCTCTCTGTGCAACTATGCTTTGTTCTAATAAGTTGTCCTTTAGGGATATTTCGTTTAACATGTGTAGGATGACAGCTGTTGTATAATAACAAGCTATTTCTGTCCATCTCCTTTTGATATAATGTGGTACATATATAATTCTCAGCATTTCAATATATCAATAAATATCAAAATGCTATTTGATGCTGATCCAAAACATATTTAAATTTTAAACTAACATTTGTACTTTCCAACCAGGAGACAAACTCCACAAATTGTTCACAACTTCCCTTCCATGCAATCAATATGTCATCCAAATAACGTTTCCAAAAATCAAATATTGAAAAAATGGATTTGTACAAGGGCTATAAATAACCGTTCCACCATGCCACATAAATTTGCATAGATTGGTGCTACAGTGGCACCCATTGCTGTTCCCCTAATTTACCTATAGTACAGTCCTGGTAAAGAAACATATTTTTGATAATATCAAGTCAGCAAGCTGTAATAAATACTGTATAGGCATTTTAACATGTTTTATCTCAGTTTTCTGATCCAGAAAGAATTTTAATGCCTTCCATCCTTGTATATGCTGTATTACCATATACAATGAATCAATATCCAAACTAGCAAACATCCATTCCTGCTGCATATCTAATTCTGCAGCTAGATTCATATCTCCTCGATCAGTCACTAAGATAAAACCTTGTTTCAGTGACAAGGGTTGCAAAAACCATACAAAAACATGGATAATGGTTCCGTAAGCCATCCATTACCTGATATGATAGGACGTCCAGGTGGACATTCTAATTTTTATGAATTTTAGGTAGAATATGTATTATAGGTGTAACTGGATGTGTTACCATCAATGCTTTATATGTTTTCTCTGTCAAATATCCTTTTACAAAACCATTACTTAACACTAAATCTACATCATTTTAAAATCCTTCATTAAATTATCAGGTAATTTCTCATAATAACTATATCACCCAATTGTCGATGGATTTCTTGCTCATAGTAACTATGATCCATAACAACTACTGCCCTCACCTTATTGGCTGATCTAATAACTGTCTCCATATTCTCTAAGATCATCCAGTGCTCGCTTCTCCTGCAGAGTACAGTTTGATGAAACTACAGTTTTAGTGTTTTGAGATTTTCTAAATCCATTTCACATTTTTGACAAACAACAAAACTATCAGGTTATATGTAGGACAATAAATGGATTTTATTGTAAAACTTCCATAATTTTTCAGTATCATACAGAGTTTTTAATGTTAAATTCCTGGCAAACTTGTGTATATCTACTACTGTCTGAAAAGAATTAACATTTACTGATGATACAAAAGATAACCCTTTACTAAGAACAGATATTTCTGAGTCTGTCAACTCATATTTAGCTATATTAATAACTGGGGGTAAAGTCTGAGCTTCCATTGTTGGTGTCTTAAAAATCTCCTGTATTAATACCTTCACCTTCTGTCTCCGCCACCAGCCCCCATCCTCTTGTGCCTCTGTATTGATTCAGCTCCTGTCGATGGTATGAGTCCTGAAATCTGGTTTTCCTGTGACTTCTGTGCACTGTATTTCTTGTGCCTCCTATTCTTCTAAAAAACACCTCTGTGTCACTGTCAGAGGATGAGTCATATAGTCCAACACTGTTCCATCTTCCATATGTGCTGTCAAATCCACTGATGTAGAGGTATGTTTTAAAATATAGTAGATTTAAGAGCAGTATCATTTTCTTATCAGTCCAATCATATACCCTATTTAGTCTATAATCATTTTGTCCCTCAAAAACTTTTTCTTTTTAGCTTTCTGCAGCTGTAGATCATATTTTGTTATTTTATCAAACAATTTCTTATTAAATATTTCTAACTCTTCTGTTGTACTTTGTTCTTTCAATTTTTGCTCTGTCTCAGCTATTTCTTGAGACAAGGCGTCTCTCACTGGCTTAGCACTAGATAAAATTAAGTTCATATTTTTATTAGAGGATTCATCATATTATTTCTCCACATTTGCAAAATTCTGCGTCCTCCATACCATATGCAGGTTTATCAACAATACATAAGCCCACAGAATTCTTTTACCTTCAAATAGGCTTCTACAGTAACTTTATGCCAGTACATTCTTCGACTTTTCATAACAAGTTTTCAAGCTTTTACAAATATCTTTTACCTGTATTTCAACTTGAGTTTCTGCCTGTAATTCTGCAGCTGCCAATATCAGTTTAACACCATTTGCATGTTCAAACAAAAATCTGGAAAGCTTCTTGTATTCTCCAGGGCATTACTTAGACCACCATTTGCCATTTTCTGCAATTCCTTCTTGATATACAATTCAAAGGATATATTGGGGAACTACCGATGCCCAATTAAGAGAATCTTAAGTAAATATAGTGCTTCTATACCCTAGTAACACCACAAAATGAGCTACAATAGAATTCTTTTTACACTCTAAAAAACAACCTGTGCTCATAAAACATACCATACAAAAGGAACAGTGAGCATGAGCACCTGGATTAATTTCATGGTGCTAATTAGATCTTAAATGACAAAAAAGATAAATGTTTCAAAGCACCCAGCAAAAAACAAACAGAATCAATTTTTTTATTTAAAAGCAGTACTAAGTTACAGAAAGAACTAATGTTTCACAAGGACAATGCCCTGCTTCATCACTGTTAATTTCTTCATTTTCATCCACCATATTTATACCCAACATCAATGCAGACCATTAAAATACAACACGTGTTATCTTATTTACCATAATTACTTAGCCAGAATATAAAAAGCCAGGAATTTGCTTCAATCAATTAATTGATGATTCCCATAACAATCTACAACTTAATCCTATCTCTATATCTTTATAATCATAGAGTATACATATAGATTGCAATGTATATTATGCCATATATTTAAATAGCATCTACAATCCAATTCTAGTCATAAATTTGTTTAAATAAATACATAGTACTGAAATATATCCATGCATAATCCAGGCATTATCTCCAATCAGCACATGTTTTATTCATGTTTAGAAAGGAATACACTACCTCCACATTACAATCAATTGCTGAATGTTACAAAATCAACACCAAAAGAATCCAAAATGTGGGATTGTCCTTATATCAGAATTGCATTATTTTATACCTGTTTCACAATCATAAAACTCTAACATATCCAACACATTCATGATTTATTTAGAAAGGCTAACAAATCTATATTTTCATTTAGCACCATCATTTCTAGCTCAAGGAATATATCCAAAAGCTTTCAAGCTGCCCACTTTTCTCAAAATTACCACCTCTTGGATTAAGCAAGTTTTCAATGCCCATAAACTAATTTCATGTATGCCATTTGGATATTGCAAAATATGTTTAACAATGGCATAGGCAATACTGGAATTAGTGACAGCTCTTATATGCTCTCCTATTCACACTCTGAATTGCCGTATTGTCCTTCTGACATACAAGTGACCACAAGTACAATAGAGAACATAAACAATTTTCACACTGCTACAAGTAAAGAGAAATTGTGAGTAATTATTTTATAAAGCTCACTATTTGGAAACATACGACTGAGGCTCTGGGTGCTCCAAAGCTTATTAACTGCATTCTGTGTGCACTGAATGTAGTGTGCTGAGTGGTTGTGCATGTGGCATCTGACGCATACTGATGCTTTTTTGGCCGATGCTGAATGTCTACATGAAACTCAATTCTAACTTGGTCTCAGATATTGAACTCTATTTTGGAATAAGGTGCATTTAATCTGAAGATATTCGTTTTGAAGCCTATTTACAGTTAAATTGTGACATTCATTTCTTTTCTGGTCTATATATTGCAACGTATGTCGGTCTTTTGAATGGACACTGCCTCTCCATCCTTATAGTATATATCTTTTGGATTTGAAATACCTGCCGCTAACTCTAGTATTGGGTATGTCCCAGGAGAATTATATGGTGTTTCAATTAGGGAGGTGACAGGACTTATGTCTACTTCTGTATTCGCTACTAGGGAGAAGCGGATTTGTTTAAGGAACAACTAAATATTGCTAATGCGGAAAACTTTATTGAGGAACCTGGAACAGAGACCAACAATACAAATATTGGTATAGATTTGGCCTTTATTCAATATGAAAGGGCTACTCTTAAAGGTCGACGTCATTATTGGAATCGAGTATCTTTAGAGGCCTATTTGAAAGTGGGAAGATCTCCTTGGGAGTTATGAGCCCTCAATACACAGGGTTATGGTACAGACTGACCATCCTTTGTTTCTGATTGGAATAGAGGGCTACAATTGGGTACAGATGCCTTGATGCAAGCTGTCATTAAGGACTATGTTAACCAGCAACTGATTATTGAAATGGATATTAAAATTAAAGAGAGATTGTATTACATTATAAGGAAGACCCTAGATTCCTTGTCTATGAACAGCAACTTCAGGAAGTAATAAATATAGAAGAAAATAAAATGAAACAAAGAAAACTTAAGAAATGTGAGCGGACAGACAAGATTATCTTTTGGACTGTGTGTTCACCTGGAATAAGAAACCTAACATGCCAAGGAAACAACAAAAAAGTTTTGGTAACAGAGGTGATGTATATATGGGGCAATTACGGGCCTGAAATTGATCTTGTGCAAAGAGGCATTTCCCACCATCTTCAAACTATACCAGCACAAGTGACTCTGATAATACTGAAGATCCATTTTGGAAGGCGAACAAGAGGAATTACCATCTAGACCAATCATCTCTACCCCACAATGTCCAGATATTCCCAGCCTAGGATGGGTGAGAAACAATACAGTTCCAGGAGCCCAGGAATTTGGGAATTAATATACAGGAGAACCATGGAAACTTTGAGTGCCCATACCATCAACACTATCTCCGTACCCAAACGGACGTGGAGAGGAGTCAAACAATACCAGGCAAGAGAGGAAATCGAAGAGGCAGTCAGTGGGGCATTAACAACTACTCATGTACCAGAGAATATTGTGGTGAACATATCACAGGTAACCTTAACTGATATTGAGACTCAGGTGTTACAAAAGGGTTGACCTATGTACCCACAACTAATATTAATTATTTCAAGGTTTATTTTGGTTATTAAGCATCTTTCCAGAACATTGAACCTTAGGACATTCTTTGCTGCAGACATGGGGTACAATACTGTTGTTAATACAAATTATGACTCTGTGGACATAACAGGGTACCATCAATAATACTTGGGGTGTTTCCCTTTAAGACCACCATCTACATTTAATCAACCTTATTCTGATATAGTTAGAATCTTTGAAAGAGCTGTACTAAGTGATGTGGAAGCCATTAGTACAAATGAGGGGTCTAACTATGTAAATTTATCTAACAATGAAAGGTGGCAATAAAATCTTTACAGGACAATCCATTATTGGCTATTAAACCTGCTGACTAGGGAGTGCCATAGCTATTATGGACACAATGAAATATGTCGCTGAAATTAAAAGACAATTGGCAGATTGCAATTTTTATAAGAAACTTCGGGGACCCCACTAATAAGTTTAAATTTGATATTGACCAAATGCTTGATTTAGCCCTCTTTGAGGAACGATAGATCAGAAAGAACATTCTTTCATGGTGGTTGCACACCCTGTAAGATCAACAATTTATGAACTGCCTAAAATACATAAAGATTTGGAGAATCCCCTGGTAGACCAATAATGGCAGATATTGGCTTGGTGACAACACCATTATCACGATTTGTTGATACATATATTAAGCAGTATATTGCCCAAATTACGTATTATGTAAGAGATTCAGCTGACATATTGGGAATATTGCAGGAAGTCAATTAGACTCTGACTCCTTCCTTGTCTCAATGGATATAGGGTCCCTGTATTCAAACATACCCCATACACAGGGACTATTGGCATTAGATTATTGGTTAAGTATGGATTTAACATTGGACGAATGGAAGAAGAGGTTTATTTTGAATTGTGCTGAAAATGTACTTGAGAAAAATGTGTTTTTGTTTCAGGGAAGTATTTTCTCCAGGTAAAGTACACCAATGGGTGCTACATTTGCACCCAAATATGCTAACCTTTATTTGGGACTCTGGGAAAAATGGTGGTCTATGATGCAAAGGTCAATCCATTTACCATAAGATTGATCTGTGGCGTCGTTTTATTGACAACATTTTTTTGATCTGGAAGGGCACTGCATGTGAGTTAAGGGAATTTGTCTTATATTTGAAACCAGCAATCCTAATCTGAAATTCAGTGTGATAAGTGACAAAAATATGGTCACATTTTTGGATCTGGAATTAGAAAAGATGCCGATGATGGCATACAAACTTCTCTTTTAGGAAAATACCAATAGAAATTCCCTTTTAGATGCATCCAGCTGCCATCCAAGATTTCGATTAACAACATTCCCAGAGCCCAATTACTTAGGGCATGGAGGAACTGCAGCCTAGATAGTGATTTTGTGAAACAGGGCACAGATATGTGTGATAGATTTTTAGATAGAGGATACTCGAGGCAATTGGTGGAAGATGCCATGGACGATGTCTCTATTAAAAATCGTGAGGATGTAATGAAACCTAGGACTAAACAAGGTTCAACTGATAAGTTAATCCATTTTGTTATCACATATTGTAAACAGTCTGGTGCTATTGTGGATGTTATTAGAAAATATTGGCCACTTTTAAGTTTGGAACCAAAACTTAGGGAAGTAGGAAGTACTTTGCCACGCATAGTATATCGTAAGTGGTAAAAACATTGGGGACATTGTCACCAATAGTTATCAACCAATCAGAAGGTGACACAGGATGTTAAAACTTGGTTACCAACAGACCCAATGGCACCTATGCATGTGAAACTGTAAATATTGTGTCACTATTTTAAAAGGCACAACATTTACATGTCAATTCTTGTAAAACATACACAATGGAGTCCTTCTTTAGTTGTGTTACTGAGAATTTGGTGTATCTGGCAACATGCACATGTGGTGCATTTTATGTTGGCAAGACTACCGCCAACTTAAGGTGTGAATTGGTGAACACATGCAGTGTAGAAAAAGTGATGACAGAAGTGCACTAGCTGCATGTTTGTAAATATAGGCGGACAGTGTGAAACATAACTTTAAGTTTTGTGGAATTGAATAGGTTAAATTAGGGCCCAGAGGTGGACATATTAATGATCTGTTATTGAATAGAGAGGCATACTGGATATATACTCTTGGAGACCTGAAGTTACGGGCCTAAATGAAAATTTGATGTTGTTCCTTTAATTAATATGAGAAAGAAAAAAGATTCAGATGAGAAGTAGCAACTTGTATTAAACCAATTTAATTGGGGATGTATTAATGATTTAAAATGACATTGGATATATTATATCTATTTTTGTGATGATGTGCATTGGTATTACAAATATTTTTTCTCTTTTCCCCTAGATGGCGCTGATACAGTGTGTGTATGCCTATACATACATTGCCTGACATTTTTTAAAAGCTACCAAAATATGCAACGTATTTGGACTTTGGCTAGTAAGTCTGTGAAATTACCTGGTCATAATGGCTAATGGTAAGGTTAATGGTTAAAGGACCAGGTTTGTTCTAGGTAGAAAAACAAATACAATAGGGTATTATTGAATACATTGTTTTAAATGCAATGTTTACTAGATATGAATCTGAGTTGTCTGTCTTGTAGTGATTAATTCAAATATGGTTTTGCTTTTTATTTAGGTATTTTATTTTTCTGTTAATTCATGGTGACATATATTAACACTGCTTTTCATATTCTTGTATATATAAAATTATGGTTATGAGGTGCTGTCACTTTAATTGTTAGCTTTTTAAGGGTGTGGATTGAAGGTAGACCATCCTCCTGATAACAGCATGTTTGGTGTGAAACTAGTTGAGGTTGTAGTCTGTACTGCTGGCGGCTGTGCATATACTATGCACTGAATAAAATATTTTCACTTTTATAATACCTATGGTGCCACTGTTTTCTCTTCTCATTCCTACTTTTACAAGTTGGCACGCATGAGTGGAGCTGAGGATTTCTTGTATCCAGTGGACGCTTGCAGCCCGATTCGGGCATAAGTTATAATGTAAAGTCCAATATCCCTGGTGGTCCAGTGAACTGCTCGCAGCCGATCGCAGACATATGTTAAATTAAAAGCAGTCCAATATCCTGGTGGTCCGGTGGACTGCTTGCAGCTAATCATGGGCATATGTTAAATGAAAAGCAGTCCAATGTCCCTGGTGGTCAGTGGACCACTAGCACCTGATCGTGGGCATATGTTAAATGAAAAACAGTCCATTATCCCTGTTGGTCCAGTGGACCGCTTGCAGCCTGATCGTGGGCATATGTAATAAATATGGAAGGTCCAATAACCCTGGTGGTCTAGTGGTGCACCTCCCACCCACCCACTGGCCCCACTGCCTCCCGGTCAGCAGCGGCGGCAGCAGCCACCCACCTGCTGCCTCACTGCCCGCTGATTGACACCGTACAGGTAGGGCTGTATGCCCATTGGTCTACAGCGTGAGCCAATGTAATGCGGCAGCCCGTATCAGATAACACAGTCCAGATATGTGAATGGCGCACCTTTCACGATGTGCGGGGGCATCGGTCCTGATGGCTGCAGCCTGGCAGGGCGCCAGGCACGAGTCACCGGGGATCGGCGCACCTGCATGCAAATAGGGCCATAATGACCACACAAATGGCCCCATTTGCACCTTGCATGCATTATGGCCCCATTTGCATGTGCACTTTTGAATATTGCGGTTGTTGCACCTAGCACATTGGAACTGCACTAGCATCCCCCTGCTCCACTCTGGCCACTTGTGCTGGTGCAGTGCCACTGCACCATGCTCCTGCAGGTGGCCGGGGTGCGATATTCAGTGGCGCTGTGCCGCTGGGTGCAGCTCCGTTGAATATCACCCTGTCAACACCCTGAACAGCCAAGTTGCACTGTGCCCAGGCTTGTGCCACAGCCTGGCGCAGTCTGAATATCTGGGCCAATGTATTTATTTAAATGAATTTATGACTAGAATTGGATTGTAGATGCTATTTAAATATATGGCATAGCATGCATTTTAATCTACATGTGTATACTCTATGATTATAAAGCTATTGAGATAGGATTAAGTTTTAGATTGTTAAGGTATCACCAATTAATTGATTCAAGCAAATTCCTGGCTTTTGTATATTCTGGCCAAGTAATTAAGGTTAATAAGATAACGTGTGTTTGTATTTTAATGGTCTGCTTTGATGTTGGGTATAAATATGGTGGATGGAAATGAAGAAATTAACTCTGATGAAGCAGGCGTTGTCCTTACGAAACATTAGTTCTTTTCTGTAACTTAGTACTGCTTTTAAATAAATGGTTTAAATAAAAAACATTGATTCCATTTGTTTTTTGGTGAGTGCTTTGAAACATTTATCTTTTGTCATTTTGATCTAATTATCTCCACCAAATTAATCCGGGTGCTCGGCATTCACTGTTTTTTGTATGTATCGTACAAATAAATCAGCATCCACATTAGAAAACATAGAAACACAGAATTTGGCGGCAGATAAGGACCACTTGTTCACCCAGTCTGCCCATTTCCCTACCTAATGGATAAGCTGCAGATCCTAGTTAACCAGCAGCCTACTTCTTCTACCCCCACCCCTAGAATTGCCTTATGGCTGTCCCATGCATGCTTGAATTCAATCATTGTTTTTGACTCTGCAACCTCCTCCGGAGGCCGTTCCATGCATCCACAACCCTCTCTGTGAAAAATACTTCCTTACATTACCTCTGGGCCGCCCCCCTCTATCTTCAAATTGTGCCCCCCTTGTTCTTGCACACCTCTTTTTTGAAATATGCTACCCTCCTGGACTTTGTTGAGTCCTTGAGGTACTTGAATGTTTCTATCATGTCCCCTCTCCTTCCTTTCCTCGAGGCTATACATATTAAGGTCCTTTAGTCTCTCTTCATATGTCTTCCAGTGCAGACCCTGCACCATTTTAGTTGCCCTCCTCTGGACAGCTTCCATCTTGTCTATGTCCTTGCGAGATTGGATCTCCAGAAATGCACACAGTACTCAGATAGGATCTCACCAGCTGTCTGTACAGAGGATAACAACTTCCTGTTTCTACTGGTGATGCCTCTTCCTATGCATCCCAGTATCCCCCTAACCCTCCTTACTGCCCTCTCCATTGCTTGCCCACCTTTAAGTCATCTGATATGACTACCCCCAGATCCTTTCCATTTTGTTGTTGTTAGTATCTCACCCCCATTGTGTACTCTTCCCTGGGCTTTTGTTTCCCAGGTGCATTACCTTCCACTTGTTATCATTAAATCTAAGCTGCCATACATTTGACCATTCCTCTAACCTTGCCAAGTCCCTTCTCATACTTTCCACCCCACCTTGTGCATCAACTCTTGTTGCAGATCTTTGTGTCATCTGCAGAGAGACATACTTTTCCTTCAGATCCCTCTGCAATGTTGCTTACAAGAGACATTGAGAGGACCCGGTCATGCTGGACCCTCGGCACCCACTAGTAACCCCCTTTCTTCAGAGTGGACTCCATTTGCTATTACCCTCTGTGTCCTATTCTCCAGCCAATTCTTTACCCAGGCTATCATCTTGGGACCCACTCCCAGGCTGGCTAACTTGTATATTAATCTTTTGTGTGGGACTGAGTCAAATGCCTTGCTAAAAGTCTAGGTAGGCCATGTCCACAGCCCCCTCCTGATCTGTACTTTGGTCACCCAGTCAAAGAAATCTATTAGATTCATCTGGCATGACCTTCCTGCTGTGAATCCATGCTGCCTTGGGTCCTGTGCCCCTCTGGCCTCTCGGTGCTCGACAATTCTTTCCTTCAGAAGTGATTCCATCATTTTGCCTACATTGAGGTTAAACTAACTGGTCTGTAGTTTCCTGTTTCTGTCCTGCTCCACTTTGTGAAGGGGAATCACATCAGAACTCCTTCAGTCCTCAGGTACCACCCCATCCTCCCATGATTTGTTAAAGAGGGTAGTCAGTGGTGTCACTAGTTCTACCCTTAGTTCTTTTAGAATTCTGGGATGAATCCCATCAGGACCCATTGCTTTGTCCACCTTCAGTTTTAAGAGTTCTTTCAGAACCCTTTCTTCTGTAAATGGGCTGGCATCAACTTCTGTATCCAGAGTGTTTCTATTGTTTGTTTTAGGTACCTCCCCTCTTCATCTGTAAATACTGAGCAAAATATTTGTTTAGTATCTCTGCCTTTTCACAGTCACCTCTGCCCACCCTCTCCCTTTATTAAGCCTCACTCCCCTCCCTTAGTCTTCCTTCGCTCCTGATGTACCTAAAAAGGTTTTATCCCTTTCTTAACTGAGTTGGCTATCTTTTCTCAGTTCAGGCCTTTGCTGTACTGACTGCATTCCCAGCTTCCTTTTGCTTTAACTGGTACAATTATCTGTTCTGCTCCTTCTGTGATTCCTTGTACTTTCTGAATGCTTTCTTTTCTCTTGAACCTTCACTGCCACCTCCTTTGAGAACCATAGTGGTTTCTTACATCGTTTTGATTTGTTTATTTGCTTCACACAAAGGCTTGTTACCTCTGTGATGGCAGTTTTATTATTCCCATTGTTCTTCCACCCCTCCTTCCTGCCAATTTCCTAGTTCATTCCTTAGGCACTCACCCATTTTGGCAAAGTCAGCCCTCCTGAAGTTCAGTACTTTTGCCTTTGTACTAACTGACTCTATTGCTGTGTTTATTGTGAACCATACTGTTCGATGGTTGCTAGTTCCCAGATGGCTACCCACTTCTACATCTGTGATCCTCTCCATCTCCATTTGAGAGGACCAGGTCTAAGATTGCTCCCTCTCGAGTGGGTTCCAATACTAATAACCCCACTCTTAGAAGTGGCTGCTGCAACTGCACTCAATTAACATCTGGCATATTCAGATCACCCGTCAGCAATATATCCCTTTACCTGCCATTCTAAGTATACTTTCTATCATTTCCTTGTCCATTTCCTCCCCTGTAGAAGGTCTGTGCTCTAACCCTGTGCAGGATTGTGGTGCCATTGCCTGCCTCCAAATTGACCCACAGTGCTTCTTCTCCTCCCTGTTTACCCTTTTGTTCTGTTGCTTTGATTTCTTCTCTTATGTGAGAGCTACTCCTCCTCCTCTTTTACCCTCCCTGTCCCTCCTGTAGATAGTGTATCCTGGTATGTTTACATCCCAGTCATGGTTCTGTGTGTACCATGTTTCTGTGACTGCGATATCCAGATGTTCCTCCTCCATCAAGGCCACTAACTCAGGAAGTTTGTTACCCAGACTATGGGTATTGGTACTCATTGCTCTCCATTTTTTGATGGCTTTACCTTCTGTAGCAGCATCCCCACTGACCTTTCTACCTTGTCTTTTCTCATTTAGTACCTTGTTTTGTAGGGGAGGCTAGGATTTTCCTGTTGCTTATCAGTGCCTCCCCTTGACTAGTTTAAAAGCTTGCCAATGAAGCATTTAAACCGATTTCCAAAAGACTTGTTCCCTTCCTGTACAGATGCAGAGCATCCTGCCAGCATAGGCTGGTGTCCCTCCAGGTGGAACCCCAGTCCCCAATGAAGCCAAACCCTGTGCTCACACCATTTTCAACATTCATTAAACTGCATGGTGTAAAGTGCCCTCGCCTCACCCATGCCACTGACAGGCAGCACCTCTGAGAAGGATACTGTGTGTGCTACTTGTCTTCAAGCCCCTCCCAACTCTACAAAGTCCTTCTGCACTGCTCTAATCTCACGATGAGCCAAGTCATTTGTCCCTAGGTGACATTATCCTTATAGAACTTATATAATGAGATTAGCTCATTTGAAACAGAGTTCCCACAGTCACTAGACCATATAATTAGTTTCCTTTCTCCCGGACCACATGGTCAAGGGACACTTCATGGAAGCTAAACCATAACTCCTAAAAGATGAGCATACAATTTTCCATTTCAAATCTTTGATCTTGTCTTTCTCGAACTTAATCAGGGTTCTGTTGCTGGGAGGATTTAATCTGGTGTTCTCTAAAATGTTTTATTAAGGCGAGTTCATAAACTGGCTTCACAATGAAAAACTAAGGAAACCAAGATTGTATCTTTGTCCTAACCAAATCAGGACTGCTGAGGTGACTTCTCTCTCTCTAATTCTCAAAAAGATCTGGAGGGATTATGCAAGCTCAGGAACGAATATGAGGACCTGATCAAAGAAAAACGGAATATGCCATCCTTAAAACTAAATCTCATTACCTAGATCAAGGGAAAACCCGGGCAGGCTGTAAGCTCTCATGTTAAGGGAGGCAGAGAACTCAAGGTTAATCCCTGCGCTGAAGTCACCTGATGGCTCCATTAAAACCTCACCAAGAGATATTGCACATATCTTTGAATCTTTTAGAGGAACTGTGCGGTGAGGTACCTCTCAAGTATCTCTTCCGCTATAGAACATTTCTTAGATGGTGTTTCCTCCCCTACCTACAGGCACATCATTGTGTAACTTTATCCTCTCCATCACCTTAGACGAGATCAAGGATGCAATAAAGGGGCTACCTCTGGACAAATCTCCAGGCCCTGGCGCTTTTCCACCAACTTTTATAAAACTTTCTGCAAGGAGATTTCTCCTCTCCTCCTAAATTATTCAACTATATGTTTCATCAGACTCCTTTGACCCTTCGTTGTTGAGGCCACAATAATTTAATTCCAAAACCAACAAACCCCAGCTGGAACCGGCTAGTTACCGACCAATTTCATTATTAAATTATGACATCAAAATCCTAACCAAGATTCTCTCTCTCAGAATCAAACAGGTCTGGAACATCTGCTGAGTCCCGAACAAGTGGGGTTTGTCCAAGGTAGATCTGTGGCAGACCACCTGCATTACCCTCTCCACATCTTTCAGATTGCACAAGACTCCCAGGTTCCCATGGCATTGATTGCCTTAGATGCAGAAAAAGCCTTTGATCGGGTTAACTGGGATTTTTGTGGTCCACACTTGGGAGAATGGGCTTCCCAAATATCTTTATCCAGTGGGTTAGAGCAGTCTACAACTCACCCTCTGCCAGAATCTATTGTAATGGCGTCTTCTCATCTTGTTTCCCCTTGTACTCTGGTACCCGACAGGTTGTCCTCTGTCTCCTTACTTATTCAACCTGTACTTAGAACCCCTGATACTCAGTATTAGGCCTCACCCAGATTACAGGTTGTGTTATTTCCAGTAATCCTTGACCCTCTCGGTTTTGCAGGCGATATCCTCTTGCATCTTACCAACCCAGAATCTTCTTTACACAGGCATTACAAATTATTAATCAGTTTGGGCATGTATCAATTACAGGTTAAATCTAACCAAATCAGTTATTTTCCCACTTAACCTTTACACCCCAAGCTAACTTCACTCAATTTGGCATAAGGTGGTCCCGGTCTCCCTCAAATATTTTGGTATATATCTAGCTTCGAGACCGGAGATTACTAAAAAGCTTAACCTTGATGACTTGCTGGTGAGAGTCAGAAGGATCTCTGTAGATGGGACAGTCTGCTGTTGTCCCTATGGGGTCACATCAGCATCATTAAAATGAACATCTTACCCCATATTTTTTACCC
Source organism: Neoceratodus forsteri (assembly GCA_016271365.2). Taxonomy (NCBI): domain Eukaryota; kingdom Metazoa; phylum Chordata; order Ceratodontiformes; family Ceratodontidae; genus Neoceratodus; species Neoceratodus forsteri. Next base: position 632,442,916 of record CM028132.1, read on the forward strand.
TAAATCTTCTTAACATTTGGCTCCCCAGATCCTACTTTCAGCAATTCACTGCCCTATCCAACTTCATTTGGTGGGGTAAACATCCTAGACAGGCTTTCCTAAAGCTCAATTCACCTAAAGATAAGGGGTCTTCGCCTTCCTAATTTCTTGTTTTATTACTGGGCTAGTCATCTAGCCAAATAGGACGTTGGTTCAATGCCCAATCAATGCTTATTAACCCATTTGGTTGCTGTTAGAACTCAACCTGCTGGACAAATACAATCTTCAACCTCCCGAATTTTTATTATACCTATTCTACACTACCAGAGGCTATACAAAAGATTGGTTATAGGGCTCTCCATTAAGATCTCTCTCAGTGCTGGAGCTTTTTAATATTCCATTTACAAAGGATGTAGGCAACCTCTTACCCTAAATCCCAACATCAAAATCGGTGGCTCCTGCTAACTTCAGACTGGCTTCCACAAATACACTGATAGGCCAGTGGAGACTCTCTCTATCCTCAGGGTTCTCTTCTCTCCTCCACTGGATTGTTAACCAAATTGAATATCACACAGAAACACATATTTAGGGTCTTCCAGTTGAGACACCTTTTAGGGAAGTTGTTTGGGACTGTAGTATACCATCCCAAACCAAACCTTTTTAGATCAAATTCAAGAGTGTACAAGCAAACCCCATGGAATCTCCAGAATTTACTCTTACCTATTAGATACTAAATACCCTAACGCTTTAACGGTTCCAAGATTTGGGTTTCCCTCTTACCTGACTCCCCTTACCTTGGAACCAGATCTGGCGTGACACATACAGATATCTTACTCAAGACAGAAATAGGTTAATCCAGTTTCACATTTTGAATAATCTGTATTATCACAAATTAAGCTGGTCAAATTTGGCAGGCTGGCTTCAACTAATTGTACAAGATGTGGAGCAGGTGAAGGAACTTATTGCACATATTTTGGTACTGTGATAAGGTGGTCCCCTATGGAACTCAATCCAAACCAATCTTGATCCTCTCCTGGGATTGGGGAGTTATTCACAGCTGAAATATGTATATTAGGGATGTATTCTGATATTAGGGTTAAACATGAGTTCCATATGCCTTAATTTCCATAGCAGTTAAAAGGCTGGTTCTCAAACACTGGATGGACAAAATTGTTATCTCATATTCTGAATGGCTAAGTGAAATTTCTCTTTGCTTCAAAATTGAAAGGTTAATAGCTAGCTCCGGAATGGTATGCCTTCCTTTAACCAGAAGTGGGGCAAGCTATGCACCTTATATTTACATTAAATCCCATATATGAGTTACCTTTGACAGCCTTAGTACACTCTGCCTCACTTATATTGTTTTAATACCGAGTACCTCTTGCCATCCCATCTTTATTATCCTGGGGTTTGAGGTGGCACCCTCCAGGGGTGGGTGGGGTAAGGAGGGTTTAAGGAGCTAGTTTGTTTAGTTGGTGTTTCCTTTTTGGTTGTGTATATTCAGGCATACACCACATCTAGCTCTCTGTTATTTACACTGGTTATATGCCTTTTGTCTTGCTATAGTATGTGATACTGTCTGTACACCATGCTTTGCTGTTACTAAAATTCAATAAAGTTGAATTTCAAAAAATTAATTAGTTTCCAATTTCTAATGATCGCTTTCAGTCTACAGTTCACCTTCAGTATTTTCCTAAAGTTTGAAAATCCTCTCCATAAGGCCAAATCTAACATAGATTCAGTTTTAGAAGTTTGAAATATACCAATGTCTTTAAGATCATGAGTAAGCGAACATTTAGTGAAGAAATACCCTTTATTATAATAATTTTAGTCATTTTTAATCCATTTGTATTAAGTATTTTATCTTTGGAACTTCTTGGACATAAATTAGCAGATGGATACATATAATTTAAAATGTTATCATCAACAAACCCTTTCTGAGTTCCTATCCTTGCATTTAAATCTCTGTTAAGCAAAATATAATCTTCTGCATAATCACAGCTTAGTTTAAAAATAAGCTCCTAAAATATTGTACAGATCTGGGGATTATAAAATTTTGATTTAGTGGGTGGAATATAGATATTACAGGTAGGATCGTATCTGTATTTACCTTAAATCTTAGTATATGAAGAAAATCATTCTTATCAATTACTGTAATTTTAAAAAAATTTTAATTTTGATGAATGTAATTAAACCTCCTGCACACCTGCCTAGTTTAGAAATTCTTCTCCCAGGTATATGATACATAATAACCATTTAACTTAGGCATTTCATCCTAAGTATGCAATGTTTCCTATAAACAGTTCACTGAAAAAAACCTCTAAAAACTCAATAAATTCTCTATTAGAAATTTTTACTTAAAACCAGCAATATTTCATGAAATAATGGAAACCTAGCCCAAATCTAAAGAGTTAGACTCCTCTAATAATGTTCCATCATTTATGGAACTAATATGCAGAGTTATTGCCTGTCAATCATCAGTTCCAAACCAATATTATGTTTTTTAAATGAATGGCCTCCATATTCTGAGTACCAGTTTACAGTCCCAAGCCATTATTTCCATTTGATGACCAAACATTCATAGGACTTATTAGAGTTCCCTCCGCTGCAGGAGGTTGTCATAATTAATGATTCTACAATATACTGTATATTCCCAGTTGATCCAGGGTATCCAACCTTGCTAATATTCTCTCACAAACCCATCTGTTACTGCATAGTAAATCAACCAAGGTATCACAATGAAGTTTCAGATGTCTAAATACATCGAGATTCCATACCTTCCAAGTCTGATCCCCAGTATATTAGACAGAAGATTACAGATTGCAATTCCGAGTTTTGTACTGGTTTCTGTAAACATTTTCTTTAGACCAAATATTGAGAGTGAGACATGAGGTTGTCCTTCAAGGCCCCTCTCTCCCTAAGTTTCTCCTTACAGTTTTCCATGTGTTCAACTTGTAAATTCCCAATTTTGTGTTCTGGTATATTTCTCCATATGCAGGGACCCTGATTTTCCATTTTACCCGTAAAACCGGTAACAATCACGGAATCCTGCTTGGTTTCTGATTTTGAATTCTTGTACCTCACGGAAATTACATGTCACTGCACAGAATCTCTAAAATTTCAGCATTTTTATTTTATTTTATTTCCTCTTTCTATGTCCCCTTCTCACAGCATCAGTCTCCACTTTTCAGGCTGGGTATCCCTTAGCTTCACCCCAAAGTAATGCTCAGGAGCTCCTGTGTGCTGCCCCTATCCTGCCTGGGTTGTACCTCTGCCAGGTGGAAAGGGAGGGACCCCAGGACCTATCCACTCCTTTAGTGTGTGTCATGCAGCTCAGTGGGTCCCTCATGGAGGCTGGTTATGAAGTCTTGGGCACCTGGGTCCCTTCTGCCAGTGGCCAATGTGGGGTGATTGTTCCTGGTTTTCTGGTCTCTGTCCCTGAGGGCACTGGCACTAGAGCAGATCCAGGAGGTAGGTCACATAGAGACATGCCACTGCTCCAGATCTTAGCTAGTTTCCTCCCTCCTGATCACTCTGCAGCACCATTGCATCACCACCTGTGGTCACACAGGTGGTGAATAGCAGCAGGACCTGCAGCCCACCCTCCCCAGAGGAGGAGAGCAGTCCCCAGGTGCTCGATTCTACTCCCCTGGCCAGACCTCCAGCAACCCGAGTTCGCTTCAGTCCTGGGTAACTGGCATTGCAAGCAATAGTGCTACCGTAGCGCCAGCAGGTCGACACACATTTCAGCATCTTAAAATGAATGCTGTTGTGCTTTGCATTCTTTCTGCTTTGCTGCATATAGAGTCAGTAAGAAATTACCTGCACTGCTTTGTTGTAATCAGCCATTCAGTTTAACCACCCATGCCTAGTGGCTAGAGTAACAAACAGTGAATGAACTGGGTACATCCAGCAGACTTGGGTTTGATTCCCACAACCTCCACTTGCATACTGTGTGACTTCAAGCAAGTCACTTAACCTTCCCAGTTCTTCTAGGTCACTCCTGAAAACAGACACTCCTGCCTAGTGGACCTTACCTGCTTTACAAAGAATTAAAAAAAATACCAATATATGTTTACTACATCATAGAATAGTAGTCAGGGTACCATGTAATTTACTTGAGTTTTACTTGGGCTGAAATGATTTTGTATAGGTAAAGATAAATGTTCAGATACATTTTATGTGTTTTATAGGCTTGTTTTTAGATTTTAGTCAGGTGTTTGTTGTATTCTTTGCATATAAGCATCTAGGTTGTAGATTGCTAAATGCAGGATCACTATTATCAACTAGCTTATTCAAGTTTATAACCAGTAGGCCCATCCACAATCCTCAGCTGTTTGAATGAAAACTAGTCTGAATGAAAGTATGTTCACAAAGAAGAAACTGCCTTACTACTTATGAAAATATTTCACAGTTAGCACCCCATTTAGGTGAATTGGATTATTTGCAGCTTTTCTCCCACCTACTGTTTCAGTCTCTGTGACAACAAAAGGTTTTCTGATATACTGCTTCAACAAAATAAAATGTTAAGTATTTAAGTGTACCTATGTTTGGTCAGTGGATTTTGAAAGCACAGTCAATGACATACAGAAGGTAAGACCCCAGGGGCTGTATGATGCTGGTGGGCAGAATGGTGCTCAATTCACATCTGAACAAAGACATGAAAACTGGGAGACACCCTTTTCATGGACACCAAGGGAAAATAAAGCATCCACATGTCTGGTAGATGCACAAATCCATTTGAATGTCCTCCACTAATCACTTGTGGATTTTTTAGGTGAAGACACTTTATTTCAGAAGCAGATTAAAGCAGTTTTTACCCCTGGTCATTCACTCCTTCAGGCCTGTCAGGCCCCTACCATCACTGCTGAGTGCCAACCACCATCCACTGCCCTTACTGCTGTGCTGCAGGTAACCCAAAGTAACCCTTCATTGAGTGGGCCCCTACCCTGTAGGACGCTACCAGGGAGGAGAATTGCCCTAAAGAGCTTCGGTGTATCCTGGGCATGGCAGGGATCAGACATTACACATGACTGGGGATTCTGGCTTATGGAGGGACCAACAGCTGTCCTTCGGTTGTGTCAGTGGGTGTTTTCCATTTTCTTGGGAGTGTGACAGGCCACATGATGTCAAGGCACAAGCTGGCGTCCTTCACGCTCCCTTCTGCAGTGAGGGCTGACATGTTGTCGTGCCTCTGGCCTCCACCTGGAGCCAGCAAATGCTGAGCCATGAACCCACCCTCCCTCCCAGAAGAAGGTGAGTGATCGCTGGACACTCAAGCTTTCACCCACCAGCTGGTACTCCAACACCCAAGTCTGTTCCCTAACCCTGGTCAGCAGTGTCACAAGCAGAAATCAATTCAGGCAGTTAAATTATAGATAGGAAAAAACAAAGGTAGTCCACCTTAGCGGTGATGGTTCAGATTAATTCACATCTGAGTTCTAACAAGCAAAGAGACCAAGTCATTTGTAACTTGTGCATGTGGGGTGTGGGTGTTGAAGAAAGGGATCATAGTGCTGTCACTCTGCCATCACTCCAGAGGGATGTGGACTGCATTGCTGCTACTGCCATCACACCGAAGGGGTGGAGGCTGTAGTGCTTCTGCCGTCACCACTGGTGGATGAGGAATGTAGTACTGCTGCCATCCCACCTGAGGGATGGGGCCATAGTGCTGATACTGCCATCACACCTGAGGAATGGTGAACATAGTACTGCTGCCATCACACCTAAGTGATGGGGCCATGGTGCTGATACTGCCATCACACCTGAGGGATGGGGACCATAGTGCTGATAATGCCATCACACCTGAGGAATGGTGAACATAGTACTGCTGCCATCACACCTGAGGGATGGGGGCCACAGTGCTGCTGCTTCTGTCACACCAGAGGGATGGGGGCCACAGTGCTGATACTGCCATCACACCTGAGGAATGGTGAATGTAGTACTGCTGCCATCACACCTGAGGGATGGGGGCTACTGCTGTTTCTGTCACACCTGAGGGAGGGAGGGAGGGGAGGCTGTAGTGCTTTGCTGCTGCCATTACACTAGATGGATGGGGTCACAGTGCTGTTGGTGCTGCCATCGTACCTGAGGGATGGGGCCGTATTGCTGCTTCCATTACACCTTAGGGATGAGGGCTATAGTGTTGCTGCTGCCATCACATCTTGTACCTAAAATAACTTTAAATTGGTACAAGGATGGAAGGATGTGTAATAGTGGAAATCAAAATTGCTAAAATTCATGTTAGCAGAGTTAAAATTGTTAAATAAAGTACACAAAACCAAACACCGTAAAAGCGGATTTTGGCTTAGTAGACACTGGTGACAATACCATTTTTTACAATGTGCAAATGGAATATGCCCTTTCTCAATCCGGTAAACCAGTGTCCCTGTCCATATGTAATAAAGGATTCTCCTGTGGGAGCAATACACATCAGCATACCCAGACATATCAGAAACAGGAGTATATTTAACTTCTTAAATGTCACTTTCCTCTAAGTTAAGACCCAGAATATCTTTTAAGATACCCATAATCCTAGACTTCATCATTATATTATTTTCTCATTCACTAGGATCACAAAAAGACCCTTGCATCTTAGCAAACTCATTGGGACTACGGGGACTGCTTTCTCCTAGAACACTATCAGTTGGCAGCAAATCTCTTTCCTCTGCATATGTAACTTTCCTAAAAGTGGGAAGTAACGTTTTCCACTGGATTTGAATTATAATTTCCAGTAAAGGGTTTTGTCCCAAATGTCCCTGTTGTTGATTAAATGTATTGGATTTTATATCCCAGGAGGACATTTTGAAGTTAAATCGGGGTCAATTACCCTATATCCTCTTCATCAATTATTTCTGGCTTTGCTACCAATTATGTTATACCAGCCTGATTAATCATTTCTTCTTTGTTTGTCTTTTTAATCACTTTCCTAACTCTCTTTGTCTTCTGTCCTATATAACGCTTTTCTTTTCCTTTTTTAACTGGGTCTATAGTTTTCTCCCAGTTTTTTTTCTTATTTTCCTTTTCTTTTTTGCTTATCAGTCTCCTGTTCTTTTCATTAAAAATTATTGATGAAAAATCTGGTCTTTTGTTGTTCATAAAGTACAGCTTCTTTAGAGTCCATCATAGCAATAGATGTGGATTCCCTTATTGGAAGAATATCCTGTAATAGTCTGATAATATAATCCATTCTAGCCCCATTAACAGCAATATTTACTTTAAACTGTCAATTTCCTCTCTAACAGCTATAAATTGCTCCATTAAATTAAATTGGAGCCATGCTGATTCTTCATAATATTAACAATTTCTTGATTTAAGGCAATAGGATAATAAGTTAAAGATTCATCCTTGTTTAAAACTGACCCGGAACTAGAGGGACTAACCACTCTTGGAACATGATTTACATAATTTATGATTTCCAGTTTAGGAATTTTATTGATACTAATTTCTGAATTAAGGGCTTTCAGTTCTTAAATAGTGTTATGTAGATCTATTCTAATATTATCAAGCTAATATTTGTGAAACCTTATTAGTAGACTCACCCTCCTTAAAATACATTGAGGTGTACTTGCTGATCCACTGGCATATGATAAATTGTCATTCTCTTTAAAGAGATGCATCCTTCAAATCAGATAAAGTTTCTGTTACAGTCTCTCTTAATCTCAGTAGCCTCAGACAGAAATAAACCGTTCTCTTTTGGGAGTAATTTCCTAAATTAAATTATTCTGAACTATCAGACCTGTCAGTTGCCTCCACAGTTGCTAAATTCTGCATAATATGTTTTGAGTGACCTTTATTCATATTCAGTAAAATTGGAGGCATGGAGGGGTTGAGGTTAGATTTGTTTGTGGTTCTGTATCTATAAATCTACCTTTTCCTCCAAGTCAGATCGAAGCTTAACATTTTTTCCATAATCAGATGTAATATTAATCTGAGTAGTCTGGTTTGTTTAGTTAAAGGAGGAAAATTCATGTGTAAGCCATCAGCCCCTAAGGTTCTGTCTCTTAATTTAGCATTTCTATTGACATTGGTAACAAACCCATCACTTTTACCCTGTTTATTATTAATTTCTATTTTCTTAAACTTTTTCTATTTGGGTTTCATCTGAGAAGCTTCAACTTCAAATAACTTAGCTTCTGGATGCAGGGAGTAGAAAGAAACCTCACAACTACCTATTTCAGAAGAGCATTCTCTCCCCAACACCAGCATCATCTCCATTTGGGATAAACTTTGTGCTCTTGTTAATACCATTTTAGAGCTATCTTAAAATCTGAATAAATATTATATAAATATTATATTCCCAACAAAGATCCCATAAGGCCCTTTACAGACCTATAGGATTTGAAGAGTTAAAGAATTAACACCTAACAGGTGTAAAAAAGTGCCTAAAGTTCTTAAGGTTCTTTTTTTTAATTCATTTTTTTTTTCAACACACATCAAATGACATGACACAGCAAACACAATGACATAAGTGCCCACACAGGCAATAATACAAACATATGCATTATAGTGTCATGTCCCCACCCCATACCACCACCGCTACTATTACCTTACCCCTTACCCTCACGATGCTCCCTTACCCTCCCTCCCATCCCCCCCTCTGCTGGATATATATATTCACACCCTTGTGCCTTAAAACCAGAAGGACAGCTAGGGAATACATTGGATTGAAGTCTTGAGTGGCAGGTGACTACCCAGTATTAGAAGAATAACCTGAGGCCTCATAATCTCTCAATCCAGTGGAACTCCAACTTGTAACATGTATATAGCATGCTTCCCGGACCATATCTTTTGTATCTGGAGGAGAAATAGCCCCAGGGAGTTTTAAATTGTTCCACCCTCAGATTAAACTAAAGGTCTTGGAGCCATTCTACATAAGAAAGCTTTTGGGTGTCAATCCAGTGCCTTAAGACAAGTTTTTAAGTGTTAAGGAGATCATTGCCATGTGGTATCTATGCGTTCTGACCTGTACCTTAGAATAATTCCCTATAAGACAACCTCAGGTGTAAACAAACCCTCTAGACCTAGCAAGGGGTCAGCTTCTGTCAAATTTCCATCCAGAGGTACTGGACAGAGGGACAGTCCCAGAACAAATGACGGAGGAACCTTCTTCCATTTGCACCTAGTACAAATTGGAGTTAGAGATTTACCTATCTTAAAAAGTTTGAGGGTGTCCAATATAAGTTATGCAAGAATTGAAATTATGTTAGTCTCAGCCTGTCTTGGGATAGGTAAATATATGTATCTTCCCAGATTTTATTCCAGTTAATACTAGGATCTGAAAATTGACTAGTCCAATATTTCGGGCCTCCTTCTTGAGTAATAGGTGCCTGTCCCAAAAGGAACTGTACACCTGGGCTATTGCATGTGGAAGGTGTACCACTTCTGCTAAGGTGTCAAGCAGTTCACTAAATTTGTCTTCTGTCACCGAATGTCTACTCAGATGGTTCAGGAGGTGAGATATCTGATATGTGCTGAACATTTGTCCCTTGTTTAGTGAAAATTTATTAAGCATGTCCAGCACGGAGACATCTCTCCTCTGGATCAGAAAATCTTTTAACTTTGTTTGTTGAAACTGAGGGATCAAAGTTTGGGAATCATCTTGTTACCTATCTTGACAATTGGATTCCCTATTAATGGTTGATTCAGTCTTGACAGTGTTTATATTTTAGAAAGTTGCATAGTTGGGAGTGGGCTTTTAGCAAGTTCCCAATAAGAGAAGCGGGAGATGTTAGCGGTAAATTTTTAGTTGTGCTATATAACAACATGGGCATTGAAAGATTTGCTTCTGCTAACATTACTTTCTCAAGTACTAGCCATGGTGGTACATATGATAGGTTAGCTAAAGTTACATCATTAGCTATCCACTTCATATATTTGGAGATCTGACTAGCTCAGTAGTAACCCCCACATGAGGTAGCCTCAGCCCACCTCAGACTTGGGGTGCAGTCAACTTCTGGTAAGCTCTTCTTGGGGGCTTGGCTGCCCATATGAAGATATAATCAGTGGACTTTCCTGAACCATTTAATAGGCAGCCAGACATTAAGCATATGTAATGGGTAGAATATCCTTGGTAGGGCATTCATTTTAACTATATTAATGCGCCCCAAATAGAAATAGAAAGGGATGACCAACTGTTAAAATCTTGTTGTATAGCTGCCAGAGTTTTGTCAAGATTTAGTTTCTTAGTAAGGAGTCTGATCTGGTGAGATAAATGCCCAAATATTTTAACATTTCGGGAACCATTGAAGACCTAAGTGTGGAATATCACTTTTTAACAGTCTATAATTTAAGGAAAAAACATGCTTTTTCAGATTAATTTATAGTTAAAATAGGTACCAAATTCTAAAATTATTTGCAGAGAGACCTCAAATGCCCTAGCAGGATTAATGGAGTGAAGCATAATATCATCTGCATATGCCAATAATTTGAACACAGACCCATACAGAGGTATGCCTGGAATCAGGGAGATTCCTGAGTTTGACAAGTAAAGGCTCCAAATAGATACTGAATAGAAGTTGCGATAATGGGCACCCTTGGCGAGTACCTGAGTGGAGAAGGAACCTCTCCAAGAAAACCCCATTGCAATAAATGCGCGTTTGGGATTCTTATAGAAGGAAATGATCCAGCCAATATATTCCTTTGGAAATCTGAATTTTGCACATTGTGGAAAACAAGAAGCTCAATCCACCCTATCAAAAGCTTTTCTCGTCCAGGGATAACAGACCAGCTGGCGCGGAGTCCTGAGCAGAGAAAATATGTGATAATTTCCTCAGATGATCTGAGTCTCTCCCCTTCATAAATCCTACTTGGTCTAAATGAATGATGGTGGGCATAACCCCCCAATCTATTTGCTAACAATTTAGCTATAATTTTCATGTCATAATTCAATAAAGAGATAGGTCTATAATTAGTCACCATTTCCAGGTCCCGCTCCGGCTTATGCAAGACAATAATTAGGGCCTCCAGGAAGCTGTCATCCATTACATCCCCTTCTAGAAACCTCTTGTACAACTGGCTTAACCAAGGAGTCAACTGTTTACTAAAGGTTTGTAGAAATTGGGTGAATCCCATCAGGGCAGGGCCTTATCCAAAGGGAGGCGTCAATTGTTTTCTTAATTTCTATGTCAGTTGTGGGCGCCAGAGGCTGACTTCTGTGCTACTGTTATCTGTGGTAGAGAAGTGTCTCTAAATATTTATCTAGTTCTTGTTTTCCAGGGGTTAGGCATGGGTCTGTACAAGTCCTTATAATAAGTTACAAATTACTGTACTATTCTTTTAGGGTTCACTTGTATAGTGTTATCTGAGCTAGACCTAATACCCTTAATTATTCTGGCAGGTTCTTGAGTTTTTAACCGAAGGGCAACAGCTTTCCTGCTTTTCCCATTATCCACATAGTTAATCCTAGTGTGCATTATTGCATACTCTGCTTTGCTAACAGTAGGGTGCTATACTGGGCCCTGAAACCCATCAGTTTAAGTCCGTCCACCTCTGGGGTGGAGGAGAATATGTTTTCTCTAAATCATAAATTTTGCTGATTAATGTGATGGCTTCTTATTGTTTCATCTTTTTTTGGACGGCTATTCTGATTATTTCTCCCTTATTACACACTTCAGGGCGCACCATTCTAAATCTATTCTTCCTGTCGCCAAGGTTAACCTCTGTGTACTGATCAATTTCTTTCACAATATCTTTAAAACTCTCTCATCTCTTAGTAATTGGTTATTAATCTTCCATATGGTTTCTTTTGGAACATTGGGGGTCAGGTTTAGTGAACACCACACCACTGCATGATCAAGGTTCAATAGCACTCTCTCTTATTCCTGACAGGAAAGTATGGCTTATTAAAAGTAGTCAATTCTGGTGGACGTGCCTATGAACAACAGACCTAAATGTGTACTCTTTCAAGGAAGGGTAAAGGACCCTCCATGGGTCCAACATACCTAGTTGATCCGTTAAATCTCAGAGGATCTCTGAGCAGGCAAGAAGTCCAGATTTCCTAGCCCTGATCTATCCAGGTCAGGGGTAAATGAAGATTCAATCTCCTCCCAAAATTAGTGGAAATAAAACATAGGGAAGTAATTCTCTAAGTAATTTATGAAAAAGGCTGGGAGTCAAAATTGGGCCCACAGACACAACAGAGCACAACCTCTGTGCGATCAAGTAATCCTTTCAAAATTAAATATCTACCATCAGGGTCCTGAATACAAATTTCACAGTTAAAGGGAATACTCCAGGAAAATAATATAGCTACTCCTCTGCTTTGGGTGCTATCCCCCACGTTAAAGACTTGGCCTACCAGTTGTCTTCTCAGGAATGAGTCCTCCAAGATCAGTAAGTGGGTTTTGTAAGAATGTGATGGCTCCTTTTAATCATTCAATATGTTTTAAAGCCTGATATCATTTCACTTTCTTTCTTACACCTCTGATGTTCCACATAAGTAGTTTTAAACCTCCTGCCATTTTTTTTGTTTTCCAAGCTCAAATTACAGTAGCCTATCTCTCTTCCTCCGATACCCAGCCGAGTTGTCCCCCTGCCCACCCTTCTCCAAGTCCTGAGACCCTTAAAGCCTACCACCCTTAAGCTTGCAGATTCATATACAAACCCACAAATTCCTATCAAAACATAATCCTACTGACCAAAGAGCCCAAAACACCCCCCACCCTCTCAACTTAATAACATCAAGTGCGATCTACAGATACCACGAATATCCTCTCCTCCCTCCTGCCCCTCTAACCCCACAAAATACTTCTTGCCTTGAATCCTGGATCCATATCCTAGCATTAATTAAACCCTATTTACCTATAAAAGAAACATAGAGGAAATATTCACTGGCTGGAGACTTGCACACTTGTTAATCACAGCCTTATAAAGTTGTCTAAAAAACTAAAAAATAAAACGTTTAAGTGAATCCTTTATATACACACAGTCCTTTTCTAACTAAGGAATTAACTCATAATTTATCCAGGGTGACATCTTGTGGCCATTAGCTTGCATTACATTTAGGCAAACAAAATCTCAAGTGAACCTTGTGGCCACATTAATAAACTTTGTTGAGTGAATAGATTCTTCCCTTAAGCACCCCCTCAATACAGTAAAAAGGAAAATCATTGCTACTTGCCATATGGCAGTGGTTACAATTGGAAGGTTCATCCTACGGGTGATATTCAGCCTGCTAACTTGGTAGTTACTGGTACCGGATCCTCCAAGCGCTTGTGTAACAGAGCTCCTTCGAGATGTGAGCATGACAAAGAAAAAAAGTGAGAAAAAGGGGGTGGGTGAGGCCAAAAGACAAGTAAGACAAAAAGGAGAGAAAAGTTCCATCCTCTACAGGATTACCTTTGTTAAATTTGGATCTAAAAGTCAGGAGTCTACTATCCGAGCAGACCCAGTCAGTGTTAAAACACTAGCTCTTCAGTATGCAGGCACGCCTTGGCAGATACCTTGAAGGCTAAACCAGCACAAGGGGACAAGAATCCTTGGATTCTCTTCTGGGTCTAATCCTCAGTAGTGACAGAACAGCAACTTTGTTATAGCCTGGAAACCTTATCCAATCGCCCCTTTTACCTGCAAAAATAAAGAGTACTGTGCTAGCAAACTTAATGGGACCTCAATCTGTACAAAATCTTGTAACTCTTAATATGATTCCCCCATTCAACTTTACAGTTAAGCCTTTATTTTTAAAATGATGAGTTTTATATAGGGGACCATAAGCTAAACTATCATATCCAGCATGGCCACGTTTATAAACTCGCTCGATTTAGAAACCAGTTAATGTCTTCAGAGAGCAACACGTGGCAACTCTTGCAAACATAACTATGTTGCACCAGTTTCTCTTAGTGCAATCTGCCAGCAAAATAGGAGGTATAGCTCTCTCCTCTAAGTATCTCTCTGAGGCATGTTCCTTGAACTTCAGGTACAGGAGCAACAATGATACTTTACAGGGCAGTTGTGCCTCCCTGTGGGTACACCGTAAAACAGCCACCGCTGCCCTGTTAACCTGTTCAGGAATAGCAATTATGGCATACTTGGCTAACATTCACCGGCATCTTTAAGAAAGGGAATACTCATTGTAGCCTTCACTTTGCAGCCCCATTTAAGATCTGGAATGATGATCTGGCATGCAACCTCTGGCATTTAGAATAGACCGAGCACCAAGTAGAATAGATAGCTTCAGTCCCTTTGCAATTTGCAGCAAACTAATATCTCAGCACAAATAGGCATACAGCATCCATGCACTCCACTTCAGCGATCACTGAATAGATTGGGAAAGACTCCCTTCAGAGCTGCTTCTGTGGCTTTCAGGTCTTCAAAACTGGACCAATTACCATCTACCAGTACCTGGAATTTTGCGGGATATAGCATTTTAAACTTGATCCCGCTGGCATCAACTTGTTGACTAAAGGGTGAAAAGAGCTCTGCGCCGGACGGTCACCAGGAGATCTTGCATGATCCTTAGCTGGACTTCACCCCATTGTATTTGCTCCAAGCTTCAGACATTCATCGGAAATGCTGCCGCTCCAGGTAGTTTAAAATCAGACTATTAGAGGTCGAGGGGCACCTGCAGCAGGCATCGGGCACAGGAATTGGTGAGCTCACTCTATGCAGTAAGAAGCACCATATGGGGAGGGACTGAACAGCTTTGCTACCAGCTACTGGACAAAAAGAATTGTGTCAGCCCCTCTTCTTTCTCCAGTAAGCCTATAATCACCTCATTGTTGCACCTACTGTGCCCTCTAAATCCTTGACCTTTGATTCCAAGTGAGCCATCTTCTGCCTTGTAGACACCAGCTCTGGTTCAATTCTCCCCAGATGCTTTTCCACTGATACTGTCTTTGCCTCGTTGTCTCTGACCCTTGTCGAAACTCTCTCCAGAGCCGTGGCCATTGATTTAAATTCGGCAGTTAGCAATCGGAGTTCTTCACGGAATGGCTTGAACTCTCTAAGAACCTGTCCACTGTTAGGACATTGGTATCCTGGCTTGACAAGGGACGTTCTGCCAAGGTGGCTTGCAGCCTTGTTTTTAGCTGGCCTTTTCTGGGTCGAAGGAAGTGTGTTTTGGCAGAGCTTGCCTCATCTCTGCTTCCATGCTGGAGTATGAAATTGCAGCCAAGTATGGTTGCATACTGCTAGTGTTCTTAGATGCATTTTTCTTTTGAATTTCATGGTTATAATGTGTTTAATCATTAATTAAGGTCTCAAGTGAGCAGGAGACATGGAGAGTACAACTACCCGTGAGCCTGCATCACGTGATCTCCATTCCTAAGGTTCTTAAAACATTCAAAATAATTATTTTCAGAAAATCTGTTTCACAATAAACAAAACAAATTATAAAACAAATGTCCAAAGTATCCTAAAGCATCCTAGAAAGTTCCACTTAAATAGTTAAAATCCACATAAAATGTCACCACAAGCTTCAGACGTACCTCTTGTCCACTGCAAGGTATTCAGTGTTCAATGTTAATTCTGCCCATGTTCCAGTGTCTCAGTTCCACAGCCTAATGGCAAGATATATGCAAAGTATATGCAGCTTTGGAAAGAATAGTCCTCAGTTGAACTCAGGTGGTCACAGGCATCACAATCTGAAATAGAATTTCCCACCAAGCCTCCAATGAGAAGCCAACAGTGTGCTGGAAAATAAAATAAAATAAAAGGCCAACAAAGGAAATGAAACTAAAAATAATTAAAACATTGCAGGGCATACACTCAACACTAGAGCACTAAATTGTTCTTAAAATGCTTAATTAAACCTTTTCATACAGACAGGGTCCTTATGGACACTCTTAGGTCGCAGCCCAGTACAATATGACTGTAATAATAATAATGTATTTCTATAACACAATAACTAAATTTAAGATCACAATACCATTCAGAAATTGGGAAATAAATAAATAGAGAAATCCTGTGTATAATTCTCAAGTACCAAATTATCTCAAGTACCTCTCTAATTAAGCTTTAAAGTTCTATTGAAATAATAAGTCAAGATACAACTCTTCACAGATAGCAGTGGCACACTGTCCTGGAGCCAAATATCGATGTGCATCTTATCAGTGTCTGGTTATATTTGAGTAAGTAATGATTCCTTTAACTCTGCAATCGTGGACCATCTCACCACTCTGTTTTTCCATGAAGGAATCCAACTTATTTGATAAAAACTTACAAATTTAAAGACTTAAGAGCTCACTGTAACTTTTAATTTCAGGTTCAGAAAGTGCATTAGCAAAAAAAAAAGAAACAGAGCTGTAAGAAAGCTCAGAGAGGCTTATCTTCTTGTCTCTGCACTATCTGCAGTTTGCGGAAGATCCCTCCATTGACCCCAAAGTACAGAGTTTTACAATAGTCCAGCCTGGAAGTCAGAAAAGTGTGTACCAGTGATGGTAAGTCTTCTGGCAGAATCAGGGGTTTCATTTGGGCAACATTCCTTTGATGGTAGAACCCACTTTTGACAACAGATGACACTTGGGCTTCCAGGGTCAACCTGTCATTAAGGATAATGCCTATTTCTCACCCCAGGAAACTATCAATGGAGTGGACCCCAGGATCAACCCAGTTACCACTCTGGATGCATCCCCATCATGTCATTAATCAGGTTCAATCACTAGCACCTCTGTCTTGTCAGTGTTCAGCCTCAGCCAGTTTAAGGACATCCATTCCTGAATCTTGGCCAGGCATTTATTAAGCACTTCATTAGCACCTTTAACTCTAGGGGCAAATGACATATACACTAGGTGTCATCTGCATAGCAGTGGAAATCCAGACTGTATTGTCTAATGAGCTCTCTCAGGGCAGCATGTTACTGTGAACAATCTCGGCAAAAGGATCGAGCCTTATGGCACTCCACAGCAGGGGCTTTGGAGGAGGAGGAGGAGGAGAAATTTCCATCACTACGCATTTCCTCTGTCGGAGAGAAAGGACTCAAACCAATTGGTGACTGTTCTGGTGAGTCCTTCATAGACTCTAAGGCAATCAAATCACTTGATGTGGTCCATGGTGTCAAACACTAATGAGAGATCAAGAGAATGAGAATTAACTGTTCTCCTCTATCCTAGCCTGAGGAGTCATTTGCACCCAACTAATGCTGTCTCTGTGCTATGCCTATCTTTGAATCCATACTGGAAAGACTCATAGACATCAAAGGCTGAGATGTGTGCCTCAAGCTGCAAAGCCTCTACTTTCTTGACCTTCCCTAAAATGAGAGGTTTCAGATATGTCTATAATTTACCAGGACATCAGAGTCAAGTGATGGTTTCTTCAGAAGAGCTTCACCAATGCCTCCTTCAAGGCATCGGGAAGCACCCTCTGAGTGAGCAGTGAACTATCCTGGTGAATGCTGGACCAACGGCCTTGGCTCCTCCCACTAGGAGACAAGTTGGGCAAGGGTCCAGTTCACAGCATGTGGGCCATAGCTTTGAAATCACCCCAAAAACCTCAGCCACCTTGACTGTCTAAAACTCCCCTCAGGCAATAAGATAGCCTCTGCTTTGAGCAGGCCGATCACTGTGGGACAAATGTTGTCCCATTGGGGTAATCCCTGCCTGAATGGAGGACACAATGTCTGAGAAGAACAGAGCAAACGTTTCACATACGCGCAATTGAAAGCTCTCTTTTGGCTGTAGACAGATTAGATGTAAGAGTTAATCTACAGTCAGAAATAGCTGACCTGGTCTGTTCTTCCCAGCAGCAATCTCCATTGACCGAAACTCTGCCTTCTTACAGTTGATTGCTCCTGATAATCATTATGATGATTTCAGAGGGTCATCTATCCTGCATGTACCGGGTCCTCAGCCAACAGTGCTCCAACATCTGATCCTTAGTCTTCATCACCTTGACAGCACCATCAAACCTAGGGGTTTCAGTGAGAAGACATGGGTCATATCTGAAACCAGTGTGATGGCATCAAATACCTTGGTAATGGCCCCATTATAGGTCATCACTGCCTCACCTGTGACAATTGCACATGCAGCACTCATGCCAGAAAAGTCTACTACCGCCAAGAGTCCCTCTGGGGACAATCCCTTAAAGGGCGATAGCGACCATCTCAACTGGTGGGGATCGGGGATCCCAAACTGAACTTCACCATGCTGTGATTGGACCAAATGACCTGATCAATCTTGATGTCAGTCACATCAAGCCCCAGCGAGAATACCAAGTCCAAGGTGTGGCCATGCTGGTGAGTCACATAGTTAATTACCTGTGTCAGTCCCAGAGATGTCATTGTCTGGAGGCGGTCATAAGCAAAAAGCAAGGATTCATCATTAATCCAGGCATTAAAATCCCCCAGAATTAAAATTCTAGGGGACTCCAACACCCTGTCGGTGATGAAATCTGCTACCTCCTGCAGGAATTCTCCCCACCACCAGTCCTGGAGGACAGTAAATAAGGAGAATCCTACAACCTGCACCTGGAACTCCATGCACTACCACACATTCAAATGACAAGGTATCCCCACTGGATGCATGGAACATTTCATGCTGGATCTAAAGCAGATGGTCACTTTCCACCCTGGCATTCTCTCCTCGGGCATTGCACCACCAAATACCCAGCAGGGACTGACTCCTCAATACTGGACCAGCATCGTACCAGCCAGGTCTCCAGCGATGCAAGCCAGGTTGACCAAAGAAATCATGTCCACCATAGTGAAGGTCTTATTCTTTGTTGTCCTGGCATTAAATAGCATTGCCTGAAGGGGACTAGCAGAGACTGCAGGCCCTCCAGCTACCTGCCCACATGGTTTGGTGGGAACTCTGGGGACAGAAACCAAGCATGCTGAGCCTCTCTCAAGGCTCTGTCTAACTCCAGGGCACCTCCTATTCCAAACCACCTTGATATTATTCACCTCCACTAAACCAGCAGTACCCCATCAAGTGCACCTCCATCCCCTATCAATACCCACCTCCAGCAATGTCTCACCTCCACTGCCGGAGAGGAATCCATGAAGGGCATAGGTCATGCAACAGGGACACAGTATGGGTTTTGCAAGGGGGCCCAAGATCTACACATTTCTGCTCCTCACTACTCTAAACCACAACTTAAAACCCAAAATTAACAAAAGGAACGAAAACATAACCTAATCACACACTCACCTTCCACACTCTAAATACAGGAACCAAAATCCCTAACCACAATCACACTATACCAACACAATAACTAAATCCTCTATCACCCACCCAACCCTCTCCACCCAGCAATAATTTAATAAAACAATATAAAAATCTTATAAAATGGGAGACTCACATGTTTAAGCTTGTGTAAAAGCAGGTGTGCTGTGGAATCAAAGTTCTTGCTCTACTGAAGCTAATAACTGTCCAGCAATTTTATTGCACAGTGTTTAAGGATTGTCTGAAATTAACAACATTATAGTCCCAACAGAACAATAATTTCTTGGTCCAAATGTCCCGATATAGAAAAGGGCACAGTGTTCACACCACTGCACCTTCCTAGGTAGTCAATGTTATTAAATGCTGGAGCAAAATTTTGTGCTGCAAAGTGATTTTCAGAAAGTCAGAACAAAGTTAGTATTGTACCTTTAGCTTAATGTTCCTGTCACCAGCACCAAGTCGAGTTGTAACCAAAAGGAGAAAAGTCAGCAAGCTCTTTCTCTTAGTCTTTCACCAAAATAGGTGGAAGCCCATAGAAACACCTCTCTCACTGGGTGTTAACAGATGGTAAACACAACAATCTTCAGACCGCCACAGAGAATACCAGTCCACAGTGCAGGTGTCAGGGGCTCACAATGAGTTAATGCAGCAACTAGGTGAATTTAGCCAGGTCAGCGATACGGCTGATGCAATGGAAGGTTCTCGGTTTTCCCAAGATGAAACAGCACTCTCAACATTGTGTCTCCTGGTTATCCCACAAATCTCCTTCACAGCGACTGCCGACTTGCACCTCCTGACCGCTTTCCTTGCAGACACTCCAGTACACTTCAGTAGTGGCTTCCTCCACCAATACTCCTTTACTCCTGGTGCTCCTTTACCAGCACTCCCTTGATGTTCTGGCTGGCAGTCTTCAAGCAGCTGTGGGATGCAGAGGTAAGGCTTACTGGCAATTTCACCACACTCAAAACAAACTCCTTGCAGGTATCCAAAGACCAATGGCACACACAGCTTGGGATTCCTTTCTAAAAATAACAAATGCTATCTCCTGCATCTTTCTCATGGCCCAGTCCTAGCTATCCACTTTAACCTATACCTTCTACTAACAAAATCTTAATATGTTTTAAAATTTGCTCCAGATGCTGCAAGCACTCTTAGAAGTAACAGTTTTCCCTGCTGAGTGTACCTCTAAATCAATCAACAAAAAAAAAAAAGCATAACTCTAAAGTTTTAGGTTTCAAATTGATTAACCTGTTAGAAAACTCTCACCTCAGGCTCAAGGAGCCTAAATTAGAACCACTTGCCAATGATAGGGTGTATAGATGTCTGATTTTTGTCAGTACAGATCTGCTGGTAGAGACTGATGGCATCTGGTAAGTGGGAATATTGTATTTTAAGTGTGTGAGATTTTACACTGTCCCTTCAGAGGGTCATGGCACAGCTCAGTTGCTGTCCCCAAATTGTTGTATTTTAGTAGCCCTAAGTATCACATTGGCTGGGATATTCAAAAGAGTTACGCATGGCGCAACACAGATCGTCATGCACAACCCACTGATGTGCCCCAGCACGATATTCAAAAGGGAAAGTCGTGGCACAAATCCTGATGCTCGGGGTGCATCAGTAATGTATGTGGTGCAAGTAGGGGTGGCGTGCCCATGCATACTCTGCACATCCTTATATTCAGCCCGGATGTGCTGAGCAGATGCAAGCACAACACCTACTTATGCCACACACAGTTGAGCCTAAAAAAAACAACTGCTGCCCAGCCACAGGTGAGCTGCGTATTGCTGGGCACAACATGGCAGCTGCCAGCTGTGGGTAGCCACCCAAGCTCTGACTGCACAGTCCGTCGTGGTAGTGCCCCCAATACCCGATCAGGCATAGGTATAGAATTGAAATGTTCAATATCCCTGGTGGTCCAGTGGACGCTGCCAGCCGATCTTGGGCATATGTAATAATGTAACATGTCCAATATCCCTGGTGGTTCAGTGGACCACTTCCAGCCTGATCAGCGGGCATATGTGTATTAAAAGCCCGTCCAATATCCCTGGTGGTCCAGTGGACCACTTCCAGCCTGATAGTGGGCATTAGTACATTTAAAACATCCTGATTTATCCCTGGTGGTCCAGCGGTACCCCTCCCCACCCACCCACTGAGCCTTGCCACCCCACTCCCCTGTTGGTGGTGGGCGGCAGCTCCCCACCTGCAAGCCACCTGGCCGCCACTGACTGACAGCATACACTACGGTTGTATGCCCATTGAATCCACAAGCGTGGGACAATGGGCATGCAGAACTAATACCATACTACTCAGTCCCAATATGTGAATGGATCCATTCACATATCTGAGACTTTGTGGTATAATGCGGTCTGCATGCTCGTGTACACTGAACAATAATGTGGCAACTGTACTGTGTATGCAGTCAGTCGATGGGCAACCAGGTGGCTTGTGGGTGGGGAGCCGCTGCTGACCGGGGGAGCTTGGGTGTTGGGGCTCAGTGGGCGGAGGGAGGGGCACCGCTGGACCACCAGGGATAAATCAGGATGCTTTAAATGTACTAATGCCCGTGATTGGGCTGGAAGCAGTCCACTGGACCATCAGAGATATTGGACATGCTTTTAATATACATATGCCCGCCGATCGGTTGGAAGCGGTCCACTGGACCACCAGAGTATATTGACATGCTTTTTAATATACATATGCCTGTGATCAGGCAGGAAGTGGTCCACTGACCACCAGGGATATTGGACGCTTTTTTAATTATACTCATGCCCGCGATCAGGCATTGGGGCACTTTGTCACATGTACAGGGGGGTGTCAGTCCCAACGGCTGCAGCCAAGCAGGATGCCAAGCGCAAGTAGAGGATCAGCGACCTGCATGCACATGGGGCCATAATGACATGCTAATGGCCCAGTTGCACCTTGCATGCGTTATGGCCCCATTTGTATATCCACTGCTGAATATCGTGGCTCCTGTGCCTAGTGCAACTGCACTTGCGCTGGCGCATCCCCTGTTCCACTCTTTTCACTTGTGCTGGTGCAGTGCCACTGTGCCATGTGCATTGCAGGAGTCCAGGTTGCAATATTCAATGATGCTGAGCCATGGCACAGCTTTGTTGAATATCACCCAGTCCACGCCCTGGTGCATCCCAGTTTCGCTGTGCCCTGCTTGTGCCCCTGCCAGGTACATTCCTGAATATCCCACCAATTGTTTATAGTGGGTTTAATTTGTGCTGAAATACAGTGTGACTTTAATTTTGCTCTGGTTTTCCAGCTCCCTGGGATCGAAGGACTGAAGCACCGTTTCATACCATTTGCTGATCTCTCAGTATGAGTTGAACAGTTCCTGGCTTTGAGTAAGAGGAATCCTTAGAAATGCATTAGGAGCTTGCTGTTGGTAAGAATACATGCCTAAACTTTACTCACAGATGCGAGTATGCCAGAGGCCAGTGAACATCAGTGTGACATTGGGCACAATGCTAAAAACATAAAGATAGGAGCAGAGGGGAACCACATGAGGACTAGAATCCTAGACTTTAGGAGTGCTGATTTTAAAGAAGTGGGAGTTTGCCTCAAAAATTGCCTCATGGGGGATATTGCCAGGGAGGAGTAGAGGCACAGTGGGCAACAATAGGGGTGGGCATAATTGAAACAATGCATGTGAAGGAAGCCTCACATCTCACCACCAAAACTAGTCATGAGAGGCACAAGAAAATAGTGTGTAAAAAACAAGAATTTTTTTATTTACTACATCTAGACACACAAAAAATACATAAATATGCTGAATAGGTGCCACTCCTGCAGTCTATCAGCTAGAAGCCCATTGGTGTGTTTTTTTACTATATCTTCACACACAAAACAAAATATAAATATAAAAATTACATACTCCCATAATGCAAAGCATCATGGGCTGTATATACAAATCACCACAAATATTATGCTGGTTTAACTTTAAGCAGAAATGCATGGTGCGAAAGGCCCTCTCACACAGTCTGATAAGTGTGACAACAGAAGACACAAACATGTGTTTTGTCCTACCAGGACTCATCAGTGTGCCTCGTCTGTATGACACCCAAGTGTAATGATAGCTGTTTGGTAGCTGGTTCATTCCACTGGGGTGGAATTGAGGTATGTGTGATTTTGTATTTCTTTGAAAGTTGGCATCCTGGCCAATGCCCTTTAGGGTACCCTTGCCTCAATGCTTACGTAGTAAGATTCTTTGTGTTTTAGCTTGTTTTTGTTTTATTGGGCTCACCACAACCCCTACCCAGATAGATCACCTTAGGGTAGCTGGTTCATTCCACTGGGGTGTCATACAGATGAGGCACACTGAGGAGTCCTGGTAGGACAAAATACGTGTCTGTGTCTTCTGTTGGCACCCTTTGCAGACCATGTGAGAGGCCTTTTCGGCACCATGCATTTCTACTTAAAGCTGAACCAGCATAATATTTGGTGGTGATTTGCATATACAGCCCATGACGCTTTGCATTATGGGTGTATGTGTGATTTTGTATTTCTTTAAAACTTGGCTTCCTGGCCAATGCCCTTTGGGTAACCCTTGCCTCAGTACTTATGCACTGAGGTTCTTTGTGTTTTAAAATACAAATATGCTGAATAGGTGCACCCCACAATCAATAAGCTAGAAGCCCACTGGTGTTTTTAATTTACTTCATCTACACACACACAAAATATAAATATGCTGAATAGGTTCCACCCAGAAGTCTATAAGCTAGAACCCCACTAACATTTTGCTCCCCCTTTGGATCAAGGGCTAATATGTTTCTAGCCAGAGGTGTTTGAATAGTGAAGGTTGCTGTGATGTCATATTGACACGCCATCAACAATTAAAAATGTGTGCTTTAGAAATAATATGCTAACTAATACATATATCTACTATTTAATAAATACGTAAACAGCACTAACCAAAACACTAAAATCAAATTCATGCAAACCACCATTTTATAGCATCTCAATTTCACTAAGGTTCAGAAGATTAGCAATGTTTATAGTATACATATATATATATATATATATATAATGAGAAAACATTGTCCCAGTTGTCTTAATGAACTCCAAGCTTTTGTAGCATCTCAGTTTCTCTGAGGTCTCATGAAGTTCATATTTAAGATATACCAATACCAAACTATTTATAATATCTCTTATGTCCCTTGGAGAAACATTGTCCTAGTTGTCTTTATTTATTTATTTAGTTTTTGTTGACTGGGTAAGTGCACTAGACAAATTCTGCCCATTTTCAGGCACAACCCGGAGGGGATACAGATGAATGCCAACTGACTTTGAACCAGATTACGCTGTTGGTGGTATTTTAGTGAATGGGGAAATTTGGCTATTGCACTGTGGAAATTCCCCTACTCTCCAGTAGGGGCCTTGTGGGCTGTGAGAATGGCCATTCCAGATCGAACTCCGCAGGAGATGGATGCCGTGGAGGTAGGGGATCAGGCCTTGTCCCTAACCTCATTGTGCAAGAGGCTCCAGTGTGTAATGATGCAAAATGGATGGGTGTATCTCAGAAAACACCTGGGCTTATAGAAGATGTGTTCATTTCAGTAGAAGACCTGAGTGTTGCAGACAATGTACACATGGCAGGAGAAGTCATTGAGGTACCACAAGAAAATATGCTGGCTCAACAAAAGTGCAAATCCAGGAGAAGCCTGTGGAAGCAGAGAAATCATTTGCAGCTTTTAAAATAAGGCTGCAACTGCAATAGTCAGAGCTAGTAGCCACGGAAAACCTTACCAGTGGGCAGAGCCAAAATGACAGCGGGTTGGATGATGCAGCAGTTCACACAGAGAACCTCGAGAGAGTGAAGGCGCTTCTATTTCAGGTTGTATCTAAGCACCCTATACCTTCCTGTTCCATGTTAGATTGTGCAGGCGGCAGTAGTAACGCAATGGTGTGTGCCTAAGGCCGCAGATTACTCATGTAGAAACTGTTTCTATGAGTGCAGATATGATTGTGGATCATAGGAAGGAGGATGAGTTACAGTTAAAACCAGAGGATATTTTACAGCAACAACTAAATAAGGGAGCCAAGAGAAGGAGGGGAGTGAGGAGAGGTATTGTTGAAAACCCAGATATAGGGTTATGCCAAGACCAAATAAAACCTCAAAAGATCCCTGGTCTCTGAACAGGAGCCTCAGGGAGAGGAAACATTATTTTTCAGTCCTCAAAAACCATGCAGAATAATGCAATGATATTTTCCTTCATGGGGAGAAGTACAAAGGCTGGGACTAAACATGAAAGCAAACTAAAAGGAAGCAGTAACATTACTAACATGAGGTTGTTTTCCGCTGGCCCACAACTATCTCTGGAAGAGTACCCCACAACTGAGGAGGGCTGCAGGCCTATCCACGTCAGAAGCAATACAAAGGCATTTTCTGTTAAAAAATCAACTCAGCTTCTTGACCCATTTGCTTATTGGTCATCTGAGACTGCTCTTTTAGAGGCAGACTGGAAAAAATGTCTTCGAACAATGGTTGCTGGATCCAGAGTGGCAAGACTCTCTTGCAATAAATACTCAGAATGGTGCCCACAGGCACATGAGAAAATTCTTGTGGATCATGCTCCAGACCTGAAACAGGATAAATCCTCCCATGACAGTAACAGGAAATATCATGGAGAGAGGAGAGCTACTATCTCAGACAATATTCTAGTGCCAGAACTTCCTCATCCCCCAACAGAGAACATAAAAGTAAAGGGGAACAGGGCCATAACATGGATATGTCTCAACCCACAGCAGATCACTCTGAAAATGCACCGGGATGGAGTCACCCCTACAGAAGCTATTAGTATCAGAGTTATTTGCAAATACAAGGAAGGAAGCAGCACCAAGGAGAAATGCAGTCCGGATCCGCTACAAGGGAGGGTTGGAGAATAGACCTGACTGTCAGTATGTGGGACAAACATTACTTAAAGATTCACTAAAGTTTACACCAAAAGAAGTTTTGCCTTCATCAATATTTCTGATGAAGATAACTTCATCATACTGTAAGCTTCAGAACAGCTTCTGCACTTGAGACATTTTGGTCATGCTATAGCATGGTTAAGTTTTCTTGTATGGTCTCCTTTCTTTGTTATCCCTCTGACTAAACCTTTGATGAAGTTTGTGACTATCTTGTTTCACAATGAGGGGTACATGTAGATGATATTACCTTTTGGCTCTCTTGAAATGCAAGGTTTGAGTGAACCAGAGGCAGTATTGGACTCAGAGCAATTTTGGAAGGGGAGGGAAGTACAGAGTGAAACTCTGGCAGGAGGACGGCAACATAGAACATGTCCCTAATGTCTTCTCCTTCGGATGGGATAGGGGTCTGTTTTACCTGGTCAGCCATGGGCATGCTATAGGTGTGGGGTCCGAATGCACCTTTCCAGCATGTGTGACATGCCTAAATGTGATAATTGTGGGAGGTGGGTCATGTCACCATGCAATGTAAACTCTTACCAAATGTGATCTTTTGTGAAGGGTCTGGTCACACTTTTCCTGAATACACCTGGGCAGTGAAGAATATGGCTTCAGTTTGTAGCCCTGAATTGTTAATCCAGAAAGTGCAATAAGCAGCCATGAATGCTTCAGGGGATGGAGGATCCATGTTACATTTCATCCATAGCTCTTTGAGGTCCATTACAGCTGCCACCTAGGATAGAAGAGCAACTAGATGAAGTAACAGCGGTGGAGGAAGTAGACTGTGGAGGGAGACCACACAGAACAGCCTAAAACACCTCCCAAATCTTTGGATACTGAGGAGGTCTTGCAGGGGCAGATTTTCCTCCAGTTAGTTATCATGATATTCCTGTGAGGGTCCCTGGGGTGTTAGAGTCTGGGGTTAGCAGTAGTCAGCCTTTACACCAAAGGAGGGTGACAAGAAACTCAAAACTCCTACTTTCAGCAGAAATCCAGAAAATTGAGGTACAAACCCTTCTCTGTCTTAGAACATGAATCAGATATGAGGTAGTAGAATCAGCCAGTCTACACCTGTGGAGCAGGGAGGAAAAGTGGATTTGAAGGAATACAAGGGAAAAAGAAGAAAGAAGGAAGAAAGGCCCTTAAAACCTCAGGAGTATAAGTTAAGTATATGCTTCTGTAATTGTCACAGCTTGCTGAACTCTTTTAGGAGACAGGCTGTTTATAAATATCTCTGGATATGAACATTAATATGGGTTTTTACTAGGGACATGGATGAGCATGGCAGACCAGCTTAGAAGGTTTAAAGCAGAATGGAGAACAAGTCCTTCCTTCTGGTCTTTTGGCCTTGACAAAGCGGATAGGGTGAGTATAGCTTTTGGCACTTTTTATTTTAGATGTCTAGGATTATGGATCTGATACCAGAAGTCTCTTAATAGTGGACGGGTATTGAAAAGAGGCACCATATAGGTTGATCAATATATGGTCCACGGACTAAAGCAGAGAGTAGCACTCTTGGCACTATTGCAACCATACTTGTGTACAATCTGAGTATCATCATGGCAGGAGATTCTGATTGTAGTATGTCACTTCTTAAGTGTTGGATACTAAGACATGCTGTGATGCAACAGCTTTGAGGAAATGTATTGAGAAAGGTAACTTAGTGGATTGTGCATTACACCAAACTTTAGGTCCCCAATATACTTTCCGTAACGGTAGATTAGCTTCTAGGATAGACCATGTGTTTGTCTCTCAAGACCTAAAGGAACCCAGCTACTTAATAAGTCCAGTAGAATTCCTCAGAACACCTGGTTTTAAAAGTTACCTTCCAGGCACAATCCAGGCTAACAGGATAGTACAAAAGATGGAGGATGAATACCTCAGCATTGAAGGAACCAGAGGTGCAGGAGAAATTGTTGAACTTGCTGTGGGCATGGTTATCAGTTAATGATTTATATGATGATTTAGGGAGTTGTGACTGGATACCAAATAAGACATAAAAGAATGGCTACAACAGATTGGGAAAAGCAGGAAAGGAGCATATTCTCCACTACCTAAAACTTTAGAGCAAGGCTGTACACATTGTATTCAGTGGAGGCTAGGTTCAGTAACTGTGCAGAAATAGAGCAAATAAAGGAAGATATGAAGTCATGTCAGTATGATAGGGCAAAACATTGGTGGCTGAAATGCAGTACGAATGCAAAAATCTCCGTTGGGGATCCATATGATGCTTCTAAACAAAAAATGGATACAATGGCTATGGACACATTAATAACTAAACAGGGTAGGAAAACTGCTTCAGAAGAGGAATTATAAAAGAGGTGAAAGATTATCTGAAATCTTTCGATATGCACAATCCACCCTCAGAGCAGGCTATGTTGAATTTTTACAGGGACCTAAGGTCCAGCTGTCAAAAGCAGAAGGAACTAAATTGATGGAGCCTGAAACAGTGGCTGAAATTGTAAGAATCGCTGGGTCACTGAAAACTGGACTTCACCAGGACCAGATGGTACCCTTTGAATTTTATAAAGCTTTCCTGAGGTGTTGGACCTGTCTGTTAGCGTTCTTTCCTTCTTTACCAAGGAGGGAAGGCACCAGCCTCTTTTACATCAGGATTGTTTATTTTTTTATATATAAAGGGGTAAGAGGGAGGAAATGGAGAACTGGAGACTGATTACTTTGCTTAATGTGGAGTTCAAAATATTGGCACAATTGTTGAACCCAGAACTCCAGAACTCCAGACTACAGACTACAGAAAGTGGCACATAAATTGATTTGCCCAGTTCAGTTTAGTGGAGTTCGGAACAGAAGATCCAGCAGGCATTAATGATGGTGCGAGATGTGATTGAGAATCATAGAGGTAATGGCAAACAGGGTTGTATTCTGTCTTTAGACTTGTCTAAGGCATTTGATAGAGTCCATTTGTCTTTTCTCTTTCTGGTTCTTCAACATTACGGATTCCTAGGGATTTTATCAACCAAATCAAGCTACTTTATAAAGGAGCAAGGGTTCAGCCGATAAAAAGAAAGATAATGGAAGGTATATCCATAGGTACAGGGTGAGACAAGTGTGGCCCCTAGCCTCCTGTGCTATAGTTTCTCAGTAGATCCCCTAATTAGGAATCTGGATGGCACCCGGAGTTGGAGGGTTTGCAAGTGCCCATTGCCACAAAAGAAATAAGGGTTCAGGCCTTTGCAGATGATATTTGTGCATTTATGGCAAATTCGAACAGTTGGGAGGCCATTATGTCAGTTAAAAGAATATGCTACAGTAGCAAATTCCAAGCTGAATTTGAAAATGTAAAGGCCTCCTTTTGGGAGGAATGGAACAGACTGGGGAGGTATGGGACCAAATTCAGCTATCTTCAACCCCACAGAATATTCTGGGAATTTTATTTGGATCTCGAAATCTCTCTTGAGAATTGGGACAGGTCACTGAAAAAGGTAGAACAGAAAGTAAGTCGTTGGAAAGCTTGGAGACTTTCCAAGATTAAGAGAGTTCAAATCATCAAACAGTTCTTGGTGCCTGCTCTATTGTATGTTGGCATGATATTTCCTGTACCCTTAGCTATGGAAACTAGGATATATTCCTGTTTCTTTCAAATGATCTGGGGCAGTAGTTTAAACCCTATCAAGTGATGTTTTCTATACTTACCCCAGGCCCAAGGAGGCTTGGGAATGACGGACCCAATTCCCTTTTTCTTAAGCTTATTTATATCTCAGAATTTGAAAATAGGACTCATCACTTCTAAGTAACCATAACTCGGGTGGTTCCGAGGGACTATGGCAGTTTTTTTTTTATTTCTGGTGGAGGACACCCCACCAAAATACAATTTTAGATGGTAGATTCCTTGAATATGAAGCCAGTGGTAAGAAAACTGTTCCCTGGGGTTTAAACAAGTCACTGATTCAAGGAAGGACAGGAAAAAATTATATCACTATGTATTAGGTGTTATACATCCAGAAGAGCCAGTATTTAAAATTGCCCACAGGTGCTAAATAAAGGGGTTATTAAATATTTGAATAATAAAGGATCCCAATTCATATGTGAGAAATACTGTGGTTGGGAGCTTATGATCGACTGCAGACCGGGGAATGCTAAACATAAAGTGTTAGACCAAAGGAATGCCCATATCCAGATTGACAGAAACTGGAGGAAACAATGGAGCATTTTTGTTCACTTGCTCTTTTCAAAACAGGTATGGACCTATCTAGCTAAAGAGTGGAGTTTGCCCTATGAGGAGTTAGTGTTGGCCTATTGCCCTCAGCGCAACAGGAAATATGATCAAAGTACTTTAGAGGTTCTCCTGTATTGTTTAAAATACTATTTGTGCAGGCTAGAGGCCAGTGGGTACTACAGCAAAAAGGATGTCTAACATCACTTTACAAACTTTGGTAGAATCTGCATTAAATAAGGTGTATAGAAGGGATAAGATAGTTTCAGCAAACCACATTGTTGTCAAACAGTGGAAGGGTCTGATGGGATTTATTAAATAAGAATATACAAGAAAAGAAAACAACAAAGAGTCATACTATGGACAGCTGTATGAAGATAATACCTTATTTGATTTTTCAGTAGTTTATGTCTATTGCATCATTTCTGTAGGGCTGAATATTGCTTGGCATTATGTTCATGTTGTTAGAATGATATAAAAGTCTTCTAATCCTAAAGAGGAGGTTCCTTTTAGTATTAGTAGTTGACTTTGTGGGCAAATGATTACAAGCAAGTTTGTTAGACAATGTAGAAATATAATGTTTTTTTTTTTTCTCCGAATTTATTATGATTTGAATATGTGTCTCCTGTGTGATTCAGCACTGTAATGCATTTATGTTCATTTTTTGTCCTATGATTTTACATTGGTTGTGTGATTTAACACTGTTGTAAGTTATTTTTATTGATGTTATTTCAATAAAAATTCCCTACTCTTTTTGAGAAGAGCCATGAGATCTTTAACATCCACCAGAACAGGCAGATGGGACCTCAGTTTAATGTCTCATCTGAAAGACGGTACCTCAGGAGGCAGCACCACCCCTCATGCTGCACTGCCAGCATTGGATATTAACCTGAGTGCCTGGTGGGGCTAGAACCCACAGTCTTCTGATGTCCCAGCCTCAGAGGTGAGTGTGCTACCGCTGAGCTACTGACACTGTCTTAATGAGCTGCACATTTTGCAGCATCTCAATTTCCCAAGGTCTCATGAAGTACATACTGTATTTATAATATACCAGTACCAAAGTATCTATAATATCTCTTATGTCCCTTGGAGAATCATTGTCCCAGTTGTCTTAATGAGCTCTGGATTTGATAGCATTCCACAGAAAACTTTAACTATGCTTCTGTTATTGTACTATAATCCAGCTGTCTGTTCTTATAGAATCACACTTCCAAGGTTACCAAAAAGTATTCCCCAATATTCATATATTCATAAATCAGTTTAAATATCAACTTCTCTCCTCACTTATTCCCCCAGCTCTGCAACTGCTATCGCTAATCTTGGAACAGGTCTCCCATGTCTGCCAAACTACTGACAAACAGTCAAAACATCAAAGAAGACAAGGTAGCAGGTCAACTAGGGTCCAGTGACCACTACATAGTGTGGTTTAACTTTGAGACAGGGGCACAATCCAGTCACACAAAGGTAAGAGCCTTGGATTTCAGGAGAGCAGGCTTTGATAAGATGGGGAAGTGCATCAAAGATGCACTGGCAAGGAAGGGGAAGGGGGTGTTGAGGCCCAGTGGGATCACATAAAAGGAGCCATAGAGGAGGTAACAAACCAAAGCATGAGGGTGATAACCAAAGGCAAGAAATGGAAAAAGGCACTATGGTTCTCTAAAAGGTGGCAGAGAGGGTATGGGTCAAAGGTTGAGTTTCAGGAAATATAAGGAGACTCAAAAGGAAGAAAACAGGAGGTGTAACTTAAAGTGTCTAATGGAGGCAGGAAGCCTGTTAGGAGTGTGAAGGCAAGGACACAGAAAAATTAGCATAGACAGTAACAGAAGAGGACAAGACTTCCTTTAGGTACATCGAGAGAAAGAAACAAGGGAGGGACTGTAAGGCTCAAGGGGAAGGGAAGTGTAATGAGGGAGACCTGAAAAGCCAGAAATATTGAATAAATACTTTTGCTCAGTATTCACTGAAGAAGGGTGGGGCAGGGACCACAGCTGGCCAATAGATATGAAGGGGGAGGTAAACACCAGTCCATTTACAGAGGAAAGAGTCCTGGAGGAACTCTTGAAACTGAAGGTGGACAAAGAAATTGGGCCAGATGACATGCACCCAAGAATATTAAAGGAGCTATGGAGGGAGCTAGCGGCACACTGGCAACCCTGTTCACAGAGTCACTCTACACAGGGGTGGTTACTAAGGATTGGAGGAGGACACATGTAGTCCCTCTACACCAAAATGGTAGCAGGGAGGAGGTGGGAAACTATAGTACAGTCAGCCTCATGTCAGTAGTGGGTAAAATCATGGAGGCATTGTTTAAAGAAAGAATAGTGGGGCACTTGAATCCAATGGTGCCCAAGACCCAAGGCAGCATGGACTGGGTGGGAGGTCATGTCAAACAAATCTGATAGATTTCTTTGAATGTGTTACAAAGGAGGTGAATCGGGGAGCGGTGAACATGGCCTCACCTCAGTTTCAGCAAGATCTTTGACACCATCCCACATAAAAACTGGTAAACAAGATGGGTAGTCTAGGAATGGGCCAGAAAGTGGTAAACTAGATTAGAAACTGGCTAACAAACAGGAGGCAGAGGGTGGTGGTAAATGGGATCCAATATGGGAAAGGGGGATAACAAGTGGGGTACCCAGGGGGTTCTATTTTATTTCAGCACTCTGATACCTGCACACAACAAAACGACACCGGGGACTTTGTTTTTAATGTTTAATGAGGAGGTGTGTTCCCCCACCCACCCCATTAAAGGATTCTCAACTCCAGGGGTGCATGTCGGGGTGAAAACAGTAAAAAAAAGGTCTGGGCTGGGTGCAATAAAATGCCTTAAAATTATATTGAAAAACTTGTCTCAACCTCAAAACACCAAAGCAATATTCAGTTTTAACATGATTTTTATTCATAATGTCATAAAATTCTTTCAAAGAGTTCCATCAGAATTCCATTCTCAAAAAGTTCCATCAAATGTTAATCCAGTAATTCACAAAGCTCCATCTATATAGCATTCCAGTAATGTTTCTGAATATAAATTCCTTCATCAGACTGTAGAGCTAATTCTGTAAATAAAAGAATATATATATAATGACAATTACCCAATCTCACATTTTAATTCAAAAATTCAACTGAACTTGCAAAATAGTATAGATTGCAGGTGGAACCAACCTGCTTTTGGTGACCTGAGGAATCTTTTAGATGCATTGTGTGAATAAATATGTCAATAAATATATCCTAAAGATCTGGGGACTCTCCTTTATGAAATACAGGAGAGTTTCATTTATATAACCCGAACTACAGTGTGACGTCATTTTATGGCGTAGCACGTTCAGCGATCTCGGCCCTTCTTTTGCTTTACTTGGCACCAAGAAGACAGGTAAGTTAGTAATGAAACTGGCGTGGTGTGCTAATGGCGCATGAGGCATCTGCTTTTTGAAAATTGGGCCATTCTTTGATTTATAAATTTTATTGGAGCAGTAAACTATTTGGCTCTTCGATATTGGAGAAGAAACATAATACAAGAGGTAAAAGGCCCTAAATGAAATAAAGAAAGTTTACACTAATGATTAAGAAGTGTTTGGGGACATAACAGTAATACTGCAATATGCAACAAATGAATGTAGTAGTTCATTTTTAAACAAAAATACGTTTCCTTTTAGGACATACTGACAGTCTGGAACTACTGAATTATAAATCTTTCCTAACGGAAGAATTTGAAACCGATTATAGGTACATTAATCAATATGTATAAAAGTTGGTGTAAAATGATTATTTTATGCATTAAAATAACAGAAAAACTTTTCCTTTCTTTTTTAGAAATAAAATACTGGTATCTCAAGAAACGTTCACAGCCGCCCCACCCCCATTAGCCACCTTAGGAAATACTTAAGTTAATTCCACCTGCAATCTATACTATTTTGGCAAGTTCAGCAATTGAATTTTTTGAATTAAAATGTGGGATTGGGTAATTGTCATTATATATATATTCTTTTATTTACAGAATTAGCTCTACAGTCTGATGAAGGAATTTATATTCAAACGTTACTGGAATGCTATATTGATGGAGCTTTGTGAATTACTGGATTAACATTTGGTGGAACATTTTGAGAATGGAATTCTTTTTTTATTATTCAATTTACTTTATTAGCACATTAATTTTACATGAAAAGTGCCAATCTATTCAGTCAAACAGTTACAAGTCAAACAGGACATTATCAAGAGTACATAGTAATAGAAACTGTCTCGTCAAGGCGAGAACCACAGAAAATTGAGATGACACTTAGTCAAATATTCTAATTAAATTTACCCACCAACACAACCCTCCCCGCCATCCCTCCCCAGCAGCATCTACAATCAAATTAAGACATTATACAAACCCTCATTATAAGAAAGAAGCAAGTGCACTGAGAGTACGTCAAGCCACAGGACTTTACCAACGGCCAAAAGATTAAACTTTGCCAAATGATTAGGACTGCATCCAACAGGCCCCATTTGGAGCCATAGGATTGGATCCTGTTATTCATTCTGGCTATATGATATTCTAGTTGTAATGCCATTATGATTTCCTTATACCATTCTAGGATTGGTGGAGTGGAAGCATCCTTCCAGTGTCTAGGATAACCACTTTGGCGTAGCTGCTATGATAGCCATGTATAATTTTTCCTCTAATCTCACCTCTAGGGAAACTATTTAACAGACAAATTTCTGGTGTAAAAGGAGCTCCAGACCAAATATTGATGGTAGTGAGGTGCAAATTGCCCTCCAAAGGGGCTGGATCATAGCACAATCCCACAATAAGTGGTACAAGTCCCCTCTTTAGTTGCACACCTGCTACAAGTAGGTGATGACAATTTGCCCATCTTATGCAATCTGGCTGGGGTATAGTACAGGTTATGTATAATATTAAATTGCTGTAGCTTGTATCTGTCCTGCCTAATGTATTTATGGTTGTTGACCCATATCTGTTCCCAATCTCTGCTATCTACTATCATCCGTAGCGCTTGCCTCCAGTATGGGCTAACATTAGCGGTAGGCCAACGCCTGTCCTCTGTAATTCACCATAGGTTCTCGACAGAATGGGGTTGGTCTGCAACATTTAGCAGTCTAGACAGTTCAACTCTGTTTTCCTCCCAGATTGTCACCCTCGTAGATGGGCTTTGATTGAGTCACAGACCTGCTGAATTTAAAATAATACCCTTTTAGGTTTGGGAACTGAGTACATGCTTGCTCATACGATAGTAACTTTCCTTGGGCGCTAAATCTCCCAGTTGTAGCCCATTTATCGCCTCCAAAATGTAGAAGGGATGGGGACTCACTGTATTAAAAAGTGAATGTTATGTACCAGGAATTGTTCTGGTGAAATCTGCCAATTCACCTTTAGGAGCTTCTGAACCTGATGTAGAACTTTTAAAGTCCACCCTATAGGCATATTTTAAGTGACTTAGGAAGGAATTTTAGAGTGGATAGGCAATTGATCCTAGATTTAATGAAAATTTAAGCACTAGGTCCTTCTCAATAGTAACCAGGGAGGCACATAAAATTCAGGGCTGATGCATCAATCACTTGTTTCCATGATACTACTTTACTAATATGGGAGGCAATATAATATTTGAAAAAGGAAGGAAGTGCAAGGCCTCCTGATTTCTTTGGTCCTGTAAGTTTCTGGTAGGCTCTCCAAACAGCTTTCCCTTTCCATAAAAATACATTAAGTATCTTTTGCAGGTTCCTGAACCAGCTTTTATGCGTAGCACCCCAACATATTTAGGGATAAAAATCCTTGGTAGTACATTCATTTTAATTGTTTCTATTCTTGCCCAAAGTGACAAGGGAAGTGAACTCCATCTGACCAAATCTTGCCTAATTATTTTAATAAGATTAAGGTTTTCTTATCATCGAACTTATCTCCTAGTAACTTTGATGCCAAGATACGCCAGCATCTTTGGCTCCCAGCTTAACCCATATTCGCTTGTTGAGCTAGGATAGCATTTGTTATTTAAAGGAAAAGCTTGGTCTTGGAGATGTTAAGTTTATAATTTGAAACTTTGGAGAACTTCGCGATTTCATGTAGAATTATTGGTATACCATTCTCTGGGTCTTCTAAATGCAATAACAGATCATCAGCATAGGCTGAGACTAAATACCGTTCCCAATCTTTATTCCCTTAATATCTTGCGATGTAAGTAACCTATAAATCAGGGGTTCCAGATACAGATTAAATAGGAGCGGAGAGCGGGCAACCCTGTCTTGTGCCGTAGAATGAAGGGAAAGGATCCGATAATATACCATTACACTCAAATCTGTGCTGTGCATATAGTATAGTACTCTGATCCAGTGCAAAATCTATCAGATAGCCCAAATTTAGCCAAAACAGCGAACAGAAAATCCCATGACACCCGGTCAAATGCCTTTTCGCATCCAGTGCAAGTAGGACTACCGGTGTTTGTAGGTTTTGTGCACATACAATTAAATGGTGGAGTTTACGATATGGTCACTAGAGACCCTACCACTCATAAAACCTACTTGTACCTCACTTATCAGCTTGCTCATTAATGGGCTAAGTCGGTTGGCTAAGACTTTAGCCAATATCTTAATGTCAACATTTAACAAAGAAATTGGGCAGCTGCCAGGAGCACAGGGTCCGTTCCGCTTAGTATAAGCGTTATGAGGGCTTCCAGAAAGCTCATTTCGAGTGACCCTCATCAAACCAGAAGTTATATACCTTGGTTATTATTGGACAAATCACTTCCACATATGACTTATATAGGTTAGTGGTAAAATCATCCGCCCGAGGGACTTGTCAATGGCAAGTTGAGTAATTGCTTGATTCACCTCCCACTCTTGTATAGGTGATCCCAACTGATCCGCCTCACAATTTGTGATTTTGACCAGCGCAACTGAATCTAAAAATTTTGAATTTCCTCAGATGTGGCTCTATTAGCCAACGGATACAATATATTCACTGAAAATATTCCCTGAAACTGCAGCAATTTATCTTGGGTTATTAATTATATCATCTCCCCATTAATTTGTAAAGTGGCTATAAATCTATTAGAATCTTGTTGTTTAAGTCTAAGAGCTGAAAGTTTACCCGCCTATTCCCAGATTCCAGGTATCTAATTTTAGTTCTCCGGAGGGCCAGCTCTGCCTTCCACATCATGATCGAAGAGTATTGAGCTTGTAGTTGATGCAGACTAATCCAGTCTGCTTCGTTGATTGGCGGTGATGTTATTTTCCCTGATCCTAATAGCTTTACTAATTTCATCTAATTGTGAACTGACTTTCTTAGCCCTAGTGGATGTGATTCTGATACATCCTCTTAACGTACATTTTAGGGCTGCCCACATAATATCAATGTTGGGTACTGAGTTGAGATTTCTCTCAACAAAGTGAGATATAAAGTTCCTTAGTGCCCGTGAGTAAAGGAATCCTGCAATAGCTGATTATTAAATCTCCTTAAGGGGTCTCTCATTATACTAGGATTGGGTGCAAATAAAATGGAGACTGGGGAGTGATCTGATATGACCCTAGTATATATCTTTGCATCTACAACAAAAGAGAATATGTTAATGTGACTAGAAAATAATCAATTCTGGAACAAGTTTTGTGCGGCATGGAAAAAGGTATATTGCCTAACTCCCATGTTGTTCATCCTCAAATGTCAATGAGACCTAAGCTCTCCATCAGTTCCTTTAAAGTTCTCTGAGCGGGCATAGCCCTACCGCTTATTGTCAGATCTATCAATGAGCAGTTGAGGAGTTATGTTCCAGTCACCCTCTATCAACAATGACCTGGATACATATATATTTAGCAAATCCAAGAATTGCATAAAAATTGTGCAGAATCCACGTTAGGGCCATAGATGGACCCAATAACTACTTTGTTTGCCACCAGAGTCCCCACTAAAAGAGATATCGGCCCTGCACGTCCATATTTCCTTCTCAAGCTGAAAAGGTGTTTTTTGTGAAATAAAATTGTGACACCCCTTAGCTTGAGGATGGACTACTACACCATATGCCTGACCAACCCAATATCTCGTAAATAGCTTGATGTCTTCTCTGTGAAGATGTGTTTCTTGTAAGCAGGCAATCTCACAATTTAATGCAGAAGATGTTTCAACACAATATGTCTTTACATCTGTCCAGCTCCTTTAATATCCCAACTAAAAGATTAATACCCTTCAATACCATCTTCTACCTTCTGATAATAAAATATTCTGGTATCCTCCATTCGTATGCATTCAGGCTTGTTTGCAAGAGCAATCTTATTTCTCCCTAGCCAAACATGTTGATGCTGCCCTCCCACATCCCACCCCAAGAACCCCTCTAACCACCCAAAATTCCAACTACTACCCCAGTTCTAACAACTGCACTATCTAACCACCTCGTCATGTGATATAACATCCAGCCCAGACAGACGCAAACTCACTTAACAGTCCAGCTCATTCCCTGTCACTGTCTTTATTCCTAAACATCTACACCCTTAGTAAAATCATAACTGATCCTACTTTTCTGAGAACTTTCTCTCTTCCCACGTTGATCCCAATAGCAGAAAATTATCATAACCTACTCAATAATTAAGTATAAAATAAACAGAAATATCAGTTCTTCCAGTCTATTTCAGTGCCCCCATTCCATAGAATTCGCACCTCTTAATATGAAAAGAAAAATCCATTCCATGGTCGTTGTCTCCCTCTTGTGGGAGAAGAATGAAGTACCATAAATTATAAAAGAAAACTGAAAAGGGGGCACTAACGAAGCGAGCAGCTCCATCCTTCCTGAACCACACTACAATTCCGATTGACACTTTCCTCTCACAAGCGTCAGGATTAGTCCCACTAGACAGAACCAAATGTTCTCTTTTAAAATGTAAGAACGAATGTTGAAAATAAACGCCAACTGACCATGAAGTCCTTCTCAGTACGTGGAGGTAAGTCATGATTTCACAATCAAGCAGGTTGAATTTGTCTATTTATTGGAACCCTGAACACCAGCCCCTTTCAGCACAGAGTCACCCTTAGGAAGTCGTATCAGAATGCTGAACAGGGCGAACTTGCGCAGCTCACCCGACACAGCAATACCAGCGAAAATTATCACTGTTGCTGAGTTTCCTAGCAGTAAGCTCCTCACTTACATGCAAGGAATATGATCATCTTATGGCGATCACCTTCAGGAATGCACTCATGAATGAACAAGAACAGCTGAGTGTTTTATTGCGAATCTAGTCAAGTATCCAAGCTCGCCGGAGTTAGGGATCGGACTTACATTCAACAGCAAGTGAGATGAGGACCACACTGCAACTAAGATTACTGCATTTCGGTACTTAGTTTGAACTTTAGGTCTCGAGTAGCAAATGTTGTGCACTACGACAAGTTGGGTGCCGCTTTCGCCTGCCTCCAAATGTGAATATTTCAGACACTGGTCGGTGAAGTGTTTAGCCAGCCCCTAGAACAAGATTTACTTGCCCACAGATCTTATAATATAAGAAAGCTTAATTGCATTTACCCTCCGGGCAATGATCCATCCAGGCTATTATTGAACCTTTGGTAATGTCATTGAGACCTCATATCAGTCGAAGGCAAAATGAAATTAAATCAGACTGTGAGAGCGGGAAAAGTCACTTTCGATTCAAGAACCATTATTTTCGTCAGTCTATCCAGTTATATTGCTCTGCTTTGTGTCTCTAACCATCCCATTATTTAAACAGCTCTGGTAATGCTCTTTGAGCTCCTGTTGCATAACCTCAAAATTTTCATAAAGAGACACTGATCTTTAATTTTAACTTGGAGTGTCGCGGTATTTTACCCTGTACTGTATTCCCACAGCAATCAGTTTAGAAATGATGGATGTAGCTCTTGTCTCTTGAAACGCACCGATTGAGGCAAGTCATGAGTTATCCTGATCTTCTTACCCTCCCAAGAAACTTCCTGCAGAGCTCTAATTTTGCTTAAATGTGCTGTTTATCCAAATAATTCAGCAATTTACAGATTATCGGCCGTGGCTGAGCTCCGGGGAGGATGGAGGATCTGTGCGCTCGTCGATAATGTAGGATTCATTATTTGAGATGGGCCAGCAATCTTTTCAAGAAGTTTTTGAACGAACTGGATAGGTATTGCTCCCTCTTCCTTCTCCGGAATCCTGATTATAATCAAGTTGTTTCTCCTGCTTCTCCCTTTCAAATCTTCAAGTTTATCTTCAATTTTTAATTGTCTGTTGAGAGAGACACGCTCTAGATCTTGCTTGTCCAGTTTCATTTCGATCGATTTTATTTTGATCTCATTGTCTCCCGCTCTAGTACCGAGGGATTCAAGCGCTGATTTAAAACAATTAATTTCCATCGAAATCTAGAGTGATCGATCGATGCTTGCATTGGGGCAATTATTTCAAAAGCGCTCTTC
This sequence comes from Neoceratodus forsteri, assembly GCA_016271365.2. Lineage (NCBI taxonomy): Eukaryota > Metazoa > Chordata > Ceratodontiformes > Ceratodontidae > Neoceratodus > Neoceratodus forsteri. The sequence goes on from CM028132.1 coordinate 632,483,471, forward strand.
CGTTAAAGCTGAGGGCCCCAAGGTAGATTTATTGGAACCCTGCCGAGGACGCTTTTGCGGCCTGCTCTTTTCTCCGGGGAAGGAGGCGGAGTATGTTTGGCTGATTGTTTCTTCACGAAGGCTTCCATCTTATAAAAGATCCCCAGCCTAAACAGATTTCTCGATGTTTATTAGAGACTTTTCGGACAAAAGTTCCACAAATTATTTGCTAATAAGAGCTATAATCTGGGTTGAGAACAGAGCTCAGTGCAAAGGCTGCTTTCCTAGGCTGCCATCATGTGACCTTTCGAGAATGGAATTTGATGGAAGTCTTTGAAAGAATTTTATGACATTATGAATAATAAAATCATGTTAAAACTGAATATTGCTTTGGTGTTTTGAGGTTGAGACAAGTTTTTCAATATATTTGATTTGGTTCCCCACTGTGTGTTGAACTGTATTCTGCTCACTGCTGGTGTGATAGATAGCAATTTGTCTGGCATAGTGGAATTTCTTACATGTAAATGTGCTGTGTGCTGTTAGTGGGTCATGATTTGGTTCCCCACTGTGTGTTGAACTGTGTTCTGCTCACTGAAGGCTGCTTCCAGCTCCAACGGACTGAATCCGATATTGATTTCCATTTTGCCTGGGCCTTGCCACACTGGCCCAGCCAGACTACCCATTGCATGGAGAAAGCCATCGACAAGAGACCTGCCTGGGGATCAGCCACCTGCTCAACGCTTGTACAGGAACGATGCCTTGGTGATTAGTGTGGGCCCTGCTTCTCCTGGCACTCCACCTCAACAACCTGCAGTCTCAATTTTGTCCTGCCTGTGTCCTGTATTGGGTTTCATGAGTAAACATCAGGTAGCTCCCTGCAACAACAGCTAAATCTAAAGTGTTGTCATCTGATCGTCTTGTTGCTTTTTCTTTCATGAAGTGAGCCCTCCGGCTCCATATTACAAGTATTGTGTTTTGTGCATGTTGCTTTCTTCCATCACAGGGCCCCAACCAGCTGCAATGTTCCTGGCTAGCCCATTTTTCTACCTGGGTACCCAGAGTGTGTGACTGTGTGGGGACTTAAGCACATACATAACTGTTTGATTAGTATAGCCTTTAAGCCAATCAACCTGAATATGACCCTTCCTTGTTCAAGTCCCCGAATATATCAGATCTGACTTTTTGCTGCATTTAACCTGACTGTGTTTCCAGTTTCTGCCAAGAGTACTATACTGTTACTATTTACTGTGCATAACCTTGTTTTACATGGGGTCTCCAGGGTAGAACCAGAGGAACCAGCCCTAGTGGTAAGTACCAGTAAGGACACTGTAGGGAGCACTCTCCAAAGTTGAATGTTTAAAAGAACCTGTGGTGGTGGGTCAACAGGCTGATTTGATCACCCAAACTTTCATAGCCTTTGTAGAGGTGAAGTGACCTTGTGGACAGCTCTAAAGTGCCACAGACTATTGCCTCAGAAGGGGTCCCAGCCGCCTGGATACTGATAACAAAAGACAGTAAAGACCCTGGGGAGGATGAGCTCCACCATTATCTGAGACTTTTGAGGAGAAATTTGCAAAGTTGTTGCTGGAGGAAGAGAAACCCGTGGGGACTTTAGAAACTATTCCTGCCACCTGCGGGTGTTCCTTCCCCAACTCCCCTCGAGCACCTTTACTGCCCTTCTCTGCCCGTACAATGCTGGCCCCTATATCTGTACCCACCATTAGTCATGACTCATATACGGTTGAGGATGTTTTCAGGCACCCTCCCACACCCTAGGGTAGGATAATTGGGAGACTTGGATAGACTATGTTGCCCTCAAATCCAAGAATGGCAATGCCCGAACCTGAGAAGAGGAGAAGGGTGGTTGAAAGCCTCAGAGACCTTGCCAACTCACTATCCACAGTACACAGGCTATGTACCTCAGAAGCAACTGCTCAAGATTTTTGAATGCATTGGAAAATGTGTATGGGAGTCCTGATTTGGATGAGGACCTGTGGGGTAGGTCAAAAACATTCAGCAATGTCCAGGAGCCCTTATCCATGTATGTGCCTCAACTCAAAGTGGTGCTACAGGAATGCCTAAAGAAAGGTGGCATGGCTCCAGCTAAGTTAGATCGGAAGAAGTTGGACCAACTTCTCAAGTCAGCCCCATTCTCTGAATTATTGCTGCTCCAACTATGCCTTGCTGCTTGGTTGGATGCATCTCCTACCTATGACAGACTGACGAAGGAAATTCTAGAGGATTGAGAGGAGGAAGCCATGTGGGGGACCCTCCTGTATCTGCTATTGTTGCTGCCCAGATGACTGAGGATGCACATGTGAGTGATGCTCAGGGTCGAAATACAGTGCCAGTTAAACATTGGGAGGCTAGCAAGGATGCTCCACCCTGGGCAGATACTGCAAGAGGTCCAAGAAATGAGGACTACCATTTCCTACAAGCCCATTCAGAGATACAATGGGCCCAAACTCCTCTCAGTGTGTGTCCGCTTATAGGGGTGGGGTGCACTCCCAGGCATCCCCTGTTGACAGCAGCTCAAAGATTGATGAACTGACTCTGAAGTTAGGGAATTACTGAGGCATCTCCCATGCTCACCACACACCAGACAGAGGTTGAATCATGATTTTCTGTTGGTGGTACCCCGCCAGCCCCCAATGTGATGCCTTGGCCATGCTAGACTCTAGAAAGCATACTCTGTCATAATTGTGGGAAGGAGGGGCATATGAAGAAAGAATGCCAGTCCCAAAGACTTAGATAAGGTTGTATACAGACTTCAAGGGAGCTCGAAAGTGAAACCATGGCCAAAGGGTGCTGGAAAGGACCACAGTGAAGGCTCAGGAATCCTAACTCCAACTTCTTTGTGACTAAGTCATCTGTACCAGCCCTGCTACTGTCCCTCCAGACTGGCCCAAGATAGTGGGGCCTTCAATGGAGACTAATGTGGCTGTGAATGGTATTCCTACTCGTGTTGTGCTTGACAGTGGGTCGAAGTGACTATTGTGTTTCAGGACTGGTATGACAAACACTTATCTGATTGCCCTTACAATCCTTGGAAGGCTACATGTGGGAGTTGAGTGACGAGTCTTATCCATATCTAGGATATGCCCGCCTCTGGTTGTCTTTTTCCGCAACTGTCATTGTCGTAGAGGAGCAAGAGACACTGGCCCTAGTGTGTCCCCACACTGGACTGTATGATAGGATTCCTCTGTTAATTGGAATAAACACCCACATGTTTGGGATACTAGCACAACTCTAATATGAGAAACAAGGACAGCTGACTGGATGGGCTCCAAGAATTCCAGCCTTAGTAAAAGGGCTTATGACTGGCAACAGAGACCCGATGAAGTGGACCCAGATGAGCCAGTGGGGATAGTGTGGAAAAGGAACCTGACTCTTTGGTATTGGCCCACAACGCCAAGTGCACAATCCATGGAGAAGTCCACCTAAAGAGAAACGTAAAGAACAAAATATTAATGTTGGATATGCCAGAGATGGAAAGTTGCCAGAGGGATTATTGATCAAACCCAGCATCTTGCCTGTTGTGCCCACGCCTATTCACAACAGTGATGGTCCAGATTCAGAATGTGTCAGATTAGGAGATTCAGGAGAACAGAGGTGCACCCTAGCTACAGTACACTCTGCCGACACTGCCATATTGCCCAGCAACAAGTGCTCTGGCAAGAAGGAGAGTGACCCGGACTTATTTGACTTTGGTGACTCTATTTGCCAACTGAATGGAAGGCTAGAAATAGCATTAAACTTGCTCAGAGGGACCAAGTGTTTTCATTAAAAGAATGGAACATGGGGTGTGTCCAGGTGCAGAGCATCACATACACCTGCATGATGGCCAGCCATTTCGAGACAGATCCCGATTTCTCGCCCCAGCAGACACAGATGATGTGAGGAGACACCTGCAGGAACTGCTTGCTGCTGGTGTGATACAAGAATCAAGGAGCCCATATGCCTCTCCATTGTGGCTGTGCATAAGAAGAATGGGTAGGAAAGGATGTGTTGATTATCGAACCCTGAAATGGCGGACCATCCCGATCAATACAACATGCCCGTATACAAGACACCCTGGATTGTTTGAATGGGAGAAAATGGTTTTCAGTATTGGATATTCACAGTGGATACTACCAGATCCGATGGCCCCGAGACCATGAGAAAACAGTTTTCTTCTGTTCTTTGGGTTTCATGAATTCCTGGGAATGCCACAGGGGATTTCAGGTGCCAGGCCAACTTTAAGCGACTGATGGAATGTGCAGCGGTGGGATATGAACTTGCTGGAATGTCTAGTGTACCTAGATGATGTCATTGAGTTTGGGCGCATATTAGAGGAGCATGAGACCCGACTGTTTAAAGTCCTAGACCAATGGAAGACTTCAGCCTCAAGCTGTCCATTGACAAGTGCAGTTTTTCAAACCTCCGTGAACTACGTAGGGCACATAATATCTTCAGAAGGATAGGACTGATCCCAGTAAGGTTGAATCACTAACTATTTGGCCCCAGCCCCATAATTGGAAAGAACTACAATGTTTCCTGGGGTTCTGTGACTACTACTACAGGTTCATAAATAATATTCAAAGGTAATTCACCCACTCTTGAATCTTCCAGGTTACCTCCTACCAACCATATATATAAACAAGCATTTGTCAATGCCGAATGTTGATTGGTTGGACTGTTGAGCTCACTCACTGCCCCCTGTCACTCACTCAGTCTGTTTCTCCCAGTGCTGCAGGCTGCTCTTTTGTACTGGGCTCCTGCCTGCATTGGCACCTTGTTCTGCCCACTAAGAAATATGCAGCTGTCCCGACAGAGCTCCATTAGGTGACTCACTCCCTTCTCTCACTCGTCATTCTGTTTCTCCTGGTGCTGCAGGCTGTCCTTTTGTACTGGGCTCCTGCCTCTGTTGGTGGCTTTTTCTGCCCACAAAGAAATCTGCAGCAGTCACGACACAGATCTGTTGAGCCTGCTCACTCCCCCTCTCACTCACTCGTTCTGTTTCTGCCAGCGCTGCAGGCTGGCCTTTGTAGTGGGCTCTTGCTTGCATTGTCGCCTTTTTCTGCCAACAAAGAAATCTGCAGCAGTAATGATAGAGCTCCGTTGAGCTCCTCATTCCCCCATCTCACTCGCTCATTGTGATTCTTCTGGCGCTGCAGGCTGCCCTTTGTACTGGGCTCCTGCCTGCGTTGGCACCTTTTTCTGCCCACAAAGAAATCTGCAGTTGTCCCAACAGAGCTCCGTTGAGGTCACTCACCCCCATCTCACTCACTCATTCTGTTTCTCCTAGCTTTCCAGGCTGCCCTTTTGTACTGGGCTCCTGCCTCTGTTGGCGCCTTTTCTGCCCACAAAGGAATCTGTAGCAGTCCGACAAAGTTCTGTTGAGCTTGCTCACTCCCTTATCTCACTTGCTCATTCCATTTCTGCCAGTGCTGCAGGCTGCCCTTTTCTCCTGGGCTCCTGCCTGTGTTGCCATCTTTTCTGCCCACAAAGAAATTTGCAGCAGTTACAATAGAGCTCCTTTGAGCTCGCTCTCTCCCCTCTCTCACTCACTCATTCTGGTTTCCTACCACTGCAGGCTACCCTTTATACTGGGGTCCTGCCCGCCTGCATTGCTGCCCTTTTCTGCCCACAAACAAATCTGCAGCAGTCCCAACAGAGCTCCGTTGAGCTCACTCCTCCCCTTCCTGACTCGCTTGTTCTGTGTCTCCCTGCTGCAGGCTGCCCTTTTACTGGGCTCCTGCTGCATTGCCACCTTTTTCTGCCCACAAGAAATCCGCAGCAGTCACAATAGAGATCCATTCAACTCGCTCACTACTGCTCATCACGCACTCATTCTGTTTCTCTTGGTGCTGCAGGCTACGCCATGTGGGCCCTGGCTGCATTGGCACCTTTTTCTGTCCATGAAGAAATCATAGCTGTCCCAACAGAGCTCCATTGAGGTCACTCAGTCTCTCTCTCTCATGTACTCATTCTGTTTGTCCAGGCACTGCAAGCTGCCCTTCTGTACAGGGCTCCTGCCTGCATTGGTGCCTTTTCTGCCTACAAAGAAATCTGCAGCAGTCCTGACAGCGCTCCTGTGAGTTCGCTCACTCCCCCCACCCGCTCTCTCATTGTGTTTCTACCAGTGCTGCAGGCTGCCCTGTTGTACTGGGCTCTTGCATTGGGGCCTTTTTCTACCCACAATCAAATCTGCAGCAGTCCTGACAGAGCTCAGTTGAGCTCGGTCACTCCCCTCTCACTCACTTGATCTTAATCTATCCCAAACACTGATTTCCCACAGCAACCTTGCTATTCTCCGGCAGGAGTGCAAAACATATTTTAGCCAGGATGTGAAAAATGACAGATGTACTGTTCATAACTAGGTGTGAAACATGCCACTGTTGAAAATGTGTCGTGAAAATATTACAAATTTGTGAAGCTACAATGGTGAGTGGAAATAGTTCATGCACGCTTGTAACACAGTCGTGTTATGGAGTTTAGTCACCAAATTTTCAACATAGGATTTTAGGGCCTCTGCTCATGAACAGTGCCACTGTCATTTTCTTTAATCTGTCCCAAAAACTGATTTCCCACAGCTACCATATTATTCTGTGCCGGAACTGTGAAAACACATTTTGGCTAGGATGTGAACAAGCAATTGTCAATGCCGAATGTTTGCTTGCTGGTATTAGCATTTGAAATGCAGGAGTTAGAGTGATGCAGAATAGGAATGGCAGTGAAGAATGGAAGTTCACGCTAACCCACCTCCATCTTGTAGAGATGGAGAGGCATTAGAGTAGCGTGTGGGTCATCACCCATGATGGTCATGCCATGTAACCTCACCTTATTCTTGCAGACAGTGACACGTGTTGAAGTGTGCCTTAGGGTGTTTGGCTGTACAGTGACCCCATTCTACACAGACATATGCTGAAATGGGTGCAACATAGGAGAATGGGGGTGTGGAGCCGAAGACTCAAGGTACACCTTGATGGCTGTCAGTGGCTGGGGGTAGGGGTAGGATGGCATGCGTGGTAGAGTCGGCAATCCAAAGGTACAGCCTGATGCCTGTCCATCTATACAGGGTAGGACGTGATGGTTAGAAACCCTAACACCTCAGGCGTTTGTTGTTATTTGCAGTACAGATGTTCAACATGGCCTTTTTGACCCCACCTCATGAAAGCATTTGGGACCTCTTCTCATGAAGAGTGGCAGTGTGATTTTGTCAATGTGTCCCAAACATTGACTTCCAACAGCGACAGTGCTATTCTGTGCCACATGTACGAAAACACAGATTGGGCAGAATGTGAAGAATGGCAGCTGTGCCATCCATAGGGAGGTGTGAAGGGATGGCAATGTTGAAAATCTGTAGCGGCAATATTAAAATGGGTGCACTTCCGAGCATACGTGGAAAGTGCTAACGATGCACGTGACACAGTCATTTTATGGACTGCTGTCACCAGATTTTCAACATAGGCATTTTATGACCTGTGCTCATGAAGAATGTCACTGTGATTGTGTTAATGTGTCCTGAACCCTGATTTCAATAGCAACCACAGTATGCTGTGCTGGAAGTGCAAAACACATTTGGCCAGGATGTGATAAATGACAGATGTACAGTTCATAAGGAGGTGTGGAAAATGGCAATGTTGAAAATCTGGACTGAAAATATTACAAATGTTGAAGTTATGAGCGATGCGTGGAAACTGTGCAACGCACACCTGTAATACAGTCATTTTAGGAGTTCCATCACCAAATGTTCAACCTAGGCATTTTAGGACCTCTGCTAATGAACAGTGTCACTGTAATTTTGTAATATGTCCCAAACAGTGATTTCCCACAGCGATGGCGCCATTGCGCACTGGAATTGTAAAAACACATTTCGGCCAGGATGTGAAACATGACAGCTGTACTGTTCATAAGGAGGTGTGGAAAAATGGCAATGTTGACAATGTGAAGTGAAGATATTGCAAATGTGTGAAGTTACGAGCATGCATGGAAACTACAACGCATGCTCGTAACACAGTCATGTCATGGACTTTTCTCACCAAATTATCAACATAGGCATTTTAGGACCTCTGCTAATGAACAGTGACACTGTGATTGTTGTAATGTGTCCCAAACACCGATTTCCACAGTGACCGTGCTATTCTGCGTCAGAAGTACAAAAACACATTTCAGCCAGGATGCGAAAAATGACAGCTGTTCTGTTCATAAGGAGGTGCGGAAAAATGGCAATGTTGATAATGTGGAGTGAAAATATTGCAAATGTGAGAAGTTACGGATATGCGTGGAAACTGCGCAATGCACCCTCAATAACACAGTCATTTTATGGACTTTTGGCACAAATTATCAATGTAGGCATTTACAACCTCTGCTAATGAGCAGTGTCACTGTCATTTTCATAATGTGTCCCGAACACGGATTTCCTATAGCGACCGCTTATTTTGCGCCAGAAGTGCGAAAACACATTTCAGCCAGGGTGTGAAAATGACAGCTGTACTGTTCACAAGGAGGTGTGAATAAATGCCAGTGTTGAAATGTGGCATGAAAATATTGCAAATTCGTGAAGTTATGAGTGTGTGTAGCAACAGCGAAATGTACACTCATAAAACAGTCATTTTGGATTTTTCCCAAATTTGCAACATAGGCTTTTCGAGCCCACCTCATGAACACTGGCACTGTCATTTCGTTAATCAGTCCCAAAAGGTGATTCCGCGCAGTGACCAAGAAATCACCTTTCAGGGCTGATTAACGCCATGGAGTGCAAGAATTCATGAGGAGGGTCCCAAAAACCCTGTGTTGAAACTTTGTGCCAAAATTTAAAAATGACTGAAATATGCTAAAGTTGGAAAAAACATTTCTTCCATTATACAGCTTACCCGGCATTTCCTCAGTTGGGGTCGGCTTTGAAGAGTGCAGACGTGTTCCCTCCACCGAAGATTGTCATGCTGGACTCCAGAGGTGCACAGTGGGTGGGTGCAGGTTGTGGGGGTGGGCAGGAACCTCAAGAGACCGTTTACTTTGTTTACAGGTGAAAAAACAAAACAAAAGACATCGGTGGGACAGTTTTTTTAACAGAAATTTGTACGCTGGGATGGGCTCCCAGCATGCCAACCGACTATTGAGGGGCAGTTGTAGCCGATAGGGGTTGGGCACCCTGTCAGCACAAAAGCATGGGGAGCGCAACAGCCGGGGGATTGAGTCGCCCCTTGGCAGTACTGTCGCTGCTCTTTGGGGAGGGACTTATGCCCATGGAGAGTGGGCTCCCCATTGGCACATCAACCTGGGAGGAGATAATGCCGACAGGGGTGGGCTCCCCATCAGCAACTCAAATCACACCCGGGATGCAAGTTGTGAGGATTGGTGCCTCCGTCGGCAAAAACATGCTGTGGGAGGCACATGCTGCCAAGGAGATTGGGCACCCCTCGGCATTGGGGCCACATTAATATTGTTTGTGAACAGGGCGGCAATGCATTGCCATGTTCAAACAATATTACTGTAGCAACATTCCACCCAGCAATGACGGTCGCTCCCTCATTGCAGCACAAATCACTGAGCTGCAATGACGAGGCAGCCTGTGATTGCTGCAGTGAACATTACAACTTGGTGCAGCTTCTGGAAGCGTGTCATCATTGCACACTGTGCCCATTGGTGCACCATGGCCAAGCCTCAAATGCTTGTGCCTCCCTTGGCTGCTACACTGCCACGCCTCCCTAACCCGCTTCTCTCCTAAGCTGTCACATAATGTTTCTTGTCCATGTGCGCAAGCAAACATAAAAATGACAGCTGTACTGCTCATAAGGAGGTGTGAAAAAAATGCCACTGTTGAAAATGGTGTGACAATATTGCAAATCTCGAGTTACAAGGGTGCGTGGAAAGCGCCAAATGCACACTTGTAACACAGTCATTTGATGGGCTATCCTCACCAAATTTTCAACATAGGTATTTTAGGACCTCTGCTCATGAACAGTGTCACTGTCATTTTCTTAATCTGTAACGAACACTAATTTCCCACAGGCGACCGTGCTATTCTGCACCAGAACTGCGAAAACACATTTTGGCCGGATGTGAACAATGACAGCTGTGCTTTTCACAAGGAGGTGTGAAAATATGCCAATGTTGAAAATCTGGTGGGAAAATATTGCAGAATTTGTGAAAGTTACAAGCGTCGCGTCGCAACCTCTGAGCACTCTCGTAAAATAATCATTTTGGGGATTTTTCACCAAATTTGCAATATAGGCTTTTGAGAGCCCACCATGAACACTGGCACTGTCATTTCATTAATTGGTCCCGAAAGATGATTCCACGAGTGACCGCAAAATCACCTTTTGGGGCCAATTAACACCATGACAGTTCCAGAATTCATGAGGAGGGGTCCTAAAACCCTATGTTGAAAATTTGGTGCCAAAATCCAAAAATGACTGAGATATGCATTAAAGTTGGAAAAACCATTTATTCCATTATACAGATTACCGCATTTCCTCAGTTTGTGGTCGGCTTTGAAGAGTGCAGGCGTGTTCCCGGTCCACTGAAGATCATCGCGAGAGCTCCAGAGGTAAGTATGGGGTGAGGGGGTGTGAGAGCAGAGGGCACAGTGGGTGGAGTGCGGGTTGTGGGAGGTGGGGCAGGAGACTGCCGAGGACAGTTCCTTTTACAGGTTAAAAACAAAAGACATTGCGGGACCATTTTTATTTTACAGGGGCATGTGACACACTGGGGTGGGCACCCAGTGTGCCACCAGAATCTTTCTTTTGGGGGCTGTAGCCGATGGGGGATTGGGCACCCCGTCAGCACACCAAAAGGGGTTGGTGGGTATTACATTATGCCAATAGGGATTGGGCACCCCATCAGCAGACAATAAAAGTGGGAGTTACATACTGCCGATGGGGAGTGGGCTCCCCGTGCCAGCAAAATAAACATTAGCACTGAAGCCGACGGGATTGGGGCCTCGGCCGGCAAATAAACACGTCAGGGGTTAATATTGTTTGTGAACACTGCCGCAAGCCACCACCATGTTTACAAACAATATCAGGCTTCAAGATCACCCTGCAATGATGGGTCGCTCCCTCATTGCAGCAGATAGCTAACGCTGCAATGACGAGGTGGCCCCTGATTGCAACAGCTGATTTTACAAGTTGGTGGCACGCTGGCTGAACTAGTGTCAGCAGCAGCATGCCACGGCATTGAGGGACACTGCACAAGCCTTTAAAGGCTGTGGGGGCGTAGCCACAACAGTGCCACACCTCCACAACCTGCTTATGGAAACTGCCACAATATGTTTCTTGCGCATGCAGCGCAATCAGCATAAAAGGGGCGTCAAGAACCAGAGAAAGTGTACTTCCACACAGGTGAACTTTTTGGGTCCTGCAGGACACCCAAATGTGAAGCAGCCTTTCACAAAGTCATATACCAGCTCACCCATGCCCCATCCTCGCCCTTGCTGACCCCACCAAGCCCTATGTGCTGCATACAGATGCTAGTCTGCAGGGTCTAGGAGCTGTGCTGTATCAAGCCCACGAGGATGATTTGAGACCAGTGGCCTTCGCCAGTAGGAGCTTGACCCCATCAGAGCGAAACTACCCTGCACACAAGCTAGAGTTCCTTAAACTATAATGGGCCATCATCAACAAGTTTCATGAATACTCTATGAGGCAAAGATATTGGTGAAGACCAACAATAACCCATTAACCTATGTACAGACTTCAGCTAAGTTAGACGCCACTGGGCACCGTGGCTTTCCGCCTATCAGCCTATGTTTATGCAGTTGAATACAGGCCAGGACTGAACCATATTGATGCTGATGCCTTGTCACAAAGTCCAGTTTCCAAGAGTGAATGGGTCAGGCTGTCTGAACCTGACATCCGAGCCTTGTGCCAAACATTTGACCAAGATGAACAGATGTCTGCGACACAGTGGACTGTTTAGTAGATTGCTTGGACCCTCCTGATACCTGCATCGCTGCCTATTGCCACTTTTCTGCTCTAGATATTAGTGCACTACCTCATTTTGACAATGACAGCATTCAGTGGGCTCAATCCCAAGATCCTATGATTCAGCCCACAATTCATGCCCTGTGTGGGGAAAGATGTGTCCAAGTTACGTCTCCCTGACTTGCGAACTGCTTTATTGTTTAAAGAAGGCCCCAGGTTGAAGCTACTCAATCAGTTGTTGAACAGAGAGACAGTGGATCATGGCAGTCAAGTAGACAGGCAGCAATTGGTCCTGCCTATGGCCTTTAAAGATTTGGTACAGAGGTCCCTCCACAATCACATGGGGCACCTTGGTATTGTCAGAACTCTCAACTTGGTACGATCTTGATTTGACTGGCCAAGATGGGGGCCAATGCTGAGCACCATGTAAGAACATGCAGTCATTGCCTGCAAAGAAAAGCCCTGCCTCAGAGAGCTTCCCCTTTGTCTACTACCAGCACCCCATGGAACTGGTCTGCATAGAATTTTGTGTTTAGAACCTGATCAGCAGAATATTGGCAATGTGTTAGTGGCTAAGGATCATTTTACACAGTATGCACAAGCTTTTCCAACTAAAGATCAAAAGGCCACAACTGTGGCCAAGGTGCTAGTGGAAAATTTCTTTGTCCACTATGGTGCCCTCAGCAGATCCACTCTGACCAAGGCAGAGATTTTGAAAGTCACGTAATCAAAGAAATGCTTCCTCTATGGGGTTCAGAAGCCATGAACCACCCCTTATCACACACAGGGGATCCTCAACCAGAATATTTTAACTGCACCCTTCTAGACATGCTGGGCACCCTCCATCCCAAAGACAAGCCTAAGTGGAGCCAGCAGATTAGCACCTCGGTCCATGCATACAATTGCACAAAAATGATGCTACTGGGTTCTCCTCCTACTGCCTCAGGTTCGGGAGGAGGCCCAACTGCCCGTTAATGTCTGCTTTGGGATCTCCAGATGGGGTCTGAGCTGAAAATTACCTACAGTATGTACAGAAACTGAAAGCTCAATTGAACCATGCCTATTAACTGACCCAGACAATGGCCGCCAAAGAAATTTCACGACAAAGAGAGGCATGATAAAAAGTAAAGGCTCAAGAGCTTCAGCCTGGAAACCGTGTGTGTTGTTATGCAATTTGGGACTGCATGGCAAATACAAAATTGCTGATAGGTGGCACCATCTTCCCCATGTAGTAGTTGGAAAGTTGAATGATTTACCAGTGTACAAGGTGCACCCAGAGAATAACTCCAAAGCTGTCAAGACCATGAACCATAACCACTTGTTACTTATTGGCCAAATCATAATTGAGGCTGAACCATCAGAGATTGATTCCTCTGGGCCGGTGACTCATGCTGCTTCAAAAAAGACAGAGTCAACCTACCCCAGTAGTTACAGATTTAAGGTTTCCCCCGCAGGCCCAGAATGATAGTGACTATCAGTTCACCTCTGACGAAAGTGAGTGTGACAATGCCTATTACCCTCCTATGAATTGAGTCAGCTGTTTCAAGGTAACCATATGACTAATTGTGAGGATGAACTAGGCCTTCTGGACTGCCTAACCCCCAGCTTCATCTTTGGAGCCAATGCTCCTGAAAGTGAAGTGCAAAGTATTACATCTGAGGTTGCGGACTCACTGTGTTTTTTAGAACTGTATGAATTTCCTGAAGAAGGGCTGACAGTCTGAGTCTCTCTGGTGACACTCCAGAACTTGTAGAACAATGTAAGAGTGTTGACAGACCCCCCTTCAGTGCAGCAAAGCCTAATTGTGCCAGAGCCTCCTCAAAATGAGCAACCTGGGCCTCTGTCAGAAGATAATGAGCAAAGTCTTGTGGAAACAGAGCCTACAGAGCAAGGAGCTGACAATGCTCCAAATTTGGACATTCCCATCCTTGCAGAGGCACCCTCACAAGTGACAAAAGCTCCAAAGTTAGTGCTGAAAGTACAGAAACTGTGGCCGCTCCCCAGAAAGACTGGCTGAGCTGTCAAGCCAGTAATGTGCTTCAGTTATGATTCTCCGGGAGGCCAGTGGATTTGCCTCTCAATGTGGTTCACAAAGGTGTTTATATTTCTCAGAGCTCACTACCCAAACTGAGCTTAATGGCCAATTCCTGGTTGATTGTTCTTCCTCTCAGTATGGAGCCCCTGCCTCATCCAGCCCCAAGTTAGCTGATAGGAAAGGGCCCCTCCTACATTGTTTAATGTACAGGAAGTTATAACATGAATCAGTATTGTGATGTCACAAGTATGTTAATCATAGTGGAATTAGTATTACGTGTATGAAACATAAGTATTGTCCTTATGGATATAGTATCATGAAGTGCAGTGAATATGTATATTAAAGTAATACATTTATGTTAACAGATGCATGATGGCACAGACTTGACACAGGCGCCAAGTTTTCTCCAGGCAGGGAAGTGTGTAACCCCCTACAAATGGGGGTTCCTGAAAAGTCTTCCTAGAGCTTGCCTAAATGCTCACTGCCAGACTGATGTTCTGTGTTTTAGCAGGTTAAATGTATTGCCAGAGAGTGCCTGTATAGCCTCTGTGTACTGTCTATTTAAGAGCTGCCTGGATTGTAGTCATAATTAATCTGAGAGGAGCTCTGTTAGAAGATATACTTGTTTGCTGATGATTTCTTAGAATAGTAATAATATTGCAGTTTGTTTAAACCTGCCTTATTTGCAGCAGGGGAAGTTCTGTTTGTTTCCATCATCTTAGTCCTGGACTGCAGAATGGGCCAATCAGTACATTTGGGACTCAAAAATGGAGCCTGCCTACAGGGGATTGGTGGGGTCAAAACTTGTAGGAATTGTAGTTTTGGGCTTTTGGCACCTAAAATAACCTGGAGGGGAGTCCTTGTTGTGAATGACAGACAGATCAGCCAACCGAACCTTTTAGATCTTGGGAAATTCACAGACCTCTTGCAGTTTTCAGTTAGTTCTGAGCTGGGAAGTGAATGAGTAACAGCTCAAGTGATTTGAGCAGCAGTTCTGTGTAGTTTTGTGTGGGAGAAATGTGAAAGGGCTAAGTTTTGGCCTGCTTGTCTGCCTGCTGTCCCTGAGAGGGAAAATAGAGTTTATTCAGACCGAATCAGAGTTGTGAGGACTATTTAAGCCACTGACTGTAACCAGGCTTTAACCTGAAGAAGACTGAAGATTTACTGAATGCGATCGTCCTGTCAGGATTTCTAGCCACCTCTGAACTCCCGGGTTGTGCAGAGGCTCTGTAATTGTGACTGGATAGCAATCTGCCTGGTATAGTGGAATTTCCTACATGTAAATGTGCTGTGTGCTGTTAGTGGGTCGTAATATGGTTCCCCACTGTGTGTTGAACTGTATTCTGCTCACTGGAGGCTGCATCCAGCTCCAACGGACTGAATCGAATTCATTGCCATTTCACCTGGGCTTGCCACACTGGCCCAGCCAGACTATAAACTGCATGGAGAAAGCCATCAATGAGAGACTTGCCTTGAATCAGCCCCCTGCTCAATGCTTGAACAGGAACGATGCCTCAATGATTTGTGTGGGCCTTCTTCTCCTGAGACTCCAGCTCAACAACCTACAGTCTCAATTTCATCCTGCCTGTGTCCTGTATTGGGTTTTGTTAGTAAACATCAGGGTAGCTCCCTGCAACAAAAGCTAAATCTAAAGTGTTGTCATCTGATTGTCTTGTTGCTTTTTCTTTCACGAACTGAGCCCTCTGGCTCCAGTTTACAAGTAGTGTGTGTTGTGCATGTTGTTTTTCCATCATAGGGCCCCAACCAGCTGCAATGTTCCTGTAAGCCACCATTTCCTACCTGGGTACCCAGAATGTGTGACCATGTGGGACTTAAGCACATGCATAACTGTTTGATTAGTATAGCTTTTAAGCCAATCAACCTGATTACGACCCTTCCTTGTTCAAGTCCCCTGAATAAATCAGATCTGACTTTTTGCTGCATTTAACCTGACTGTGGTTCCAGTTTGTACCAAGAGTACTGTAATGTTGCTATTTACTGTGCATAACCTTGTTTTACAGGGAGTCCCCAGGGTTGAGCCAGAGGACCCAGCCCTGGTGGTAAGTGCAAACAGTGTGGGTACTGGTATGGTGTTCAAGGATACTACGAAAGTGATTATTGTATACTGCTCTACCACTAGAAGGGAAAGAGGAGGTTACAGTGTCCCAGAGGGCTGTGCCCAGGTTAGTTTGAGCACTACCAACCCTGACCTCTGGGTGGAGGCACCTGTTTCAGAACTCAGACCCTTAACCTGCTACTAGCCACACAGGCAGGGGTAGTAGCCCTTGGGATAGTGCCACCTAGGGGTTACACTTACAAATGACCAAGAGTGCTGATCCTGACCCTTAAAAATATACTAGCAGTGGATATTAAATTTACTAAGTTCTCCACTGCAGTATCTCATATGTGTTCACCAATGCAGATCTTAAAAGTTTGATTGGTCTTCCAATCAGGAAATGGCCAGCATTTGCAGTTCACCATATAAATGACATTCAGAGTGTCACAAGTAATTAAATTCTAATCTGATATACCCTACCTATACCGAATTCTCAAAAGTTTTGGTTTTAAGCACATATTTATTAGATATACTGCCAAAACAAGGGACACAGCCACTAGGTGCAGCAGCCTCAAGGAATCTCTCTGTTTGTTGCCTATATGGTTGTAGAGAATGTGCTAGCATGTCTCCGTGATTTGGAGCTATTCTAAATACAAACTGGAGATCCATTGATAACTCTACCCACAACTGGATCTGCCTCAATAATATCCCAATGATTTAAAATTAATTGCCTAACACATCTAGCTTCTGGAGTCTAGGTGCAGATCCTTTTCTTTCTCCTCCTGAACTGGTGAACTTGATGTAATTGTTCTGCTGTTGCTGTTTCTCTCGAGCTGACCTCTCTACTAAAATACCAGTTGAACCAGTATTATCCAAATCAGAATCATTAGCAACATCAGGTGCTGCTCCAGAGTAATTGTTTATTAAGGTTGATTTGGGCATGGATTCTGAGGGTGCATGTTTACTCCACTTGAAAACTCTGCCTTGTTCATAATCATGTTGGTCTCTGTCAATTTTTTCTATTTTGCCACTTTAATTTTTGTCCTGTTTCTCTCTAGATGTTTTCCAAGTTTTCCAAATATTTTTGAAAATCAGCAGAGCTTGAGAAAGTGTAGTATTTTCTCTTTGCCTTCAATTTTTCTCTACTTTCTCCTGCAGTGATTTAAAATCTTCCTATATAACTTGCCTTAAAAAGCACTTCCCTGAAGCTGCAGAATGATCACATCAAGTTCACCAGTCCACACAGAGAAAGAAAAGAGGAAGAACTGAAGAGCAAGCAATAGAACTGGGCAAAAGCTATAAATTCCACATAAGCAGAACTTGCGTGAAAGTTCTCAGCTTCATGAAATTTTGTAACTTCTGCCTTTGATGGATCGGAAATCTTCCAAATGTGTTTGGAGAATTTTCACACTGTTCGGTGAAATTTTCTAGTTGAACTGTGGAATAATTCCATAATTATTCTGCAGTTCAGATTAAAAAACTTTATCTCATTTTCTGGTGTCTAGTGGTCCCCACCCTCCAATCGCTGGCCGATGTACAAATTCCCTGGTATCTAGTGTTCACCCTGCCAATCACTGCCAGCTCCCCGTGAAATACAATTGTCTTTCCTTGCTGTCTAGTGCCCCATTGATCACCGGCTTGATGTTAAAACAAAATCTTTCCCTGATGTCTCGTGGACACCCCCATCCATATCCCATATCCTTTATAATATAAAAATGGTAGTCCATCCATTAAGCCATCCTCAATAAATATATGCCCTAGTTTCTAGTGCCCCATGTCTGATCCCTTATAATATATAAAAAATGGTAGTCCATCCCAATACATCCATCCATTCCCTAGTGTCTAGTGGACCACCCTTCCTATCCCTGATCCCTTATAATATAAAAATGGTAGTCCATCCCAATAAGTCCATCCATTCCTGGTGTCTAGTGGACCCCTCTCTATCTCTGATCCCCAAATAAAAGTAGAACTCAGTCCCTGGTGTCTAGAACCTCCCCAACCAGGTAAGTAGTGCACAACCATCCCACTCTCCCAGCACTCGAGCCAGCAACTGGCACAGCCCTCCTCTCACCACCATGTCTGGCCACCCATGAGGCTATCAATGAATGAGCGCATACTTGTACAAGCATGCATTCATTAATTGGCAAGACAGCTCTGTGGGTAGCCAACTGTGGTGGCTGGGAGAGGAGGGCTGTGTCGGCCGCGTGAGGTTCAGGATGGGGAGCGGAGGATGCACTTGAAGTCCACCATGCTGTTCCTACCATCCTGATCCCTGCTGGCGACCATCACAGCCCTCCACTCTCCTCTCTCCTCTCTCCTCTCAGCCCCTACAGCTTTCCCCTGCTGAGCTGAATCGTAAGCCTCCCTCAAGCTGTCAATGAATGAGCTTGTGCTGTAGAAGCACATGCTGATTCACTGATAGCTCAGTCAGGCAGTGGTCCATAATGGAGAGAGGGCTGTACGTGCTGTCCTGGGTGGGGAGTGGGGTGGTGGGGCTCTATCTACCTGGGTGGGGGTCTGATAGATACCAGGGACTGAGTTCTACTTTTGTTTGGAGGATCAAGGATGGGGGCCACTAGACACCAGGAATGGATGGACTTATTTGGATGTACTAAATGGATGGACTACTCATTTTTATTTATATTATAAAGGAACGATATAGGGAGGGACACCCCAGGGAATAGATGAACTTATTAGGGATGGACTAATGGATGGACTACATTATTTTATATTACAAGGGATCAGGGATAGGGATGGGGATCCTTAGACACCATGAAAATATTTTTATTTTATCATTTGGGGCACTAGGCACCAGAGAAAGTACTTTATTTTATGGCAGGCTGGCGGCAATGGGGAGAACCACTGGATATTAGGGAATGTTGATATTTGGCTGGCGATCGTGGAGAGGGGAATGACTAGACACCAGCGAGACAGTAGTGACCTGACTGACTGATCAGTTCTGCAGCATTTTTTCCCACAGTTTAATATTAAACTGCAGTCCATACATTTATTCCACCATTCTGATGTGGAATTTCTGTGAAAGTTGTGAAAATGATTTCCAAACTTTTGCAGAAGCGAAAGTCCAACTTTCATGCAAATTCCGCCAGTGTAATTTGTTTTTTCACACTCTTCAAGCAAGCAAGATTTCATTTCTAAAGTGCCCTATCCCTGAGGCTCACCGTTCTGTACATAAAATAGGTAGATAAGGAACTGATTAGCTAACTTAAAACATTAATAGTCATTTAAGTGATGAAGCAATTATCTCACGCCACAAAGGCTTTCCTGAAAAGGTGTGCATTCAGACCCCATTTGAAAGCTTCCACAGAGGGGTCACCTCAGAGATCTAGGAAGTGAGTTCCATGTGACCGTGCCACCACCTCAAAGGCACAATCTCCAGATGTTTTTAACTGGGCCCTGTGAATCACCAGGAGGCTCTCGTTGTCAGAGTGAAGGGAGCAAAGGGTGCATGGGAGTCAGGAGGTCACACAGATAGCCTTGACCCAAACTGTATAGGGCCTTATAGGTAAGAAGACCCACGGATATGACAACCAGGATGCAACACATAAATGCTGCAGAATATCACAGAATGTTGCAGTTTATTGCAGGGGCCATTGCAAGTCAATGGCAATTAAGCCCTTTCATGCAGGATTTTGTGAATGTCATTAATGCAAGTTACTGCACTTCATTGTAGCTGACACACTGTACCTTGAATACGATCTTCCACCTAACCTGCAGTCAATGAGGACCATTTGGAACTGGGATCACATGAAATGACCTAGGAAGGCCCATCAGTAACCTGGCTGCAGCATTTTGCAACAGATGCAGGTGGTGCAGGACTCCTCCACTAACCCCAAGATAGAGAGCATTGCACTAGTCAAATCGAGATGTCATGAAGTAATGTACCAGTGATGGTACGTCATCTGGAGGATAAGGGTTCTAATCTGGGTGATGTTCCTAAGATAGTAAAACCCATCTGGTCAATGGACAACACCTGAGCCTCAAGAATTAATCCACTGTCTAGGATCATGCTCAGATTTTTCACCCTCAGAGACACCAAGAGAGGACTGTACTGAGCATCAAGCCCATTTCAGCTCACATGGCATCTGCCTCCCTCTTGTGGCCTGTCTCAATAACCAGCACTTCCATCTTACCTGGCCTGAGCCTCAACCAGTTAGAAGACATCCAGTCCTAGATCTCAGACAGACATTTGTTCAGTACTCTACTGCACCATGTGTCACAGGCACAAAGAGATATATAGTTAAGTATCATCTGCATAGCAGTGAAACTTTATGCTGTAATTTCTAATGATCTCACACAGGGCAGCAGTACACAGCAAACAACATGGGTGAGAGAAGCTCCTTGGGAGACACCACAAAGCAAGGGCTTAGAGTGGCAGGAGAAACTTCCCATTACCACCGCCTGCATCCTGCCTGACAGTGCCAGAGAGTCCACATAGCCCCTCAGGTGATTAAGAAACACCACAGGGCCACAGTGTTGAAGGCTGATGAAAGATTGAGGAGAACAAGTATGACCAGTCTCCTTTATCTCTAGCCCTGAGGAGATAATTTGCACCCTGACCAATGCAGTCTCAGTACTATGTCAAAGCATGAATCCCAACTAGAGGGGCCATAGATATCAAAGGCTGTGAGGTGTGCCTCAGCTGCAGAGCCACAGTTTCTTTGTCACCTTCCCCAAATAAAGGGAAGTTTGAGACAGGTCTACAATTTACCACGATGTCCAGGTTGAAAGATGTTTTTCAGAAGGGCTTCACCAGTGACTCCTTCAAGACATCTGGAAATAGTCCCTCTGAAATTGAGCACTGGCCTATCTCCTTGAACACTGGAGCAATGGATTCCACACATCTTAATAGAAGATGAGTTGGGCCTGGGTCCAGTTCACAGTATGTGGGATACAGCTTCAAAATCACCTCACAGACCTCCTCCATCCCTAACAATTTAAGCACACTCCAGGCAAGAGGAGTGCTCTCAGAGACACCTACTCACACTACCAGGCTGAGATAGCCTGGTTGGAGAAATGGCAGCCCTGATGGAGGACATGCTGTCAGAGAAGAACAGAGCAAACTCTTCACATTTCTCCATCAAAACTTCTCTAACTAGCTGAAGGCAGGTTGGATACAGCAGCCTGTACACAGTCTGGAAGAGTTCAGAGTGTCTGTTATTCCTGCAGCAATCTCCCTGGACAGATAAGATGCCTTCTTATGGGAGATTGACCTCTGATACTGACCGATGTGAGTTCAATGCTATGAGACCCTCTAGGATAATCCTCTAATGGGCGATAATATACCAACTCCATATAAGAAGGTATTATGGGAGGGTCAAATAAGAACCACACTGTGCAGTGATCCAACCAAACAACTGGATCAATCTTGAGATCACCAATCTCAAGCCTCAGTGACAATACTAAGTCAAGGCATGACTGTGGCTGTGGATTGCAGAAGCAGCTGCTTGTGCAAAGCCCAGCAATGACATAAGCTTGAGGAAGTCATGTCCAAATTGTTAAGAGGAATATGAGAGAGATGAAGGAGGCTTAAGAGGGAGCACCAGACACTGGAGACTGAAGAGACAACTGTTTTACCAGAAAAAGGGAGATATTGGCCCAGGAGGTAAGGAAAGAATTAAGTCCAATAAGTAATGGGCCAAATATTCTTCCTATGTCTTAAATGAGACTGAATTAGCAGTTTTACAAAAGGGCTTGTCATTTTCACCCACAATGACAATGTCCCAGTTCACTTATGTGATAGATCTTTATATGTTTACCAGAAAATTGAATTTGATAATCATTTTAATAAATTGGGACATCCTCAAGGAACTGCTGGTGAGCTGAATAGGGTAGAAAAGGGGAATAAATGGTTTGAAACATAAATCAACCTTTTGTCCCCAGCTCCACCATAAGTTGTTGCATTTCAACAAGTGTGTGAAAAGAGTTAACTAATCTGTTACAAGGCCAGCATAAGAGTGGTTTGTTAATATAAGCAGATGGGAAAGAGAGACATTGAAATCTCTGAGGATGAATGGCAAAATTACAATAAATCCAGCTGATAAGAGTGACTCAGTTGTAATAATGGTGACAGCCCACTATGAAAATGAAAGACAGCATCAGCTGGGTAATAAAAAGTAAATATGAAACTTAATAGTATTTTGAGCAGAGATTTCAAAATTTAGGTGGATACCTTATTAAAATAAGCCTGTGAGAACAGGACAGTTACTGTGGGGAATTAAGAAAATGTTAACTGTGGATAATCTGATACTCACTACTTTCTATATTTTGCCTAAAATAAGTAAAACTTTGGTAGATCGATCAGGCTGCACTACAATGGTGAGTATAGGATCACTTTCAGAGCCCCTATCAAAATATGTTGACAATTTTGAAAGACACATGTCTAGATTACCATCTAATATTAGACAATACATGGATATTTTAACACAATTTGAGACCATGAATGAAGAGGAGTCACGGCTCCTGGTCACCCTCAGTGCAGAAGCTCTATATACTAACATTCCACGAGAGTGGCTTGGAGGCACTGAGATATTATCTTTATGAGAAAGTGACTTATCTAATGAATTGACTGAATTTTGATTCAATGTACAGAATTGGTCCTAAAATGCAATAACTTTGTATTTCATGGTAATCATTAATTGCAGGTTAATGATAAGGCAACGGGGAGCATATTTATCCCCAGCTATGTAAACTTATATTTGGGCCTATGGAGAAGCTGATAATACAGGATCCTAGAAGGAATCAATACTATAATTGCATTAAATGTATCAATGGTTTATTGATGCCCTATTGTTAATATGATGGGGACTGTGGAAGAATTGTATCGATTGATTGATTGATTGATAAAAATGTATTTTATACCGATACAGACATTTAGGGATGCATCCCTATTTTTCAATTAATGCCCTGCACAATACAATAAGAACACTAGTACACAAAACATACATGAAACTCCATATGCAGCAAAATCACATAAAACTTGTTAGGGTACATATCTGATGATTGCTAGTTTCATGCATAGCAATTACATGGGTTTTGTAAGAACTTCCACAAAGCAGTTTGGAACTCTTTGATAAAGTTATTTGCTCTTATTTCCACCGACAACTTGTTCCAGGATTTGGTTAAACTAACCTGCAACATTGCCTCTCTGAGCCTATTAGAGACTCTGGGATAGTGAAAGTCCAAGTCACTTGTTCTCAAGTTATACTTCTTGTCTCTGAATGTTCCAAGTGTAACTAGATATTGTAATGGATGGGTGATTTTGATTTTAATAGTGTAAAACTCCAAGATAACCACCTAAACAGCCTCTTCTCCCGGCTCTAACTAATCCAAATCATGATACACCTTACATTAATGAGCACCCACTCTAGTATGACTTGCAAACAAACAAATCTATAATATGCCCGGTCCAATATCTTCAAAAGAGACTTATTTGCATTCATATATACCAGTCCTCTGTATTCCAAAACTGGAAGCAACAATTGTTGTGTTAATTTCTTTCTAACATTTTTGTGAGACAGTTAGAAATTCTCCTTAAGGCCCCCAACCTTTGTTTAATTTTTTTCACTACTGTTTCTATATGTTCTTTATAAGATAAATTTCTATCAACTAATACCTCCAGATATTTTTAACAAGTTGTTTCAATTACCTGCTGCCAGTTAATAAAATTAATATTCAGAGACCTATTCAATATTTTATTTTCTCTATCGAGAAAAGTATACAATGAGTTTTCTTATTATTTAGTAGTAATCCTGATTCCACAAACCATGTTTCCATTGTAGACAAATCTGATTGTAATTTATTTTCCATGAGGTGCGACTACCAAAGTGTTGTCCGATACAGGTGGACCTCACTGTTTCACAATAAACTGGGCAACTTATTAACATAAATGTTAAAAGTAAGCAACACAAATTGAGCCCTGCCGAATTCCCTTTTACTGTTTTTAAGGTTGATGTATTTAATCCTTTGAGATACATTGTTTTCAGTCCATAAGGTAGGGCTTGAACCAATGCCATGGTTCAGCATGTATGCCCAATTCATAAAGTGTCTGCATCATAATTCGATGATTCACTAAGTCAAAGGCCTTACTGAAGTCCATGAACTCAGCCACAGTGTCCAGGCCCGAATTCATAAGTTGGCACCAAATTATTAAAATTTACCAGAGCTGTGTCCATGGACCTCACCGCCCAAAATCCATGTTGACTATTAGTCAATATATTGTGCTGTTCCAGATATTGATTAAGTTGCTTGTGGACAAATATTTCCATAATTTTGATAATATGGGCAACAATGCAATGGGTCTATAATTAGTAGCTTTCAAAGGGTCTTCTCCCTTAAATATAGGTATTACCTTTCCTAACTTCCATGTCTTAGGATATATTGAGAACACAGGCTCCAATTCAATAGATTGGTCACTGTAGGTACCACAATATCTGCCGCCATCTTCAGAAATGTTGCCTCCAGACCATCCACTCCTCCAGCTTTGTTTATATTTAAACATCTCAATTCCTTTTCAACTTCTTTAGCTGCAACAATCCTGAATCTAAATGGAGGTGTATTATCCACTACTTCAGTCTTTTCTATTATTTCTGAGAGAGGAATAGCAGAGACTCCACACTCTGTATCTTTTAATCCTAAATCAGGCAGATCTATAAAATAATTACTTAAAAATCTACCACTTTTGATTGGTCTCTTATCAATGCACTATCTTGGACCAAATTTATGGAATCTTTGAGTGATCTGGGTTTTGTAGTCATTTTACCTCTGTCCAAAATAGTCCAGAATCCTTTTGCTTGATCAGTGCTGTTTTTATAATAGTGTCTCTTTGCTATTTTGTTTCTCGCATTTATTTCTCCATTTTTAAATTGTTCCAGTCCTCTGTTTTTGTGGTTCTCCTAGCTTTTTTATATTCTTTTTTATTCTTATTTGAGTCTTAATTATTTGATTTATCCATGGTAATTGCCTTTCTCTAGATGTTGTTTGTACCTTAGGAGCATGTAGATTGGAAATTGTAATTATAGTGTTAATAAAGTCTTGCACTGCCAGTTCAAGTTCGGGCATTAGAGTTATTCTTTCCCATTTGACTTTACTAAGACTATCTCTAAACACGCTCACACTGGAGGATTTCATGTTAGTTCTCCAAAAACAAGGATTCTATACTATTAATTGCATTCCTTTCTAAGTAGAATTTTAAGGAAAATGGTCTCCTATATTCAGTGGCATAATTTCCAACTGTCCTACCTTTAAATCTGATGATATAAAAGCCAAATCCAGGATTGAGCATTGATTTATATTTTTTATACATCTTGTTGGTTCATATACTGTACTACCTGCTTAAGTCCCAGTAAATTCATGCTTCCACCCAGTTTCTTTCCCCTTTGCTGTGTTCACTCTGCATTAAACATTAAAATCTCCTGTTAAAATCATATCCTTATTTTCACTTTATCCAGAATCTTATCTGCCAATAGGTTAAAATATACAATTTTTGTCTGGGGTGGAGCATATATCACTCCAATTATTAAGTTTGATCTTAGCAATTCAACTAATACGCATTCCATACCTTTAACATAATTAGAAAAGATTATACAAAAAGGTCCTATGCTATCCTTTATATACAACATAACACCCCTCCTCTTACCTCTATTCCTTCTTACTGTTGTATAACCATTTACTTGCACATCATTATCTCTAATTCCTACATAAAGCCAGGTTTCTGTAATTCCCATTATTTCTGGTTGCACTCACCCACCCATGTTCTAAACACATACATTTTCTTGACTAAGCTTTTACATTTTCATGAGTTATATGTATTCACATATATTTCTTAGGTCCTGGATTTACCTCAGCATCTCCACTGATGGCCAGTAATAATACAATCATCTGGCCTCTGTCCTCAATTGGAAGCTGTATAAACCTGTTTTAATTGGAATTGGTCCCTTATGTAAGAGTTCCATATTTTCATAAACCCCTTTCTCCTATGCAGGTTGTCATAGCTTCCAATTGTGCAGGATGATAAAGTGAATACTATCCAATGTTTTTATCTTGTTTTACTACACCTGGACCCAGTTTGTTTGGATCCCCATAGGAAACCCAGTGGACATGTCACAACAACTCCGATATACATTTTAGATTTAACAATGTAACCTTTTAATTAATTAATAATGTTCCTAGCCCCAACCTCAACTTCCCCGGTTGACTCAACAGACTGCTCTGTACTCTGCAGGAGTACTCAGATGGAGAAATCAGCTGAATACTACAGTCGCTGCTTTGAAGATGCCGCTGCATCTTATGGCTGTTTCTTAAATAGTAGCTGGTAAGCACACCTCCATCCACTCTTCCACCACAGCTGATTGGTGCTTCACCTGCACTTGCAGCAGACCTTTACAACCCCAGATGATACGCATTAAGTGTTGGTATGGCTGATGAAGTTAGTTGAGTAAGAAATCAATTAGCACTGTTCAAATATATTGCACTGTAGTAGGATGTTGAGTAGATCTCTTAGCAGCCCAGTCACTGTCTGACTAAATGTCTATTATGCAGTCTCTGGTCTTGAAACACTTAAACCACCCCTTGGCTTCTTGTCCCAGTATCTTACAATTCAGTCCTTCACAGTGATTTCTGGGGAGTCAACAGGCACATTTCTGTTCGATGTTCTGGCACGCTGTAGTATACACCAGCTCCTCCATGATAATGGGATGTCTTCCACAACCCTCCTAGTGGGGTTTGCCACCTACCTGCCAAAGCACTTGACCAGAGGAACCAGCCGTATACTACAGCCACTGCTTTGAAGACACCATTGCATCTTATGGCTGTTTCTTAAATAGTATCTGCTGAGGACACCGCCAGCCACTCTGCCACCACAGCTGGTTGGTGCATTACCTGCACTTGGCAGACCTTTACAACCCTATATGAAATGCATTAAGAGTTAGTAAGGCCGATGCAGTTAGTTGAGTAAGAAAATAATTAACACTGTTCAAATACAGTATAGTGCACAGTAGCAGGATGTTGAGTAGATCTGTTATTAGCACAGTCACTCTCTAGGCACAGTTATGACTTTGTGCAATATTTACATGATTCAAATGTTAACTTAAGGTTCTCAGTAACATATAGTAAGGTATCTATTCCCTTTGGATTTAATGTTGACAGAAAATATAGGAAAGTTATGTCAGACTTGTACCATAAACCCACTGACAAAATTTCTGTCTTCTTAGGTAATAGTTGTCATCCAGCTCACCTTATAGAAAATATTCTGCAGAGTCAGTTTTACAGTTGAGATGAAATTGCTCTGCATTTGCTATATTATTAAAATGGGCCAAAGAAATGGCACAAGCATTTTCAGAAAGACTGTGTAATAAAAAGATGTGGCTAATGCTTTAAACTGGACTGTGGAACAGGATAGAAATAGTCTCTTGACCCCTAGGGAACCTTGTTGTGAAGAAAGAGAAGAGAAAGTTAAATGTATCACTTCCTATACCCAGAAACTAGCAGTATTAGGCACATTCTTTTAATTCATTGGGATATTGTTGAAGCAGATCCAGTTGTGGATAGAGATATCAATGGACCCCACAGTTTGTGTATACACAAGCTCAAAATCAGGGAGATGTGGTAGTGCATTCTCTACAGTCATATAGGCAATAAAACAGAGATTCCTTAGGGATAGTGCACCTAGTGACTGTGTCCCTTGTGGAAGATATCAATTTGATAAATATGTGCTTAAAACCAAAACTTTTGTGAGCCGTGGTGTAAGGAGGGTATATCAGATTCGAATTTAATTACTTGTGACACTTTCAATTCATTTATATAGCTAACTACCAATTTGGGTCATTTTATATTGGAAGACCATTTGAACTTTTAAGACCCACACTGGTGAACACATATGAGATACTTAAGTGGAGAACTTAAGAAAATATACTAGCAGTACATATTAAATTTACTTAGGGTCAGGGTCATCAGTCTTGGTCATTTGTAGGTATTGAGTATGTTCAGACAGGTTCAAGGGGTGGAGACATTGAAAATCTGGTATTCCGTGAGGTGGGCACATGGGGATGGGCACCATCCGTAATGGCGAGTCATTCCCTCGAAATCCTTCACAGCGATGGGAGGGTAGGGTGATCAGATTGGGGTGGGCAAAATGGGTGTTTATATGTACGTGCATAGGTGGGTGAGAACAGTGAGCATGGGCTGGGAGGGGTGGAGGAGCTGTAGGGGTGGTGCTGCAGTGGGTTGCGAGCTGCATCATGGCATCAGGGATTGGCCTGTGGTTGGGGTGGGTAAGGTACCAGGTTTGGGTCCAGGCATTGGTGTGATTTTATTGTGCCTGACCTGAACTTTTAATTTTACAAGTTTTCACCTCCCGACATGTACCCCCTGGAGATGAGAATCCTTTAGTAGGGAGGTGCAGGCGGTGAACCCCCCACAGAAAGCATTGAAATGTATGTCCCTCGCACTGTTGTCTCAGCGCTGGGGTGTCAGAGTGCTAAAATGTTTTCGCACTCATGTGATAACGGCGATCGCCTTTAGGTTTTCACCATTATCACGTAGAACCAAAATTTTACATTCAAGCATGAGGCTTTATGGACTTGCACTCTAGGAGCCTTATACCCTCCAGGTTTAAATGTTAGGTTTCTAGTGTCCCTTTTCAATGAATAGTAATATATGCCACCCCCACCATGGTTGAATTAAATTTAATAAAATGTGAACTGGTGATCTAGCTGT
This sequence comes from Neoceratodus forsteri, assembly GCA_016271365.2. Taxonomy (NCBI): domain Eukaryota; kingdom Metazoa; phylum Chordata; order Ceratodontiformes; family Ceratodontidae; genus Neoceratodus; species Neoceratodus forsteri. Next base: position 632,512,182 of record CM028132.1, read on the forward strand.
CCTCTGGTGAAAGAGATATTCATGGGGCCATTGTATAAAATCTGTAACTACTGTATTTTTGTACTAACATTGCTGTGTTTACTTTTTCAGATGTTGAGAATATTGATCCTTTCACTCAGGTGGTGAATACTTTTGGTAACATTGAAAGTACAATTCTCTAACCATGAACATATGGATTATTGTACAATAACAGAAGGACAGTAAAAGTTGCCTATGGAATGATATGTGAAATCCAGAGCTCATTGAGACATCTGGGACAATGATTCTCCAAGGGACATAAGAGAAATCATATATCACTGAATATTGGTGTATTATAAATATGGACTTTATGAGTGCTTGGAGAAACTGAAATGCTACAAATGATTAGTGCTCATTAAGACAACTGGGACAATTTTTCTCTAAGATATATATCTATATATCTATCTCTATAGCTCTATCTCTATCTCTTTCCATCTCTATCTCTTCTCTATCTCTATTTATCCCTTTATCTCTATTTATCTCTATCTCTATTTCTAGCTCTCTCTGTCTATCTCTATCTCTTCATTGGCAAAAAAAAAATGTTAACGTAGTAGTTAGGGTTAAAGTGACAAAAGTAAGGAAATGCGACATTACGGTTTCCAACCCTTGCATCCCACCTCACCCTGCAGGCAGCAACAGGCATGGGATGTGCCTTGGATTTGTCAGCCCTAATGCTCACCCCATTCTATCAGTAAATAAGTTGAGATGGGTACAGTATATCAGAATGGGGTGATCACTCATACTTTTCTGATAGTATAATTGTATCTTTATTTGCTTGTGGAGTGCAGGCCCTCCTCCATAGATGTCTATTTGCATGCTGCTGTGGAAACACAGGGCTCAGAGGGCTCTGTGCTTTCATTTGTAGTACAACAGCAACCAAATTGTCAGCATAGTCTTTTTATTACCATCCCCATGTACCTAGCACTGAAATTTTCCCACATCCCTAGAAAATGTGGTTGCACACCACTGCAACGTCCTTGCATGCCACAGATATGAAAAGACAGTTTGGCTAATTTGAAAAAATGACGGCTGTCACATTCATGAGGTAGTGTCATAAAATGTCTATGTTGAAAATATGGGGTCAAAATATTCAAAATTAGCAATGTTATGGGCAAGAGTAGCAAAATTTCAATGGATGTGCATAACTTTGCTATTTTTACATATTTTGATCCCAAATTTTCAACACACCTGTCTTATGACCCTGTTCATGCAAGGGCAGTGAACATTTCTAAATCCAGCCTGAAAGGTGATTTCACCAAACAGCCAGAAAATTGGCCTTTTGGGCTGAATTTGTATACTTCTAGTGCCATTATTCATGAGGTGGGATCTCAAAAGGGCCATGCTGAAAATTTGGTGTAAAATATGCAAAATGGCAAAGTTATGCATCAAAGTTCAAAACCCCATTATAGTGTAGGAATCGTTGTTCACTGAAATCTATCACTCTCAGAATGTTGTTCTGCTGCACTAGTGATGTCCACAGTGCAGCAGAACCAAAAGTAATCTCACAGGACAGCAGAACCTTTCGTTCTGCTGCAGTGCAGACGTCACACATGGTGTCCTTGAGCAGCAATCTGACAGTTAGTCTTATTTTAAAAAGAAAGATGTAGTAATTTTTTTCTGAGGCAACGCGTTCCACTATATATACAGAACAGTGCATCGCACCATTCAGCAGCAGGGCTGTCTTTCACCTCTTTGGTACAATATGATGACTGATTATCCCTTGAGCTGCTCTCTCGAGGTAATCTGTCGCCATAGTACCAACTCGGTGAAAGAATAGCCCGTTGTTAACTGTTACTCATGCACTATCCTATATGAAATACACTGACTACATTTACTTTACTTAAGCATAACTTGATAACAGCCAAACTACTCCTAAATGCAAAAACACAGTTTATGTTCTTCTATCCCCTAATGTCCCTCAGCATGCCCCATGACAAACCACTATGCTCCCATTACCACCCTATCAGGAGACTCTCTCGAAGTGGTGAATCACTTTAAATACTTAGGCTTCATAATTAACTCACACCTATCCTTTTCATCACATATTGAAGCTCTCACAAAAGACTGAAATTTAGGGCTTGGTTCTATTTCAGGAACAAATCATTGTTCTCCGAGAGTCCAGAACTAGACTGGTACAGGCCACCTTCATGCCTTTTCTTGATTACGCTGATATTCTCTATAACAATTGTGCACCCATTTACTGGCATAAGTTAGACATGCTCTATCACCGGGCAATCTATTTCATTACCAGTGCCCCAGCCAGAACCCATCATTGTACCTTGTATGAGGTGATGAAGTGGATCTCCTTATCCACCAGGAGAATGGTGCAGATTTATACTTGGACATAGAAAATGCTCCTCAATAAGCTACCCCTTATATATCAGCCTTCTTCTCATGCTCAACTAGCACCTACACCCTCAGAAAATGTGCATATATTACCATGAATGTGCCAAATTATCGGACATGGTTTGGTAGGGCATCTATAAGATTTTCTCTTCCTGCCTATGGAATAAGCTTCAAGCTACCCTAAAACTCCATACCCTTATCCCAGTTAGGGCATTCACTGGTAGGGTACATGAGATCACTGCTGAAACCTGCAACTGCACTTAGCTTCCCTCATGGGTCTACCTTCTCCCCATCCCTCTCCTATTGTCTTTGTAGCTTCCTGTGTATACTGGAATGCATCTTCCTTCCTTCCTTCCTTCCTTCCTTCCTTCCTTCCTTCCTTCCTTTTGTCCCTTCTACTTAAGTTGTTATCTCCCATATTTATTAGGTGTGGTAAACTTACTGTTAAATGATGCTTCTAATTTATCTCTATGTGTTACTGTAACCAACTTGTTCTAAGTACTGTGATATCCCTGCTGTTTTCTATGTTGTACTACTTGTATTGATTGTGATGATCTTTATTAGGTGATGGTAAACTTTCTATCATGTGATGCTTTTGCCTTTATGCATTTGTTACAACAATCTACCCTATGTACCATGATATACCTGCTGTATTACAATGATGAAGACACCGCTTCCCTGTAAGGGCAACAACAACTAACGTTGGCTTGAGCTGGCTCACTACCCATCGGAACCTCCTGTAGACACAGAAGCACTTATTCACCTCTCCACCTGGCGTCACTGCTGTATTCTATACTATAATGTATTTGTTGCCCGCGTCCACAGAAACTGTATGGTGTATTCATAACCCCGTATTATTTGTCCACAGAAACTGTATGTTGTATTCATAACACCGTATTATTTGTACTACTCTCAGCGCATCAGTGGACCTTACATGTACTGCTCTGAACTGCTATATCTTGTAACAAATACACTGCACTGTATTATGACTGTACCAACTAATACAATGTACCTCATGCCCTCTTACACAAAATTGGGATATTGTATACTGTCTTAGCAACTCTGTATGATGTGTATGACTCTGTGATACCTGTCTGTATGTTCAAACCTTATGTACCAAACCCCGGTCGCCCCTGAAAAGGGATCTTCAGAGCCCAGCAGGCCTACCCGTTAACAAAATTTAATAAATAAATAAATAAATAAATAAATGTATCCTTGTACTGACTGTCTGTGGTTTAGTACTTTGCATCAGGGACCTCCTTATGAATGAGCATGATCAATGGACGCTATCCCTACACAATAAACTGAACTGAACTTTACTGTCTCATATTGCAGTCTGTGGTTCCAGCAGAAAGACCTGTCTTAGATCAGATAGTGGATCTTCACCCTGGTAACTGCTCAGGTGAGTGTGGGTGTGTGGGGTGGTGGTTGCTCAGTGGGAGGTTAGGGTGGGGTGGGTATTCAACTGGCAATGCACCATTTTTTATGTAGGTTTAGGAAAAAAAGGACATAGAGGAACTGTTTTCTTTTTTAATACGGATGATGATCAGAGAGTGGGTGCCACTGGACACCAGGAAAGAAGAAATATCAAGAGGAATGTCGATCACAAGGTGGGATACCACTAGACACTAGGGAAATCTCTAAGAGTTATGGGCGGTGATCAGAGGGTTGGGGTGCCATTAGACACCAGTGAAATGTATACAAAGGATGGGGATGGTGATCGGAGCATGGGGGTGCCACTGGACACCAGGGAACTCTAGAACTAGTAGGAAATGGTGATCAGATGGTGGGGGCTGCCACTAGACACCAGGGAAGTCTATAGTTACAGGGATGGGGATTGGAGGGTGGAGAGTGCCACTAGACAGCAGGAAAATCTATAAGTAGCACACAATTATTTCATACAACTATTTTGAAGTGCTTGCTAAACATGCTCAGAAGCCAATTTTTAAATTTAATAACTTTGGAATGGCTTAACATATTTTCACCAAACCAGCCAAAGGCACAACTGTGAGGCCAATCCCTTTTACCTTGTAAATTTCAACCAACATTCCAAACCATCTGAGTGTAAGGTGATTAACAAAAAAATAGCAAGAAGCACCATTCTTTTATATCGCCAATATGAAAATAGCAGAAGTGAGGCACGAAAAAGGGTAAAACAAAGAAAAGACAAACTTGGCCATCATTTTTCAACACTTAATGGTGGAATCCAGCTTATGGTGTCCCAATGACCAACATACTTCTGTTGCTGTATGTCTACCACTCCATTTTGTGAGTTTTCAAATTAGTTTCTTTCTTAAATGGAAACAAAATACTGTAAAACTATTTTCACACAAAGTAATTTTAGTGGAAGCTCAAATGCAACTATAATTGCATAAACTTAAATTTGGCATTAGTGCCACGTTCACTATAATGGAAAAACTGCTAAAATCTCTAATCAGCACAAATTTGTTTTAGCGCAAATTACAGATTCAGCAAAAACACAGAAAATTATTTGACAGTGAAAATTTCTAGTGTTACAGTAGCAGGAATACATGAAAAGGAGTCTAACCTCACAAAAGGATTCCCATACTGTCATTCCATACAGCTATTTTGAAGTGCTTACTGAGCATGCTCAGAACTCACATATTTAAAATGTAATAACTTTGGAATGGATTCATATTTTTCCACCAAACCAACAAAGACACATCTCTGGGCCAAACCCTTTCTACCTTAAAATTTCAGACCAAAATTCCAAACTGTCTGGGCACAAGGTGATGAAAAAAAACAGCAAAATAATAGTGATGTTTTACTTTTTGCACTATCCACAGCTCAGAATCCACACATCCAACCAGAACGAAATGTAGCACATCAATAGATATATCCCACCAGACTGTGCATGCAAAATTTTGTGCTAATCAGTTAAACAGTTGCAGAGATATTAAAGTGCAAAATTTGAGGCTTAACATAGAAACCCTTGCTCAACTCTAACTATAGCGGCACTACCACACCACTATTATATTATAGTGGCACAGCACACCTATAGTTAGTGTTCAGTACCCTGTTCATTGTTAAACCCCTAAATTTGCACATAAATATCTTTAGCTCCATCTGACGAAATGAACTGAAGTTTTGTATGTGTTGTCTAGGAGGCAACGTCTTGATCTGTGGAAATGGTTGTGATGGCAGCTTGTGTGGTTTCTGAGATCTGCATGTGTCATTTTTGAAAAATGTCTTTTCTGTACTTAACATGAGTCTTTCTGCTCTCTCCTGCAGCCTATCTGAAATGGAATTTTATCCAAAATTGCAGGGGACATGTGTCATGTCCTAAGGTAATGCCTTTGACAGGTCTGGTGAAAAAATATTAAAGGGTTACCGAGTTATAAGGCTTTAAAATGTAATGGTTTCTGAGCTGTGCAGGTAGTTGGGGTTTTGAGATAACCTTCTGCGGCAAAAGTAAAAATTTGATGCCATAAATGTGCATTTTGCTTTCACGCCTCTTGCTTGGCAGGGCACCAAATATTTTCTGCGCGTGCCAACCAACATCTTGCTGATTATTTTCCACAAACTAAAAAGCATGGAAAATACATACAAATGCTGGCATTTTAATAAACAAACAACAGAACCTAGCTAAATGGGTCCCATTTGGCTAGATTATGTTATTGTTTTCTTAAAGGGTCGGAAATACTTTTCCTGGGCACCCAATCCCTGGGTGCCCAGCTTAGCAAAAGCGCTTCACTCATGTTATCTGTTTGAGAACACTGGGACTTTCTTGACTTCTGTCAGCTGGAACTCACTTTGCAGGCTGCAGTAAGAGCAGTGAACTGCCATTTCCCTGGTGTCTAGTGGTGTCCCCCATCCCTTAACTATCTTAGGTTTCCCTGGTGTGTAGTGGAAACTCCAACCTCTGATTGCCATCCATATCAACTAGAACCAAGTGCACATTCCGTCCCTCCTCCTGCTTACTGAACTCAGGCATGAACAGCACCCAGTAGATCCCTGGATGGCAGAAGTGTAGCCATGGCAGGTAACAGCTACAGGACAGGCACAGGAGATGAGGATTTACTCGATATGGTAGTGTACCAAAATGGTGCATCGGGGTCCTTTTCCAGTGGCAGAATTGCAAAAGTGTGCCTACCTCACTCATGCGAGCACCCGACCCAGAACTGCAATGGTGCTGTGTCCTGTCCGAGAGGCTCCTGCATCTGCACAAGTCTAACATCCATGGTGGCACCAAGTCAGTACCACATTCAGGCTGCAGAAGTCATTGATTCCCTTCCCTACTACCCTGGCTGTCCACAGATCCCAACACAATGATGTATATGCCCGTTCTTGTTTTCCCCAATGCCTCATTTTTTTTTTCCATTTGCAGTAACATCTGTGATGGTACTCTTGCAGTTCCTATCAGGCTGCTGCAGCAGCAGCATGCTGAGGAGTGGCTTTATAATAGCACAGCCTTCTGAAGCAAGCACTGTCCCTGATGTTTTAACACAATTTCCCTACTCTGACACTACTTCCTTAGTGCCTGTCTTATAATAACACGCTATACTACTTCCACTAGTGCTTGAACCTATAATAGCACACACTGCTGAATTAACACAGTTCTCTGATATTTTCTACAATTTCCCACTCCCATCAGCACCCTCCCCAGCTCTTTATGATGAAGCCTATCACGTTACCTCGGCTAGCAGCTCTGCTCATTGGAATGTTAGTGGGAATGGACCTCTGTGCAAGAGTTCTAGATGTCAATCAAGCAAGTTATCTAGTTTCCTATACCTCCAGCAGCTTGAAGACCCTTTACTGAGGAGGATCAATGGGAATTCACCCCTCTCAGCCCCATTCTCCTAGCTCTCCTATGAAACAGAAAGTACCTCCTACTAGGGTTTTCATCTGCTCTCAAAGTATATCGCCCAGCCTACTAAGCAACACCTATGACAATCTGATCTCACTGCTACTACTGTCAGGGATGAGAAGATAAACCCAGGTCCATTAAATATCCCCATCACCTACTCTAACCAAGCATGGGCAAGCTCAGCAGGACTTAAGGTTGCTCACCTCAATATTTAGTCTCCCTGCCAGATTCAGTGATCTTGAAGCATGGGTGTCTCTCTATAAGCCTTGGCATCACTGAAACATGGCTCAAGCCAACCATCCCTGATGCTACATACCTACTGCCTGGTTACTCCTTACTTATGCTTGACAGACCCAGTAAAAAAAGGGTGGAGGGTTACTAGTGTATTTCAGGGATCACCTTTCAGCTACCCTGGTATTACACTCTGATCCCAGCTCCCCAGTGAGTGGTTCATTTTGAAATTACACTTGGAAGTAATAAAAGAGCTACATTGGGTGCTGCTACAACCCTCCTAAAGGGGGCATCCTAGGGCTAACAAATCTACTGTATTATCAGGCCTAGGCCACTCTCACCCCATAGGAAAGTATCATCCTTGGGATTTCAACCTTAGTTGGTTAAGTCCCAGGGAGATGGATTTCAGTAACTTACTTAAGCAGTACAACCTATCTCAGTCCATCACCCTACCCACAATAAGCAACACCTTAAGTCAAAACCACTCTTTAATGAAGTGAATAGCAACAAACAGGGATGACAGGATCCCTCAAGCTGGGATCCCAGCAGACTCCATAAGAGATCATTTTTCCACCTATGTAATCTGGTCAGCAAAATCAAAGCATCCCCAGCAAAGTACCTGACTTTCAGAAATTTTACCTAGCAAGACACTACCCATCTGCTTTCTGATGTAATGGCTGTAAACTGGCACACCCTCCACTCCTTTCTGGATGTCACCTCAGCTGTTGGATTCCTCTCAGATGCCTTGCTATGCCTTCATGACTGGCATTTCCCTAACCACCCACCGTGTGAGGCAGAAGTACCCACTGGCTCACAAGAGATCTTCCCTCCCAAATGAAAAAGAGGGACAAAGATGAGCTGCTTTCTAGGTCTCCCCTTCCTGGCCTTTGGAATGATTACAGGAGACTGCATAATCAATGTAAACAAAACACCAAATCTCTGAAGGTGAGCTAATTTCAAAAACTCCAGAGGGAAAACCTAAGAAATACCAGCCTGTTCTGGTCCACTGTAGGCTCCATGATAGCACTAAGGTCCCACCACACCATTCACTCATACCTCCACAGGTGGCTTAACTGACCATCTGCTGTTGCCAATGTCCTCAATATTACATTCATGGATCTCTCCACCCATCTAAATAAATTGCCCACATCTAATCCTCTCTGCCAAGGAAACCAGACAGCAGATTCCCAGTGACTGGCAGTCCCTACCTCACTTCAATTTCAAAACTATCTCCACACAAAAAACCTTCAAACTTCTGATCAGCCTCCCCAACAGGGGTAGTCTAGGTAGCTGTGGACTATATCCCTGCTTCTTCAAACTCATAGCCCCTGTATAACCAAACCCTCGCCACTATCTTTAACCTCACCTTACCAAATCAGCCATACCAGCCATTTGAAAAATGTCAAGGTCATCCCCATTTTCAAATCATGAGATCCCCTGTCCTCTGACAGTTACATGCCCATCTCTATCCTGTCTCATTTAAGCAAGCTCCTTGAAAAGGTAGTCCATCACCAACTCTCATAACATGAAATAAATACAACCTGCTCTGTCAACATCAACATAGTTTTAGTAACTATCACAGTACTACATCTGCAATGGCCCATTTCACTAACCATGTTTTCAGAAACATGGATCTAGGTAATATCACAGGTGCCATTGTCGTTGACCTTAACTGACACAGTCCTGCACAAAAGATTAATAAACAAATTAGCCAGCCTGGTAGTGGGTCCCAGGTGGTAGCCTGCAAACACTGGTTGGACAACAGGATACAGTGGGTAATAGTAAATGGAGTCCACAGTGAAGAAAGGAGGGTTACTAGTGGGGTACTGCAGGGTTCAGTACTGGGGCCAGTCCTTTTAATGTCTTTATAAGTGACATTGCAGAGGGACTGGAAGGAAAGTAGGTCTCTTTGCAGATGACACAAAGATCTGCAACAGGGTTGATACACAAGGTGGTGTGGAAAAGATGAAAAGGATTTGGCAAGTTTGGAGGAATGGTCAAATGTATGGCAGCTTAGATTCACTGCAAAGAAGTGCAGTAATGCACCTGGGAAACAAAAACCAGGGAAGAGTACACAATAGGGGTGAGATACTGACAACAACAAAATGGAAAGGGACCTGGGGTAGTTATATCAGATGACCTAAAGGTGGGCCAGCAATGTGAGAAGGTAGTAAGGAGGGCTGGGGGATACTGGGATGCATAGGAGAGGCATCACCAGTAGAAAACATGAAGTTGTTGGCCATCTCTACGGACAGTTGGTAAGACCACATCTGAGTACTGTGTACAGTTCTGGAGACCACATCTCCACAAGGACATAGACAGGGTGGAGGCTGTCCATAGGAGGGCAACCAAAATGATGCAGGGTCTGCATCAGAAGACATAAAGAAAGACTAAAGGAACTAAAGATATATAGCCTCGAGGAAAGGAGGAGAGATGGGACATGATAGAAACTTTCAAATATCTCAAGGGAATCAACAAAGTCCAAGAGGGTAGCATCTTTCAGAAAAGAGATGTGCAAAAACAAGGGGCACAATTTGAAGACAGAGGGGGATGGCTCAGAGGTAATGTGAGGAAGTATTTCTTCACAGAGAGGGTTGTGGATACATGGAACAGCCTTCCTGAGGAGGTGCAGAGTCAAAAACAGTGGGGAATTCAAGAAAGTATGGGACAGACATAATGCAATTCTAGTGGGGATAGGAGGAAGTAGGCTGTTGGTTAACTAGGATCTGCAGCTTGTCCATTAGGTAGGAAATGGGCAGACTAGGTTGGCCAAGCGGCCCTTATCTGCTGTCAAATTCTATGTTTCTATGTTTCTAAGGCCTTGACCTGGTCGATCACAACTTGCTCCACACCAAACTATTCAACCTCAGATGCTTGATGGGGCCATCTACATAGTTTCAGAGTTATCTCACAGAGGTGGTTGTGTGCAACTGGATGGTCATTTGACCAGCAACAATGTCTATGATTCTCTCTACTAGGAATTTAGGAAGAGACACAGTGCCGAGATGGCCCTTGTCAGGATGCTAAATGACCTCCTAATAGTGAGAGATAGGAAGACACTTTCCATCTTGGTCCCCTTTGATCTCTCTGCAGCATTTAACATTGTGGACCATGGAGTGTTGTTGGAGCACCTGTGGCTTGTCAGTGGACTGTCTGGTACAGTCCTCAGTTGGTTTCATTCTTTTCTCATGGGTAGGACTCAGAGGTGGTGTCTGGAATTTATTCCTCTGCCCCTCCTCCTATCCTGCAGGGTGCTGCAGGGCTCCATCTTGTCACCCATGTTGTTTGCAGTGTATATGCTGCTGTTAGGAGAGATTATTAGGCGGTATGGTCTGAGTTTTCACTGCTCATGGATGACACTTAGCTATACATATCCTTTGCACATGGTCAAGATACGTTCCTCTTGGTATTTAACAACTGTGTTGCCAAGATCCAGGACTGGATGAGTGTGAGTTGGCTGCGGTTGAACCTGGCTGAAACTGAGGTGCAGTTTGTGGACCCTGATCATCGCGTGAGTCGGGTTTGTCGGCAGGTTCACCCTCTTGACTATGTCTTGGGTATAGCACTGACTACTTCAGACTGGGTGCGAAACTTGGGCATTATTGTTGGTGACAGTTTGACCCTGAAATCATAGGTGTCAGCAGTCGTCAAGACCTCTTTCTACCATCTGAGGAATATCATTCAGGTGAAACAGCTGGTTCCTCCCGAACATCTTCCAATGCTAGTCCATGCCTTCATTACTTCTCACCTTGACTACTGCAATGCTCTGTACCTAGGGCTACTGGGGGTTCATGTCCACCGCCTTCAGCTAGTGCAGAATGTGACAGCCAGGCTGCTGACTGGTACATCTAGAGCCAGTCACATAATGCCTGTGCTCCATGGACTGCACTGGCTTCCAGTGCAGTGGAGGATCACCTTCAAGGTTGGTTTGCTGACCTATAAAGCCCTACACAACCAGGGGCCTAGTTGCTACAAGATCTCCTTTGCCCTTACTGTCCCTCTGCCCTCTCTGATCTACCGATGAGGGATTGCTAGAGATTCCAGGGTCCGTTTAAAGATGTCTGTGGCCCGATCCTTTAGTTTTGTGGCCCGACCCTGTGGAATTCTCTACCTCACCTGATGTAAGATTGCCCGACTTTCCAGGAGTTTAAAACTGTACTCAAAACCTATTTATTTGAATCAGCATTTGGTGGTTGTAATTGATAGTATTTTAACTGCAAGTGTTTTTAAAATATAGGATTCTACTGATTATTTTTGGAATTATTCACTGTTTGTTGTTTTCTTGTACAAGCGCCTTGGTTGTGGAAAGGTGCTTTTACAAATAAATTATGATATAATATGATATGATCTGGAGTTTGACAGCAAATTGGTAATGAATGGCCTCTCAACATTCTGCACTAGGGAGCGACCATGTGACACTAGCAATGAGCTAGAAGTGTTTTTGGAGCTCCCCAGCACTGCCTCAAAAATCACTAAAATCGCCTAACTTTTATCTGTCTACTCACCGGACTTTGTAGTCATCACATTAACACATTGATAGATTACATTATGTCTGTGACAGAAGTCCAGATGGAGGAGGCAGCTCTGCAAACTCCACTGCCATCATCTGAGGGGAGGAAGACTCAGCTGTAACTTTGGATGCCAAGCACCCTCAGTGGAGTACCTCTCCACTCTACCCTCCCCAGCACCGGAGGAGCTTACCAGCCAAGTATACTCTGAGCTCACAGTGATAAAGCAAGCTGTTTTCACCCTCATCAAGGAAATGAAGAGATTAAGCCTACCTTGTGGGAATTATCCATTCACATGACTGATACCGAAGCTCACATATCTTCATTAGAAGATCACCGTGCCAGAACAGACCTCGAGTTGGTACAATTGCACAGATTGCTTGCAGCCCTGGACACTAAAATCGATGATTTAGAGGGCAGAAATCATTACAATAATTTAGTGATTCTTGGATTGCCTGAAGGAGAGGAGGGGCCGAACATGTTAGACTTTATCCAAAAGTCATTATGAAACTTGCAGGGCCATCGCCAAATGGCCCTAGCTATGTAACTGAACGACTCACAGAGACCTTTGAGCTAAGTTGCCTCCAGAAGACTCACCTCAGCCTATCATTTTAAATTACTTAATTTCTTGGATCTGGACCACATTTTGAAAAAGTAAGAGTCCTGGAGACCATAAAATGGGCTGACCTGCAAATTCATGTAGTACAAAACCTCACCTCTAAAGAACTTCAGCCAGAGCTGCATATTGCCCACTGCTTAACAAACTTTGGGCTGCATAAATTAAACACAGACTGCTATATCCTTCGAGGCTGGAGGTGACAGCTGACCGGGTCGGTGTCAGATTGAAACTGATGACCATGTGGCAGCAGCTCTACCTCAGCTTTTCCAAACCGGTTTCATGCCAAAACCTGAGGAGCTTCTTTATACAAAGGACTCTAGAGTGATAGTCCTCTTTCAACAAATTGTCTGGTGACATTTCACAATCTCACCTTGTGGGTGCTTTCTTTAAATAGAAGGCCAGAAAGGTAACTCAGGTTTAAACAGACTTTTTGTGCGGACAGGATACTGCTGAAACAGTCCCGTTTTCCTTTTGCAAGTGTAGATAGTCTATTCTTGGGACTGAGCTTTGTGTTCTGCTTTTGCTTCTGGGGACATTGTGAAATGGATGAAACTGCCTGGTTTTGCTTTATATCAACTCAATATTTTGCTCTTGGTATTCTGCAGCGTTGTACTGTATGCAGCTCAATTACCTATTGTTTGTGTGACAGGAGCACCATCTGCTGTCTTCTGATATTAACTACTGCTGCTCCTCTGCTCGAAGATTTAACTCTGTGAGGGCTCCTGCTATCCATTCCTGGGTAAGACATTGTAGTATGCAGTGCAGGACATTTTCAGTTACTTACTTATTTCTCTCTACACTAGCACTATACTTTTTTATTTATTTATTTTATTTAGAGTTGGTTGACTGGGCTACACATGTGCTAGGAGTTGCAAGAGGGATGAAGTAAGTCTGTAACACCGAAGGCAGGAGCCGAGAAGTGCCTTTTTAGTTAGTAGGCAGCTGTGATAGTGAATCCTCCCATTTAGCTGAAGCCAACCTGTTTGCGCATACAGTTAACAAGTGTGGGTAAGGTGTGCTGCTCCAGTAAGAAGTTGGCATGCTTTATTGAGTGCCACTGATATTCTGTGTTGGTAGTGGTGGAAGCTGAGCCATAGATAACCAGACCATAGTCAACAATGGATACTATGGAGCTATAGATAGTTAGTCTAAGGGCTTCAGGCATTAGATTGTGTTTGTCTATGAAGTAACCCTATCTTGATACTGGCAGACCTGGCAACATTCTCAACATGCTGGGCATATGATAGTGAGCTATACACAGTTACCCTAGATACATGAAACGTTGAATTTGTTGAGCGGGATGCCAGAGGAGTTCCTGATGGTTAGGGCACTGGATCTGTGTTTGCTGCGAGCACTGATGAAAACATGACTTTCATTTTTTCTAGTTCAGAATCAGCTTGTGTTTCCTGAACCAGTCCTCCACTTCCTCAAAGCTGAGTTGAAGTTGGTGTTCCAGTGATTCAGGGTCAGTGTTGTTTGTATATGAATGTGTCAACCACATAGAGGAGGATCTGCTGGAGACAGGAGCGAAGGAGATTGTTAAGAAAGATGCTAAAGATAAGTGGACCCAGTATGGAGCCCTGTGGTACTCCAGAGAGGAAATGTTGATGATCAGATCGACATTAGCTATCTTCACCCACTGGAAGGGCCTACAAGATAGCTTTGGAACCAGGATACAGTATCTGCTGAGAGGCCAATTGAGGATAGTTGCTTGAGAAGTAGAGCATGGTTCACTGTATCAAAGGCCTTTGTGATGTCTATGAAGGCTGCACCCACCAATCTACCTTGATTCAGAGATTGGTGAATGAAACCAGCAAATTCTAGCAGTGCTGTGGTAGTGCTATGTCACTTTCTGAATACATGCTGCGGGGGACACTAGATTGAGTATTTTTCCATATACTGCCCCATCTGATCTGCAACTATGCACTCAAGTGCCTTAGACAGTGGTGGAAGAATAGAGATAGGTCTATAGTTTGTGTTTATAGTGCAGTCTCCACTTTGTGATCAGGGGTAACAAGGGTTGACTTCCAGATTTGTGGGAATTGTGCCAGTCTCAGTGAGAGCTTTAGAATCTTTGCAGTGGGCACCAGTACTTCTTCAATGGTAAGGGCAACTAATTTGAGGTCTAAGGAATCACTGCTATGCCATAACTTCCTAGCACTTTTACTAGGTATTTTCTGGCCATATACAGTGGGATCTCTTTGAAGTAGAAAGGAGGTGGTGCAAGAAGTAAATCATCTGCCCTCTGTTCAGTTTTTCAGTGATGTCCTTGAAGAGGTCTGGTGGGAGGATACTGCCCAGGTCAGAGAATGTTTTTACTTCAATGACTGAAATGGATATGAGATATTAATTGTGTTTATTGCAAATATGTTTCTGCATTTGTGCACTTTCAATAATCTTTGGAAGGCTCAGAGTTAGTTAATATTCTATCTGATGCTTTGGGGATATTCATTTAATTTTGTACATTATGAAGCCTGCCTCATCTACCCCACACTATGTCTCGCTAAGCTTCTGGGGCCTTACCTCCCCCTAGTCTCAAAGGACTAGTTAGTGTCAAAACCAACCTGAGGAGTCTCCGTTCCTCAGGACAAAACCTCCTTGTGGTCCCCAAAACAAAGACTAAAGCTGGGTCCAGGTCCTTTGCTTTACAGCATCTTCCCACTGGAACAAACTCCCACTGGAGGGACGGGAGGCAGGGTCGAGCCCCTACTTCCGGTCTAAGCTCAAAGCACACCTGCTCGCCAGGAGCACTTGCCAATGCATAAGGAACTGACCTTATGCCACGGCCCCACCTCCCTCTCCACCTTCTGTATTGTAAATGCCATTAAGTCTTTCACAGTTATACAGTATGGAATTTGCCTTATGTGTGTTATCACTGTTAAACCATTTGGTATTTATGCAAGTTTACAGCTCTGCTTACCTGTTTGTACTGTCTGTTTACCTGTATGTTATTTTTACAGCTCTGCTTACCTGCTTTACTGTTCTGTTTACCTGTATGTTATTTTTACCCCCGGTTGCCCCTGAAAAGGGACCTCTGGGCCCAGTGGGCCTACCCGGTCAACAAAATTCAATAAATAAATAAATAAATGAAGCTGGGTTGTGTGATTTTTCTAGCAGAGGGAGAATTAGATCCTGAATTGATTTTTGCTGGTATGCCCCAAGGTCTGCGCATTCTTCATGATGCTATAGCAGGCATGGTATACATTTATGTCTACAGTGGGGTTTTGTACTGGGGCATTTGCCTTTATCTGTTTTGGGTGTGGGTCTATACACTTTAGTATTGAAAGTTAAGTCTGCCAATGAGTAAACTGTGGACTTTACTATTTTCTTTTGACCCATAGTTTTAGGGATTCTGTTGAGGGTTAGATCCATAGCAACTGAAGTGACCATAATATTGATTTTTACCCTTTGCACTTCTACCTCATTTATTATAGCAACCCTAGTCAATAATGTTAAGTCATTATATATGTTCAGTCAGGTTAATGATTCTGCTTATCTTCGCTACAAATATGCTAACATAGGCCAGTGAGTATTAAGTTACTTATATGTCCATATAGGATAACCTATTATGTAGTGTTGAGTTGGAGCTTTATATAATTATTTTGTTGAGGGGCAATGTTGGGGGCTGGCTCGCCCCGCTTCAGAACTTTACATCTTTAGGTGTAGGCAGTAGGCCAGAATATTTTTGTATTTTAGTGTAAATAGTGTTTGTAATTTTTCCTTATTTTATTGTTTGTTTGTTTTGTATTTTTATCACATAAGAACTTCTCTGTCTGGTTTGATGTGGACAAATCTGTTTTTGGGAGGTCTTTTGGGGGAGGGAGGAGAGTCCTGGTGCATCAGACTCCACATTACCATTCTCTTTCCTGTAGATGAAAGCCTGTAAATAATGGCTAGTACATCTTTATTTGTTACATGGAATATTAAAGGGTCAAGGACAATAAGAAAAGTATTTTTGCTTAGACATTTACTGCAGTTTTCTCCCATGTTGTATTCTTGCAAAAAAAACATATGTTGGACACTCAAATGTCTTGTTTGGTCAAATCTTGGCGGGTATGGCTTTTGGAGTAGACTACAGCTCTCGCCAGCGGGAATTTTATCACAAAATCATCTCTTTTAAATTTTTAGTTGAAATTAAGGATCCTGAGGGTCATTATATTTTTTGCATGATTTTTGGAGAATTGTGAACTGGTATAGTGTGTGGTTTATGGTCCCAACTTGACTTGCCCATTTTTTCCAACCCCAGCCACAGCGTTGGCTCCCTACAGCCATCTGCTGATCATTTTAGGGGTGATTGGAATATAGTCCAATACAATGATTTAGACAGTACATACCAGACAAAGCTGAGATGTCCCCGGGCAGGAGCATTGAGTGAATTTTTAGACCTCCTGGGTTTAATCAATCCCTGGAGGCTTCTTTACACTTCTACCCAGGACTTTACATTTTTCACCACCGCACAATGTGTTCTCTAGAACTGATTATTTTCTAATTAGTAAGCATTTGGTATCTAGTATTCAGTATTGCTATATACAGGCAAGGATCATATCATATCATTCCCTGTTATATTGCCTCTAGATACTCCATCTACCCCTCAGTAGTCCCACACTTTGTCTTTAGTCAATTGTTGTGAGATCCAGATACGTTGCTCATTTTAAATAGTTCATGGATTCAATTATCCATTATAACCAAGAGGTCCCTGTACCCTTTGATATCATATAGGGGTAGCCTTAAAGTCACCTGGAGGGAAACTTATTCAGCTTGCATCTCACCAT
Organism: Neoceratodus forsteri; assembly: GCA_016271365.2. NCBI lineage: Eukaryota > Metazoa > Chordata > Ceratodontiformes > Ceratodontidae > Neoceratodus > Neoceratodus forsteri. The sequence continues at coordinate 632,529,504 of CM028132.1, forward strand.
AAAAGAAATAGGCAAGCCCAATTAACAGACCTACTCCAGCAAATAAGAAATTTAGAATGCAGTTTGGCCAGTTCCTCTCAGGACTCTGTCTAAGACAAACTGGCACAGCAACGGGCCCAATATGCAGAACACCTTTTAGATAGGGTTGAGAAGGCAGCTGCCAGACTAAAGGCTACGTGACATTGGACAAGGCAATAAAGCCAGGAAACTGTTGGCCCTCAGAATTAAACAACGTGCAAATTCTAAGTGGGTACTTTCACTCAATGATCCAGAGACCAGTTTACTAAGCACAGATTCTAAGCAGATGGCAACTATATCATCTAAATTTTATCAAAACCCTATACTGCTCCTCAGGCTGATCCAGCTAGTACAGCAGCTCAGGAATCTTTTCTGGTGGCTGCCCAACTTCCCCACCTTAATAAAGCCCAAATTCAACCCTTGCTAGGCCCCACTGTGGAGTCAGAGGTAGTTTCAGCCATCACTTCTTTGTCCCTTGAAAAAGCCCCTGGTCTGGATAGGTTCACTGCCTTATTTTACAAAACCTATAAGGATTTATTAGTTCCTCTCCTCACTACCTTCTATAATTATTGAAGTATTCATAACCCTCAGATAAATCCCTCTTTGAGGCCTGCATAGTTCCATTACGAAATTCTTGGAAGGATCCATCCAAACCAGAAAGTTACCATCCCATATCATTAATTAACAATGATATTATGTTGTACACTAAAATCCTTGCAGCCAGATGAACCACTGTTTGAGACTGCTTACTCGAACCAGAACAAGCAGAATTTGTTGTGGGACGAAGCATGAGCAAAACATTTTAGAAAAATCTTTCACCTTATTTCTGCATCCAGAGAAACCCACAATGAGTCCATGTTGTCTTCCTGGATGAGGAAAAGTGTTTGACCGAGTTTCATGGTCTTATATTTTTACAGCTTTAGAAACTTATTGCTTTCCAGAAGAGTTTGTTAACCAACTCAAAGTTCTTCACACTTTTCCCTCTACACATATTTTGTATAATAATTAAATCTCTTATACCTTCTCCTTATCTATAGGCACCCATCAGGTTACCCTTATCCCTCCCTTTTTAATTTATATATAGAACACTTAACCAGAATAGTGAATTTATCACCTTTAGTTAAAGGGTATAGCAGTGGGAGAAGGCTATCATGAACTATCATCCTTTGCAGAGGATATCCTGTTGCATCTATCGGACTGGTCTGCATCTTTACTGGAGACTTTAGCTATTATTCCAAAATTTAGTACCTTCTCTTGTTACAGACTAAATCCTTCCAAAACAGTGGTATACCCTAATAATACTTTAGATCCTAAACCCATCTGTTTGCAATTAGGTTTCCAATGTGAGACTTTGACGCTGAACTACCTGGGCATTAAACTAACTAAGGATATTTCCAAGCTTAAGGCTTATAATCTGGATCCAGTGGTTCAACAAATTGAGAAAGACCTTGCTAGATGGTGGCACCTGCCTCTATCCCTTTGGGAAAGAGCTAGTCTAATGCACTCCCCAAGCACCATCACTAGTGCACCCAAGATCGCCCATTTCATAACCACTCTTGCAACCACCTCTTCAATATCCGCTCCAGCAACTGCTCCTAATTCTTTCACTCTCTTACCCAGTCTGATCCAATATTCTCTGACAAAGTCCATTATGGACTGCAACCTCCATCTTTAACACCAATCCCATGATTAGGTCTGACTACTATGTTTAGATGCCTTTTCAAGCTTATAATGCCTCATTGCTGTTATGTTGTAAATATAGTCATCCAAAGGTTATAAATAATGTCAGAAAATACCTACTTCCAAATCTTGTAAATACTGTCTGTGACAAGTGTCTGTAACACATGCTTAATGTAACCACTGTTATACCATGTATCTCATGTTTAATGTAATTGTCTTTATACCTACTCTATGTTTCCATCTGTCTTACATGTGAGGAGGTACCTTTGCAAATGAACCTCTGGCTCAAAGGTTGTAAACTGATATATCAAATAAATAAATAAATAAAATTAAAATGTGCTGTACCCCTAGACCTGTTAAATATTTACATTCCCAATAAATGGTTTCAAAATTATTCTCCTTATGTCCTGCCTTTTGTGGTTAGACAAATCCCTTGTAGGGCATATGGAAGCTCTGTAGACCATATAAGTATGGTGGAATACAAATGCCAGACTTTCACAAGTATTATTTGGCCTTGCATGGTGCTAAATATTTTAGATGGGGAGAAGAAGCCCATCCTTCCTTCCTTCCTGCTGACTGGATATAGAATGCTCTTTGGCTTCAATACATAATATTTCTTTTTACATCTTTGTTCTATACTCCTAATTCTAAGCTCCTAGAAATCTCTGTGTCTCCCCATAGAGTGGAGTGTTAGAGCTCATGCTCAAGTATGCTGAATGTTAAAAATAGTAAATACCAAAATAATGGTGCAACCCCTATTTAACAATTTTAACATATGTATAGCGGGCAAATCTATTCCACCTCCTTTTGGCCTACCTTATCTAATCTCACAGCTGGTGATCAGGTGGTTAATAACAAAGTAATGTCTTTCAAAATGTGATGCAGCTTTTTCTGCTCCCAGCTGCTTTTTTTTTATGTATATGCAGCTCCACAATTGTCTTAGGCAGGTTTGGGACCCTTACCGTGGTCAGATGTATCTAATTCCCCTTTCAAGATTATGTTTACAATACTTTTAAAAAAAGCCATTTCCTGTATGTATAAAGCTCTGTAACTTCACAAATTTGCTTTAGCTTCTCTTGTGGATTTCTACTGGTAAAACCTTTTGGGACTCAAGTGGTTCTTCTCACAATGGCACTCAATTTGGAAGACAGTTTATTTTATCTTAAACCACATAGACTCAGACAATTACAATTCCATATATTACACAATCTTTATCTTACCCCTACATCCTATTTCGAATGGTTCTAAGAACTATTTCATTCCAGAGATTTGTATACTGGGAATTACTCTAATATTCTTACTTCCCAGCATAAGTTTTACATGGCCCTAATCTCTTCAGTAACCAAGCTTGCAATAGTCAAGCACTGGCTGGGCTCCTGGTCATCTTCTCTAGCAGAATGGCTGCAGGAGTGCCTCACTACCCTTTCAACTAAGAAGGCAATTGGAATTTTACCTTTGCTCAACTCAGAGCCAAGGCGTGTTGGACAGAGCTTTATGCTTTTTCATCTCAGAAATCTTCTTTTGTGAATTTTTCTTTGTTAATTGTCTTAAACATTGGTGGATGAGGTTCATGCACCTGGAGTCGGGAGGGAGGGGAGTTATTTTAGGGGAGTGAGTTGTTTTCCTTTTTCTTGTTTCTTGCTTGATTATACATTTTGTGTATTTGTGTTTTTCTTTTGTTATTGAGATGATGTGATGAAAACTTCAGTAAAGTATGGTTCCATGTCAAGACAGCGAAAAATATCTGTGACTACAATTGCAGCGATGGCATAAATGGGTGACTGTAAATCACGGTGACTGGAATGTCGCTGAAGGCAGTTATGGCGACATTTGCTTTCTCTAGGGGATTTTACCCCTGCACCCCTTACTAATATATCTAACTCCAAGGCTGTAGCACAACCAAATGTCACCGTAGAATCCGTTCGCCATATATTCTAGCTGCCATATTGTCAATTGCCAAGTTGCCAATTTGTCATTGCCGTAATTGTTGTCGCCGCTGTATTGCCATGCTACGGTAAAGTATACTACATTGCAAAAAAAAAATATGCTGTACTAGGATGCAATGGCACAAGCTATATCTTTAAATTACATCAAGAACTTATATGAAGGATTTCTGATTATTAAGTGAGTGATGGAGCGAGCTGTATTTCATTAGGGAGTGAGAGAGAGCAGTAGTATAAGGATGGATTGGTGTTTCAGTGCAAAGTGTTTGTAGATGATTGTATTCCCAATACTATAAGAGTAAGAAACATAAATTACCCAAAGGTGGATTATCATCAGGAACAAGGTGTGTGATTTTCACTGTGCCAAGGGCACCGGATCCAGATCAGCATGGCGATGTGCTTTGCTCTTCAGTTCTGCTCATTCTTGGTAATGCAGGGGCAGGGGCAGGGCAGTAAATAAGAAACTTTTAGTGTGTGTTTTGTTCTTACTGTTTTGGTTGGTTGCTGAAGATTCTCTTTATCATAAATAAGTTTCACAGAGGGGCAACTGCCCTTGTGAACTTTAAAATACTGCATTCTTTCTGATGAGGTGTTGAACAATTATTTTTGGGTGTGTTCACAAACAGCTATAAAATCATTAAAGACAGTAAGGGAATCTGATTGGTGTGAATTAGGATACAATCCACTATCAGAAAAAGTAAGGAAATTCTTTGCAAAAATCTGAATTAGTGCACCAGTTAGGGTAACTGACACCATAAAAATAGGAAATTTGGTGTTAGGGTATCCAACCTAATACCACCCCACACCCCAAGGAGCAAAAGGAAAAAAAAAATTAGGGGTTGTGTCTCCAGAGTCTTGGTGAATCAGTGGTGGGGTCTTCCTTGGGGTTGTCAACCCTAACGCTCACCCCTTCCCTGCCAGCTCCTTGCTTGCAGTCTAAAGCACAAGGTACAGCTCCTAGCCACTGCCTCATGATACACTCTTTAAGGCAGAGAAGTATGTATTGCCACAGGTTGCCAACACAATTTGTTGCCCTTGTGGGCCCTGCGTGAAGAAAGGAGATCATGTGAGAGTCAACATTGTTAGCTCATGGAATGGGGTGGGCATTATGGTAGACAAGCCCCAAGGAAGACCCCACCACTGATTACCAAGACTCCAAGACCCAAAACCCTAATGGTTTTTCCTTTTACTGCCTGGGGTGGGGTTGATTACAGTCAGAAACCCTAATGCCTCATTTCCTACTTTTGTGGTATTAAGTTACCCTAGCTGGTGCATTAATGTAGGTTTTTTGCAAAGAATATATATTATAAACATCGCTCAACTTTATGGGATTTTATAGAAATAGAGATGTTATAAAATGGTGGTTTGAGTGAATTCAGTTTTAGCATTTGAGTTGGTGCTACTTATATATTTATTAGTAGATGTATGTATTAGTTAGTATACTATTTTAAAACACAAGTTTTTAATCCAGGAGGGTATACCTTTTTTTTTTTGTGAACTCTATTTATTCACTCGGTTGGCCAGAGTATCTCTCAGAGGTGCCCACTTCACTGTTGTGTCTACTACCCACCTGAGACCTCCCTTCCTCCCTGGACTCTCTCCCAGGACCTTCCAGCCCCACTGGATCACCCACCGGGAGGGCACACCCACCTACCTGGTGGCTTTTCTGTGATTAGAGGGTTGGTCCTGGTTGAGAGCCTGGGGAAAGCAGAGGAGAGATGGTCCAGTGCTGGGGATGTGAGCTAGGTCCCTGGAGCCCACGTTGTCTCCCTGGTCCACTGAGGGTTTATTCATGGAGTGTGGACATGCAATGACATCCAGGCACTGACATGCCGATGTCTGCTGCAGCTCTACCCCTCGTCTCTGCACTGCATGTTCCTGGCACTGCCCCTGCTCTCCTCCAGGGGCTGCTAAGGTGTGGTACAAGGCCCATATCCCTCCCCAGGAAGGAGAGCTACCCTCCAGATGCTCAATCCTTTCCCTCCCTGCCAACCCCCGACAACCTGAGTCCATTCCTGAACCGGGTTGCTGGCATGGCATGAGTTGTGGCATCCAGTGCCTCAACCCTCAGTGTCACCAGGCTGGCTTTAGAGGGCATATTAATATGATGTCATAGCAACCATCACTATTTAAGCACTTCTGGCAAGAAACCATTAGCCCTAGATAAAGTCCAGGAGGGAGAAAAATACCATCTGGCTTCTAGCTTACCGACTGCATTGGTAGCACCTATTCAGCAATTTTATGTTTTTTGTGTAGGTGTATTAAATTAAAATGTATATGTGTTTTTCTTACACACTGTTTTCTTGTGCCTCTCATGACTAGTTTTTGGGGATGAGTTGCAAAGCTTTCTTTCCTTGCATTGATTGGTATTTTAGCCAATGTAACTAGAGCTGATGAGTGACCTCTTCTATTGGATAGTGATTATAATTAAGGCAACCAGCCTCTGCATGAAGGAAGTGAATAAAAACAGATGGAAAAAGAGACATTTATGGTTCTCTAGAGATGTGGCCAAGAAAAAAAGGTGACTATCAAGAGATATAAGCAAATGCAGAGCAAGTAGGACAGGGAGGCATACCGAGTAAAACAAAGGAAAGCAGGAAAGGTGGTGAGGGGATAAAGGAGCAGACAGAGGAATGGTTAGCCAAAGGGTAACTGTAAAGGATATGACTTTCTTCAGATACAAGAATGAGAAGAGGAAAGCAAGAGGAAGGACAGAGAGTGCAGAAGGGTGAGATGGCACTGAAGAGGACCAAGAAAAAGCTTCCATCCTAAATAGGAACTTCTGTTCAGTCTTTATAGTGGAAGGAGGTATGGATGGACTGCTAGGGAATAGCAGGAATAAAGGGAGGGTGGGGGGACACAAGCCCATTTTCAGAGGAAAGAGTTTTAATGGACTTGCAGCTCTGAAGGTGGACAAGGCTATGAGACCAGATGAGATACACCCAAGGTAATAAAAGAACTCAGTGAGATGTTAGCTACCCCACTGATAGCCTTATTCAGCAGTTCACTGGAAACAAGTGTGGTTCCAGAGGAATGGAGAAGAGCAAATGTGGTCTCTACATAAGAGAGACAGCAGGGAGGAGGCTAGCAACTGTAAGCCAGTCAGTCTCATTTCAGTGGTGGGGGAATTAACTAGTCAACCAGGCAGCAGGGATTAATGGGATGGGGAGGAGGTCATGCCAACAAATCTGATTGACTTCTTCAACTAGATTACAAGGAAAATACATTAGGGAATGCAGTTAGTGATGGGCGAAGTTGGAAAACTTTGCTTAGTGGATTATTTAGAGTATTTTACAGAATTCATGGAAATTAATCTTCAAGGCAAAGTCACACTTTGCCTGAAAGGCAGAATTTGTGAAAGTGGAAAATGGCAACTTTATGTAGGAATAATGAACTTAAGGCAAAGTTAGCAAAGATTCATGGAATAGGAGGTCACATAGTTATTTTTATGGCTGGGCAGGAGCCTACAGCCATCCTGCTTTCACTTGAAGAAAGGTGTTTCCATGGAACACATCTTTAGGAGTTTTCAGTGTATCCTTCCATCAACTGCAAAATAGTGCACTCCACCTCTGATTTTTGCTATGGGCTGCTGTGCCTTAAAGTCAGGGGATGCTACTGTGCCTCCTGAAAGTTTAGCCATGATGACCTTTGGTAGGAGTCACAGGTATGTGTGGCGATTACAGCCTATGGTCATTGGCAGGCTTTTTAAGGGCACGCTTAATGCTGGTCAGGGCAGTGTCAGGCGGCGCCATATACAGTATTACTATGCCATAGTCTACCAGGGAATGGATGGAGCTAGGGATGGCGAAACGGAGGGCATCAGGAAGGAGACAGGGCCTATATTTAGACAGGAGATTGATTCTAATTTTTATTGCAGAGCAAGTCGATGCTATATGCTTACAGAAGGTAAGGTCCGAGTCTAGAGTGACCCGTAGATAATTAAAACTGGCAACTGATTCTAGTGTGATACCTGGGAATTCAGTTTGGATAGTGTAGTCGCATTGTGTTTATGTTGAGGGTGGCGAATAGCATGACCTTCATTTTTTGCAGTTGAGGACAAGTTTGTGGGAGAAGAACCATCATTCTATTTCTGTGAAGGAGCCCTGCAAGGATTGTTGGAGCTGGGTAGGGTCTGGGTGCTGGCTAAAGATTACAGCATCATCGGTGTAAAGAGCAGGTGCCCAGAGGAGGCCAAAGGAGGGAGTTTAGGTGTAGGGAGAAAATGGCGGGCCAAGGATGGACCCTTGTTGGACACCCGACCAGACTGGGAGGCTAGTAGAAAGGGTGCTATTTATTTTTACTTGCTGGGCACAGCCATGGAGATAGTTGGAGAACCAGTCAGCTGTCTCTTGGGATACACCAACAGAGAAGAGGGAGTTAATCAGCATAATCTGATTGACAGTATCAAAAGCCTTGGACAGATCAATATAGACAGATCCAGCAAGGGGTTCCTGGTCAAGGGCATCATGGATAAAGGAGGTAAAGTCAAGCAGAGCAGTAGTTGTGTTGTGCCTTTTCCTAAAGCCATGCTGCTGCTGGCACAGTAGATGTGTAAGTCTAAATAATCAGTAAGTTGATCTGCAGCTATTCCAGCACTTTAGAGAGGGAGGAAGTATGAAAATGGGCCTATAATTACTACTAGAGGAACGGTCACCATTTTAATGACCTGGAGTGATAACTGCCATTTTCCATAGTGTAAGGAACTGCCCTAGGCAAATGGACATGTTGAGTATTTTGTTAGGGGTGATATGACTGCATCCAGGGTTAAGGAGAGCAGTTTTGCATCAAGAGAGTCACCACTCTGCCTTGTCTTTCCAAGGAACTTGGTGAGATATGTGTGAGTGATACTAGGGAGATCATTTTGCAGTAAAAGGAGGAGCACTGGGGTGACAGGAACTGTCCAGTAGATGCTGAAAAGAAGTCGGGAGGAGGATAGAGCTGAGGTCAGAGAAAGATGCATTGAAGGCATTAGCTGTCTTACTAGGGTCTTGGGTGGAAACACCGTCAATGACAAGCATGGAAGGAGGAGGGAGGAAGATTTGTCACTAAGCTCCTTCATATTTTCCCAGAACCTCTTCTGTATATATCTGTTTATAAGTGTATGAGCCCTGTTTGATAAATAAATGCTCTGCTATGCCATGCAGCTCCAATGTCAATACTAAAACAATGTTATCAATGTGTATCCATTTCCTGCTGCGCAAGGTTAAACTGATTACATGCTAAGGAGGCAGATTCTGTAATTGAACACTGTCTGTTCTTCACTCTGGGATCCATTTCAACTGGAATTTCAGGCACAAAAATAAGGTTTAGGTATACTTTAAATTCTGTTCTGTTATTCCCTTTACATGCATTTACTGTCAGTTAACATAATGTATCTCCTTGGAACCAGTTTATCCTTGCTTCCACAGGAAATGGACATACATTCTACAGCAAAATGTATTCAACTCAGATTTAAAAACAAATAAGTGTGATAGATATGTATTTTGCAACAGTAGCCATGAACCTGATGAAAGTAGCCTGATCTAACACAAGTGCACCTGGGTCGTCACATGTAAGTGGCTCTGGTGGGATTTGAAGCAGATGATTCATTTATCTCAAGCCAGGTAACAACTTTGTAAACATAAGACTGCAGAATACTGTTTTCTTTTGTGCCATACATCTGATGTACCATGTTACTGTCATGTTTTCTATGACACATTTCAGATCACCCTACAAGGATAGGTTGAGGGGCCTAAACATGTACTCATTGGAGGAGAGAAGGGAGAGGGTGATATGACCAAAACCTTCAAGTACTTAAAGGGCATCAACAGGGTTAGTACAGAGGGCATGTTTTGATTAAAGGAGAAGGAATTACTAGGGGCACAGCCTGAAGTTGGCGGGGTAGTTTGAGGAGAAAAGTGAGAGACATTACTTCATGGAGAGGGTGGTAGGGTTGAAACACACTTCCTAAGGAAGTGGTATTCTTAAAACAGTGGAGAGCTTCAAAAGAGGGTGGGACAGGGTCAAGGGCAAGATACTAGCTGTGGGAGCTGAGGGGAAGGGATGGAAGTCATGGGAGGGGGTGCAGCAGGAGTCTAACTTGTGTGTTGCATGACTGAGCAGATGTGATAGACCAATTGGCCTGTATCTGCTGGCATTTTTGTATGTTCATATGTTCGTATCACTACATTTTCTTACTTCAGATCTGAGATTTGGACTTGTTACTGTTATTGCTGAAGATGCTATTAGTTAAAATAGTGATTAAGTTATTTTTCTGTTATAACAGGTTTGTACAAGGGAAGTGTGGTCATGTCGAAATGAACCCTTAGCTGCCAACAGAATTAGAACGCATAGTAATTCTGGACTGATATATCAGTCTGCAGCACAGCAAGAGTTAACATACACACACACACACACCCACACACACACACACACACACAGGCACACACACATAGGCACATGCATGCATACTCAGGCAGACCACGACACACACGTGGTGGATGTGAGCATCGTGCACAGGCACCTCACCTGGCACTGGCACAGTACCATGCACCATGCATCTGTACACCTCCAGCTGGCTCCTGGAGGTCACCCTCCTGACCTCCCCAAAGAGCTGTCTGTGCCTCTGCTGCACAGGCTGCACCAGGTTAGCTGACTCCACATCCCCACAGCACCTGCCCTGTGCACACAACATGTTGCCTCCACCTCCCTGACATTGCACATGCACCACTGGTACCCTGCCACCTGTTGTACTGCACAGCCTGTGCCACACCCTGGTCACTCCAGCAAGCAGTGCAGTAGCACCTCACTATAACATGACATATCATGGCGCTACCTAGAAGTGGGCGGCTGTACATGCATGACCCTGTCATGACCCAGGAGCCACACTGCCATGACAGCAGCATAGCACCGTGGCTACACTGGGGTACTAATGCACAGGGACACACACACATGTGTGGAGGTCACGCTATGCCACATAGCACTATGCTAATGGGACAGCGTGGTACTGGACACCTCATAGCCCGGTGCTAATGTTTGCACAGCCCTAAGCAGATTTCCCAGTGCTATTCAGGCCCATATTCAACTGGCACATGCAAATGAAGGCACTTGTGTATACAGGGTGCAAACACAGTGATTAGCATATCATTATACGATCATTAGCATGCATAACATGTTGAAAAGATACAACTACACAAGCCCCATTCGGCCTCCACCCACTTATCCACACAGCCCCTCAAAGGCACTCAGCTAACCCCACACTCCTAGTCCCCACTGCAGAACATCTCTTGGACAAAGATCCTTCTGCTATCATGCTCCTCTGTGGCTGAACAGCCTACCATCCTCCATCTCCTCACCCAAAGTCTCTACCTATTTAAATTAGGTCTGAAAACCCTACTCCTTGATTCAACAACCTGTGAATGTAATTAAACCCGCTCACCTCTATGATCCCCCAGAACCTCATTCGAGACATACTGTACGTGGGTACCTACTCTATCCCAGTAAGTAACCTGTAACTAAAGGATAGTTTCTCGTTAGCCTCCCTCCTATGTCCTTCCTAAGTTCCCAGTCCCACTGATTAGATATGACTCTGGGTCCTTCAAGACCCTATGGAACTGTGACCTGTCTTAACTCTGACCCGAACCTTCTTTATGTTCCCTGTTGATGTATCCCACAAATCACGTATTTGCCAGACTTGTATTATTACTTTATTATTGTATGTGTACGTTTTGTTTCCTCTGTACTTTTACTTTTATCTGACATTGGAGCCTTTGCAAAACAGTCTATGACTCAAAGGATTGTAATTCTGATTCTATTCAATAAATAAATAAATAAATAACAGGCTGGATTGCCCAGCTGAACTATATAAGGGCAAGCAGTGCTCCACCGGTGTTGTGCTGTGGGATTGCAGCTCTTATCAGATGCTACAGACGAACAGGCACATGGGACAGAGCCATGTCACAGGAGGCAGAGCAGTGAGAAGCAGGTCTGTATAACAGCCAGAGGCCTGGTGGAATGGCACTGGTGTGTCACCAGGTCAGGACACACACACTGCACACAAGCAGTCTGCAACAGTACAGGCCGGGGACAGGGCTGCAGATGCAGGCCCACAGGCCATCACAGTGCTGCATAATGGTGCACAAGACCATTGGGCCAGCTGTCCAGCTGACTGGTCCATGTGCCCGCCCATGCACCAGCATCAGCCAGTGATGTGCTTGCACTGCCTGCACACTGTGGTTGCCAGTCACGGGCCAGGGGTGCCACTGTGGCTTGCAGATATGCCTCACAACAGTGTCACACCAACATGGGGTTCATGGATCCCAGTTTGACACCCAGAACGAGGGATGTGGATGACTGCAGACCCTCTGACGGTGGTACACAGCCACAGTCCAGGGGTCACAGGGTCAGGACTGTGCAGATCCCATGTGACATCGACAGAATCATGTGGTCTGTGCCTGGTAACTTGCTATTGTATGCATACCATCCATAATGTCCGTGCCCTATGTGCGGCGCATGTCCCCAAGGGGTCGATGAGGTATGGTGCAATGCCAGGTGGTGACCTTTGGGATGCCCCTCATACCAGGGACACATATGAATGGTATGGGTGCTGGCGGTGCCCATGTGAGGTCCAGTGTGTGCAGCCTGTCCACAGTGTATGCCATCAGTCATGCAGTGGCACGGTGCCGCAGGGTGGCCACAGTACACAGTGGCTGTGTGAGCTGTACTAGCACATGCCTGTCTGTGCTATCACCATGCCACTACTGGTTGGGCAGTGTGTGTGTTGGGGGTGGCATGCACATTCTGTTCTGCATGTGCCATGCAGCACAGGCCTGCAACAGCTGGTGACACATATCCCTCTACATCTCTCCCATAGGTACCGCAGCATGACCTGAACACATACGGCACATCACTTCTCCCAGGATGAGCGGAAGACAAAGTAGCATGGTGTCAAAGAGAGGGCAGGTGCTGCAGCAGCACAAGGTGACTGACGTGGTGGTGTGCCAGATGTGGGATGAGGTGACGGCAGGGGACGCTGCTCAGCAGCCGTGGCAGGTGACCTGCTGCGCTGGGCCAAGGAGGAGGAGGAGGCACAATGGATTCATGATAGACTGTGGATGGTAGGTGGCCTGCAATCCACACAACAGTGACAGGAGGACCAACTCATGGCTGTGGTGTCATCCACTCTTCACCGGTGGCCGTTTCCAGTGTGCTTGGTGGCGGGTGTGAGACACCACTCACACCACCCCTGAAACAAGTCAGTATATGCGTGTGTACCCTGCATGGGGTCACTGCACAGGTGCTGGGTGTTGGTGTTGTCGTTGTGCCTGGGGTTCACTGGGGGGTGCTCAGCTGTGCACACTGTACATATGGGTGGGTTTGCATGCAAACACTGCCCAGCAAGGCTGCCACGACAGCTGACAGGCTGGGAATGTGCACTGTGGTGTGGGTGTGCATGTGGCCATGGTCTATGTCTGTGGGGCTGCTGTATGTGGGTGTATTCCGTGGCAAGTGGCACGTATCCTAGGATGTGCATGTAGTGGTGGTGGTTGAGGCACATTGTGCCGTACCAGTCAGTGACTCTGCCCCATCTTCATCCACAGTGGTATGTGCAGGGCCTGCAGCATGTCAGGACCAGGCAGGGATGGCTGCCATGGAACCGGAGGCAGAGGAAGAGGAGAACCTGCAATTGACCTCTGAATTAGGTGCCAGGCATGGACCCTCGGCCATGCACCATGTGTGGCACTCACTTGGACATGGGGCACACCTGCTGGGGGTGTCTCCAATGGTGGCAGGGACCTGGACTAAGGTGCAGCCCTGGAGGATGCCCAGGTGGAGGATCTCAGTGGTGGGCAAGTGATCCTGCTGTTGGTCTGCAGCAACATGGAGTTGGATGTGTCAGAGGGGTTACATCCTGCCCATGGAGGGGCCTGGTGGAGGGCACAGGGGTGGAGCAGGGTGCAGTCTGCATCAAGGGTGCAGGGGCTGAATAGCCATGCCATCATGGGTGTACCTGTGCAGCCAGTGGTTGACCTTGTGGGGGCCATGTGTGACCCGCTGGACATGTGGTGCCATCCACGGGTAGGGGTGCAGGTCCTGCAGGGGTCAGAGCTCTCAACCAATGCCCTGCAGCAGCGGACATTCCGCTGGTGCAACAATGACCCCACCATGCTGAACTGCAGGCACCAGCACCAGCTGCCATTGAGGGTGCTGTGCCCATGGAGCTGGACACCCTGGGGCCCATCCCTGCTCCAGGCCACCCTCACATCACAGCAGGATGCCTGGATGGACCTGCATGGCCTGCGGTGGGAGCTGAGACATGAGCTTTCACAGATCCGAGTCAGTATCTCTGGATTTGCACAGGTGGAACAGTGGGCTGAGGACAATTTGGGCCACATCGTTGCCACACTGGACCACGGCTTTGCTAGGGTCATGGCCACGGTGGTCAACCTCACCACAGTGCTGCACAGGGTGCATGGAGGACAGCAGGCTGTGCAAGGGGTCAGCATGCCTATGGTACAGGGGCCCACAGGTGAGATACACGCAGCCGCAGGACTGACACTGGCATGAGCACCACTGCAGTGTGCACATCAGCAGGTGCCCAGCGCGCCGGGACATCTGGCTGCCCTGTCCAACTCTGCTGGTCAGCAGAGGCACAGGAAGTCTGCCCTCCAAGCCTCACCGTGGTTCTCCCCTATTGCATCCTCAGCTCAAAGCACCCCTGGCTCTGTGTCCGCATGCATGGTGTGTGCCGTGTGCATGGGGTAGCTGCCAGAGATAGGCATGACTGCCATGCACATGTGCACTGTTGACACTCACTTGTGCACACTAGCACTCCCATGCACCTGCTCACACCTGCAGTCATGCTGTCACATGTGCGTACACACACACACACACACACACACACCCATCACTAGCACATTCACACATGCACAGCCATGGTGTCCCTTCGCCACTGCCGCCACACATCAGGCATCGCCCACATCACTGTACCATGGCTGTGTGTCCTCATCATGTGTGTACTGCACAACCCACCAGTCACACTGATGTCACACATGCATTCAGTACCACTGTGTCGGTACATGCATTGTTGGTTGTCAGCACTGTTGTGGATGTCTGTACATAACAAACTGTTTACCATTGTACTGTATCCTACTGCTGTGCTGTGTTTACTCACCTTCTGGCCTTGACAGTGTCCTGATGATAGCGGCCCTGTGCTCCAGGGCCCTGCAAAGCCATATGAGGATCTCTCCTCTTGAGTTGCTCCACTATCCCCTGACCGCTGGCTCTGGGTTACTGTTGGCTTGTCCTCAGGTTCAGATGCCCATGGTTCATTGATATGTTGTGCAGCATACAACAGGCTAGAAAGATACTGCATTCTTATGAGGCCTATACTGTAGGTCACCACCTGATATGTCAAGGCATCGAAGTGCATCTTCAGTATGCCAAACACCCTCTATGATGTTTCTGGTGGTGGCGTGGCCTCATTGTTCATCTCATCAGCCACTGTGGCCAGCTGTGGTACCGGTGTCAGCAGCCAAGGTCACAGGGATAGGCGCCTGTCCCTTTTGAGAGATGTGCACCTGATAGTGATGTTCTGCTGTCTTCCCATTGTTGTATTGCCACCTGTGTTGCTATTCCAGGCCCCTTCCTTGCCTTCCCTGCCTATCCCCACCCTGCTGTGGTGTGTGTGTGTGTGTGTGTGTGTGTGTGTGTGTGTGTGCTTTGTTTGCTGCTACTCACTGACTAGATGCCCACAGGGTATCCTGCCCTCCTCATGCCTGGCACAGGTGGGACTGGTGCCAGAGAAGGCGTTGTGGGCATTGCCGGGGTACTGTGCATAGACATTGCTGATGCGTCCAGTCACATTGCACACCAGCTGGCATTGGTAGAGTGGTAACCCTTCCTGTTGACATACACCTCACTGCCATTGCCAGGTGGTGCACAGATGGGGACATGGTGCAGTCAATGGCACCAAGTACTGCTGGTAGGTGCACAACCTCAGTGGAATTGCTGCATGGTTTCTCTGTGCTCTGCTGCCGTGCTGGGGAATACTATGAACTCACCAGCGTGGCAGGAAAGCCTCAGGAACTGGGTCAGGGGCGTGAGGTGGCAGACTGCGATAGAAACATAGAAACACAGAATTTGATGGCAGATAAGGACCGCTTGGCCGACCCAGTCTGCCAATTTCCCTACTTGATGGATAAGCTGCAGATTCTAGTTAATCAACAGCTTACTTCCTCCTACCCCCCACTAGAATTGCCTTATGTCTGTCCCATGCATTCTTGAATTCTCCCACTGTTCCTGACTCACAACCTCCTCAGGAAGGCTGTTCCATGCATCTACAACCCTCTCTGTGAAAAAATACTTTCTAACATTACCCTGAGCTGTCCCCCCTCTATCTTCAAATTGTGCCCCTTGTTCTTGCACATCTCTTCTTCTGAAAGATACTACCCTCTTGTACTTTGTTAATTCCCTTGAGATACTTAACAGTTTCTATCATGTCCCCTCTCCCTCCTCACTTTCGCAGGGTGTACATATTAGCTGCTTTAGTCTCTCCTCGTGATGTCTTCTGGTGCAGACCTTGCACTATTTGATTGCCCTCCTCTGAACAGCCTCCACTCTGTCTATGTCTTTGCGGAGATGGGGTCTCCAGAGTTGCACGCAGTACTCAGATGGGGTCTCACTAACTGTCTGTACAGAGGGATAACAACTTCCTTTTTCTACTGTTGATGCCTCTCCTATGCATCCCAGTATCCCCAGCCCTCCTTACTGCCTTCTCACATTGTTTGTCCACCTTTAGGTCATCTGATATAATTACTCCTAGGTCTCTTTCGATTTTGTTGTTGTTATTAACTCACCCCCATTGTGTACTCTTCCCTGGGTTTTGTTTCCCAGATGCATTACCTTGCACGTCTTTGCATTGAATCTGAGCTGCCACATATTTGACCATTCCTCCAAACCTTGCCAAGTCCCTTTTCATTCTTTCCACCCCACCTTGTGTATCAACCCTGTTGCAGATATTTGTGTCATCTGCAAGAGACATACCTTTCCTTCCAGGTGCTCTCAATGTCACTTATAAAGATATTAAAGAGGACCGGTCCCAGTATCAACACTGAGGTACCCTGTTAGTTACCCTCCTTTCTTTACTGTGGTCCCATTACTATTACCCTTTGCGCCCTGTTGTCAAGCCAGATTTTTATCCAGGCTACCACCTTGGGACCCACTCCAAGGCTGGCTAACTTGTATATTAATCTTTGTGTGAGATTGTGTCAAATGCCTTGCTAAAATCGAGGTAGGCCATATCCACAGCCCTCCCTGGTCTACTACTTGGTCACCCAGTCAAAGAAATCTATTAGGTTTGTCTGACATTACCTTCTTGCTGTGAAACCATGCTGCCTTGGGTCCTGTGCCCTACTGGCCTCTATAGGTACTCAACAATTCTTTCCTTCAGAAGTGATTCCATCATTTTCCCTACCATTGAAGTCAAACTAATTGGTCGGTGGTTCCTGCCTCTGCCCTGCTCCCACTTTTGAAGTGGAATCACATTTGCCCTCCTACAGTCCTCAGGTACCTCCATCCTCCCATGATTTGTTAAAGAGAGTAGTCAGTGGTGTTACTAGTTCTTCCCTTAGTTCTTTTAGTATTCTTGGATGAATCCCATCAGGCCCCATTGTTTTGTCCACTCTCAGTTTCAAGAGTTCTTTAAAACCCTTTCTTCTGTGAATGGACTGGTATCGACCCCCAGTCAGAGTTTCTACCTTGTTTGGTTTGGTACCTCCTCTTCCTCATCCGTTGTGAATACTGAGCAGAAATATTCATTCAGTATCCCTACTTTTCACTGTCACCCTCTGCCCACGTTCCTTCCCTTTATTAAGTCTCTGTATCTCTCCTTGGTCTTTCTTCGCTCCCTAATATACCTATAAAGGTTTTATCCTCCTTCTTAACAGAGTTGGCTATTTTTCCTCAGTTTGTGCCTTTGCTATTCTGACTGCCTTCCCTGCCTCCTTCTGCTTTAACTGATAAAGTTCTCTGTCCTGTTCCTTCTGTGTTTTCTTGTGTTTCCTGAATGCTATCCCTTTCTCCTTAACCATCCTTGCCACCTCTTTTGAGAACCATAGTGTTTTTTCCTTTATTTTGTTTTATTAATTTGCTTCACAAAGGCTTGTTGCCTCTGTGATAGCTTTTGATTATTCCCATTGTTCCTCCACCCCTCCTTCTTGCCCATTTGCTAGTGCTTTTCTGAAGCACTCTCTCATTTCCCAAAGTCAGCCTTCATAAAGTCTAATACTCTTGTTTTTGTATGGCTTGACTCTGTAGCTGTGTTTATTGTGAACCACACTGTTTGGTGGTCACTTGTTCCCAGATGGCTACCCACTTCTAAATCTAAGATTCTTTCTCCTTCCCCATTTGAGAGTACCAGGTCTAAGATTGCTCCCTCCCAGTGGGTTAGTGTGATACCCAGATGGTGTCCCGTTGGTCGTTGGAATGTCCCTGTGGCTAGGAAGCACATCGCTGTCACCTCTCCTCAACTGTAATGGCATGGCTGCATCTGGTGTTGGGGTGCTGTTCATGCAGGAGTTCACATAGCTGCCTCAACATACCCCTGTTCATCCTGTACTGGCCAGTGATGTGCTCATCTGGCAGGGTCTCGAAGGAGACTCTCGGCCAGTACCACCTGTTTGAAACATACCTTCTCTTAGCTTGCATTGTGGCCCGTGTTGGCCCTGCTCCTCTCCTCCTCTTCCACTACTGCTGCCATCAGTGGCAGCATCACTGCTATCGGCTCTGATGCCATTTCCACTTCCTAGTGTGGTCCCTCCCCTTCAGTGGTTTGCCCTGGGATAAGTCCAGCCTTTTATAGGCAGTAGCTAGTGCCCGCTACATGTGTCGCTATGTGTCCTAGAGCAGCACTATATTTTTAATATCCTGTAGCATGTGTATGCTGGTTTCTGCCCCTTTCTTTGCCCTTGCATACATTATCCATTTGTCCCACTCTATTGCCATTAGCGTGCGCTTAACGGTCCTCTGAATATTGCCTCCACACTTTTCTTACGCTAATGCCATGCTATTGGTTTGCTCACTGCAATATGTTTTGAATATCTGGCCCAGAGAGAGCTAGGAGCATGACACCCACTTTTTACTTTTAGCACCAGATCTCTCTCTTCTCTCTCTTCTAATGTGGCTTTTTCTTTTTTTGTTTGAGAAGCGGGCAGCTGTCTTTAAACAATGACAGCCTGCCACTCACTTTCCAGCACGGAGCTCAGGTTGGAATCCTTAATTGAAACAGGATTTAGCCCCACTCCACAAGATGCCTGTCTGTCCCCCTTTTTCTTATTGCAACAGGCGGTGTATCTAAGTGCCACAGAGCACACCCAGGCTCTGAAGCACAAACTGAGCCTCTCCTGCTCCCATCAATAATTAATTTCTTTATTTACTTTCTTCTGTCTTGGGTGGCTGACCCAGTTCATCAACATCCTCACAGCCACCTGCTCTGCCCAGCTAACAGAACAGCGAGAGAGATTTTGAGGAGCAAACTTGATCCCATTTCAACACCACCTTTCTCTCTCTTTCCCTCACTGTGAGGCTTTTTCTTTATTTTTTTAAAAGTGGGGCAGCAGAAATGTTTATACAACAAAGGGGCATTTGTTTTGAACATCTAGCGCTACCTGTGCTACAGATATTTATTCAGACATATCTTTTTGGCTAACCAGCTACCATGACTCGGGGTCACTATATATTGACTTCTCTATACTGGACCGTTGTTGAAAATAGAAAATAAGAAAATGTGTGGGATATAGAACAAAGGAGGATTGCCGGAGGTGGCCAAACTTCAGACTAGAGTGTAGGAGAAAGGACGGTACAGCAAAGAAAGAACTGTTGCAACAGTAAGTTTTTTTTTAAAGAAAACTGTGGTCCATCTATCATGCAGGGACACTCCCCATCACTTTTCTTAGCACATCCATTTTGTATATTCCACCAGGCACCTCTCTAATGGACATTACTTCAGTGCCCAAGTGCCACTTTATTTCCCAGTAAAATTACAGCCAACATATATATCTGGCACAATAGCCATATTGCAGATATTACAAGCACCTATGCTCTTTTTGTAATCATCTGACATTCATGGGGCATACATCTCAGCCTTCAGTGTCCTTTTCTTAACCAAGGGTTGGGGTTTAAACAGTAGACAGGGCTCACTCTGTGACATACCTCACTACTCAAGAGGGCAACCATCCTATGGTTGTCCAATACCATCATGCCTACCTAGAAGGGTATGGTGGAGCTCCGGCCCACCCTCACTGTAGAGCTCCACCCCAGATTCCCTTATATTCTGTACTCTATTAGCATTGTTAACCACACAATATATACTTTTAACAATATATATATACTTTTACCCTGGGGCTCACAAATAAGTCATCTTGCAGTATAACGTGTTACTACGAATGTCTTCATTTGTTACCAGCACTATGAGTTACATTTTCAGCTTACTACCCTGAATGCGGACACCCAGATTTTGCTTCAGAAATATCAGGCACCTTTTACATGAGTGTACCTACTGATATGCCATTGGAGGTAACCTCCTATACCAGGACCAGAAGAATGAAAATTATAACAATAAACAACCAAAGAAACAAATAAAAAGGTTCATTCTTTTGTGGCAGGAAGTATCCACCTTCTCTTTTCTGGGAAGGGATGGAGCTATGCCGTCCATCTCCATAAGCTCCGTCTCAGGGTCCCTTAACTCAGAACATTTTCTGGAGTTGTATTCAGCAGATATGTTTTCTCATCACTACTACTTAAACCCTGAGACACTTATACTGATAACCCAACATTGAGGAAGCTATATACAGCAGTAGTGTGCAGACTTACTCTTCTTTCACCTAGCTGGGTATTCCCATAGTCCCATGTTACAACCATTCCTTAAGTGTAGGGGTGCATCCTTATATCATATCCACAGTATACACTCTAACACCTGAGGGACACTTTTAGCTCCCCAAACCTTTGGGTCCTCCCATCTCAGATGAGCCTCAACAGAACTAATCTGTTCTCTCATCTACTCACATCTCTGAGATTACATGAATACATCTTTTGTTATAATGTGTGGCCAGACAAAAACTACCACCTTTGTACCTTTAGACCTACTGTATATTTTTTTAACCAATTATTTTACCAGGTGAGACACACTAAGCTGAAAGCTTGTTTGCAGGTGCAACCTGGGAGCATGAGGAAGTTAAGTGACTTGCTCAGGGTCACACAGTATGCACCCTAGGGGCTGTGGGATTCAAACCCAGGTCTCCAGATTTGCAGCTCAGAGCTTTAACCCACTGCACCATACTGCCTCTCCTATATGGGTGTGTCCCCCTTCTCCATGGGCACCATCCGCTCAGGCCCTCCACCTTTGGGTTTCATCCCCCAATACATCTGTCGGGTACCTCATGGTACATATCATTGAGTTTTAAATATGCAGCCACCAGTTGATACATTCCTGGCCAAAAATAATGGGATGTTATATTTCCCCATGGCTTGGAGTGTCTAGAGTGGCCAGTGCAAGCATTCTCCAATACTTCCCTTCTACAAGCTAGGGGCACCACTACTCTTGCATTCACTTTTCCAGTATGGGGTTTAGGCCTTATGTGGTAAAGAATGCCCTGCTTCCCTTCGTACTACCATAGCCTGCCTCCTATACCACCATTGACTGGCCTACCCTCCTTAACCTTGATGCAGTGCCCTAAGCGGGTAACTTTGGGGTCCCTTAATTGTAATGTTCTCCAATCAGGTTCTGAATAACATTCAGATTTTACAGTTGGGTTTCACAATAAACAAATGTCCCTTCAGCCTTATCAGCCTCTTCCAAATTGCTTGGCTTCTTCACCCCAGGGGGCACAAGTCCAGAGACAGTCTTACCTGGGGACTTCTCCTATGTGTCTCACCTTCCACCACGTAACAGCTGGGAAACATCAGCAACATCAGCAACAAAGATGCAATCAGGGGTCCTCCTCCTCTAGGTCCCATGTCTCCTGGTCATCTGTGGCCTCTACCAATTCTTCAGCTCAGGAACTTTCCAGCAGTACCTGGTACCAGTGGTTAGCCTCCTGCCGGCACTAGTCCCCTTCTAGCCACTTCCTGCTGAGCCAGTTCACCAGTTGCATCAGCTTGGCCACTTGATCTCCATGGTCCTGCCTCAGTGCCTCACACAGGCCACCAACTCCCTCCATGGTCCTCATCTCTGGCACCATGCACTGCTGCTGGTCCCCGGAGTACCAGGGCTGGTACCACCTGGCTAGAATCTTCCAAATACTCAGACTTCTAGCCAGTATCTCACTTCTGATACCATATGTCATAGGGTGTGGGATTTTCAAAGTGTTTGACACAGGCAGACAATTTGGTGCATAAAAATGATGGCATTCATCATTTTATTGTTTGCATAAAGGATGAGAAATTAAATATTTACAAAAATGAAGAAGGTTAGTTTTGTCAATGAATACATAAACAAAATCACTGCTGGAGCAGCAGGATCACCAGGTTTTGCTCAACCTGCTCAGTGTGGTAGTGTAAGCCACTCTCTCACCAGGTCTTACACCTCTCACAGTCAGTCTCCAACTGACTCCTATCTGAAACTTCTGTCCCTAGTGGAAGCTTTATACCTTCATCTAAGTGGTATCAGATGTCATGTGACTGGACAATTAAACCTTTTTCCCTAATAATCACCTTCACTAAACATCCTGGATATCAGATAGCATTCATAGTACAGCAAGAATGACTGACTTTTATATTTAGCGTATCATATTATTCATAATAGGTGGCTAAGCACCCTTAAACATCTTTTTATCCTGAGAGAGCTCATTAAAGGGCAAGGACCCTCCTACTTTGCTGACCTCATCAGCCACCATTTTGAATAAAACCTTCTGATTGTGGGCTGCCATCCTATAGTAGTCCCTCTTCTGCAGCTCCACAGTAACAGGTTCAACAATTTTATTCTGTATATTTTGTTCCTCAGACATCTCTGAGTTGGCAAGGGAAAGGGTAGATTAAGGGTGCACTCCTTATCTCCTTCCCCTGCCAGTTCATGAGACCTGAATCCCATTACTTTGTTATTTTCCTGTATTTTCTTAAATTGCTTTCAAGAAACATCAAAAGACCTTTTAAATTGTTAGCCCTACTTTAGTTGTGCACTTTGTTTATGTGCAGGGGCTCCTGCAGTATTTATTTGAGCCCTGCCAACCTCAGCAAAATGCCAAGCAGCCTCCAGCTGAAATTGTAGCTGTCAGTGTATATTTCATTTGGACCCTTTTATATTTTTAAGGCAGACCCAGATTACAATATCTCTGGGCTGCCAAAATCCTACTATACTATTTTCTGGAATTTATGGGACACTACAAAGCTTATTGCCTCATGCCCTTAGTGTCCCTCTAGTCTATAAATATTTTTAATGTGTGCTGCCCTGTGTGGCAGTCTGGAGTGCTTCTATAGAAGATGGAGCATCCTGCTCGATCATGCTTTCATTCCTGAATCACACCATGCAACTAGAGAAACAGGACTTTTAAAAAACAGCTGCATTCTGCAGCAATGGATCCAACACTAAGCTACGTTTGCAGTGGGACTATTCTGCACTCAGGGCAGCATAGAGAGAGAGAGAGAGAGAGAGCTAGGGCATACATGCTCCTATTTTACTAGCACCAGCTTTCTCTCTTCTCTCTTCTAATCAGATCTCTTTTTGGTTTAGAAGCAGGCAGCTGTCTTTACTAATAACAGCCTGCTGCTCACTTTCTAGCACTGGAGCTCAGGTTGGAATCTTTAATTGAAACAGGTTTGACCCCCACTCTGCAGGATGCCTGTCTGTCCCCCTTTTCCCTATTGCAACAGGCAGTGTATCTAAGTGCCACGGAGCACACCCAGGCTCCAAGTACAAGCAGAGCCTCTCCTGCTCCTATCAATAATTAATTTCTTTATTTATTTTCTTCTGCCTTGGGTGGCTGACCCAGTTCATCAGCATCCTGACAGCCACCTGCTCTGCCCAGCTAACAGAACAGTGAAAGAGAGATTTTAAGGAGCAAACATGATCCCATTTCAACACCACCTCTCTCTCTCTCTCTCTCTCTTTTTCCCTCATTGCAGGGCTTTTTCTATTATTTTTTAAAAGAAGGGCAGCAGAAATGTTTAAACAACAAAGAGCCATTTGTGTTTTAAACATCTAGTGCTACCTGTGCTACAGATATTTATTAAGACATATCTTTTTGGCTAACCTATCACAATGACTCGGGGTCACTATATATTGACATCTCTATACTGGACCATTGTTGAAAAGAAAATAAGAAAATTTGTAGGTATAGAACAGAGGATGGGGATTCACCCAGAGGTGGCCAAACTTCCAGACTAAAGTGTAGGAGAAAGGACAGTATACATAAAGAAAAGAACTGTTGCAACAGTAAGGTTTTTTTAAGAGAAAACTGTGGTCCATCTATCGTTGCAGGGACTCTCTCCGTCACTTTTCTTAGCATCCATTTTGTATATTCCACCAGGCACCTCCCTAATGGACATTACTTCAGTGCCATTTCATTTCCCAGTAAGGAATTACAGCCAGCATATCAATCTGGCATGACAGCCATACTGCAGATATTACTCGCACCTATGCTTTTTTGTAATCTTCTGACATTTGTAGGGCATACATCTCAGCCTTCAGTATACCTTTCTTAACCATGGAGTTGGGGTTTAAACAGGAGACAGGGGTCAATCTGTGACAAAAGCCACCAGTCATTGGGTTAATGGACACTCTATATATCAAAACAAGGGTCTCAATACGTCTACAATAGCAAAACATAATACTCATGGAAAAAGTCATGGGGTGTACAACACCCCAAAATCCTCTCCGACTTGATGATGGCACCAAATGTACAATTTATGTCTGATGATCATCAACAATTAACCACATATTCAGCTCCTTATGGAAGTCACCCATACCAAGTTTCAGACAAATTCAACACAACTTTACCAAGTTATGCCAAACAAACTCAAAGGAGTACTTGATGGAAGTCATTTTGACCAGCTTTGTTTTGTGTTCCCCAAAGGGAAGTTACAGGTAAAGCTGCAGGTGAAGTTACCGATGGTGAATTTCATATTAAATCGAAAACTTTAAGAAATATTTGTGGAGGCAAATTTGCAAATTCGCCAGAGCTTTTTGGTGAATTAAAACTTTGCAACATCTCTAACTGCAGTGGATGTGACTTATCTGGACTTTAGCAAGACATTTGACACTGTCGCAAAGGAGACTAATAAAGAAATTGATCATCTCAAGGGTGAATTGGATTAGAAGCTGATTAGAGATGGGTGACATAGGGTGGTGGGCTAACAGCACTCTCTAATGATCTCATTGACCAGCAGGGTGCCACAGGGCTCAGTACTGGGACTAGTCCTCTTTGATGTCTTCATAAGTGACATTGCAGTAGAACTGGAAGTTAGGTATGTCATGTTGCAGATGATGCCAACATCTGTAATAGGGTGGGCACTCAGGAGGAATATAGAGATTCTGTCTGGATCTTGGGAGACCCAAGGGTGTTCAAAAGCATGGCTGTTAGGGCTCACTGCCAAAAGTGCAAAATCATACACATACTGTCCCTTACCAAATGTGACAAAATGGCAACACCATGGCACCACAATGACAACACAATGATGAGCTACAAAATGTGCAATGGTACTACCCAGTGGTACCTTGGTTGTACTATGGTAGTCTACATTTTATTATTTTTGTTGATGTGGTAGGATAGTGGTACAATAGTATCACAAAGGAATTGAAACAAACCACTGTGATACCATGAAAACCTTAATGGTAGTACAGTGGTAATCACAGTGGTATTGCAATGGCAAATGAGTGGTATTACAGTGGTATTCTGAAGAACTTTTGTAAGGTAGGACACAGGAACCAAGGAGCTGAGTGTAGAATGGGACTGTTACTGACAGTCACAAGCAGAAAAGGGACCTTGGAGTTCTCATAAATTACAACCTCAAAGTGGCAGGGCAGTGTGATAAAACAGTGGTAGGGCTACTGTGATATTGGGGTACATAGAAAAGGGTATTGCCAGGAGGAGGAGGTGGTGTTGCCACTGTATCACTCACTGGTGAGACTCAACTGGAGTATTTGGTCCAATTTTGGAGTCCACACCTCAGAAAGGACATAGACAGGGTGGAGGTAGTCCAGAGGAGGGCCACTAAAATAGTGCAGGAGTTGCAGAAGAAACCCTGAGGAGATACTGAGGATCTCAACATGTACACCCTGTAAAGGAAAAAAACAAAAGGAGCATGCTTGAGACCGACAAGTACCTCATGGGTGTAAACAGGGTGCAGGAGGGAGTCTCTTTCATATGAGAAAAGCACCAGGACCAGGGGACATATGATGAAGAAGGGAGGAGTTTAAAAGGATTTGAAGAGTGCTACTTCACTGAAAGGGTGTGAGACACCTGGAACAGACTGCCAGCAGAAGTGGTTGAGGTGAAAACAGTGAGGGGCTTCATGCATGCATAGGATAGACACATGGGAACATTAGTGAATAGGCAGGAAGGGAGGTTTGTCAGAGATTATTTAGGGTCTGCAGAGACAGATTAGACAGGAACATCTGGACAAATTGGATGGGTCAAGTGATCCTTTCTGCCAACAAATTCAATGTTTCCATTTTTCTATGTATGCACATGCATGACACTTCTGTCCATGCATACTCAAAACATGTTCTTGAGCATGAGGATAACAAACAAGCTCTTGCTGCAGCTATCAGTATTTTGCAATGCTTCAGTCAGTTTACCCACAGAAAACTACAGGTAAATTATTCTCTCTTAAGGACAAAACATTTTAGCTAGGCAGTATGACTGTGTGGCTGAAACAGTTTTGAAACTGAGAACAGTAGCAGCTACTACATTTAAAGGCGGACCACCTAAAGTGGCAGTGCTTCATAAAGTCTACAAGCAAGGAGTGCTAAGTGGTGTGTCACATCTACTAATATAGGAAGACATATACTGTAGATACACTGTTGTTTGGCAGCTGAGTGGAGGTGGTTATGTATTGAGAGAACATTTGTTGTAATTAGCACAAAGCACCATGACTTATCACAGACCATTGGTTTTAAAGGGAATATAAAATTATTTGTCCATAGTTAACTGCCCTACCATTTACTTTTCCATATCAGTTTTGTATTCTGTTATGCTTTTGCAATTTTAATAAATAATCTAGCTTTGGTTAGCTCAGATCTTCTTAGAGTTTCACTCTCCTCTGCAGTTAGTGCTCTTTCTTTTCATATTTCTCAGACATTCCATGACATCAGTTACACCATTGCATGCTGTTCATATGAATAGCCTGTATGGGTGTTACCGATGTCATAGAATGTCAGGAATTATGAAAGAGAAATAACTACATAGGTAGTGGGACTGAAGGTAGTTAAACAGCCTAAACATTAGATTATCAATTCAACAAAAGAAGACAAAGCATCAGAATACTGAACAAACAATAGAGAAAACCAGGAGGTCATCTAGAGGTGCAAGGTGTAAAAAACAGTTTTATTAGCTTTAAGAGATGTGCAATCTGTTATAGAACTATGACACCATTGCCAATGAAATAACACACTGTTCTTTTGCAACTGTAACCACCCATTTCCTGCAGTTACTAGAATCCTATCAGTAGTATTGTTAGGAAGGTAGCAGGCAACTGGTAAGGAGCTCATTGGGGCTCCTTACAAAATGACATCATTGTTTATTCAGTTAGTCTGAGGAAGAATGATTAGGTAATTGAACTCTCACAGCAGCATAAGCCACAATCTGTGGACAGCTCCTCTGGGAGCTTAGAATGCTCAGTTCTGTGTAGTGAATTATTCAGTGAGGAGGTGAGAGTGGCAGAAGGATTACCATTGGGCTCTGAGGAGAGGGTCCAGGATTCTCACCCTAGTGGAGTGTCATTTCCAGCTTCCAGTGAAGTGGTGGAGACAAATGCTGCAGCAGGATTTCTAATTTCTACTCCCAGTGAAGTGGAAGGAACTGTTTGTTCTCAGAGGACTTGAGGGTAATCCCTGAAGGTTCTGTGTGTGTACAGCTGCCTTGAATAGGAATGGAAAGAGACTGTTTGATTGGCTACTCAGGAGAGTGCCTTTCTTTTCGTTTGGTTGTTCCATACCCTGTGGATGGGACAACCATTATAATACTATTCTAGGAGATCATACCTCCACATCTTTTAGGGAATCGTTAGTCTGGGTTGTGTGTTCCCATAGAAGGCTGGATCACACCTGTCAGTGTCCCTAGTTAAACCAAGTGAGTGAAGTTCTGTTAAACTGTTCACCCAAGTGACTGCAGTTTTATTCTTTGGTCACCCATTGTGTGTGAAGTTAAAATGTGGGACCTCTAGCATGTCAGTGGGGAATGGGTTTTCAATGGTGTAACTCTGAAGAATGGCAGAGACTGTCAGTTGGGGGCCAATGGTGGGAGAAACACCATCTAAGTGCTAAGGCAGGGCTTCTTGGTTTGTAAAGGGCACCAGTTTTCCTGAGCAGGGCCAAGCTGCAGGTTAAGGTGTGTGACTGAGTTTTACTTATGTGCAACTATGTTCAAAGAAAGAGTTCTGAGTGTGTGGCTTAGATTCACTAACTGACACTCATGGGAGGAAAATGTTCATGTGCATGGCCAGATGTCCACTAAATGCACCATGTGGGAATGTGGGAAGAAGATTGTTCTGTTGTGTGTTCATGAACTGTACTGCATGCATGGAGAGTTTGTAAAATGTATCTGTCCTACCTATACTAACCCTTGGGGGTCCAATTCTGCTTTAATTTTCCATCTGTTGAATAAAGCCATACTGCACAATCCCAGTTACTGTTATGGACATTCCGCTTATTACTTCTGGTTGTATGGATTAATGGGTCCCCATCAGCAGGTTAGATCTAGCACATGCCTAGCTGCCTCACTCAGGACCTGGGTTGTGTTGTTTACACAAAGTTCATGTAGTTTTGTTTCTGTACACCCACCCGCTCTTCCCTAGAAAATGAGCCAGATATACATCCTAATGCCAAGGGTGGTACCCAATCTTTTGTAAAGTAAATTGGTATGCCAGTATGTGGGTACCAGTGTTCCACATTTTAATGGGTGGTGTTCTCACTAGTTAAAAAGTATCCTGGGGTTACAAAAATGGGGCTTATCTTGCGATATTTAATTTGGGGTGAGAGGCATGCTGAGTATGTCTAGTATCTTCCTGTCTGGTGGCAGTGCCCCAAACAGAAGATCATTTACCAGAAAGCAAAGTTGTGCCAACAAAATGCCACCTGAAATGCTTTTGCTGCCTCAGTTTATATGGAAAAGAAAGAGAAGAACTTGTTGCTTGTGTGTTACTTTGAAATTGTGGACTGAGAAATAATTGCCTTGCCTTGTGGTAAAAGTGCTTCAAAACTGTTTAAAAGTTGCAAATTTACGAAAAAAAGATTTGTGGACTTAATAGACAGTGTTTTCTAAGTGCTCAGAAAGTTCAAGTGTGTACAGTGACATTGAGAAGTCGCTAAGGAAAATTCACCATGTACCAGTGAAAATGTCTTAAAATGCTTGCCCCTAAAATTTCAAACAAGAAAAAAGGGACAGTTTGCAGTTTAAATTTTGCCTTCTTGAAAATCGCTGTGCAAGAATGCGGCAGAGAGAGAGAACTCATTTGCATGGTGTCGTGTGATTGATGCCAGTGCATAAGCCCTGCCCTTGCCTGAGTCTCAGCTTCTGGAACATTTGTGAAGGAGCAGCCTGCAGTGTGCGAGCAGCATGTAGTTCATGTGGCAGGAAGAAGGAATCACATAGCAGAAGCGCCTTCTGTAGCGGAAGTTTTTCTAATTTTTTCACAAATAACCCAGGCTCAACCTGTATTCCAACTGACTGGAGAGTGGTCGAGGGCAATCATAGTGATGATTGGCAGGACCGCCAACCCGTTCACCCTAGAGACCTTCAAGTCGGCAACAGGCCGTATTCCATCAACAATGAAAATCATCTACTGCCTGTAAGTACCCTGTTCAAAGTAAATTACTGCGATGCTAAGGTCAGTAAACTGTGTAGAACTTGAGCAAATGCAGCAAAAGTACTGAGAGAGAGTTCTGTGAACTGTTAAATCTTGGACTTTGTGTGTGAAAGTGCTGTTTTCAAAGAAAGTGAACTTTAAGACAGATGATCCCTCTGGTCCAAGTGCTTGTAAAGTAATGGATTGAGAAAAGTAAAGTGAACTTGTGCTTGAGAAATTAACAGTTGAAATTCAAAAGATCCAGACAGAATCCTAGTAATTTTAACTGAATGCAATGCAATGTTACAGTCACCATGTTGGTGTGTAGCCAGCAATGTAAACAGAACAGCACCATTTTACGTAGTGTTTTGAAACCCAAAATAAGGTTTCAAATGGTTTCTTCTAAGTTGTGGAATACAGTTGAAGCAACCAGGCCTGTTAGTGAACTTTTCCAGTATATTAAAACCAAATCTCAGAGTGCTTGCAAAACAGTAATTTAGAGACTTGTGTATTTTAATTTACAGAACATGGTGCAGCAACCCCTCACTACCGCTCCATGCCAGGACATGGGTAGCCCAACAAGAACAAGAACTGACATTTTATTGATTTTATTTTAATGCAGTATTTGCATGCACAGCATGTAGAACATTGCAGCTACAGAGACCCTGAGTGGACCCCATTCTGTTCACCTTAGGCTCTGCGTCTAAGTGTTTTGTGAACTCCTTACTCTGGAATCAAATCATTAAACAAAATAGAAAGGCACAGACAAGAGGAGAAACTCCTTAGAATTAGGGTGAGGTGTTATCCTTTTCAAGAAGAGCACTTCAAGAAATAGGAGGTGCCTCCTGCAATGAGGTAAAGAGGTATGCAATACAGTGTGGCATATGACTATTCACCAGAAAGGGTCAGTGGATTTGTGCATGAGAAGAAAATGGACTCACCATGCAGATGAGTATTGACTTAAAATGGAGCAAACCTGAGAAAATATGCATTGCTCATAAATTCCAGATCTTTATTCACCATGGTATCAGCTCTGGCAGCTTCCTTTCAGAGGATTCTTTGAGGACAATTTTCTGCAGCCCATACAAATGGCTTTATTCTTTTGGAAAAGATGCTGTTGACTGTTTACAAATGTTGGCCTACACAACCTCAGCTTTAGTGTCAACCATGCAAGGACTTTGGCTCTGACACTGGTCTGCAGATCTGGCTTTTAAGGCACATCTGGACAATATGACTTTTTGGTAACTTACTGTTTGTACCGGAACTGATATTCAGTACAAGGAAGAAGAGCAGCCTGTGCCATACCGACAAAGAAGACAAATCAGTCCTCAAGAGATTGTGGTTTGTCCATTTCCAAAAGGAGCAGCTTGGCTATCATCCCATTTGGAACTTTGACAATCAGTGATGTAGAGGAGCCTACTCTCATTTAAATGTAACCACAGCATTCATACCTTTGCATGCAGATGCAGTCAAAGTAGAAACCGGAGAGATAGATCTTTACAATGAAGATATGTTGGTTAAGCTTTGCTACCAACTGCTTGAAGTGACTTCAAAATTTTCCCAGAGATGGATCCAAAACCACAAAGAGTCATGGGATCTAAAGGTCTTGTCACTTGGCTACTGTATGCTAGAGTTTTCTGCTGCACACTCTATAGACTAGTTCTATCAGTTTCTGGTGTCACAGAATCTGGTAATGAGACAGCTGATGATTCAAACCCTAGTCGACCTAATACAAATACAGGTGATTATTTCAGCTCCACTTCAAACTCAAATGAGGGACAGGGTTTCTATTAAATTTATTCCACAGTCATCAGAGAGTTGGGGGCTATCATTTCAGCCTGGATTTTAAAAATTGGACAAGTGTGTCAGATGCATGACATTGAAGCTGGAGTCCCTATGGCTGACCATTGCAGCAGTGCAACCAGGGGACTAACTAGTGTCTGTAAAATGATGAATGCTTACCTCCACATCCTGATCCACTGGTCTCACCAAAAATTCCTGAGATTTGGAATCCATGATCAACACTACCAATATTGAGCACTCCACTTTTGGTCTGGCAATGGTGCGAGGGTGATCTGAAAATACTCATAGAGCTGGTGCACTACTGAGGCAGCAGAGTCTTCATGTGTACCTTTACCTGAATGATTTCCTGATCAGATCCCTATGGAGCAAATGGTGAGGAGATAAGTAGCCAGAACTTTGAAAATCCTGAAGATGCATAGTTCAATTGTGAACAGGGAGAAGAACTCTAGACATCCGTCATGGAGACTGGAGCACCTAGGTGCAGTACAGTATTCAGATGGACATACAAAAAGTCTTCCTTACCACAAAAGGAGGAGACTTTGATCAAAGATATTCAGGTTTGAAATTTCAGACTGTTGACAAGATTCTTCATGTGGTAGGCCTTATGATGGCAGATGCAGAGCTAGTACCATAGGTATGGCTTCATATGAACCTGCTCCAGAATAGACTGCCATCAATACGATCTTTAGTTTTGAAGACCTATCATGCACTGATCTGAATGCCATGGTCAGTATGTCAAATCCTGTTGTGTGGGAGGATCCAGAAATTCTCCTTTTGGGTGCACTTTAACCTCCTCATGAGAGATGATCCTCAGTATGGATGCCAGCCTTTCAATCTAGGCAGTAGTACTAGATCAGATTCCTGTTCATGGAAACTGAATAAAGGCCACAGAAACAGAGTTTACAGATGAATGTTCTGGAGATGCAAGCAGTCTTTCTGGTGCTGACATTCTTCTAGGACTAGATTAATTGCCAAGCAGTAAAGGTATGCTTGGACTATGCAATACAGTAATATGTAGTGTATAAAAAATTCAAAGGGTCACAGGAAGCAAAAACTTGTTGATGAAGCAAACAAGGTTCCCTAGGAGGCTGTTTAGCATAGTGGTTAAGGACACCGAGCTGAAAACCTGGAGACCTGGGTTTGAATCTCATCAGCTCCCACTTTGCATACTGTGTGACCCTGAGCAAGTCACTTAACTTCATTGTGCTCCCTGGTCACACCTGGAAACAAGTTCTGGTTTAGTGTGCCTTTCCTGGTTAACCAATTTCCCCATTCCCTTTAGTTAGCAGAAATAAATCTGCTAGCAATAATGGTAGTTCATCTAGCAGGAGACTAAAAGGAGGATTGGCTAAGATGCAAGAGAGTTCATCCAGAAGAATGCTCCCTGAGTCCAGAGGTGTTTGACCTTCTCTTCAGAAGGTTTGGACAGGGGCTGCCTGATGGCTCAGTGGAAGAACTCTGTGGCAGAAGTGATGGATTCTCTGGCCCAGCATTCGGCATTCAGTAGGGCGTATCTGTTGTTTTCATTCCGTCTGTCACTTCCAAGGGTACTGCAAAACCTGCAGCGATTAAGAGGAAATTTTCTTCAGATAGACCTAGATTGGAAGAAGGCCATGGTTCTCAGAGCTAATAAACATGGCAGTTCAAACTCTGTTCATTTTCACCACTGCATGGATCTGCTAGGATAGAGTCCAGTTCTACATCCACACCCAGAAGCAGTACAACTGGCAGCCTGGCTCCTGAAAGGAGGAGACTCCTGAAACAGTGTTTATCAGTAAGGAATGTGAATACCACGATGTCCTGGAGGAAGGTTTCCACTTTGGCAGCTTATGACAGGGTGTGGAATATTTTCTTGGACTGAGCCATAGCCTATGGGATTAAGCCTACCAGGCAACTGTTCACAGATCTTAGATGTCTTACAAAGATATCTTGTTAGGCCAAGTGTCCATCATCAAAGCTATCCTAGTTCTGATGTTAGTCTCCTTTTAGGAACCAACATGGATAACATTTGTTTCCACAGGGTAGTCATTCAAGGCCACCAATCTAGTTCCCTGTACTGCACAAGGATTTAAATCTGGTGTTACAGGCCTGTGTAAGCCATCTTTGGAGCCACTGTCATTGGTTCACCTTAATGTCCTGCCCTAAAAGATTTGTTTCATTATTGTGAATTGTTCAGCAACAAGAATTTGTGAACTGCAAGCAATTTTGAATTAGAGGCCTCATCTCATAATTCATAAGGACAATGTCATTTGCAGATGGTGCCTTCTTTCATTCCCCAGGTTCCCATTGCTTTTCATGTGAGCCAAAGATGTGCCTTCCCTCATGTCCAAATTCTGTAAACCTAAAGGAAAAAGAATTTCAGAAACTTGATTTAAAGAGACCAGTAAAATATACATGAAGAGAACTGAAAACTCAGGTCAAAGGGATCTTTGTACACTTTGGGGCAGCAAAACATCAATGGCTACCTTAGTTAGGTGGCTCAGATCCTGCATCATGAAAACATACATGGCTGAAAAGCAAAAAGCACCAGCGTTAATAAGAGTGCACTGTGATAGGATGTTTGATGCCTACTGGGTAGAAAGGACAGAGGAATCTGTGGCAACATATTAATCGATCCATTTTATCCATCCATCATCGGGATAATCAGACCAAAAAAGACAAAACTTAGTTAATATGATCAGCATTCCAATTTCCAGCTGGCAGCGGCAGCACTCTGACAGAAAAGGAATGGATGGATCTCCTTGCCCTAGTTTGTTAGGAGCAGTGGGAGGGGTGCATGGGGTGGTTTACTAAAGTTCCATACTATCTACCTCTTTGTCTGAGTTGGTCCTCAGCTCCTCCTGGTACTGTTCTGCTCATGCCATGACTGGTGTGCCTATAAAACACTATAGCCCCATCTCCTTCTCAGATACCCATACCCTAGAGCAGCCACTGCTTGGATGCCCAATCCAGGACATTTGCAGAAAATTCCAGTCTTCACCAATAACAACAACTGGGTCTACAGATGCTACTAGCAGAGCAGCTGTCCCAGTCCCAAGTTTAATGGTAACTGTTTCATGTTAAATGTGAAAGTGTTAGCTAGGCTGTGCAGCCACTAACAGAAGTTATATACAGTCAGAGCAAACATCCCAAGAAACGAAGGAAATGTTTATTTTTAAATAAAAATCAGATTGCTTCAAATTTGACAGCTTACTTCTGTGTCACCCATTAGTGTAATTTTCTTTAATTTATTTTATGTAACCTTGGTCTGCAATCTCTGGAGCTAGCTGGAGTATCATCTTTTGCAAGGTAAGAAACATCAGTGTGTGCACTGTGCAGCAGGTGTCATAATGGGATCCCACTGAAAGAAGAATGCTTCACCCAGTCCTACCGTGTCTGTCCTGGATGCATTAATTGTAAAAGGAAATGTGCTGTAATTATTGTCTGGTGGAAACTATATTGCCATTGGATTAATTCACACGTGTCTGATCTGCAATAGTTTTGACCTGAAGTTTTACAAATTGTCATTTTGATTAAACAATTAAGTGTTCACTTAAACTATGCATGATGATGTGATACACAGAAACTGAAGCACTGCCATTTCTCCACAGACAGATGGCATGATGATTTCTGCTGCTGGGTATGGCTCACATACACTGAGCCAACATGGGCATGATTTAATATTTTCATCCAGTTGGGGATGGGCCGAAGAAGAGAGAAGAATACTGTGAAAAGATGAATGAATGGATCATCCAACAGTGACAGAAGAACTCAGGCAGCAAGCAAGATCAAGACAGACAGTCCCTATTGGTAGACAGCAGCAGCAGGCAACAACAGCGAGGTGGCGGCACCTGCTGCTCTCAACTTCCAGTCCTTGCCTTTCCCAGCCGTTGGGCAATTTCTTACTCAGGTGATCCTCTGCAGTGAGAAAATATAACCTGATCACTTGTGACATGACACTTTTTGGGGGTTGGAGCCACCCATACCCTGTGGGCCCCTTTGGTGTAGAGGCCCTGGGCAATTGCCCTTGTGGTCCAGGTGCTGATGTCAGCCCTGAATTATCGGCCACAAAACTTTGTAAGGTGGCAGTGTTGCCCTCCATTAACACTTTTCAAAGCTTTACAGACTTATGTTCAAAGCTCCACCAATGAAGCCTTCATGTGCAGAGTTTTGCAAGCAGTTGTTCAGAGATGAATCCAGCAGTTGCAATTGTAGGCTGCATATGGGACAATATTTTTTCCTCCCTACTCAGAATGGGTACTGCTTTTTAGAAACCATATGCATTACAGGATTCTATTTTCCACTGTGTACTCTGAGGGTTAGGGGTAATAATAATGCTTGAAGAAAACACAATTGTACATACCCCAATAATGCAAAGCATCATGGGAAACGTATGAAAATCCCCATGACAGAATTTGGACTGGCTCAATGT
Source organism: Neoceratodus forsteri (assembly GCA_016271365.2). Lineage (NCBI taxonomy): Eukaryota > Metazoa > Chordata > Ceratodontiformes > Ceratodontidae > Neoceratodus > Neoceratodus forsteri. The sequence continues at coordinate 632,565,333 of CM028132.1, forward strand.
TAAGTAGAATTGCATGGTGCTGGAAGGCCTCACAGTGCAATCAGCAAAGGCTAGAACAGCAGACACATACACATGTTTCATCCTCATTTGGACTCATCAGTGTGCCATATCTGTGTCTTTAGCCTGAGAGAGAGAGCCAGCCACCCTTAAAAGGGATGTTATTTGTTTGGGTCATGGAGAGGCCAAACAGAGAAGGAAAAGAACTACAAAAGAACCCCAGAATAAATGCCATGAGGTATGGGTTACCTAGAGGATATTGGCCATAGAGCCAAATTTTAAAGAAAACACAATTGCACATACCCCAATAATACAAATCTTCATGGGAGGCATATGCAAATACCCATAAGAGAATTTGGACTGGCTCAACTTTAAGCAGGTTAATAATGCTTGGTTGTTCAAAGAAATCAGAGGATGAATAAAAAAAGAAACAAGGTTGGTTGGCATATAGACAGTTACCTTCCCTCTCATTGTTGGCTGCTTATCGTCAATTTGGAATGAGGTAAATAGGAGGATAAAACATGCCAAAGTTGCATTTTCAGACAGATATTTGAGGACTGGTCCGATTCTAAAAGTTTTGGAATCCTGTCCACTCTTTACTACAGTATCCCCAAAGAAGACCAAAATAAATAAACTGAAAACTATGGACAGAGAAGTTATTGAGCTCACTGAAATTGCTGAATTGTTAAATTTAAAATGTTCAGACATGTCTAGGTATAGATTGCATGGGACACAGCTGAATGTCAATTTAGATAATATTAATTTGGACCAAACTGGTGGTAGTGAAAGTAAACCTCTCTTCTATTTTCAAAGGTCTCTCCCAAACAGAAGTACTAAAATTGCTGAACCAACTGCCTAATAAGTTAGCTGACTGAGGAGGTAGCCTTGATGGCAGATTTGTTAAGTTGGCTGCTCCATTTATTGTGGAACCCTTTGCAAAATGTATAATTTATCTTTGACTTCTCAGATTTTTCCCTCAGTATGGAAGTGTACTAAGTCATTCCAATTCCCAAAAACATAATGCAAGTTTAGCAGATGATTATCATCCAATTTCCTTGTTGAATCCTTTGTGCAAGCTTTTGGAGAAGTTGGTTGCTAATCAGCTAACAAAGTTTTTGAGGTTAATAATATTTTTGCAACCAACAACACAGGTTTAGGCAAGGACATGGGACTGGTACTGCTCTGGTCAGATTCACAGACACTGTTCTTCAGGGGATTGATAGGGGTGTTATGACAGAGTTTGATTTAATTAACCATGCCTTGCTTCTTAGTAAACTAAGGGACCTGGGCATTTCTAATAATGTTGTACACTGGGTGGGAGATTATCTGTCAAGCAGAATGCAGTATGTTGCCTTAAATACTGTGAATTCCAGTCTGAGAGCTATTGATTGTGGATTGCCACAGGGGTCCATTCTTGAGCCCTTGTTGTTTTATTATCAATCAAATGCCATCTGTTTTCCAGAACTGCCAGAGTCTTCTACATGTAAATGAATGTATTCTGTTTTCCCAAGATTCCTCTTTCTCAGGTAACAGAGATGTTGGAACCCAAGTTTTGGTGTTTATGTTCTTGGTTGGATAACAATTTTTTTGTTTTAAATGTAAAGAAGACAAAATCTATGATGTTTGGAAGTAAAATTATGTTTAGGGAAGAACCTCACATATCAATTCATGATGGCTCTGGTAATGTTGAGCAGGTTAAGGAGTTTAGGTATTTGGGTTTATTCTTGATCCTACTTTGTCACTTCATTTACAAGTTAAGCTAGTCAGTAAAGTTATAAATCAAGTTAGAAATATTATATAAGTTTAAACATTATCTCCCTTATGAAACACATTATGCAACTGCTATGGGTACTTTAGTTCCACATCTGGATTGTGCCTCTTTTTATATTACAGTATTGGGGCCAAGAAAAATCATATTCTTTCTGTTACATTTAACAATATTTGTCTATTTATTCTAGCTGCACCATTCGGATGCATCATTGCATGCAATATTCTTCTGTTGGTTGCCTTTCTCCTCTTTTACATTCACTTATTCTCTGGGCTTCCTGATTTATAAATCAGTTTTTAAATGTAATTCCTCTCCCTCCACTGGCTGATTTGCTAACATGTAGAACTACCACAAATCACCTTTGTTCCACTAATGGGGTAGCAACATAAGTAGATGTCCAAGAACAACTATGGTGCATGCTCCTTTACAATTATGGGTCCTTCTCTGTGGAATACAATACCTTTTGCTTTTACGCTCTGCAACTTCATTGCAAAGTTTTAAACTCTTTAAAAGTTATTTGCTGTCTATGAATGTATGTCATTGTAATATATAAGGTTGGTAGTGTAATATTGTATTATATGTTCATTTTGTTTGTTTAATTGTTTGATGTCTGTGTTGGTCTTGAAAAAGTGCTTTTGCCAGTGTCTCACCTAGTTAACACATTTAAAATAAATAAAATAAATAAAATAAATAAAAATAAATAAATAAATTACCTTCCCACTGAAAATGAGGTGCATAAGGAAAGGAGAACATTGTCCAAAAATTCTTACAAGAAGCTTAGTATAAATTTTTATGACATTCTGGGTTCAGAGCGATGTCTAAGTATTAAAGTAACTGAATGTATTAAGAATAAATGTTGCTAATGCTTATTATCATAGTTAATTATCATCCTGTTTTTAGGTGGGCCCATAAAGGATAGACTCATCTGTTGATACGGTCAAGAACCAGTCTAGTGGTTGTTATATAACTTGTTTTTGTTTATTACGCTTTCAAAGACATCCTGAGCAGCAACTCAAGACAGAAATGAATTACAGGCATTCAGTGCTGAGATGATTTTCCTCCTGGTTAAGGTAGGATCTCATATTATTTATTAGTTCAGAAGATAAATAACTGATTTTATGTTTTTATGAAAAGGGCTCAACCTGGCTTCTAAATAATGAAGGTTTCCTGCTTTTTGTTATTTGTGGCAAAAGTGGATTATCTAATTGACACAAATGGAATGTTCATTGGCTCACAGTTCCAGTGCTGCTGAGTCAGTCCAAAGTTTGGACTGTTCCACTTGTCTCCAGTTAAGGGTGCACATTACCCATACATATTAAGTTCCTATTCACAACATAGTAGCTAGCAGAAAAGGAAATTGTCTGCATCTACCCCTGAATTTATAGATTTATTCTCAGATTATATTATTTTAGTTTAGAAGTTATAGAAACATAGAAACATAGAATTTGATGGAAGATAAGGACCGCTTGGCCCACCCAGTCTGCTCATTTCCCTACCTAATGGATAAGCTGCAGATCCTAGTTAACCAACAGCCTACTTCTTCCTACCCCACCCCCTAAATTGCCTTATGACTGCCCCATGCATGCTTGAATTCCACCACTGTTTTGACTCCACAACCTTCCTCCGGAAGGCCGCTCCATGCATCCACAACCCTCTCTGTAAAAAATACTCCTAAATTATGTCTGAGCCACTCCCCATCTTCAAATTGTGCCCCTTGTTCTTGCACACCTCTTTTTGAAAGATGCTACCCTCTTGGACTTTGTTGATTCCCTTGAGGTACTTGAAAGTTTCTATCATGTCCCCCTCTCCCTCCTTTCCTTGAGGCTATACATATTAAGCTCCTTAAATCTCTCTTCATATGTCTTCCGGTGCAGACCCTGCACCATTTTAGTGCCCTCCTCTGGACAGCTTCCATCCTGTCTATGTTCTTGCGGAGATTGGGTCTCCAGAACTGCAAGCAGTACTCAGATGGGGTTTCACCAGCTGTCTGTACAGAGGGATAATAACTTCCTGTTTTCTACTGGTGATGCCTCTCCCTATGCATCCCAGTATCCCCAACCCTCCTTGCTGCCCTCTCACATTGCTTGCCCACCTTTAGGTCATCTGATATGACTACCCCCAGGTCTCTTTCCATTTTATTGTTGTTAGTATCTCACCCCCATTGTGTACTCTTCCCTTGGGTTTTGTTTCCCAGGTGCATTACCTTGCACTTCTTAGCATTGAATCAAGCTGCCATATATTTGACTATTCCTCTAACCTTGCCAAGTCCTTCTCATCCTTTCCACCCCACCTTGTGCATCAACTCTGTTGCAGATCTTTGTGTCATCTGCAAAGAGACATACTTTTCCTTCCAGTCCCTCTGCAATGTAAACACCAAAGACATTGAGAGGGACCGATCTATACTGAACCCTGTGGTACCCCACTAGTAACCCCCTTTCTTCAGAGTGGACTTCATTTACTGTTACTCTCTGTGTCCTATTCTCCAGCCAATTCTTTACCCAGGCTGTCATCTTGGGACCCACTCCCAGGCTGGCTAACTTGTATATTAATCTTTTGTTTCATTTCATTGTTTTATTTTTTATCTCTATGATGATTACAAGATTATTAGTTGACTAAATATACTTTCAGGGTATCATACACCAGAAGTGGTCTCTGGGAATTGTTGAACTACATGAAATGTGGAATTTCATAATTAATCATATTCATGAATCCAATATCCATCAGTAGGTAAGCATCAAATCACCCAATAGGGTGCTAACTTTGTTTTTCTTGCTCTCAAGATGAAATAATATTAGAGCATGGAATGAGATCTTCGCCATCTGATATTAATAACAGCATGTATGATGCTTTCAAAATCTAGTTATATATCTATTTGGGAGTGTGATTTATGGATACAGGAAGAGAAGGAACATGAATGCTGTGAGAATGCACTGCTCTGACCAAATCATCCAACCTAATGTCTGACATGAAATTCTAGATAGTGTGTAATTTTATGGCTTCATGGGCAAACCATGTTGAAATATTGCTATCATGTAAAGAGACAGGACAGTGGAAGCACTTGGCTGGATACCTTCCCTCTGTTCTTCCACAGTGCTGTGGTCAGTGCTTTTCTGTTGTTTCTCTACTGTTCTCCCCACTGCAGCCACATAGCCCCTCCCCACATGTGCACTATTTTATTGCTGTCCATCGCTTCCATTTAGTTCTGCAGTTGCGGTTGAATAAAAGAGCCCACTGTGCCCAAGATGGACACCATGAGCTCAGTGCACATCTGCAACTTCACTTCTGCATTTGTGGTGAAGTCATACACTGAGCTTATGGTGGCCATCTTGGGCATGGCAGTCTCATTTTTTAGCCTTGAGATGGCTCTTAAAGCGATATAGCAGCTGTGTTTACTCTGACCATATCTTTTGTTATGGAGGGTTGGAAGCCGATCAGACTCCTAAAAGGTAAGATTAAACTTCCTTGCTACATTGCCTGTCCACCTCCCTCCTTTGAAGCACATACCCCCATGCCCACTAGGGACTTACAGTTTGAAGCTGGATGTGGCTACCAGTTTTATTCACATCACCACATAGTAAAAAAACACCTTTAGCATCAGGATATGTGGCATACAGTTCAGCATTGCATAAACTGCATTATATTGCATATAAACTGTTTGTTATTGTCATTGTCACTGTTTGACATGGAACCTTTGTAAAACAGCTCTGAGCTCAAAGGTATGATCTGAATCCCTAAATAAATAAATAAAGATACATTATATACAAGAAAATCATACATACCCTAGCCAGTAAGCCCCCAATCACATTACAAAATCCCCAACCTGCTCCCCTGCCAGTGAGTGAAATGGTGGGGGCAGAGAGGTGTCACCAGAACTATTGCCTGATGTGAACCCAGGCACAGAAAACAGCAAAACCCTGGTGTGAACCTGACATATTTTACCATGTCTCTATGGAACCAAGGCAAATGTGGCATGAGAATAACCCAAATGTCATCTCATGGTCCTCCAGTACCTCAATGCAGACTGAGGCCAAATGCTGCCAGGGTCATGACCCAAACATCATCTTGTGGCCATCCTTAAGTCTACCTCTATTCTCAATTGGTCCCACATTCTCCCTCAACAGACATAGGAACATAGAACCATAGAAGCTGTAGGCATAACAATACCTCTTGGCCCACCTAGTCTGCTCTAAAGTCCCTGCCTATGGTGCTGCCATAGATCTTATTCAGTCTCTGGCCTTATCCCCACCATACCCTGTTACAAAAGTCCTCTTGTGCCTATCCCATGCATGTTTGAATCCTGCTACCATTTCTGTGCCCACCACCTCTGCTTGGAGGCTTTTGTAGGTGTCCTCCACCCTTTCCATAGGAAGTAGTTCTCACATTCCTCTAAGTCTCCTCCAGCTTCCTATCATGCCCCTTTGTCCTTGAGCATTTTTTCTACTCCAGCTGCACCTTATTAATACCTTTGAGATATTTGAACATTTCTATCATGTCTCCCATTTCCTCCTTTCTTCTAGGGTGTACATATTTTATTCCTTGAGTCTTTCCTTGTAGGACTTCTGATGCAGGCCATGCACCATTTTGGTTGCCCTTCTGTCCTCTGATCTATGTCTTTTTGGAGATGATGCCTCCAGTACTGGACATAGTACTCCAGATGAGGCCTCACCATCAATCTGTCAGGGTGATACCTCTCCCTCTGTGCCTCAGCATTCTACTTGCCTTCCTCACTGCCTTATCACACTGCTTTGTGACCTTTAGGTGATCAGATATTTATTTATTTAGTTTTTGTTGACGGGTAAGTGCACTAGACAAATTCTGCCTATTTTCAGACACGACCCAGGAGGGGATACAGATGAATGCCAAATGACCTTGAACCAGATTAAGCTGTTGGCGGTATTTTTAGTGAATGGGGAAATTTGGCCAGGACACTGGGAAAGTCCCTACTCTGTGGTAGGGGGCGCTGTCCTGTAGGAGTGTGAGCCAGGTTCATTCTGGAGTGAGACATGGAGAGATGCAGAGCGTTTAATGAGTCTTCAGTGTCTGTGGTAGTCACTGATAGCGGAGATGGAAGTAAATGGAGTATGAATGAATTTGAGTCCAAGGAGTTGGTTGCTGCATGAAAGAACATGATTTTGCAGTCGGAAAGTAATACGATTAGTGCTGAGACCACGAGTGTTATTCAGATTGATTCCTAGTATTTCCATGAAGAAAAAAAAGAAAAAGGATGACAGAAGTATCACCTTCATAGACTCCTAAACATCAAAAGTATTCGTAGGAGCTCTGGTGTGTGTTCCACAGGACCAGCTGCCACTTTCCCTGGGTGATAGTGAAGTATTTCCAGTAGAGCCATCATTGCCAGGGGCTGTGGGCTGGTCCTTGAGGCTCTTTACCACGATTGGGTTGGGTTCAACAATCCGATGGGACAGGTTGCGGATCCTACTTTTACCTCAGGTTCAGGCGTTCAGGTCTAGCGTCTGCCCTGAAGACAAATTCAAAATCAATGAACTCATGTGGGGTACAGACCAGAGGCCTGTGGTGCCTGATGATTCTCCTCATTTTCTCCCCTGATCATGGTGGAAAAGGAAGCTGTTTATAATGGCAAGGCTCAATGGCTCCCTTAGAATCTGAGGGGTGGATTCAGAGATTAATATTACTAAAGATCCCAGGAACATTTTACAGGATGTTACTGAACAAGAATGTATACCATTGCCAGACCCTCTTCCCAGAAGCCCTCTTATGCAGGCCTGTTCCACAAGCCTGTGGAGCTAGTAAAGCGAGAATGCTATTAGACTACAATATTTGGGGGTATGGATGAATTACCAGATCAATTTTATGTGGGTAAGGTCTTGCTAAAAAGCAGTCTTTGGGTTTCTCACCACAAGAGGTGTATGCTCTTATTCATGCACCAGGGGAATATACTGTACGTTCAATGTTAGTTTTCGGGCACCAGATATTTTGGAGCATTTTGGATGAAATATTCTCTACTTAAAACCAACCCTTTCTGTACCCCATTTCAAGTTATTCCCTGACCAAACAATAATTTCAAATTATCACGGTGTTATTCGGAATGAAGGACTTAATATTTTGTACATTTTGTTCTGGTTGGAGAAAAGATGTGATATCCAGGGCACCTTGAGCCTATTATTGATGCAGAAGGATTTTGGAATGGGTTGGCAGATAAAAGTAAAACTGTTTACTGTGGACAATGATTTTCAACATTTACAAAATTGTTTTTATAGGTAGAGATAAGGGTTTTCTTTTTATCCAGGCGAACCTTTTTATCCAGGCCAACCTTGAAAATGTCATAAGTGTGGGTCAGTGAGACACATTAGTACTTCTTGTGATAAAACTCATTGTTTTCATTGTGGGGATATGGGACATGTAAGTACAGAATATGACAACTCCCTACGTGTAATTTCTGTGATGAAACTGGACATACTTTTACAGAATGCCTTCTTGCTGCACATAATACCTTCTGAGGCTGATTTTACAGTCCAGGATTATTATACTTAATATGGCTAAAGTAGGTAGAGTATCTCCAGATCCTAGACACCCAAGACAGCCCTGAGTGGTGCTCCACAGTGTCCTAAGGAGAGTTCTATGAATCAGGATGCTGGTTTGATTGTTGGAGTACCCCAGGGGTGGGGCAGGAGCCTCAGGTGATGACATTTTGGTTCACCTTTACCTTTAACAAAGAGAGTCGTGTCCTTCACCACCACCCCTGTAGGTCCTCTAAAACTGGTGGCGCAGTTAGGTGGACCCCTCACCCTTAGTAGGGGAAGTTCTGGGTATCCCTTTATCCAATTCTTATGAAATTCTTGCAGGAGAGGAAGATTCAGTAGATTTGGACTCAGATACAACTTCCAAATCTTCATCACAATGAGACCCAGGGTCAGATATGGATATAGAAAGCTCTGCTGGGGTGAAAAAAAAGCAGCAAAAGAAAAGCGGGCTTTGGATGGATTTTCCTAAAGTACAAGGAAAAAACATTGCCTTCTTAATGCTGAACTTCTGATATTCACTGAATGTGAACAGTATTCACACCAAATATAAAAGATTGGCTACTTATGACAATTTTTCTAGATTCTCAGGGGATGTATTTTTTTCCAGGACACGAAACTATATACCTGTGCTTGATTCGAGGCCTCTTGAGAATTGGCCATGGGCCCTTCTTTTGGTCAGGAGAGGGTTAGACTTATGTTCTGGGATTAGAATTTGTTTTCTCACTTCTGATATTGTTGTCACGAATATTGTAGAGATAGAAGTAGGCAGATGTCTGCTGTTAGATGTTACAATACACAATTCGGTTCGGTTTATTAATTTATATGCTGTTCAGACTAAATTGGCTCATATTGATTTATTAAAGAAAGTTAGTCCATTTTATTAACTATATTTAGTCCATTTTTATTAACTAGATGTAATGTTTTGTTTGGGGGATTTTAATATTACTAGAGCAGTGGGGGATGGGGAAAATCTCCTAAACTATATTGTGACTCTAATTTTTGAATGACCTTTTAAAAGAGATAGGGTTGATAGATGTTTTCCACTCAGATTCTCCAGAGGTAGTATATACTTATTTTTAGGTTTAAAGAATGTCATATTGATTACTGGTTTGTGTCCCAAATTTGAAAATTAGTTCTAAGGTTGCTATTCCTGTGGCTACCACAGATCATGTGCTCCTGCAGGTTACCTTTTCCGATTATCCAAGTATTTGAAGGGTTCAGGTTATTGGAAAATGAATTTATCTTTTGGATTTGCCAGAAGTTAAAGGTTTTGTTTCCTTATTAACAGCATGTAAATCAGTTTGTTTCGTATATGATGTGATACAAGAATGGTGGGATGATACAAAATGGATATTCAAAGGTATTTTAAGACTATTGGGCATCTTTTGGGAAAGCCAAGAGTGATTCTTATAAGGTGGCGCACTCACATTAAGAAAAGCATACTGTGATTTACAAAAGGGATTACAAGTGGATATGGATGAGGTGGACATTTTAAAACAGGATTTGATTAAATTACAATATGACAAACAACAGGTCTTGAGACTGCCCAAAGATTTGGTGTGTCTAAGAGCAAGGGATGGCAAATCCATTTGAACAAAGTGATAGATACAGAAAAAATAAGGATAAGGTCACGTGATGGCAGCCTTAGCAGAAGCAGCTTTTCCCTGTTGCTCCGTCTCCACCTATCTATATTTTGCTTATAACTACTGATAGAAATTAAAATGTTGTTTTTGTAAAGGCGACTAGTGACATAACACGTCAGAGCAGTTGGATACTTATCTCAGCATGGAGGTTTACATGAAAATGCTCCTCCAAGACATTAGCGCCTCCCATGCGAGAAAAGGACAAGGCGCTAAGCAGGCCAAGCAGCAGGCCTCCAGTTCCCCGAAATATCTTCCGCTTCCAACAGCTCTCTAGAAGAGAGTTTTGGAAATCATGCAGCTGTTACAAGCTGCTGTAGCCATAATCTCAGATGACTTACAAACGATTAAAAATTCAGTGGCAACATTAACGATGCGTGATGAGGACTCGAAGCAAAATTGTCTCCTTGGAAAAGAAACAGGAGAAGTCCGGCCAGGAGAACTTGAACATCTCCACGAAGGCTTAAAAACTGGAAATAAATTAGAGGACTTGGAGGTGCAGCAGGCGCAACAACCTGCTTATGTACGAATTCCAGAGCAGGAAGAAGGCAGTGCCCTGATTCCGTTTTACAGAAGTTATGCCTAAAATAGCAGGTCCATCCCTAATGGAGGGATTATGTCATCAAAAGGGCTCACCGTGCCTCGCCCCATGCCACCGGCAAGTCTGCCTCCCAGACCGATTATTTTAAACTATTAAACTTCCTCGATAAGCAGCATATCCTGGCGAAGGTAGGGAGATTCAAGAGGTGTCCTGGGAGGTCGGAAGATCTGTATCACACAATCTCTCACATTCTGTGTGAGTGAGGTGGCAGGAGTTACACCGACAGTGTCCAACTTAGTGCAGCTGGTAAGCCCTTCTGAGTTAAATACCCGGCGATCCTTGTAGTTAAGCATGACGACAAGTAGCTTTCCTTCGACACTCCTGATCGGGCAATGCAAGGTTTAAAGGAACTGTTTCCTGACCTATACAAGTGACAAGGAGATTTGCTATTGGAATGGTGTGATTAGGTGGTTGTGATCAGCTGAGTGGTGAGATTCTTGTTTAATTATTGTGCTCTGTCCTTCCGCAACTCTGTATAGTAGAGTTGAGCAGTTTGGATTCAATCCCTTGTCTCTGAGGTCTTGATCCTAAAATGGAGATGGGATAATCATGTGCATCTCTAACTGATCTCCAGGAGCCTCACGATATGTGGAGGAAATGTGCAAAATACGCGCTTCTGCATCGAATTATAGCACCCCAGTTGTTTTGTTCACTTGGGGCAATATCACGGTTAATAGTGCTCTGTTTCATTAATTGGGCATTGTTTGCAAAAGAAAACAAACATTGACTGAATGGAATTGGGGTTCTTGTATTTCCAGTGAAAAGGGAATCTTCTCGAGGACAGATGCTTCACAGCAACTGGAGTAGTGGTGACATACTCCTCACCTCTTAAGTTTGTGCAGACTTTGTATTTTGAACAGCAAGCTGTCCTCCTGTCATTTAATTGAGGACTTTTGTTTGGTAACTTGGATCGATGATATAATAAGGTTAGTGCATTGGGGTTGTTCTTTTCCTCCTTTAATAAGTCATAACGTTTTGGTTTACTTGAAGGGACATATTCCTTAGATGAGGCGTGGTTCTGGGGGCTTTCTATATTCAGTATTATTAGATATAATCATCTCCTGAATAAAGGAATGTTGGTTTATGTTGCTTTATTTTAGGAGCAGTTTAAATAGGGAAAGGAGATTATTTTGACCTGTTGCCAGTGTGAATAAATAGCAATGAGGTTAGCACAGCTAATTAGTGTAGTTTAACACTGGTTTTAATTCCATTAGTAATAATTTTCCTTAATTGCAGGCATTGTATTTAAATGTTAGTTGAAACTGCAGAATAAATTTCCATAGATACCAATCCAGTATCATGGCACTGTGTAATTTTTCAAGTGCCAAGTTAATATACTACATGTTTGGTTGTTAAGTACAGTGTTTAGTGCTAATATAGACATATACATGGTGGTGGTTATATTAGGAATAGTATAATTAACAGATGCTTTTACTGTTTCAGGTTCGAGTTGGTATTGGGGATATGGTGGGGGCATGTGAGGGTTGGAATGTCTCTTTCAAGCTTGCACTACAACATCATGTGGCAGTTTAAAGTGGTAGTGCAGATAGTTTGAACTGGGGTTGTTTTAGTGTTGTGGGATTTTTGTTTTAGAGTCTTATTATTTGGGGATAGTGCTGTCTTATGGGGAGGTTTATATGTAATATTAGGGAGTGGGTTTTGTATTGGTAATGGGGGATAACCAAATACTGCCATGCTTTGTTTTTAATGACTATTGGGGTTTTCTGCTGGGATTGATTCCATCATCCAGGAGAATATTTTTTAGAGCCTGAGTAGTCAATATAGTTTTGTAAGTTGGAATATTAAAGGGGCCAAAGATAGGGTAAAAGACAAATAATATTGAAACATCTGTTATATCTTCGAGCAGGCATAGCTTGTCTCCAAGAAACCCATTTGAGGTGGGAGGATAGTTCCCTTTTAAGAAGCAGTGGGTGGGACAAGCTTTTGAATCAAGGACATCAACCAATAAAGGTGGGGTAGTGATTCTAGTAGCAAAAATGTCCCATTTAAGCGAACCCAAGAGATTTGGGATCCAGGGGCCTTTATATTTTGATACATGGTTTGCTGGAATCTCAGCCAGTTTTGTTTGGTGCAATCTATGGCCCAAATATTGACTCCTCCTCTTTCTTTGTACAATTACTGAACCTCGTGGTGACCAATCTCCAAGCTAATGATATTAGGTGGGGACTGAATATTGTCCCCAAACAGAATTGGATAGGTCAGACCACAAGAAGTGTGGTTTATCCCAGCTCAGAGGGCTCTGAAAGATTTGATTAGAGGAGCTGGTTTGATAGATGTATGGAGAGTACTGAACCTACAGAGAGCAATATACCTTTTTTCTTCTCCCATGGTACCTATTCCTGAATTGATTATTTTCTTATAAGTTCTTCTGCCCTGCCTGGTGTTTTAGATGTGGGGATTCATGCTAGAGTTTTGTCAGACCATAGCCCATTAGTATCAATTATCTGTTAGGGCCAGGAGTTAAACGAACCTCCCAGTGGTGGCTGAATACTCAGTTGCTTTGTAATATGGTTTCCTGACTCATATTAAGGAGTTTATTACATACTTTCTCAAGAGTAATAAGGGATTGGTTGACAAATATGATTTGTTGTGGGCAGCTTTAAAATGTACTTAAAGGAGAATGTATTGAATGGCGACAACAAGAGTTCATCAATAGAGGGCTCAGATAGATGCTCTCCTTACCTCTATTAAAAGCCTGGGCGTACCCTTTCCTGGCATTCCCCAGCCGAAGGTTGGGCCAGGTTGCATCAGTTACAAGCACAGTATGTAGGTTTGGTCTATGAAGGAGGAGCTGTCTCCACGAACTAAACTAAAGTATTTAGAGGCAGGAGAAAAGCAGGAAATTACTCACCCTAATTCAACAATTGGAAACTTCACATTTCATTCCGGTATTTGTTTTGCACAAGATTGTCAAGTGTGTACTGATCCTAAGGAGATAGCGGAGGGTTTTGGATGGTACTTCCAAGAACTTTTATGCAGTTGATCCTCTCCTATACTCCTCTAGGGCTGATATAAATCAATATCTTAATTCTATAACATTGCCTAAAATATCTAATGCTGAGGTAACCTTATTGAGTGCCCATATTTCCACTGTAGAAATCCAACTGGCCATAGAACAACGGCCTGCTGACAAATCTCTGGGCCCTGATGGCTACCAAATAATTTATACAAGGCCTGTCAGTCTATTTTAATTCCAGTGTTGAGTGAGGTCTTCAATTTTGGTATGACAAAGGTATATCAGACCCCAGTTTTCAGGAGGCTTTGATAACCTTAATTTTAAAACCAGGAAAGATCCTTTAAATCTTGGAAGTTACGCCCCATATCTTTGCTTAACTCTGATGTTAAAATATTGGCTAAAATACTGGCCAATAGGCTCTCAAAGGTAATGGGTAATCTTATGAGCCCACGAGCAGGTTGGGTTTATGGTGGGAGATCGTCTGGGGATCACATGTCGAAACTCTTACATCTTATTTCCGCGTCCAGGGATTCCAACATACCAATGGCATCGATATCCTTGGACGTGGAAAAAGCATTTGACAGGGTCTCCTGGGATTTCCTCTTTGCCACCTAACCCACTTTGGATTGCCTGACATATTTCTTAAGTGGGTACAGCTTTTGTATACCTCCCATCAGCTAGAATTAGATGTAATGGTATACTCTCTGCTCCTTTCCAACTTTTACGTGGTACTAGGCAGGATGCCTTGTCCCCATTACTTTTAATTTTATTTAGAACCCCTGATCTGAAGGTTATCAGCTAATCTAAGAATTACAGGTATTCAGGTGGAAGCACAAGATATGCGCTTTCAGCATATGCAGATGATATATTACTGCATGTTGAGAATCCTCAACTGGTTATCCCTGTTTTACTTTCTGAAATTGAGGACTTCTCAAAGGTATCATTCTATAAATTAAATCATTCTAAAACTAAAGTTTTCCTTTAAATGGAAGATTAACAGGCGGATCTAGCACCTTATTGCCTCTCATGGAAGCAAAATCCCTAACACATTTGGGTATTAGAGTCTCTAGGATATGGGATTAATGATTAAGGATAACCTCTCCAGCTTACTGAAAATTTTATCTCGGACATGGAGATGGGGATTACTTCCTCTTTCCTTGTGAGGAAGACTGAACACTATTAAAATGAATGTATTACCAAAGATTTTATATCCAATGGGGATGTTAGGATGCTTTCTGCCCAAAGTGTGGTTTGCCAGGCTTCAAAAAATGGTTAATGGTTTTATGTGGAGAGGAAAAGGAGTTTGCAGGGCTTATTTTAAGCTAACGGCTCCTAAGCATCAGGGAGGCCTTACGGCCCCCTCCTTCTTCTTATATTATAGTGCTCATCATGTCAGTAAGATGGCACTTTGGATCAAAATTATGGGCCTTCAGCACAGCTAGAATATTCCCTCTGTGGTTGAGTATAGAAACAATTGGCCAAAAAACCCACTGTTCGTTATCTGCACTTTTGTATGTTACCCTTCTTATATACCCAAATCTCTTAGAATACTCCCATTGGATGGTCCCTTAAGGCCCTCCATCAACTCAGAAGCATCTTGGAATGAGATGGTAGCAGTCATTTGAGCAGCCTCTCATATGTAACACTCATTTTAAGATTGAAATAACCCAATATCTCCTACCTTTGGCCTCTGATCAATAGCTATAGGGTCTCTGACCTATTTTTGAATAGGGACCGATTCCTTTGCTCACCTTCAAAGGAGCATCAGAGTTCCAGACACCTATGCATTTAAGTATGCACAATTTAGTAGGCTCTTGCTTCCTTTTCCATAGTATTCCGAGATAGGTTCAAATGTTGAGGACTTGTCTGTAATCCTTCAAGCAGCTAACCAGCCCCTCTGTTTCTAATACTCTCCAAGTATTGGACTCTAACTTACCAACTGGGATTTGTTATTATTGGACACAGGAATTGGAAATTCCTCGGACACTGATATATGGAAAAATTCTGGCAGACATCTTACAAATTTATAAAGCAGGATATACTTCATTTAGTCCATTTAACATTATGAATAACCTCTATTTTACAGCAATAAAGCTTTTAAAAGGGGTAAATATATCTCACTGGATTGTGGTCGATGCAAGAGTGATATTGGTTCCCTTTATCACATGTTATGGACTTGCCTAAAGCACAGAGCTTTTGGCAATCTATCCATAAATTTTGGACCCTCTTCTGGGCTTAGATACTTTGTTTACCCTGAATCCTGTTTGTTAAATTATTACCCTCCTGGTACCCCAAGAGTCAGAAAGGCATATGGCGCTTATTGCTGCAGCTGCTAAACTGGTTATCATGAGGCACTAGGCAGATGATATACTTCCTCCTGTAATAGAATGGTATAGAGGCTTTATTAGCATTGCAGTTGGAAAAGCATATTGCCTCCATGCAAGATACTGTAGGCTGAAAGCCTTTCTGACAACTTGGGGATCTTTGAGACCTTTTACCTTATGGAAACCTTAATAGTCTTGTACACATTTCGATGTGACAGACTGTTTGTCTATTCTTAGCTTGGCAGTGTTTGGTATAAGGGATGAGGGGTGAGGGAGGTGGAGGGTGCTTTATTGTGTTTTATGTATTTGGTGTTTGTGTATTTTATTTTCTGTATGTTTTAATGTGATCCATTCTGTTTTGTCTGATATGATGTACCTGCTTTCTGGATCATTGAAAATTAATAAAGCATACTAATAAAAAAAAAAATAGGATGTGACACAGGTGGTTAACCCTTTAGGATTGTCAGTATCTTCTAATAAAGATATAATAGAGGCTTTGGAAGATTATTTATTAGGTTATTTTCAAGCTGATCCATTGGTAACAACAGAGTCAAGTAACAACTGGTTGTCAAAAGGTGAGAAGATTTTGGTTCCTAAGGAATTATTTCCAATTTTACAACAGTCTGTTTCAAGGTTAGAAGTGGAATCAGTGATTAATTCTTTACCTAAGGGTAAAACTCCTGGTAGTGACGGTTAGTAAATGAACTATATCCTTTGATTTTTTCAGTTCTAGGTGTTGAAATGGTGACTTTATATCAAGCTTGTTTAGATACTGGAATATATCCTGCAAATTTTAACCAGGGACTTCTTATTTTTCTATTTAAAGCTGGTGCTAGAGAGCTTTTGAATAATTGGAGACTGATTGCTTTGTTAAATTCAGATTGTAAAATTTTAACCAAACTACTGAGTAATAGATTGGTGGTGGTATTGCCACAGATTATTCATTACTCACAATTTTGTTCAGTTATAAGACGTTCTATTTCGGATGCTTTATCTTGTTAAGTGAAGTATTTCATAGGGTTCTTTAAAAGATATTTCAGGGTTTTGTTAAGTTTAGATCAATTAAAGGCTTTTGATAGAGTTTTGCATGTTTATTTATGGGCCTGTATGGCATATTATGGTTTTCAGATTCTTTTATTTTTTGTTCATGAGGTTATTATGACTCAACTATTATGACCCCATATGTCCATGGGAGAATTGGTAAGTTTCAGGCATGCAAAAGAGGGCTATGTCAGGGTTGCCCTCTCAGCCCCCTGTTGTATATTTTTACTTTAGATCCTTTATTAAGACAATTGAATTCAACAGTGAATATTCATGGTATTTAGCTACATAGCAATATGTCTGATCTCCTTACTATTGCTTATGCTGATGATTTGTGTATTTTGTTATCAGATTTACCATCAGGAAATGTGACAGATATTGTTTACAACGTTTTATGGTAGGGACTGGGACTAGTATTAATTTTGGTAAGAGTAAGTGTATTGTATTAGGAGATATAGCCAATAGGGTTTTAGACATTATGGGAATTCAGGTTTGTGCTTCAGAGTTAAGATTTGGGGTATTTTTGGGGGTTCTCAGCTGGAGATTTATAATTGGAATATTATTTTAAGAGCAGCAAATTTCGAGTTCACACTTGGAATAAGTGGTATGGCGAAACTGAAAAGGATTTACATGGTTAAAACTTATTTATTAGGTATGTTTCTACACTTAGCAGCAATATATGCATTACCTAGTAGCCTGGAATGTGCCTTGTTTAGTATTTTTTCAAGCCATCTGGGGTAATCATTTAAATCCCATTAAAAGAAACATTTTATTTGCCCAAAACTCAAGGTGGTCTCAACATTATTGATCCTATTGTCTTTTTTCTTTTCAATATTTCTATTTGTGAATGTTCATCCTTTGATTATGAATGTACAAAAGATTTGGTCACCTTGGGTTTTGGATGTTCTAGAAAATTGGTTTCTAGATTGGGCTTAGGACAAACCTGTTCCTAAACAAAAACATATGCATAATGTGTTACATACTTATTCTTCCTGCTTCGGTAAGATAAAACAATGGCAACTCACTAAATCAATGGTATCTCAACTATCTAGAAAAGAGCTATATGCGGATATTCAATCTAGATATATTTTTCAATTGCCTGAATTTTCTAGATCACAGGAAAAAATTGATTTGTTCAGAATATGTTATGCTCCACGTACCTTCTTCAGTGTGGGATGTGTCATGGTTGTGTGTTCATGGTACATTATCAGTTAGGTCAAATATGAAACATAAAAATACTGAAGATCATTCTTGTCCTAGAAGTAATTTGTGTTCTGAACAGGTTGAGTCTATGCAGCATTTGTTTTTCTTGTCCATATGTGGTTAACTTTTGGTCAGTGTAGCCAAAAACTGGATTATTTCTCCATTTCAGAATTTAACTCCAGAGATAATGTTCCTAGGTATTTTACCAACAACATGGAAGTTATATGATAAAACGGTTATGCAAAGTATTTTGGCATATTTCAAATATCATATTTGGAACAATAGAGTTTAATGGTCTTTACAACAAGTGTATATTACTCATGAACAATTGTTTTGGACTATAGCTGATGCAGTACTTGCTTTGCATAAGGGTGATTATAATTCCTACCTATTATGATTGCCAGGAAAAAATGGAAGCATTTCAATTGGTTAGATACTGGGTGAAAGGTAATAATTTTTTTTTTGTTATTTACATATGTTTAAGAATCTCTTAGTAGAAAAGAAATTTTTCAACAATATGATTTTATGTTTTGTTTACAATTTATGTATGCTGTAATACTCATTTACTGTATATGTATTTTTTGTTTTTATTATGTTTTGTATAGAAAATATTATTTTGTATATGTTATTTTGAGTTCTTGAATAAAAATTCCCTACACTGCTTCCTGTGAGCAGGGGGTACCCTTTGTCAGCGACATCAAGATGGCCGACATTCCTGCTGTGGGAGGTGGAGGTGGTGGTGGAGGCTCTGCTCTGCCTTTGGATCCTATCTTGGTGTCTGAGCCTGTTTGTGTTCCTGCTTCTGAGGCTTCTCAAGTTCACCACTGCGGTGTGTTTCTTTCTGCTTCTGCTGTCAATAAGGATTCTACTGTTCCTTCTGGTTTATCTGACATGGAGACTTCTGCTGAACAGGACAGCCATGAAGCTGCTGTGATTTCTGATGCTATGTTGCGACAGATGTTCTCTCAGTATAAACAGTTCTTTCTACAGTTGATACATGATGATGCTTCTACACAAGATACTTTGCCTGATGCCGATTATTCTGTGTCTTCTGCTCCTCAGACTCCGCTTCAACAGGCCTCTGAAACCCTCCTGCTGATTTGCCTTTCCCCACCCTCCCATTTGCACCTTAGACCTACCTCGAGGACTGCTGTTGAATCAAATGCTACTTGGTCTCCAGGCGCTGCTCTGCATGCTGCTGGCTGGCAGAGATCTTCGGATGGGAAGCCCTGGACTTTGTGTCTGGTCCTGTTTCTGCTGCTGCTATTATTGGAATGCCTACAAATGTTTTCCTAATGCTCCAGCTTGGTTTCTCACGATCTTCTCCCCTGTGGAACCTGAGACACATCTTTCTGTTCCACCACTTGCTACTGAGAACACCACTGACTCTTTTGACATTGTGATCCAGTCACAGGTCCCAACAGAACACTATGGTTCTCCTGCTCACCAATCTTCTCCTTCTGCTTATGTTCCTGAGGACTTGACTCCTTCTTTCAAAATGTATGATTTGTTTAAATCTGTTGGGAACCCGCTTAGCAGAAAAATGTGGTTCAATTGAGTTCCTGGGTGATTCTTCTATGGCCCCACGTCCGTACTGTTCTCAAGGTATGTAGAGATTCTCTGGGAATTAGCCCTTAAGCATTGTTTGCCTTCATTCATATCAAGGGAAACTGTGTATGATGTTAGTTTCAAGACTGTTCAGACACTGGAAAATTATGGACTCAGTATGAACTGGTTAAGAACACTCCGATTTGGGCCTCTTTCTTAATCATACCCCTTACTAAACCCTTGGTGAAAGTACTTACTTTATTATTTCATAGTGAAGGAGTTAATATTCATGATGTGCAGTTTCTCTTCATCAGAAATGTGACCTGTTAGATTCTCCCATCCTATTTTTGATGAAGATTTAGTGTGGATGGGTGGCTGGAAGATTAAAGTTCAGTTTAACAAACTGAGCAGGGGTCCTGCATATTCCTTGTAGCTTTACATTGATCGGGATAGGGTTATCTGTTTCTACCCTGGCCAGCCTTGCACCTGTCATAAGTGTGACTCTAGACTCATCTGAGTTACACTTGTGATCGGCCTAGATGCAGCTTGTGCCTTGCCTTATGGCCATGTTAGCTTGGGTTGTCCCTAATGCTCAGTTTTGTAATCTGTGTGAGGATCGCATTCAACTACTCCCAATGTCACTGGGCTGAACATAATAGGGTTGATAGGGTCCCCTGGGACCATTCTACCATTATCTCTGGTTCCCAGTTACAGGCCCAGAAGCAGCAGCAGGAGCTCTCTCTGGTGCCTACCAACCAGTGATTACTACTGGTCTGGACCTTGTGTGTCCCTCAGTTTCTCCACCCCAGGGCCCCTTTTTCTCAGACTATTAACCCAGTTCTGGAGTCTGCCCAGGCTTCTCCTGTGGTTGCTGCTATCCATTCTCTGGTCCTGATTTTGATGGATGTTATGCCTCCCCAAACTGATCTGCCCTTTTTACTGTCCTTTTACTAAACTTGGGAAGGGTAAGCATAAGTCTGAGTCTCATGCCCTGCTGCTGCTGTTAATACTCAAAATAAGTTCCAGTTGCTAACTAAAAGAAGGCAGTGGGGGATACTGAACGTGAGGAGAGGACTCTGATTCTTCTCATGCCTCTTCCTCTCATATGGACCTTTCTTCTGAATCTGGTAGAAACTCCTCGGTTGGAAAAGATGCGAGAACGCAGTTCCTCATAGGTGACTTTGAGGTTCCTTTTTCTGGGCTTTCTGTTTTGGTCAGATTGTTGTTGTTTTCCTACCCTGACGCCCATTGCAGTTCTCTACATCTCTTTTGACCTTCATTGCCCATGCCTCAGCAGTCTATTCTGTGGTGCTGCACTTTGAATGTGTGTAGTATGAAATATTTCCATAAACAGATTTCTACTGTTGGTTTCTTGCTTTCCTTGAAGCAGGATGTTTGTTTTGTTCAGGATACCAGGCTTAAATCTAGGTTTGAGGTTGTATAGGTGAGACATTGGTGGACTGTGAGGCCCTCCTTTTGGTTGCATAGGAAGGATTTCTGTGATGGGGTGGGCATTTTGTTTTTGGCCATCAGTTTAAGATTTCTAGAGTTCTCAATGTGTTTCAGGGAGGTTCTCCTTATTAATGGTTCTTTTGATTTTGTTCCTTTTGTTTGTTCAATACTTATGCTCCATAAGTATTGCACCATGGTCTGCTTTGTTTCTTGCTATCCAACTTTATTTATTTACCACTCAACAAGTTTACTTTGGGGTAAATTCAATTGTGGTCTTTCTGTTTCTGATAGACCTAGTAATACCCAAGCTTTTTAGTGATGTTGCTACATTGTCTAAAATCCTTCTTTCTGCCCATTTGAGGATGCTCATACCTCTGTTCACCAGCAGGGTGCAAAAACTTTTATAAGGGTGCTCTTGCAACACAGATTGATTTTTTTCATTTCCAGGAATGTTTCGGTCTCCCAGGCTTTTGTAATTCCCTGTGAGATGTCTGATCATTTGGCAGTTGCTTTACTCTGCTTTCCTAGTGCTGGTCCTTATCCATTTGCTTCTTGTATATGTTGGAAGTTGAATAGTTCTTTGTTAACTGATTCTCTTATCTCTCAGGGTTGTCTGGATTTGTTATGAGCTAGAGTTTCTGTACTGGATGCTTATTCTTCTTCTATCCTCTGGTGGGAGGATACTAAAACTGACCTTCGTCAGTTTTTATCAAATCTGCTGACTCTTGGTCCCTCCTCTTATTTTTGGTATTCCCAACTCCATCAACAGCTTTTGGATACTTATTCTAGGGCTTCTGAATTCCATCTTGATCTCTCAGCCAAATTCTGGATTTGAAGTCTGTTATGGAGCGATATCAGTATGATCGTGCCCTGTCTTTGAAGGTTGAAACTCAATGTGATATGCAGGCTTCTAAGGCTGCATTTGATTCTTATAAGAGTTGTTCCAATAGGATCTCTTCCATGATTATTGACGGTCTGGTTGATCCCTTACAGGAGTGCACCATACTTTCCTTTCATCTTTAGGTACATTGTACAATCCCATGTGGAAGGGATGTTTGGTACTTTCTTGTTTGTTTTAGATCCTGCTGATTATCTTTCTGATTTGGTCATTCCTGAGGTTTCTGAGGACCTGCTTCTTGCTTTTGTGTGACCCATTTCTGTTTCAGAAACGATGACTGCTATTAAGAAACAGAAACAGTGCACTTCTCTGGGGTTGGATGGTTTGATGGCTGAGCTTTACCACTCTTTCATTTTATTTTTTTGCCCCTGCTCTGACTATTGTTTTTAATGATGTCTTGGCTTCATTTTCAGTCCCTCGACATTTTGGATGCTATTTTGCTTTTGATTTATAAAAAGGCGACCGTTCTGATTTCGGAACTAGAGACCTCTGAGCATCCTTAATGTGTTATAAGATTCTGGCTGTCATTCTTTTGGGGCTGCTCCTGCCTATAGCGGATGTCATTATTTCACAGCTCAAACTAGTGCTATCCCGGTCGTTCCATGCTACATACTTTGTCTCATCTTAGGGATGTGGTGTATTCTTGTACTGATGTAAGTAGGGCTGTAGTGTTTTCTTTGGATCAAAGAAAGGCTTTTGATCAGGTGGAGCATTCCTTTTGTTTTCTGTTTTGGTACACTACCATATTCCTTCTGGTTTTATCTCTTGACTTAAACTTTTATATAACACTGCCTGGATTACCCCTCATGTCAACCATTCTCCTGGTGCTGCATTTCTGAGTAAGCGGGAGCTGCGGCAGGAGTTGTCCTTAGAGTCCCTTTTGTATTTGTTCCAGATTGACCCTTTGTTATGTAAGTTGAGCTCCTGTTATGCTATTCTTCCCTTGTTCATTCCAGGTGGTCACTCTGTGCCTACTGTTTTAGTACGCTGACGAGTTATGTGTTTGTACCATGTCCTCTCTTTCTGCTTGGGTTTCACACGTCTATTTTCTGACTTTAGTTCTCTTTCTGGTTCTCAATTGAATTTTCATAAAAGTATGAGCTAGATCTTTCCCTGCTCTGTGTCCTCCTCAACTACTACTTCTGTGGCTCAGTTCCTATTGTTTCTGTTCCTCTTCAAATTTTGGGTCTGTATTTTGGCAGTCCTGTTGATTCTCTGTATAGCTGGAATTTGGCTATTGATAAAGATCTCCAGCTTGTTTCAGCTTGGAAGGTCAGTCTATTTCAAGAAGAAACATGTTTTGCTTTGAATACTTTAGTTCTTCCTTTATTTTTACATGTGGCTACTGTTTTCCCTCTTCCTTTTGTTTTGGAAGCCAAAGTCAATAGTGTTTTTTTCAAGGTTTTGGGGTTCTCATTTAAATCTTGTCAGGAGTTTTTTTTATATCATAATTATTGTCAGGAGGTGTTCAGATGTTGAATCCTGTGTTTTTTTCATTGCCTGTTTCTTAAGTTTTTGTTTCCTTTTCTGTTGCAGCCTCCCCACTTGGGTTTCTATTTTAGGTGCCTGGGTGACTCCTTTGTGTGTGAAATGGCTTGGACTTCCTTTGGAAGTCCCTCAGAGTCTAGGACTTTTGGTATTCCATCCTTCTTGTTTCCCACTTTTCTTAAAATCTGGCAATGGCACTTGATCCCTCAGGTTCTGCAATCTCAGTCTAAGAAGCAGTTGTATCATACTGTTTTGCATTCCTCTTTTCAAATACCCTAGACTGTTGAATGTTCTTGGTACTGAATTGGATACTGCTATGATTTTTCATCAGCTTACTGACCCTAGACTTCCTGAAAAGTTATGGGATGTTACTTGGTTGTTGTGTCATGTGAGATTGAGGTGCGTGGTAATCACCTGCACAAGTCTTTGGAGGAGCATATGTGTTTCAGGATACTTGTCTGGACGTACTGGAAACCATGAGTCATTTTGGGATTGTCCTTTTAGTAAAGTTTTTGGACTCTTTGGCTCCATAAATGGAAGAAAAAATGTCTTAAGTCAATTTGCATGACATTCTTATGTATGGGCTGTTTCCTGCCTCCCTTTCTAATTATTATCCTAGTACCCTCCACCTTGTCTTTGCCCTCTGTAGGTTTTTCTATGGCAGGCCTGTTGTGCTCAGTTGTTGCAACAGAAATCTTATACGAGCACTCATATTATGGATCAGATTTTGCAGGCTCCACTCTATTCAAGATAGGGAACGTGCTTCTCTGACCTGTGATACATACAGGCTTTACTGGGATCATGTGAGTGGCTTTCTGCTGCGTGATCTTGGTAGTCAGTTTTGTTTTGGGCTCATGCTTTTTAGTCTATGTTGTAGGTTTATGTTCTTGTGTCCTTTATTGTGCTTTGTTTAGACTTGGAGTCTCCTTTGGAGTGGTTGCTTTGTTGCTTTTGTTCTCCTTTCTGTTATTCATCTCTCTTTTCCTGCTTTATTTTCTTTTCTGATTTCTTTTCCCTCAGCTTAGTCTGTTCTTTTTGTGTCATAATGCTGTTTGTTATTCTTTGTTCAGTTGTTGACTTGTTGCATTGTCTCCTGACTTTTAGTTTAGGGTATGGGGAGGACTTTTGTTCTTCCTTTTGGTTTTGTTGTTTTGGCTGAGGTTTGACCTTATTTACTCTTTTCTGTTTTTTTTCTATTTGGTTTTTGCAATTTGCTTTTCATTTCCTTGCTTTTATGGTTTCCTTTATCTCCCCAGCTCTTTTAGAGGAGGAGGGGAAGGGTTCCTTTGTCTTCTGTACAATTTTTGTTCTTGATTTCTTTTCAGTTATTAGGACCTGTATTCATGTCCTACTTCTTTGCTTTCCTTTTGATTTGTGTACTTTTGTGTGACTTAACACCATTTTGTATTTTTTGGATTCTCTTGTTTTCTGTTTTGTATATTGTTTTGTATGATTTCACACTGTTTGTATTTTTTTTGTTTTTGTGGCTATTCTGTTATGATTCCTCCTACATGGTCAGTAGGAAGGAGAAGAGGATTTGGTTCTGTTGTTTTCTTTCAGGTTGGGACTACTGTGTGACCTAATACTTTTTATGTTCTTGATTTTCTTTTCTTTCTTTCTGGATTGCATGCTGTAATGCTGCGTTATGTTTTTTTGATATGATTTCACCAAACATTTCTCTCAAAATTTCCATATGTGGGGATGGGGAGGTGTTTGTTTCTTTTAGGGGGTTTATAGCTCTTTACCAACTGTTTTATTGGGTATGCGATGTTTATTGTTCATTTATGTTGTTCTTTTCTTTGATTCCAGGTAGAAATACTCTTTAATGTTTATTTTTTGTTTACATGTATGATGTAATACATATTTTTGTTTCTTTCCTGTTTTTATGTTTTCATGTGCCATATTACTGTTTGGTTGTATCATGCGTTTATAGTTTGTCAATAAAATTCCCTACTCTGACAGTGGGGCGTGGTTCCATGGAGGAGGATGCCTTGCAAGTTCATTCTGCTGATATACCTGTGGGTGTGCTGCTCCCAACCCACAGGTCCAGCACTAGGAGACCAAAAATTCTATGGATTTTGAGGTCAGTGACTGAAATAGCTAATGAAATGCAAGTACACCTTCAGGCTTATTATCTTCAGATGAGGTCTGGCTGGCACATATATTACAGCAAAATAAAGCTTTGAGATATGAGGGACTGTACCAGAATAAAAAGCAGTTTCTGAAGAGGTACAAGTGCCTATTGAAATGATGGAAAATTTGGATCTGAACATTGCAAGGGAGGCAGCGCTAGTAATGAAGGAGCTAGCTGAAAAGCAAAAAGGTCAGATGTCTACAGCTGTGAGCTCTACAAAGAGCTCTGTGATGTACTCTCATCAAAAGAATTCCTTATGCCTGAGTCAGAGCTTGAGGGAGAGTGACAGATGCAGCCCCTGCTCTCAATGACACCAGAAGCACTCCCCAACATAAGAATGGAAGAAAGCCATGTAAGTACTGAGACATTTTCCTGTACAAGTCTATGAATAAACTGAAAACCAGGGCTTGGGGTAGAAAAGGGAGAAAGTGAATTAACACAGTCTAAACAAATGGGGAGGTCCCTACTTCACTGGAAAGCTCATTGTTGAATGCAGGATGGAAGCGGGAGAAGCAAGCATCTGGATCCCGATCCTGCTCACAGCCTGATACCAGGACAAACCAAACCTCAGGATATTACCATTAGGGTAATCAGTAATCCAATGGGGTCACTGACAATGTATTTAAAAAAGTTTCTAACGAGCTATTGAAAGAAGCTATGGCAAATGAATTACCTAACTCTTCAGCATCCACTTCTTCATCTGACAATGAAGACTCTGGTACTAGGCCTTCAGAGTGGGGAGACAGAACGGAGGCAAAACAGGGTTCTCCACAGAAGCACATGGAGTTGACAGAACAATCTAAAAGCTAAATGGGAGAATTTTTAGAAACAAGATCCTTTTGCTGGAATCCCCCACCCATTACAGAGACATAATGTAGTCCGCCTAGAATATTTAGGTGGATTAGAGATTACACCAGACTGTTTATATGTGGGTAGAAACTTATTGAAAGTGTCATTGGGTTTTTCTAATGAAATTCATGCACTAATACATGCTTCAGGTGCAAATCTCTATGACATAAGTTTTAATACTCCCAAAGGTTTGGATCGTTTTGGCCCAAATATAAATCTTTGAAATATACAGAAGTATGGCTGCCTTTAGGGTTATCCTTTGACTAAACCCACAATCAAATATGTAACTGTGTTGTTTAGAAATTAATCTGTATCTGTGCATGATATTACTTACTCGATGCAACAGAAGTGTGATGTAATAGAACTCCACAGCCAATATTTGATGAAAAGCATATATGGAGCAGGGCTTGGAAAAACAAAGTACGTTTATGAAATAACAGTTTGAGCCCAGTGCATTTGCCAAACTGTTTGTTTTGGGAGAGAAAGGGGCATTGTTTTTATCTTGGTCAGCCAAAGTCCTGTTTTAAGTGTGGGGCCTATACACATCTAAACTCTGCCTGCAACAGGCTAAGTGTAATTTATGTCTGTCCTTTGGACATAACAGTACAGTATGTCAAGAGGAGCAGAAGTGTAATCTATGTGTAGAAGT
Organism: Neoceratodus forsteri; assembly: GCA_016271365.2. Taxonomy (NCBI): domain Eukaryota; kingdom Metazoa; phylum Chordata; order Ceratodontiformes; family Ceratodontidae; genus Neoceratodus; species Neoceratodus forsteri. The sequence continues at coordinate 632,592,405 of CM028132.1, forward strand.
TGGACATACATAGAGAACTTGTCCTTGGGCCATGCACAACTGTAGAGATAGTATGAGCCAGGATACCATAATTGAGAAGCCCACTAGAAAGATATAGCAAAATGGAAAACTTTGCAGATAGGCTAATTTGGCTAAGCTGCTACTACCCCACCCTCCACCTCCCTCACTCTCTGTTGTAATCACTATGACTGAGACAGAAGAAGCTAGCATAGTTCCTGAGGAGGCCAATGTTTCACATGACGCTGATACCATAGCAAGTGAACCCTCAGCTATTCCTAAGGAGGCAGGAACATGTAGAAATGCCCTCCCAACTGTTAAGAGCCTGGCCAAGAAAAGAGGCATTAGGCAGTCTAGGCCTAGATCCAAAGTTGCCATGGCCTATGTGCCTAGAGAGAGAGCACTCTAGTAAACAAATACGAGATATTGACCAAGAGCTCTGCAAGAATCAGAGCAGGGTGGGGACTCTGAAGCATCTTCTTTAGCACTTCCCTCTTCAGAATCAGAGGGAGACCCACAAGATCTAAGTGTCAATGAGGAAAGAAGGAAAAAGTTAGTGTAAGGACTAGGAGGAGTACAAGGTTAAAAAAACACCCTAAAATGACAGCTTCCTTATTCTTATCAAGATCCTAGCTTAAATATTCATCTGCTACAGTTAATGTTAATAGCATTAGGAATGCAAGAAGATGGTTGATTACCTTTACTGTTTTAAAGGACTTAGAATGTGATATCTGTTTATTACAGGACACCAGGCTTAATACAACTTCCTTGGTCAGAGCTGCTCAGAAATTGTGGTGTTGGGGTCCTCTTTTTTTTCCTTTGGGACGGAGGTGTGTGATGGGGTTGGAGTTTTGTTTAGGGGTGATGGGTTTACAATTTCTAGATTGGTAGACATTAAACCAGGGAGAGCATTATTACTGGATTTTATGTATAAAGGTGTTGTTTGGAGACTAATAACCATATATGCCCCACTGAAAAAAAAGATAGGGTAAATCTCTTTAATGAGATAAAACCGTTCTAGTTTTCAACAAAGCACATTCTTTGGGGAGGGATTTTAACTGTGTGGTGTCTAGACAGGATGAAGTCACCAAAAGAAATTATTCTGTGATTAAAATTGTCTAAAGTCTATAATAGTTTAGTGTAATTTGCAAGACTCCTTCAGGACCTACATTTAAGGGGTGTCTGCACGTACTATAGAGGCTCTGTCCACCAGGATAGACTTCCTATTTGCTCAGAAACAGCTTAATATACACAAAGACGATCTGATTCCTTTAGGCATCTGATCATGTAATTCTAGTGTTTGTGTTAGGAGAGTAATAGGTCCCCAATATGGGAGGAGTTTTGGAAGTTTAACACATCATTATTAAAGGAGGATATTTTGTTAAGACGCACAAAATAACTTTTAAAGGCAAGAATGTCTGTGACAGGTTTGGAGGAGGATGTTAGTTTATGGTGGGAGTCACCAAAGGGAATTAAATCCTTATTCCAGCATTTTCTACACACTCTAGGATTAATAAGTATAAAATTATCTTAATCTTGAGTACAATTGGCAAAAGTATATTCTGAAATTAATATACAGCACATAAGTCTAACAACCCAAGTATACAATTTAAAAAAGAAATGGAGGGACTACAATACTCTCGAGCTACCTCCATGTTAAATGAGCATAGGATCTGCTATACTTGCAAAACAGGATTTGGGGATGCTTTTAAAAGTTGTACACAATGAGCTTCAGATAGGTTTATGGCATCAGTTAAAATGGGGATGGAATTCAGGTCTCAAATGGTCCAGAAATTTTGGATACTGTAACTAAGTATTTAACTGAAATGTATACTGCCCCCTATATTGAGGAGTATGTTCTGACAGAGTTTTTTCTAATCTTAACATTCCAATCATTCCAGATACATGTGTACCTACCCTTACAGAACCTATTACCAAAGAAGAGGTCAGGTTTGCAATTAGCAAATTAAAAGGCCACTGCACTTGGGATTGTTGGGATTCCTTCGAATTTTATAAAACCTTTGATGAACTGTTAAGGAAATTTTGGTTGTGGTTTTAATTGAGTGTTGGGATGCCTGGAGGTGGATTTTCATTTCTGTATTGCAGTGTAAATTCTTGTACATAACCATGGAGATAAGTCTGATTTAAATAATTGGAGGTCGTTGAGCCTATTGAATGTGGACTATAAAATTTTAATGAGAATACTTAACAGTAGGTTAGTTAGTACAGCTCCTGCTTTAATCTCTATAGCCTAAGCCTGTTCAGTGCCAGAGCACTCAATTCAGCATAATTTATTACTGGTGAGGAACTGGTTGAACAAGGGAAGGAGGGTGTTCTTGGTGGATATATTATGTCTTTGGATCAGAAAAAGACCTTTGACAGAGTACCTCATCAATTTATTTCTTGTGTGTTGAAAAGTTATGGCATTCCACCAGTTTTTGTTGCATGGATGGAACTGCTTTATGGGAAAGCATAGGGCAATTCCACTTGTGAATGGGAGTTTAGGAACATATATTGATATTACATGTGGGAGCGACAGGGGTGCCCATTAAGCCCCTGCTTTATATTTTTGTTTTAGACCCCTCTGTTAAGGTTTTTCAAAAGATGATATATAAGAGGTATTAAGCCCACTGGGAGCTTTGGAGGTTCAAGTAGCAGCGTATGCAGATGATGTATGCGTTATGGTTACAAATCAGAAGTTGGGGTTAGGGTCTTGAGTTAGTAGAATGGTATTCAATGGTGACGGGTGCTAGAGTAAATAAGGGGAAAGTGTTATTGATCCCTGGTGGCATTACCCTCAGATGGGAGTATTGCAAGGGATAAAAGTGTCTACAGCTTCTTTTAAAATTTTAGGGGTTTGGTTCGGGAGAGGGACAATGGACTGTTAAACTGGACAGCAAAAATGGAGTAGCTTCCTCCAATGTTGCTATCTGGAGGACATGGCAGCAATCAAAAAGAAAAAGTTGCAGTAGTAAAAACCTTTATGCTCCCAATTTTTTATCAGTGCCATATACCCCATACCACAGGCCTTGGAAGCATCCCTTTTGAGTCTAGTTTTCAGGTTGTTTGGGAAATCGGCTAAATCCTGTTAGGAGAGAGGTTTTATATTTACTAGTGGAGAAAGGGTGATGTATTTGTTAAATCCTGTGTTTTTTTTTTTTTTTTTTCTTGTGAATTTGCTGGATTTTCTAGGCCTAGTATGGCTATATGGACTTTATCATAAGAAAATGGATAGAACCCCTTTATCAAGTGTGGGATGACCAAGGGATACTGAAAGCCCAGGTAAGGACAAATTGTGTCTTTCTTCAACCAGCTCTGGGGAAACTTAAAAATGAAGTTAACATTACATATTACACAAATACAATCCAGTAAATTAGTGTATGATACAATACAGACACTGGTGTGTATCTCATCTATTGAATTCAAAGATATTTCTCCAAACTATCATTCTTGAGTGTTAGAGTCTTTAAAAGACCCATGCATTCCACCAAGGTATGGGATATCATGTGGCTGTGTTCTCATAGAAGGCTATATGTAAGGGAATGTTAAACATAAATGTCAAGAAGAACGTATGTGTCCTAGATTTAGCTGTATTGCACAAGAAGAAACTATGCTGCACCTTCTTATTCAGTGTCCCTTTGTACAAGATATGTGGTCACAGATGGCACAAAATGGGCCAATTTAAGTTGGAAGAAAGTAACTTATGAAGAGGTGGTTGGGGTTTCAGTTTGGGGAGGATGGGGTTGGATGGCGGACTGGTTTGGCTTATTTTTCATTTATAAAATTTATATTATGGCAATCATAATGCAAGTTTGTTTTGCAACAGATGTACCAAGATCCTAATACTGTTATATGTATTATTGAACAAGAACTACGTATATAAACAATGTATGTTTGAAAAACAACATATGTTTCATAAAGTCTGGGTAATAAGATGGCATAATGTCCCTTTGTGAAGTATAAAATTGGATGAATTTTTCTTTTCTTTGGTTTGTATTAAGAACTTTTGGACTGTGTATGTTATTATGGTTGTCATTATTGTATAATGTACTTTTGATTGTATATTGTTTAGTTTCTCTAAATAAAATTTTCCCCTACTCTTTGAGAAGTGCATTGGGATCATTAACATCCATCTGAACTACCACCAGAACAGGCAGATGGGACCTCAGTTTAACATCTCATCTGAAAGATGGTACCTCAGGAGTGCAGCACCCCCTCATGCTGCACTACAGTGTCAGTATTGGGATATTAACCCAAGTGCCTGGTGTGGGGATAGAACCCACAGCCTTCTTATCTCCAGCCTCAGAGGTGAGTGTGCTACCTGCTGAGCCACTGACACTGTTATGATATAAGATATGATGGTTCCCAGGTCCCATTCCTGATTTGTGGTTGTAACCCCCAAAAATGATATGTTGCTCTTTGGATTTCTGTGTCCCATGTGCATAATTTACTGTTTTGTGGCACTGAAGTCTAGTAGACAAACCCTTGACAGTCTTCTAGCTTTTCAGATCTTTCCTCATTTTTCATTCCTACTCATGTGTCACTCTGTTGCAGATTTTTGTGTCATCCGTAAACAGTCATACTTTCCTTTCAGTTCCTCTGCAATGTCACTAATAAAGACATTGCAGAGGAAAAGTTCCAGTACTGACCCTTGTGGCACCCACTGGTCACCGTGCCTTCTTCCTAGTGAACACCATTTACCACCACCCTTTGAGTCATGTTACTCAGCCTACTACATATCTATTTCATTAACTTTGGACCCACTCCCAGGCTGCCAGCTTGTTTACATGTCTTCTAACATGCCACAAACCAGCTCCCTGTCCATCTATGTAGGATCGGTATTTGGGAAAAACATCCTGCTTAAGGGATAAACATCCTGCTTTAAGGCTGCTGTAGTAAGAGAGGCCTATCTCAGTTTGCAGCTACCTAAATTGGAGGAAACTCCACCCAAACTTGCAGTCAGCCTTTCCTGCTGGCTATGCCCTCAACTTTACATTGGCTGGTCTACAGTGATTGACACTTGGTGCTCTGGATCTTCTGCACAATCAGTATATATATATATAAATATATATACTGATTAATAGAAAATCAAGCACCTAAATCATCTTCTGAAATAGGCAACTATGTGGATGAGGCCCATGGCAATGTTGACACTCTTCTGAGATATACATATATATATATATATATATATATATATATGTATATCTCAGAAAGTCAACGTGCAAAGAACTCATCCATCAATCTATTTCAACAACACTGACAATGCTCTGGATCTTCTGCACAATCAGTATATATATATATATATAGACCTTACTAAGGCCTTTGACCTGGTCAACCATAAGCTCCTACTTAAGAAACTTCTGGGCTTTGTTTGCCACAGGACACAGTTGACTGGTTCCACAGTTATCTCACCAATTGCTCCAAGCATGTGAAGATCAATAAATCCTTGTCTGACACTAAGGGAGTATATATTGGTGTTCCCAGGGCTCCATCCTGGGCCCACTCATTTGGTCTCTTCACAAATCAACTGCCTGATGCCTGTCTGACAGGTAACATTCTTCTCTATGCCAGTGGTGGTGTCATCTATTCCAAAATCCATGACCTTGACAGCCTCACCACTGCTCTCCAAATTAACCTCAGGTTACTAGAAAACTAGTTCTCAAACAAGAAACTGGTCCTCAAGTGCATGAACAACAAAGCCCATGCTCTTCTATAGCCTCCCACAGAAGAAGAACGCTCCATACTTTGTCATCTGAAATGGACAAGGACAAACCTTTAACAGATGGAGACCTTCAAATACCTTGGCATAACTCTGGATGACATCTTGGGCCAGAATTTCAAATGCCACTGAATGCTGGAAGCCCCTTGTGCACCGAACATAAAGTGCACAGTGCTTGCAGCATTCTCCCAACTAACAAACTAAAATTATCTGTCCCATGTGCCAACTGCCACAAGTTAGGCCAACTTTTCCTGGTCCAGCCTGCAGCAATCCCAGGTACCCTTTTTACAGGGCTTTCACCAAATATTTGGTGCAAGCTGCCATAAATAGAGTCAAGTATCAGAGCTGAATCTCAGCTACTAAAACTTAGCACAGTTGTAGCAAGGTGTTTGATGCAGCTGCATCAAAAATAGGATATGAAGCTCTGCATTGCCCTTTGAAAATCAAGTCCCTTATCCCCCTCCCCACCATTTGGCACTCTGGTAGACATAAAACAGTTGACTGTGCCCTGTACCATAAACAAGTATCTCACTGGGGATGCTAGACCTCTTATTGTGGCCAGCTCCATTCCATCACTAATAAATTATGGCCTGCCTGTCTATGCAGCTGCCTGTGACATGGTGCTAGCCAGAGTAACGCTGTTCTGTAATGAGAGCGTGCCACTTTGTACTTAGTGCAGAAAACAGCACTCATAGTTGTACTCTTTATGCACTCATTAACTGGCTACCTTTGCCCAGTGGAATAATGCTCCAGACCTGTTGCTAGCCATAAAAGGCACTCCTGGGCCTAACACCCCATGCTTTAACAAATTGCTTCAACATTGTCTCCAACCAATACAATATCAAAAACATGGCCAGAAAGCCCTTAAGCTTCCTTTTCAATGTACTCAGCTGGGCATGCGGCCATTTGCTGTCATGACTGCTAATTGGCCCTTGTCAAGTTCACCAGTGATATCCTCAAGACAAGTGATAAGGGCCAGTACACAGGCTCTGTCTTCGATGGACCTACCTGACCAAGGCTCAACCTGGATGATGATCATCTTCTCCTGGACACCCACAAGGGGCTTGCACATATCTAAAAACATCATCAAATGGGTTGGAAGCTACCTCTCCTTGCAGATCACAGAAAACTAATATCAATGGTAATTTTCTGCTGAATGTCTGATTAAATATGAGGATACCCCAGAGGCTCCATCCTAGGCCTGCTCCTGTTCACGATCTTAATCAATAACCTCCCTTCCTTTTGCCAAACCACCCAACTAGTAATTTATGTTGATGACGAGGCCCTCTATTGCAGTGAAACTAACCTTGATGCAATGTTCAGTAACTTCCAGGCTGACTTCAGCAAGCTACACATGGTTCTCTGTCAAGGCATGGTTCTCAACTTCAGGAAGACTGAGTTTATGATCTTCTCTTGCCCAAGAAAGCCCCAGTCATGGTCCGATCCTCTCAGACAACCCTTCGTAACATCATAAAACAAGTCTATGAATTCAAATACCTTGGTTTGTACTTAGACTCTCATCTGACCTACAATATCCATATTACCAACCTCATCAAGAAAATACATATGAGGCTAGGTCTCTTTTATCGAATCAGAAACTTCCTTATCCTCATCTCCAGACCATGCCTTGCCAGCTCCTTCTCCTACCCCTCCTTGATTATAGCTCTATTGTCTATTCCCCAGCACATCTCCCTTTTCTCCAAACTCAGGACTACATATAATATCATTGCATGCTTCATGACCAGCCTCCCTGGATGACCCATCTCTGTACTCGCTATGCCTCCTCAACTGGCTCACCCTTGAAGGCAGGCTCCAACTTAAAATGATCTCTTTCCTCCACAAAGTTCACTGAAACCTACTGCCAATCAGTGTTAACTCCTTTTCCCCTTATTGGTTCCCAAGTGCAGTACTAGAGGGCCGCCTGTCATATCTTTGATACCCCTTTTACCGCACCAAACATATGAGAACTTTATCACATACAAGGGCCCTAAGTTTTACAATAAACAGCTCCCTGAACTTCAGGCCTGTTGTTAAATTGACTCACTCAGCTTCTCCCTCAAGGACCACCTCCCCAATCCACCACCTGTGCCTGCCCTGTAGGTAACCCCTGACTGTCCACCAACCCTGCGTTACCTTAGAGTTTATAAGGCTCTGTTGTTGTGTGCTCTGTATTTTTTATTTCTATTCTAGATGATCCTGTCATATACACTTAGGGATGCAGCAAATTTAAATTCGCAGTGAAGTGCTGGCAAAGTGGCTAAATTTGCCTGGCAGAGCAATTCATGAAATTTTTCTGCTTAAGACACAATTTCGCCCAGGTGAAATTCTCGGCCCACGGGGTGAAATTTTGACTCCAGTGGCAAAATTTTACCTTCTGTAGGTGACTTTCCACCTTCTCACAGTGACATTTCACCATGAAACGTGGAATTTCACTACAAAAGATGGAATTTCACCACAGAAGGTGAAATTTCATCATGGAAGGTGAAATTTTGCCATTCTGCAAGCAAAGTTCACCACTCTGCCAGGCAAAATTTTGCATTTTGCTCTCTTGAAATGGGTGCAATTCATGAATTACTCCACTAAGCGAATTTTGGACCTTTGCCATCCCTATATAAACTGTCCTATTGTAAATACTGTCAAATTTTGCAAGTATTTTTTTACCTTTTTCTCTGTATTATTGAATTTTGTACCGCTGGACGTTTGTGAAAACAGGCATTTTTGCTCAAATACCTTCCAGTATAAAAATAAAATTGAATTGAACTGAATTGTGTTAAATGAGCTGCCTGATACACTGATGAATCTATTCAAGATTAATCAGTTTAAGAGATATTTGCAGTTTGCCCTTGAAGTCCAATGCAATTGTAACAGTTAAAACTGTTTTATTCAGTTTCTCTGTACATATCCTGTGACTTTTTACAGTGATCTTCACTGATTTTTCAAAACTGTATGTCATTGCTTGTGTCTTCATTGTTTTGAGTCTGACTCAGCTGCATTTCCTCTGGAACAAGCTTATTATATTTGTATTTTTTTTGTGATTACCCATGCCTCAATGCAAACCAAGGCTAATGTCGACCCCAGAATGAAACAGATGCCATCCAGTGGTCCTCCAGTGCCTAGATACAGGCTGAGGCCAAAAAGCTGCCCAGGCCATGACCTGAATAATGTATCACAGTCATCCTTAAGGCTGCCTCTATTTTGAATTTCCCCACATCTCCCTCACCCAGATAGCTCACAAGCCAACCTCCAACTATAGCACTGGAAGGTCGACTTCTCCCCAAGAGTCTGCTCAAAGTATACTTGATGCACAATAAAAATGAGACCATGTCCAATGTCCATGTCCACGTCCAGTGGGTGAACCCAGTAAGGCCAGTATAATCCCAATCAGTCCCTGGTGATGTGCAGGTGGTATAGTGCCAGGCCTGCCGATGATTCAAAGACTGCCTTAATCCTCCTATTAAAGCATTTAACCACTGTTCCTCACACCTCACCTAACATGTGCCAAACCCTCCTCGGGATCACCTCTGAACATACCAGCACCACCCATTGCCACTTGCTCTTGATTTGGCACTGATCATCCAGCACTTGAAGATATTTCTCCTTCCAGGGCCATGTCACGAGGTAATTCTCTCAAAGGTGTACAAGTATCATGACAATGGCTCACTTCTCCTCTGTTTTAAAAGTGTTGGCATGAGCTAGGACTCTCATACCCCAGCTTCCACACCATTCAACCTTGTCACAGGTAGGTCAATGACTGGCTGTCTTGCTCCCTGGGCCATGCAACCTGCTTTGATCCCTGCTCTGTGCATAAAGAGTACCTGCAGATCCAGAGCATCCAGTGATGCCCATGGCTGAGGGAACAAAACAGATGTTAGTCACTGGAGAAATTATCTGACATACTGTACAGTTTGTAACTTTCAGAACACATTTGCTTACCGCGGTCACCTTCTGCACCCCAACTTTGCAGCTGCCTTCTTAGAGGCTCCCTGATCCTGAAGGCAAGCAAGCTACACAGTGCTAGGTCCCAACCCAAAAAGGCAATAACCTTTCTTAACAAATGCAGCCACATGATACCATGTTAGTGGCTTTCATTGTCATGGAGGAGAAGGGGCCTGGAGAACATTGCCTGATGGCCAGCTGTTTGTCCATCCTGCATACAGGGAGAGAGAAGAACAGCCCTTGTAATATGAACCCTGCAACCCACACTGGTTTCATCTGGCTTCGATCTATGTAACGTCCAAACCATTTACAACCATGTGGATGTCACCTAGTGCCAGTACCTTTTTCTGAGGCAGAGACATAACTGATTTCACTGCCATCTCCTGTACCCTGAATGCTCATTTGAATAGCAGCAGGAAGGCTGCCTGAGACAGCTAGGCCTCAGCTGCGGATAAGCACATGCTGGTAAGGACCACACCATATCTGATAGTAGATGAGCAGATGGACAAGCTATTGTTAGGGTCTTCCCTCTTTTCTAGCCCAGCCTTGCATGATCTTTTCACCATGATGGCATGCTGTGGATCTGTGACCCCTTCTCAGCTTGTTTATGCATGCTATGGCCTAGAGGTGTGTGAGACCAGTGGCATGGGCTACCCCATCCTCCTCCAATTGAACTATAAAGTGAGCCATATTTCCCATTGATAGCGGCCACCTTACCGAAAGCCACACCTCCCATATGATTATAAAATAGCCTCATACATGAATCCATTGCTTTTATTGTGTTTGGTGACCAGGCCTGTTTAAAATTAGTACTGTCTCTTGCCACACAATGATTTACAAGTTGGAGTGGCCCCAGGGTCCTTTCAGCTCTGTTTGTGCAATGTCATTGCCACATACTTGGGAAGCTATAAATGAGAAAGGGCATTGGCAATGTTATAAACCATAACATTATAAAATACCCTCATGTATGAAACCATGGCTTTTATTGTGTTTGATGACCAAGACTAATTAAAGGGAGGATCTGCTCTCACCACCCAGTCTCCCACAAGTGTGGATGGTACAGGGCAATTTATTACTTTGTGTGTGGTGCTACTGTAGCTCTGTAAACCTGGATAGCTGTAAACAAAAGGGCATTGGCAATGTTGTTCATTATTGCCCCATTATGTCTAGTCCTAATGGATAAACTTAGCTCCAGGCAGTACAGGACTAGTACCCAAGGCAAACTGGAAAACCATTTAGACCTGACTGACTGTTAAAGACTTCTACCACTGCATTGCTCTCAGACCAGAATTTTACCTGTTTTTCCTAAAGATAGTCCCCAAAATGCAAATGAATACAACTATGGGTATCAGCAGCCTATTACCCAGTCAGGTAAGCACTACAGGGATAGAGAGCATGATGCAGGCAGCTGCTCTTAACGTGTACTCCATGAGATTCTCTTACATTTCTGGCAACCTTGAATAAATGCCATGCTACATCTGATTCACAAAGACATGACCAAAGAGGAAAACATTTTGTCCTTGTCTTCCAATGAGGGGTTTGCCCTGCCCAGTATTAAAACTCCTAAAAACTTTTTGGTCAGCATATACTGTAGCTTGAGGGGGTACACACTTGGGAGAACTGACAGCCCATCTACCACTCTGGTGCAGCCCTCCATTGACTTAAGTATTCTTAACAAAATGCCATCAGCACTAGCAACACCTCTCAACATTTGCAACAATTGTATCAACTTTTGTTCAAAGTCAGAAGTAAGCCCTACAATTCTGACAGAGACAAATTTACTAAATTCACTGTTATACTAATCCATAAATGCCACCCACAAGATGAAATTTAAATACCTGATGGCAGCACAGATACACTTTCAGATTAGGTGCATCCCCAGCCCAGTAAATTCATGGACCTGATACCAATGGGGATATAATTATAGATGTCAGGATGGGAGAACACCTAGGGTCCGTGACCATCGCACAGTGTGGTTCAATGCAGTATGGTGACAGGGTCAAGCCACATGAAAGCAGGGGTCCTGGACTTCAGGAGAACAGCCTTTGCTAGGATGGGGTATGTCTCAGAAAAGCCCTAGCAGAGAGGTGAAATATGGGGCATTAAGGAACAGTGGGCCCATCTAAAAGGAGCCATAGTGGAGGTGACAAACCTTTCTACTCAGCAAGTAAGCTACGGCAAGAGGAAAAGAAACCACTATGGTTATCAAAAGAAGTCACAGGGAAAGTGAGGGAATAAAAGGTGGCTTTCAGGAAATAGAAGGAAATGCAGAAGGAGTAGGAGGATAGGTCAGTGTATCTAGAGAAACAAAGGGAGGCAGGAAAAGCAGTCAGGAGTGCAAAAGCGCAGAAAGAGGAACAAATAGCTTAAGAGGTGAAAGGGACAACACTTTATATAGGCACATTAGTGAAAAGAGAATAGCGAGGGAGAGTGGGATTGTATAATACAAAAAGGGAAGAAGAAGTGAGCATAGAGGTAAACCAGGAAGAAGCATTAGTACTGAACAAATATTTCTGTTCGGTACTCATGGATGAAGGAGGATCACAGATAAGAAACAGGATTGAAAGGCGGTGGACACAAATCCATTTACAGAGGAGATAGTCATTAAGGAACTCACAAAACTGAAGGTGGAAAAGGCAATGGAACCAGGCGGGATACATACTAGAATATTAAAGGAGTTGAGGGAGGTGCTGGCAGCACCACTGGCTAACATGTTCAACAACTCACTAGATATGAGAGTGGTTCCAGAGGACTGGAGAAATGGCAGACGTAGTCCCTGTCCACAAAAGTGGGAGTAGGGTAGAGGCTGGAAACTATAGATCTGTCAGCCTCAGGGCTGGCCTACCATAGTGCGAACTGTGTGACTGCACAAGGCCCCAGCTGGGAGGATGCCCAGTAAATGATTGCATTGCATTGAAAACCTCCAACACTGACTCACTAAAAACTTAAGTGGTGGCTGAGCACAGTCATCAGGTCTTTGATAGCCCACCATTCTGTCTTGGATAGCCCCTTGCTGCAAAACAAGGGCAGGATGCCTTGCACCTCTGCTGTAAAATAAAGAGCTGGATGCCATCGATTGAGAATCTCTGATGTAAAACAACAAACAGTGTACCAATAACTTGCTCATTCATGCTGCAGTGAGAACACAGCAATTAACAGCCAGGTCAGAAAGGTGGGGGCCTCCACATCACCAATAGTGGTGAAGAAAGTGACCACAATTTGCTCCATGGAGTGATTCACAGAGTGAAGATGAATTTGTAGAGTACTCCTAGCGTGAAAGCCGAGTACTTTGTGTTACAATGGGTAACATAAAGTCCATTGAAGACAATAACTGCGTTACTCCGCCTTCCCAGACCACTACTCCACCAAATTTTAAGACAAAGTTTATTGAAAACAATGTATTTCGCCTCAGTTCACCTTGTTTTTACTCTCCAAAGGTGAATTTTGCAGTGATTCATGGGATTTCAAGTCACATGGGCTCTAGATTGTTCTGCTTAGCCTCAGTTTGGATTGTGTGTGTAGGAAGCCGTAGGAGACAATCTGCTCTGAGAACTCTCTGTGATTCAAACCTTCTAAAAGCTGTTAAAAGCCTTTTTAGTCATTTTATTTGCTGAAACTTTAGTTTATTGATTGTAGGAAACCCTCCTGTGCTCATATTGAGCGTTTATTGTTTGTGTGTGGATTTTGAATGTTAATGTACAACATTCAGTCTGTGTACTGAGAGACAGTTGAAGTGTGCTTTTGGGCAGGGCGATCTGGTGTAGGTAGATTTAAGTTGGAGAAATAGAGTTCTTGTTTTTTTGATTATATTTTTCTTGTATAACTGACTGTGTTAATGTACACACAGTAATATTTTCAGTAATTGTTGAAATTTTTTGTTGATTGTGTGTGTTGTGGTCTGGACCATGTGCAGCGGTGAGGTTGTTTAAAATCGTTTGTATATTACTGAAGTTTAAATTTGCTATGCATTACTTGTAGACAAATTGTGTATGTGTGTGTGTGGAATTGTGTGCGGTGCATGATGTGACATCAAATAATACACCTTTATTGTGCCAAGTGTAATGAAGGCAGCAGTGTGAACCTGCTATCCACTGCAGCTGCATGATTTTGCACTGCCATTGTGGTATCTTTTCTTGGTTTTGCACTGCCGTAATCTGCAGTCAGTGCTCCCACCCCACACTGGCAAAAGGTATTCTTTTCCAGATTAGATTGTTTGTGACTTGAGAACACCACTGTTAATTAAGGTGTTGTTGAACTTGTTGTAACTTTGTGTCTGTATCTGTTGTTGAAGCCACAGTTGTTTTTGGGCTTCATGCAGCGCCACCCCGGACCCACCCAGAAAGAACATTCCAAAATTTAAATTTGTTTAGAATATTCCTGTTGATCCCCAAAATGCCCACAAAGAGATGTGCAAGCAATTCTGTTTCTCGTCATGGCACTGCTGCTGGTGGTAAGATTGTCTGTGGGTGTGGTAGTATGCATGAGTTGCAGAAATGCATAGCTGATGAGAAAAAGGTATTCCTCCTTCAGTGTTTTACAGTGCAATCAGTAGCTTCACTCATAGTTGGAGGAGATGATGTTGTCCCAGCTGGTGGTGTTAGTGGAGTTGCTGGTGGTGGTATGAGTATTGCTGCCTCAAGTTCCACTTCTGACCAGTTCACCATGTCCAAAAATATAGTGGAGTGTGAAGCAGTGGCAGTGAGTAACAGTGTAGATGATGTCATACTCCCCAGTAACATCCCAGTAACTGAACATGAGGATTCTGATCATCATGTCAATGATATCCTGCAGTGACATTTCTTCCACCATGGTTCAGGTCATGCATTTGCCATTCAGTGATTCACAGTGTGGTGAAAAAATGTTGAGTGATGGTGGTGCTGATGATGATGATGTTGCTGTGGTTGCAACATGCAGTCCATATGCCAGCATCCAAGCAGAAGATGTGGATGTTGTTGATGACTATGATGATGATGTCAGTGACCTGTTGGGAACCAGAGAAAAATAAACTCAAGGTGGCTGTTTCTGGGTCTGTTTGCATCCCCCATAAAAGTTGTGATTTACCAGTTTCAGTTGATGATGATGACCGAGTAATGATGATAGGTAGTTGTGGTGGTCAGTTGCAGTCAGTGTGTCCTACCTGAAAACTCATGCAGCACACTCCCCACACACACATACTTCATGGCTTAAAAATGGAGTCCAATAAGTATCATCAGAGGGACATGTTAAAACTAGAGCATCAAAATCCCTTGTTTGGGATTTTTTGGAAGATGCAAATGATGAGTCAGTTGCAATCTGCCAGGTTCTGCAAGGTGCGTGTGGTCGAGGTAAAAGGGTGCTTTCTGGGCACAGGAGCACAACACACAACAAAATAGGCACATGGCACTGTGGACCTAGCACAAGATGGCAGTTAATACCTTTACAACAGTGGGGCATTCACCCTCGTCATCAACCATAATGAGTATGTTAGCCTTCCATGACTAGCATCAAGTAGAAAATTAAATGTGTACAGTAGTGATAAACTAACAGCAGAGGATTACTACAGGCATGATGAGGTGGAAGAGCAGAATTATTTTGAAGTCTTGTCCAGTGGTGGTGAGAGTAGCAGTTTTGGTGGTGGTGGTGGTCAATGCAGTATGTCTAGTGCAAGTGATACATCAACCCCTGTTGGTAAATCTGGGAAAATAACTGCATTTCTGGGTTTGTCATCACCTATGCAACTGTCTTCATCACCGTCCACTCACAACAACCTGCAATTTGCAGAGCAGAACCATGTCATCACACCCCATGTAAAATGTTTAAGTCAGCCCGTTACAGAGTGTTTTGCACATAAGCTGAAATACCCACCCAATCATACAGTGCTACGTGAACTTAATGCTGCTGTAGCTGAAATGCTGGCAATTGATCTTTTGCACTTCTCCTTTGTGGAGAATTCTGAGTTCCTGGGTTTGCTGCACATGCCTGTCCAAAATGGAAAGTCCCATCCAGGACATACTTTTCGACCCGTGCTGTCCCCGAGTTGTACCATACTGTGTCTGACATAGTAAGACATGTCCTTCAACATTCCTCCTCTCCATTCATCCATTTTAGTATGGATATGTGGACAAGTGGCAAAACAGGGGAGTTCATATTTGTGTATAACTGCACACTGGGTGCAGGTGCGAGGTTGTTTGTGCTGTTGGTAGTGTGACTAATCAGTGTAGTAAGGTGGAGCATCATGGCAGCAATCTTCCAGGTATTCAACAGCATGCAACAATTGCTATGTGCAATGTGACCTGTTCACACACTGGTGAAACATGTTGGACCTGGTACTGACTGAAACTGACAAGTGGCTGAACCCCTGTCCCTAAGAGCTGGGTTCATAGTAAGTGACAATGGGTCAAATGTGGTGAAATGCCTACGAATGGTGGCTTTTCAGGGTTCCATGCATGGCCCACTGTTTAAATCTTGTGGTGCAGGAGTTTCTGCAGGACCCTGATATAAAATGCTGACAGTTGCATGCTGTATCTGTTCTCACTTTTCATGCTTGGCAAAGGCTGTGACCAACTTAAATTGCAGATCGAAACAACCTCCCTTAGCACCACTGGAGCTGGAAGTTGTCATCAATTGAACTCCTCTTTATACATGGCAGAGAGGTTGCATGAACATACAAAGCCATCTCAGAATATCTTGTCATGCACACCTGCTGTGAGCGGTTCTGGGGCCACCATGTCTCTGACAACTGAACAGTGGTGCCTCATGGACTCTGTAATAGCAATCTTGAGGCTTTTGAACATGCCACATAGGCAATGAGTGGCAAGTCTGCCTCTTTTAGTCAATCAGTTCCACTGCTGCAGGTGCTGAGGCAGACATTGGTGAATGTACAGCATAAGCGTTGATGCTGTTGGAGGCGGTGCTAACAGTGTGTTGCTGAAACACATGCTGACAATATTAGATCAGAATCATCACATCTTAAGCATTCAGTGTAGTGACAACTTTGCAATAGCAACAATGCTGGACCCACGATACAAACATGGAATTGTCTCAGTACTGGAGGACAGGCCTGAATAGGCAAAAATGTCAGTGGGAAACTGTGCGCTTGGTTCATGGGGCACAGAAGTCACATGCCAAGATCAGGAAACCTGAGCAGCATAACCAGGATGAAGGTGAACCTGGAGGAGTAGTATCAAACATATCCTGTAAGGGAAGGAGACTGCAGTTCAGGTGGTCTGCCATCAAAGTGGCTGATGTTAACCACTTTGGGAGGCTTTGTCCTAAGTGAGGATTTGTGGCATAAATGATTCTGGAGAAATGAATGATGCATCAACCACTGGAGTTAGAGCAGCACAGCGGATAGTTGAGTCATATGTGTCTGAAACCAGGCATCTGTCATTCACTGATGATCCCTTTTATACTAGAGTGGAAAAGTCAGTGAATGGCCAGAGATATACCACTGTGGCACTGAAGTATCTGACATCCCACCCTCCAGTGTGTGTGTGTCGAGAGGGTATTCAGCTCAGAAGGTGCAATGGCTCGGAATCATTGTACAAACCTCTCTCCTGCAAATGTCAGTTTGCTGACATACATAAAAATGAATAGAGGCACATACCAGCTCAGACTGCAACCTCAGTATTTATACTCCGGCATACTCATGGTTTTGCTGATGTTGAAGAAAGGGACCATCCTGGTGGCAGTGACAGCATGAGCGGCATACCACTGACTTAGATAATAACACAATGGAAAAATTTCTCTGTGGTCAGAATTCAGACATAGAAGACAGTGAGGGCAGCTTTCTTTATGAGGATGATGATGAATGATGATGAAGTTAGTGTTGGCAGGTTTTAACTTAAGTGGTTAAAGGCTGTCACATGTCTTGTATGGTACATGTTTTCCTTTTCATAAAGTTAAATCATTGTCCCACTCAGAGTGACTCAAATTCCATATGTCACGACACTTTTATAACACAGAGCACAGTATGTCCTGTCCCCAGACTACCACCACTATAAGACCACTGTTCACCACTGCCACCATAGGGAATGTGACGTGTGTGTCCCCAGACTACCACCATCATAAGACCGCTGTTCACCACTGTCACCATAGGGAATGTGACTGTGGGTCCCCCAGACCACCACCACCATAAGACCACTGTTCACCACTTCCACCACCACCAGATGCAGGAAGATGTGAGAGGAATGTCATCACGTGCCACAGTTATGACCACTACTACCCACCACCAGTGCCATTGTGACAATATTTTTCCTTTACATTGACCATGCCAAGGCAGAGGAGTCAAACAGGAGACCACATCCATAATCCACAGGCACAAGGCTTCTTACTATTAAAACTGTAAAGTGAGTATGTGTACTAATGTTGTTCATGCTATTCAACTTCCTTTAGCTTTTGTTCTGTTTTGTGTTGCTTTTCTGAGTTGCAATGGTCAAACATATACAGTCAACTTATTTGTTTTTACAGGTTAACAACAACGACAATCCTTCACTGAAGGTCTGTATCAATGGCAGCAGCAGTACTGTCTACAGGAAGCTATGGAATATCCATTTCCAATCCATGAAAAACAGTTTAAAACAAGTGCACACAAGGACTGTGGTGCTCTCGAAAATCAATACATTTTGTTCCAAACAAGTATTTGGGCACTCACCACCACATATGATACTGACACCATAAATTTAAAATGAGGAGAAAATTTATTGTGTCCATACAAACATAGTAAGCCCACCTGACACGTTTCTGCTCCTAGACTGGACCCTTTATCAAAGGCTATAGCGACTATCTCTAGTCACTAATATAAAATAAAGAAATAGTGCCCTCCCTGCTATTCATGATTTTCTCAAACTCTTTCAAAAGAACTTACTGCTATCACACTAGTCTGAGAAAGTCATGAACAGCTGGGGCGCTATTGAAAAACTTACTTTACTCAACTGTTGGTGCTGATGGCCTGGTGTCCCCACCCTATCCTGCCCTATCCTGATGTGACCTCCTGTTGACTGAATGGCTAACTGTAAACCCACAGTGTTGGCCTCCTGTTGAGATGGAGTCAGGCTGGAAGGAGAAGGATTTCTGGTCGGGTCTCTCTGGTTTTCTTTGGGACAGACATGGAACTTTCTGGCTAGTGCCCACCATGAGGAGAGGTGGAGTATTTTAAACTGAACTGTATGATGCATGACTTCTTGCTTCACACTCGGTGTCCTTTTCTTTTAGTGAGGTAGGAGGATGGTTGCAACAGAATCAGTAGATAACGTAATGCAAAATTAAACAATAAACATTGCAAGCTAGAAATAAAAATTTGGACTCTTCATCAGAACTAAAAAAGTAGGAACTCTTCATCACTGAACCTTTTTGTTTTTATTTGTGCAACTTTATTTTATAACTATTATAACTTTTTTATAAGCTGTAGCCTGTTTTAATAATCCAACCTAATTGCATTTTAAATTGAAAATATTTGATCAATCAATCATGGTCCTCTTTAGTGGTCTTTGGACACATCCTTTATAGTGATGCCATCATTCTCAATGCAGCAGAAGCATTTGCTGCTAGAGGCAAAACATGGTGCATGTACAGTTGAAAAACTCTGCGAGCACACCAAAACTAAAAGTTGTCCTGAATTCTAAAACTACAACCTGCAGACTTTTATGGAAAGAATTATTACAAAATTAACTGAAGGACAGATATGCCATTATAAAATGTTACTGTTCCTGTACTGGAACAGAAGTGATCAGAACCACAGTACATTTTCAGACTGGTATATTCAATGGCAGGAACTAGCTGAGAACAAGTAAAGAAAAAACTTATTAAAGGGCATGTTCTTGAATAATGAAAGTAAGCTTGTGCTGAGTTTTTTAGTATCGTTCATATTTATTCTCACTTCACAAATCCTAAGTATCATTTTAGTCAACCTTATATTTTATGTACATTAATAAAATTAATTAAAATTGTGTGAGTGCTTACCTGGTAATGGAAAATGTCCTAATTAAAGTATTGTACTACTCTTTTACTGCCTAGATACATTTTCCTCTACTGATCTTATTTCCTACACTGTTATAGCCTTATACCTTGCACTAAGTTATTTTGTAGGTATTATTTTCACTTTGTTACCTTGCTTATATTGTATATTTCATAATCTTGTTATTGTGCTTTTATTAGTTTTTAACTTATTACCCTGTATTTTGTACTTTGTATTTATTGCACATTCTCAGCTATTGTTCTGTTTTTTTAATTGAATTTTAATTTTTCCCATTACTTTGTATTTCTATGCATATTTTACTACTCTGTATCTACTGCCTTTTGCACTATATAGTTCTCATTATGTCTCTTTGCATTACATTTTTGTCTGTTAGTACTCTCCTGGGTCATGTCTGAAAATAGGCATATCTAATTGTCTAGTGCGCTTACAGGTAACAAAAACAAACAAATAAATAAACACATGAATAAAGTATTTGGTTCAGTGAATGTGAGCCCATTTAACTGTCTTTTCTAAGTAATAGAAAAAAGACCTGATTTGTGTGCTATAGCAATTAGGACCTAAACAGATGCACTACCCTTTAATCCTGTTAACTTTTATAAATACTGAAACAAAAAAGATTGCTTAACATTAACATGTATTAGTGACTGATTTTAGGTAGAGCTCACCTAGACACATCCCTTTTTCAGGAGCAACCAGGATTAATTACATTTATAAAATGGTTTGGAAAAAGGAAGCAATCCAGTTGGTGCAAAGAGTATCACCTGACCATGGATTAAATCTCCTATTTAATCAGTGTCTGTTGTGAAGCTCCCTGTAGTCTATCCCTGGGGCATAGTCAGACTATAAACTGGTCAAGAAAAGTGAAACAGAAAGGCAGTCATTAGAACTGGGAGAGAACGATGTTCTCCAGGGCTGCCTCCTCAGCATAATACCCCAGTCCCACTAAAATTCCCAGTCAGACATCATGATTCACTGTGCTTAGCAGGTCAACAGTGTCCTGTGCACTCACAGTCTCATTAATGTGGGAGATTGTAGGCAGCACAGCTGGGAAATTCAGTGTCTCTGTTGTGCTCGCTCTTTGGTGTGTGTCACTCTTTCCCTGCAGGACATGCGGCACAGTGTCTGCCAGTACATTGTGTGGGAAGAGGGTACAGTGTCTCTCAGTACATCTTGTGAGGTGTCTTGCTCAACTGTGCTACAGTGAGAGAGTGACAGTGACAGTGACAGTAGAGTGAAAGCAGAACATAAGCGTTTATGCCCTGCACTCACTGGGAAATTCACTCTCACTCTCTGTACTGACTGCAGCCAAGATCCCCCAAACAAGTCTATCAGTTGAAGTCCCTGTAGTTTAAATAAGCAGTACTTAGTGACCACAACAGAGAACTGTACAAGCAAGTCGGTCTTCTGTTTAACTCGCTGTTCTGTACATTAAGTCAGAAATACCTAAAGTCTGATATTGATCACTTAGAAAGAATTCAAAACGTGCAACCAGGATGATCCCCAGACTAGCCAAAATGCCCTATAAATCAAGACATCTATTACTGGTTTAATTCTCTTCAGAGTAGAAGAACTAGGAGGATTTACTCATAACATATAAGCTTC
Source organism: Neoceratodus forsteri (assembly GCA_016271365.2). Taxonomy (NCBI): domain Eukaryota; kingdom Metazoa; phylum Chordata; order Ceratodontiformes; family Ceratodontidae; genus Neoceratodus; species Neoceratodus forsteri. The sequence continues at coordinate 632,613,614 of CM028132.1, forward strand.
AAAACAACTTATGGTTCCAAAGGCAAAAACAATCTTAGATTAAACTTTTTCTCATTAAGGCACCAAGACATTGGTGGATTCAACTAACATTGAAATATTCAAAAGGGTATTGATAATTGGTTGACTAAAAAGCATGTTATGTGAATTGTTCCTACTCTAGTGTGGGGAAAATCTAGATGAGTTTCAGCATTTTTTCCCAAACAAGCCAAGTAAAATCAAGTAAACACCACAGCAGGAGTGGGAGTGACAAAGAGCCATAGCATGTAGTTTAAATAAGCAGCACTTAGTGACTGCAAATGAGAACTCCCTGTAGTGTAGACCATTCTGTACATTACATCAGCAGCACCCACTGTGGGAGAGGGACTGAACAAGAGAGTGAGAGAAAATGACAGCCAGAAAGTAACCATGATTCCCCATCCTCTCCCACTCAATGAGATTCTTTCTTCAGTGTAAGTCCCCATAAGCTGGGGGAGGAAGAGAAAATGAGATTGAGAGAGAGACAGAAGACTCAGCACTGTGATAGGGAGCCCCTGACAGGTTGTGCACTATTCCCCTCTGTGCACACAGAGAGAGAGAGAGAGAGAGAGAGAACAGTGTGGGTGCTTTCCTCTTTGGCTGTGGGTCAGCTTCCCAGGAGACAGCTGGAGCCAATGTCATTTGTTGGGACCCAAGGTGACGACTTACTAACAGCCATAAAAGTATTTGGGCTCTGCATGAGATAAAATGCTCATAGCTGGTGTTCCTATTGCCAAATTTGCTCGTGAGAGAGAGACTGTGGGAGAGACAGAGCCAGCACTGCAGAGAGAGAGAGAGAGAGAGAGAGAGAGCCACGGCAAAGTCATAGAAACATAGAAGTTGATGGCAGAAGGAGACTTCTAGGTCCATCTAGTCTGCCCATTTGTTTTAGACCTATTTTGACACTCTAGTTACCCTTTGTAGTCAGGGCTCCTTGGATCTATCCCATGCATTCTTGAATCCCCCACAGTGTTGACCCCACAACCCTTTAGGGCAGGCTGTTCCAAGTGTCTACCACTCTTTCTGGGAAGAAAAACTCTCCTAAGGGAATATTTATTTTCATGTGCCTGGGATGATGGCTTTCATAATGTAACACAGTGTTATGGTCTGTGGGTTTTCTGAAATGTTTTGTCTCCAGTTTCTGATTTTTGACTTTGACATAAATAGTGATAGCAAGGAAGTCCACCTTTTCTTTATTTATCGCTGCTGTAAATTTAAGATTCTGATCACTGCTGTTAATGTACGTCAAAATTCCTTTAACTCTGTTTCTTCTCCTTCCCAAATCAATAATATGTCATCCACAAACCTTAACCAAGTCATAATATTTTGGACCCTTTATTTTCTGGACATCCACACTGTTTTTCTTCCCACTGTCCCACATAAATATTTGCCGGTGAGGGGGCAAATGTGGTGCCCAATGCAGTGCCATGGATTTGCTTGTAAAACTTATTCCCAAAGCTAAAATAATTATTTTCCAACATGAAATCTGCCATTTGTGTTATAAACTCAGAGGGTGGTACTACATCATTTGATCTTGTTTTTAGTTTTCTTTTATTGTTTCAATTCCTGCCTCGTGTGGAATATTATTATAAAGGTTTTCTACATCACAGATTACTAGCCAGTTATTTGCTTTAACTTCAATAGTTTTCAACTTGTTCAATACATCTTTGGTGCCAGCCAAAAGATTTATTTTAGCTGGCTAGTGGTTTCAAAAGAAGTCCACAAATTTTGACAGAGGTTCCATTATTGAGCCAATACTGCTCACTATCAGTCTACCAGTGGTGTATTTTTATTCTTATGTATTTTAGGTAAGAGGTATATTAGAGGTTTTGTGGGATGTTTTGTGAGTAGGAAACTCTGTTCGTTGTCTGTTATCCAATTCCTTTCTCTGTCTCTTGTGACCATTTCTATTGCCTCTTTTTTATTCCTTCTGTGGGATCTTTTCCAATCATTTATAATACCTCTCTTCTCTTAACTGTTTTTCATTTCATTCAAATACAACTCTTTGTCCCATAGGACCACACCTCCCCTTTGTCCACCTTTTATTATAGTATCTGTAACTTCCTTAATTCTTTTTAATGCCTCTTTCTCTTTATTTGTCATATTATCTTGCTTAGTTAGTTGTTCATATAATTTTAATACTTTGTCTACATCTACATCAACCATTCTACTAAATGTACTAATGGTAGCATTTGCTGTCATGTTTGGAACAAATTTTGAGTTTCTTCTGAAATATGTTTTTCTCTGACACATTCTACTTCTTCTTCTTCCTTCTTCTCCATTAACCATTAAGATGCTGTGTGTCTTGCTTATTGACTGAAGAGGGTTCTGTGCTGCTGTCATTTTATGAAAGTGCACTTTCAGGTGTATTTCCTATATAGTTTGAAAAGGTCCACTTTCAACTTGAATGGGTTTATCTTATTATTTGGGATGAATAGAAGTCCTTTTTCAACCCTCTTTCTTGCATTATACTTAAGTTATTTCTTGATAAATTAATCAATTCCATTTCTTGTTTCTTATCGATCTGCAGGGCACTTGAGCTGTCCAGTATGGACCAGTGTTTCCTCTGTCCTCTTCCTCTCCCTCTGTTTCCTCTTAGCCCCCTTCATGGTCCTTTTCCTCTGTTTGTACCACCACTGGTTCTTTGTCTGTGCTCCTCTCAAAAACCTGTTCCTGTCTTTCTCTTCTGTTCAGATCTGCACTGTCTTTAGTTGTATCACCTTCATCCATTCTAAATTTATTTTGTCTTTTGCATTAAACCTATGTCTCCTCTCTTGCCAGTTGTACACAGTACCATCCTTATTGTCTCTTGCATCTCTTTCATATTTTTGCCTTTTGTATTCTGTGAGTTCTTCCTTAAATGTGTTCATGTCATTCTCTATCTTTCTTAATGCTTCTGTTTGCTTAGTTCTTATAACATCTTTGAACACTTCCTGTTGTTTCTTTTTAGATTCCTCCTTACATTTTCACTATCCCATTTTGCTTTCTTGTAGTGGCTAACATCAGATCATGTGATGCTTTATTTAATATTTTTCCTAGTCATTCATATAAAACAAGAGGAAGTGTCATTCATCCCAAGCAATAAGATAAACAAGACACATAGCATCTTAATGGTTAATGGAGAATAAGAAGTAGAAAACTAAAAACAAGATCAAATGATGTAGTACCACCCTCTGAGTTCATAACACAAATGGCAGATTTCATGTTGAAGAATAATTATTTTAGCTTTGGGAATAAGTTTTACAAGCAAATCCATGGCACTGCATTGGGCACCAAATTTGCCCCTCACCGGCAAATATTTATGTGGGACAGTAGAAGAAAAAACAGTGTGGGATGTCCAGAGAAATAAAGGTCCAAGAATATTAAGACTTGGTTAAGGTTTGTGGATGACATATTATTGATTTGGGAAGGAGAAGAAACAGAGTTAAAGGAACTTTTGACATACATTAACAGCAGTGATCAGAATCTTAAATTCTGGCAGCAATAAATAAAGAAAAGGTGGACTTCCTCGATATCACTATTCATGTCAAAAATCAGAAACTGGAGTCAAAGCATTTCAGAAAACCCACAGACTGTACCATTGTGTTACACTATGAGAGCCATTGTCCCAGGCACATGAAATAAATATTCCCTTAGGACAGTTACATAGGATAAAATGTAATTGCAGTGAGGAAGAAGTAATGAAGTAGTAAATAGATAAGATGTGCCAAAGGTTTTAAGCAGAGGGTACACCCCAGGAGTGTTGCTAACGGCAGTCAAAAAGATAGCAGAAATGGATAGCGATACATTGTTATCAACACAAAAAAAAAAAATTAGGACAGGCCTGATGGGAGGATTAGTTTCTGCACAAAATATAATGACACCTATGATGAAATAGGAAAGCTCATAAAACAACATTGGGGGATAATAGTAGCAGATGAATGGCTCATGGAATAGTAAGAAAGGGGCCTCTGATAAGTTACACAAAGGAAAGAGTTTGAAAGACATGTTGGTGAATGTACAGCTAAAAGACAAAATAGACAGCAGACCAACATGGATGCCACCATTACCAGCTGGGAATTATAGATGTGGCAACTGTGCACAGTACAATAGCACTAGAAAAGCAAAAACAGTGAACCACCCAAGATCAGGGAAGACAAACACAATTCAAGGGTTCATAACATGTAATACAGAAAATGTAGTTTACATGTTATCCTGCCCATATGGACTACTATACATAGGTCAAATGAAAAGACCTTGAAAAATTCAGATAGGACAGCTACGAAACAGCAATAAGATGCCAAAATCTAAAATATGCCATGACCAAGCACTATTATGAAGTTGGCCATGGATCAGTAACATCTTCAGTACACGTAGGTTTGGAAGTAGTAAAATTCCAGAATGTGGAGGAACATTAAAGACATAGTATTACAATGAGAAGCCTTTTGGATATTTATAGATACATGAGATACATAGACAGTGTTAGCAGATAAGGGCCTACGGCCCACCCAGTCTATAATTTGAGCTTAATAAGTTTACTTTATGTTTTCCTAGAAGTCTGTTGCCCTTAACCCTGACCTCCAGAATTCCTTTATATCCATCCCATGCATTCCATTTGAGATGGAAAGCCTGTGGCCAAAAGGCCTGAATGATTACAGTAGCTATTTGTGAAAAGAACAAGAAAGGAAGGTCTTATAATGGTTTAAAACAAATGCAGATATACAGATGGTGAGCAGATTTTGAATGGGAAATAGGATGATGGTATAAACAATCTAACAAGTTCATCCATATTTAATTGATTAAAATATTAGAAAGACATAAATGTGAAGGAATAAAATGTGTAAAAGCCACCTCTGTTCAGATAATTAACAGGAGGTCAGAAGGTCGTCCTCCAAATGATAACATGCTTGAGAAGCAGGATAAAAACCAGGAAAGTGTAATCCTCCCCAGCTCTGAAGATGGAGTTAGATTAACTCCGAAACATCAGCAAGTCGAGTCACAAGCACCTCAACTGGCAGATGTATGAGCAGGTTGATGCAAGCAGGAAGGAAAGCCAAAAGAGGTCGTAATGGCTGCCTGAGCTTGCAGTGACTGCCTCAGATTGACAGTGTGAGTGAACATTTGGCTTCTATTTTACCCACTGAAGGCTTGATTTTCATTAGTTGTCTAGAGAAGAAGCTAAGGGAAGAAGCAAAGGATTTAGGCAAATGAGCCATGAAGAATGAAACCGGGCTCACGCCCAGATACTGTAAGTTCTCATATTGTTTTCTTATGTGGAACACAGATGGGCATATGCTTAAACCAATATCATTTTGGGGGCCTGAACATGTAATTTTGCATGGAATACAAATGAGCAAATGCCTGCAGCAATAATATTTTTGGCCTCAATGTGTAATTTGGAAATGTCCTTGTCCTGACAAAGTACAGAAGCAAAGAACAGTAACTTGTTTTGGACTTAACACTTGCAAAGTTAATATTAAAAGCATTGTAAATATCCCTCAGATAAATTTCTGCCAAGATGGCAAATAAGTAAATGGGTTTGAAGTATGAGTGGTTATTAGAGTGCACATAAAACAGAACACCTTTGGGGGTTCAATATTAAACATGCTAATTTCCTGTTATGGTGCACCTAGTCCTATAGCCCTGTATATAGACGTTTGAGCACCACTACAACTTTCTCATAAATGTTCTATATATTTTAGAGATATCTGACACATTCATATATTATATTCATCACAGTGATATTTTTTTTTTATGTTTCCTGTGATTTTAATCACAATATTTATTAACTTATTTAGAATCTAGCATACTGAGTTATCCACATTGGGGCATATCACCAAGTTTTCAAGAGGGTCTCAGCGGGTAGAGCTGCAGTAGCAGAAGATATTAGCAACTATGAGATTCAAAATATTGGTACATGTATACAAGTTTACATTTACAATACACATATTTATATGCTAATATACTTGATATATTTTGAATGTTTAAAGAAACAAAATGAAGATGGGAGGTGATGTACAGTGGGTGGGCAAGCCATTGGGAATAATCAGGAAAGACAAGACTGAGATATTAGTGTGCAGTGGGAGTGATTGATGGAAGTTGCATGGGATAAGAAGATGGCTGTACATTGGATGTGTGAAGGCCTGTGCAGTGGCAGAGTTCTTAATGCTGGTAGAAAGTGAGTTCCAGGTGATTGGTGTGGTTGTGAGAAGGCCTTATTTCCAAAAGTCTTGCAGACTCTGGTGACCTGTTTGCAGTTACTCAGCTGAGATCCAAGTGAATATGGATACACATGCATAAAGAGTAAAAACGAACTTCATAAACAAGAAAGATATTGCAAAATAAAGAGAACTAAAGAAAATAATCATCAATTAAATAAAGCTAGGAAAGTGTATTAGAAATTTCTAGATAGAGAGCAAGCCAAGTATTATAAAAAAATGTGGGATAGGTTAAGTAACGCTGTGTACAAAAGATTAGAAAAATTTTGGACTTTAATTAGTCAGGGTTATAATACCTATGGACAAGATATTGAAGCCACATTTCCCCAGTAGTATGGGAAGAACATTTTAGGAAATTGCACTTTTCAGATATTGAAGAAATGTATTTTCAATTTTTCAGTTCTTTGGCTCAACATAAGGAACATTCTATGGCTCCTTACCTAATTTACATGAATGATTCAGATATCTACAGAGCTATAATGGAATCACAATTGAATAAAGCACCTGGCCATGACCAAATACTGGTAGAGGTTTACAAGTTATTTACAGATCGATGGATATTAATATTAAAACATCTAATTAATTATATGCTCAAGGTGGAGATTCTCCATTTATTTATTGAGCGTCTTGGTTTGGAAAGGTGCTCAATACATAAAGTTTTACTTTACTTTACAAACTTTAAGTTGGAAAAGAAGCATAATTTTCCCAATATATAAAAATGTAATTCTCTAGATCCCAGGATGTATAGACCAATAAGTCTACTAGGTGCCTCACAAAAACTGTATACAAAAATAATCCTACTATCAGTCCTACTACCTAATATTAACTGAGAAGGAAATACTTAGTGAGTATAAAATGGCTTAAGACAAGGCCGCTCCACTCTTCATCACTGTTTTGTTTTACTTCATTTAGTATGGAAATACTGTATGTCAATTTTAAAAAACTAAATGTTTCTGTTATTTTATAGATCTTAACTCAGCTTTTGACAGTATAAGTCATACCGTACTCTGTAGAAAACTGAACGTTTAAATATAGACTCAATAAATCTAAAAATATTAATAAAGTTACATAAAACACTTGGATATCTATACAGTATAATCAGAAAGGTGCACTAACCCCACCAATTAAGACCAGGCATGGGTTAGACAGGGCTGCTTGTTAGCGCCCACTTTGTTTAATATATACATTAATGACATCATACAGTATATAGAGAATCCAGAATTCCATTCCCCATCAATCAAAGGAAAGAAAGTCCTTGCTTAGCTTAAGCAGGTGATATTATTTTAATATCTACATCATGTTTAGGTTTGAAGAGAAAGGTAAACAAGTTGTCAGAATTATGCAGTAAAAATCAGCTTATTATTAATAAGGACAATACAAAAAATGGAAATCTTTGGTAATAAAAGCAAAAAACATCATAATTTACACATACTTAGATATAGAATTGAAACAACAAAATATTACAATTATTTAGGAATTAGATTCACTGGAAATTGTCTATGGAAATTACAGACAAGTTTACTTCAGACGAAATTGAAAACAGCTTTTCTGCTTTTAAGAGCTTTAATGCTAGGCTAGACAAGGATCAATGACAGGTGCATTAAAAGTGGTTAATGCTAAAACAAAATACAATATGTTATGCTGGGCAGAGATTTGGGCATTCACAGAAGTGAAAATACTTGAAGTCATTATCAATAAATTGTACAGATACCTATTAATGATGCCACAATCAGTCCCAGGAGAAATCTTTTTTTTTACAGTTAATCTTTATTGAGCCATATTCAATTCTGTACATACACTGATATCCAATAACACATATTCATGCACTCAGTAAGCTCATTGTCAAAGTCTAATAAGGATCAACATAACAATTACGGGCCATGAATCAACAACCAAATTCATCAAACATTGAGAAAGGAGATTACTGGACTTACCTGTCCAAGCCCAGATCTGGTAACAGTTGTCATCCATGCATGCTGATCCTAACTTTTACCATAATGGCACAGTGAGGGGGAACCTTCATCAACTAGTGTGCAAGGTTGGGGAACAAAGTGGCTTTCACAGTTGAGATCTTATTGTACCTAAAGAAACAGCATATATTTGAGACATAGATATCAAGCCATACCCTGGAGTTGTCTTATGAGGGCATTAGCTTATCCTTCGTAGGTTTACAAAGTGGTCTCTTACTATTTTTGTAATAAACCTTAAATAGGGGACCATACCTTTTCATATTTGCCTTTATTACCTCTACTGTAGCGTTATTCTTGTCAAGTTAGCCAAATTTTCTACACAAAAGCCATTCTTTAACTGTGGGCACATCAGTTGTCCTTACTTATGCAAAATCATTCATTTTGCTTCAACAGATACCTGGATAATCCACAAGTGGTGGGGTTTTGACAGATCTACTGCTTGGGGAGACCTAAGACTCAAAACATGGGATCTAGCGTGACAGGGAGGTTCAATATGGTTGAACAGTGCTGGACAATAGCCAACCAGAAGGGCCACAGCTCAGATCAGGACCACAGGACATGCAACAAATCTGCCATGGGGACATTGCACCTCCAGCAGGTATCCGTCTGGGTTAGTACCATGACTTACAGTTGTCAGGGTTCTGTCCCAGAGGGCAGCACTTTTCTGGATAAGGAGATTTCTCTGGTTATTTCAGGCCTGGTTGGCCCTCACCCATCCCTGCTGCCACTTGGCCCCCGATATTAGGGTGCCCAGTGTTCTCTCCCATTGTACTTTGGCTGGTAAGGAGGGATCAAGGGCATTATCTCTCATGTTGGTTGGTATTTTGCCTGCTAACCCAGTCTTAGACTTGACCCATTCCTTGATAGGGAGGGGTTCAAGTTTGAAAACTTAGTACTTTTACACATCACACAAGCACATTTCTGTTTTCCCAGTGGTTGAGCAGGCTACTAACCTGGAGGTATCTCCAGAAGTCCACTTTGGCAACCAGTATCTAGCTTGAAGCTCTTGGAAAGATTCTACATTGGCACCATCAGCTGTCATAAGATCACACATGCTTGCTATCGATTTCTTGACCCATCCCTCCCACTGTAATGGTTTGTGGTCTATGCAGAGGTATGGTTCTTCCATAGTGGGGTGTGGCGGCTTGGGTTAATACACATTTTGGCTATTTGGCTTACCTTCTGTCATGCTGAATGGGCACTCTGGATTGTGGTCCAACACCAGAACTCTTTGGACGGGGTAGCCTAGATATGCTGAAAGGAGGACCCCATGCAGGAGATCTGTCTCTATGCCTACCACTCCGGGGTGCTGTGTTACATTTGTGGAACCACCTCAGGGTCTAGCAGTGAGAAAAACTAGTGAATACTGGGCAACGTCAGGCAGATTCTAACCCCTCTGATCCAGGGAGTTGGCAGTGTAGACCTGCTATATCGGGGGGAGGGCACCATAGAACCTACTAATCATGCTATTTAATTTCTGGGTCCATCTTTCAGGAGAATAATCTGGAGGTGAGATAAAAGTAATAGATTTTGGGGCTGACATTATATTTATTGCAGCAATTTTGTTTGCCATAGATAGTTGCAGGTGTTCCCACCTGGCCAAATCCTTCTGCAATTTACCTATCAAATGTTTGAGGTTAAAATCTTCTAGGGACTTCAGGTCGGAGGAGATTGTGACCCCCAGGCACTAATTTCTGCCTGTGCCATGCTAATCCCAGGTTCCCTTAAGTGCTTGGGGTTGTTAATTTGTTTAAAGGCAATATATCAGATTTAGCTATGTTAATTCTGAGCCTTGAGAAATCCCCAAATGTATTTAGTATACTTAGAATATTGGAAGACTGTGTGAGATGTTGCTAGTCAGTATTAAGCAGTCGTCCACATACAGTTTGTTATGTATTGCATCTCCTCTATTGTGAGCTCCTTGATCTGGGTGCTCCTGAGTGCAGCCATGCCAAAGGTTTCATCGCCAAAATAAATAACTGGGGGGACAGTGTGCATTCCTGCCTGGCCTCTGTGCAAGGAGAAAGGAATGGAGAGGGTCCCATTGGTCAGCACCCTAGCACTCTGTTTGTTATTAATGGCCCTTATCCAGGACTTAAAATACACACTAAAACCATAAGTGTCCATGACATAAGCAGATACTCCTCCCACGAATGCTTTTCAAAGTTGATTGTCACTATGGTTGCTGGAGATGGGAGATCTGCTGATTTTGAATCAGAGGTATAACGTTACGTATGTGGTCAGAACTAATCCTGCCTTTAACAAATATTATTTGCAAGAGATGGGTGATGGTAAGACCGTCTCCAGTCTCATTGCCAAAAGTTTTGCTAGGATTTTAGCATCTGCATTTATTAATGAAATCGGTCTATTGTTGGCAGGGGAGGTGTGGTCTTTTTCCTCTTTAGGGAAGACCGTGGTGATAGCTTCATTCAAGGTGCGTCAGGAGTTCCTCTGCCGCATGAGCCTCCTGTAGCATGTGTAAAGGGGAAGTAATCATGGGGCAGACCAGCTTGTAAAGTCCACGGAAGCCATCTCCCCTGGGTTTTTGTGGCAGCCATATGTAGTATAGTTTGGTTAATTTTGGTTTCCGAGACGAGCGCCCAGAGCTTCCTCTGCTGTTGAAGTTTTAGGATGTAGAGATTTGCTATAAAGTTATTATATTTATCCCAATGTTAATTCTGCCTGGGAGGAATACAGGGTCTGGTAAAATCTGTCATTAGGTTATTAATCACTTTGTGATGTGGGAGAGTTTACCTTTTAACTTTGAGCTGTTGGATGGCCCTCTCAGCCTGCTGCTGCTGCTTCAAGCGGAAGTCTAGAAGCTTGCCATTCCTCTCTTTATCTGTCCAGTATTAAACTGGACCCTCTGTAGATATAATTCAGCCTTCTGGGTGGCCAGGCTATTAAATCAAAGTCAAAGAGCCGTAAAGTCAGATACCAATTAGGGGTTGTTTAGGGCACCGGGGTTCATTTTATATTGGTTCTCCAAAAGCTAAGTTTCCTCCAACTGTGCTTGCTCTTGGTCCCTTTGTTTATAATGCCCTTTAGGACCACTTCAGGATCCTAAGGTTGCCCCACCCTCAACCAATCCCATTAGTTCATTCACATGCATCATCCTCCTGCCATTGACCTCACCTGGCCCTACACCCTTCCTTTCCTCCATCCCTCAACTATCCTCCCCTCTTTCTCTGCAACTTCTGCATTCCTTAAGAAATCTCTGACAGTACTGGTTTCCTTGGATTGGCAACCATATTTGTCAGAAGGACTTCTTTTCAGGAATGAATACTTCAGGCCATATTTTGGGTTGTTCAAGTGGTAGGAATTTATTGATCCACCTCAATTACAATGCATCAGAATACTTTGTAGACTTCCCATCCATCATCTATGCAATAGGTATTAACAAACAGTCCAATTAGCCTCTTGCAGCTTTTCATCCATGATGCCAGTTATCTTGAGGCCTAGATGCAATAACCCAACACCCCTTCCAGTGATTCCATTCCGCCTACTATTTTCTGGGTTGGGTTCCCCACTAACCGATCCCCCAGCTTCTCAAATATCTTCCCTCCTCCTTCTATCTGCACAGCCAGATGCTACTGACCCTGGCCTGTGCCTGCTGCCTCCCCCACACCCAATATCTACCCACCCAGTGCCCCTATCCCACTTCCATTTCCTCTTCTTCACTAGCCCATCTCCAGCCTAGTGATGGAAGACAAGCTTCTCCGCCTTTACCTTCTGTGCAGCCTCTCTATTCCCGGCCTTCAATTGCCTCCCTCACATGTAGGAGAAAACTGACATTCCCACCATGGATAAATGCACTCTGTCTTCTCAATAATAACCTGGAATCTGGTAGGATATATCCCTGTGTGATATTTAGACCCCAGAAATCACCACAATCATTATGGCCACTCTTTGATTAAGGCACTTTCTCACACTCTACACTGATCTAATATTCTAGCATGTCTCCATACCCTCCTGGAAATCAGCTCAGACCAACCAATAATAACCCGGGCCACCATGGCAGAATAATCCCAAAAATCAACATATTGTCCCTACACGGATCCCCCATGGTCTGTCCCTGAGGTCATTCCCCATAAGTGTATAATGATTAAATTGGGTGCTGGCACCTGCTTTTCATGTCCTCTAATACCAGTAGAAGCTGGGGGCATCGCATGCCCCAGACCCTTTCCATACCATCTTTGTGTCATACATCTCCCTTCATAGCTGCCTCCCTCCCGGCATGCTCTGCAGCATGTCTCTCCACCCAATATACAAAGGAATGACCTACAATCCAAATCTGCAGCTGCTGTCTCCTGCCTGTTAAATAAATAACATCATGAAACCATGGACCTCATATATCTTTTGTATCAACTCAACTTCCATCTGCCTGCCCTCTTCACTTCTTCCTCTGAACCCTTTTTGAGCCACTTCGAAGCTGCCTCTATTCTGAACAAATGTGATGAGAATTGGGCTGGATCCTCTCCTACAAATTGCATGCCTTTAGGACCCATTCTACCTGGTAGCACGTCATGAGGGCCCCATCCCATGCCTAAAGAAAATCCTCCCCTCTTGGCCTGATGGCCCTGTATTCTTTTAATGTGGCTACTGCACACCACCCAGGTGTGGTTGCTGCTCTAAGGTGATCTGCACCCTCTCCCTGCTTGGTCAGTTTTTGACTTCCTGAGACATGTGGAAACCTTCCCGACCCACCACTGAATTTCTTCATACATTATGCCTCCTGTAGTCTCTTTCTTGCTTTTTGCTACTACACCCTATCCTGAATGTGCCTCTTGCCATTGTTGCAAAAATGGCCCGAAAAGTGTGTCATACCCGATGTACATATCTGCCCCAAAGTTCCCAACAGTCTTCCTAGTAACTTTCCTGCTTTGGGCCTTCTGCTATCTATTGTATTCCCTTGTGTCCTCTGCCAGGCAATCAGCATCCTCCAAACCAAATTAAACTTGTTTGGCTCTGGCCAACCTCTTGAACCACCGCCCAGCCTGTCCCTGCTAGCTGTACTCCCATTGTAGTGTAAGCCAAGTCAGCTTGCCATCTCTTGACCATGTATTTCATCATTTGTTCTCTTGTGACAGGCCTACTTACCTTAAATCCCTCCTGCTGCTGGAACTCATGAAATACGTCCCATGCCCCTTTGCATACTTTCAATGTGTTTGCTGACCAGAGTTCCAGTAAAGCATTTGGGCTCCTTCCAACCAACTTCCCATAGCCAGATGGCACCTGAGTTCTCTGTGTGGCAGCTTCTGCTCAGGATCTGAACCTGTCAAATGAAGACGGGGGAAGGCTAAGCCCAATATCATTCTGAACCCCCAATGTGCGAGTTCGGAATGACCAGTTACGTTAAGCCCAATTAAAACCAGCAGCCTCAGTACCCTGATCACCATCTTGGTAGATCCTCTGCCTGTTGATGATTTTCACCTCTACTTTTATTGTCACACCAAAACTATCTTTGCTCTTCATGCCCCCCAAAACTGTGATGGCTACCCATATCGAGAAATCTCCAAAAGGTGATATCACTCAACAGTCCCAACTGGATCCACCTGCATGGCAATGTCTCTGATAACCATTGCCTTTTGGAATATACCCCATTCCCAAAGCCTCAGAGGTGTCTGTGTATCATTCCAGGCCCGTGTTAACTAGCCATTCCTGTTGCCAAATGTGACCTTGTATTCAACCAAGAACTGCTCCCATACCTCCAAATCCTGGTGGACTGCTTTGACAAACCCACCCAATGGTGAGGCAGCCATGCCTCCCCATGGCCCATACCAACCTTTCGGTACTATGGCTTGCAGGTAAAATTCAGGTGCCCTAAGAGCTGCTTTCTACCACTGCTATGGGTACCTGCCTCTTGCCCTTCACCTGCTGCAACAGGCCTTTAACCTATCAACCTTGTTTGATGGTAACCGGAAAAGTTCCAGTTCAGTGTCCACCTCAATACCCAGGAATTCCAGTCACCTGTCTGGCCCCTTGGTCTCTCTTTCGCTAGTTATATCCCTATGTCTCTGCACATCATCTAGAAATCCTTCAGCATGACAGCTGTCATTGCCTTGTCCCTTCCTTACAAATAGGAAATCATCTAAATAGTGGACTACTGCTGTGTGGCCATGTGATCCCCAAATGCCCACTGCACCCAAGTACTAAAACTTCAAATGTAGCACATGCCATATGAGCACCCATTGGCGTAATTTTGTCAGTAGTACTTGCCCTCAAACTGAAATCCCAACAAATCCCAGTCTTCTGGTCACACTTGCAGTAGTCAGAAAGCTGATTCTATGTCAGTCTTAGCCAGCCAGGCCTCTTTTACTACCCTAATCATTTTGACTGTGTGGTTTGAGTGTTATGTGATACCATGCTCTGCTCGCTTGGTATGCCATCATTTCTGAAGTCTCCTCCAGGTACAATGGTGGTGGATCAGGTTGAACTCTCCCACCTGTTTTTAAACACTAACCTGAGAGGGATACCCTCAAGTCCTCAAATAGGGGCTTGCTGAATGGGCCTTCCACCCTGCTGGCTGCTATTTCTTTGCTATTTTCTTCGCACCACCTAATCTCTGTCCTTAACTAACCACAACTTTTTTACTCCTGTCCATCTTCTCTCCCCTGGTAGCCTAAATGAAAACCTTTTTAAAACCCTCTGCAATAACCTCCCCCTTTTTAAGTCAGAATATCCTCCAGTCCACTCCGTGACCACCTGTAGCTTAATGGGAGTCTTGGCAGGAAATCCCCTCAGATCCTCTCCCTCCTCTTAATTCCTGTTCTAACCTCCATTGTATGCCTCCTATTCACAGCCCCTCTCCGTGACACCCTTGGTATGTCCCCAGCCCTGAGCCATGCTAATCTCCTCCAAAATAACTGTTCCCATTGATATTGTGGCCCTGTCTTTTGCCCCAGATCTGGAGCAAGACACCTGGTGTTGACCTGCACATTCGAGCATACATGCTTGGATTGCAGTTAGACCATGTGCAAGGCACCTTATTATAACCCCAGTGCATCTTAGCCCTTGTGTGCTGCCCCCTTCTTTCACTTATCCCCACTGACTCCCACCTGCTCAAAGAGCAAAGTCCTAACCCATAACTCTGAATGGGTGATGTCCCATCTCAGATCCTCTAGCTGCCATCCTTTGTCTGAAAGTGTCATCATATTTTAACCACCTATAGCTCAACTTTACTTTGTATGCATTTCTGATAATAGTGGAAAATGTCAGCTGGGGAATAGCCAGTTCCGACAGCTTCTCCAGTAATATGATGCTAAATAATCATGAAATCTGCTTGCCACACAGGCAAGAGAGGTGGTCACTTCCTCAATATTTTTTCCCTGTAGGTCATCTCATCACCTGTCTTTCCCACCACTGCCAAGGTTACTGCCATCTCTGCTTTTCCACCATCTTCTTCTGCTCATATTTCTTCACCATGACTTTATCAACTAATGCAAAAATGTCAATGAATCCCTCCTTCCAAATTTTCTCTTTTATAGCTAACGGCACGTGGTCCCACAGGGTGAACCTGGGTACCCTCCTTCTTGCTTGTTTCCTTTCACTCCCTGGCTCCTGCCCCTTTCCTATATCTTTCCCCCAAATGTCCTGCCAGACCTTCTCCATCTTTTCTATCCCTTACCTCCTATATCATTTATAATGCCCTCTAGATAGACTTTCAGATCTCCTTAATCTGACAAATCCACCTTCCCTTACCATTCTCTGTATCAGGGCTTCCAGTTCTGGTAGGAGCTCTGGTTCAAGAGCTGTTGTGGGCAATGGTACTGTCGGGCACTTCCCTGCCCACCCTTTTGGTTTATGTGGATTCTTTCTCTTTCTGGTCCTATTCTGCTTCCTCCTCCCTTTTCTGTGAGATCAATTAACTCCGTCATCTTACCCATCAGCTGTGGCCTCCTCCCTGAGCTGGGCACTTGTTGCAGGCACTGTTGCTTTCTTGGTGCCATCTTGGTCTGGTAACCTATACCTTCTGGGCAAGTAGCCAAGATAAATAGAGATAGAATGAGGGAACATAACTACAAATGCACTAATGCCTTCTCTGAGTTTCTTTATTTTGTGCCTGTCAGGTTACTGTCTAATAATT
This sequence comes from Neoceratodus forsteri, assembly GCA_016271365.2. Lineage (NCBI taxonomy): Eukaryota > Metazoa > Chordata > Ceratodontiformes > Ceratodontidae > Neoceratodus > Neoceratodus forsteri. The sequence continues at coordinate 632,629,882 of CM028132.1, forward strand.
GTATGGATATTTATTTATTTATTTTTGACATCCTGTTCCCATCTCCATTTCCTGTGCTTGTCGGACCCTCCACCTAAAAATTCCTCTAGACTGCCCCTCCCTGTCCCCTTTTCCCATAGACTTTCCCTTTTGTTCCTCTTCCTTTATCCCCTTTTAATGGACTTTCTCCCATGATCATATGCATAAATGGGATTGATACGATCTGGAAACTGGTCTTCCAATCTTCCAGTCTCCTGGGTTCTTGTCCATGCCTTTCCCAACAAGCTGCAGTGCATGCCTGCACATCCATCCCTGCTCCCTTCTCTGCACCCTGTCACCTCTTATAAAAATCTTGTTTTGTTTTTCATACATTCTTTTTTTTTTTTTGGCTCCTCCTCACCATTCCACTTCATATTGCCTTTTGGACCCTCTTCCTGTCCCCGGATGCCCTGTTCAAGCTTTCCAAATTGCCCGTTCACCAAGATGGCAGCCCCACAGTGGGTCAGCCTAGTCGCCTAATCAAAATGGAGGCCCACGGTGGCCACTACCTAAGATGGTGGCCTTTCTCCCCACCATGTGGCTGGATCCTTAACAAATTGGAGGTGCAAGAGAACTCAACTCGGCCCCGCTCACTTCACCCCCGGCTCTCCTTCAGATCACACCCACTTCTTGAGCCTTAACAAATCTTTCCTATGCACTCTTCCATAATCATCCATTTCTCTCCTTTTTTTTTAAATGGCTCACTTGTGAGGGGAAACCACATGGCCACTCCTGTGCCATGACCTCACTTCCGGACCCACAGCATCCTGGGAAAGCAGCCTGCCAAGCCAGTTCTGCACCTATTTACCAGGCCAGTTCCCCATTCTGCTAAGCATTGACCAGTGCTCCTTTCCTACCAAATAACCGAGACCTAGCATCTCCTAATCTTCTCTTAGACCACCTCTGTTGCCTGTGTTGCATCATAAACTCTTCTGTTATCTGCCATGTTGTACAGGGACCCATCTGAATGTGCACTTTATCAGCATTTGAAACAAGCAAAATTACCAAACAGAAATGGCACATTTTGCCTTAAAAGTAGCAGCATACTATGCAGAAACCAACTAATTATCCTCTGTCAACTGCCGCCAATATAAATATACAATAACCCTACTTCCAACTATCAAAAACAATCATAATCTGCTAATTACCTTAAGCTGTAACTATGAAACAATTATACACCTTAAGAATTAGCATACATCCTATCTACTATGTCTCAATTGATCATACATTATATAAATTTTTTTGAGGTGCCCACAGGAGAGAAAACCAGTCAGGCCTTGGGCCCACAGTGTGCAGCCACCTTCCAAATCAACTTCACTAATCTTACTTCTGGATCAATAAACCTTAACTTGAAGTACTAAGACATTCATTCAGTTAAAATCCTAGCAAAAGAAGACAGAGCTAATCTTGCCCTTGCGAAACACCTTTAGGACCCCCTTCAGGACCCCAAGTTTGCCCCACCCCTCAACTAATCCCATTAGATCATTCACATGCATCATCCTCCTGCCACTGACCTCACATGGCCCTGCCCCTCCTCACCTCCCCTTACCCCTTCAGCGCCCTCCCTCTGTAACTGCTGCATTCCTTCAGAAACCTCTGACAATTCTGATTGCCTTTATTGGCAGCCTATTTATTTTGGTCCATTGACTGTGTTTTTGAATTATGCCAGATAGATATAAAATTGTCTGCCCAAAAATATGTAATTTTCTTACAAGGGTTAAAAAGCTGATTCATTTCAATATTACATTTTAAAGATATCTGACACATTCATATATATATTCTTCACAGTAACATTCTTTTTTATATTTCCCCTGTGATTTTAATCACAATATTTATTAACTTATTTAGAAAATAGCATTCTAAGTTACCCACATTGGGGCATATCGCCAAGTTTTCAAGAGGGTCTGGGTGCAGTTGCAGTAGCAGAAGTTATTAACAACTATGATATAGAAAAGGTTGGTACATGTATACCAGTTTACATTTACAATACACACATATTTATATTCTAATATACTTGATCTATCATTGAATATTTAAAGAAACAAAGTGAAGACGGGAGGTGATGGACAGTGGGAGGGCAAGCCATTGGGGAATAATCAGGCAAGACAAGATTGAGATCTTAGTGTACAGTGGGAATGATTGTTGGCAGTTGCATGGAATAAGAAGATGGCTGTACATTGGATGTGTGAAGGCCTGTGCAGTGGCAGAGTTCTCAATGTTGGTAGAAAGTGAGTTCCTGATGACTGGTGTGGTTGTGGAGAAGGCCTTGTTTCCAAAAGTCTTACAGACTCTGGGGACCTGTTAGCAGTTACTGAGACCCAAGTGAATATGGCTACACAAACATAAAGAGGAGAAAAGAATTTCATAAACTAGCTAGATATTGCAAATAAAGAGAGCTAAAGAAAATAATCATCAATTAAATAAAGCTAGAAAGCGTATAAGAAACTGCTAGATAGAGAGCGAGCCAAGTACTATAAAAAATGTGGATAGATTAAATGATGCTGTTACAAAAAGATTTGAAAAAATGTTAGACTCTAATTAGTCAGGGTTATAATACCAATGCACAAGGTATTGAAGCCCACATTTCCCCAGTAGTATGATATCTAAGAAATGGATTTTGAATCCTTTAGCTCTTCGTTCAACTTAAGGAACATTCTATGGCTCCTTACCCAATTTACATTAATGATTCAGATATCTATAGAGATATAATGGAATCACAATTGAATAAAGCATCTAGCCCTGACCAAATAGTGGTACAGGTTTACAAATTATTTATAGATAGATGGATATTAATGTTAAAAATCTATTTAACTATATGCTCAAGGTGGATAGTCTCCCTTAAGTTGGAATGGAAGCATAATTTTCCCATTATATAAAAAGGTAATTCTCTAGATCCCAGGATGTGTAGACCAATAAGTCTAGTAGATGCCTCCCAAAAACTGTGTACAAAAATAATCCTACTATCAGTCCTACTTTTTAATAGTAACTGAGAAGGAAATACTTAGAGAGCATTAAAACAGCTTCAGACAAGGCCATTCCATGCTCCAACACTGTTTTGTTTTACTTCGTTTAATAAGGAAATATGTCAATATTAAAACAAGCTAAACTTTTCTGTTGTTTTATAGATCTTAGATCAGCTTTTGACAGTATAAGTCATACCCTACTCTGGAGAAAACTTGAAAGTTTAAATATAGACCCACTACTGCTAAAATATTAATAAACTTACATACAAATACTTGGATATCAATACAATTTAATCAGAAAGGTGCACTAACCCCTGCTAATTAAGTCCAATGGAGGGGTTAGACATAACTGCATGTTGGCACCCACTTTGTTTAATATATACATTAATGACATCATACAGGATCTAGAGAATCCAGAATTCCATTCCCCATCAATCAAAGTAAAGAAAGTTCATTGCTTAGCCTATGCAGGTAATATTATTTTAATATCTACATCATGTTTAGGTTTGTAGACAAGGATAAACAAGTTTTCAACATTATGCAGTAAAATCAACTTATTATTAAGGACAAGACAAAATGGTAAGCTTTGGTAATAAAAGCAAAAAATCATAATTTACACATACTTAAAGTTAGAATTGAACCAACAAAATATTATGATTATTTAGGAATTAGATTCCTGAAAATTGTATATAGAAAATACATATTTACTTCAGACAAAATTGAAAACTGCTTTTCTGCTTTTAAGAGTTGTAATGCTAGACTAGACAAGGGATCAATGACATGTGCCTTAAAAGTGGTTAATGCTAAAATAAAATCCAATATTTATATGGGGCAGAGATCTGGGCATTCACAGAAGTGAAAATACTTGAAGTCATTATAAACAAATTGTACAGATACTTATTAATGCTGCCACAATCAGTCCCAGGAGAAATCGTTTGTCTTATTTTCACAGTTAATCTTTTTATTGAGCAGTATTCTATTTTGTACATACACCATTTTCCAAAAACACATATTGATGCTCTTGGTAAGCTCATTGTCAAAGTCTACTATGGATCAACATAACAATTGCAGGGCCATGAAACAACAACCAAATTCATCAAACATTGAGAAAGGAGATTACTGACTTACCTGTCCAAACCAGATCTGGTAACAGTTGTCATCGATGCATGCTGATCCTAACTTGTACCATAGTGGCACAGGGGTGGGGAAACCTTCTTCACCTAGTGTGCAAGGTTGGGGACTATGTGGCTTTCCACAGTTGCGATCTCATGGTATCTAAAGACACAGCATATATTTGAGACATAGATATTAAGTCATACCCTGGAGTTGTCTTATGGGGCCTTAGTCTATCCTTCATATGTTTACAAAGTGGTCTTTTACTACGTTCTGTAATAAACCTTAAATAGGAGACCATACCTTTTCATATTTGCCTTTATTATCCCTACTGTAGCAGGTAATTCTTGTCAAGTTAACCAGATTTTCTACATCCAAAAGCCATGCTTTAGCTGTGGGCACATCAGCTGTCCTTCACTTATGCAAAATCATTTATTTTGCTTCAACAGATACCAGGATAGTCCACAAGTGGTGGGGTTTTGACAGATCTACCGCTTGGGGTGAGAGACCTAAGACCCATATCCTGAGATCCAGCAGGACAGGGAGGTTCAATATGGTTGAACATTCCAGGTAACAGCCAACCAGAAAGGCTGCCATAGAGATCAGGACCACAGGACATGCAGCAAATCTGCCATGGGGGTCTTGCACCATCAGCAGGTATCTGTCTGGGTTAGTCCCATGACTTTCAGTTGTCCATGGTTCTGTACCAGAGGTGCAGCACTTTGTTTTGGATAAGGAGACTCCTCTGGTTATTGCAGGCCTGGCGGGCCCTCGTCCAGCCCTGCTGTTACTCAGCCCTGATATTGGGGTGCCCTGTGTTGTCTCCCATTGTGCTTTGGCTGGTGGGGGTCAGGGCACTATCTCTCATGCAGGTCTGTATTTTGCTTACTAGCCCAGTCTTACAATTGACCCATTCCTTGATAGGGAGGGTTTCAGGATGAAAATTACTTTTATACATCACAGAAGCACATTTCTGTTTTTCCCAGTGGTTGAGCAGGCTTCTAACCTGAAGGTACCTCTAACAGTCCCCTTTGGGCAACCTAACTAGCTTGAAGCTCTTCAAAAGATTCTATGCTGGCACTGTTTGCTGTCATAAGTTCACATATGCTTGCTATCGATTTCCTGACCCAACCATCCACTGTAATGGTTGGATCTATAAGAGGTATGATTGTTCTATAGTGGGTGTGGTGGCCTGGGTTAATAGACATTTTGGCTATTTAGCCTACCCTCTACCACTCTGAATGGGCACTCTGAATTGTGATACAACACTGGAACTGTTTGGGAAATGGGTAGTCTAGATATGCTGAAAGGAGACCGCATGCAGGAGATCTGTCTCTATGCCTTCCCACATGGGGTGCTGTGTTACATTTGTGGAACCTCCTCAGAGTCCTAGCAATGAGAAAAACTAGTGAATACTGGGCAAAGTTAGGCAGATTCCAACCCGTCTAAACAAGGAACTCACAAATTTGACCTGCTATATCGAGGGGGGACCCCACAAGAACCTACTAATCATGCTATTTAATTTCTTGGCCCATCCTTCAGGAGAATGATTGGGAGTGAGATAAAAGGTAATACATTCTGGGGCCTGCCATTAATTTTATTGCTGCTATTTTATCTGCCATAGATAGTTGCAGGTGTACCCACCTGGTGAAATCCTTCCACAATTTATGTATCAAATGTTTGAGGTTAAGATCTACTAGGGACTTCAGGTCAGAGGAGATTGTGACCCCAGGTACTTAATTACTGCCTGTGCCCATGCTAATCCCAGGTTCCCTTAAGCACTTGGGGTTGTTAGTTTGTTGAGTGGCAGTATCTCAGATTTAGTAACATTTATTCTGAGCCCTGAGAAAACCCAAATGTATTTAATATGCTTAGAATATATGGAAGACTATGTGAGATGTTGCTAGTCAGTATTAAGCAGTCATCTGCATACAGTTTCATTATATATTGCCTCTCCCTATTGTTTCCCCTTGATCTGGGGGTGCTCCTGAGTGCAGCTGCCAAAGGTTTCATGCCAAAATAAATAACTGGGGGACAGTGTGCATTCCTGCCTGGCCTCTGTGCAAGGAGAAAGGAATGGAGAGGGTCCCATTGGTCAGCACCCAGCCCTTGGTTTGTTATACATGGCCTTATCCAGCTCTTCAAATATGCCCAAAAACATAAATGTCCATGACCACATGCAGATTCTCCACTCCACCGAGTCGAATGCTTTCTCAAAGTTGATTGTCACTGTGGCCACTGGAGATGGGAAGTCTGCTGATTTTTGAATCAGGGGGTATAACGCTCATATGTGGTCAGAACTAATCCTGCCTTTAACAAATCCAACTTGCAAGGGAGGTGATGTCCAGTAAGACTGTCTCCAGTCTCATTGCCAAACTTTTGCTAGGATTCTAGTGTCAGCATTTATTAATGAAATGGGTCTATAGTTGGCAGGGAAGGTGTGGTCTTTCTCCTTCTTTAGGGAGGACCGTGATGATGGCTTTATTCAAGGTTGATGGGATTTCCCTGCTGCATGAGCCTCCTGTAACATGTGTAAAAGGGGACATAATCAGGGCAGACCAGTTTGTAAATGTCCACCTGGAAGCCATCTCCCCGCGGCTTTGTGAGGATCCATATGTAGCATAGCTTGGTTAATTTTGGCTTCCGAGACTGGTGCATCCAGAGCTTCCCTCTGCTGTTGAGGAAGTTTTGGGATGGTGAGATTTGTTATAAAGTTATGATATTTATCCCAGTTCCATTCCACCTGGGAGGAATACAGGATCTGGTAAACATCTGCCATTATGTTATTAATCACTTTGTGATTGGGGAAGTTTATCTTTCTTTCTGTTGAGCTGCAGGATGGCCCTCTTGGCCTTCCACTGCTTCAACCAGTGGGCTAGAAGCTTGCTATTCCTCTGTCCATCTGACCAGTGTTTAAACTGGATCCTCTCGAGATATAATTCAGCCTTCCAGGTGGCCAGGCTAATGCAGCTGAAGTCAAAGGCCGTAAGGTCAGACACCAATTAGGTTTTTTTAGGGAACCTAGGTTCATTTTATATTGGTTCTCCAAAAGTTTAAGTTGCCCTCCAACTGGGTTTGCTCTTAGTCCCTTTGTCTACACCTGTAACCTGCATAACTGATTATTTTACCATGGATGGTGGCCTTTTATGCCTCCCACATGTTGGCTGCTGAGGTGGACCCTACGGGTTGTCCTTAAAATACATTTCTGTCTCGGTGTTAAGCCAGGGGAAAACTCACTTCCTGTTAGAGAAGTGGGTCCAATCACCATAAGAGGGATATCTTACAGTGCTGAGCTGTCAGGAGGTTCAAGACCACAGTGGCATGGTCTGATAGATGAGAGCAGAGCTATAGTTACCCCAGTTGTAGCAGACATCATATTGCCAGATATAAACCAGTATATACTAGCCTATTGGCCATAGCCTTTGGGGCAGAGAAATACAAGTAGTCCCTGTCTGAGGGGTGTGAAAGGTTGCCTATGTCAGGTAGCTGGTGTAGGGATAGAAGCTCTTTTAGCATGTGGAGAGAATGGGTATGAGGTTCAGGTCTAGCACTGGTTCGGTTCAGCAGGTATTCCATTGAGTGGTTAAAATCACCTCTATTGAGAATATCTGGGTTGTCATAACACGTATCCATAATTTTCTAGGATAAGGAGTCAAAGAAGGTGGGAGTATCCTCATTTGGGGCATACACAATAATTAACTAACAGCACGGCCCTGTAGGAGTAGATACCTTCATAATTATCCACCTCTTATCCCCATCTTTAAACACTTCTAAAGGCTGCCACTGCAATTTGCGGTGCAGCAAAATAGAACACCCTCTTCACTAAGCCTGAGACACTATGTGCCTCTGACCCCACCCAATCCCTTACCAGGTTTATGCTTCCTAGAACTTAATTTAGTCTGTAAAATGCAACTTGGGTACCCAGTTTTTTTAATCTGGCTAACAATTGTTTCGTTTGCAGGTGAATTGAGGCTCTTCACATTCCAGGTAGTGGCTGTCACATCCAGTATGCTAGCCATAGGAAGGTTGTCTTCATTTTGTGAATGAACAGATGAAACTACAACAATATAGTACCACAAGACCCCTTTGATTTTACTATTTCCTCTGTATTGCATAGCTAAACCTGACCTAGGCTCTAAGGTTTCTAACAGGTCCCACCCAAGTCCCCAAATCTGCTTGGATGCCTTCCATATATTCTATGTCCGAGCACCATTCTCATTTTTCCTGTGAATATTAGGAGGTGCTTAAATGGTGGAGTATACCTCCTATTAGCCATACATCAAACCCAAGTATAAGAGTAAAAACTGTGGGAGTAGCATCTCTAACAACACCTGAGATGCCCTTGAACAACATTTTAACAAATCAAATAACAAATTGAAACATAGAAACATAGACTTTGATGGCAGAAAAGGACCACTTGGCCCACCCAGTCTACCCATTTCCCTACCTACTAGATAAGCTGCAGATTCTACTTAATCAACAGCCTACTTCCTGCAACCCCCACTATAATTGCCTTATGTCTGTCCCATGCATGTTTGAATTCCCTCACTGTTTTAGACCCAACGACCTCCCCAGGAAGGTGGTTCCATGTAGCCACCACTCTCTCCGTGAAAAAAAATTCCTCACATTACCCTGAGCCGTCCCCCTCTATCTTTAAATTGTGCCCCTTGTTCTTACACATCTCTTTTTCTGAAAGATGCTACCTTCCTGGACTTTGTTGATTCCCTTGAGGTACTTGAAAGTTTCTATCATGTCCCCTTGTCCCTCCTTTCATCAAGGGTATACATATTAAGCTCTCTCAGTCTCTCTTCATATGGTTTCTGCTGCAGACCCTGCACCATTTTAGTTGCCCTCCTCTGGACTGCTTCCATCCTGTCTATGTCCTTGCGTAGATGAGGTCTCCAAAACTGCACACAGTACTCCAGATGGGGTCTCACCAACTGTCTGTACAGAGGGATAACCACTTCCCTTTTCTACTTGTGATGCCCCTTCCTATGCATCCCAGTATCCCCTGGCTCTCCTTACTGACTTCTCACATTGCTTACCCACCTTTAGGTCATCTGATATGACTACCCCAGGTCCCTTTCCATTTTTGCTGTTGTTAGTACCTCCCTGCTATTGTGTACTCTTCTCATGGGTTTTTGTTTCCTAGGTGCATTACTTTGTACTTCTTTGCATTGAATCTAAGTTGCCATATGTCTGACCATTCCTCCAACCTTGCCAAGTCCTTCTCATCTTTTCTACCCCTCTTGTGTATCAACTCTGTTACAGATCTTTGTGTCATCTACAAAGAGGTATACCTTTCTCTCCAGACCCTCTGCAAGTCACCTATAAAGGCGTTAAGAGGACTGGACCCAGTACTGAGCCCTGAGATACTCCACTAGTAACCACCCTTTCTTGGAATGTGTTCCATTCACTATTACCTTCTGTGTCCTGTTGTGCAGCCAGTTTGCTACAGGCTACCACCCTGGGACCCACTCTCAGGCTGGCTAACTTCATTATTAATCTTTGTGTGAAACTGTGTCAAATGCCTTGCTAATGTATCAGTACACATAGATTCAGACATTGTATAAACCTTTGAGGACTGACCGCCTGCTGTGGCCTAAAAGTGGGTAAATTTGACCTCCTCCAATGGTCTGGCAGTCCCTCTGGGGGAAAGGCCTACAATGCCTCCAGTTTCCAGCCCTATGCTGCTACAACAGGGTAGCATTCAGTTGTGGGTAGAGATGAGAGGCATACCTAGAACCCTCGTGCTAGATGTGACTTTCTAGCTTCCCTATCCCCATGGAGCAGGTAAAACAGGCTACCAGGGTTGCAGGACTATTGCATCCAGTGCTTATCCCAGCCACATTTCACATATGTGATGTTCGGGATATATCTCTTCCCAAAGGGCACATTATGTGGCAGGACCCAGTTGACAGTTATACCATGAGCCTAGTGAAGCCATTTAATCCCTCATTCACCTGCCCTGCTGCACCTTTCCGCCACTGCCAACAGAAGCAACATTGAGGTGTGCCTTAAACTGCCCCAAGGGTATGGCCAGGCATCCCTATAGGTACTTGTATACAGCGCCCCTGTGGTTTCTGCATCCACCACCAATCTACCCATTGGTCATTGTGCAAGACAGCAGTGTGGCTAGTGCCATTAGGACCTATCCCTAGCACTTTGGGTGCCTTATGCAAGTAAGGCAGCTACCTTTATGCCCATTGTTAACCTCGGTAGGATGTTTGCAATGTGCTGCAGTGCTAGCTACAATGGGGTTTTAACCCTACAGGCAGATCTCTGTATTGCAACCCATAAGTGGTTGCAACTCTCTCACTTGTGACCAGAAAGATATTCTTGGGGTAGTCTGAGCCCTGTTGTAATGCATGGGGTCTATGGTGCATAGTGACTTTCTCTTTCAAAATTCGCACAATTGGGCCAGTGGTATAACATGAGCCCCAGCATGCAGAAGGCCTGAAACAGACTTATCTCAATTAACAAAGTGCATATTCTTGGATCATGGCACTCCTCAGAGCCAAGCAAGTGGGTGAGGGATTAGAGGAAGAACAGAAAAGGAAAACAGCTCCTCCATTACCGATTGCCTCCCCTTCCCTCATACTTCATACAGCGGAAAGATGAGAAAACCATACACTACACTTTCTATTTAGGAAGACTTAAAAAAGAAAGAGACATTGTTACAGCCAATACTGAGGCACTTGGACTCTGGGAAAAGGTGCTACCAGACTATAACAAAAAAAGCAAATTCAGCTCCACAAGCACGAGGGTGCATCTGTGACCTTTTGTTATGTTGGCGTCCCTATATTAAACTTATAACTTTTTCTGCCTGAGGTTGTGTGATCTTTCAGTTGTTTAATAGCTACCAGACTATACCTGTGTACAGGCTCATCCTCATAGCTTCAGTAAGGCCTCAGTCTCTGGTATCACAGTGGAGGTGCTCAGTCAAGGGCTCCCTCCATACAGTCTGTATAGCCCTGAGGGATGGAGGCCCAGTCACTGGTGTAGTCCTCTGGCATTACTTCAGGCTTGGCAGGGTTCTGATGGCTGTTGGGTCATCCATGGACAGAGCCATCAGGAGAAGTTCCTGCAGAGGCTCATACTGGTTGGCTGTCTTCACCAGCATGTTGTAGCTAGAGGAATCACTCCTGTCAGTAAGGTGGACCTTTCATTGCCGGCTCCTCTATCTCCCTCTGTGGGCTTTGGCTGCTCGGTGGGGCCGCTCTGTAGTTGGTTCCCACATCTTGTTCTTCTGCTACCCGCACTGCCACTCTGTGCCCTCTTGTTGAGATTCCGCCATGTGCTGAGGATTTCCTACCCAGGTGTCAGGGGAAGTGGAGACCTCCATCAGTATTAGGCCTCACCCAGGAGAAAATGGCCACTGCCGGGATCCACATGCTCTCCTACTACATCATTGATAAACATTTCAACATCCTTCGGCTATTGAAGGTTATGAATTCCCTTTGAACTGGACTCTTAGCACTGCTGGATAGGCAACGAAGCCAATATGTTCATTTTTTTACAATGTTCATTTTACCAGTCCGTATGCTCTCCTCCACTTTGACAGCTCGAAAGAGTAGTCCTAATAAATCTGCACAGTGTTGCCATTTCATACTAAGCATTTCAAATCCCTAATGTGCAGGTAGAGTTCTTTTTCTGGGAAGTGCAAAAATTTACATAGTATTGGCCTCAACCATTCTCCCTGTTGTGGCCGAAGGGTAAAGAACAGTGAGCTCTTTCCAGTTCTGGGGAGGGCTCTAATTGTTCATTTTAATCATCTCCAGGAGGCTATGTCTCAAAAAGGCAGTCATATCATTCCCTTCTACGCCTGGGATCCCAATTATTCTAATATTCTTTCTTCTTTTATGATTTTCAAGTCATCGATTTTGGCAAGGTATTGGAGCTGGTTGTTGTGGTCCTTAGTTGGCAGCGGTGGTCATGCAGTATGCTGTCTTGTCGCTAATTACCATTTAATTTCCAGTAACTCTGGTTGTCAAGAAGGATAGATCTTTTAGTACTGACAGTTGTTTCTTTTAATTCTGCAGTGTCTGACAAGACTTTGCTAAGCATGGCCTTAATGTTCACCAACTATAATTCCATGCTCGAGGTATCAAATAGGGCCACCCATGTCCCCTGCTCCAAGTGCCCTCCATTAGAGGTCTCAGTTCTGGGCACAGTAACTCTAGTCTGGTGGTGTGGCACTGTCCAACAGGCCCCAAATGTCAGCTTCTGCTTGGCAAAACCAAAATCACTGTATTTAGTACCCACAAGTTCAGAATCCGCAATATTGGTATCGAAAAAGTGGTTAGTACCTGCAAATGTCAAATCCATCAGTATTTAGGGATAGGTACAGTAGTAATCGAACTGTTGGATGTGTCCTGATGGGAGAACTAGCTATTGCAGCTACTCAGTTACACATCCACCATCTTGGCTGGCTAGCTCTGCCTCCCCAGACAAATCTTAAGACTGGAGCTTGGACAATATCCATTGACAACACTGATGAAGGAAAGACAGATAATATTTTTATTAACATTATTTCAATTACAGTCTTCATGGCTGCCCAGGATATCCATGGAGGAACACGTAGAATATTCTACATGGGGATTCCTTCTCTGATATTCAAATAATCAAAAGGAACTATTTCCACTGGGACTTGGTCACCTCTTATAGGAGATTTACCTAGGTCCCAAGGATGAACTAGTATTCTAAAAAAAAAAAAAAGATTAAGGGATTGAGGATCTAGAACGTCTAAAAAGCTTAAGTATTTCAAATTGTACAAACAGTTAAAAATCAAACATCAGTTTTAACCATATTTAAGAATATTATCTAATTATTTTCAAAGGTGTCTTTTCCCAAGATTCCAGATGGAACTCTATAATTCAAATTATATAAATTTTTCCCAGAAAAGACCATGCTATAATAGCCTGTATTGTAAATGTAATACAAATAATGAGGATGATCTGAAGCATATCTTATTATTATATGATCTTTATTCAGCAAGAAGACAGGAGTGACTCAGTGATGTTTTGGGGGTCTTGGCTTCCCCTGACCAAATGGTTCTGTATCTATCTATTTAACAAAAGAACTTAGCTGTTTAGAAAAAATATGTGGGTTTCTTGCAACATTACACTTATAAAGGAGTATGTAAGCAGGAATAGTAGTATTGCAATGATTTGTAAGTAAATTTACTGCAAAGGTTTACTAGTCTTCTATGCAACCTTATCCATTTAAAATGGAGCTGAAAAAAATTTGAATTAGATTATGATGAACTTAGCTAGGTACCTGAAATTTAAACAAGCTAAAGGAATAATAATTAAGGTTCTCAGCATCTTAAAACCTTGACATTTTGGAATTATTGTACATTTACACAGTGCCATCTCTGAAAATCTCATAAATCAAAAAGTTTGTCAGATTGTAATATGTATGCTTTTTAAATATGTATGTTTTAATTTCATGTATTCATCTATTTAAGACTTGTAGTCAATCAATAAAAACTTTTGTACTTGAATATAGTACAATATATAGGTCTAAATAAATTATTATTCAGTTACAGCAAGTTGGATAAACCCTGCATGCACAGTTATAGACTTTTGTAGACACCATGAGGTTATGCCTCTGTGTTGGTGAGAGAGGCATACTGTAGGCTGCAACAGAGTGTGCAGTGATGAGTGTTTTTGTCACATCCATGAGTGAATAAATAGAGGTTGTTAAAAGCAAGTTGATCTTCTAAAGTGATTTGTTTGGTGCAGATCCATAGACCTCTCTCCTGTATTCTACAGTAGGTTGGTAGTAGGGATTGCTGCAAAATTACTCTCTTGGTACTACAGGTTGACATCTTTTGACTTAATAGACAGTACCCCATGTCTGGTGGTTTCTACTTACCATCCTGTTGATGTGATCTGTAAAGTTTAGGTTGGGATTTAACCACATATCAGGGTGCCTAAAGACTCCACACATTCCAATGGTAGTCCACCACATGGTACTATGTTCAGATTGTAAATCAGTGTTCCTTTCCCATTAAAAGCAATGAGCTTAGCTTTGGTATTTCTTTAACATCAGGATCTTTGTGTTCATCTGATCTTGAGTTGTATTGAAGAGATTGTAATGTTTCTTTCAGTCCATTGGCAGTTCAACACTTACTAAAGATCATACTAAGCAAATTAGACAGAAGAGGCTATGGAGCCCATGGATCTGCTCCATGCTTCTCAGTGGTTATAGAATTAATGTTATTGTCAAGTAAAAACAGTTTATTGTCAGGTAGAGTATTCAATATCTCAATAACTCATTGCAAAAAAAAAAAAAAATACTTTCTCTTCTTGGTCATAAAGGGTTTAAACCTACATTGGAGCCTATGACCCTTATTTGCTGCTGCTGTCCCTTTCGGCTCAAAAGCAAGTTCATTCTGTAGGTATATGTCGCATAGTTTCAAAGAGAAGCAGCAGGCCTCCCCTCATCTCCTTTTCTTCAAACCCATCAGATTAAGTTTGGTTAGTATCTCATCCTATATAAGAGCTTGCATACTATTTATAATATAATAATATCTTAGTTACTCTGTGCTGTGTCATTTCCAGCCTGTCAACATCTCTTCTTAGAAATGGGGACCAGACTTGTGATGCATAATCTAAAATTGGTAACATAACTTCTATATAGTGGTGTTATAACTAGGGATGGGCAACCATTGGGTAGCTGGATCAGGTAGGTCAGGTGTTGTTGATTTTTGCCAGGTAGGTAGTTCTGGTAATTTACTGCCCTATCTGACAAAACATTATACTTCATGGGTTGGGTACATCTGACATGGGTAACAGGTCAGGTAATGGGTAATTTTTAAACTGACATATGGTATTACAGGCAGCCTGTGGAGTCCTGGGACTCTTCCAATGTAAACAGGCATGAAAGGGCAGCCTGTGGGGTCCTCCCAGCAGAAAGTAGCACATGACACTGGGATGACAATCTGATTAGTCAGTGCTGGTGTCTGTGCTCCATGACTGCTGTGGCGCACAAATAGCAGCAAAGAGTGAAGTGAGAGGGAGGAGTCTTTGCTTGTTCTGCATTCACGGTGAAAGAAATAAAGAAAATAAACTTAACACATGAAAAATAGCCATAAAGTTTAGTCCACAAAGGAGCAAGGTGTTGGGGACTAAAGGGGAATCATGGGATCATCCAGTGTGAGGCTCAGGAGAGAAAGAGAGGGAAGCCACTAGTCACTGGCAGCTGCTGCTTTCTCATAGTGAAAGCCATTTAGGCTGTTTACACACTCTCTATTAGGTGCCCTGGGCCTTATCTATGACATAGCTAGTAATCTGTGTCTCTCTGCAGTATAGTGAAAGCCATTTATGGTGTATTACACACTATCTGTTGTTAGGTGCTCGAGACCTGTCTGTGACACATAACTACTCTGTGTCTCTGTGCAGCACAGTGAAAGCCATTTAGGCTGTATTACGCACTGTCTGTTAAGTTCCCCAAAGCCCTGTCTGTGACATAGCCAAGGCAAAGTTTATTTATATAGTGTCCTATCAATGGCTCAGAGCAATTAACAAAACTACAATAAAATACAGTAAAACAACCCCAGAATAAATTAATTCAGAGCAAAGTAAAATCTTTATCAAATAAATGCATTTTAAAAAGTTTTAAAGCCCTCCACTGAGCTGGCAGCTTAATGTATGGTGGAAGAGAATTCCACAAGAGTGGCAGCCACACTAAAGACCCTAATTCCTGATCTTTTAAATGGGAGGATGGTACAACTAGTAGGCCAGCTTTGGTGGAGTGTAGGAGGCAGATAGTAGAGTATGGAATCAGGAGCTTTTTAGTGTAGTTAGGTCCCAGATCGCGTAGGGCCTTGTATGTTAAGAGCCTATCTTGAAGGTGATGCATGCGCTCCCAGGCAGCCAGTGGAGAGAGAAGTGCAGGACAAAAGAGTGCCATGGTACCATGGTATGCCAGTCAACATCCTCGCTGCAGCATTGTGCACTAGCTGCAGGTGGCGCATCAAACCTGCAGACAACCCTAGGTAAAAGAGCATTACAGTAATCAAGTCAGCTAGTAACAAGGAATGGATACCATAGCCAGGCCAGTGGGAGTCAAGAATGGACAGATCCTGGCAATATTCTGGAGATGGAAAAAACAGTTGCAACAACCAACTAGACCTGTTTTCAAGGTCAAGTCAATCCTCAAGAATAACGCCAAGATCCTTGACCACCTTTACCACTGACAGGGGACGACCATTAACCACAAGGGTGGGTAGTCTCCATCAGCAAAGATACCCCATGACCTGGCTCAATCACCAAACCTCTGTCTTGCGGGGTTGAGATACAGCCAGTTAGTGGACATCCAGTTGTTTACCTTTGCTAAACAATGACTCCATGTATCTGGGGTGGAAAGATCATCAGGGGTACAAGACAGGTACAACTGGGTATCATCTGCATAGCAGTGAAAACCAAGATTGTGCTGCCCAATGATCTCTCCAGTGGCAGCATGTACACAGAGAACAACGGGGTGCCAAGATGGAACCCTGTGGAACACCACAAGGCAACACGAAAAGAACCTGAGGAAAATTTCCTAGAACCATGTGCTGCGATCTTCTGGTTAAATATAAGCGAAACCAGCAATGAAATGCACCAGTAGCACCCACATAGTCCCATAGATGATCCTACAGCACCCTGTGATAAACTGTCAAATGCTGAGGATAGGTCCAAAATCACCGGTTGGTATAGTGCCCTGGTCCCTCGCTCATGAAGAGAGCATGTGCCATCCACATCAAAGCCGCCTCAGTGCTGTGCCATGGCTGAAAACCCAACTGGAGGTTCATAGATGGATAATGTCTCCAGGTGCTCAACCAGCTGGTCAACTACCACCTTCTCAATAAGCTTCCCCAGAAAGGAAGATTAGAGATAACTACTCCATGTTTCTCTGCAGTATTGTGTAAGTCATTTAGGCTGCATTATACACTGTCTGTTAGGTGCCCTAAGCCCAGTGTCTGTGACATAGCTACTCTTTGTCTCTCTCTGCAGTATAGTAAAGTCATTTAGGCTGTTGCACACTATCTGTTTTTAGGTGCCCTGAGCCCTGCCTGTGACATAGCTACTCTGTTTCTCTGCCATTATAGCAAAAGCCATTTAGACTGTATTGCAAAGTGCCTGTTATGTGCACAGAGCCATGTCTGTGACAAACTACTCTGTGTCTCTCTGCAGTATAGCAAAAGCCATTGAGGTTGTATTACACAGTCTGTTAGACTCTTAGGTGCCCCAAGCCCTGTCAAAGCTACACTGTGTGTGAGGTCTCTCTGCAATATAGCAAAAGCCATTTAGGCTGTAGTACACAGTCTGTTAGATGCCCTGAGCCATGTCTGTTTGTCATTAGCTACACTGTGTGTGTGTGTGTGTGTGTGTGTGTCTGTCTATTGCAAAGTGAACACAATTTAGCCTGTATTACACAGTGTCTATTAGACCCCAAGCCTGACTGTGACTTAGCTACTCTGTGTCTCTCTGCAGTACAGAAAAAAAGTCATCTAGGCTGTATTACACTGTCTGTTAGCCTGTTAGGAGACTCAGGTCAGTCTAGCTACACTGTGTGTGTCGTCTCTCTGCTGTAGCGAAAGCCATAGCTGTGTCTTCTATGTCTTGTATTTTCCAGTCTTAAGACTACTAAAGGAAGTACAGTGCTGCTGCACATGCAACTGAAAATGATGTGGACAATATGAATCCTAGCACTAATTATGAACATAGCAACAATAATAATATCACCAAAACTGGCACTAAATGCCTCCTGAACCAAAAAGCATGTTAGCAATTTATTTATTTATTTAGCTTTTGTTAACTGGTAGGTACACTAGACAAGACATTTGCCTATTTTCAGGTATGACCCAGGAGGGACAGGAAATACAAGTTCGAATGCATTGGACAACACAGGTACAGATACAATCAGTTTACAGAGTCAGATCATACATTACATGAACAAGTGGTTACTCACAGTACGACTTAAGCATTAGGAAACAAGCAGTGCAGTGCTTAAACTTAGAGGAAACAATAAATACTATAATATATACAACTATAGGACCCTGGAAGGAGAATCCCCAGTACTGACTATGTACAACCTTTGGACCCTAGAGAAGTAGAGCCATGGACAGGGCCATGATCATAGCGAGTCCAGGCTGGAGGTAAGACATGCCATGCCACACCCCAGAGCCAGGGCCAGATGGAATCATAGGTGCTTGGGACAATCACACACAGAGGAAAGCTTCAAGTGGTTCCATAGGGAGGATCTGAGGCAACCATGTGAGGATGAGGAGCAGATAAGGTCAGGAAGCAAGTTCCACATCCTGGGTGAGCTCAAGGCAAAGTCTCTGTCCCCATTAGACAATAAGTGACGGTATCTTAGGACAGCAGAGCCCAGGGGCCTGAGAGGTAATGAGAGACAGCCAGTACAAGGAGCTCCACCAGACCCAGGGGCAGTCCAAGAACTTTACCCAGAAACAACCCAGGACAAAGTCTAAGTAATGAAATGGAGAGAACCAATTCAGCTTGCTGTACAGGTCACAGTAATGGGGAGACGAGGGGCAGCAAGAGCAAAGCAACAAATATTATTATATGAGATGGTTCATCTAGAAAGGTGCGCTTTGGCGATGTGAGCAGACAGAAGGATTCTGTAGGAGAGAGGGAGGACACATACAAGCCAGTGCAAGTCGAGCAGCGGGAGTAAGGTTACTCCTTGCTCTGTAAGCCATACACAGTTTACAGTTGACAGCTTTGCATACATTCTGGATATGATGCCCAAGGTCAAGCTGTGGGTGAGAGTATTACTCCAGGTAATTGAAGGTGTCAGTGATGAGAACAGAGCTCAGTCATGTCTGGTGACACACAGTGGGACATAGGAGGCCTTAATCTTGGCAGGGACCCAAAAAGCATGGCCTGAGCTTTTTAAGATTGAGAACCAACTTATGGGACTCGATCCAGGACTGGATGCTCCTGAAATCCTCACTCAGTTAATGGTTAACGTCCCCAATATCCGAGAATGAGTGAGGATGACCAGATCATCTGCATACAGGGTGGATCTGCAGTGGGCAGTGGCAGAGGGTGGCGTGTTGACAAAGATGGAGAAGAGTAGGGACCCAGGATTGAGCCTGGGAACTCCTGTGGATACAGTAGTAGCCCCAAGAGCACCTTGCTGAATTTGACCAGCTGTTGTCTACCTTGTAAGTAGTGGTGAATGACCAAAGAACCTGAGGGATAGGCCAGGGGTCTTAAGCTGAGAGAAAGCAAGGGTATGATCAACAAGGTCAAAGGCCTTGGAGAGGTCAATGAAGACAGCACCGAGAGTTTACCCTGGTCCATAGCTGTTCTTATTTCAGAGGAGACTGAGACTAGGGCAGAGGATGTACTATGCCCTTTCCTAAAGCCATGCTGCACTGGAGACAGCAGCTCATAACGGTGGATATACTCCGAACGTTGCACAGCTACTACTTCTCAAGTAGTTTACTGACCCTGGATAGTATGGCTATCGGACGGTAGTTGTCTATGACTTAGGATTGCCCTGTTAAGGACAGGGACCACTCTGGATACCTTCCATATATCAGGATACTCCCGGAGGTGAGGATAAGTTGAAAATATGAGCCAAAGAGGGCGGCTATATAAGAGGCACCAAGACGAAGGAGCTTGGGCTCCAAACCATCGTGGCCTGCACTGAAATGGGAGGAGAGACCAGACAGCAATCTCTGCATCTCCTGCACCATCACAGCTTTAAAATAGAAGAGCAGCTGGGAGACCAGAGCCAAAGATGGAGCAGTGACCAGGCCACAACTGCCAACCCCACTAGGGAAGAATGGAGAGGTGAATGCAGACAGGTCAGAAAATGCATGTTAAATGCATTAGCGATGGTAAGTGGATTGTTACAGCTAGAACCATTGATGAGGATATCAGAGACCTCACAAGAGAAGGAACCACTTACAATGTTCTTGATGCACCTCCAAAGCTTCTGGGTCCTTTGCTGAATTCAGTAGAGCAGCTTTCAGAATTCACTTTTGCCACCGTATGAGACTTTTTACACTCATTTCTGAGTAGCCTGTACTGCTGAAATAAAGTCTGGTCCATCGTGACCTTAAAGTTGGCCCAGCACTTGTCCCTGATCCTCATGAGGGCAAGGAGGCTCCCAAGCAGCCATTTGGCAGCAGCACCCCTAACCCTCCTCCTGATGAGAGGGGCATGCATATCCTCAGCGCCCTAAAGGTGTTGATAAACTGGGCAGCAACTGAGGAGGAGTCATGTGCATTCCACACTTCTGACCAGTCAGTATACAGGAGATCCTCATGGAATGATCCTAGGTCAAACCTTGAGAAGTCCCTAACCTGAATGACTTTATGAGGAATTTTCGGGAGGAAATCTTCCAAACACAGTACACTGGAAAGTGATCAGAAACAGAGTCAGGAAAGATACCCAACGAGATAATCCTCTCAGGCCTATAGGACAATATCCAATCTAAGAGAGCAATGAAAAGATAGTAGAGCTTCAGAAAGAACTGACAGGAGTTACTCATAGAAGTACTGAACAGTTTGTCACATGTGCCAGAATACTTCCAGCTGCTGAGGTGGCATGCAAGGACTAGGAGGCATTCTCCTCAAATATAAACTCAGATGCTGAGGCAGGGAATGCTGATAAAGATGGTGGTGATAGTGGGGACTGGGAATGGGATAGCCCAGGCTATGTCCCACCTGATGATGATGGCATTTCACTTTTTCTGAATCTTGTGGAGAAGAGATCTGTAGTTTCAATGAGGGTAGGAGAGCATACCGCTGTAAGGCATGACAGACAAGTGCAGGAAAAAATCATATGCTAAATGTAAGAATAGAAAGATGAGTGTGAATGAGAACAATTCTTGTCAACAAGGAAATGGCAATGTAGGTTTCCTCCAGGTCCCTTGACTGTACAAAAATAGTGTCAGGCACCATAGTATGAAGCACAAAAGGTAAATCGTTAGTGTGGAATTTATTTTATAACCCGACCCTGCAGACAATTCTCGAGCTGTCTGCAGTCTGTGCAAAAGAATGTCAGTCATGGTGGCAAAGCAGGACATTTTGGAACATCATAGAAACATAGAACTTGATAGCAGATAAGGACAGCAAGGCCCATCCAGTCTGCCCATTTCTTTTTCTACCTTATAAATGTGCCATCAGCCTTTGCTCTGTCAATGGCCTATCTATTCATACTCATCTGTATTGCTCCCTTATACCTATCCCATGCCTGTTTGAAGCCCTGCACTGTATTCATATCAACCACTTCCTGAGGTAAGCTGTTCCATGCATCTACCACTCTTTCTGTGAAAAGAACTTCCTCACATTACCCTTAATTGGCCTCCCTCTAATCTCATGCTGTGTCCTCTTGTCCTGCTATTTTTCTTATATTGAAACATGTTAGACTGTTTCACCTTGTTAATGTCCTTAAGGCTTTGAATGTTTTGATCATATCACCTCTCTCCTCCTTTGCTCTAGGGTATACATGTTGAACTCTGTTAATCTGTCTTCCTATGTTTTCTGATGCAGTCCCTGCACAATTTTGGTTGCCCTTCTCTGGACTGCCTCAATTTGGTTAATGTCCTTGTGAAGGTGTGGCCTCCAGTACTGAATGCAGTACTCCAGATAGGGCCTAACTAGTGTCTTGTAAAGAGGGATTATTACCTCCCTCTTTCAACTTGTGATACCCCTACTAATACACCCTAACATCCCCTAGCCTTACCTACTGCTTTAGTGGTCTGCTTGGATAATTTCAGGTCATCAGTGATGATGATGATGCCAAAGTCTCTTTTCGTCCCTTGTGACTGCCAGCAACTCCCTCCCAGCCTATGTGGCTTCAGGGTTTCTCTTCCCTATGTGCATGATCTTGCACTTGTTTGCATTAAACCCCAGTTGCCATTCTTCTGACCATTTTGTGTTTATCCAGATCTCTTCTCATTCTGCCCACCTCATCTGGATCATCTGCTCTGTTGCAGATCTTGGTGTCATCTGCAAACAGACAAACCTTACCCTCCAGTCCATCTGCAATGTCATTGATGAAGATATTGAAGAGGACAGGCCCAAGGACTGATCCCTGAGGTACCCCATTTGTGACTTGCATCTCTTCTGACTGTATACCATTTACCACCACTCTCTGTTTTCTACCCACCAGCAGTTTGCCACTCAGTTGGCGACTTCTGACCCACCTGAGCCTACCCAGCGTATTAATCAATCTTTTATGTGGAACAGTATCAAAAGCTTTGCTGAAGTCAAGGTAGGCAACATCATCGTTCCCCTTGGTCCACCACTCTGGTTACAAAGTCAAAACATCTATGACACTAGTTTGACAGGACCTTCCTTTGTAAACCCATGATGTCTTGGATCCTGTGCTCTTATGGATTCCAGGTGTTGCACCATCCTTTCCTTAAGGAGTTCCTCCATAATCTTGCCCACTACTGAGGTAAAACTGACTAGTCTGTAGTTCCCTGCTTCCTCCCTACTACCACTCTTGTGGCGTGGGATCATATGAGCCCTTCTCCAGTCTTCTGGGACCTCTTCTGTGCTCAGAGACTCACTGCTTCTGCTTCCTGAATAATTTTAGCAATGCGGTCAATGTCTCTCAATGCTGATGTACCTGGGATACATCTGACCATTACCCTGGCTGGAGATAGGTATCAACTCACCGAATCATGGAGTCTCATATGATCAGAAGATTTTGGATTTCATTTTTGCTTTTTGTTTTGGTTCCTGTTTTGGACGAGTTTTGTTGTGCTAGCTCCTGTGTTGCAGTGTCCTGCTCTGCAGTGTCCTCTGATACTTTGTTTGATTTCGGAGATAGAGGCAGATATCTGTTTTTAGTTTTTATATGGTTTGTGGAGGTAATATGTTGGAGAGCACCAAGTGATGGGGCACCCGATTTGCCCCTCTAACTACCTGCCAACCTCCTGGACCAACTACTCTCTGCGGTCAAGGTGCTTCTATTGGATGTTGGGAAATAGCAGGTGGTTCTTATAATATATTTCCTCTTGAATATCAAATTTGAGGACACAATCTCTGCCCATGCTGCCTGGAGCTGAGCCCTAAGATCTCAATGGCCCAGCATGGAGGACAGTGTCCTAAATCCTGTAAAACTGCCATTCTAAAAGTGTTCTGTAGTACCTGCAGTTAGTGATATCCATTCCAGATAAGATGCTGGGTTTAACCTAGTCAGAGTAATTAGAAGGAAGAAAATGAAAGCAAAGTTTGATTTTATGTGTTGTTTGTTTGTTTTGTATAACTTGTTATAACAAGTTAAATTACTAATGACCCTGTAAATGAGGTCACCATGTGGATACTCCACTGATCTGCCCCTTCCGCTTTGCCACAGGAAATGTCACGACTGAGCCCTATAAAAGAAGTGTAGTGGGGGTAGTTGGGGATGGAGGAGGGTGGCTGGGCCCTTCCCCTGCTGAAAAGAAGAACCATGGACAAAAGAAACAAGGAGGTAGGAGCAGAAACAATCAGTCAGCAACAAATGCAGTAACCTTGAGCAGCTTATCCTAATGATAGATAAAACTGTAAAAGTAGTAAAGCACCACCTGTAATAATTTCACAGAAGATATACCCTGTAAGAAACACTTTGCTACAGAGAAAAATAAAGCAGAGAGAAGATATACCTTGTAAAAGACAATTTGAATCAGAAGATTACAGCAGTAATCTGTTAGCACACACCTGTAGGCATGCCTTGTAATAATGCAGCAGAAGGTATACCCAGCAACAACAATTTGAATCAGAGAAAATAAAGCAATAAAATGTTAGCAACAAACAGTAACAATCCTGTGAATACAAAATAAAATAGCAACACACAGTAAATCTGCCTAGCCAAAATAAGTCTTAATCATTTCCCTTGCTCTGGTAAGGTTCTTTGCTCTGTCCTTTCAAGCAACCTAGAAGGAAAGAGCTCAGGTGAAGCTAGGTTCCTTGGCCAGCAAACCTAGTCTTCTACCTCGGCGATATCAACTAACCTGACCTTTTTAACCCTTCTTTCTGTTGGATATTACTGACAGTTTGCCAGCCCCACCACCCAGATACATACCTAACCCCTTGAAGAGCTGTTGGAGGAAAGCAATTAGCTCCTTCAATGTGAGAAGGAGACTGCAATACCTCTGAGACAAAAACCTTTTCAGCAAACAAAAAATAGTGGCAAACAGTAATTTTGCTTAGCCTAATGATAAAGAGTCACAAAACATAAGCACCACCTGTAATAATTATAGAAGATATACCCTGTAAGAAACACTTTGCTACAGAGAAAATAAAGCAGTAACAGAAGATATACCTTGAAAAGACAATTTGAATTAGAAGATTACAGCAGTAATCTGTTAGCACACTCCTGTAGAGAAAAATAAAGTAGTAAAAGAAGATATACCTTGCAAATCAGTAATTATATGACAGGCAAAGGCAAACTACCTGATTGAGTGGCAGGGCATGGGACAGTGTGGCTGTTATGGGCGGTAGTGGAGGTGGTGATAGTGGTGACCATAGTGACAATGAACTAGAAGCAGGAACTGACATTTAAGCACTTTATGTATCCTTGCAATCTTCCCAGATAAACATAGATTGTTTCCTTCTGACACCATCAAGTACTACAAACCCCAAATTAATACTCCATGTGAAAGAGGCATCAGAAATACAATCTCCACAAATTAAAATATCTCATTATTCTCAACTAACATTAAAAGAAAATGTTGTGAGGAATCAAAATTTACCCACAAGCATCCAACATGTCAGCTGTCAAATAGTTAGAGCCATTGCAGAGCTTTTGATCATTTGTCAACTCCCTTTTGCTTTAGTTGCTCAGAAAGGTTTCCTAAAGTTCATGAACTGGATTGATCCATGGTACTGCATTCCCTGTTGAACATATTTCTCAAAAAAGGCTGTTCTACAGTTGAATGACTTGGTGTATAGTGCAGTCACTAAGTAATTGTGAAACTCTCCGATGTGTAGCAGGGTCACATAACCACAGATATGTGGACCAGCAACCAAACAATTGACTACATGATTGTTACAGCTCATTGGGCATGTTTTCCATCAGAAAGTAATAATCCCTCTCTACCATAAGTAGTAGGAAGCAGGCTATATTATGTGTCACCACATTTGAGAAAACCACACTGCTGTAAATATTTTGCAGGAGCTGCAAAATCAATTCCAGTAATGGCTTACTCTGTATTCCTTATCTCCAGGGTTCATAGTTTCAGAGAATAGTGGCAACATAATCAAAGCAGTTAGAATGGCACACACACACACACCTTGTATTGCACATTGTTAAAATCTTCTCATCCATAGTTTCTTAAATGGAAACATAAATGTCAAACACCTATTAGTTCTTGCTAGGAAAATATGTGGCATTGCATTTCAGCAACTCTGAATGCACAAAAAAATCCTTCTTACATTTCATAAAACTTACCATTGCATACATTAAAGCAGGAAGTCCCTACCTGCTGGAATTCAACATATTTATGTGTTGGAAAGGCTTCTTGAACAGAAAAAAGCTGTACATGACTATACCATGCAGAATAAAATAGGTAAGTAGACATCATGCTCAGTTTCAGCAGCGGGACTCTGCTTGAATCTTTGATCACTTTACTGGAGCCATTTGAGGCTTCCACATGATGTCAGTGTGGGCGGTGCAACTCTGAGTGAAAGTCATCCTCAAATCAGTCTTCTTCACATTTTCTGAATGGCATAAAGAAAGACTTTCAGTCAAAAGAAGATATCACCCCTGTTATGCTGGCAGATGACTTGAGTCTCTGACTGTTGACTATCAGAGACTAAACACCATGGCCCTGATATTCAAACTTGCACCCGTCTATGGCACAGTGGTTGCTCCATGCAACTGAGTTGCACCGAGCACAAAAATAATATATTCAAACAAGACGTGCAATGTTGCTTATCAGCTGAATATATCATAAATGCATACAGTGCAACCATGATGCACTGGCACATCCCCCAGACAGGTCGGAATACCTGGAATGTGAATGCACCAGTGCATCTGGAGATGCGCAAGGTGCAATTTCCAGATATTCAAACATGCAGATAGGGCCATTATTCATGCAAGGTGCAAATGGAGCCATCTGCATGTCATTATAACCCCATTGCATGAGTTGTGGTGGGATGACCTGGCGAAATAAACCAACCACCCTGCTCGTTCATGCTGTATTGATTCCTGGCAGTCAAGTAGCCTCCCACCCTCCCTGAGACCCAATCCCTATATATGTACAATCAAAATAATCCCTGATAGTCCAGTGGTCCACCCTCCCATCATTGAGTTGTTATCCCTGTAGATGTTCAATCAAAAATCCCTGGTAGTCCAGTGGTCCCCCTCCCCTCCCAAAACCCGATCCCCATTAATATAAAATATTAAATGAATCCCTGGTAGTCTAGTGGCCTCCTTCCCTCCCTAAGACCTGATCCCCATAAATGAAATATTAAAATCATCCCTGATAGTTCAGTGGTACCTCTACCACTCCCATCTACACAGGACCCTCATCCTCCCGTCCCTGTCCCAGCAGTGGCTGTACATTGGCAGGCAGCAAAACCCACCTGCATACCTCCACAGATGCCACCAAATCACAGCTACAGTATCACCTATAAGCTCATTTGTCGACACTGTCGACTAATGGCTTAGGAGTGTACTGTACACTTCCATTCACAAAGTTGAACTTTGTTACTACTTGATCCAGTACTGAGTGCCTCCTCTTTAACAGTGTCTTCTTCATCTAGAGTCAGACATCCTCATGTTCAGCTTCTAGTTTTTATGATCTTCTGAAAAGCACCAACTCAACCATGTCCACCACTCATTTGCCTCTTATTATCCACCCACCTTGCCTTGTGCTTGCTTTTTAAGTGTGTGTGCTGACCACTAGTACAAACATAGAAACACAGAAAAATTGATGGCAGATGGAGACCAAGGATCCATCAAGTCTTCCCAGTAGTTCCTAAGACCATCTTAGATCCGGGATCTAGCCACCCTTCTGATCCTAGCCAGTCCAGTTTCCTTGGATTTTATTTAAGTATTCTCTGTATCCAGCCCAGTTTGAAGCTGTTAACATCTTATCTCACCCGCCTCCACAGGCAGCCTATTCCAAGGCTCAATGATCCTTTTGTGAAACAGTGTTTCCTGAGCTTCCTCAAGTTCCTCCCCATAGCTTACATTCGTGCCCTCCAGTATTTGAACTGGTAGCCCTGTTGAATAGTTCAAAGCAGAGCATCTTATTTATTCCTCTCAGTAACTTGAAAGTTTCTATCATGTCCTCCTCTCCCTCAAGTCTCCAGTGAGTACATATTCAATTCCCCAAGTGCCCCTCATCTGAAAGCCCTGCTGACCCTGTGTCATTTTTGTAACTCTTCTCTGCATGGACTCCAATCTGTTCTTGTCCTTTTTAAGGTGTGGACTCCAAAACTGGACTCAGTACTCCAGGCTGGGCCTCACAAGGGACCTATAGAGTGCAGTATCACTTCAACATTTTGTTGGCCTTGCTGTAAGCTGTGCTGCAATAGCTGGTCTGCTTAAGGCTGTTACAGATGATAATGCCTAGGTCCCTTTCCTCCTGTGAAACATCGAGTCTGACCCCATTAAGCCAATATGCTGTCTTTGTTTTTTTTGCCAAGGTGCATCACCTTACACTTCTAGGCATTGAACTTCAGCTGCCAGACACTGGATTATCTTTCCAACCTTTGCAGATCTTCTTGAAGTTTTTAACTGCTTCCTCATTGTCCACCCTAGCACCTAGCTTAGTATCATTTGCAAAGAGGGCAATCTTGCCCTGAATACCTACCCTAGTGTTACTGATGAACACATTAAACAGGAGTAGACCCACTACTGAGCCATAGGGTACACAACTAGTGACCTCTCCCTCATCCAACCTCTCTCCATTGACAACCATTCTCTGCTTCCTTTCCTTAAGCCAGTTTCCCACCCATCTAACAATACCCATAGCGATGCCCACATCCTCCAGCTTTTTCAGCAGGGATTATTACTCAGTATTACTTGGTATCAAAGACAGAAGAAGACACTAGGCCCATTGCAACTGTCTCTCATTCCTAGTGCAGGTAAAGTAACCTAGGACCCCAACAGATATTCATACAATTGAGTCTTAAATTTGGTGAAAATTCAACAGATTGACCAGGTATTGTGGCAGACTGTTTCACAATGTACAAGCTCTTCTAGTGAAAAAATATCTCTTTTATTGGTAAATACCCTTTGGATTCTCATTGTAACTTTTTATTAGTTTTAGACAAGGAAATGCACAAACGTACATCCAAGTGGCCAAAGCCTATGACAGTAAGCTGGATACATGTACATAAATATTAGACACACCTATCTTATGGGGAAGGAGTAGAAAAAAGGGGAGGAGGAAAGGTAAAAATTAAATCCCTAGGGGGAGTAGGAAGGGAAGGAAAGGTATCAGGAGGTTACCTACAATCGTCATACAGAAAATTACAGATAGGATCCCTGTCCATTCTGATCTACCTGCTAAGCGGAAATAGAACTTGTGTTCCATCTGTTGTAAATGGATAGCAAAGGGTGAGGGTAAAAGTATAAGGTATTAGATTGAAAGGTCAGAGGACATAAGCAAGACCTATACATATCAATTTAGCAATATGTTGTCATTATTTATAACAGTGTACATTCATTAAGCTAAGCACTCTAGTCACCAGAGGGATGAGCTGCAAGACTGGATTTGTTGGACATAGGCACGAGGTCAGTTTGACTGGATCTGTGCAAGTCTCTCTAATCATTTCATGACATCAAGAGAGGAATCAAGCTATAAGTGTGTATATGTTCTGCAATCTCCGGCTATTACCAAGAGGCAGAACAGAGGAACACAAGCAATCTTAAAGACTCAGGTTCGTAACAAAAGTGGTAGCCATATAACAATACTATCAAAAATCATTCTGACAGACTAAGGCCAATAAATGCATACTACAAGACCTTCAAAGACTTTAATTTTAGAGTCTCTGTAAGAAGAAACTAGAAGGCACTTCAGAGTATGAGGAAAATATTTAAGGGAATAGAAACCTCAGTTCACAGTCGTCCCACACTTAGTTAGCACAGTATTGTATTGAGTATTGAGCCAGCTACTGTATAACCTCCAGGGTAAAAGGGTTAATCATCCTATACCCATTTCGGGGTGAACATAAGTTAAATGGAGTGCCCAACAGAGTCTAAATTTGAAAAGTTGGTAGTTTTGCAGGTGTAATATTCTATCCAACTTAGCCACTGCTGAGAGTGATGCCACTACTTTCATCAATGTAGGAACTATAGATGACCTCCATTTACAAAGCAAGACTCTCTTGGTTTGCATAGTTAAAAGAGCTAACCATTTGTATTCCAGGTAGGTAAGCTTAGGAAGGGCAGTGGTAATACCCAAGAGATAAAAGAGGCAGACAGGAACTTGGAGTTTTAGTACCTTAGAAGCCACATCTCGTACTGAGTGCCATAAAGGCTGAATTAAAGGGCAGGACCACAGTATATGCATCAAGTCTCCTGACATGGCCTGACATCTCCAGCATTTGTCAGAATCCAGTAGTTAGCTTTGTAAAGATTCACAGGGGTTTTGTGCCACGAGTGGGATATTTTATTTTGTATTAAATGAGATCTGGCATCTCCCAACCATTTGTGTGTATCCTCCAAGCCCGTCCCAGGCATCAGAGGAGATTAGAAACATAGAAACATAGACTTTGACAGCAGATAAGGACCGCTTGGCCCATCTAGTCTGCCCATTTCCCTACCACAGGATGGGCATAGATCCTAGTTAACCAACAGCCTATTTCTTCCTACCCCCACAAGAATTGCCTTATGTCTGTCCCATGCATTCTTGAATTCTCCACAGTATTAGACCCCAAACCTCTTCAGGAAGGCTGTTCCATGCATCCACTACTCTCTGTGAAATAATACTTCCTCACATTGCCCCTGAACAGCCCCCCATCTTTAAATTGTGGCCCTTGTTCTTACGCCTTTTTTCTAAAGATGCTACCTCTTGGACTTTGTTGATTCCACTGAGGTACTTAAAGTTTCTATCATGTCCCCTTTCCTTCTTTCCTCAAGGTATACATATTAAGCCCTCTTTAGTCTCTCCTCATATGGCTTCTCTTGCAGACCCTGCACCATTTTCGTTGCCCTCCTCTGACTGCCTCTATCCTGTCTATGTCCTTGTGGAGATGGGATCTCCAGAACTGGACACAGTACTCTAGATGGGGTCTCACCAACTGTCTGTACAGAGGGATAACAACTTCCTGTTTTCTGCTGCTGATGCCTCTCCCATGCATCCAGTATACCCCCAGCCCTCCCTACTGCCTTCTCACATTGCTTGCTAACCTTAAGGTCATCTGATATGATTACCCCCATGTCCCTTTCCTTTTTATTGTTGTTACTACCTCCTCCCCATTGTGTATTCTTCCCCTGGGTTCTTGTTTCCCAGGTGCATTATTTTGCACTTCTTTGCATTGAATCTAGCTGCCATATTTCTGACCATTCCTCCAACCTTGCCAAGTCCCTTCTCATCCTTTCCATGCCTCCTTGTGTATCAACCCTGTTGCAGATCTTTGTGTCATCTGCAAGAGGCATACTTTTCCTTCCAGTCCCTCTGCAATGTCACTTATGAAGACATTAAAAGGACTGGAACCAATACTGAACCCTGCAGTGACCCCACTAGTAACCCCTCTTTCTTCAGAGTGGACTCCATTTACAATTACCTTCTGTGTCCTGTTGTCCAGCCAATGTTTTACCTAGGCTACCACCCTGGGACCCACTCCCAGGCTGGTTAATTTGACTATTAATCTTTTGTGTGGACTGTGTCAAGTGCCTTGCTAAAGTCTAGTTAGGCCATGTCCACAGCCCTCCCTGGTCTACTACTTTGGTCACCAAGTCAAAGAAATCTATTAGATTCATCTGACATGACCTTCCTGCTGTGAACCCATGCTGCCTTGGGTCCTGAGCCCCACTGGCCTCTAGGTACTCAACTATTCTTTCCTTCAGAAGTGACTCCATCACTTTCCCTACCACAGAGGTCAGACTGACAGGTCTGTAGTTTCCTGTCTCTGTCTTGGTCCCACTTTGTGAAGGGAATCACATCCTCCTTCCTCCAGTCCTCGGCTACACACCATCCTCCCATGATTTATTAAAAGGAGTTGCCAGAGGTTTCACTAGTTCCCCCTTAATTCTTTAGAATTCTGGGTGAATTCCATCAGGCCCCATTGCTTTGTCCACCTTCAGTTTTAGGAGTTCTTGCAGAACCCTTTCTTCTATGAAAGGACTGGGATCGACCCCATCAAGAGTGCTTCTGTTAATTGGATTAGGCACTTCCCTCCTCTTTGTGAATACTGAGCAGAAATATTCATTCAGTATCCCTGATTTTTACTGTCCCCTCTGCCCACCCACCCGCTCATTCTATTCAGCCTCACTATCCCTCCCTTTGTCTTTCTACACTCGTTGATGTACCTATAAAAGGTTTTATCCCCTTCTTAACTGAGTTGGCTGTCTTTTCCTCAGTTTGGGCCATTGCTATTTTGACTTCCTCCTGCTTCCTTCTGCCTTAACTGGTACAGCTCTCTGTCCTGCTCTTTCTGTGTTTCCTATACTTCTGGAATGCTATCTTTTTCTTCCCGACTTTCACATCCACCTCTTTGAGAAACATAGTGGCTTTTTCTTTGTTTTGATTTGTTTATTTGCTTACACAAAGGCTTGTTGCCTCTGTGATGGCAGTTTGATGATTCCCCATTGTTGCGCCACACCTCCTTCTAGCCTGTTTGCTAGTGCTTTTCTGAGGCACTCTCCCATCTTGCCAAAGTCAGCCCTCCTGAAGTCCAGTACCCTCACTTTTGTATGGCTTGACTCTGTAGCTGAGTTTAACATGAACCACACTGTTTGATGGTCACTTGTTCCCAGATGGCAACCCACTTCTAGATCTGAGATCCTCTCACTGCCCCCGTTTGAGAGTACGAGGTCTAAGATTGCTCCCTCATGAGTGGGTTCCAAAACTAGCTGTCTGAGGCCTGCCACCTGTAGGGCATCAAGAATGGCCCTGCTCTTGGATGTGGCTGCAGCAAATGTGCTCCAGTTAACATCTGGCATATTCAGGTCTCCCATCAACAGTATCTCCTTTCTCTACCATTCTAAGAATGCCTTCTGTCATATCCTTGTCCATTTCCTCCCTGACATGGGGGTCTGTACATAACCCTGTGTGGATTGTGGTGCCTTTCCAGTCTCCTAGGTGACCCACAGTGCCTCCTCTCCTCCTGTTTACTCTTTTGTTCAGTTGCTTTTATCCCTTCCTTTACATAAAGAGCTACTCCTCCCTCTTCTCCCTTGCCTGTCTCTCCTGTAGGTTATGTACCCTGGTATGTTAACATCCCAGTCATGGTTCTCTGTGTACCATGTTTCTGTGACTGCTACCATATCCAGGCATCCTCTTCCATCAATGCCACCAGCTCAGGGAGCTTGTTGCCCAGACTATGGACATTGGTACTCATTACCCTCCATTTCCTGATGGCTTACTCCTTTTGCCCCATCCCTGTCCTTCTTGCCTTTGTCACTTTCTCCATTTACCCCAGCCCTTCTCTATCGAACCGCTATGTTGGTGTTTATTGCTTACTACTGTGATTTTTTTTGGGGGCTAAGGATTTCCTGCTCTTTCCAGTGCCTCCCACCTTGGCTAGTTTAAATGCTTGCCAATGAAGCATTTAAACCTATCACCTAGGATCCTGGTTCCTCCTGACAGATGCAACCCATCATGCCAGTATAGGCTTGCATCACTCCAGGTGGACCCCAGTTCCCAATGAAACCAAATCCCTGAGCTCTCCACACCAGTTTTTCAACCACTTATTGAATACCATGGTGTGGAACACCTAGCCTCTCCTATGCCATAGATGGGCAGCACCTCCGAGAAGGTTACGTGCGTGCTACTTGTCTAAGGCCCCTCCCCAATTCACAAACTCTTCCTGCACTTCTCTAATCCCTTTCTTAGCCAAGTCATTTGTCCCTAGGTGGACAATGACATCCAGCTCCTCCCTGTGCAGCTGCTCGCAATCCTGAGGATTCGCTCCCTGTCCCTCCAAGCCATGGCACCAGGCAGGCACCTCCCTCTCCTTCCTCCCCCAGTTCTACCTTCCTAACAATGGAGTCCCCACCAGGAGTTGTTTCCTTCCCTGTGGGGTCCCCTGCCACCTCCTGTTGGTCTCCTTTATGGAGGTTCCCAGCATCCTCCTTGGTCTCCACTGCAGGTGCCTCCATAGAGGAACCACATTTGCCAGAATGGCATAGGAATTGTGGAGAGGTACAGCTGGAGGGATACGACTCGTTTCACCACTCTCACTCTCCCTGAGCCCACTGTGGTCCAACTGCTCCTCTTTCTTGGCAACCTCTGAGGCAACAGCAGTGGCACTGTGGTCCCTGGATGGAAGAGGAGGTCCCACAATCCTGGACAACTCAGCCGGAGATGAGCAACCTCCCTTCCTCAGCCCAGAGAGGTGCCTGCAGATGGGACAACACCACATCCTCCAGAACATCTCCTGAAAACTGCTGCTCCACAGCCACTGCACTGCACACTCCCATCATGTCTTATTTCTGGCCCATTAACTGCTTGCAATCCTTACTCTTTCCTCTGTTTTTCTCTCCCTTACTTTCCACCTGTGTGCCCTTAAGCTCCTGATTGTCCTGTTCTGAGACAAGAATATCCTATATTTGTCAGTAGAACCTTACATGCTCAGAGGCAGACCTCCAGCAGCTAGAGGCCGGAGAGCTACTCTTGCCTACTAGGATGGTGGGTCTTTGGTGGCTCAGTGATCACTCACTTCCTGCTCCCAAACAGGAAGTTTCTGTTGTCAGTCAAACTTTGTGCCTATAAATGTAGAACTAGCTTTGGGTGGTGGAAGGAGGGCAATATAGTCCCACTAAGAAGTCCAGTCACACAGCAGTCCTTTCTCCTGCTGTCTTCTGCAAGTTACTGGCAAAATCTTTCTAAGGCAGTCTTTAAATGCAGCTTCCTTCTAGCTAAGCTCACCCCCTACTTACTAGATATTTTACAAGTAATTTAAACCTCACAGCTATCAAGTCCTTTCAATCTGCCTGAGATTTACACCAAGATAACTATTCAGATAACCATTCAGTTCAGTTAACTCAGACAAACACACACACTTTTTTTTTGTTAGTTTTTTTACCCTAAATTAAAGTTCCAAGTACATGAGTTCTACTTCTTTAGTCCCAGCAGAGAAGTCCAGTCACACAGCAGTCCTTTCTCCTGGTGTCTTCTGTAAGGTGCAACATCTTTTCCACTTCCTTTTAGCGTCTTCAGACAGAGAGGGCAGAGATTCCCTAATGTTGGCATAGATACATCCTGCTAGGCTTTTGGGTTTTTAATCCATGATTGTAAAACAGAAGGATTGTCTTGTGTATGTGAAGGGAATTCAGGATAGTCTTAAGGCTTCTCTAAGTAGTACCTCCAGAATTCAGTCTGGGGATATCCCATTTCTGCTGAAAGTAGTGAAATGAATGTATTGTATTATACCTAGGATCCACAACATCTCCAATAGTGGAGATCCCATTCTTAGCCCAATTTTCCACCAGATCCAATAACCCCCAATAACAATGTTGGATTCTGCCAAAGGGAGGTGCAAAGTCAGAACAGGGTCCATCTTCAACCTCCGATGAACAGCATGCCAGTTGGTTCTTGAAGCCTCTATTTTAGGAGAGGTGAGGATGATTTTAAACTGCTGGGAGGTCTGGCTTTGCTATTAGGGCATGTGAGTAAAAGAGAGGAGGAAAAATTCCTGAGCTATCTAACTCACTTTGGAGCCACGTGGGGAAGTGGGTAGATGAGAGGTCAGCCATTTGGTCATCTGAGCTAAAAGACAGGCCTGACGGTAGCCCTCTAGCCAAGGGAGGTTCCAGCCTCCATGCTGCCAATAGGTCTGGAGTTTGGTTTGGCTGTATCTAGGTTTGGTGCCTTCCATAGAAAGTGTCCAATTACTTTATCAATGGCTAAGTCCCAGTTTTTGGGAGGCGGATAGGATGTGCATCAATAAATAAAAGAGTTTTGGAGCCGTGACCATATTAATTGCAACAACTTTATCTACTAAAGTCAGTTTGAGGAGCTTCAATCTATTAAACACTGTTTTGATGGAGGAAAGCAAAGGAGAATATTAATTTGCCAAATTGTATCCAACAAGAGAGACAATATTATCCCAGATAGGTCATCCCATCCGGGCCCAAAGGAGGTCTGATCTTTTGGCCAACTGTTGGGTACAGAGTTTGTTTAAGGGCATTAACTCGGTCCTGTTCTGATTTAATCTGAGACCTGAATATGCATGAAAGGAATCCAGAGAGTCAATAAATGAGGGATAGATCGATGGACATCTGCTAACAGTAGAAGGAGGTCATCCCATACATAAGCTTTTATACGGGTAGTTACCTACAATAAGACCAATTATTTCAGAATGGTTCTGAATTGCACAGGCCAGAGGTTCAACAGCTAGGACAAAGGAGAGGGATGAGAAAGGACAGCCTTGTCTTGTCCCACGCTCTAATAAAAGGATGGGGACAGCACTGAGTTTGTGTTCACTCTAGCTGTGGGTAAATTATAAATAACTTGTATTCTTGATAGAAAAATATCACCCATTCTGAGATGCAAGGACTAGATATAAGTAGTCCCACTCTACGGAGTTGAAGGCCTTTTCAAAGTCCATAACAAGCACCATGGCCGGAGAGGAAAGAGATCTAGCAGAGTGTATAAGGTTTAGAAGGGTTCTCAGATGATCAGAACCATGCCTACCACAATGAAACCTGCTTGCAAGGAAGTATAAGACGAGGAAGGAGGCGGGGAGAGCATAGCTGCTAGAAGCTTGGTGTATAGCTTACTATCGAGGTCAATGAAATCGGTGGTAATTTCCTGGATTAGTGAGGTCCTTACCTTTTTGGGATAAGAACAATGGTAGCCTCTCTCATTGAAGGAGGAGAGCACCTTTAAGTTCTATCTCTTGAAATACCTCGGTCAGAAGGGGAGAGATAATGGGGCCATTGCTTGGTAGAAGTCAGCCATATAGCCATCTGTTCCACAAGACCTGCCCAACCTCATAGTTTGAATAGCTTAACACACTTCCATCTGGGAGACAGGGAGTTCCAGAAGTTGTGACTCCTGCACCGTAAGAGAGGGTAATGGAAGAGAGCCTAGGAAGGGACGTGTATCAAAATTCATACACATATGCAAAGAGGTGTAAAGAGATCAAAAAGGATGACATAATGGAGTTAATGGTTTCTGAGGTGTTACTCATTACTCCTGCTTGCTTTTAGGCCGTATATGAACCTACTGGCCTGTTGCTTACAGAGTTGGTAAGCAAGGACTTTGCCTCCTTGTCTCCTCCCTCCCAAAAAGAGTGTCAAAGACAAAGAATGGCAACTCGGCTTTCCTGTTAAGCAGCTGGTTAATTTCAAAATGGAGTCCCAAAACGATCTTACCTAAGCTGGAATGAGTGGAGGGGTAAGAGAGGCCTTCAGCTTGGTTTCAGCTGTTGCCAGCTCCTGCTCAAGCTGATGTAGCTGGTGTTCTTGTTCTTGAACTTGGCTGCTGTGAACCCTATAATGTTCCCTCGCATTGTAGCCTTAAAGGCCTCCACGTATTACCCAGTGAGGTATCTGTAACAGGGTTCTCATCAACAAATAGAGAGGCCTTATTTCGAGCCCAGGGAATAAAGTATGGATCTTGCATAAGGAGAGGGTCTAGTTTCCAATTTCGAGTTGGAGGTTACCAGCTCCCAAGATCTAGAAGTTGGACCAGAGCGTGGTCCGAAATAATTAAAGGAAGAATTTTTACATCCAAAGTTTTAGCTATCAGTAAAGGGAGCCTAGCCAGAAGTCTAACCTGCTATATGAGTTATTTGGGGATGAGTGAAAGGTGTAATCCCTCTCTCTGGGGTTAAAAGCCTCCAAATGTCTGTAAGACCCTGATCCTGAATCATTTGATTCAGTGCCTTCCCACTTCTGAGATGAGATTCTTACTCCCATCATTCCTGTCTATTAATGGAATTAATATCAGGTTAAAATCACCTCCCAGAAGAAGAGGGCTATCTGGGGTGAAATTCAAAACCATCTCTGCAAGATCATGGAAAAAACTTGGGTGTCTTCATTGGGGATATACATTACAGAAAGAGACCAGTCCAGAAGGGGTCTCATAATTCGCCAACACCCATCTACCTTCCAAGTCTGAATTCATTTTAATCAGGGTCCATGGGGAGATTTGTGCAGGAGGATGATTACCCCGTGCTTCCTGGAGGGGAATTAGAGTGGACCTGTTGTCCTACCCAATCCTTTAGCATGTATTTATAATCAGGGCCTCTACTTTTCAACGGCACAGTGGGACCAAGTTCTATGGCAAGACTACCATTTGCAGAGAACTTCTGTGGTGGTTTGTAATTTCTGAGAGTTCTGCAGCACTAAAACTACCACATCACAGTGACAGCTTGTCATCCTGATTTCACTTTCATGGCAGTAGTTATAGAAATCTGGATGGTGGAAAGCACAGTAACACTAGTTCAAAAATAACAGAATTATAAAAATAATTTTATGCCTGAAAAAGCAAAACAAATGTCTCTCCTTAAGATCCTAGCCTGTTAAATAAATGACATATGCAGAGGGGATCTTATGTGATAAATATAGTATTTCTGTATGCATGCTATCTATCCCACTAATGAGGTTTCCACTGTCTATCACTTATATATTTGTATGTGCTTTCTACTTCACTCATGAGGTTCCCACTGTGTATCACTTGTATATTTATATGCAATCTGATACATACATACAAATGTGTGTGTGTGGTGAGAAAGACAGAGATATGTGTGTGTGTGTGTGTGTATATATATATATATATATATATATATATATATATATATATATATATATTTTTTTTTAATTTCCATTAATTTGCATCCTCATTCATACAGGTCCCATTAGAAATGGAATAGAGGAGTTATCGCAAAACTCATTTTGATGCCAACCTGCTTTCCCTGATACACTCATAACACCATCAGGCCATGACATGCATGTGAACCGATTGTGAGATAGAGCTCTCCAGACCAGCACAATGTGTCCACCATGTGACAGAACACTGCACCATACCTTCCCAGGCTCTGAGCAATGATGTGTTCCATCAATCCTTGTGCTGCCCAGCCAGCCCCAGAGCTAATCTCTGAACCTGAGTTGCCAGCATGGAAACACAACATGCTACCCTCTGGCCCAACAGCTGTCCCTGCACACAACATTTCTCCATAACTTTTATGTGATTT
The DNA here is from genome assembly GCA_016271365.2 of Neoceratodus forsteri. Classification (NCBI taxonomy): domain Eukaryota; kingdom Metazoa; phylum Chordata; order Ceratodontiformes; family Ceratodontidae; genus Neoceratodus; species Neoceratodus forsteri. Next base: position 632,668,261 of record CM028132.1, read on the forward strand.
TATCAACCAATGACAATATGTAATCAGTAACCCTGGCAAAAATGCGTACAGTGCAATTTATTTTTTTAACAGGTCTAGTCTTTCAACAGGTCTATACATTATTATATTCCACTTTTCAGGACATAATTACTTTATTTTTCTTAAAATGACACTTAAATTCATTTTACCAGTTATTCATTTCAGATGGCATCTCTATACCTTAAAAGCACAAATAGGTCTGTGCAAAGTGAGGTATGGACTTAACAGGTTTCTGCTATTGACAAGGTTTTGTTTAAGTTGGCCCTAGTGCAATAATGTAAGACTGAAAATTGTATTAGGCTATAGTGCAGGATGAGCAAATATCACCATGCCTGGTGTGCTGTGCCACCGTCTCTGGCAGTGGGAGCTGTGGTAGATAAGGGACTGTTCATTTCTGTTGCAGATTGCAGCCATTTCATTAGCTATGATGTTATACCAATGATAACATCACATTCTGTGCATATAGGGGTTTAGGATATAAAAAGGGAAGGAACCAGATTCCATGGAAAAACAGAAATATTAATAAAAATCAACAAGAAGAGTGAATTCTGCACACAGAAGTTCTATGAGATTGCAAGTTCTGAGCAAAATTCTGCTGCGCAGAATTCTAGGAGCCTTGTTTATAATCTTCCCTGTTAATTTAGTCTCTTGTAGGAATGCTATTTTAGAGTGAATGCATTTCAGTTATGCCAGTACCTTTTGAGTTTCATTGGAAGTTTAACCCTCGCATGTTCCAAGTGTGGAATGCAATTTCTGACATCTTGCTGTACTTATAAGCTAAATGACTGGAGAAAACTGCCACTGAACAAAATTACCCCAGCGAGATTTCCCCTTCTGTTCTGTTGGATTTGTATTGATGGCCACCAGCCACTGAAATTGGCTTAACTGAAAGTTCCGAACCCTAATATGTGGGAACACTCAGACCTATATATCCTTGTGTTAAATCAAAATCAACATACAAATCGGACTACTGTCCTGTAATTCTATCCAACATTGTTGTTCAAAGTAACCTTTGAAATTAAATAAGAGTTTGAGAATTGAGGAAGGACTTAACCAGTTGGAGTACCAACAAATGGTATGTCAAACCCTCTGTGGGGTGTAGATGGAGGGTAGAAGGTCAAATATCAGGTGGGCAATACAAGGTTGATATGTAGTATTACACTGATTCTCAAGTAACAACACAACACTTAATTCAACAATAAAAACTGCACCCTGCTTAGAGCAAAAGGGGTTTTAATAGCCTGGTCCTGCTGAATAAAGCCAGGGAGCCCTGTAAGTCTAGGATGTAAACCTGAGACCTGCTTAACTTAGGCCACACAGCGGAGAACATCCATTGAACCTGGGGGTAGGGAACACTATCAACCTCATCTTAAGGAGCTCTCTAAAAAAACTCTTCAGCTGAAAAGGAGTATCCATTATTCTACAAAATCAGTAATATTATCAGAAATAGCCCAATATATGTTTTAAATTCCCAAAAGTGCTCGTGGGGAGGGGTGAAGGACCGTTGCCAGTCTGCCCAGCAAAAGAGATAAGAACACGAACCCAGGGACTCAAAACCCTCAATTATTAGCAAATTACCCGCTATCCTCCAAGCATCCAAAATTTGCCCCAGGCTAGAGCCTAATTAACTTATCTGAAACTCGGCGTCTGATCAATTCAGAGTATCATCCTGCAGAGGCATCAGCTGTTCCAATCGGTAGCTGTGAAGCTGCAGCCTGTAAGGAACCCAGAGCCATGGTGTGCCAGTCTGCTCCCTGCACAGACAGGGTGTTTTTGGACATTGAGGCCCATGAGCTGTTGTCCTCAGGCAATATTCTAGATGTGGGGCCAGCCACAACCTCCATTTCCTTTCGACAGTCAGTATCAGGGCAGTCCTGAAGGAGAGAATCTATGTTTAGCAAAATATGGACTCATGTATTCTATTTCATTGGAGGCCTTGTCTCGGTCTTGGGGATGGTCTTGCTTAGCATGCGGTGATTTAGGAGGTCTGTTCTGGATCTTTTGAACTGCGAGGGTCCCGTTCAGGCATCCCAGCTACGGTAGGGGAGAAACTTGTAGATCAGGTTGATCTTCTTGTGGCACTTCAGGGTTTGGCTGTTTTGTAGGCCGGTTATCTGATGGCCATGTTCTTTCAATAAAAGCCATAGTAGCCTTCATGGAGTCGAATTGCTGAAACTTACCATTAAAGGATAATTTTAGAGAAGCAGGGTAGCGCAGTGAAAGCAGGATCCTTAGCTCATGTAGTTTCCGAGCCTCCGTAAAAGCATTTCTTCTGTTCGCTAGCTCTATAGAGTAGTCTTGAAAAATCATAATCTGGTGTTGGCTCCACCATAGCTGACCCAGTTCCCTAGCCCTGGTCTGGATAGCTTCTTTTCAGAAATTGAGGATCCGTGCAATCATAGACCTTGGTCTGCCTCTCTGTGTCAGTCTGGGTTGTAGAGAGCAGTGAGCATGCTCAATCATTATTTTGGTAGATGGTGGCAATTTTAGGATTCCTGGCAGAACTTGTTATAGGAAGGAGAGCTTTCCTCCTTCAGCACCCTCAGGGAATCCGAGAAGCCGTATATTATTACGGTGGCTTCTATTTTCAAGATCGTTGATTTTTTCTTGCATTTGCCTGATTTGTGTCACTTGATTATGCATTGTAGCACAGTGCCCCTGTAAAATATCCTCTTGACTGGTCACTTTCTGCTCTGTCCTCTTAATTCTGGCATCTAATATCTGGATCGAATTTGCTGAAGTGTTCGCTGCCAACGTTAAAGCGTCAATACTTGTGATAATCACGAAAACATTTCGCTAACGGAGTGTTCTTCCTCACCTTTAACTGCCTGCACCATGCTGTCTAAAATGCCCAGTCAGCCAACTCTCCTAACTGGATAACTTTGCAATCCTGCCGTGGATTTCTCCCAAATTTTTATTTTGTATAGAGGAGACTTCCGATTGTAGTTGATAGAAAAAGGCCTCAATGGGGATCCAGCCAAAAGCAAAAAAATGGGTACTTAGCTCTAGGTTTAGAGCACTTGGAAATTACGCCTCCATCTTGAATGGTGGTTAACTCGCCCCTACCCTTTGGATTCTCAACTGATCAAGTGATCTTAACAGAGTAGTCCTTATTACTGGAGTAATATCATATTGTTTTAAAAGTTGTTCATCATACAGTATATTAAAAAGCAATAAGAGATTGCCTCTCTTCCTTCTGGTCTCTAGATCATGCAAGTTTAATTGAATTAGTCTGTCTTGGTAAGACAGACCTCTTAATCTAGGTATGAAATCGTGACCCTTCTCTGAATATTATCAAGTATGTTAATGTCTTTTGAAGATATGGTGACAAAAAAGCTGCATAGTCCTGGTGAGGCCTTATATACATTTGGTATAAGGGTAAATGCAAGTTTCATTTCTGGAGACAAAGGCCTTTTGAATTGACCGAATCAATCTATTAGTGGTCAAAGCAACCTTCCTGCAATGGTCACTTACAGTGGCGTCCTCCAGGATGAAACCCATTTCTGCAGCATTTAGATTTGTAGACAAAGGTAGTAGATCTACTGAATAGCAATGTGAGCCAAAGCAATTAGTCCCTTTTGTCATTCAGGAAAATGTGACACTGCCAGGATGACATGAATGCCACAGTGTCCAGCATGACAAAAGGAACTAATTGCCATTAAAATTACATTGCTTTATTCAGTAGGTCTGCTGCAGCATTCTGCAGAGTGTTTTAAAAGTGGAGTTCATCCTGGGGACATCACTGTAGATGTAAAGTATTCATTAATAATTTTCACAGATCTCTTTCACTACTGACATGTATGATATTCACTCCATCTATGTTGTATGATCTTCTCTGATTATTCCTACCCAGGTTTAAGCATAGTACATTTTCAACATTAAATACCATCTTGTTTTTTGCCCGTTTTCAGTGTTCTGTAGGTCTCTAACCAAAGAAAGTTATTTTTCTTCACTGTCCATCTCTGCACTTAGTTTGTTGTCATCAGCAAATTTTAAGAGATTATTTTTACATTGAAAATAAGTTACTAACGAAGATTCCAAACAGAGCTGGTCTGAGAACGGAGCCCTGTAGGACACCACTACTGGCACTGACCTCCCCAGATAATGTATTGCACACTCTGACCTGCTGTCCCAGATAATGTATTGCACACTCTGACCTGCTGCCCCAGATAATGTATTGCACACATTGAGCTGCTGGGTCCTATTTCAATCAATCAATCAATCAATCAATCAAAATCTTTATTTATCCAGGAGGGCACCATTGAGCAAGGCTCATTTGCAAGGTAGGCCTGGTCATGAATACATCAAAGTACAGTACAGAAGCAGGTATACAAAAAGCAATAATATACAAGGAAGAAAAGTATATACAATGTATACAGTACAGTACAAGGTTGAAATAAATTAAAAAACAGCATTATTTTACAATTGAAGAAGTCAGCAGATGTACAATCAACCATAGGCATACAGGAGTTATAAGCAGATATCTTTTGAGTGAGGTAGCCGCAACTATACATATAGGTGAAAGAGACCATGTATGGGGTGGCAGGTTAGAGAGGTAAAGAAGAGGAGGGTTATATTACCGACGACTGTGGGAAAAAATTGGGCTAAAACCACGGAAAGTGACTATAGCTGTCGTGTACTTGTTTATTATGATAATGATGGAGGGGTAGATAATTGGGACACTACTATGGATTGGGTGGGATTTTAGACAGGCTGGAGTGCACAGGGAAGAGTGGGTGAAGCAGGAAGAGATAATAGGAAAGAGTGAGAACCTTGGGTAGAAACATGGCGAACATCAGGATGGAAAGGGGAGTTACGGAATTAGTGGGCTAGTGGCGAGGAAAACATTTGCTATTTGTCAGTCATTCTTCAAACCAGGTAATCAGATTTTGGGTAAAACTCAGATCTTTCATTTTAACTAACTTATAGTGGGGACGTGTTGAAAGCATTTATAAAGTCAAGATACAGTACAAGTCACATTAAACTGTTCCACCAATGAGTTGGTTTAGCATTGTTTTTCACAGTTGGCAATGCACACTGCATTATTTTTCAGTGCTTAACTAGCTCAAGATCAATGTTTATAAAAGTTTTGTAACTCATTTGGAATCTGTCTACAGTCCAGTCACATTGCAATGCAAATCTGACTTTTAATTTTAAGAAATGCTTTTGCAGAGCTTTGTGCTGGATCCAGCAACACTTATGCAACTCAATCAGAAATGCTACAGCAGCTCATTGAAGGAACAGTTTAATGTGACTTGTACTGTAGATAACATCTACTGGTTTCCCTCTATCTAGACTAAGGCTGATTTTGTCATAAAACAGATAAGACTGGTCATGCAGGATCTTCCTGCAGTGAATCCATGCTGTGTAATGTCTAGTATTCCCATACTGTAGATTCTTCCTCTAATCTAGCTTTCAATAATCTTTCCATGATCTTGCACACAACTGCTGTCAGGCTAATAGGGCTATAATTACCAGCTAAGGTTCTGCTTCCTTTTTGTGATTGGGAATCACTATGGCTCTCTTCCAATCCATGGGGATAACACACTGCCTGTATGATTTATTTAATAATATGGTCAATGGGATCAACAGCGTGTCAGCCACCTCCTTTAAACATTTTGGTTGATACATCAGGACCAGGGGATGAATGAGGTTTAAAGATTTAATAGCTGATAAAACATTATTAGTAGAAAAATCCTGACATTTAGATACTATGGATACACAACCAACTTTATTGTTGTTTTTGAACTAAACACGAGCAAAAACTTAAGAACACAGAAGTCAGACTTGGTTCCTCAATACAACGCCATTTTCCAGAAGGGGTCCTATTTTCTCCATAAGGAGTTAGGGGTTATTGGGGCTACTCTGGGGTCGGCCTCATTAGTCTAGCCTAGGGATATCTGAAGCTGTGGGTCATGGTAGTATAATAGAGGCCTGATTAGGCAGTTTGGGTGTGTGTGTGTGTATGTGGGGGGGCCCCGCTCCTTGCAGCTGGGCCTGTGGATATTCTCGGCCTTATTTGAGACTTCTCTGCCTCCACCTATGGACTTGCACCGAGTCTGCATGTCGTTGTTCTCTGGATGTACATTTGGAGTAGTTTGGATTTTGATTTGGGTTATCGTAATCCCATTTGACTTTTCACCGATCCTTTTTCATCTTATGAAGGAAAGAGTGTGTAGTGAGAGGCCTTACTATCCTTATATACTTGGATTCTGTGTAAATTAATCATCAACAGTGAGAGTGCCTAAAACTGCAAATGGACTATTTATATTTTAGCTTTTGAATGTTTTTTCCTATTGGTAGTGAGAGGACTTTTGGGACGAAAATTAGTTTTGAATTATATTATTTTATTTGTTATTCTTGTTTTTTTCCCTTCTCTAGCGGTGAGAGGGTTCAGGGGTGGGGAAGTTTTACTAGCTTGCTTTTGTTTATTTGTTTATTGAATTATGTTATTACAGTTATTTTCTGAGTAAGGTGTAACTGTGGGTGGGTTTAGTTTAATTTTAACTGAGGATAATTTATTTATGAGGTAATTAGGATTTTATTGAGGTGTCTGGTAGTTAGTTTGTTTCCTGCTTGTGGTATGTGTTGTTTAGTCCCCGGTTGTGCGTTATTCATTCTCAAACCTCCACTTAGTCTGCTTTTCTCCCCTCCTCCCATTTCCATCTTCCAGTGCTGTCGGGCGCTTGGTATTGTACGTAGGGAGGGTTTGGGGTGGTGTGGCAGGGCGCAGACACTGAAGGGTGAATGAATGGACCTCTCATATGGGGCTGGTTAGGTCAGAAGACACCCATGGGCAAAATGGAGCCTGGAACATGGTGTTCCATGTCTAGTCCCCATACTCAAGGGCACCATCTGTTCTGATGGGCAAGTATTCAGGATGGCTCAGGAGTCTTGTCCAACTTAGGTGGTGTTGTGCAATGCCAGATCTGTTAAAACAAGTCTGCCATTATTGCTGACTTTGTAGGAACAACCGATCAGGCTTGCATCACCGAGACCTGGCTGGATGGAAATGCTGACCCTATTTTGGAGGCAGCTGTTCCAGCCAGGTACTCGTGATTCACCACCCGAGATTGGGTCGGGGAGGAGTAGCGGTCTGTTTCAAGACCAGGTTGGGGCTCACGGATTTACCAGTTGATGAAGCCAAATCCTTTGAGTGTACCGTAGTAGCTGGTGTGGGTTGCAGGATAGCCCTCGTCTACCATCCACCAGGAGACGAGAGGCAATTCCTGCAGGAAATGGAAGACTTTATCTCTGGTGTGGCATTGGATCACCCAGATTGATGGTTCTAGGTTACTTCAGTGCATAGGTAGATAAAGAACTCTCAGCTTTCGGTCAACACTTCCTCCAGCTGATGATATCACTGGGCTTTACACAGATTGTTTCCTCAGCTATTCATAATCAGGGTCACTCTCTGGATTTGGTTTTTCTCCTTGGGATTGAGGTGTCTGATCTGATGGTGGAACCTGCCAGTTGGTCTGATCATTACACTGTGGGCTTCAATTTCTGTGCTTCCTTCGTGGGTCTGCCCCTGTGGAGATGGTTCGATACTGCCCTTCACGGGTTGTGTGCCCTGAATACCTGATGGCGGTGTTGAACCTCTCAGAGTTCCCTGCTGCCAGCATGAGTCGAGTTGATGGTTTGGCTTATAATCAGGCCATTTCCTCGGCTCTTGACTCATTTGTTTTGTCTGTGTTCGTCCCTCTCTTTCTGCCCTCGGGCTCCATGATTTGATGGGTCCTTGAGGGAGCTGCGATGTTTGGGACAATGGTTTGAGTGCTGTTGGTGAAAATCTTTCTCTAGAAGTCGACCGCCTTAGTTTGGAGGGGCATTATTGGCTCTACCAATCAGAGATCTCCCATATGAAGGCAGAATTCCTGTCCAGGGAGATCGCTGTTGCTCAGAATTGACTGGCTCAGCTCTTCAGAACTGTGGACAGGCTGTGCAACCCAGCCTGTTTTCAGCTCTGTCAAGCTTTTTCACAAAGGGTATGAGATAGCTTAATTCTTTGTGAATAAGGTTGCAACATCAGATCGAGATCTGCCAGACACACTCTAAGGGGAAGCTGTTGGTTGGCATTCAGCCAGGGTACCCTGGACCTCCTGGAGTTCCTTTGACCTGCCAAGGTTCGAGGATGTTATGTGGATCATCCAGGGATGCGCCCTATGTGCTGTAGTTTATATCTGGGTCCAACTTCCTGATTTTGGGTTGTGTTGAGATCGTGGGCCTGTTTCTGGCTCAAATAATCTGGTGCTCCCTAGAATTGGGTGAGTTTCCCAGCTCCCTAAAGAAGGCGGTGGTGACTCCCCTTTGAAAAAGCTTCTTTGGACCCAGATATTTTGCTAACTACAGGCCTTTCTCTAACCTTCCCTTTATTGAGAAGGTTATTGAGAAGGTATGCAAACCAGCTGGAGGACCATTTGACCATCCATAATATCTCTGAACCTCTCCAGTCTGGTTTCGTAGAGGCATAGTACTGAGACTGCTCTGGTTTGGGTGCTCAATGATCTCCTGATGGCGAGAGATAGGAGAAACCGATCTATCTTGATTCTCCTTGATCTCTTTTCAGCTTTTGACACTGTAGACCATGGGGTTTTGCTCAAGTGCCTGAGGTCCATCTGTGGACTGTCTGGTACAGTACTCAGAAGGTTTACATCTTTCCTATCTGGGAGAACACAGAGAGTTGTGTCAGGATTTTTTCTCTGAGCCTTTCTCTCTGCAGTGTGGGGTCCCCAGGGCTCGGTGCTTCCTCCATGTTGTTTGCAGTGTATATGCCCTTGGAGACATTGTAAGATGGTATGGGCTGAGGTTTCACTGCTATGCTGATGATACCCAGCTCGACCTGTCTTTGCCCCTACCAGGCTAGTGCTTTCTCAGTATTTAATAGCTGCCTCGCTGAAATCCATGACTGGATGAATTTGAGCTGGTTAAAGATAAAAGCTGGTAAGACCAAGGTTATGGTTGAGGACCCAGGTCACAGGATAGAGGGGCTGAGGTCTGATCAGCCTTCTGGTTTATTTCTGGGGAGAATCAGATTCTTACCTCTGGACAGGTGCGTAACCTGGGAGTGGTACTTGTCGATGGGCTGACCTTTGTGATCAGGTGTCAGCAGTCATTAAGTCAGCATTCTACTATTTTAGGAACATTGCCAGGGTGAAGCCCTTTTTCCATCTGGCAATTTACCTTTGTTGGTCCACGCCTTTGTGACCTCTCGCTTTAACTATTGCAACTCCCTGTACCTAGGGCTTCCTGGGGTTCATATAATCACTTGTAGCTAGTGCAGAACACTGCTGCAAGGTTGTTGACAGGGGTATCAAGAAGTAAGTAAGTAAGCAAAATTTTAATTTAATCACGCCCATTCCCGGAGGCTCTGGGCGTAGTACAATAAATTAATACATATTCAAAACGTCAACAAAATAACAAAATATAATTACACATACAATATAAAATTATGAAACTAAAGCAAATAATCAACTAAGCTCTAATTAAACCCTGAGTTTAGACAGTTCTCAGTTTAATTCAAAAATGCCTTAATAAAGAGGTGGGCTTTAAGGCTAGCTTTAAAGACCTCCAACGTCGGGGCCTCCTTAACTCCAAAAGGAGCGAGTTCCACAGGACCAGGGTGGTGACACTTAATGCCCTATCACCAGCCAACTTCAACCTCAACCTGGGAACTGCTAGGAGGCCCCACTGGAAGAACAGGAGGGGCAGAGCCGAGACAGCGGGAACCAGAAGGTCTAACCAGTAACCAGGGCCCTGACCGTGTAGGGCCTTATAGGTGAGAAGCCCCACCTTAAGATGATCCTCCACCTGACTGGCAGCCAGTGCAGATCCGCAACACTGGAGTGATATGGCAAAATTTAAGCTGCCTAGTAGTAACCATGCAGCTGCGTTCTGCACTAGCTACAGTCTCTGCGAGAGATCCTCCCATGACCCAGAGATAGAGCACATTACAGTAGTGAAGTCTCGACATAACCAAGGCATGCATCAGGGTAGGGAGGTCCGGAGGCAGAACAAAGGCTTTATCCTGCTGATATTTTAAGATGGAAAAAAAAAAAGGACCGGACAACAGAGGAAATCTCGCCTGCATAGTCAAACTCCTATCAAAAATAACGCCAAGATTTCATACCCTTGAGGAGGCCTTCAATGAGACAGAACCCATAACTAGTCCAGTCCCTGAATCAATGGGCAACCTATCACACACTCTGTTTGACTCCACTACCAGTACCTCCGTCTTATCGGGTTCAGTCACAACCAGCTGGACATCATCCAGCCATTAATCTCACAAGATAGCTATTTAGCACATCCACCGGGTTGGATGTTCCCTGGGTTAAGGACAAGTATAGTTGGGTATCATCGGCATAACAATGAAAACCCAAACCATACTTCCTAATGACCCCAGGGGCAACATATAGACTGCAAACAACATGGGGCCAAAACCAAATCCTGAGGAACTCCACAAGAAAGGAGACCGGTGGAGGAGGAGAAATTCTCCATCACAACCCGCTGTCTTCTACTGGATAAAAAGACTCAGACCAGCAGATGACAGTGCCAGTGAGTCTGCAGAGTTCCCGAGATGGTCAAGCAACACACCATGGTCTACAGTTTCAAAATCTGAAGAGAATCCAGGAGAACAAGAATTGTCTTATCTCCTGATCTCTAGCCCTAAGGAGGTCATTCTGCACCCGAACAAGCATGGTTTCTGTACTATCCTTGCCCAAAACCCTGACTGGAATTGTTCATACAAATCATGGGTCATGAGGTGCTCCTCCAACTAAAGCGCCACTTCCTTCTCCACAACCTTCACTAAAAAGGAAGATTGGAGATAGGTTGGTAATTGCCCTAATCTCTGGGTCCAAAGATGGTTTCTTTAAGAGTGGTCTCACCAGTGCCTCCTTCAAGGCATCAGGAAAGACCCCTCAGCTAAGGAACACCTGACAATCAGGGTAAACACCAGGTCAATGGTGTCAATGCATCTCATCAAGAAACGCTTCAGCACGGATCCAGTTCACAAAGTGTGCTTCAGATTGGTCACCACCTCAATAACCTCACTGGCATCCATTGGTTTAAACTGTCCCCAACCAGGTGGAGTGTGCTCGGATACCTCTGACAACCATTGCCAGCTATTACATTGCTGGCTAGAGGAACACCCTGTCAAATACTGGACACTCTGTCCGAGAAGAACCAAGCAAACTCTTCACATTTGAAGTCTGAAAAACCTTTCTTGGCTGCAGACAGGCAGGATGAAGTAACCTATCTATAGTCTGAAAAAGTATATTTGGTCGTTTCTTAACAGCAGCAATCTCCCTGGACAGGAATACTGCCTTCTTAAGATTGATTGCCCTTGGTATGTATTATAATGCACACACAAAGCCAGTTTGTCCGCATCAAGGCCAGATCTCCTCCAGAAGCACTCTAACCTCCGACCCTTCCTCTTCATCTCCCTGATGTTCCCATCAAACCAAGAAGACCTCAGGTATGAAGATTTGGGATGTACACGGACAGGTGCGAGGGAGTCAATGGAGTCAGATAGAATCCTATTATAGGAGTCCACCATAACACCAACATCTCCACGCATACATTTCCCACATTAGATAGATCAGCTGCCACCAGAAAACCCTCTGGGGTCACCCGTAAGGGCAGCAGCTCATCATCTCAGTAGGGGAAGGCATCCAGTGGGAGATCTGAACTTGAACTGCACTGTGCAATGATTGGACCAAGCCACCCGATCAATCCCTAGATTATCTATCTCATGCCCATTGAGAACACCAGATCCAATGCATGGCCACCCTGATGGGTCGCATGCAGAAACAGCTTGTGACAGGCCCAAAAAGACATAGTTTTGAGGAGGCTATAACCTGGCTGAGACAATTCGTCATTGACTCAACCATTGAAGTCCCCAGAATAATGCATCTGGGGGCCTCCAGTGTTTCACTAGAGACGAGTTCAGCAACCTCCTGCAGAAAATTCCCCACCGTCCCAGGAGGGCGATAAATCAGGAAGATTCTGCACCCTGCACCTGGACCCCCAAGAATGGCCATGCACTCAAAAGAATCCAGAGCTCCCACTGGGTACACGATGAAGCCTGAGTCAGATCTAAAACAGATGACTACACCACCACCCCTACGCTCTTCTCTGGGGCAGTGCACTACAGTATACCGGGGGAATGGTAGCCTCAAAAACTGGCTGCATCGTCCCCAACCCAGGTCTCTTGTAATGCAAGCCAAGTCGACAGAGGAAACCAAATCCACAATAATGCGGTTTTATTCCTAATCGACCTGGCATTGCATAGCACTACCCTCAGGATTTGTGGGAAATGTAGCCCCACTGGTTACCTGACCATGTGGTCTGGTGGAAACCCTGGAGACAGGCACCAAACAAGTCTGGCCTCTCTTTGTGCCCATCATCCAGGGCACCTCCTGGACAATAATCTCGATCTCACCACCTCCACCATGTATGGGACATCCTCCTAGCATCTCCAAATCCCTACCTCCCAGCAACGTCTTACCATGGTATCCGACACCAGGAGACAGGTGAATGGCCAAAGATCACATAGGAGGCAGTCCATACACACTTCTAGCCCCCCATGCCCCACCAAACAACCCTTACACATCAGAAATATCTAAACTCTATCAAAACACCACAAAATCTCCTATCTGTACCATACAATGTTTAGGCTACAAATCAAACATACAGCAATCCTAATAATAAGTCAATCAACCAAAAGGAGAAATAAGTAGCTAAGAGACTATAAACATCTGCAAAACCATTAAACAAACAATGGAACAATTTAAATACCCCCTTCAATGCAGTTGAAACCCTCGAATTACCATAAATATTTTACCCAAGAAAAACAATCATATAAGGGAGATCACTGATGCAAAATAACACCCAATCCCATAACTATTTTAAATATTTTCTTCTAAGGAGTGGTGCTTGCCAACTCACCACGCTCATGCCAAGCTCGCACTAGCGAGCAAGCGTGAACATTTAACACAGGATTAGCCCCTCCCAACAGTTGAAATCACTTCAAAATAGGCTGTAAATAATACCAACGTCCCAATCCACTGCTTACTGGCTTTGTTGTAGAATGCAGGGTATTAATGCAGGGGCAGTCTCTCACTCTTCACACTCGCTTTCAACCCCTTCTCTGCATGGTAAAAACAGCACTTCACACACAGACAGTAAAGGGGTTCTAACCAAACACCTTCTCCATGGATGGCAACAGATATCAAAGTATACACATTACCCCTGTTTTGCACGATCTGCACTGGCTGCCTATACAGTGGCGGATCACCTTTAAAATAGGTCTTTTGACCTTCAAAGCCCTACTGCGGTCTTGGCCCGACTACTTGAAAAGAGCTTCTGATTCCTTACAGCCCTGTCCGACAGCTCCATTCAGCTGACGAGGGTTGCTGGAGGTTCGAGTTTATTTTAAAATCTTCTTGGGCTCAGGCTTTTATGTTTATAGCCCCAAGCCTCTGGAATTCTCTGCCTCACTTGCTTCGGGAATGCATGTGTAACCCCCTGCAAATGGGGGTTCCCAAAAGACTTCAGGAGCTTGCTTGAATGCTCCAAGCCTGAATGGTGTTTGGCATTTAAGCCATTTATCAGTGAGTGTTTTAGAACCTCTGGTACTGTCTCTTTAAGAGCTGTCTGCTTGCAGACATAATTAGTTGTATAGGGGACTGTGTGTTTCTTTGATTGAGTACCACTCAAGCTGCTGCCAATTCACTTCATTTTGCAGTCACTAGGGTGCAAAGGGAACCTATCTGAAAGATGTAACTGTTTGCCAGAAATTATTTAGAGTAATAATGAAATTACAATTTGTCTAACCTGCTTTCTTTGCAGTCAGAACTGTGTCTGCTAGTTCCCCATTCTAGTTTTGAACTGCTGAACTGGACCAATCAATGTGGGGTAAGCTAGCTCTAAAATGGTGCCTTGGACGAATCAGAACTTGGACTCATAATCTGAGCCAGCCACAAGAGGATTGTATGGGCAGTGACTCTGGAGATGTAGTTTAGACTTCAGTGCCTTTTGGACCAACAGCAGCAGTCTATTGTGGTGACAGCCAATCCAGTCAAGAACTGGGAGGAACTCAAAGGAAGTGCCAGTTTTGTCGGTTGGAGGTTCAGTTGAGCTTTGGCAGTGAAGAAGGAAGGAGCCCTGTGCTTTTCAGTGTGCAGTTTTAGTCAAAAACGTGTGTAAGGCCCAGAGTTCGGTCTGCAGCTTGTGTAACAGCTTGTTAGGACTGAATCCGTCCTGTGAAAAGAATCAAGGATCTCTGAAGGTAGAAACCAGGCTCACCCTGTAGAAGACTGGAGGAATTGCTGAAAATTGCACTCTGTCTGTCAGGAACTAGAATCTGCTGTGTGTTCTCCGGGTATTGTGCAGTAATTGCGATCGGGATACAGATGCAGCCTGCCTGGTATAGTGCTTTCTTTTATATGGATGTGTGAAGAGGTTTGTGTACCTCAAGTGAGCCCTCTGACATTGAAGGACCCTATCTTATTTGGAGGTCGTGAGTACTAATTCAGGTTAGCTCCCTGTTGAATTGCCACATTAAATCCAAATGGAATTACTGTACTGCTGACTGTTTAATTCTCCTTTTCTCTGTGTGAAAGGGCCCCTACCAGCTGCCACGGTTTGGAGTAGCCACTAGGGCTTGGGTACCCAGGGACAGTAACTGATAGGGATAGGCCTGTGCACAGAGCCATAAATAGATTATTAGAGTGATAAGCTAATTAACCTGATTTCCCCTGTCCTTGTTATATCCCCTAAATAAATCAGAGCTGCTTGTTTCAGCAAAGTTATACTGCCTGAGGTATTTGTCTATGTTAAAGTACTGTACTGTGATTGTTGCACTGTATCTCATTTCACAGGAGGTCCCAGTGCGGAACCAGACCTGGGGTAAGTGTATACTGTGAAGGTAATTCTGATATATTGTGTGGGCCACTAGTGGGAAGAAGGGGGTTGCAGTGTCCCAGAGGAGCTGCGACCAAGTTAGTTTAACTATTGCAAACCCTGACCTCTGGGTGGAGCACCCGCCATTGGATCCAGGCCCCTCAACCTGTTAGTGGCAAATAAGGCAGGGGTAGTAGCCCCTGGGAAGCGCCATCTAGGGTTACATCTTGGAGGCTCACCGCTGGGATTGTGTGTCCTCTAGTGGCCATATTTACGAACCACTGTTAAGAAAAAATGGGTACCCGACAGAAGTGGCTGTGCACCGGCTGGTGGAGTGGTGTACTGGGAGGAGATCGACCCCAAAATGCTATACTTATCCTGGACATCCCCTGGGTATCAATACGAACACTGTGCAGGGGTACTTTCCAAGGTGGAAGGTTTACAAAACCCTGTGGTGGTGGGTCGGCATGCTAATCTGCTCACCCACACTTTCCTGGCCCTAGTAGAGTTTAAGGATCCTATAGATAGCTCCAAAGTGCCACAGACCATTACCCCAGAGGAGCCCTCACTGCTTGAGAGTGATAACTAAGGACAGTAAAGACCCGGGGGAATCAGCCCCACCACTATCTGAAACTTTGAGGAGAAATTTGCTGAATGGTTTGCTGGGAGAGGGAAAACTGTGGAGGACTTGATGAAACTATTCTTGCCACCTGGGGTGTTCCTCCCCAACACCCTCTCCTGCTCCAGTGCCCGTAATGGTGGCTGAACCAATGCAGACTCCTATTTCTGCACCTGCCATTAGTCACGACTCTTACCGAAGGTTGAGGATCTTCCTGGCACCCTCCCACCCCAAGGGAGGATGACTGGAGACCTGGATAGACTATGTTGCCCCAAAGTGCTAGAATGGCAATGCTCGGAGCAGCGAAAGAGGTTAGTGAGAGCCTCCGAGGTCCTGCCCTGGCTACCATCCATGCTAAACAGGCCCAGTAACCCTGAGCGACTGCACAGGCCTATCTTGAGGCCTTGGAGAATATGTATAGGGAGCCCAGATTCTGATGAGGACCTATGGTGGAGAGTAAGAAATACACAACAGTACCAAGGGTTGTTGTCTGTGTATGTCTCTCGGCTGGAAAAATTGTTGCAAGAATGCCTCAGAAAGGGTAGTTTGCCAGCGATTGAACTGGACCGAACCAGACTGGACAGAATCCTTAAGTCTGCCTTCTCAGAACTGCTGTTGCTTCAGTTACGCCTGGCAAATCGACTGGAATCCCACCCTCCTATGATGAGTTAATGAGAGAAATTCGAGGAGTTGAGAAAAGGCGACCTTGGGAGGTACCTGCACAACAGCTGTGGCTACGACCCGAGTGACTGAGGGTGACCCATCAAGTGAAGTTCAGGGGCAGAGGTTGACAGTCAATGAGTGCTCTGACAAGGAAAAGATATGCCACAATGGGGCGAACTGTTGAGAGAGATCCGGGAATTCAAAAACAGTCCCTTTATGAAGGCCACGCCTGCAAGTACGGGCCCTGACCTATATCCGACTGCATCTGCTATGGGGTGGGGTACCCACCCATGTATCTCCTGCTGATAACAGCTCCAAACTCAATTCCTTGACCATGGAAGTGGAGAAACTGACGAGATGTCTCCAAATGCTTATCACGCCGCAGACAGAGATGGCACCCAGGTTTCCAGTTAGTAATACCCCGCCCTGGCTCCCAGTGTGGTGCCTCGGCCAGCTCAAACTCCAGAAAGTATGTTTTGCTATAATTGTGGGAAAGATGGGCACATGAAAAGGGAATGCCAGTCCCAAAAGACACTGAAAAAGTTGCATATAGGCTACAAGGAGAGCTTAGAGAAGAAATCAGTGGTTAAGAGGTGCACAACATGATCCCAGTGAGGGCACCAAAAATGCTAATTCACGTCCTTTTGTGGCAAGGTCAGTTGCCCAGGCCCCCACTACCGCCTCTCCAGACTGGTCCAGAATAGTGGGTCCCTCCATGGAGACCACTGTAAGGTGAATGGAGTGTCTACAAGAGCTGTATTAGACGGTGGCTCCCAAGTGACAATTATGTTCCAGGATTGGTATCAGAAGCATTTGTCAGACGTACCTTACAACCATTAGAAGGACTGCATGTATGGGGTTAAGTGAGAAGGCCTACCCTATTCCGGGTATATCCGAATTTGGCTGTCTTTCCCACCTCCGTGGCTGGAGTGGCCGAACAAGTAGAGACCCTAGCCTTAGTGTGTCCCCCACTGGACTGTATGATGGTGTCCCTTTGTTGATTGGAACAAATGCTCATATGTTCGGAGGCTGGCACAGTTGTGTTATGAAAACAGGGGTCAAAGACTAGCAGAGCTTTAAGAGTTCGGCTTTAATTAAGAAGGCCTATGAGGCACAGAGAGATGCTGAAAAAACAGAACCAGAGGAACCGGTCGGATTGTATGGAAGAAGGATCCTGAGTCTCTGATCCTGGCGCCAAATGCCCAGTGTACCTTACAGGAGAGGTCCATATCAGAAAGGATGTTAAGAATAAAATATTAATGTTGGATGCACCAGGCGATGGAAAATTGCCACAGGGACTGCTGGTCAAGCCTAGTATTTTGCCCGCTAGAGCCCATGCTTATGCCAGAAGGGTAATGGTCCAAGTTCATAATGTGTCTGAAAGAGACATTCGAGTAAACAGAGGTTGCATCTGGCTAATGTGCATTGTGCAGACACTGCAGTGCTACCCAGCAGCAAGGTTCAAGGAAGAATGACAGAGTAGCGACTGACTTGTTTGATTTGCGACTCCCGCTGCCAGCTGAATGGAAAGTGAGGATCAGTGAGAAGCTTGCCCAGAGAGACCAGGTGTTTTCTTTAAAGGAATGGGATGTAGGATGCGTGCAGGAGCTGAGCACAATATATCCGGCTGCATGACAAGACCATTTCGTGAGAGGTCTCGACGCCTGGCACCTGCTGACATAGATGATGTGAGGCGGCATCTGCAAGAGATGTTAGCTGCTGGTGTAATACAAGAATCCAGAAGCCCTTATGCTCCCCCATTGTGGTAGTGAGGAAAAAGAATGGAACAGTAAGGATGTGTGTGGATTATGCACCTTAAACGGCGGACTATCCTGATCAGTACACAATGCCCGCATTCAGGATGCTTTGGACTGCCTAAGCGGGAGCAAGTGGTTCTCTGTGCTGGATCTCCGCAGTGGATACTACCAGATCCCGATGGCCCCAGAGGACCGTGAGAAGACGGCCTTTATCTGTCCGCTATTTCTATGAATTCATGAGGATGCCTCAAGGGTTTCAGGTGCCCCAGCCACTTTTCAGCGATTGATGGAGGCGTGCAGTGGGGACATGAACTTACTAGAGTGCCTGGTATACCTAGATGATGTTATTGTGTTTGGCAGCTCACTGGAGGAACATGAGAGCAGATTATTTAAGGTATTGGACCGACTGGAGGACTTTGGCCTTAAACTGTCCATTGATAAGTGTCAATTCTTTCAAACATCAGTAAAGTATGTGGGACACATAGTATCCACCGAGGAATAGAGACCGACCCAAGTAAAGTTGAGGCCTTGACCACCTGGCCACAGCCCAAAAATCTAAAGAACTGCAAAAGATTCCTGGGATTCTGTGGTTATTATCGGCGCTTCATCAAGGACTATTCAAGAGTGATCCGCCTTTACTTAACCTTACTCAAGGGTATCCCCAACCCACAAAAATACCAAAAGTCAGCGTCCCTCAAGACTGAAAGAGTGTATTTTCATCCAGTGAAGTATTTGGGGCCCGCTGGACTCCTGATTGTGAGACTGCTTTCATGAGATCATATATCAACACCCATGCTCCAGTGCTGGCCTATGCCGATCCAAGAAAACCTTCGTCCTGCACACTGATGCTAGCTTGCAAGGGTTGGGGGCTGTGTTGTACCAAGAGCACGAGAATGGCCTGAGACCAGTGGCCTTTGCCAGTAGAAGCCTGACCCCATCCGAAAAGAACTATCCTGTACATAAGTTAGAGTTCTAGCTTTGAAGTGGGCTATTGTTGACCAATTCCATGAGTACTTGTATGGGGCTAAAATACTAGTAAAACTGACAATAATCCTTTGACCTATGTGCAGACCTCAGCTAAGTTGGATGCCACTGGCCATAGGTGGCTTTCTGCATTATCTACATATGACTATGCTCTCGAATACCGAGCAGGTCTGAACCACATAGATGCTGATGCTCTCCCGGAGGCCTGTTCCCCAGAATGATTGGGTCGATTGGCAGAACCTGACATTCGGGCACTCTGCGGAAGTTTGACAGGGAGGAACAAATGTCCACGGACGCAGTGGACTGCATGGTGGATTGCTTGGGACCCTCTGAGAATTGCATACCTGCTGCTTGTTGCCACTTTTCTGCAATAGACATTGGTGCACTGCCTCAGCTGGACAATGACAGTATTCGGCGGGCTCAATCCCATGATCCCATGATCAAAGCAGCTTTAGAAGCCCTCTATGCAGGAAAAGATGTGTCCAAATTACGCTCCACTGATTTGAGAACTGCACTGTTATACAAAGAAGGTCCTAAGTTGAAACTGATCAATAAACTGTTATACAGAGAAACAGTAGACAGAGGGGACAAGTAGACAAACAACAACTAGTGCTGCCCACTGCCTTTCGAGACTCAGTACTGAGGTCCTTGCACAACCACATGGGGCACCTTGGTATAGACAGAACACTTGACTTGGTGAGATCCAGATTCTATTGGCCTAAGATGGGGGCTGATGTGGAGCAACACATTAGAACTTAGTCGCTGCTTACAGAAGCTTTGCCCCAGAGGGCTGCCCCTTGTTAACATCACCACCAGTGCACCCATGGAGCTGGTCTGTATTGATTTTCTGAGTTTGAGTCAGATCAAAGAAATATCAGTAATGTGCTGGTGGTCACTGACCATTTCACGAGATATGCCCAAGCTTTCCCACCAAAGACCAGAAAGCATCCACTGTGGCCAAAGTACTTGTAGAAAACTTTTTGTTCACTATGGGGCTCCACAAAGAATCCATTCTGATCAAGGAGAGACTTTGAGAGTCGTCTGATCAAAGAGATGCTTTCTCTGTGGGGAGTCGAAAGTCAGAACCACTCCTTACCACCCCAGGGGACCCACAGCCTGAACGTTTCAACCGCACTTTGCTAGATATGCTAGGCACCCTGCACCCAAAGGACAAGCCTAGATGGAGCCAACAAATTAGCACCCTGGTACATGCTTATAACTGCACCAAAAGTGATGCCACTGGATTCTCCCCTACGCCTGATGTTTGGAAGAAGCTCGACTACCAGTAGATGTGTGTTTTGGGGTCTCTCCTGATGGGGTTCAAGCTGACAACTATTTACAGTATGTGCAAAGTTAAAGGCCCAGCTAACTCATGCGTACCAACTGGCTCAAACCATGGCTGCCAAAAGAAATCTGGCCAACAAAGAAGGTATGATAAAAGGTGAAAGCACAGGAACTCCAGGAGGGAGATCGGTATTGCTAAGAAATCTGGGACTGCATGGCAAGCACAAGATTGCTGACAGATGGCACCATCTCCCTCACATTGTAGTGGGCAAACTAGATGATCTGCCAGTGTACAAAGTAAGGCCTGAGAATAATTCAAAAGATGTAAAAACAATGCATAGAAATCATTTACTGCCCATTGGACAAATCTTAATTGAGTCTGAGCCCTAGAAGATGCCTCTGGACCAGTGACTAGAGCTGCTGCTAAGAAAAGATCAAGAAAGTCTGCACCTACAGAAGCAAAGTTAAAGTGTTCCCTCCACAAGTCCCAGTTGAGCATGACTGTCAGTCCATATCGGAAGAAAGTGAGAGTGACTTTGAATACTATCCTTCTTACGAACTGAGTCAATTGTTTCGGGGCAATCCCTAGTCAATACTGGAGACAAAGCTGGGCCTTCTGGACTGTCTAAGCCCCAGCTTCATCCCTGGAGCCAATGCTCCCAGAAAGTGAAGTGCAAAGCATCAGATCAGATGAAATGGAATCATTGTGCATGGTTGAACTGTTTGAGCTTTCAGGGAGGAAAATGATAGATTAGGGCAGACTGGTGATACACCGAACAAGAAGAGTATTTTGAGTGCCCTGACAGTCCACTGCCAGTGTCAAAGCTCTCCATGCGAGCCAAATGTTGTGGACTCAGAAACTGTAACTCCTGGAGCTGAAAGTGCCCCAAGTTCTAGCCTCTCTACCCCATGGAGACTCCCTGACAAGTGAGGACAATGCTGAAAATGAGGCTCAGAGTGCAGACACTATAACAGTTCCCCTTAGAAAGACTGGTCGAGCTGTAAAGCCTGTGGTGCACCTCAGTTATGATTCACTTGGGAGGCCTGTGGACTTGCCTCTCAATGTTGTCCATAAAGGAGTGTATGTGTCCCGAGCTCATTGCCCAAACTGAGCATCAGTGCTAACTCAAGTTACTTGTGTTGCCCTCTAAGTATGGTGCCCTTGCCCCATCCAGCCCCAAGGTAACTGATGGGAAGGCCCCTCTTCAGGTTTCATGTACAAGAGGTAATAACTTGAGTTATGGTACAATGTGTGTGTAATACTGTGTAAAGAGTGACGTACTGCAATGTTTCAGAAATGTGTTCTTGGTAAAATGATATATTGACTGATGATTACATGTGTGAGCCTAATGCAAATGTATATGGTTGCAGTTAGAAACTTATGGGGTACTTGCTTGTAGCGGACGTCAAAGCTTTCCCAGACCAGGAAGGTGTAACCCCCTGCAAATGGGGGTTCCCAAAGACTTCAGGAGCTTGCTTGAATGCTCCAAGCCTGAATGGTGTTTGGCATTTAAGCCATTTATCAGTGAGTGTTTTAGAACCTCTGGTACTGTCTCTTTAAGAGCTGTCTGCTTGCAGACATAATTAGTTGTATGGGGGACTGTGTGTTTCTTTGATTGAGTACCACTCAAGCTGCTTAATTCACTTCATTTTGCAGTCACTAGGAGTGCAAAGGAACCTATCTGAAAGATGTAACTGTTTGCCAGAAATTATTTAGAGTAATAATGAAATTACAATTTGTCTAACCTGCTTTCTTTGCAGTCAGAACTGTGTCTGCTAGTTCCCCATTCTAGTTTTGAACTGCTGAACTGGACCAATCAGTGTGGGTAAGCTAGCTCTAAAATGGTGCCTTGGACGAATCAGAACTTGGACTCATAATCTGAGCCAGCCACAAGAGGATTGTATGGGCAGTGACTCTGGGAGATGTAGTTCAGACTTCAGTGCCTCTTTGGACCAACAGCAGCAGTCTATTGTGAGTGACAGCCAATCCAGTCAAGAACTGGGAGGAACTCAAAGGTGCCAGTTTTGTCGGTTGGAGGTTCAGTTGAGCTTTGGCAGTGAAGAAGGAAGAGCCCTGTGCTTTTCAGTGTGCAGTTTTAGTCAAAAAGCGTGTGTAAGGCCCAGAGTTCCGGTCTGCAGCTTGTGTAACAGCTTGTTAGGACTGAATCCGTCCTGTGAAAAGAATCAAGGATCTCTGGTAGAAACCAGGCTCACCCTGTAGAAGACTGGAGGAATTGCTGAAAATTGCACTCTGTCTGTCAGGAACTGAATCTGCTGTGTGTTCTCCGGGTATTGTGCAGTAATTGCGATCGGGATACAGATGCAGCCTGCCTGGTATAGTGCTTTCTTTTATATGGATGTGTGAAGAGGTTTGTGTACCTCAAGTGAGCCCTGCTGACATTGAAGGACCCTATCTTATTTGGAGGTCGTGAGTACTAATTCAGGGTCGCTCCTGTTGAATTGCCACATTAAATCCAAATGGAATTACTGTACTGCTGACTGTTTAATTCTCCTTTTCTCTGTGAAAGGCCCTACCAGCTGCCACGGTTTGGAGTAGCCACTAGGGCTTGGGTACCCAGGGACAGTAACTGATAGGGATAGGCCTGTGCACAGAGCCATAGATAGATTATTAGAGTGATAAGCTAATTAACCTGATTTCCCCTGTCCTTGTTATATCCCCTAAATAAATCAGAGCTGCTTGTTTCAGCAAAGTTATACTGCCTGAGGTATTTGTCTATGTTAAAGTACTGTACTGTGATTGTTGCACTGTATCTCATTTCACAGGAGGTCCCAGTGCGGAACCAGACCTGGGGTAAGTGTATACTGTGAAGGTAATTCTGATATATTGTGTGGGCCACTAGTGGGAAGAAAGGGGGGTTGCAGTGTCCCAGAGGGCTGTGACCAAGTTAGTTTAACTATTGCAAACCCTGACCTCTGGGTGGAGGCACCCGCCATTGGATCCAGGCCCCTCAACCTGTTAGTGGCAAATCAGGCAGGGGTAGTAGCCCTGGGATAGCGCCATCTAGGGGTTACACATGACTAGGGAGATTTTCAAGCAGGAACTCAAGACCCATTTATGGAGTCAGGCTTTCATGGCTTGAGGTTGTTGCTATCATTCTGATTTTATATATGTTTTGTTTTTTATTGTTCAGTTGTAAAGTGCCTTGGTGCTTGAAAGGCACTAATAAATAAAGTATTATTATTATTGTGTTATCATGACACCTATTGTTATTAATATAGGAGAAGAAGGTTTTTGATTGTCCTTGATGTTGGCTATTTTAAGCTCTAGTGTCCGCCTTTCTTGTTTTATCTAGTTTTTTTAGTTCAGCCTTGTAAATAGCCTTTGGTAAGTCAGTTTTTATTCTTAAAATGTTTGAAGGTGTTTCTTTTTCTGAATTTGTCTCATTTTATGAAGTAGCCAAGATGGTATTTTGCCCTTACAGTTCTGAACTCTCTTAAGGGTATGTGTTGCTTTTCCTGATCATTAATGATACTTTTAGTAATTCCCAGCACTCATACATGGAAAGGTCCTTCAATAGTGCGGGACAGTCAAGAGAAGTAAAATTATTTCTGATTATGTTATAGTTACCCTTTGAGTAGTTTCATTGTAAAGTACTATAGCTTGTTTGAGTCCTACATAGAAACATAGAAACATAGATTTTGACAGCAGATAAGGACTGCTTGGCCCAGCCAGTCTGACCATTACCCTACCTAATGGATAAGCTGCAGATCCTAGTTAACCAGCAGCCTACTTCTTCCTACCCCCACCCCTAGAATTGCCTTATGACTGTCCCATGCATGCTTGAATTCCACCACTGTTTTGACTCCACAACCTCCTCCGGAAGGCAGTTCCACGCATCCACAACCCTCTATGTGAAAAATACTTCCTTAAATTACCTCTGAGCCTCCCCTTCTATCTTCAAATTGTGCCTCCTTCTTCTTGCACACCTCTTTTTTTGAAAGATGCTACCCTCTTGGACTTTGTTGATTCCTTGAGATACTTGAAAGTTTCTATCATGTTCCCCTCCCCTCCTTTCCTCGAGGCTATACATATTCAGCTCCTTAATTCTCTCTTCATATGTCTTCTGGTGTAGACCCTGCACCATTTGATCTCCCTCCTCTGCACAGCCTCCATCCTGTCTATGTCCTTGCGGATTGGGTCTCACAGAACTGCACACAGTACTCCAGATGGGGTCTCACCAATTGTCTGTGCAGAGGGATAATAACTCCGGTTTTTCTACTGAGTGCCTCTCCTATACATCCCAGTATCCTCCATCTCCTTGCTGACCTCTCATAATGCTTGCCCACCTTTAGGTCATCTGATATGACTACCCCTAGGTCCCTTTCCATTTTTTGTTGTTAGTATCTCACCCTCATTGTGTACTCTTCCCTGGGTTTTGTTTCCCAGGTGCATTACCTTCACTTCTTAGCATTGAATCTAAGCTGCCATACATTTGACCATTCCTCTAACTTGCCAAGTCCCTTCTCATCCTTTCCACTCCACCTTGGGCATCAACTCTGTTGCAGATCTTTGTGTCATCTGCAAAGAGACATACTTTTCCTTCCAGTCCCTCTGCAATGTAAGCTTTTAAAGACATTGAAGAGGACAGATCTAATACTGAACCCTCTGCCCACTAGTAACCCCCTTTCTTCAGAGTGGTCTCCATTTACTATTACTCTCTGTGTCCTATTCTCCAGCCAATTCTTTACCCAGGCTGTCATCTTGGGACCCACTCCCAGGCTGGCTAACTTGTATATTAATCTTTTGTGTGGGACTGTGTCAAATGTCTTGCTAAAGTCTAGGTAGGCCATGTCCACAGCCCCTCCCTGATCTACTACTTTGGTCACCCAGTCAAGAAATCTATCATATTTGTCTGGCATGACCTTCCCACTGTGAATCCATGCCCTTGGGTCCTGAGCCCTCTGGCCTCTAGATACTCAACAATTTTTTCCTTCAGAAGTGATTCCATCATTTCCCTACCACTGAGTTTAAACTAGCAGGTCTGTAGTTTTCTGCTTCTGCCTTGCTCCCACTTTTGTGAAGGGAATCACATCTGCCCTTCTCCAGTCCTCGGGTACCACCCCATCCTCCCATGATTTGTTAAAGAGGGTAATCAGTGGTGTCACTAGTTCTACCCTTAGTTCTTTTAGAATTCTGAGATGAATCCCATCAGGCCCCATTGCTTTGTCCACCTTCAGTTTTAAGAGTTCTTTCAGAACCCTTTCTTCTGTAAATGGGCTGGTATCAACTTCTGTATCCAGAGTGTTTCTACTGTTTGTTTTAGGTACCTCCCCACTTCCTTTGTAAATACTGAGCAAAAATATTTGTTTAGTATCTCTGCCTTTTCACAGTCACCCTATGTCTACCCTCCCTCCTCTTTATTAAGCCTCACTAGCCCTCCCTTGGTCTTCCTTCGCTCCCTGATGTACCTATAAAGGTTTTATCCCTTCTTAACTGGTTGGCTATCTTTTCCTCAGTTTGGGCCTTTGCTGTTCTGACTGCCTTCCCAGCTTCCTTTTGCTTTAACTGATACAGTTCTCTGTCCTGCTCCTTCTGTGATTCCTTGTACCTCCTGAATGCTTTCTTTTCTCTTAAACCTTCCTGCCACTTCCTTTGAGAACCATAGTGGTTTCTTACATCGTTTCATTTTGTTAATTTGCATCACACAAAGGCTTGTTACCTCTGTGATGGCAGTTTTTATTATTCCCATTGTTCTTCCACCCCTCCTTCCTGCCCATTTGCTAGTGCATTGCTTAGGCACTCACCCATTTGGCAAAGTCAGCCCTCCTAAAGTCCAGTACTTTTGCCTTTGTATGGCTTGACTCTATTGCTTGTTGTTGTGAACCATACTGTTCAATGGTCGCTAGTTCCCAGATGGCTACCCACTTCTACATCTGTGATCCTCTCTTCATCTCCATTTGAGAGAACCAGGTCTAAGATTGCTCCCTCTTGAGTGGGCTCCAATACTAGTTGTCTAAGGCATGCCTCTTGTAGGGCATCTAGAATAACCCCACTCTTTGAAGTGGCTGCTGCAACTGCACTCCAGTTAACATCTGGCATATTCAGATCACCCATCAGCAATATCTCCCTTTTCTGCCATTCTAAGTATTCTTTCTATCATTTCCTTGTCCATTTCCTCCCCTGAGAGAGGTCTGTATACAACCCTGTGCAGATAGTGGTGCCATTGCCAGTCTCCAAATTTACCCACAGTGCTTCTTCTCCTCCCTGTTTTCCCTTTTGCTCTGTTGCTTTGATTCCTTCCCTTATGTAAGAGCTACTCCTCCTCCTCCTTTTTACCCTCCCTGTCCCTCCTATAGATAGTGTATCCTGGTATGTTTATGTCCCAGTCATGGTTTTGTGTACCATGTTTCTGTGACTGCCATGATATCCAGATGTTCCTCCTCCATCAAGGCCACTAATTCAGGAAGCTTGTTACTCAGACTACAGGCATTGGTACTCATTGCTCTCCATTTTTGATGGCTTTACCTTCTTTTCAGCATCCCCCACTGACCTGTCTACCTCGGTCTTTCTCATTCAGTACCTGTTTTGTAGGGAGAGCTGGGATTTTCCTGCTGCTTATCAGTGCCTCCCCTTGACTAGTTTAAAACTTGCCAATGAAGCATTTAAACCGATTGCTCAAAAGACTTGTTCCTTCCTGGACAGATGCAGACCATCCTGCCAGTATAGGCTGGTGTCCTCCAGGTGGAACCCCAGTCCCCAATGAAGCCAAACTCTTGTGCTCCACACCATTTTTCAACCATTCATTAAACTGCATGGTGAAAAGTACCCTTGCCTCACTCATGCCATTGACAGGCAGCACCTCGGAGAAGGATATTGTGCATGCTACTTGTCTTGGGCCCTCCCCAATTCTACAAAGTCCTTCTGCACTGCTCTAATCTCATGATTAGCCAAGTCATTTGTCCCTAGGTGGACAATGAAGTCCAGCTCAGACTCCCGTGCAGCTGTTCTCGTGATCCTGAGGGATCTGCTTCCTGTCTCTCCAAGCCATGGCACCAGGCAGGGCTGCCAGTTTTCCCTGCACCCCCAGTTCTATCCCCCTAATAATTGGGTCCCCACCAGGAGCTGCTTCCTTTCCTCATGGTGTCTTCTGTCTCCTTCCTGTGGGCCTCCCTTGTGACAGTTGTCCTCAGCCTCCTTAGTCTCCTCTGCGGGTGCATCCATGGGGAGCTATGCTCCCCAGAATGGTGTATGGTTTGTGGTGTGGAACAACTGACTGGGTGTGCCTCTGTTCCACCATCCTCACCCTCCTGAGCCCACTGTGGTCCAACTGCTGTGCTTTCTTCGCAACCTCTGAGGTAGTTGTGGTGGCTTTGGTGCTCCCTGGATGGAGGAGGTTCCTTCCTACCATCCAGTGTGGCCTTGGAGAAGGTCCCTTTGCTACTGTCCAGTGTGTTCTGAAGATGGGCAACTTCTCTCTTAGGGCAGAGTGTTGTCTGCAAATAGGGCAGCATCTCAGCCTCCAGAAAGAGTCCTGGAAGACTGCTGCCCCACAGCCATTACATTGCACTACTCCCCACAAATCTACAGTACCTGCTAATAAACTGAACACCACAGAATTGTGGTTACTATTACCTAGAGGTGCTTCTGTCATGAAGTCCTTGATTTCTGAAGTTAGGTTTGTGATGACTAAGTCTAAGATGTTATTTCCCTAGTCACATCATTACCATTTGTTCAAATCCAGCCATTAGTATTGTATCAATAAAGGTGGATTCTGTTGGGGTACTACTGGTCAATGAGTCCCTCTGGATGCCAGGCAGATTAAAATCCCTACTATAATAACATTAGATACCTTTGCCACTGCAGTAAATTCTTGAAGAATAGAATAATTGTTATCTAAAGTAGGGGAGGAGGAGGGTCTATACTAATTTGCAGTTTAGAGTTTCTTACTATAGTTGAATCTGAATCCATATGCTTTCAACCGTATTATCAGAGTCAGAATTATGTGATACAGAGTCAAATACCTTGCTGAAGTTGAAATAGAGGAGATCCATTGGATGGCCCTTGTCCAATTCCCTAGTCACCCAGTCAAAGAATGTAATCAGGTTTGTCTGACATGATCTACCTGCTACAAACCCATGCTGGCTGTCATCCTAAAGGCCATTCTTATCCACAAATTAAGCTTTCTACATGCAAATCCTATGCATTTAAGTATGGACATGTGGAGCAGTGGTCAATAGCTGCACATTCCAATTTGTGTGTTACAGCACACTAATTCAATACTAGCGGAAGTCCTACAAATGTGTGTCCCATTTTTCACATGGCTCACTTATTTCTGACAGAGCTGGCAGATGGCAAAATTGTTATCTGGGGATAAACGATAAAAAAAAAAATCCCAAACGAGGTATTTTGATGGTCTTAAAATCATGCATTTGTGCCACTGTGGACAACAATATCTGTAAGACACTACTTGAGATTCTGCTGACTATGCTGAGTGCATGCTGATTGTGTTATCTATGAGGGCTGTTGCACTTTCTTCTGGTGCTGTATACGTCAGTAGCTGGAATGTGTGTATCAACTGCATTGGGTGTCACTGGATTATTTTGAGATGTTTGGCAACCACATTCACCTGAATACCCATAACCTTGCCAGATAGCTCCTTCATTTTCTTACTCTCTGGTTCCTATTGTGGATCACTGACAATGTCCAAATCAGCAGTTATAGTTTCAGCCTCATTTTGTTTGGAATCCTCCCCTTGCTTGCTAACTTCGGTATTTAGATCTATATTTTCATCTGGTGAGTCATGTGTCTGCTCCTCACAATTTACCTCCCCATCCCTCCATATCCATTTCTGCAACCACAGCACCCTTATCCACCACTTTCTGCCCAGAGAAACAAGTTCCTGAAGTAATCCTCCTCCTCACTGGAACCAAGATTCCTGCCATTGTCTGCCTCCTCCTCAGTGTCACTTCTATTGTCTGCAAGCATGAAGGCCAAATCAGAACCTTAAATAAGATTAGCACTAATTTCTGATCTAACAACTAATGCACTCATAGTTCTTACTTGCTCTTGCCCTTAGTTTGAGTTGGAGGAACCAATATACACAATGAAGACATGCTACATCAATACACAAAACTACCAGCTGATCCACTGCCCTTGATACAGACTGCAACTTGATAGCAGTCAGGTGGCACAGTAGGCGTGTCTTGGCTTTACAAGCAGAGGGTCAGAGGTTTGATACCAGTGAGAGCACATATTTTTTGTCTAGAGGCCGACCTGGTCATTGTGACCACTACTGAAGTCATTATGCACTGAAAACCATGACTGGAACATGGCCATACCAAGCTATACATTGATGAAGAAGGACCAGATGTGAAGGAAAGGAGGGTGTGGTGCTTTATGTGAGGGAAAACATAACAACAACAGAGATACAGAAATACAGGGGTAGGCAGAGGTTCTGTGGGTCACCCTGGCAACAGTGAAAGAAGCCACTATAAGCACTGGAGTGATCTGCAGACCTCCAGCATGGGGGATTAGATAATGTACTGGTGGAAGCCATTGGCAAGATGGCAGAAAGGGGAGGTGCTGCTAATGGGGACTTCAACCTGTCAGATATAAATGGAAGTCTCCCAGCAGTGGCTTCAGCTAGAAGCAGGGACATCCTTGGCTCTATGCAGGAGGTATTGCTCAGGCAACTAGTCAGTGAACCCACTGCTGATGGGGCAATACTGGACCAGGTATTCACTAACAGGGACAGTGTTGTAGAAGTCAAAGCGGGAGGCCACTTGGGGATCAGTGATCACAGTATGGTGTGATTCAATACAAGGAAAGCTGCAGAATCAAACCACACAAGGGTCCAGGACTTCAGAAGGACAGACCTTATAAAGATGGGTGAATGCCTCAGGGATGATGTGGTGGGGGGTGGCCTGGGTGGGGTGGAGGAACAGTGGGCAAAGATAAAAAGAGCATAGTAAAGGCAACAAACCTCTAGTCAAACAAGTGAGCAAAAGCAAGAGGGAAAAAAATATCATTGTGGTTCTCAAAAGAGGTGGCTGAAACACTAAATGCTAAAAAGGTAGTATTCAGAAGGCATAATGAGATGCAGAAGGAGGAGGGCAGGGAGTGTATCAGGAAACAAAGGGAAACATGGAAAGTAGTATGGCATGCAAAGGCACAAACTGAAGTGAGAATAGCCTAGGAGGTAACAAAAATGGTACAAGACATTTTTTAGATATATTACTGTAAGTGAAAGAGGAAGACCAGGTGGGATTATATGGATAAAAAGGAAGGGGGACTGTGCAGATGGGAGCAAGAAAAGGCAGACATCCTGAACAAATTCTCTTGTTCTGTGTTCACAGAGGAAAGAGAAGGAAGAGGCCACAAAAAGTAACAGAAGCTTTTGAGGGAGGAGGTGGACACCACTCTCTTTTTGAGGCAAGAGTCCTGAAGGGACTTGCTGGCCTGAAGGTGGACAAAGTAATAGGGCCAGATGATGTGCATCCAAGGGCATATACTGTTAGCACAGCAACTTAATTTTGTCACTGCAATTACGATGCCGCAACAACAGCAAGAGTGACTGGGCAATCTTGATTTTTTATTGCCCAATGGGCTTATTGTGTTATGCAAGCCAACAATTTTATCTCTTTCAGGCATGCCCACCCCAGAGTTAGTTATATTTTCTTTATGGGGTAAAACAGTGATCTTTCCTCCATGGTGCTTTGGAGCTCTGACCCTAGGGAGCTGCAATACCTGGTGTTCTGGAGCCAGGTGCCATGTTGCCTGCGTGTGTATCGTGTCAACAAAATGACTGTTGCACAAATTGGGGTGAACCATCGAAGGGTATTGAGGGAGCTCAGAGAAATACTGGCTACACCTCTGATAGGTCAATTTAAAAGCTCACTGGAAACAGGGTGGTTTTGAAGGACTGGAGGAGGGAAGATGTAGTCCCACTGCACAAAAGTGGTAGCAGGGAGGAGACTGGCAATTATAGCTCAATCAGCCTGACATCAGTGGTGGGACAGTAAATGGAATCACTGCTGAAGGAAAGGATTGTGTAATATCTTGAATCCAGTGGGTTACAAGATCAGAGACCCCATGGGTTCACAGGGGGATCATGTCAAATGAATCTAATAGGTTGTTTTGACTAGGTGACAAATGATTTAGATCAGGATGGTGCGATGGACACAGCCTACCCTAGAGTTCAGTAATGCTTTCAACTCTGTTCCTGATAGGAGACTAGTAAGCAAGCTGGGTATCTTAGGAGTGGGTCCAAAGGTGATAACTTGATAAAAAATTGGCTAGGGATAGATGACAGAGGGTGGTGGTATATGGAATTCATTCCAAGGAAGGTAGGGTGAGCAGTGAGGTGTCTTTATGGTGATATTGCAGAGGACCTGGAAGGAAGGTCTGCCTCTTTGCTGATGGCAGCAAAATCTGCAATGTCGTGAAAACTCTAGGGTGGTGGAAAGTATGATCATTGACTTGAGAAAACAAGAAAACTGAGTGGGTGGTCAAGAGTATAGCAGCTGGATTCCAATGCAAAAGTGTAGAATAATGCCCTTAGGGCACAAAAACTCAGGGGCAGAGTACAAAATGGCTGCAGTGGTATTGATGACCACTAAGAAGAAAAGAAACTTAAAGGTAATCATATCAGATGACCTATAGATGGCCAAGCAGTGTGACAAGGCAATAGGAAGGGCTAGTTGGTGCTGGGGTGTATAGGGATAGTTATCACAAGCAGAAAGAGGGAGGTTTTGTTGCCTCTGTATAGATCACTGGTAGATCTCACCTAGAGTACTGTGTCGTTCTAAGTTACATCTCCAGAATTACATAGAGTGGATACAGTCCAGAGTAGGGCAACTACAACGGTGCAGGATGTGAATCAAAACCCTGTGAAAAGAGAGACTATGGAGCTCAATATGTACACACTGGAACAGAAGAGGGAGATGGGGATATGACACAAGACCATTAAATACCTCATGGGGGTAAATAAGGTATAGGAGGGAAGTATTTATCAGAAGAAAAGATGCTCAAGAACAAGATGACAGGCTATGAAGCTGGAGGGTAGATTCAGGAGAGATGTGACTAAGTACTTTTCACAGAAGATAGTGTATACAGAACAACCTTCCAGCAGAGGTGGTGGTGGGGGACAAACAATGGTGGACTTCAAGAATGCATGGGATAAGCATAAGAAATCATAGTGGAAAAGTGGGGAGGGAGAAAGTGTTGTAGATGAGTCAGGCTGCTAAAATAGTGTAGATAGGGAGAAATGGGTAGTCTGGAAGGTCAAGCATGTTCCTTATGTGCCATCAAATTCTATGTTTCTATGGCTGCACCTGCCTTTACCTGCTCAAGACATGAAGCGATTACTGCTATCACGTTCATAACCACTCATCTTCTTAATGTAGTGTAGCTATTTCACAGACAATTAAGACTACAGCAAGAGGTAACAAACATTGAAAATAAAATCACTTCTGAATCTTTCATTTTTACAAATACACAATAACACCAACTTTTTTATAAATAACAAAGCACTAAGTATTGTTTAAAAGCAAGAAATTTGAAAATGCCTGACATACAGTATATATGAAACACAAGTTCACAAAACACAGACTAACAGACATAAGTTAAAAATCATTAGATTGAAGCAGACAGCACACAAACTGGGAGAAAAAAAATCCCCATCTCAACACAGATGGATACTTAGTCACACGATGAAGGTTTTCAAACTGTAAGAAAATATTAAATATTGGCAGAAACCAACAAACCTTGGTATCTTGTGAAGACAGCGGACAGTAAAGGAAACAGAAAACAACGTGTCCACATAGGGCAAGTGGGAAAACAGCAATCGCTGAAATGAAGAGCTATGGATTTCTTTCCTTCCCAGAGTTGTGTCCTCCTGAGTTGATTATATTTAGCAAGGGGTCACTGAGGCATTGTTGTCACTGTTTTAGTGATCACAGTGGTTAGCCACTCACCCTTTGTGGCCACACTGTTTTTCCTTCACCCTTCTTTCCTCCACTAATTTTCCTAGCCCTTATCACATAGAACCCAGATAATTGGTCCCACAGATGCAGTAGGTAAAGATAACATTGCAGTGCACAAAATCTCACAGTTAACAGTGTTTTAAATTATACTAATCAAAGGTCTTCATCAGAGCACAGCCTAATTCCATCACTTCTAACTAGGTCTTCACAGAGCACAGGAAACCCCATTTTAATCATGGTCAAGGGAACCATTTGACATGAGGCTCTTTTATCACATGTTAAAGCCTCATTGTCATGCCTCTGCATCTAACTTTTGCCTCACTTCATCAGCAAAGTGGCACTGCGAAGTGCAAAGTGAGTAACTTTGAAGGTGAAGTACATTTTTGGAACTTGTTCCATTCTTTGTCTGTGGCTGCTACCAGCAGCATCTTAATAACTGTAAGAAAATAAGACATACAGAGCTCAGTCAGTTTTGGGGATGACGGAAGTTAAGGTTGGACTCGGAGGACAATCATACAGCAGATGTACGGTTTCCTGTGTTACTGCATCTGAAAACCTGATGTTGTGAAGAAAGCACATCACAGCACAGCTGCACAACCCAGTCAATAGCATGGTCATGCTGAAGTTCTAGTGGAAACAGGCAAACTTCAATTTGCAGTAGCTGCATCTTTAGTGATGGGTAACACTGTGACTGTGAGTAAACACTACAGCCACAGGGCATGACAAGTGGCATTGATGAGGTTGAGGTTTGAACTTGGGAGGCTACAGGCATCATATCTACTTTGATTAGCAGTGGTAACAGCAATAATTAGTTTTGAATATGAAGATGATTCATTGCACTCAATTGTATAATTGGGCCTTATACTGAGTACACTCTAAAATGGGTGCTGAAAGGTTTGGTAAGATAGAATGCAAGTAGTACTTATTTTTTTAAATTATACAGACCCATGTAAAGGCGGGCTTAGAATCAAAGATCCTTTGATGCTAAGAGCATTACAATGTATCTTGTTTTTGCATCAAGTAAGCAATAACATATGTCGGGGATGTGGTAATGACAAATTACTGCATAATTGAAATCGGCTGTGTAAGGCAAGAGGTGCAGCTGAGTGCCTTCAAACACGTGAACATATGGTAGTTTATGTTGTTGCTGCATACCATGGAGTGTTCTATTGCACTTAGCAAATTGTGTAAGTAATAAAATTAATATAAAGGGAAGACATCCAGTGATAAAGAGGCTAGCTGCTGTGAACCTTACCTGCCACCACTCCAGTGACCTGCATTTGGGAATAGACAAGCAGTACTGGGTATTGGCTGGTAGTGAGAGGATCGAGCATCCAAAGGACAGCTCTCCTGTAGCAGTGTTGGGAGGCATGCCATCTCAGCCTTTGATTGCCACCAGGTTGGAGCAGTCTCCTGTAAGACTAGAATACTAGTAAATTAGCTCTCCCCATGAGTGTCTCCTGTTTTTTATTTTTATTTATTTTGTTTATTTGGGGGCTTTGATTGGTGATGACAGTGTGTGTGTTGGGCGGGAGAGAGTGAGAGTCAAGATGAAGGGGCTGCAAGCATGAGAGCTGACTTCCCAGCGAGTGAGCATGGGGAATGCGCCATCACCATAACTGTTGCTGCTGTGGAAGAGAGAAGAGCTAAAAAGTAAGGCACATGGCTGGGAGAAAGAGATGTGAATCTGCTGGTGTCAGGGAGTAGCATGGTTTCATTGGTGGCCGGATAAGAGGCAATGGATCCTGTGAGTGAGAAAAAGAGATGTGGTTAACAGGTTTCAGGACAGAGACACAGACACAGCATGTTAGAAGGGAGAGAGATACAGCCACAGATACAATGCATTAGAAACATAGAAACATAGACTTTGATGGCAGATTAGGACCACTTGGCCCACCTAATCTGCCCATTTCCTACTGGATAAGCTGAAGATCCTAGTTAACCAACAGCCTATTTCTTCCACCCCTCACAAGAATCGCCTTATGTCTGTCCCATGCATTCTTGAATTCTCCCAGATTTTAGACCCCATAACCTCCTCAGGAAGGTGGTTTATATTTCTTCACATTGCCCGTGAGCCGGCCCCTCTGTCTTCAAATCGTGTCTCCTTGTTCTTGCATCTCTTTTTCTGAAAGAATCTACCCTCTTGGACTTTGCTGATTCCACTGAGGTACAAAAGTTTACCTTTCCTCAAGGGTATACATATTAAGCTCCTTTAGCAGGATAACAATTGGGAACTTCATCTACTAAAGTCAAGGGTAATCATCACAAAAAAACGCACCACAGAAACATGTGAGGAGGAAGGAGAACAGCTGAAGGCAGCTGTGGCTGGATTATGCTACAGGTGGTAGGAATACCTAAATGTTGCTAACTATATACATGAAATGTTTGAAGGAGTTGCCCGTTACCTAATCATAATGCTATATTTGGATAGCCTATTTTATAATAATATTTTACTCCGTTATTATGAAGTTGGTGTTGGTGATGCTGTGATCATGATGGTGGTGGTGGAACTGGAGACAAAGGCAATAACTGCTTCAATGACAATATTCATCACCTCCCCAAGAACCTTCAGCCTGGCACTATGGATTGCCTACTTTTGTCAGTGTCAAATTCCTCTTCCTCCTCCTCCTCACATGTTTCCATGGTGCATTTCTTTTGTGATGATGACCTTGCCTTTAGTAGATGAAGTTCCCAATTGTTATCCTGCTGATCGACCAGTCCACTACCATCACCACCACCAGCTGAATTTTAACCGCTGGAGCCACTGCCTTTTCTAATTTTCTGCCTGGACTGTTGTATGGTTATTTTAAGGTGGGTGTTTTGGCTATCATTACCAACATGGCAAACTTTCCTTCCATGCTTGACTCTGGTGTCACAGAAATTGCAAATTGCCCACATTACTATCAAGTAGATCAATGGTGAAAAATTCTCAGACAAAGATTTTAATGGCCCACAGGGAGGGTGTTCTTGGTGGTAGAGCTTGTGATGGAGGTGTAACTGTCATGTCAACTGGTGGGACTACTAAACTTTGAGGCAGTGCAACACATGGTGCTATTGCCTGTAGTCTTAATAGTGAACTTTTCTGTGTGGCTTCCTGAAGCTGGTACTGGATGAGGAGCAACATAAGGCAACTGCTGTGATTACTTTAGGTAGGGGCTGGGCAACAGGGAAGGGCCACTATGCTGTGCCTGTTGCACTTGTGGACTCCTCTGTTCTGTTTCTGTCAGCAGGTATTAGAACTGGCGGTGAAGAATGGGGTTAGGGTTGCTCCAGCCTGAAGAAACAGTGTTTTCTGACTTTGATATGCCTCCTTCCTGTGGTGCTGCAGTACAGGGAGGAGTAAGAGTATATTTTAAAGGCCTATTACTGCCACTGCCAGGGACATGACATTTGTATTTTATCCAACTCATCTTCAGGAATTCAAAAAGTTATTTGTATTATTTGTGTTATATTTATTTTTACGATTTTTAGAAAAAAGAAAGGAGAAGGTTAATAAGGAATATAGAAAAATAAAAATAAATTATGTGTTTATCAGCTATAAAGAATTAATGTGTCAACTTACAGAAAGCAGAAGGAGCACTGACTCAGCTAGGCAGCAGATATATCTGATATACACCTCCCCTCAGAGACCAGCACTGCTGCTACTAGCTAGAGTGAAGGCAGGTTTTCAACTTAAAAATAAACAAATGACTGCACAAACAAAAGACAAACTGCACAAGAAACAGTGAGAAAAAAGATTATTATATAACAAGAAGCTCTGGTCAGAGCCCAGCACTCTACTGCTTCTTGCTGATGCAGAACAATTCCATGTTGCGAGAGAATTTTTTTACCTGTCTGCTAGCGCTGTCACTCATCACCACTGCAGACAGTTCCAATCCATGGGGTGTATGCTTTAAAATAATTACCCCATATCAAAAGTCGCTTGCCTCCATTCGGTCTATAAAGTAGTGAAAATTTCCTTATGAATATTTATCAGCTGGTTCTGCCAACAGGGCACTAGGTAAAAAAAAAAAGCATTTTTTTTTTTGACATAACTTGAACCACATTGAGAATGGCAGCGCTTGAAGTCAGACTGCCATGAAAGTGCTAGCACAGAACTAGATAATTAAAGCACAGAACTAGAGAAAAGACGATTGTCTTCTTCCATGGCCAAAAGTGATACAGAGGGTACTGCAAGATTTTTCCCTAAGGAAAGGTAAAAAGACAGTGGCGTGGAGACAATGGCTGAGGCTGCGTTTGGTGTGCAGACAGACCATTGGAACTGAACAGAGTAGCGAACAATGATGTTGTGGTGAGAGAGAGAGAAAAGAGAGAGACAGAGAAAGACAGAGAGATTTTGCAATCGGGACCGGGGAGTAGAACTGATGATTCCTGTGTTAGAGGCAGGAGATCTGGAGTGTGGGATGGAGAGGCTGTGACTGGAAGTACAGGGAGGTTACCTGACTTATGTGGGTTGTTGAGAGCTGAGCTCTGGTATGATCAGGTGCTGCTCTGCTTGGACAAAGGATGTTGTATGGATGGTAACAGTCCTAATTCTGCTCATTAGACAGGAAAGGACTTGCAGCACAACATCATGTGCGGTAAGTGGGGTTGTTTCTGCCCTCACTATGCAGAACCGGAAGTGAATACAGAGCAAGAAAATAGTTGGGGGGACAAAGGATCATATGAGCAGGGCCCTGGTGTTCTGTGGCAGAATTTTCTAATTTCTGCGGCAGGGCTCCTTGACTTCTCGGCAGCATTTTCTGATTTCTGTGGCATGATTTATTCATTTCTCTGGCAGAATGCAGTCCTGTCATTGGCTAAATATGATGTGATGTTATCAATGACATCATATGCTGAGCATAAAGGAGGGGCTTCAGGATAAACGAGGTGGGAAAGAAAGCCTGACACTATGGAAAACAGTCTATTTATATGAAAATTCACCAAGAACAATGAATTCTGTGGCACTATACATATTCTACGTGCATGATGCAAATTCTGCGGCAAATTCTGCAACCAGAACTGCAGAATTTCCAGGGCCTTGCATATGAGCTTCAGCTCCTCTGTAAAAGGACACAGTCTAGGTATTCAGTCACATTCTTCCACAATTTCTTTCTCCATGTAATAGCAATATATCAGCATAGCCATGGTTCTGGCTATTCAGTTTCGGAAATCATATTGTACCTCACACAGAAAATGCAAGTTTCACCAACTGAGCTGATTTCTTAGCAGAACTAGCCACAACACTAACCTATCTAGAACTGCACTGAAACAGAGACTGCACCATGTGTAAATGCTCTGAGTCAATCCTAATGGGCAATTTCAACATAAATTGACTTGGCCCTGATGCTGATGGCTATAAGGCTGTTATTTCAGCAGCTAACTTCACCCAGATGGTCATCTCCCCCACCAGGCAAAACTATAAGACTGGCACAAGCATCCTTCTGGCCTGGATACTAACTAGCCACCCATCCTGCATCTCAGTTGTCTCTGTCCTACCAGATACATTAAGTGACCGCTCCCAAGTCTCCTGAGAATTGTCAAATTTTTGCCTCCCACCACCCAAACTAATAAACAGCAGAGTCCTCCTCATGGTCAATTGAAGCACCTCAAATTCCACCATAGGAAACAAGACTGGTCCCCTATTTTCCAAGCCATGAATGTCAGCTCTGCTCTTGACTTTTCATCAACTCCTTCAATGCTGCCTGTGACTCCTCGCCCCCCTACAAAAAGGAAAATCAAAGGACTCTGCAACCTATGCTCTTCCACAGAGCTCCTAGCTCTACTGAAGGCTAGGGACAACCTTGGACTCATGCACGGGCCACAGGTAGGCAAGCAGATATACAAAACTACAAACATGCTAGAAATGACTACGCTAAAGCAATAAGCATGAAGAAAAGTAATGATTACAAAGATGCCCTCACAATCACCTGGGGTAAGGAAGTCCTTCTGGAATAATCTTAACGAAGTCACAGGTAAGCTACCCAGAACAGCACCTACCATGTTGGTGTGGACAGGACTATAACTCTGGACCCAGTAACTATAGCTAACACATTCAACATGTTCTCTGATCTCTGTAGTGTTCTCCCATCAGACTTCATTGATGACCTCGATCCTGCCCCCACCCTCACGCTCTGCTTCAGTAGGTCCCTCGTTTACTTCAGAACTGTCAGGAGGCATGAAGTCTGCAAATACGTCAGCAAAGCAATTGCCGCATCAAGAACAAGTGGGGACACACACAACCTTAAATTACTGTCACTAACTCTAGAGCGTAGTGTTATCCCCACTAACATGGATTTAAAACCTCTCCTCACCCTTGGCCAGTTCCTGACAGATGGAAGTCAGCCACCTTTACACCAGTCCACAAGAGTGGGCACAAGGCCCTTCATGGGAACTATAGGCCTATTTCCATACTACCCCCCACAGGCCACTCAATGTGTAGTATCAGACCAGCTGATGGAATACCTGGATAAGCACGACATCCTATGCAAGCAACAGCATGGCTCTCAGAAAAGGCCACAGCACTACCTCTGTCCTTCTAGAATTCATAGGTGTAATCCACAACTCCCTGGATAATAACCACCTAACTGGGTCAGTCTTCATAGACCTGACTAAGGCTTTTGATACCATCCATCATCGAATACTCATCACTGAACCTCAAAACGCTGGGCTCGCCAATGACTCTACAACCTAGTTAAGACCTACCTGGAAAACCACTCCCAAAGAGTGAAAACTGCAAATAGTCTCTCTGAAATTAGACCCGTATTCTCAGGAGTATCTCAGGGATCCATTCTTGGGCCACTCCTCTTCAGCCTTTTCTTGAACAATCTTCCACAGTCCTGCCTGGAACAAATTCTGCTCTATGTGGATGATGCCATCATCCATGCCACCCATCAGGACCCCACATACTCCAACTGAAGCTACAGATGGGTTTCACCTCCACTGAAAAATGGTTTAATAGGCAAAAGCTAGTCCTCAACTATAAGAAAACAATGTCAATGCTCTTCTGGGCTCCCACACCAAACATAGGCTTCAACCCCTGACAAATATAAACTGCCATGGTACTGTCCTTGAGTAAGTTCAGTCCTTCAAATATCTTGGTATCACTCTTGACAGTAACATCTTATGGCACCCACATTGACAAAATCACTAAAGCTGTCAACACGTGCATTGGTCTCCTCTACAGGCAGAGGCAATGCCTTACCTCAGATGCCTTAAGTATAGCAGTGCATAGCTCTGCGGCCTCACTAATTGATTACAGTCTTGTTATCTATGGATCCGCCACTGACACAGCTCTCAGGTGTTTATCCTTGGCCTTACACAAGCCTGCCATCTCATTCACGGGATCCCATCATCTCACCCACACAAGTGAACTCTATGCCCAAACAGGGTGGCTCCAACTTTCAAACCGTGTCACGTATCATACCTGCATAATGGCTAAGAAAATTATGCTAGGCTCTGCACCCCAGGATCCAGGCACTCCTTCCTTCAGCTCACAACCCCCGCCTCACCAGGGTTCTGAACATCAACTACTGCACATCCCTCTGTGCTGCACCATGCAGGGTCAAAGATCCTTTGCTCACAGAGCTCCAAGCTGGATAAATGGACTCAACAATGACATCTCCTCCCGCACAAAGCTTTGCCCTTCAAAGCCAACCTCTGCCTCCACCTCTCTGCCTCCAGCTCCTATGTCTGTCCCCCTAACCTCCTCTCCCTCATAGCACTTACTTCTCCCTCTCCTTTTCATCCCCCACCCAGCCTATGCACTTTTCTGAGGTCTGACAATGCCCATTGCTGCACCTCTCCATAATAATCCCTCCTAGCCTCCATCTGTCTGTTGTACCTTGTCCTGTCCTGGTACCTACCTCCCCCAGTATGATGTATTCAACTACTTGAAACTGTTCTGTATTCTGGTTTTGCCTTGTTACTCAATTTTATGTTCATGTATGTATTACATCACACTTGACGTGGAACCTTTGTAAAAGAGCCTTGGTTCAAAGGTACTTGTAATGCCAAATTCAAATAAATAAAATAAAATGCTGTTCCTGTACCACGTGACAGCAGCTTGCTGTCACATGCTAGGTTGTTTACAACTAGCCTTAGTTTGGATCATACTGCTTCGACTCTGCATAAACTTTGCCAGCAGTACCACTTCACAATGTGAATAGCACATATCACAGATGGGACTTTTTGTGAAGTTGCCCACTTTGTACTTCATGAAGTGCCACTTCACATGGCAGAACACTTTCTGAAGTGTGGTAACTTCATGAAGT
Source organism: Neoceratodus forsteri (assembly GCA_016271365.2). Classification (NCBI taxonomy): domain Eukaryota; kingdom Metazoa; phylum Chordata; order Ceratodontiformes; family Ceratodontidae; genus Neoceratodus; species Neoceratodus forsteri. Next base: position 632,709,687 of record CM028132.1, read on the forward strand.
GAAGTGCCACTTCACCCACCTCTATGCATTACTGAAATTGTTTGTGTATTAATTAGCAGTCCCTATTTTGCACTTGGCATAAATGATACAATCATCTGTATAGAGATGAATGCACAGTCAAATCATTTCAGATTGTCAGAATGTCACTAACAGAGGCTGAACAGAAGGGAATCTAATATGGACCCTGTGGTACACCTAACTCGTGTGCTGGGGGTGATGTTTCCCATTGTTTTTGACCAGATAAGACCTATTAGACAGGTAGCATCAGTACCAGATTACTGCATCAGTGAATATCACCAGCCAGTGTAATTTATCAAGCAGGATGGTAGGTTTATAGTGCAAAACACCTTTGTCAGGTCTATGAAAGTTGCTTCAGTATGGTAAACTGCATCAAAGGCAGTCATGACAACACTGGTTACTTTTGTAAGACAGTACTAGTTGAGGGCTGAGGGTGAAGCCTGTCTGTGCTTCAATGAGTATGTTTCTGCAGTGGGGTCTTTAACTAGCTGAAGGATATCTCACCGGTTTACTTCTGAGAAGTCAAAAGCTATAGCTGCAACAGTTGTTTGGCAGTAAACATCAGTACATTATGGAACTGATATACAGTAATCATCAATTATCATCTCACTAATTGTAGCTGCTAGGGATAACCATAAATCATTAGTTGAGGATCTGAAAGTTAGGCTTCTGATAATAAAATTATGGTCAGATGATGATCTCCTAGTGACCACACTGTGGTAACATTTGATGACTGATAATGATCAGTTAAGGAGGAGCTGAAAAAATATGACTGATGATTAATTATCTCATTGATCTCTTCAGATAAGAGATGTGTCCTTGGCAAGGCAGAATTCAACTGGGTCAATATCATATAGATGATCTCGCCCAAATTTCTTGCTCATGGAGCCCCTACCCCAGCTTCTCCCACTGCCCACATCTTCAGCTGATCACTCTGCCCTGGTTATTTTCCCCATAGTTGTAAGAATGCCCTGGGAGTCCCAACCCACAAGGGTGGCCCCACTGAATCACCTAATAACTACCATCCATCTCCCTGCTACCTATCCTATCCAAGGTACTTGAGAGGTTAGTCATCCGACAGATATCCAGTTTTACTCTAGCAATTGCCTCTAACCTCTTATAAATCATCCTTTCATCCCAACCATTCAATCTCCTATTTCATCTTTACAGTAAATGATCAGATCCACTCTAACATGGGCATGAGCATGGGCACGAGGGCCATATTTATTGACCTTGCCAAGGCCTTCAACACCATGAAACACCAACTGCTCCTACAAAGGTAGCCTCTTTGTCTGTCTCTCCTTCAGTGATCCACTGGTTCCAATCCTACCTATCCACTGAACTGAATAAGTCAAATTAGGCACAACCATATCATCCTCTCTTCTGGTCACCCTCAGGGTCCAGCAAGGCTCTGTAATGGGATCTCTGTTTTCACAGTAATTATCAATGAACTTCCAACCACTCTGCTTACAACATTGACATGCGTACAGACATCACCATTATTTTCACATCCAGCCCTTCCCTCCCTCCATTGAAGAGGCCCTGCAAGAAGACGTCCTCATGGTGAAAATATGATTTCAGGGAAAACTAGCTAGCTATTAACAAAGAAAAAAGCCTCTATGCTGTTTGGATACAGATAATTGCTGAGCTCCTACTGCACCACACTGACCCTTCATTCACTCCAGGAGAGCAACAAACTCTATCTTCTCCTAGAAGTATATGGGACTTCTCATGGACTAGTACCTCAACTACTCTGTCTGTATGGGGTACGCTGTGCCAAGTGCTTTACAAAGCTTGTGGCACTGCACAGGGTGAAGATCTGGCTGACAGCTAACACTAGAAAGCAGGTAATAAAGTGCCTGATCCTCCCGCTGCTGCATTATGGGGATGTTATCTTCTCTGGAGCCCACCCAACTACCCTAGTCAAACTTCCTATAGTGTTGAATACCCTGTGTCAGTTCATCCTGGAATATCCTCCTGTACTCATTGCTGCTCAGTGCACAATAACTAGCCTGTGGCCCCTCCTCTGTAAGGCACTGGTTTGAAACTGCACTGGTGGGCAACAAATACTGGTCAAGGAAATTACCTAACTACCTCTGATCTCTTCTCAACCTCCTCTAACACATCCTACACACTTAGGTCAGAGATAGGAACATGGCTCCACATCTTACACTGCATAGTGTAACTTAGAGTAGACTGCCATCAGATATAGACTCCTAACATTTGAAACAGCCTCCCCACCAAGCTCACCACCCCTCCCGACTTCCTATTAGTGACGTCCTTGATTAAGGGGTGCTATAAAATCCCACAGTCCTGTCGCAACTGCCGTAGACATTTCTTGGGCCCTACCCTTTGAGGTAGTAACAGCCATGCTCACCATAGACCAAAGTACCATAATCATATATGAATCAGTATGTAAGTCTTCTACTCTTCACACCATTGACATGTTGTCCCTCAACTCAACTGCAATGCCTGCTTATCTGCTCTGTGTATCTGTATACTGTATTATAGATCATTCCTGTAGTCAATGTAGGGGTTGCCATGTAAATGTATTTTATTGTACTCTGTAAATATATATATTTTCAGATTTGTTTGCAAATATGTATTTCCTCTGTATTCTTTGCACTATGTAAGTTTGTATTATCTCTGCTGTCCTATGTTCCCTTCCATCCCCAGGTCACAACTGGAAACAAGCCTCCCAGACTCTGTTTGCTTACCTTGTAAAATATGATTAAAACAAATTAGTTCACTACCATAATTACATTACATTTTTTGTAATGCACTATAATGGAAGCCATTCATAATGGACAAGACTGTGCAGAGGACTTCTTTCCCACTGTATGCAGCTGCCTGTGGAAGTTGTTAAATCTCCCCAGATGATTCATTATTCTTAGTTTACTGAATCCATGTACTTAGTATACAGAATCATCTAAGGAGATGCATACTGAGCATATCCTCTTATCTCTCTTACCTCTTGCTTTTGCTTCCTCATGCTGTAGTCCTTTTGCTCTCTTTTTAAGCTCAGGTTTATTGACAATCAATGCAAAAATCATTTGATTATAGTGTTGCATTAACAAAATCCAAATATTATAACAACACATGTTTCATACAAAATAATAATACTGCACAGACTGCAAAATATATAAATTCTATATAACTCTTCTGGGTAAACCATGAATGATTTAGAATTTCCTTAGAGTCGTCAGAGCTCTCTGTGTAAATTGCCACAGCATGTAGAGTGGGCCTGTTATCTGCAAAGAAGCAGGTATCTAGTTACTTCTTCTCTGCTAGAAATAGGAGTTTGCATAATTATGGGTACAAGCTAAGTTTTCATTCTTTTTTTATTAAAAAGCAATCAAACAGCAAGTGCTATAGTGTTATTGTCATGTTCTGATTACACAAAATGGATAGCATAAAACATCAGCCTGCCAGCTTGCCATTGTGTGCCATTCCCAGTTCAAATATTCCCATCAGAACTTTCACAGTGCATTTTGTGAGCAATTTCTTTGCAGAAAATGATAACCTTCTGTCCCAAATAATGTTTTGTTAGCTTTTATGAAAAGATGAATTTGCAGTTCAGTTATTTTAGCTGAATCTTGTTGAGTAAATACATATAGAATACATTGCAACATTTCTCTCACATAAGAACTGTACATTGGTCCCTGATCCAAGATTACCAGAAGTCCTAATCTTGCCAACTTATTAAATTTGTTAAACTACGCATTTCTATCTGGGGATCCTAACACTTCCTCAAAACATCTCACTGTCAATCATAGGTTACACATGGTAATGATGTTAACCAGTATTTAACAGCATGTATTAAAAATCAATATTCCTATGCTGTCATTCCTGTGTCAAGCACACACTTAACTCCTGAGATATGTTATATTTGGAAGATCCTTAGTAATACATAAGAATGTGCTTTGTACTCTTCCTAATTCCATAGCACAATAATAGCTGGCAGTATAGCCCAGAGGTTAGAGTAACGAGTTATGAATGAGCTTGGTACATCCAGAAGACCTGGGTTTGATTTTCACAACCTCTACTTGCATGCTGCATAACACTGGGCAAGTTATTTCACCATCCCAGTGCCCCTGGATCACCCCTGAAAAAAGGCACTTGTATGTAGTAGGCCTTACCTGGTTACCAAATAATAATAAAAATAAATAACTATATATATATATATATACCTATATATATATATATATATATATATATATATATATATATATATATATATATATATATACACCCCACAGATGGCACCTCCATGTTACATTTGAGAATATACCTTGGCATCAAAAGGCCTCCTTAAAGCTGAAAAGATTTTTCCTACAAAGCATTTGCTAAACTCTTAATGCCAAGGGAAGACTTCATAGGTATATCCTTAGTCCTTTAAATGTGGTTTCCAGTTGATACCATGGTTAAACGTGACTCAAATACTGTAGCAATAATTATATACTTCTGGACAATTTAAATTACAGTATATATTGCTTATAATGGACACACTGGTGTTTATTTCTTTTGCAAGTGTTTACACTAGTTCTGGTGGTTGTTCAATTCCAGTACAGTGATTCCCTCCTTTGAAACAGGACCAGACAGGTAAGCTGCCAGGAGGAGTTACATACTTTATATTAAAAATAAGTGTGAGGAGAAGTAACATTTTGTAACTGTCTTATGTGATAGGATATTATAGTAGGCAATGGTTTGTGACCTCCAATCCAACATAATAATTTTTTCGTCTATGTTTCTGCTGCCTTCTGTGAACTACACAGCAATTTCTTTCAGCAGACTATCTTGATTCATCAAAAGGGTGATCAATAGTGACTGCACCAGGTTGTACTTCTTTAACTTTACACCAGTTTTGATGGTTCTTCAATGCTATGGTGCACTTTAATGGTGCAAGTGCATGTTTTTTAACTTGTCATGATTTATAGAATATATGCAGGTTAAACATAGGGCATCTTTTAAAACCATGCACATTAACAGGTTTCATATATTAGAGCACATAGCATGTTGAATGTTACTGCCTATACAAAGGGATTAGAGTCCACTGTCATCCAAAGTTTTTGTTTGTGTTTTCTTAGGTGATACCACACTGTCTCTTATAATCCTGTCCAGCTGTGTCAGTGACTTCTTCATATTGAAGTGACCGCATATAATGTTGTTCCAGTGCTTTCTGAAATCTAGAGTACCCTTCTGACCTGTGTAACATTTAGATAATTCAATACAATAACCAAAACCATTCTAAAATAAACTATTAAGTAAACTTAAACAGTTCATATGAATGTGTCAGTTTTATTTTCTGAGTTTTGTCTATGAACTGGGTAAAAGTCTTTGGAGTTCATGTCTGCACTTCCAACTGCTGGAGCCTGTTTTATCCTAGTAATTGTTCAACAACTGAAATTTGTTCATTATCCTCTCTACAATGAAAAAAGGTAACTATCGGTGTTAAACTTATACTGCTGTAGCTGTAAAGGGCTATAACAACCTCACGCTTTTTATTTTAAGAATCCTGTGCAGCTTCTGCCCTAACTGTGGGTGAGTTGCCGTCAGCCAGCAATGCGTAATGACTTTACCTGCTGCTGCCATTAGAATGAAAAGAGATACCTTCTGTAAGAAGTTCTCACTTCCTGGGAGGGAGCCCCAGCACAGTGCTCATACATTTGGAAAGTGACCAAATTTAGCATTTCTTAATCACCTCTGCCACTTCTGCCCAGAATGGTTTTATCTCCAGACATTCCTAAAACACATGATACTGGGAGCCCCACCCCTACACCCTCTCCAGCACTGATCTGTACCATTGGTGCCATAACGTCTGGATACTACTGGGTAATGAAGAATTTGGCACAGATTTTCTCCCGAGCCATGGAGATTGTTGTCTAGTGTATCCCCTGCCAGAGTTTGGTCCATCCTTTTTGAGTAATATTAACATGTGCCTTATTGTCCCCTGATACCCAGCCAGAAATAACTCAGGCCACAACCATTTCACTTTTGATGCTCACTGACATTGTTTATTGACTCACTAGGCCCAGCCAAATTGTACATCCCAAAATCATCACATATTTACAATTCATATTTACAATTTAAGACATAACAGTCCCTTGGCCTTGGACTTAACAGTGCCATCTTCTTCCTTGCAGCTTTTCATCTTCTTCCTCATCCTGCTCGTCCTGCTTCTCAGGGCCTGGACACTGGGATCCGCCCCCTTTCCAGTCACCACCATCGGGTACCACGCTACCCGGACCACTCCTCCCTGCCAGGTGTGGACTATGCGATCCACCACCTCACTCTATGTTCTTCCCTGCCCCATTTACTCCCACACCTGGGTTTCTTTGCCTCAGCCGTGGACTCTCCCCCTCCCCTCTCTCTGCGCCCCAGTTTTCCCTTGCTGCCACCAAATCCTTTCCTGCCCCATCTCCAGCTTGTGATGGAAGATGGGGCTCCCCCATGGCTGCCCTTCAGCCCCTTCCTATTCATGCATTCTACACTCTTCCTGAATGGGCACAAAAACAGACCGTGCCAAACTCAGTAAGATGGACTCTGTCCAATCTGTATATTGCTTCTTGGTCAAATTACATTTCCCTATGTCATATGTGAATCCCCCATCTCAATCACTACCCTGGCCACTTTCCTGTTGAGATGCTTCCTAGCCACCTCCACTGCCTGGGGCTTCCTGGCTCCCCTCCATACCCTCCATGATGTAATCTCTGACCATCCAATTACTACCCTGGGTCACCAGCTTTTTAAATTCTCCAGATCTGTTATAATGTCTTTCATCAATGATCCCCAGGGCATGTCCCCCAAATCATTGCCCCCAGGTGGATGATGATACAGTTCGGATTGGCCCACTACACCCATAGTTCATCCAGCAGGGCAGCAGTTGTGGCCACCTCATGCCCATCAGGCCTCCATCTCACTTTCGTGTGGTCGATACATGGTCGCAGCTGTGTCCCCAACCTAGTGGCCGCTGCAAATCTTTCAGCCCAGTAGATAAATGAGTTCCCATGATCCACACTTGCTTCCTGGATCCTGCTGTGGGGAGAAAATGGGGACATCAATTAGACACAGTCAAACTTTACATATCTCTTATGACAGTTTGATGTCCATCTCCCTACCTTCTTGATCTCGTCCTCCCCACCCAGCTAAACGACCGCCTCTGAAGCTGCACCAATCCGGAAGGAGTGGGGAGCAAACTCACTGGGATTCTTCCCTATGAATGCCAAAGTCTTTTCAGGACTGCCTTCACCTGAAAACCCATTATCAGAGACCCATTCCCATGCACAAACCAGGGCCTCCTACCGCCCTCCTGACCCTCGCAGGCCTCCATCGCCTGGACTGTGCATGTGTCTGCCATCTACTCTTTTAGTAGTTCTACAGTGACACCTTTTCCCTGCTGATCTGTCTTTGACCTCATAAGTAGAATTGTTACTTTCCATTCCGACATCTCATGCAGTGCTCCTGCAACCTCGCTTCAGTTGCTCCTTTTCTGGGCACCACCATCTCCCGACTCGGAATGCCCCTTTTGCCATGACTGTGAATATGGCCCTAGACAGGCAGGCTTCATGTGCCGAATAGCAAACCTGACCCACCACCCATAATACCTTCCCGAGGAGGGACCCCTCAGTAGCTGTCTCCCATCTTGCCATCTCCCTGCCCCCATGCCAGCCTGTCATCGTCCGCTTGATGGCCCGGCTTCTCATCACATCGGACACCCCTATCCAAGGAAACCCATCTATTCCTGCCAGTTGTATTGCCATGGTGGTATGTGCAACACCTTCATCCCATTTGTTAACCATGTATGCATTACTTCCCTCCTTGGCTGGGTCTTTGTCTCCATCCCATTCCTGTTCTGAATAACAGAAAGCCACCCACACCCTCTTGTAAGCCCTTAGGTGCCCCTGCCCATGATCTCCTATATAGAACCCTGGCCTTTCTCTCCAATCTCCCACAGCTGCTCTGGTACCCTGGTCTGGTGAGTGTGGCTTGCAGTGCTAGCTCTTGGAAATGCTCCATCTGAAAATGAGAAAGACAGTCAGCTACCTTGTTAGAAACCCCTCAATGTGTCTCACCCTGAAAGACAGGTTAAGCCTCAGACCTAACAGTATCATGCCCCTCAACACTATTCTGATTGCTTCTGCCCAGCCTGTCTGCCTATTGATCACATCAACTACTCCCTTGTTGTCACACCAAACAACTATGCGAGCTAGTCCATCATGCCCCCACACCTCCAAAGCTACCCATATCAGGAAGATTTCGAGGAACATGATATCCTGGGTCCAACCCCATTCCTGCCATTGGTCCAGCCATGCCTCAGATATCCACTCCCCTGAAAATAAGCCCCCATCCCCAGGCTCCCGGCTGCATCTGTGTGCAGCTAGAGGTCCTCGTTGGGAGCCCTCCTCCTGCCAGAAAGGTCACCTCATTAAAGGAAGCCAAGAATGTCTCCCAGACTCCTAAATTCTCTTTCACTCCCCTGCTGATGTCCACGCAATGATGTGGAAGTTTTGTCTTTCCCGTGACCCTCCCAGCCTCCTGGTGAATGCCTTACCTGGGCTTATGGCCTTACAGGCAAATTAGGTGGCCCAGTGGTTGCTGTATCTGTACCAGCGGCACCTCCTCCTCCCCTCACCAGGGTGAGTAACCCCTGAGCCATTCAACTTTCTGCTCTGGGAGGTGAAAACATTCCTCCTCCATGTCCACTTCAATCTCCAGAAAGTCCAGTGTGCGAGCCGGGCCCTCGTTTTTTCTGCTGCCAGCGGGATGCCTATGGACCTGCACATGTCCTGAAAATCAGCTAACATTTTCTCTGCCTCCTTTTACTAGCCCCAATTAGCAGGAAATCATCCAAATAATGGATGACTCTACTGTGTCTATACCACCACCCAAACATGCACTGCACCCATGAGCTGAATGCTTCGAAGTTGCACAGGCAACCAAGCAACCCATGGGCATTGCTTTAACAAAATAAAACTTGCCCTCGAACTGGAAACCGAGAAGGTCCCAATCCTCTGGCCTCACTGGCAGTAGTCAGAATGTGGCCACAATGTTCGTCTTAGCCACCCAGGCACCCTCTGCCACTCTTATCAACTCTACTGCCTGGTCCAGTGATGCACAGGATACCATGCTGAGCTCATCCGGAATCCCTCGCTCACTGACCCATCTTTCGGGTATGACAGGTGATGTATGAGCTGGAACTCTCTACCTGTTTCTTAGGCACCAAACCTAGGCGATACCAAAACTCCTTGCATGGGGTGCAACCAGCAGCCCTCCACACTGCCTGCCCTCAACTCCTTCTGGATCTTTTTCCGTACTATGTCCTTTTTCCCACTGACCCTAAGTTCTTGGCACACATCCCCACCCGCCTCCTTCAAACCCCAGCGCAAACCCCTTCAAACCCTTTATTAATAACTCTGCCCCTGCTCTGTCAGGGTATTCCCTGGCCCAAGCCTCCACTACCCACCGTTTATGGGTGTATACGCCATGGGGTATCCCCACCTCCACTCTGACCGATCAAACCTGGTTCTATCCCTGATTGGATGTATAACCCCACCCATGCCTCCCGGTGTCTGCTGGCTCCCCTCTTCCACCCCAAAGGGCTGCTCATGGGCCTGCCCTCTGACTGGGCCCCTTTCCCCCACCCCCTTACAACTTGTGGCCGGGTGAGACCCCCCACTGCGGTGAGCAGATGTGCCTAAACTTACAGCTAGGCCAGTTACATTCTGCCCTGTTGTAAGCCAACAAGCCTTGGCCCCTGCTCCAGTGCCATCTTTCTTGCCATATCCGATGCCTGGCCCCTGCTGCACCAGACAGCGTCCTGACCAGAGTTCTGCGTGGTGCAGTCCCACCTCAGATCACCCTTTACAGCCATGTGTCTCTGAAATGCCTTGTCATACTTGAGCCAACCAAAACCCAGTTTTGCCGGTATCGTCCTAATAATTGCCATGTATGTTATCAGCGGGATTGCCAATTCCGGCTGCTTCTTGAATGCACTGTAAATCAAAACCCGCTTGCCAGTAGTCTATGTTCTTTCCTTATTCCTCATCTCTTCTGCCTTATGTCCCACCACCGCTTAGCGCCACTGCCATCTTGGACTTACCTACCAATTCTTTTGTTCGTGCCTTTTTGCTGTCTCCTCATGCACCAGCCCAAAGATATCCACATACTCCCTCTTCCAAATCTTTTCTTTAATGGACACTGGCACGTGGTCACCCAGTGGACCGTCATATAACTTCGTGCCCCTCCTATAGTGGACACCCCTTTTCCCTTCCCTTCCTTCTCTTTGATCGCCCATAAAGCCATCTCCATCCTTGCCAGCCTGCCTCCCCATGTCACCTACCAGATCTTCCATATATTCTCTTAAACTCTCATCATTGCTCATATCCACCTTATCCTTACCCCGTCTGGTTGGCGTCCTGGGCCCAGTCCATGTTTTCTCCCACCCTCGGTGCTGCCGGGGGCTGGTACCACCTTCTCCGCCCGTTCCTGCCCTCCTGGGGCAGTCCCCTCATCCCGCTCTTTCCACTTCCTTTGTGCCTCTTCCTCAGCTTCCTTCCACTATACTGCCTCCATCAGTTCAGTCAGCTGAGATGTCAGCTTCCACGGCCTCTGCTAGTATGGTTGCACTGGATGACATAGCTCTCTTGGCTCATATCTTCTGAAGCTGCATGACAAGACATACATGAATACTATCCCCTCATGCCCGATTCGGCCCCCTGTCACCTCCTGTTCCCTCCCCTTGACAGGTAACTCTGCCTGAACTCACAGCTGACCCTGCCACATGCACACCTAGCTAGAGGCACCCCTTCCCATGTGTAGCTGGTGTTCATAAACCCGGTTTTCTGCACATGCACCTTATATCCTGAGTTCTTGGGAAATTCCCCCCATGCCACCATGCTCTGCAGTCTCTGTCTATCGCTCCCCAGTCGGCCCCGACCTGTGTGCCTGCGGGTTGGGGCTGCTGCTCCCTCCATGCCGTACTCCCACTTGCCCCCCCCACGGACTGCAGCTAACCATGTAACTTGATGCCTATATCCCTCTAGAGCCACTAAGGCACTGCCCACACTTGTATGCCGGCCCAGTCATCCAGCCCCTCTTCCCCTTCCCTTGCCATCCGCTTTCCGTATATGCGCGGCAGTGAGGCTACAACCATAGCCACCCCACTCCCACACAACGAGCACGTGGCTGGTATGGCCTTCCACTTACTCTCTTGCCATGCTTTCACATCCCAGGCCCGCCGTGGGCTGTGGCATCCTCCAATCCCTAAATGCTGTGTGAGGCTTCATCCCCGAATTACCTACCGTAGCTTGCTCCCCAAGAAGCTGGTTTGAACCGACAACCTTGTGCCCTGTTCTCTGAACCACAGGAGAAGCACCTTTATTATTTATTATTCCCAGATTCCTGGCCCACTCATCCTGTCCCTCTGTGACCGCATGGTGGCCCACGCACCCTGCTTCTTCCTCCATGCCCTGGGCCTTCTGTGGCTGGAAAGGTCCTTTGGCCCCTGGCCCACGTGGTGGCCCCGACAAATGCCACTGCCATGCTGCATCTCCCATAAAACAGAGCAGCTACTCTATGTGTGGTGCCCAGAGTACAAGGTCAATGCAGCAAAACAGACTCTGGCATGCACTACTCCAAAACTGACACATTCAGTTAAAAGGCAATTTGTCTTATTTATAATTAAGAATCTACTCACAGCAAAATTACACACTATGCTGCATCCCTTCATTCCTGCTGATCACTGATGCCCAATCGAGGCCTCTTAGAGTCGGCTCCCACTTGCTGGCAGGTTTCCGGGCCTACCTGGCCTGACTCTCCAGATTGCTGCCACTGAGCTGGCGGCTCGTGCCCTGGGCCTCTCCCATCCTCCCAGTTCACGGCCATGTGAATGTACCCTAACGGAAGACTGCCCCAGGCTCCCTTTTCGCTGGTGCTCCTGCCGAGACTGCATGCTGATCCCCCTCCCAGTGCTATCCCACACCTGGCCACAGGGCCTGCTCAACTGGGCCTCACCCTAGCAATGCTGCATGTTGCCATGGGCTGCCTATTGCCCTGTTTCCAGTCCTCATGATGAAACCTCTGCTCCCCAGGATTGGTGGGACTGAACTGGCCACCTGCACTGGACCTGTAAGGCCATTTCTGCCAAACCCACCCACCTGAAATTGTCGCCAGCTGGAACAAAAACTTGGTACTCTCTGCCCAATCGCCTGCCGAGTGCTCCTGTAGGCACACACTTCCCCATCTATGTAGGCCACTATTTTGACAAGCAACGGCTCACTCCTCAGCACAAACCGCCACCTGCCTGGACCTCGGGCCACTACCAAACCAAAGACAAGCCACCGAACAAACCCAATCCACAAATCTCTGCCCGCTCAAGTGTGGTTTTCAAAGGCCCACCATGAAATACCGTCGAAAAACGCCTACAATTACTGCTAGCTATACAGGGTTACTACAATACAGCCTTAAGGACTTAATTCACATAATTCAAGCTGCCACCATGGCAAATGGCTCGCCTCTGCAGCCAACCATGTAACAACACTGCCACCTTCCCGGCATGCAAGCTCCCTCAAATGCCAAACAACTTGCAAAAAACAGCGTGCCTCTAAATATTTGGCTGTGCTATCTCCTAGTGATGCCTAGTGATGTGCTGTAAGTCAAAATTTTACTGCAAAGAGAGGGCTAACTGTGGTTACTTGTCCTTAAGTAACCCTGCTGCCCTTTGTCCTGTAGCCCCCAGCCCCTCACCTGACCAATAGCCCAGGATCTCTACCTGCCTTGTCATTTTACCCTCAGTGAGGTCACTGTCCCTCCTCTAACCCCCTCCCTCTGGCTCTATATTCCTGGCTGGGCACAGGGACAAATTGGCCTGCCATTTATTTGCAAACCCATTTTCTACTTAGCTTGAACCTGGGCTATGGTCTCTTGACCTCTATCCCATTCAAGAGCATGTACGCCTGCAATATGAATCCCTTGTGTTCTACAGTTAAGGCTGAATTATACATGAAGCCTATACCTCTGAAGGCGTTTATGTAATCCTTTCACTGCTGGACCTTTAAGGATATAATCTCTACACTGCAGGTACCTGTGAAAATGATTGATGTGACAGCCCATATTCCCTCTGTAGCTGTTAAAAACTTTTGAGTGATGCCTCCATATTCACAAACTGCATTAAACTGACTAAGTCCTTTCTGGCCCAGATTTAAAATGTATGTCCCGTCTAACAGGGGAATGCGGCAACCACTGAATCCAATTTTTGCCCAAACTGGGTCTTGACCTGCCCATCTCGATTAAACCTTAAGCCATACTTGCAGTATATGCCTATTAAAGGGATTAGTGATTTATTTTAGGTCCTGCTGCATTATTACACAGGGCAATATGTTTGTAGTGATAAAGTGATTTGCCCTCTGCTCATGGTTTACCCAGTCTTTATCTACTGTGTTGCATAAGATTTCAATAAAGTGTTCTAACTAGACAGCTTCATAATAATGTGTAAAATTTGGCAATCCCAGGCCCTGGCTTGTTTACTTTCAGTGAGTATATTCTGGTGTATCCTAGGCTTTCTGCCTTCCCAAATTTTGTTAGCTGCTTCTTCAGATCTTTCCAATCCTTGTGTCGTATAGGTAGGAGGAGGGTAGAGTATAGAAAAATAAATCTTGAGGAAAACATTTATTTTAATGGTTTCCAATCTGTCTGAAAGTGTAAGCGGTAGGATCCCCACCTATTCAAATCCACAGAGATTTGCTGCATTATCAAACTATAATTTACATCATGAAGTTTGTGTAGCCTAGTGGGAATCTGGATTCCCAGGTACCGACCTTATTCTGAATCCATTTAAATGGAATGTTATCCTTACATTCCCTAGGCACTTCACCACTCACTGTTAAAATTTCATTTCAATTGGTGTTACCTTTAAACCCTGAGGCTTAGCCGAATGTACAGTATGTAAGATGTTTAACAGGGCTGGTAGTGACTGCAATGGGTTATCTAAATAGCTCAGTGTGTCATCAGCATATAATGAGATGTGGTTGTCACATTCATTGACCATAATACCTGTGCAGTCTCCTGCCTTTATGACTGCAGCTGACAGGTTCCTGCTCAGTGCAATAAGGAAAGGTGAAAGGGGACAGCCTGTTTGGTCCCTCATTCAATGTTAAAACTGTCTTAAATTGTCCCATTCACCTTGACCTGGGCCTTGGGGTTTGCATAGAGCATTACTATCCAGGATATAAAGCCTCCACCAAAACCCAATGCCCACATTACTGTAACCCTAGGTGGTGCTATCCAAGGGCTACTCCCCTGCCTGCTTGGCTAGTTGCAGGTTAAGGGCCTAGGTTCTTATACGGGTGCCTCCACCTGGAGGTCAGGGTTGGTAGTGGTCAAGCTGACCTGGCACAGCCCTCTGGGACAATGTAACCCCTTTCTCCTTCTAGTGGCCAGAACAATACACAATAATCACTTTCTCAATGACCCCTATTCATCAGGCAATTACCCACACTGTTTGTACTTACCACCAGGGCTGGTTCCTCTAGCTTGACCCTGGGGACCCCTGTAAAACAAGGATAAGCACAGCAAATAACAACAGTTACAATACTCTTGGCATAAACTGGAACCACAGTCAGGTTAAATTGCTAACAAAGTTAAATCTGATTTATTCAAGGGACTTGAAAAAGGGAGGGTGTAATCAGGTTGATTTGCTTAAAAGCTATATTAATCAGACAGTTATGCATGAAGTTCAGAGTCCCTACACAGTCCCACACCCTGGGTACCCAGGTAGGAAAATGGTGGGCTAGCCAGGAACATTGCAGCTGGCTGGGGCCCTGTGATGGAAGAAAGCAACATGTACAACACATACTATTTGTATGCACAACACATACTATTTGTAATCCAGAGCTGGAGGCTCAGTTCATGAAAGAAAAGGCAACAAGACAATCAGATGACAATACTTTAAGATTTAGCTGTTGTTGCAGGAGCTACCCTGATGTTTACTCACGATACCCAATACTGGACGCAGACAGGATGAAATCAAGACTGCAGGCTGTTGATCTGGAGTGCCCAGAAGCAGGGCCCACAGATCACTGAGGCATCATTCCTGTTCAAGGCATTGAGCAAGAGGCTGCTCCCAGGCCATTCTCTCATCGATGACTTTCTCACGTAGCCGGTATTCTGGCTGGGCCAGTGTAGCAGGCCCAGGCAAATGGAAATGGATACGATTCAGTCCGTGGAGCTGGATACAGCCTCCAGCAAACAAAACACAATTCAGACACACAGTGGGAACCAAATCATGACCCGCTATAAGCACACAGCACATTCACATGTAAGGAAATTCCACTGTACCTGGCAAATGGCTCTTCGGTCTCAGTTACAGAGTCTCTGCACAATCTGGGAGTTCAGAGGTAGCTGGAAGTCTGACAGGCCGATCACATTCAACAAATCTTCGGTCTCTTCAGGTTAAAGTCTGGTCACAATTCAGTGGCTTAATTTCTCTCCAAGTTCATATTCAGTCCGAAAAGCACAAGTTCCTCTCAGGAACAGCAGGCATGCATGCAGGCCAAACTCAGGTCTTTCCACAGTTCTCCCATGTAAATCCACTATAGATTGCTGCTTGAACTATTTTGAGCTGTTACTTCTTCTCTTCCAAACTCAGATCTAACTGAAACTGCAAGCAGTGTGGGACTTTCCCCAAGATCCAAAAGGTTCGGTTGGCTGATCTGTCCGTCAGTCACAACAAGGATCCCCTCAAGGTTATTTTAGGCGCAACAGCCTCTAACTACAATTTTACAAGTTTGGCCCCACCAAGCCTCTGTAGGCAGGCTCCATTTTAGAGTCCCAAATGTACTGATTGGCCCATTCTACAGTCCAGGACCAAGGTGATAGAAACAAACAGAACTTTCCATGCTGCAAAGAAGACAGGTTAGAACAAACTGTAATACTATTACTACTCTAACAAATGATCAGCAAACAAGTACATCTAACAGAACTCCCTCTCAGATTAATTATGACTGCAATACAGGCAGCTCTTAAAGAGACAGTACTGTACACAGAGGCTATACAGACACTCTCTGGCAATCACATTTAAACTGCTAACATGCAGGACACCAGCCTGGCAGTGAGCATTTAGGAAGCTCAAAGAAGACTTTTCAGAACCCCATTTGTAAAGGGGTTACACCCTTCCTGCCATGAGAAAACTTGGTGTCCGCATCAAGTCTGTACAGTACAAGTCCCATTTAACCAGGGTTCGATCGTAACATTATTTTACTAGCCCAAACACTAGTGCAAATTGACCAGGGCCAGTGCAGCTAACTCTCTACTTGCCCATTTTGACTAGTGCAGATTTTCATGGCTGTTACTATATTAAAAAGTCTCTACTTTAGCATTCTCTATTCATGCTAATCTCTCTCAATGTTCCAGATGCCCAGGTGTGATTAACAGCTCATTAAGAGCTGCAATTATCTGGCAGTTCAAGAGAGGATCCCACAAAAACTCAATGTAAGTCATTATCACTCCACTGTTAAGATTTTCAGCTAGTGTCCAGGGTGTGATCAAAGGGTAGAGTGCTGTTAAGTCACTAGGTTCCAGTTTTCTGAATGTGTGTGTCTTACAATTTGTCCAATATTATTAAGACCAGTGCCCCTCATTTCTCTACATTTTGGTGTTTGTATCCAACATTTTAGTGACAAAATGCAAAGAGATGTACAGGATCAGCCTTGCAGGTAGTGGGTTTTATCCCATCCTCACCATAACTTCCCTCCCAAATCTCTTAGCTCTGTTCTTTCCCTGGTCACCACTGCAGATCAGACTCTGAAGTGACCATCCAGAGATCCATAGCTGCCATTACTGGCAAGTGTAAGGGGTCCTCAGCTCTCCTAAATTGACCATACCAGCCATCACCACCCTTACAGTTCCACCCTTATCTCACTCAGCATGTCCTTTCAGCCTAAAAACAAAGCTTTGGATCATATATGGTACAAAAACCTTGATAAAATACATAATTTGAAATCTTGAAATGGGTATTCCTGGGGTGCATAGATCATCCTATATAGAAATAGTATAGTGTTATGCCTATGTATTATTTCCCTGGGCTGACAAAAGGACATTGTTAAAGAAAAATATGTTATTGTTGGGGCAGAGCATATTAAAATCAATGCTTTTACAAATAAAAATGTCATAGTTTTCTATTTTCCAAGCCCTTAGGTTTGTCTAGCCCCACCCCAAAGAAATCTTAGATGTACTCCTGGCTCACTTGAGACTGTACAAAACTTTCAAAGTTCAGGTCTCCAGTTGACTGTAGGGTGGGGACCGTGAATTTCTTTCTCTGCCTGACTCTGTTCATTGCCTTGTGGGTAGTGGTGAGGTGCATGATGATGCCAGCTATTGTGTGTGCAGCTAGGACTGCTTGATTGAACATTTGCTGTTGTGATATTCTCTCTCTGTTTGGTGGGGGTAGAAAGAGGAAGAAAGGAGGCCATGGAACAAAAATGGGGAGCTCACTGTCTGTCATAGATGGCACTGCAGTCTTTTTTTCTGCTGGGGAACTGGAAGCAATGTGGGAGCAGGATAAATGTGCAATAATCAGAGTATTTCTTGGCTTTGCTTGCATTGTTTCCTGTGTAAGTGATCAAAATTTCATCATTATAATTAAGGGCTAGTGCAACCATCTGCGGGCTAGTGCAATTTTGAATCAACTTGCCCTGCTGGCAAGTGCAAAAAAAGGTTAAGGTTGACCCTGCATTAAACTGTTCCTCCAATGAGTTGGTTTAGCATTTCCAACTGAGTTGCATAAGTGTTGCTGGATTTAGCACAAAGTCCTGACAAACTGCTTCTTTAGATTTAAAACTCAGTTTTGCATTGCATTATGACTGGACTGCTGAAGCATTCCAATTGAGTGCAAAATCATTTTACAAACATTGTTCTTGAGCTGGTTAAACACTGAAAAACAATGCAATTCAAGTTGCCAATGCATTGCCAACTGTGAGAAACGATGTTAAACCAACTCATTGGTGAAACAGTTTAATGCAACTTGTACTGTACCATCACAATATCAAAAATGCAATATAAATGAAACATATATATCATTAGCTTGTTACATCACTATACCTTTCAATATACTTCGCATTACTTCAACCATATTTACAATACTTATGTACTGTATGTTTCACACAGGTAATGCTGATTCTGCTATGATTAACACATTAGTAACATCACAATATTGCTTCAGGTAATAACTTCTTGCACATTAAACAATGTAAGAGGGGCTCTTCCCTATCAGCTAACTTCAGGGCGGATGGGCAGGGGTACCATGGTGAGAGGGAAAACAAGTAACCTGGAATTGGCAATCAAGCTCAATTTGGCCAGTGAATTTGGCTAGGCGTAAACCCCTTTGTGAACCACATTGAGAGGCAAATCCACTGGCCTCCCAGGGGAATCATAACTAAGCAGTAGTACTGGCTTGACAGCTCGGCTGGTCTTTCTGGGAGAGCAGCCACAGTCTCTGCACTTTCAGCACTAATTTTGAAGCTTTTGTCACTTGTGAAGATACTTCTGCATGGATGGGAATGTCCAAACTGGGAGCACTGTTAGCTCCTTGCTGTGTAGGCTCTGGTTCAACAACACTTTGCTCATTGCTATCTTCTGATGAGGGCTCAGCTGGCTCATTTGAGAAGACTTAGGCACAGTTAGGCTTTGTGGCATTGAAATGGGGCTGTCAGCACTCTCATACTGTTCTTCAAGTTCTGGTGTGTCACCAGGGAGACTCAGACCATCAGCTCCTTCATCGGGCAATTCACACAGTTCCACAACATACAGAGAGTCTGCAACCTCAGATGTGATGCTTTGCACCTCACTTTCAGGAGCATTGGCTCAAGGAGCTAGGGATTTAGGCAGTCCAGAAGGCCCAGCTTCATCCCCACGATTCTGCATAGGATTTCCATGAAACAACTGACTCAGTTCATAGGAGGGATAATAGGCATTACCATACTCACTTCCATCAGAGGTGGACTGACAGTCACTATCATTCTGGGCCTGCTGTGGAAACCTTAAATATGTGACTACTAGGTAGGTTGACTCTTTCTCTTTTTGAAGCAGCACGAGTCACTGGCCCAGGGAGGCAATGTCTGCTGGCTCAGCTTCAATAATAACTTGGCCGATAAGTAGCAACTGGTTACAGTGCACGGTCTTGACAGGTTTGGAGTTATTCTCTGGGCGTACCTTGTATACTGGTAGATCATCCAACTTTCCAACTTCTACATGAGGAAGATGATGCCACCTATCAGCAATTTTGTGCTTGTCATGTAGTCCCAAATTGCATAACAACACACGGTCTCCGGCCTGTAGCACTTGAGCTTTACTTTCTTGGTTACACAACACTGCTCATTGCTATCTTCTGACGAGGGCCCAGCAGGCTCATTTTGAGAAGGCTTAGGCACAATTAGGCTGCACCTTCTGGACTGCCTAACCCCACTCTTCATCTTGGAGCCAATGCTCCCTGAAATGGATGTAGTAATGTGAAGTATATTGAAAGGTATAGTGATGTAACAAGCTAATGATATATATGTTTCATTTATATTGCATTTTTGATATTGTAATGGTACAGTACAAGTCGCATTAAACTGTTTTACCAATGAGTTGGTTTAACATTGTTTCTTACAGTTGGCAATGCATTGGCAACTTGAATTGCATGTTTTTCAGTGTTTAACCAGCTCAAGAACAATGTTTGTAAAATGATTTGCCACTTAGAAACATAGAAAGTCCAAGAGGGTAGCATCTTTCAAAAAGAGGTGTACAAGAACAAGGGGAACAATTTGAAGATGGAGGCGGATCAGCAGTAATGTAAGGAAGTATTTTTCTCAGAGAGTTGTGGATGCATGGAACGGCTTTCTGTAGGATGTTGTGGAGTCAAAAACAGTGGTTGAATTCAAGCATGCATGGGAAAGTCATAAGGCAATTCTAGGGGTGGGGTAAAAGAAGTAGGCTGCTGGTTAACTAGGATCTGCAGCTTATCCATTAGGTAGGAAATGGGCAGACTGGGTTGGCTAAGCTGTCCCTATCTGCCATCAAATTCTATGTTTCTATGTTTTGTTGTGCCTCTCTTTGTTGGTGAGATTTCTTTTAGTGGCCATTGTCTGGGCCAGTTGATATGCATGGTTCAATTGAGCTTTCAGTTTCTGTACATACTGCAGGTAGTTTTCAGCTTGGACCCCATCTGGAGAGACTCCAAACAGACATTAATGGACAGGCGGGCCTCCTCCCAAACATGAGGCAGTAGGGGAGAAGCCTGTAGCATCATTTGTGGTGCAATTATGCGCGTGTACCAAGGTGCTAATCTGCTGGCTCCTCTTATGCTTGTCTTTGGGTGGAGGGTGCCCGGACATGTCTAGAAGGGTGCGGTTAAAATGTTCTGGTTGAGAATCCCCTGCAGGTGATAAGAGGTGGTTCTTGACTTCTGCACCCCACAGAGAAGAATTTCTTTGATTAGCCTACTTTCAAAGGTCCCTGCCTTGGTCAGAGTGGATCTCAGGGGGCACTATAGTGGATGAAGAATTTTCCACTAGCACCTTGGCCATGGTAAAGGATTTTGATCTTTAGTTGGAAAAGCTTTGCATACCATGTGAAAGGATCCATAACCACTAACACATTGCCAATATTCTATTGATCAGGTTGTAAACACAAAAATCTATGCAGACCAGTTCTATGAGGGCTGGTAGTGATATTGACAAGGGGCAGCCCTCTGAGGTAGGGCTTTTCTTTGAAGGCAATGACTACAGGTCTTTACATGGTGCTCAACATTGGCCCCATCTTGGCCCAGTAGAACTGAGATCGTATCAGGTTGAGAGTCCTGTCAATACCCAGGTGCCCCATGTGATTGTGGAAGGACCTCAGTACCAAGTGTTTAAAGGCAGTAGGCAGGACCAATTGTTGCTTGTCTACTTGATCACAACAATCCACTGTCTCTATGTACAACAAATGAATGAGTAACTTCAACCTGGGGCCTTCTTTAAACAATAGGGCAGTTTGCAAGTCAGGGGAATGCAATTTAGACACATCTTCCCCTCACACAGGGCATGAAGTGTGGGTTGAATCATAGGATCTTGGGATTGAGCCCACTGAATACTGTCATTGTCAGTTGAGGTAGTGCACTAATATCTAGAGCAGAGAAATGGCAATAGGCAGCCAGTATTCAGGTATCAGGAGGACCCAAGCAATCTATTAGTCAGTCCACTGTGTTCGAACATCTGTTCATCTCTGTCAAATTTTCAGCACAATGCTCTGATGTCAGGTTCAGACAACCTGATCCAATCACTCTTGGAGACTGGCCTTTATGACAGGGCATCAACATCAATATGGTTCAGTCTTGCACTGTATTCAACAGCATAATCATAGGTAGATAAAGCAGAGAGCCACTGGTGTCCATTCTCGTCCAACTTAGCTGAAGTCTGTACATAGGTTAACAGGTTATTGCCGGTCTTCACCAATATCTTTGCCCCATAGAGGTACCCATGAAACTGGTCAACAATGGCCCATTTTAGGGCAAGGAACCCAGCTTCAAGTTTATTGCAGGAAAACTCCATTGAGCAAGCTCATTCACAAGGAGGTCCTGTGACATGTAGACTTACACAACATACATACATAAATAATTGATTAACAATATATACATAAATGCAAGCGTCATATAATACAAGCAAGATATACATACAAGGACACCACATGGGATGACTGTAGGTGGTAAACAACTAATGGAACATGGGGTTACGACTTCTAGATAGCATACTGACAATTGAAAACATGGTAACTAGTGTTTGCAGTACATACATTTTGGCAGATAGAACATCTTGATATAAATGAAAGTGCAAACAATAAGTAGTTAACATGTACAAAGCAAATACGGTCTTACCAAAAATGCACATGGCGCATATGGGGATAAGAGGGGCTTAATGACAGTTGCAGATATCTTTTATTTTAGCTGAGCTTAGCACTTTATAGAAGTTAATTGAAACTGTGCTAGTTAGTTTCAGCTCAGTCTGTAATTGGTTCCAAATAGAGGGAAGGGCATGCGCAATAGCATGTTTACCAAAGGAGGTCCATGTCCTCGGAATATCAAGCAGAATGAAATCAG
Source organism: Neoceratodus forsteri (assembly GCA_016271365.2). Classification (NCBI taxonomy): domain Eukaryota; kingdom Metazoa; phylum Chordata; order Ceratodontiformes; family Ceratodontidae; genus Neoceratodus; species Neoceratodus forsteri. The sequence continues at coordinate 632,731,813 of CM028132.1, forward strand.
ATTTTCTTATCGAGTATGCACTATGCGTAAATACTAATGAGAGATGAGAGATAGCTCGGTAATGTATGCAGGAGCAGTTCAAGGGTCCATAAACCAGCATGGAGCAGGCGTCTAGTAGTGAAAGATGTCCATCCAACAGCTGCATATAGGTCACAGTGGTGCGAACGGTAAGGGAGTTGGTACACAGCTTGTATACAGGATAGTTTTGTTCTGATGGGGTCAAGCTCCTGCTGGCAAAAGCCACTGGTCTCAAACCATCCTCATGGTCTTGATACAGCACAGCTCCAAGGCCCTGCAGACTAGAGTCCGTATGCAGCACATAGAGCTTTGTAGGGTCAGCATAGGTGAGGATGGGGGCATGGGTGATCTGGTATATGAATTTGTGGAAGGTGCTTCACATTTGGGTGCCCAGTGGGACCCAAAAGGTTCACCTGTGGAAGTACACTTTCTCTGGTTCTTTGACAGCCCCTTTCTTGTATTTATGGTTGGTAGGAGATATCCCTGGGTGAGATTCAGGAGCGGGTGAATCACCTTGGAATAGTGTTTTATGAACCTGCAGTAGTAGCCACAGAACCCCAGGAAATGTAGTTCTTTCAAGTTATGGGGCTGGGGCCAAGTAGTCAGTGACTCGACCTTACTGGGATCGGTCTCTGTCCCTTCTGCAGATACTATGTGCCCCACATACTTCAAGGAGGTTTGAAGAAACTGGCACTTGTCAAAGGACAGCTTGAGGCCGAAGTCTACCAATCAGTCTAGGACTTTAAACAGTTGGGCCTCATGCTCCTCTAATGTGCGTCCAAACACAATGACATCATCTAGGTACACTAGGCATTCCAGCAAGTTCATATCTCCCACCGCACATTCCATCAGTTGCTGAAAGGTGGCCAGGGCACCCAAAATGCCCTGTGGCATTCTCAGGAATTTGTAGAACCCCAAAGGACAGATAAAGGTGGTTTTCTCATGGTCCACTGTGGCCATCAGAATCTGGTAATTTCTCTGCGAAGATTCAAAACTGAGAACCATTTGCTCCAATTCAAGCAATCCTGGGCATCTTGTATATAGGGCTGGTGTCTTGATCTGGGACAGTCCGCTGGTTCAGAGTTCGATAATCAACACACATCTTCACCGACCCATTCTTTACGCACAACTACAATGGGAGAGGCATTTGGGCTCCTTGATTCCTGTATCATGCCAGCAGTGAGCATTTCCTGCAAGTGTCTCCTCACATCATCTACATCCACTGGGGCAAGGCATTGGAATCTCTCTCAAATGGCCAGTCATCATGCAGGCATATGTGATGCTCTGCATCCTGGACACATCCCTTGTCCCATTCTTTTAATGAAAACACTTGGTCTGTCTGGGCAAGTTTGCTAATCCTAGCCTTCCATTCAGCAGGCAGTGGGGAATCACCAAAGTCAAATAAGTCTGGGGTCAGTCTCTCCTTTTGGCCAGTGTACTTGTTTTGGGTAATACTGCAGTGTCCATGCAGTGTACTGTAGCTAGAGTGCACCTCTGTTCACCCGGATCTCGATTTGACACATTTTGAATCTGGACAATCACTTGTGCATAGGCATAGGCACAGGTGGGAAAGATGCTGGGTTTAACCAATAACCCTTCTGGCAACTTTCCATCACCTGGTGCATCCAACATTAATATTTTGTTCTTTACGTTTCGCTTTAGGCTAACTTCTCCATGGATTGTGAACTGGGCGTTAGGGGCCAATACCAAGGAGTTGGTTCCTTTTTTCCTTTTTCCACATTATCCCCACTGGCTCATCTGGGTTTCTGTTGTAAGTTATATGCCTTTTTAGTAAGGCTATAATTCTTAGGGCCCATCCAGTCAGTTGCCCTTGTTTCTCATGGAAGAGTTGTGCTAGTCTCCCAAACATGTGGGATTTTGTTCCAATTAACAGGGGAACCCCATCATACAGTCTGGTGGGGGCACACTAGGGCCAGTGTCTCTACTTTCTCCTCTACACCAGTTACAGTTGCAGGAAAAGACAACCAGAGGCAGACATATCCTAAGTAGGGATAAGACTTGTCGCTCAGCCCCCACACATGTAGGCCTTTCAGGGAGTGTAATGGCACATCAGATAAGTGTTTGTCATACCAGTCCAGAACTACAATGGTCACTGCGACCCACGGTCAAGCACAGCCCAAGTAGGAATACAATTCACAGCCACAGTAGTCTTCATTGAAGGGCCCACTATTTTGGACCAGTCTGGAGGGACAACAACAGGGGCCTGGACAGTCGATTTAGCCACAGGGGTTTGAGTTAGGATGGCCAAAGCCTTCTCTGTGGTCATTCGTATACCCCTTGACCACTGACCCATTTTCTGAAGCTCTCCTTGAAGCCAGTTCACCACACTTTCTAAGTCCTTCTGAGACCGTGATTCCTCTTCATATGGCCATCCTTGCCGCAATTGTGACAAATGACAGGCTCTCGGGCATCCTTGGGAGAATATAGCAGATGATGCTGGAGCATCAATGGGAGATTGTAATCTGACTTCTACTGATAGTGTGCCATGTCTCAAAAGTTCCTTTAGGGTGGCAGTCAATTTTTTGAGCTCAGCCAAGAAGCCACCCTTAGTAGAGGATGCCTGAGGGTGCACCCCACCCCATAACAGTCCTGTCCTGACAGGGGCCAGGGTCTCTGTCAGCAGGGATACCTCAGTGAATGCACCCAGTTGTACTTTTCTGACTTCCTTCAGCAACTCCTCTCCCCACCGCTTAGCCCATGGTGGGACACTGTAATGGTCTCCATTTCAGAAGGGCCTTCCAGTGCAATGATCACTTAGGCTGCACTCACCCCATAATTACAATCTCCTCTTCACCTTCTACCTCCCAGAGTTCTTTTATCAAGTCACAGTAGTCAGGTGGGTTACCTCTCCTATCCTGGAGCCTTAACAGGATGATTTGCAGTTTAGAATGCTTGGCATGTTGCAGTATGTGCCCCAGTCTCACACAGTTCAAATCATTGGAGGCTACCCCACCTTCTGGTAAGTTTTCTGCAGAGCTCTTTGTAGGCAAGTAACATACAGAGACAAACTTTCTCCCTTCCATTGTTTAGTACCTTGAATTTCCACATCAAAGTATCCCTGACTCAATGCTCCCAAAATTGCCTTCAGGCACAGATAGGTACTTCTGAGCAGATGCATCAGGGTTTGTGGACCCAAAATGTAATGGCTTCAAGGGCAGGGCCCTAAAACTTTCTATAATTCTTTTCCACTTCTCAGCCTCCGCACACTGCTACTTGGGTACCAGGGGCAACATAGTCAATCCAGGTCTCCCAGTCATCCTCCCCTGAGAGTGGGGAGGGTGCCCAAGAAGACTTCTCAGCCTTTGCAGGAGTCATGACTAATGGTGGGTACAGATATAGGGCCAGCATTGGTACAGGCACAGAAGGTGGGGCAGTAACAGGTGCTGGAGTGGGAGGGGTGTTGGAGAAGGAACACCCCAGGTGGCAGGAATAGTTTCTTCAAGTCCTCCATGGTTTTCCTTCCTCCAGCAACAACTTAGCTAATTTCTCCTCAAAGGTCTCAGATAATGAGCCAGCCCAGTGGTGCAGAGGGCTGAGATGATGGCCGCCTCACTCGCAGCACGCCGGTGACCCGGTTCGGGAGTGAGCCTGCTGTCGGAGGTCAGCACGGGGGTGGAGTTGGATGGAGCTGCTGGCAGGTAGCTCTCTCTCCGGGAGGGTATGGCATCCCTCACTCACAGCTGCCCCGGTGGAGGCTGGGGGGTGCAAGCTGGGTGCTGGTGATAGGCCAATGGGATGGGTGAAGGAGGCCATACGGGCTGTAAGGCGCATCTGTGCCTTCACGCGCATGCGACCTTCTCCTGGGGCCCTCAGGTAAAAGCGGAGAAAATGAGGAAAAAATGGTGGCAGAATGGCAACTGACTCTCCGAAGTACAGCCCCTAGACCAGGCTTAAGGTAAGCCCTGCATTCTTGGGGATGTAGCTGGGGGGCGCTGGCAGATGGGGGCCATACAGGGAGGAGTATAAAGCATTGTACAAAAAAAAAGTCTCAGATAATGGTGGGAGCTCATCCTCCCAGGGTCTTTACTGTCTTTTGTTATCACCTCTAGGTGGCTAGGATCCCTTCTGAGGCAACAGTCTGTGGCACTTTAGAGTTGTCCATGAGGTCACTACACTCTACCAAGGCTGTGAAAGTTTAGTGATCAAATCAGCCTGTCGACTCAGCACCACAGGGTTTTTAAACATTCAACTTTGGAGAGTGCTCCTCTACAGTGTTCTTACTGGTACCCAGGAAATATCCAGTATAAGCAGAGCATTTTGGGTGTAGACCTCCTGCCCAGTACACCACCGCACCAACTGGTGTACAGCCATTTTTACTGGGGTAGCTATTAATCTTTAACAATATTTCATAACTTTTGGCCACTAGAAGGAACAAAATCCCAATGGCGTGCCTCCAAGATGTAACCCTAGGTGGTGCTATCCCAAGGGCTACTACCCCTGCCTGCTTGGCTAGTTGCAGGTTAAGGGGCCCAGGTTCTGATATGGGTTCCTCCACCCAGAGGTGAGGGTTGGTAGTGGTCAAGAAGACCTGGGCACAGCCTCCGGGACACTGTAACCCCCTTTCTCCCTTCTAGTGGCCTGAACAGTACACAATATCACTTTCACAATGACCCCTATTCATCAGGCAATTACCACACTGTTTGCACTTACCGCCTGGGCTGGTTCCTCTAGCTTGACCCTGGGACCCCTGTAAGTCAAGGTTAAGCACAGCAACAACAACAGTACAATACTCTTGGCACAAACTGGAACCACAGTCAGGTTAAATGCAAACAAAGTTAAATCTGATTTATTCAGGGATTTGAAGAAGGGAGGTGTAAACAGGTTGATTTGCTTAAAAGTTATATTAATCAGAACAGTTATGCATGCAGTTCAGAGTTCCTACACAGTCACACACACGGGTACCCAGGGAGAAAAATGGTGGGCTAGCCAGGAACATTGCAGCTGGTTGGGGCCCTGTGATGGAAGGATGCAACATGCACAGCACACACTATTTGTAATCTGGAGCCAGAGGGCTCAGTTCTTGAAAGAAAAGACAAGACAATCAGATGACAACACTTTTAGATTTAGCTGTTGTTGCAGGGAGCTACCCTGATGTTTACTCATGATACCCAATACTGGATGCAGGCAGAATGAAATTGAGACTGCAGGCTGTTGATCTGAGTGCCTGGAGAAGCAGGGCACACACGAATCACTGAGGCATCATTCCTGTTCAAAACATTGAGCAGGAGTCTGATCCCAGGCCGGCCTCGCCGATGACTTTCTGCTTAGCTGGTATTCTGACTGGGCCAGTTTAGCAGGCCCAGGCAAATGGAAATGGATATGGATTCAGTCCATGGAGCTGGATACAGCCTCCAGCAAGTAAAACACTGTTCAGACACATAGTGGGGAACCAAATCATGACCTATACTATAAGCACATGGCACATTCACATGTAAGGAAATTCCACTGTACCAGGCAAATGGCTCTCCAGTTGCAATTACAGGGTCTCTGCACAATCTGGAGTTCAGAGGTAGCTGGAAGTCCTGACAGGCCGATCGCATTCAGCAAATCTGTCTTTCTTCAGGTTAAAGCCTGGTCACAATTCAGGGGCTTAATTTGCTCTCCAAGTTAGGACTGAGTCTGAAAAAGAGCACAAGTTACTTCTCAGGAAAAGCAGGCAGGCATGCAGGCCAAACCCAGGCCTTTCCACAGTTCTCCGTATGAATCCACTATGGATTTGCTGCTCAAACTATTTTGAGCTATTACTCTTCACTTCCCAACTCAGATCTAACTGACTTTCCCAAGATCCAAAAGGTTCAGTTGGCTGATCTATCTATCAGTAACAACAAGGGCTCCCTCAAGGTTATTTTAGATGCCAAAGCTCAAAACTACAATTCCTACAAGTTTTGGCCCACCAAGCCCCTGTAGGCAGGCTCCATTTAGAGTCCCAAATGTACTGATTGGCCCATTCTGCAGTCCAGGACTAAGAAGATGGAAACAAACAGAACTATTCATGCTGCAAAGAAGGCAAGTTAGAACAAACTGCAATATTATTACTACTCTAACAAATGATCAGCAAACAAGTATATCTTCTAACAGAGCTCCCTCTCAGATTAATTATGACTGCAATCCAGGCACCTCTTAAAGAGACAGTACACAGAGGCCATACAGGCACTCTCTGGCAATCATATTTAAACTGCTAAAATGCAGGACACCAGCCTGGCAGTGAGCATTTAGGCAAGCTCAAAGACGACTTTTCGGAACCCCATTTGTAGGGGATTACATTACCTTCTGTAAGTAAACCCAATTTAAGCGATCAAACACTTTCTCAGCATCCTAAAATAGGCTAACTGTAAACATTTAGTGTCTTTATGATTGTGGAGCACATTGAGCAGCCTACAAATATTACTATGTAGATGTCATTTGGGTAAATCCTTTTACCCAGGGTGTATCAGGGTGGCTATATAGCCTTACAGCTTATTAGCAAGGATTTTGCTGAATAGCTTCATGTCCTGGTTTAAAAGGGATATGGCCAGTATGAGGCACAAAATCCAGGGTTCTTCCCAGGTTTCAGTAGAACTATTATCAAAGTTTCCTGCCATGTTGAAAGTGTAACTCATTCCTCAAAGCAGGCATTAAATACCTTCATCAATATCAGTGTAACAGTCTCCTTGAATGCTTTATAGAAGTCTACATTAAACCCATCGGGCCCTGGTGCTTTTCCTCCTTGTTTTCCAATTTAATTTTATCATCTCTTCTTCAAAGATACTGTAGCTGCCTAAAGCTGCTCACTGACCTCTGGGGTAGAACCTCAAGATGGAAGTCCCTTAAAACATTGTCAGTGTGCTTCTCTGTTACCTCAGGTTCTGCTGCTCTGCATGAAGATCCCTGGAAACTTTCAGGCACTGTCCACACTACACCCCAAAAAAATCTTCTGTAAGCGTTGCAGAGGGTTCAAACTGTTACCATAACAGTTTGCATTTACACTGGCAATGATACAGAAGGCGTTCGTGACTCATTACAGAAATCTGTTGTGAGGTGGTTTCAGCAACGGTTTCTGTAACAGTTACAGTCCTGTAAAGTTACTGGTGTGTGTCTAAACATTCCACCATGTAGCCTCCAGTGTCCCACTATACCTGCATGCATTGCAGCACTGAGAAATGTCTCTTGTAGGCTAGGCTGTACATCTATACCTGCATTTGTCATATGATCTACCCCTGGTGAGTGTGGCAATAAAAACAAAGTTAATGCTTCCATTGTATGCAGTGCTGCACATATAAAAATAGAAGCTATATTTATTTACGTCCCAAATGTACATTCTTTTCTTACCTTACTAGCCAAATCATCCTCTCAACAGTACTTGGTCCCCAATAGCACCTAACCTGATCACATGACACATCAGTAGTCAGCCCACTGAGAGCAGAACTCGAAAAGAACCCTGGTATGGCAATGCCCCTTCTGAGGCAAGTTTGTCGTAGTACAGAACTAGAATTGCAGTGCCACACAACTCAAGAAGGTCTGTGGCAGCCATATAATTACAAGATAATAATTATAATTCCTATATTTCTATGGTGGAAGCGCCTATAAGTGTCCATGTGTGATGTGGCAACAATACTCACTGCAGAGCGGTGCCAGTAGTGCACACATACATTAGTTGAGCTCCTGGGTGCATCGGGAACACTGCTGTGGAGGACAATAGATGTGTGGCAATGTGTACAGTGGAGCAGTGGTGAACACTGAAGGCAGTAGTAGAGGGGCTACCTTCAGCCATACAGCAGCAGTACATGAATGTCTGTTGTGCCCCGTGTCCTAATACTGGCAGACATGATGCCATATTCCTCTCCGTCTCTCTCTCTCTCTCTCTCTCTCTCTCTCCCCCTCTCTCTGTCTCTCTCACTGATGTAACTCCCTGATTCCAACATACAGATCTCGCCTCCCTCAAACCTTCTCTCGTCACTTCTGCAACATGAGTGTGTCTCTATAACATTGAAATAAGGTATGTTACATATTATAACTGTGACAAATTCATAATACATATGACATGTGGGAGGGCATCTCTCATTGCAGCTGTCATCACCGAGTACACCATGGGATGTGCACTGCCATTACGGTGTTGGGACCACATACACTATCGCACACAATGTGACAGGCTGTACCATTTTCAAACCGCTATTCACACTGTTTACTAGATACACTGTAATGTTTACAGTCTGTAACAGTTTGAAACCATTACAGCTTTTTTCGGTGTAGTGTGGACAGGGCCTTAGAAACCCTGTGCAATTTTCCCATGCATAACCCATATTTATTATAGATCCTATTTGACCAGTGAAAGTGTTTTGAAATGATTAAGTCCTTGTGACTTTTAATAACAAGTCAAAGCACTAAGTATGATAAGTTATGAAGACCTCAGCATTAGTGGTGCAAGTGCTTTCCTACTGGGAGCATTAGTGAGGAGGGCATTTTCAGGACTCCAAAATGAATGTGCATTTCTGGTTTGACCACATGGAAGCAAAATCAGCATCAATGATGTGCTAGCACTGCTCGAACTGTCCAGTATCTATGGAGTTAAAGGTACTCTAGATCAACTGAAATTAACATGGTATCAACAGTATCCGCATTTGGCCTTCACTTTCTGCAGTAAAAGTGATTATCCGGATAAAAGGTGCCCAATATAAGTGGTGCATTCTGTACAGATTTTTCATTCTTTATTTTGGGAACAATTATTACTAAAGGTTGGGCTGTAGCTATCCACTGGCAGCATGGCAGCTTATGTTGAGCAGATGCTGTTACTCACTGAGAAATCATCTTCCATCTGCCCATCTCTGAAGCCAGTGACTGTTCTACATGTACAGTGAAGCCCACCAGTATGAAGTGCAGTGTCACAGGTTTACTGCATTTCAAAAAGATTAACTCCCATTGAAACTGCATTGTTTGCTGCAGTAACTCTACTGCAGAATTCTGCAGTGCTGGGCTTCATCCTGGTGGGCTTCACTGTGAGTGGTGTGTAGGGTGGTAGCATCAGGGCTACCTATGGGAGGGAACAGGGCCGGACTAGATGGGCCAATGGGGTCCTTTTCTGCTGACAAATTTCTATGATTCTATGATTCTGTAACTAGATCAAATAGCCCTCATTGTGCTGCATCAGCTGATATCTTCCATTTCACCCCTGAACTATCCATGAGCCAGCAGTCTGTCTTTATTGTTTGTACCATTTCACCCCTGAGCTAACCACAAGCCAGCAGTCTGTCTTTGTTTGTACCATTTCACCCCTGAACTAACCATGAACCCCCATTAGATACTGAGGTGCCACACAGGTCGTTAGCCCCTTGATCTAAACCAGAAGATAACCATCAAACCATTTTGATGAAAATCCTCTGATAACCAGTACAATATCATTTGATTGGAACAGGAGAGGGGCAATTTAAAAGAGAAGTACACCTGATTTCCTTCTCCTAAGATTTCTCTACAGAGGTATCTCTCTGCTACAGAGCATGTACTGGGGTTAAATGGAAAATAAATCATCTAGGAGCCAACATGACACTCAGGTACCAAGCAGAGATCGATGTAACAGTTAATTGGTGTGCCTACCAATTCCAATCACCCGTGGCTGTGGAAGATTTCATCACATGATAATGACCTTACTAACAGTTCCCTGCATTACAAGCCAGCCCAGTGGACAGACATCCCTGCCCACTGCAGTGGATACCTCATCCCCTGAAGTCACCAACTCTAGCAGGACTCACAACAATCCCAAGACAATGACTCCCAATGGGTTCAACAGCAATGAGGCAGGGGATAAAAAGATATAAAGCTGAGGTGTGATCTGGCACAATGGGCATCAGAAACAGATTCCAGAATCGATGATGTGCAGCTTCCTCCTCCTTCTGCTTCTGCTTCCTGGATAGTCCGACGGCCAAAATGCCATTACTACAGAAACAAAAATGTGTCAGCAGAAAGGGACTGGTAGGCCTAACTTATTTGCCCTATTTCCTTCCACACAGTATACCCTGGACTCTATTTAGTCACAAGGCTCCCTCCCTCCCTCCTCCCTCACCTCTATTTATTATACCCATGTGCCTATCCCTTGCATAACTGAAATTCCCACAGCCTTACCCTACCATCTCCACTGGCAGGGTGTTCCAGGTGTCCACCGCTCTTTCTGTGAAGAAATATTTCCTCACATCCTTTTAAACTCCCCTGAAGCTTCATAGCATGCCCCCTTGTTCTGGCGCCCTTTTATAAAAGAGACTCCTTCCTGCACATTGATCACACCCATGAGGTACTTAGAGGTCTCAATCATTTCTCTCTTATGCTCCTCTAGGAACTACATGTTGAGCCCCCACAGCCTCTACTCATACAATTTCTCATGCAACCCCACACCATTTTGGTAGCTCCTTCTGACAGCTTCTACCCTATCAATGTCCTTGTAGAGGTGCAGCCTCCAGAACCGGACACGGTACTCCAGGTGAGGACTCACAAGTGAGAGTACAGGGCAACACCACATTCCTTCTGCTAGAGATGCCCCTCTTTATGCACCCTGACATTGTGCTCACTTTGCCTGTTGCCCAGTCTCACTGTCCTGCCACCTTGAGGCCATCAGATATGATAACCTCAAGGTCCCTTTCTTGCTTGGTAACTCACGTACTTATCAATCTTATACACAGCCCCAACCCCAGTTTCTCTGTCCTAGGTGCATGACATTACACTCTTTGAATCAAACCCAACTGCGCTTCCTCGACCACCCCTCTAGATGCTCCAGTTCTCTTTGCATTCTCTCACCCTCCTGGTATCCAACCTGTTGCAGATTTTGTGCCATCTGCAAAGGGACCCACCTTCCCTCCAGTCCCTCAGCAATATCACTTATGAAGACATTGAAGAGGACAAGGCTCAGTACAGATACTTGTGATATTGTACTCATCATTCTCCCATCCACCAAGTGACTGCCTTTACCACCACCACCATCTGCCTCCTATCTTTCAACCAGTTGGATACCCAGAACACCACCTTCTCCTCACCCTCCAGGCTACTAAGTTTCTTTATCATGAGTCCAATGCTTATTGCCACCACCAGACTGGTGCAGGGTGGTGCTAAACACTAATGGGTGGCCAACTTATAGAAAATAAAGGTTCAGACCAGGTGTAGCATGTTAATTATGTAGCCAACAATTGTGATCGTAAGAAAGTTTCAAAAGCTCATTAACAATCCAACAAGACCAAACTGTGGGACAGAGAGTCACAGTTTGAGCCTGTTGGATTGCTAAATAAAACTTTGAAACTTTTCTTGCATTCACTATGAATTTATTTGGCTGCAACTGTTTATGTGCTACACTTGTCTGGACTTTTAAATTTCTTTATCATCCTCCTGTGTGGAACAGTGTCAAAGCCCTGATTGAAGTTCAGATAGGCCATAACCAAGGCCACTGTTTTTCAGTTTTACCGGAAAATTGGGCAAAATTCGGAATTAGGGCTGCCTGCAGACCGTAAAATGAAGATTTCATGGAATCTGGCATTTTCTATCAGATCAGTAAATCTATGAAAAGTGTGTTATTTATTTATTTATTTATTTGTACATCGGTTTACAACTTTTGAGCCAGATACTCATTTCCAAAGGTACCTCATCACATTGAGGACAAACAGACAGTAAATTTTGGTTACAATAAAGTGTTACATACATACATAGAGAGTCAACATATTTTTGGTTACAGCAAAAGTGTTACATACTTAGGGTTACATAGGGTAGTTGTGTACATTTTAAATAATTTGGTAGATATTACAATGATACAGCTGCTAGCATGCTGATAATAGCAGAGGGATAAGGCTATGGTGGGGAGAGTTGGGAAGGGTGAGTTAGAGTGCTGCCTAAGTGGCATTGTCAAGGTGTGTTTAGGTCAAGGCGCTGTTTACAGACAGGCATAGCTGCGAAAGTAAACAGTTGGTTCTGAAGGGCATTTTGAAGGTGGAGATTGTGGGGCTTTGGAGATGGATGCAGGAGAGAGTTAAACCAAGATGGGCCTCTGTAGCAGAAGGACCTCTGTCCATGGGTGGTCCTGGATCTGGGACCAGAAGACTGGACTTGCTAGAGGTTCGGGTTAGGATGGAGGGCTGGGAATGGAGATGGAGGCTGTCACCCCAGGGGGACAGCCCGAGTAGGGTTTTCTTTGTGAGGAGGCAGATTTGATAGTGTAGTCTTCATCAAGGTTTAGTAATTTTGCTTCATCATAGAGAAGACAAGTATGTGTGAGCCTGAGGCACCAGTAATCAGTCTGCAGGCCTTATTTAGGTGAGTTGAATTTTGGTGAGTGCGGTGGTTTTAGTCGCAATCATAAACTGGCAGGCCATAGTCAATGAGTGACAGCACTGAAGATGTAACTGCTAGTCGGAGAGTTTCAGGTGGGAGACAGTTTTATGGAGGTAGAGGATGCCAAGCCGTGTGTTGGTGGTGGGAAGCAAGGGCATCAATGTGGGTGGCAGGTGAGGCTGAGTCAAAAGTGACCCTAAGGTATTTGTAGGAGCTGACTTGCTCGAGCGGTTGATTGGTACTAGGAGGATATGGAGGGAAGTTATGGCTTTGTTTTGGGGGTGGGTGAAAACATAGCTTTGTTTTTTTTAAGATTAATGACTAGTCTGTGCTCTTTAAACCATTCCTCAGCATCATCATAGGATTTTTGAGAGTCCTGTAGTGAGATGGGATTGCGGTTGGTGGCAAAATGACAGCATCATCGGCATACATAAGAATATTGCCAGAGCAGGCATTGGGCAGGGTGTTTAAATAAACAGAGAAGAGTAGGGGCCCCAGGATGGAGCCCAGAGGTACCCCTGAGTGGATGGATCGTTCCGGAGAGTGTTCCATTGATTTTTCACAATGGGAGCGAAGCGGATAGATAGCTTAGCACCAGGTGAGGAGGCCAGAGGAGAAACCAGTGTGGCCTAGGGCATTCAGTAGAAGGGGTGGGAGACAGTGTCAAGGCCTTTGAGAGGTCAACTAACACTTCACCGGCTAGTGAGCTAGCATCCAGGAAGGAGTATAGGAAATTGGAGAACTCAACTAGCGAGTGCCGGTACTGTGACCAGCATGGAAGACGTGCTGCTCTGGGGCATAGGACATTATGTTTGGTTAGATATTCTGTAATTTGTATGGACACGATTTTTTCCAGGGCTTTGGAGAGGGAGGAAGGATGGAGATAGGTCAGTAGTTCCGGTGGAGGACCTGTCACCCCTTTATGGATGGGTGTGACTGTGGCTGTTTTCCATGCAGTGGAGAATTGCCCCAGGCAGAGAGATTGGTTGAGTAAGCTGGTGAGTGGGTCAAGGACTTCAGCCAGCACCAGCCAGAGAATGCTGGGGTCCAAGGAATTGCTGCTGAGGCTGTTGCCTTTTAAAGCTTTAATTAGGAATGGTCTAGCTTCCTGGGCAGATACCCTACATAGATGGAAACTGGGGCATTGGAGGTCAGGGGAGGTAGGGTAGGGGAGGGTCAAAGAAATTACTAGGGAGGACAGAGCTATGGTCGGTGAAGGAGGTATTTAGATGGTTAGCTATGCAAGCAGGGTTGGCGAAGGTGGTGCCACCAATTGTGAGCTGGGATGGGGGAGGTGGTTTCCCATTTAATTGTTTTACATTGTCCCAGAAAGTCCAGGCACACCCCAGGAGGAGGTGAGGGTGGCCTGGCAATGGCCAGCCTTGGCTTTACGGATGACCCATGTGCATTTGTTCCATGCAGCATTGTAGGCCTGTCTATCCATCAAACATCCCTGCTTCACTGGCAAGGTGCCAGAGGTTATCTCTATTTCTGAGCATTCATAGTAGGGCAGGGGTAACCCAGGGTGCATTATGCTTTTTGGGTCGACCTCCTGTGAGGGGCATAGAGGTCACAGGCCTTGTTAAAGGTGCAGAAGAAATAGGTGAGGGCAGTGTCTATGTCGGGTGTGAGGTGAATGGGGACCAATTTATCTGGGTGAGAAAATGCTTGAGTTCCATCAGGCCACCAGGGAGGAGGTCCCTGCGGATGTGGTCAGGACAGTGGGTTTGGGAGTGGGGGCCATCCAAAGGAATAGGATAGGGAGTGTATTTAGCGAGTCTGGGAGGACCTGGATGTTATGAATTTTATTGGGGCGGTTGGTGATAATGATGTCCAGATGGGTACTGGTACCTCACTTTGGGTTTACTCTCGTGGGTTGGGAAATGAGTTGTGTCAGGTCTAGGGTGGCGAAAAGAATCTCGGGTAGTAGATGAGGAGGTGCTGAGCCAGTTCATGTTTAGGTCCCCAGTAGGGTTTGTTCCACCTTGTGGTGGTGGGTCACAAGATATTCTGTTAAAGATATCAGTGCCGGGCTCTGGTTCTTTGGGGAATGTAGGTGATGGTGAGATATAGACGGCCCCTGGAGGGCTCAGGAGCAAGTTTGTGGGTGAGGGTGAAGGCCTGGGCCCCATTTATGAGAGCAGGGCAGGGAGCGCTTGTCCAATGATTGTGTCCCTGGCATAGATTGCACAGCCACCCTGCATTTGCCTACTCGGTCCTCGCGATATAAGGTATAGCCTGGGAGAGGGAGACAAAGGAGTCAGGGGTGGATTTGGACAGCCAGGTTTCAACCAGGGTTATGATGTCTGGTTGATGCAGCATCATCCAGCACTGGAGGGCATCAAATTTTTTAATTAGGCTGCATATGTTCATGGAGGCTATCACGAGGAGACCATTGTGCCCGGCTGGTGGTTGGAGGAGACTGGGCCCGGTTTGGATGTATATTACCTGATAGGAGTAGTAGGAAGACCAAGGCCCTGATCAGGGATTGGTAGTGTGTAAGCTCACGGTGGGTATGCAGGGATGAGAGGGAGGCCATAGGGGAACAAGGAGTGGACAGGGTTTGAAGGGTAGGGAGGGCAAGGACAAGTAACGGCCATGTGGAGGTAGGGTAGGCAGTGGAAATGTTTCCAGGGGGGGTGCCGTGGGCCAGGGTACATGGGCAGTGTCGGGTGGGATTGGCCAAAGTCAGGAGAGTAGAGGGTGCTGGTACATGTGGGCCAGGTGAGATGTTTGGCTGATGGGATGAGGGTACTAGCATGAAAAGAGGGGAGACATTTGAGGAGGAGGTGCACAAACATAGTGCCTGGGTAGTAGCAGGTGGGGAGTTTCAAATATCTTGGCTGCCCTCAGAAAGTGTAGATACCACTTTGGAGTAGTGATACTGTCATAGACTCTGGTGTATAGAGTACAAGGTTCGAGACCCTGGCAGGGCAGTTGAGATATGACCTGGCTGAGAGCAGGGATCCAGGTTCTTGGTGACTTATTCGGGCTGGATTTGGGCCAGAAATTGGGGTTGAAATAGTGACTCCTAGTGGTCACTGGGGTTAGTAGCAGGCAAAGTGTGGGTCAGGTGGTGGGGCAGGGTGAGTGAATAGGGCTAGCCAGATGGTTGGATGAGATGAGGTGTGGGCAGAGGCAGAGACAGGGGTAGGGAGAGAAGTGGCCTAGCAGGTAGAGAGGTTCTAGGAAGTAGGAGGAGGGATTCCAGTGGGAGACTGAGGTGGAGTGGTCAGAGGGACCCTCTGTTGGCTAGCAGGTATAACCTGCAAATGGAGAAGTGGGGACTTAGTAAAACAACCAACAGGATATGATGTCACAGGAAAGCACCTATAAAGGAAATGCCGAGCCAGGGTGAGTGGGTGGAGCAGCCGACGCGCACAGCTCGTCAATGGGCTAACCCCCTCACAAGGGTGCTGCAGCTGGAGGTAGCTTATTTATTTTTCTTGGTCTTCCTCTGCACATCCCAATCCTACCCCCATCTCCTAATTTTCACTATACCACTCTTGTCTTCTTCTTTTGCTGACATACTTAACGAAAGTCTTATCCTCATTTTTGACCTCATGGGAGATCCTTTTTTCATTTTGAGCCTTTCTGCCCTTAACCTCCTTTCTGTCTTCCTTTGATTCACAGTTATACCTCCCTGTCTGCCTCCATTTGGGTTTCCTTGTATGTTCTGAAAGCAGTTTTTGGTCCTTTACCACCTTGGCCATCCATCAAGAACCACAGTGGCCTGTTTCTCCTCTTACTCTTGCTTCTTACATTTTAAACTGCTTGCTGTTGCCCTAGTTAGTCCCTCCTGTACTCTATTCCATTGTACCTTCAGCAACCCCCCGCTATCCACTCTTCTAGGTATTTCCTCAGGCAGTCTCTCATTCTTCAAAATCTATGCTTCTGAAGTCTAAGATCCTTGTCCTAGTCCTTGCTGAAACAGAGTTTCAACACAAGCTAACCTTAGACAAGGACTTGGACTTGCAGGTATGGTTAGATAGAAAAGTGGCAGGAATTAGCTCAATTATTGGAAAAAGAACAGAAGGGGCCCACAATATGCTAGACAAAAGTTTTATGAGTCTGGAAACTCTCGCAGGGTGCCTGCTGGCTGGGAAGTTGGGACAACTGGCAGCTTCCTGGGCAACACAAAAATCAAGCAAACAAGTACCAGAAAGGTAACCATGGATCCCATTAAGATACAAAAATAATTTGCAGCCTATTATGCCAGACTCTTCACTGAAGACAGAGGATCTGACTGTCAGGAAAAATAAAAAGATATTTGGACCAAATTCCATCCCAAAATAGATGAGTTTGAGAAGCAATGACTAAATGCCCCACTCATATCCCAAAAGATCTCTGCAGGATTAAATAATTGAAAAATGGTAAGGACCCAGGACTGGATGGGTACGCCTCCAAGTCTTATCAGATCTTTCGGGATGTCTTTCTCCTTCATTTAGTAGAGGTTGCCAAAGATATTCTGGTGGAGGGGGCAGTATTCACCATCATGACAACATGTGCAAATATCTGTTATCTTAAAACCAGGCAAACTGGCAGGAAATGTAGGTCTTATCACCCAATCTCCTTATTAAACACAGATCTGAAAATATTTACTGAAATATTGGCATAATGGTTGTAACGTTGTATTGGTAAATTAATACACAGAGACAAGACAGGGTTTATACTGGACAGGTTCTTAGAGGATAGCATAAGATGCCTGCTTAATATGATTTCTGCCGATAGGAAAACAAGGCCTTCCAGCTGGCTGTTAAGTATGAATGCTGAGAAGGCCTTCAGTAGGGTCAATTGGGCCTTTCCATTGTCTACCTTGAACAGGGCTAACTTGGGGGATTCATAAAGTGATGGACTCTTTATATAGGGCCCTCCAGGCGATAGTAAAAGGTGAATGATCAGTTGTCCCAAAGATTCAAACTTCACCCTGGGACAAGGCAGGGCTACTCCTTGTCCCTTCTATTTTGCCCTGAGTCTTGAACCATTAGCAATTAGTATTTGATGGAACCCAGTGATCAAAAGGGTGATGAGGGGTGATGAGGGAAGGAATGGAACAAAAATAGCCCTTTACATAGATGAGTCTTTGTTCTCCTTTGGATGTCCAACTCACTCCCTACCATATTTTCAAAAGAACTAATAGAATTTGAGGGTTTGGCAGGGTATAAAATTAACCAACATAAATCAGAAACCTTGATCTAGGTGGTTCAATGACCTTAGAGTTTAATAGACAATATCCTTATACCTGGGCACCAACAATATGATTACTATGATTAGGTATTAAAATGATTTATTTTTTTTTTTTACCAGGAGAGACACACTAAGCTGAAAGCTTGTTTACATATGTGATCTGGGGGTACAAGGAAGTTAAGTGACTTGCTCAGGGTCACACAATATGCAAGGGGCTGTGGGATTCAAACCCAGATCTCCAGGTTTGCAGTTCAGAGCCTTAAACCATTGCGCTTTACTGCCTCCTTAATAGTAATAATAGTAGACCTGAACAAATTATTTGCCGAAAATGATCAGATACTTTTGATACACTTAAACAGGACCTTGCACACTGGAAACTGCTCACATTCACATTATATGGGAGGGTCCAGGTAGTCAAGATAAATGTTTACCTAGAATCCTTTTCCTTTTTCAAACCCTCACACTTCACATTTAGGGATACCACTTGTCCTGATTTGGGCAGCTATGTACTGCAAAAAAACATGAAAAATACTGTATGTCCTTACCTTATAGTAGAAAAATATATTTTCTAACTTTCCTCTAGATCTTACAGAAAACTATAATACATTAGCTAAAATACCTTACAATGATTTATTTATTTATTTAGTTTTTGTTTACCGGGTAAGTGCTCTAGCCATAAGAATGACTATTTTCAGACACGACCAGGGTGGTTACAATAGAAGAGTACAAACAACACAAAATCAGGATTTTTTTTTTTATTTATTGTGATCTCAGATTAACACCTTTGAGAACAAGCTCATTACATAGGTTCCACATCAGAATTACATTAACAGTGATAAAAACAGAAAAAACACATAGATATACAATAGAGCTATAAGTGCAGGCAAATAACAAGTATGAGTCTAAGTATTAATATAAACATAAACAAACAGGCTAAGTCAGCAGGTTATTATAAGTACAACAAGTTTGTGAGTGGGTTAAGGCAGTTTTAGGAAGAGAGGACAATTCAGACTGGGGTTGCCTGTAAGGCGGAGAGGAGGTACTGCAGCAGACTGACTTGTCAGGATGGAGGGGTGATGTTAGGAGGTTACAGCAGCCCAGGGCAGCCAACACCCACTCAAGAAGTGGGGAAGTATCAGGCCTTCTCAAAGCTATTTTTGGGGGTTGGGGATGAAGGAAGGTGGGAGAGGATAGTAGAAGAAAAGAGGTGGTGGGTAAGAGGGAGTTTGACAAAGGAAGGAAGGGAGGAAGGGGAGGGAGGGAGGGAGGGAGGAGGAGAGAGAGAGAGAGATAGATTACATCAAGGGACATGACAAAGGGAAGTAACAAGTGCAGGATTTTAGGGGTCATGTGGTCATGAGGAAGAGCTGCTTAGGGACATGGAAAAACAGCACTGAGGGGCCAAGGCAAACAGTCACAGATAGCATTGGCAATGAGATGTTTTCGGTGCTCACATTTGTAGGGACCAAATACTGTTATCGAGGAGATGGCAATAGGAAGATTATTAGTCAGATATTAGCACAGTAGGCAAAAGCTCTTTGACCAAGAGAGGTGCGACACCTAGAATTTTAAAGACCGTGCTATCTGAGCTTCTGGTGGAACGGCTGTTATCACAGGGAGTAAGGAGCTTCTGTACACCCTTTGGCATGAGGCCCAGACTCACTTTTTGGTCAGAAAGCACGATTGGAACCTGAACCTATCTGTGAACTGGAGCTAGTTAGCCTGGTCATATAAGTCATATGTATGTGTAAGCCGGGGGGAACCAGTTAAGAGTTGACAGGCTTTATTTAGGGCAACCTTTATACAGTGAAGGACTGCGTCCATAGCTGAGCCATAGACTATGATGCTGTAATCAACAAGAGAGGCCACTGAACTCTGGATAGCGAGATTTAGAGCCTCTGGGGTAAGACTTTAATTGTGCATATGAAGCAAACCAATACAGATGCTGCAGCCTTTTGCAACATTTTTGGTGTGGTAGGCGTATGACATAGTGCTATCTATTGTGATCCCAAATATCTAAAATGTTGGATGAGTTCCAATGTAGTCTCAGATTCGTTTGTTATGTTGAGTGGATGTGAGTGATGCCTACTCTGGGGACTTGAAAACAACAAGGTCTTGTTTTTTATAGTTCAGAATGAGTTTATGTTCTCTGAATCATCTCTCTCAACTGCAGTAAAGCTGTCTTGGAGCTTGCATTCCAAGTTAAAAGGATCAGAGTCACTTGTATACAGGACTGCATCATCTGCATAGAGCAGAATTGGACAGCTACTGGCAAGCAGGAGCCTGTTTAGGAACAAACTGAATAAAATGGTTCCCAGGATGGAGCCATGGGGTATACCGGAGTGAACGGGTCTACTATTAGATAGGACATTATCAATCCTAACTTGCTGAGAGTGATTCGTGAGGTAGCTCTTAAACCAGATAACTCTGTCAGTAGACAGAGCAATAGATGCAAGCTGCTAGACTAGAAGGTTATGGTTAACTGTGTCAAAGGCTTTTGACAGGTCTATGAAAAGAGGTGCCAACTAGTAAGCCATGATCCAGGGAACTGTGAATATAACCCGTAAAATCTAGCAATGCAGTAGTGGTGCTGTGTCCTTTATGGAACCCACGTTTTGCAGGCACTGTATATTGTACTTTTCTACGTATGCAGTTAATTGGTCAGCAACTATTTTTCAAGAGCCTTAGACAAAGGCGGGAGTATTGAGATGGGCTGATAGTTACCAAGTGAGGTTCGATCACCATTCTTGAAAACAGGTATCACCAGGGCCACTTTCCATAACTGTGAGAACTGAGAAAGCCTTAGTGAGGTGTTGATTATGTGTGTTAGCAGTGCCAGAAAGTCTTCTAAGGTAAAGCCACAAATTTGAGGTCAAAGGAGTCACCACTGAAACAGGACTTACCCAATAACTGTTGGAGATATTTCCTGCCCTTACCATGAGAGATGGTTCTAAAGTGGAGTGGGGGTGAGAGAGAGGTAGGACTACAGGGCTTGGCTGAGAAGTCGAGATTGGAGGAAAAATCAGGAGGGAGGACACCGTTGAGGTCTAAGAAGACTTCATTGAGAGAATTTGCAATGGAATTGGGGTCTGTAGTGGGAACACCACCAATGTTCAACATGGTGGGGCTGATTTTGTGTCCTTGCCAGTGACTTCTTTAAGGTTTGCCCAGAATTTTCTACCATCACTCAAAGTGTGAGTGAGGGTTTCCTTATAATACTGATTTTTGCTGTGCGTATGGCCCTAGTGCAGTCATTCGGGCTTTTTTGTAGGCTTGGATATCCACTTGTTTACCGTTGCTCTGGTTATGTGCCACAGATGATCCCTTGGTTTCATCCAATCAAAAGTTCAGGCATAAACCTGGGGTTGTTGTAATCTTTGATTTTGTGCTTTTAGTGGGGCATGCTGGTCACACACCCTGTTAAACAGCAGGATGAATTGGTTTAAAGGCACATCAACAGAACTGGAAGAGTAGACTGTTAACCAGTTTTGTCAGCGAAGGTATTACGACATATGGAGGTAGTACAAATAATACAAAACCAGGATATTGAGGTATAGGAGCATTACAATACACAATATACAATGAATAACAGAAAAATTATAAAATCACCAACAATCTGTAAAGACCATTATTATGCAAAGAGTTGTAAGGCACAATACAAGTACTAGGTACATCAATTAAAGAATAAAAAGGGAAGAAAATTATATAATGAGGTAAGGAAAACATTCAGGAATGAAAGCATCAAATGAGAAATAGGGCTAGTCAAAACAGATAAAATGATAACAAACAATGAAACAACTAAAAACTACAACACTTAGGGCCTAATTCTCAAAGCTCCGGGACTGTGCAAGGGGTTTGCTTCCAAATGATGGTGCAAAGTGCCTCTTGCACAACCAATGCTCAGAAGCAATTCCACAAAGGCAGGCTGTTCCTACTGCATGCAGCCTGCACCTAACAGTGCTTGTGCCACCCTTGGCACCACACACTGTGTTGTGACATGGCATCAGGTGCTTGCGGCAGACTTCAGCTGCCAAATCCCTGATGTGCAATTCACAAAAATTCTCCCAGTGGTGACATTTCTAAGTACCCTTAGACCAGCATTGGCTGGTCTAGAGGGTACTTAATCTCACCACTGAGAGAGAGTTGACCTGGTAGCAGTAATGTGCCACCATCCCCCTCCCTGATGTCCCTTACAGTAAAATATAATTAGCCCTTTCCTGCTAGTCTAGTGTCCCCCATCCCGATCCCTGATCATTACTAAATTAAATAATAATATGCCCTTTTCTCTGGTAGTCTAGTGTCCCCCACACTGATCTCTGATCATTGTTAAATCAAATAATAATATGCCCCTTTTATAATATGCCCTTTTTCCTGGTAGCCTAGTGTCCTCCCACCAACCCCGATCATTGTTAAATTAAATAATAATATGCCCTTTTTCCTGGTAGTCTAGTGTCCCCCACCCGATCCTCATCATTGTTAAATCAAATAATAATATGCTTCTTTTCCTTGGTAGGCTAGTGTCCCCCACCCTGGGGCACACCCGCCTGCCCAGATCACCTCAGCTCCCCAGGGAGCACCAGACATCTCTGCGGGCCGTGAAGAGGCCACGCTGCCACCACCCTGCCCAGATCACCTCAGCTCTCCCCAGGGAGCACCGGACATCTCCTGGGCCATGAAGAGGTAATTAAGTACCTCTACCAGCACCTTTGAAGAGAGGTTAGCCCGTCAACACGCTGTGCGTGTCAACTGCCCGCCGCCCTCCACCCACCCACGGCCAGCATTTCTTTATAGGCGCTGGCCTATGACATCACTTCCTGTCTGTCAATTTTCTAACTCCCCACTTTCCCATTTGCAGGTTATACCTGCTAGCCACTAGAGGGACCCATACCTATTCCACCTCAGATCCACTTCCTCTAGTCTGCCTACCTTTCCTGGAATCCTCCTATTGCCTACTCCTGCTCCTCTCCTCCAACATTCCCTCCTCTGCCCCAACCTCACCTGCTCCTCCTTTTCTATACCAATCCACCTCTAGACCCACCCCTCCTCCTCTGTACCAATACCCAGTGACCACTAGGAGTCGCTATATCTCACCCCTGCTGAGGCCCAATCCCAGCCTGCCTTTGACCCCTAGATTGTGGGTCTCTGCCCTCCAGGCATATTTTGTGCTGCCCCAGGACTTGAACCCTGTACCCTGTCCACCAGAGTCTGTGTCACTACCACTAATCTATAGTGGCAGCCACCTCTAGGAGGCAACCCAGATATCTCAACCTCCTACACCACTATCACCTGTATACCATGCTAGTTCACCTCCTATTAAACTCCTTCCCGTCATCCTCCTCCTGGTACCCCTCCTCCAGCCTTATATCTCCCTGGGTTACAGGTAATTGCACCATTAATTCCCACCAACATAATTCTCACTCACCCTACAATGTCCATGTACTCTGGCCTACAACACCCATCTCCCAGCCACTCCCCTCCTCCCTCCTCCCTCCTCCCTCCCAGCCCTTTCTGGGTGGCTCACTAACCTTGCCCTCCCACCGTGCAATCCCTACCCATCCCCTGCTCCCTACGGTCCCACCCCCAACTCGTCCCAACCGCAGGCAAAATTCATATCACCGTGCCCTGGCCAGAGCTGTTGTCCTCCTACTACTCTTAACAGGCAATATCCACCCTAACCCCGGCCCCACCTGACCCACCACAGCAGGTGGGCCCCGTCTGCTGATTGCCTCCATGAATATTTGCAGCGTGCCTTGAAAAATTTGACTCCCTCCAATGCTGGGTTTCACGGCACAAACCCGACATCATTGCTGGTGGAAACGTGGCTATCTAATTCCACCCTGACACCTTTGTCACCCTCCTGGCTACACCCTATATCTGTGAGAATCGTGTAACCAAACGTGGGGAGGCTGTGCTATCTACACCAGGAACTCTCTCACTGGTCTCGCCTCCCTGCACCGGACCTTGTTAGTGGGGCTCAGGCCCCTCATTAAGCTTACCCTGGACCCCTGCCAGGTCACCCTTTATCTCACCACTGCCTATATACCTCCCAGGAACAAAAACCCCAGCACTATTATCTTTAACTGACTATCTTGCCACCCTTCCTCACAGTGCTGATCAAATTATTGTTGGGGACCTTAATGTGAACTGGCTGTGCCCTCCTCCTCCCTCACTCGGGACTCCTTCACCGCCCTGGATCTAACCCAACTAGTCTCCCAACCCACACGTAGAATCCTAAGAGAGGTACCAGCACCCTCCTAGATGTCATCATCACTAACCGCCCCCAAAATCCTGGACATCCAAGTCCTCCCTGATTCACTCAGTGACCATTCCCTGTGCTGTTCCGCTGGATGGCCACCCCACCCTGACCCACTGCACAGCTGCAGCAACCTGGCCGCTGCTTCAGACCGGGTGGCCTGAAAAACCTAAACAATACCTTGAACAGCAAGACTGGTCCCCCATTCTCCATGCGCCTGATATTGATACCGCCTTGCCTTCTTTACCCTTACCTTTAATAAAGCCTGTGACCTCTTTGCTCCCTCTCAGCCATCCGATCCAAAGACATAACCTGCCTGGATTACCCCTGCCCTCTCACAGCTGCTGAGGCACAGGATAATCTTTGGCACCGTGCCATAGAAACTAGGCGACCAGCTGACAGACAGACCTACAATGCTGCACGAAATAAGTGCACATGGGCTATCAGGAAAGCCAAGGCTGACCACTATCAGGCCACCCTCACCGCCTCCTGGGGTGCTCCCATACTTCTGGGACAAGGTCAAACAACTGAATGGGAACACTGCCCTCCTCCCCTTCCCAGATTACCACCAACAACACCACCGTCACAGACCCCGCCGACATTGCAAACCTCCTCAACACCACCTTTACAGACCTTAGCCCTATCCTCCCCTGTAACTTCTTTGACCAACCTCCCTCCCAACCTGCCCTGCCCTCCATCGCCTTGCTTCTACCTACGTAGGTAACTCCCAGGAAGCCAGACTGCACCTGACCCGTGCACTAAAGGCAACAGTCCTGGTGACAACAACCTGGACACTGGAATTCTCCGGCTGGTTCTTGATCAGGTCCTCACCCACTCACCAGCCTTCTCAACAAATCCCTCTGCCTGGGACAATTCCTCACCTCATGGAAAACTGCACTGTTACTCCAATCCATAAAGGCGACAGGTCCCTAGCAGGAACTACCGACCGATCTCCATTCTCCCACCCTTTCCAAGGCCCTGAAAAACTAGTTGCCACACAAATCACTGAATACCTGACCAAATACAACATCCTTTGCCCTGAACAACACGGATTCCATGCAGGACACAGTACTAGCACAGCTATTATTGAATTCGCATCCTTCCTTCACTCCTCCTTGGGCGCTGGCTCCTGGCGGGGCAGTGTTCCTCGACCTATCAAAGGCCTTCGACACGGTCTCCCACCCCTACTGCTGGAAGCCCTGTCACGCTGGTTTGCCACTGGACCACTTGTTTGGTGCTCCAGCTACCTATCCGCCCGCTCCCAGCGTGTCAAAATTGGTGGGACACTTTCCGATCCACGACCGATCCTCTCGGGGTTCCACAGGGCTCATCCTGGGACCCCTTCTCTATTGCTATACCTTAACACCCTGCCCAGTGCTTGCCCTGGGAACATTCTGTTGCACGCAGATGATGCCGCATCTTTGCCACCGACCGTAACCCCTCTTCCTCCAGATTTCCTACAATGTGCCTATAATGACGCTGAAACCTGGTTTAAAGAGCATAGATTGGTCCTAAATCTTAAAAATCTAAATCCATGCTCTTTGCCCACCCTCAAAACAAAGCTACAACTCCCTCTCTCGATCCTTTCCAGCTCCAAACAGTAACTGGAGCAAGTCCACTCATATAAGTACCTAGGGGTCTCGTTTGACTCAGCCCTCACCTACCATACCCACATCAAGCACTCGCTTGCAACCAATATACGACTTGGTATCTTGTACCGCTATAAAACTGTCTCCCCCAATGCCCTCCGGCTTGCAGTTACATCCTCCATACTATCCCTAGTTGACTATGGGCTACCTGTCTACGGTGCTGCCAACACTACTGCCCTCAACAAAATCCACCTCATCCTAAATAAGGCATGCAGGCTTATCACTGGGGCCCTAGGCTCACACACACTTGCCAACTTTATGACTTGGCTACAATGCTGAACCTTGAAGAACGGCTGCAATACCAAACTTGCCTTTATATCTAAAAAACCCTGCTAGGACTTTCTCCTCCCGGGCTGACATCCTCCCTCCTCCTAGCCCAGCCCTAGTCAGCACTCGGACCTCCTGCAAGGCCACCTTTCTGGTTCCTCGAGCTAGGACCTCACTTGGACAGAGGTCTCTCCGCCACTAGAGCCCCTTCTTGGTACAACGTACTTCTCACGCCATCACTGAAATCCCCACCATCTCCAAATTCAAAATGCCCTCAAAATCGGAGTTGTTCAACAACGTTGCTGCACCTGTGCATAACAGATGCACAAACACCCTTTGTCCTGACATTGCCCACCGGGCTGCACCATCTCCTCACCTCCTTATTTCTACCACCTACATTACTGCCATATCCCACTGCCTACTGTCTAGCTACTGTCAAGAACTAACCATGTATGGCATTTTATGATACTGCTTGCTGTGTTGTCCTACTAGTATGCAACACTGTTACCGAATCAAACTTCCAGCTGTACTGTCCCTGTTCACATGCCTAACGTTCTCTGTAATCTAATACTGTGTAACCTGTTTGACTGTTTCACCTTGCAAATGTCATACCTTTATGCTGCTAAACCCTGTATTCTACCCTGTTATCTATTGTACCTGTACCTGCACTGTATAATACTACTAATGTATACTGTATCCTTGATCCAGTTCTGCTTGTCTCTTTATGCTTATGCTTGCTTATAGGATGTCTTTGTATCTGTATTATCTTCCCTTCTATTGACGAGGTACCTTTGGAAATGAGCCTCTGGCTCAAAGGTTGTAAACTGATTGCAATGTAAATAAAATAAATAAAAATAAAATGTGCCCCTTTTCCTATTTAGTCTAGTGGCTCCCCCACCCCAATCCTTAATTATTATTAAATAATAATATGCCCCTCTTCCCTGGTAGTCTAGTATCTCCCCACCCTGATCCCGATCATTGTTAAGTGCCCCAACAGGGTCCCCTAATGCCTTTTTCACATTAGTATGCCATTGCCAGCCATGCTTCAAATGATGAAGCTACAAGTTGTTTAGTAAAAATATATATCTGTCATAGTCATGGTTTTAAATGTTTTATCAGCACTTTTCTGTCTACCCCTCATATATATTTTTTTGTGTGGCCACACCACAGAATGATGTCATGCAAGGGATGTTTTACATACAGCAACAAGGAATTCTGGAGTAATTATTGAGTGACTTAAATGTTTGTTACTCATAGGTGCATTCCCTAATTTTGTAGTGGCCACTGCATTACAGCACCTAATATGTAGACATATTTATTTATGCATTTATTTTAAGGTTTCACCTGGAAAGATGTACTGAGCAGACATGCTAGTTTCCAGATGCATCCTGGGGGGAGAGGGAAAGGCACACAGTAAGTACATATATAGCAAGGCATTGTGGGTACAGTGCATAGCTGATTTTTCTGTTTCCTGCTCCTGTTTTTGAAAATACCAAGGCTGACCAACAGAGGTCTCTGTTCCAAATTAGCAGGTGCTTACTTTTAATAAAGAGAATACACTTGTATTTATTGTATTTTGGTGTGTTAGTAATTACTTTTTACTTTAATGACAAAACATCTGTTAATGCATTGACACAAGTAGGTTGTCACCTTTGTTTCTCACACTGCTTGTAAAAAGAATTCAGCAGACTTCTGGTATTGTCATGTCAGAAACTGCCAGCTACTTAACTGGATTATTTTCTCACTAGCAAAATGGCGACATACAAATAAGATATTGGAAAAGTAGATAAAGAAACAAATAAAAGAAAACTGAATGACTGCAGAGGCATCTAAAAGCACCAAACCTTCATTCTCCTTACTAAACATTAGCTCTTTAGAAGCTTTGTTTACCTGGCATGATGTCAGAGTTGGGAGCTGTGGCACTGAGGAAAAGAAAGGGTGGGTTATGCAAATGAAGCAGAGCACAGAAATAAAAGCATTTTTCATAGAAAACAGCACTTTTGGGCAGTTTGAATGTTAGGAGATTAAATCCACGACTCTTACAGCTTACTATTGCCATTTGTTGTGGTACATATTGGTAGGTCCTTTAAATTAAATAATAATATGGCCCTTTTCCTGGTAGTCTAGTGTCCCCCACCCAATCCCGATCATTGTTAAATTAAATAATAATTTTCCTTTTTCGTAGTCTAGTGACCCCCTTATGATCCGATAACCCCGAAATTACTGTATCAATTAAAACCTGGTGGTCTAGTGGGCCTCAATATCTGGCAGTGCCCACCCCTCTTCCTTCCAACCAATAAGGAGTCCACGACTGGCACAGTGCACCTCTCACCACAGCAGCCAACCACCATCTAAGCTCGAAATGAGGCACATACCACAGCACAGTTTGCAGTGAGTGACGGCTCACTGAGAGCGTACTATATATACAGTACGTGCTCATTCAGAGCTCAGTCAGTGGCTAGTGGCAGTGAGGATAGATGGGCTGTA
This sequence comes from Neoceratodus forsteri, assembly GCA_016271365.2. Taxonomy (NCBI): domain Eukaryota; kingdom Metazoa; phylum Chordata; order Ceratodontiformes; family Ceratodontidae; genus Neoceratodus; species Neoceratodus forsteri. The sequence continues at coordinate 632,759,971 of CM028132.1, forward strand.
CCAGTTGCTGGCTCCATTACAGGTTGGAGGAAGGCGGTATGAGGCCACTGCTGGTTAGGGCTGGGGACTGAACAGACCTCCAGGTGTTAATGTGACAGTAATTTCATGGTCATCAGGAGGGGGCCACTCAGACTACTAGGAAAAACAGGGCCAAATTATTATTTATTTTAACAATGATCGGGACTGTGGGGGAATAGACTATCAAGGAAAAGGCATATTATTCTTTAATTTAACAATGATTGGGTTCAGGGAGGACTAGACTACCCAGGAAAAGTGGCTATATTATTTTATTTAACAATGATTGGGGATGGGGGCCACAAGACCACGAGTTTATTTTATATATTATTACCAGAAATTGGGGGGCACTAGACTGGGTGTGCTGATGCACATTTCTGCACATTGCCACAAGCTTGTGCCATTCTGTCCAGATGTGCCCTCTGTTTGGTGCACTGCTAGTGTTGCCTTGTTGTGGGGTTTTGCTACCGGAACCTACCTGATAGAAAATTGGGGCAGGGTCCATGGTGCATGGGTTAATGGTGCAAGCCACCTTGATGTAGCTTGAGTTGAGTTTTGAGAATCAGGGTCTTAGAGTCTTAATTTGGATTATTTAGAGAAAACAAATCTGTTGCATTGGTCAGGGTTACATATTGTCCTGCGAAAATCATGTTTCTGTAAGAAATGTCCGACTTTAGGCTTCTTAAAGGTGGTAACCCCATTCCCATTCAGATTCATTTTGGAATCAGTTTTAAAGGTAATGGAACAATTTTTATGGTTTGGGAAAACTAAGAATAGTGCAGCATTCAGTATTCTTAAGTTGACAAAAGAGAACGGAGGGTTGGGTTAGCTGTGCTTCTGGATGTACTGTTTAGCAGAACAGGTGACTTATTTAGGCACCTGGGTAAAACAGAGGCTATATGTCAGATGGTATTTAATAGAGGAAGCAGACAGCCCATGGGTGCCACTCTGAACTGTCCGCACTAGAGTCCTCCACAGACAAATGTTACAGACACTAGATAACCCCTTGACCAAGCATACAGTATGTGTCTTGTTTAAGGTGCAGGCAAAACATTTTCCCCAAATTTGCTAGGACCTTTGACACTGTTTCAACATCATGAGGCTCCCCCTTCGCAGATAGACTAGGGATATGCCTACTGTGAACATAAGAACTCACTCACTTTGCACAGTGTGCCTCAGAGAGTAGGTGTAATTCATTACAGCTATTGTGGGAATGCTTTGGTCTGTGTCCAGAAGATCATTTTCAATTGCTTCAGATGAGGCATTTTATGGGAGAGCAGGACCATATGGTCCAAGAAGATCACTTGCAGTTGATTTGGAACAATTTTTTATTGGTTGATAAGACTGGATGTCAAACATTGGGTAATTTCAGATCTGTATAGAATCTTACTGAAAACTGCAGACTCACCACTAGATCAGATTAGATGAAAATGGGAGGATGGTAGTTCTCCCTCAGTAATGAGAAAGTGGTTACTTAAGGGTTGGGTGGTTACTGCTTCTCCTGCTGGTGAGAATTTAATTGGAGGGTTTTGATTAGATACTTCCAAACCCCACAATGAGAAAGCACTTTAAAACTACTTGCACTGATGCCTGCTGGAAGCAGTGTGGGCAGTTGAAGCTATTTCCATATTCTTTTGATTGTCCAATGGGGCAGCATTTTTGGTATGTGATACATGCAGAGTTAGAATCAGAGGCCCCAGCTGATATACCCTATACATTTCAAGAAGTGGATTAAGGCTTCTGACATTTCAGAAGGGCTCTAGGAAAATATAGTTAGTACAGATGCTACACCTGGCTGCCCTCAAATATATTACTCTTAAATGGTTGACCCCTCCCCCACCATAGATATCTGGATAAAGAAGGTCTCTGAGATGCCACTCTCCTGATTAGACTCCTAAATATTTTGAAGTTTGAGAGATCAGGCACCTTAAACAGGTGCCATAGAAAGCGACTTTGAATGGAGACACTTCCTTCCATGTTTCTTCTGGAGTAAAATAAAAAGGGAAGCATAACAAATCCTTCTAGATACTCAATATAAGTTGAGATTGTTCACTATAATTTTAATGTGATCTTACCACACCTACACATTGTTCAAAGCTCAAAAGGAAACAGCATGTAATATTTATAAAGATCTGCCATTCTTATGTTTGGGTTATCTTTCTTCAGTTTCTTCCTTTGCTATAGTTTGCAGGGGACTGTTTAGCACTTTCCTAAACAGATACCTGAGCTTGGATGCAACAAATGCTGAACATGCTCATTTGCAATGAAGTGCATTGTTTATATGATTCAGAATGTAAAGGAGCTCTGCAGTTATTATTATAGAAAATGCATAAAAGTTGAATGAAAATAAAGTTAAAAAAGACTTACGATTGCTTGAACCCAGAGGGTTACCCACTGTGATGTCTGCAATTCTGTCCCTCTTTGCTAGTAACAAATCCAGCACTGCCCCATCCCTAGTGGGATCTGTAACTAGCTATCTGAGAAATGACCCATGCAGGGTGTCTAGGATGCCTATGTCCAAGTTGTAGCTGTGGCCTGGATGTTCCAGTGCACATCTGGTAGACTAGGCAGACATAATCAAGGCCCCTAGAATTCTGCAGCCACAGAATTTTGTGCACAACTTGCAACCAACCACAGAATATTTCTAAAAGTCTGTGGGTTTATTTTTGAACTAGTGGTACTGTGCACTCCTCATCCCATTTGCAATAGCCATAGCATGGATGTGGTGTCAGGATGACAAGTTGTTGCTGTGACATAGCAGTTCATTGGTGCGCAGAAGTTCTGCAGAAATTACAAACCTCCACTGCAGAATTTCTGTTGCAAGTGGTAATCCTGCCACAAAGCCTGGTCCCAAAGTGCCACAGTAAAATCAGGGCCTTGCCCACAATTATTAGTTCCCTTTGTTTGCCATTTTGATTATGGCCTCCCCAAAACCCTTTCTATATCCTCTCCTTGTGATGATATCATGTACACCTCCGTCACATATATAAAGACACTTGATCCCATTCATAAGCCTACACAAGAACCTCCAGCCCTCCTTCTCCCCACTGTGACCTCGTATTTCCATGGCCTTAATAACTTCCTTTACTTATAACATCACCACCCTAACCTTCTTTAAAACATAAACCACCCCTTTTTCTCCCTGCCCTATCCTTTATAAACATGTTGCAGCCCGATAAGGCCATTTCCCAGCTGTGATTGTCTCTATATATTTTATTTATTTATTTATTTAGCTTTTGTTTACCAGGTAAGTACACTAGACAAGTATTATGCCTATTTTCAGGAACGACCCAGGAGAGTACAACATGAGGAACAACAGTCAAGGAGACATGGCAAAGAGTACAGTTTTTGTCACAGTAAACAAACATGTGGAAATACATCATTTGACGCTAGGGGAAACATACAGTAGTAAGCACATTTCAGATTATACACTCTAGACTAGCTAGTTCAACTGACAGATATTATTAGCACCATGATTTTGTTATGGCCACCCATAAAGAACAGATTTGACCTGCACTCTCTGATGGAATGCTCAGCACTATGGTTCTCGAAAGAGGTGTGGGGAAGGTTAGGGAGAAAATGTAGCATTCAGAAAGTATAAGGAAACACAGCAGGAGCAGGATAGAGAACTGTACAGTTAAAGAAGAAGGACGCGAAGGCAGTCATAATAGCAAAGGATGAAACCAAGGAAAAGTTAGCCAACTCAGTTAGAAGGGGGATAAAACCTTTTCCAGATACATTAGGGAGTGTAGAAAGACCAAGGAAGGGATATTGAGGCTTAATAAGGAGAGGGGATGGAGCAGGAAGAGGGTGACAGTGAAAAAGCAGGATACTGAACGGATACTTCTGCTCAGTATTCACAAAAGAAGAGGAGGGGAGGTGCCTAAACCAATCAATAGAAGCACTTAGGATAGGGGGTCGATACAGTCCATTCACAGAAGAAAGGGTCCTGAAAGAACTCCTGGAACTGAAGGTGGAAAAGCAATGGAGACTGATAGGATTCACCCCAGAATTCTAAAAGAACTAAGAGAAGAACTAGTGACACCAGTGACTACCATTTTAACAAATCATGGGGGATGGTGTGGTACCTGAGAACTGGGGAAGGTCATATGTGATTCCCCTTAACAAAGTGGGAGCAAGGCAGAGGCAGGAAACTACAGACCTGTTGGTTTGACCTCAGTGGTAGGAAAATGATGGAATCCCTTCTGAAAGAATGAACTGTTGAGTACCTAGAGGCCAGCTGGGCACAGCACCTGAGGCAGCATGGATTCACAGTGTGAAGGTCATGTCAGATGAATCTAATAGATTTATTTGACTGGTGACCAAAGTAGTATTCTAGTATTGCATTTTTATTTGTTCAATCATTAAAAAGATCATTACAAAAAAAGAAAATTCAATTAATATAAAATACAAAACTCACAGTAGATTCCATAAGCAGTTACTGCACAGATGATAACAGATAAATAACATCATTGTTCTGTCTTTGAATAATAGACATCTTTTTCTCCTTATTTTTGTATATTACAGAGAAAAACGAGTCCTTTTATGATGTAATCATCTTCTGATGTAGATAAGGTTTGTAAGATAACACTGTTTGAACACTGAGTTAATCATGTCAAAAGTGTCCTAATCATTTGTTTCTTGCTGCATTGCACCAGCAGCATCTTAGAATTACATGCCCAAAATCTTCAATTTCATTCCCATTACAAAAACACCAGGCAACCATTGGTCTAAGACTTTGTTCAATCTTGCCATCAGAACATTTGATTCAGAAAAGCCAATTTTAAATTTAGCAAAAGCTCTGCACAATAGTTGACATCTAAGTATTTTAAGGTAGTAACAATAATAGTGATAATCTTTATAGGTGTATCAGCATGCAAATCTCGACCAAGCTATATACTGTAAACCGTGTGTTTATATTTTTACCAATAAACTTTTGATGTATGGTTTATATTGTTCTGCAATTAGTATACTTCTGTAGTGTAAGATAAAACAAAGGAAAAGACCAACAGAGATCAATATTTGTTTGACAGAAAATAACCATTTAGATTTCTTATACTCAGTGAGATCCCAGTGTATTTTTCCTTCAAGACAACCAAAGCAGTAGACCAGGGAGGGTCTGCGGGCATGTCCTACCTAAACTTTAGCAAGGCATTTGACACAGTCCCACACAAAATATTAATAAACAAGTTAGCCAGCCTGGGAGTGGGTCTCAGAGTGGTAACCTGGTTAAAAATTGGCTGGACAACAGGATGCAGTGGATAATCGTAAACAGAGTCCACTCTGAAGAAAGGGAGATTACTAGTGGGTTACCATAAGATTCAGTACTGGGTGAAATTGCGGAGTGACTGGAAGGAAAAGTATGCCTCTTTGCAGATGGCACAAAGATCTGCAACAAGATTGATATACGGGGTGTGGAAAGGATGAGAAGAGACTTGGCAAAGTTGGAGGAATTGTCATCAAGTATGGCAGCTTAGATTCAATGCAAGGCGATGCAAAGTAATGCACCTGGAAACAAAACCCAAGGAAGAGTACACAATGGGGGTTAGGTATTAACAACAACAAAAGCAGAAAGAGGCATGAGGGTAGTCATATCAGACAACCTAAAGGTAGACAAGCAATGTGAGAAGACATTAGGAAGGCTGGGGTGATACTGGGATGCAAAGGAGAGGATCACCAGTAGAAAACAAGAAGTTGTTATCCCTCTGTACAGATAGTTGGCGAGACCCCATCTGGAGTACTATGTGCAATTCTGGAACCCCATCTCTGCAAGGACAAAGACAGTCCAGAGAAGGGCAACCAAAATGTTGCACCAGAAGCCATATGTAGAGAGAATAAAAGAGCTTAATATGTATACCCTCAAGGGGAGGGGATGATAGAAATTTTCAAGTGCCACAAGGGAATCAATAAAGTCAAAGAGGGTAGGATCTTTCAGAAAAAGAAATGTGCAAGAACAAGGGGGCACAATTTTCAGATAGAGGAGGGATGGATCAGGGGCAATGTGATGAAGTATTTTTTCATTGAGAGGGTGGTGGACGCATGGAACGCCTTCCTGAGGATGTTATGGAGTCAAAACAGTGGGGAAATTTAAGAGTGCATGGGACAGACATAAGGCAGTTCTAGTCGGGTAGGAGGAAGTAGGCTGTTGGTTAACTAGGATCTGAAGCCTATCCAATAGGTAGGGAAATAGGCAGACTGGGTGGCCAAGCAGTCCTTATCTGCAGTTAAAGTCTATATTTCTGTTTCAGCAGCTACCCTGTGAAAATGCAGCCCCATAGTCATCTGGCTCACTGTGCTTAACATGGCTGCCCACCTTGTCACCTACACATGTGCCTGATACTAGGTGCTGGATAGACAGGGTGGCTGCTCACTCACACCTCCTCCAGTTTATCCTCAGCAGCCCTAAGTGTCTGCAGCCACTAGAGTCCAATGGTTCCTACAGAAGCAACTGGGACGAGGCTGTAAGTATTGATCCTTTTAAGTCAAATATGTTTTAAAATTACAGCTGAGTTGATCTACCACCAGATGATCAGCCAACCCCAGATGCATCCATGTCCCAACTGACTAGACCATTTCTCAACAAGATTTCTTGCTAATGTTGACTGAGCATGGGGCTGGTGTTTAGGGAAAGGAGAACCCTTGACTAGTACATCAACTTGCCCACCTTGGGTTTTCCTACCAGAGTCCTGGCCTACCCCTTTGTGCAAGTTCTGCAGCACTTTTTAATTCTTTGTTGTGTTCTATGGGACAGCTGCATCTGGATGTATTGCTTCTTAACCTCACCTCCAAGTAAAGTTGCCTTTGTGAAACCATGTGGCATGTCCCAACCATAGCCCTGTTTGTTTCTGTCCAAGCTAGACTCTGACAACCTTTGCTGAAACTGTCTAATCTGCTACACAACTTGCTATTCCTGCAGCCGGGGTGAAGTTGGCAGCACATGCCTTATGGTAATCTCCTGCCAGGGCTTACTTGAACTGGGTTTGCAGGTCAGAGCTCCGTCAACTTGCAATAATGATAAGGTCAAAAGTGGTGGGAAGAGGTTGGTCAGAAAGTGTGGTGGGTTGGACCTAACTCAGTCACATTGACTGAAGGCTGATGTTCATTTTTGCTGCTCTATAACCTACTCTGTCTCTCCTAGTTTGAAAGGACAGATGGATGCCTGGAAAGTAATGATCACCCCTTATCCTGGACAGCTCCTTTCTGAAATCTTAGAAGAACTGCAAGTAACATCTCATGTTTGATCTGCCCTTGATACAGTATCCTTTTGTGTGCTATTATTACAGGCTGGAACTTAATCCAATCATGCTGACCAACCTGGCTGCTGTTAACAGTTACCGTTGTTTTACTGTTCTTTTTGTCAGGGAATGTGGTACAGTACACAGTATAGTACAGGATCAGACTGCTCTAAAATGAAATTTAAGGTATATCAGCTGCAGGGTGCAGGGGCACCCATGATGGAGCTCTCTTTCCCACCCATCTTTACCCATTTATTTATTGATTTATTGAAGAGTTTCACCAGTAAACCCATTACTCACCCTTACTTCCTCTCTTCTCTGTAATGGGTAAATACTGAAGATGGACCTTGCTGGACAAGGGGCATAATAGCTGGACTTCCAACAGTACCCCCTTCTCTTCCACTCTGTCTCCCACTTTTCATTTTCCTCTCCTTCCCCTCTCTTCCCTATAAGCATGGGCACCAGCCCATCCAATCACTGACTCAGTGAATGTGTGGAAACTCTCCTTCTCATCATTTGCTCACTTTGCCTCTTCCCTCCATGCTGCTCCATCAGTATTCATATGGTCCAGCCTCTACGTATAGTGCATGGGTAGATTTTCTCACTGGAGGTGAGGCTCCCTGCATGGCAGGGGAACTATCAATGGAACTGTGTGTCCAGTTGGGCTGGTAGGTGTGGTGAGAGAGCCTTGATCATCTGATGAATTTATTCAGAGTCACCCTTTGTACATTCCTGCCTTACACAATACGGCAGCTCTTCCCTCTCACTGGAAGCCTCGGTTTCAGGGTTGGCCAGTAGAATGAGGGACCCACAGTAGGACACTGACTGGCTCTCCTTCATTACCAAACACTGTCCCATTGGACTCTAATGACTGCCTAGCTATTTCTGAACTATGCAAAAGTAGACAGAGAGGAGGGACCAATATAAATTGCCTTTGAAATCATACTCAGGCCATGTGACCCCAGCTCCTACCCCATTCCTCCACCCTAACTCACTCTTTCTCCCTCAGCTTGTGACCCTTATATGGCACCCTGCTGTCTGACTTCAAAGGGCTGGTCCACCATTCTTTTCAGGTTATATTGTCACAGTTTAAAACTGCTGTGACAAGCTGGCCTGTGGTAGATTGAGAGGCAACATGTTGGTTTAAAAGTTCACAGAGGAAAATGTACTTTTATTGCTTCAAATGTAAGTTGTTGCTCCAGAAAAGCATAGTCAGTTAGTTCAACTCCTTCAGCCTGGTCAGGTAACATAAAGGTTAACACAAAACAGCTCTTTCAGGCAAACTTGACAAAAGAATCTTTGAACCACTATGTGGGCCAGCAGTTTGTTCAATTTAAAGTCTCAAGCAAAACAAACTGTTTGTGGGCCAGCAGTTTTGAATGCAGAGTCTCAAATAAAACACAGACAGTTTTCCCTTTTTGCAGGCTGTTATCCGTAGTACATTCCACTCACTGTTCTTGGCCCAGCTGGCTAGACTGATTCTTTACCTCAGGACTCTCTGCTCTAGAACTGGTCTGTTTCTCAGCAGCAGGTTTCAAGTTTTTCCCAAAGGCTCTCTCAATACCTAATCATTCTCCTTGGCTTTCTGCTCTGGTTCCTGTCTCACCATCCACCCTCCATTTGCAGGGTTCTCTGTTTAGGAGTCTCTGCTCCCTGCAGCAGTTTCCAGCTTCTAACTAACTCCTTGCTGGATTCTCTCTGCCTTCAGCAATGCCCTAATTAGCCACACCTGGGGAGGCACCCCCTTGCCTGTTCATGTTGCATTCCCTGCATTTCCTCAACCTCAAACAAGAGGTTAGCCTCTTGTTTCCCAGTGTAGTGTTTACACTGTCATATTCCTCTCCCTTTGCGTGAAGGCACAGTTGGTCAGCCCCTGACCATTCTCTCCCAGGACAGGAAGTCCTCATTTCCATTCTGGGTCCCAGCCCGGAGGTGCACCATAAAGGAAAATGGCTGATGACCAAGTACCACCTGGTGATGTGGGGTTGTCATCCTTCATCACCTGTAGATACCTCAGAGGGCATGATCTGTGACAAGTATAAACTGCTGGCCATGCAGGTAGTATCGAAGGCTGTCCACAGCCCACTTGATCTGAGATACTATTTCTTTATCACTGCACTGCATAGTTTTTCCCCAGGAAAGAGTTTTCAACTAAGGTAGAGGATAGGATGTTCCTCCCCTCAAACTCCTGGGAGAGCACAGCTCCTAGCCCAATTTCAGAGGTGTCTGTCTGCAGGATAAAGGTCCTGTTGAAGTCAGGACTGCATAATACTGGCTCTCTGCACAGTGTCGCTTTGAGTTGTGTAAAGGCCTGGCCACCTCCTCTGACTATTGGACCTTATTGGGGCAGATTTCCAGGTGAGGTCTGTGGGGGCTGGCAAGGTAGAGAGTGTGGTATGAACTGGCAGTAATATCCTGCCAATCCTAAGAAGCTGTCACCTGGGTTTTGTGGTGGGTACTGGGCACTCGGCTATGGCTTGGACCTTACTGACCAAGGGTCTCACCTGTCCGTTGCCTATACAGTACCCTAAGTACTTTGTTTCAGCTTAGGTCAAAGCACACTTTGCTGGATTGGCCATCAGCCCTGCTTCTCATAAGGACTGTAGTACAGCTGCCACCTTGGATACATGGGACTCCCAATCAGTGCTGTGGATCACCACGTCATCTAGGTAATCAGCTGCGTAGTGGGCATGGGGTCACAGCAAGTGATTCATGAGCCTTTGAAGGTTGCAGGTGCCCATGTAAGCTGAAAGGCATGGTACAGAACTGGTATAGCCGAAGGGTAGTAAATGCTGTCTTTTCGGAAACTCTGGGGTCAAAGGGATTGCCAGTACCTTTTGTTAGGTTCAAAGTCATGATGTACTTGACTTCCCTAGTCAATCCACCAGTTCATTTACCCAGGGCATGGGGTAGGCATCGAACTTCGAGATGGCATTGACCCTGTGAAAGTCAATACAGAAGTAGGTAGCCCATCTTCTTTTGGTACTAACACTATGGGACTCACCAATCACTGCTGTGTTCCTCAATCACTCCCAACTCTAACATGTCCTGTAACTCCTTCTTAACAGTGTCTCATACAGCTTCTGGCATGCAAAGCAGTCACTGCCACACCTTCTCCCGGCTCTGTTTTTATATGATGGGCTATCTTCTGGGTTGTCCCGGAGGAAGGAGGAAACATCCAAAAACTGGCTTACCAACTCTCCTAGTTGCTGTTTCTGTTTGTGAGACAGCTGTTCTCCCATTGGGACTTGTATCCCTAGATTCTCATCTGGCACTTGGGGTCTCAGATCCACTATGTCTGGTTCAGGAAATCAATAGGCTGTCCCTCAGGTTCCAGAATTTCACAGCAAATTGACATGGTAAATCTGGGTCTCTTTTCACTTCCCTGGCTGGCAAACTTCATAGTCAACTGGGCCCACCCTCTGGGTAACTTTCTAAGGCCCCTTCCATTTGGGCTAGAAGCTTATTCTGGCTGCTCAGCAACAAAACTAGTACCTGATCCCTGGTTTATATTCCCTCAGCTGGGCTCCCTGATTAAAGTAGTACTCTTGTCTTTGTTGAGCCTTCACCAGATTTTCTTGGGCAAATTTCCCAACCGGTCTAATCTTTCCTTCACTTGTTGGACATATTGCACACATTTTCAGTCTTGGGATTGGATTTCTCCCACATCTCCTTTACTACACCAAGGACATCTCATGGGTGGCACCATAGAGGAGTTCAAAAGAAGCAAACCCTGTAGAAGCTTTAGGACCTCCCACATTGTAACATCAGTAAGGGAAGTAACTTGTCCCAGTCCCTGACCTCAGTATTTATGAACTTTCTAAGTATCGTTTTAAGGGTGTTGTTGAATTGCTCCATGGGGCCATCCGTCTGGGGATGGTAGATTGAGGTCCTTATGGAGCTGATTCCCAATAAAGTACAAACCTCCTGAGTCAGGCAGGACATGAAGTTAGTTCCCTGGTCAGTCAACATTTCCTTGGTATTTCCATATGACTAAAGACCTTTAATAGCTCCCCGCTACAATGTTGGCTGGAAATGCTTCATAGCAGGATGGCCTCGGGGTACTGGGTAGCATAGTCTACAATCACTAGAATGTATTGGTACCACGTACTCTTTTCAAGGGATCCCAGCATATCAACCCCAATACGGTCAAATGGTGCCTCCATAACAGGTAAGGGCACTAAAGGGGCCCTTGGACTGTTCTTTGGAGCTACTAACTGGCACTCAGGACAAGATGCACAATAATCTTTAACATGTTGATAATGCCTGGCCAAAGAATTGGGGAAACAGTCGGGGTTAATGTATTCTCTACCCGCCACAGGAATAGAGTGGGTGAGGCACAGTAATTACCTCTGGAGAAGACTCGAGGAATGAGCAACTGATGCCAAGTATCCGTCTGGGCCTCCTTACTCACTTGATACAGGATACCCCTTGTAACTCAAAATGTGGATAATGTTATGCCCGATTCTCATCTACCACTTCCCTCCATGATAGCCAACTGGGTGTATACCGACTGAGTATACCATTGGCCTGTTGTTCTTCAGCAATGTCCAGGCAATGCTTTAACACATCTTTCTCTCATTGGGATGGCCCTCCAGGACTTTGGTTAGGTCAGTCAGCATTAGGATCAGGCTGTGGGACTGGACTCACTTTTGCCTTTGCTTCACCTCCCTCCTGTGCACCTGCCCTTTGGAACCCCTTTCCTTTGCTGCCCAACATTCTCACTTAGATTTGGGGGTTCTTGTTGGGGCATTAAAAATACCTGGGTCTGGGAAAGGAAAGACTTCCCTCAACTGCAGGTGGATGGCCCCCTCCTTCATGACCTTGAGACTGGGTAATTATCAAATATAAGTCTGCTTTCCATAAGTTGTCAAACCATTTCCAATCTCTCCTAGTAACACTGGATAGGGTAATCCTGGGGCAACCCCACTATTATAGTCTCTGTTTGGCCCCCAGAGTAAGTGTAACCATAGCACCAGGGTAAGCCTTTACATACCCATGCACACATCGGATAGGGATGGGGATCTGGTCCTGCCAGTGTCGGTGGTTCTGAGGGCCACCTGAATAGGGTCTGGTGGCTTCCTGAGTTCACCAGAGCCTCCATCTCTATCCATTCTACCTCAATAGGGATCACAAAATCTCGGGATTCAGAGTCCTCACCCCCACTGTACAGTGAATACACATCTGTAAACAGGTAGTCTATGAAGGTACAGTCCATGTGGAGTAGTTCTTCACAAAGTGACCCTTCTTTCCACTTGAGAAACATGCCCTGTGTCTCAGCTATGGGGTGAGCCTCCAGGTTTAGGCAGTAGACCATCAGGAAATGTCTTCTGGTCTGCTGGGTTGTCGACTTTCCCAGAGTCTGACCTTTATTTGACCCATAACCCCCTTCCTACATGCCCAAGGTCCGTCACAGTTCCAGTCAATATTCCTTCAGTCTGGCTCTCAGAATGATTCCCCTCTTCCCAGGTGGCCTTGTAAGCTGGATCATAGGACGGAGGAGAGTTCAACATCCAACACTTGTTCTGAGATCTGCATAGCATCTGCTAGCATGGTGATCTTCTGTTTGCGGACCAGCTCTGAATTCCCTGGGGCAGAATGTTCAGAAATTGTTCCAAGATGATTAACTCAGCCACCTCAGGGACACTGCATCCTCTGGATTTATGCAACACCAACACACTTGCTGCAATTGTTAATCCACTTCTCTAGGTCATGCACCTGCTGCAAATTTGAAGCTCTGGAGCCTCCATCGGTAACTTTCTGCATTGATGCCTTGGCGGTCCAGGATTGCTGCTTTCATCTCTGTGTACTCCCGGCTATGGTACTGTCCATAGCTTGATAGGCTGCTTGGGCTTCCCTGGTCAGACAGGGGCCAGGTGGACAGCCCACTGGAGTCTGGGTCATCCAGCAGCTTCCGCCACTTGCTCAAACGTTACCAGGAAGGCCTCGGGATCATTCTCAGATGTCATTTTGGTCAGCATGGCATTCATCCTAGGAACCTCTGTCCCCAGAATAGCTAGACCAGCTTCACCAGTAGGATCTTGCTGCGCTGTTGCACCAGGGACTGCAGGAACTGCTGTTGTTGTCCCAGCTGTATAAGAAACTGCTGTTGTGCCTCCTGTTGCATTTGTTGTGCTTTTTGGGCACATTGTTGTGCCTCCTGCTGCTGCAAAGGCAGCTGGGTGGCTCTGTTGCTGCTGAGACTCTTGTGCCCATTTTGTTCCTCCTGTTGGGCTTGCTGTGCTTGTTGCACCCATTGTTGCACTTCCTACTGCTGCTGCTGTGCCAGCTGCCTGAAAGTCTGTTATTGTTCAGCGAGGAACTTCAGCAATTTCTCCATATCCATTTTTCCAGAATGTAACTACTCCTGCTCACTCCATCAGGGTTCAGATCCCACTTTTACCACCACGTGTGACAAGTTGGCCTATGGTAGATGGAGAGGCAACACATTGGGTTTAAAGTTCACAGAGGAAAATGTACTTTTATTGCTTCAAATGTAAGTTATTGCTCCAGAAAAGCATAATCAGTCAGTTCAACTTCTCCAGCCAGGTCAGGTAACATAAAGGTTAACACAAAACAGTTCTTTCAGGCTGACTTGACAAAGGAATTTTTGAACCACCTATGTGGGCCAGCAGTTTGTTCAATATACAATCTCAAACAAAACAAATGGTTTGTAGGCCAGCAGTTTTGAATGCAGAGTCTCAAATAAAACACGGTTTTCCCTTTTGCCATACAGGCTGTTATCCGTAGTACATTCCACTCACTGTTTTGTCCCAGCTGGCTAGACTGATTCTTTACCTCAGGACTCTCTGCTCTAGAACTGGTCTGTTTCTCAGCAGCAGGTTTCAAGTTTTTCCCAAAGGCTCTCCAATACTTAATCATTCTCCTTGGCTTTCTGCTCTGGTTTCTGTCTCACCTTCCACCCTCCATCTTGCAGGGTTCTCTGCATAGGAGTCTCTGCTCCCTGCAGCAGTTTCCAGCTTCTAACTAACCCATCGCTGGATTATCTCTGCCTTTCAGCAATACCTCTAATTAGCCACACCTGGGGAGGCATCCCTCCTTGCCTGTTCATGTTGCATTTCCTGAATTTACTCAACCTCAAACAAGGGTTAACCTCTTGTTTCCCAGTGTAGTCTTGCACTGTTGCAACTGTATTATATCTACTGTTGTCATTTACAATGATTTCCCCTTGGGTGGCAGTCAGTGGACTTTATATTGGCTGTTCTCATCCCTTAGTGTTAGTCTATCCGTGTTATTACTCTCTCCCCAGCTGTCTGGTTCTGGATTTTTGGGCTTTGCTGGTCCCAGCCCTTAGGGATCAGGGAGTTTTGATAGTACTTTTTGTATATGTCTAGCTACCTATCACCAGTGTCCTCTCTAACTGTTCTTCATGTTGTGTGTTTTATTGCTATTATGTGTCTTTACTGAAGAGTTTTATGCTCTAGACATACAGTATTATATCACAGGCAAGGCTAGTAAAGTAGGGATTGCTCACACAGGGTATACCGAAGGGTGCAATCAGAAGAGACATGTAACCTGCCTTTGGGTCACTGTAATAGGTCAGCTCTATAACAATACCTAACCTCCACTACCCAAATAATGACATCCTTAATAGATATCTCACAGAATGCAGTAAGTCTGAACTCACCAGTTAAATGGAAATGTATGCTGACTGGGCTCAAAAATCTGAAAACCAAAGTGTACCTATTGCAGGAAACTAAGCTCCACATGGAGAAAGCAAAAAAAAACTGTGGCGGGATACAATGGACTTGGAAGCGCACAGCTGAGTACCATCTTTTAGGCCTGGGTCTCTATTCTATTCTAGGTGGCAGAGGTCAATGAGATTGCCTCCAAGCTTGGTACACCTTTGTGAACTGGACCCAGTGCCAACCCATTTCTTAATGAAATGTGTTGACTCCATTGGCCAGTGTTTGCCCTGATTGTTCGGTGTTCCTTGTCAGTGAGGGTCTTTCCGATGTCTTGAAGGAGGCATTGGTGAGATTCCTTCTGAAGAAACCATCGTTGGACCCTGACATCAAGGCAAATTACCGTCCTATCTCCAATCTTCCATTTTAGGTAAGATTCTTGAGAAGGTGGTGGTGCTTCAGCTTGAGGAGCATCTCGTGACCCACAGTCTTTATGTGCCACTCCAGTCTGGGTTCCATGTGAGGCATAGCACAGAAACTGCACTAGTTCAGGTGCACAATGACCTCCTTTGGACCAGAGATTGAGGGAGGGACAATACTTGTTCTCCTTGATCTCTCTTCAGCATTTTCTACTGTGGACCATCGGTGTTACTTGACCACCTAAGGGAATTCTGTGGACTCGCTGGCTCTGTCATCAGTTGGTTTGAGTCTTTTTATCTAACAGAAGGCAGAGGTAGTGATGGGAATTCTCCTCCTTCCCTGACCACCTGTTGTGCGGAGTTCCCCAGGGTTCGGTCTTGTCACCGATGTTGTTTGCATATACATACTACCCTGGGAGGCTCATTAGGAAGTACAGCTTGGGTTTTCACTGCTATGCTGATGATGCCCAGCTGTACTTTTCCTTGACCCTGGAACATCTTGTGCAGTAGAAGTGCTTAACAGCTGCCTTGCTGAAATCAATGACTGGATGGCCTCCAGCTGGTTGAGACTGAACCCCAGTAAGATGCAGGTACTGGTGGTGGAGTCAAACAGAGGTGTGGTAGGGTAGCCTCTGGTGCAGAGACAGGACTTTGCCTTGGCTCTATACCATTGAAGTCCTCCTCTAGGGTGCGTGATCTGGATGTTATTCTTGACAGTGGTTTGACACTTGAGTTTCAGGTGGCTTCCATTGTCTGTACTAGCTTTATCATCTGAGAAATATCACCAGGATCAAGCCCTTAGTTCCACCACTGGACCTCCTCACTTTGGTGCATGCCTTCATGATGTCCAGGCTTGACTACTGTAATGCAGTCTATCTCGGGTCTCTGGGGTACCTCCACTGACTGCAGCTGGTGCAGAATGTTGTGGTGAGGTTGATGACAGGACAGTCTAAATACTGTCATATTACCCCAGTGCTGCGTCAGCTGCACTGGCTGCCAGTTAGGTGGAGGGTCCTCTTTAAGGTGGGCTTGCTCACCTTAAGGCTACACTGCCTGGTCCCTGGTTACCTGAATGACCTTCTTACACCTGCTGTCTCAGTCCATTCCTCCATCCCTCCTCTAGGGGCCTCCTCGCAATTCCCAGGATGAGTTTAAGAACTGCTGGTGACAGAGCATTTAGTGTCACTGCCACCATCCTGTGGAATTCGCTCCCTTTAGTTGTTAGAGACACTGGCTCTTGAGATATTTAAGGCCCACCTCAAGGCATTCTTGTACAATCAGACATTCCGGACTATTTTTATAGTTCATATCTGTTTAAAAAAAATGATGTTTACTTTAGTTTTAGAGACTCAAGTGTAGCTGTAGCTGAGGTAGCAAATTGTGTATCAAATTTTGTTTTAACTTGTTTGGAGCAGTGTGTTTAATTGATCATTATTGTGCTGTGTTGTATTTATTTGAGTGTTGTACGATGCCCAGAGCCTCCGGATGGAGCCATTTTAAATAAAGTTTACCTTGACTTGCCTATTCTGATATACAAAATACTTCACTGGTTCCTAAAGGTCTCGACGGTGGATGCAGCTGGAAGGTGGGTTGCTGCCATGTTCTATACCCCTAGAGGACACCTGGTCATAGTGAATGTCTATAGTAGTAACCAAGATGAACAGAACATATTTAATGCAATTTGCCACGCTCTGCTTTGGCCTTGTATTGCCATCACCCCTCTTTTTTCTATAGGAGGACTTTAACCTAACCCAGGATGCCTATATAGATAGGAATTCTGGCAGACCAGAGATGCATGTGAAGGATCTAGCTGCAGTGGCAGATATGTTGTCTCTACTTTTACTGATAGATCTTTGCTGCCAACAACACCCCAGTGCTCTGGACTACACCTGCTTCTCAGCTTCCCTCTCTAACTGCAGCTATATTGACTTGGCATACCTCGTCCCCAGCCTCCCCAAATGGGTGCACGATTTCTGCATAACCCCAGTATTTATCTGACCATGCACACCTGGTGCTTACAGTTACTATAAGTTTCTTGCAGACCTATCCATCCCTCCCTCACTGAATAACACAAATCAGCAAATTAGTGCAAAAGGCTCCACTCACTATCTCAGAAATTTGCAGTGCCATTTCAGCCCTTTCCTTCACACAGTCCCAGGAGTGATGGCATCATGATAGATATGTATCAGCTGATCCTGGAATAGTCTCCCCATTCTTCTGGATGTCTTCCAAGAATACCATAACTGCTTCCTTCTCCCTCCTTCTATGCAAAAGTCACTGATCACTGTACTCCCCAAGGAGGGACAAGCACCCACAATCCTGGAAGCTACAAACCCATCTCATTCATTAATGCAGATGTGAAAATCCTGGCCAAAGTACTTGTTTCCAGGTTGGAACCCATACTGCCCCACTTTATTCACCCATCTCAAGTGGGATTTGTGAAGGGATGCCAATGGTCTGACCACATTATGGTGCTTTTGTCTTTACTGTGTCAGGCTTCTTCTGTCCAAACAACAGCAGCAGCAGCAATAGCCATACATTTTTAGAATGCTTTTGATTTGTTGTATGCAGACACCAGCAGGCCATACTGTGCAGAATGAGCTTTGGTCCCCAATTTGGGGATGGATCACAGTGCTGTATACACAGCCTTCCATCAGGGTAATAACCGACTAGGTCCTTTCCACTCTATCTCACCCTGCAGAGGAAACTACCAGGGCTGTCCCTTTTCTCCCATGCTCTTTGTGTTAGCAATGGAGTCCCTGGTCATTGTTCTGAGACACCACCCTATACTAAAGGCATTCACGTTTGGCAGATAGATACATACACTGCTCTATACAGATGACTGTCTGGTACTTCTCCAGGATGCCCCTCTGCTATCCCCATTCTATTCAACATGCTACAGGTCTTCCAGGACATATCTGATTGAAAACTTACACTAGTAAGGCAGAGGTTTTGCAACTTAACAGTCATTGCATGACCTGGCTGCCTTCAGGTTCCGGTGATCTCCTGGGGTATAAAATATTTGGCTATTTGGGTTGATCCAGATGCAGCTGGGATGGCATCAGATAATCTCAATCCACTACTCAAAACCTCAAAGAGAACTGTGATTGATGGAGATTGCTACACCCCATCTCTAGCAGGGAAAATTGCAGCTATCAAAATGATCATGGCCACCAATTTAATACACTGCCTTGCCCACTTACTGACTGTTAATAGGTGACTTTCTCTGGAAGGGTAAACCACCCTGGTACAATAGGGCCAAGCAGAGATCCAACTTGCACAAAGTCATTTGGGGACTGCCCTGGTGGTAGGCATACTAGTAGCAGTATATTTATCTCTCAGGCACCCAATCCCACAGGCTTTGATTGCCTACATATGAAAAATACATATAATTACTGCAGCATAATAAATGCAATAAACACAATTTACATAAGAACAACTTAGGAAACAGTAGGGTAGCACTTATAAAAGATAATGCTTTAGGTCCTGCTTGAAACTATTACAGTAACTAAGGGCTTCCAAATTCCTGTTACAGCTAGTTCCAGAAAACTGGAGCAGCTACAGCAAGGCATGATCTCCAGACATCTTTAAGTGAGATCTGGGACCTTCAAGATGCCCACCTCCAAAGAGAGAGGCAACCAGAAGCATATGGACACAGGAGCTCTCTTAGGCAGCCAGAACCCAGAACATATGCGGTTTGTATTTCCAACAAATCTACCTTGAAGGAGATTTGCCACCTCATCAGTCAGCCAGTGCAACATTCATAGAGCTGGGGACATATAATCAGAGTGAGAAATTCCAGCAATCACTCTAGCCTTGGCATTCTATACCAGCTTCAGGTGGCACAAAATCTCAGATAGCTTGAGATAAAGAACATTACAACAGTCCAACCTAGATGTCACAAGGCATACACCAAAGACTTCAGGTCCTGAGGTTTAAGAAAGGGATTGATCCAGGTGATGTTCCTAAGATAAAAGAAACCACTAAGGATTGCAGCAGACACCTGCTATTCCATAGTCAGCTTGTGATCCATAATGATGTCCAGATTCTTCACTCTATTTCTGGCTGTAAACTGAGTGGGTCTGAGATGTAATCCAGCCACCCATCCATTCAAACCAGCCATCCTTCAGATACACAAGTTGACCAGTAATAGTGCAATCTTGTCTGGGTTCATCCTGAGCCAGCTGGAGCCATCTGGTCATTGATCACAGATAGACAGTCATTAAACATGCCCACTGCATTTTTGTCAGCGGGAAAATGATAGGCACAGATGAGTATCATCTTCATAAAAGTAAAACTGCAGACTGTACCTCCATATCACTTCTCTCTGTGGATGCATATACAATGCAAATAACACGCGAGACAGAATTGAACCCTGAGTGACTCCACAGGTCAGGGCAGCTGACAAAGATACAAAATTGCCCCATGCAACCTGCTGCACCCTACTGGAAAAGAAAGACTCTAACCACCTCAACACCACCCCACAAACCCCACCTGATCCCTCAGATGATCTGTTACAGTCCCATGATCTATGGTGTCAAATGCTGACAAGAAGTCGAAGAGAACCAGGATGGAACATTCTCTATCTCTAGCCAGAACAACATCATTCTGCACCCTAATAAGTTCAGTCTCTGTGCTATGACACACTTTGAGTCCAGACTGAAATGGCTCATTGATAGAGAAAGCTCCAGGTGCATCTCCACTGCCTAGCCGCCACCACTTTAATGACCTTTTCCAAAGCAGGAAGGTTAGAGATGGGCCTGTAATTTGCAAAGATATCCAGGTCCAAGAAGGATTCTTGAGTAGGAGTCTCATGACAGACCTTATCAAGGTCATCAGAAACATACCCTCCCAGAAGGACCACCAGAAAATCTCAGCAGTCACTCAATTAAAAGACTCCTGGCAGTCTAACAAAAGCCAGGTCAGTCCAGGATCCAGTGAACTGAAGGTGGAACACAGATTTATGATCACTCAGAGAATGTTTTCAGCTAACACATGGTGAAACAGACTAAATGCCTCTGTTAGTCACAGACTGTACCATACTGGTCCATGACAACCCTTGAAGAGACCAAGGCATGAATAAACTAGGTGAACCTCTGTCAGGAGACTGTAGAACATCACAAAACAGTGTGAGTAAGTCAAGAGCTGCCATGATTGCCACATTATAAGCTTCCACTGCACTCTTGACCCCATCATCACATATCTGCAATATGCTTGAGCAGTTCAGTACTGACAGGAACGTACACGTGTCCACATTTCCTAAAGGTCATTTCTGAACTAACTCCACCAGGGGTTAACACATCTTGGGGAGGCTGTGATCTGAAAACTCACAGCTTGATGTTTCAACAAACTCTTCAGCTCAGCCTCAACATTAAAGGTCTAGCCCCACATGGAAAACCAGGTCTAAGGTGTGACTAAATTTATGGGAAGCAGATGTAACAACTAGTGTGAAGTCCAACAGTTCCATCTGTCAGAGGAAATGCTAGCCAGACAAAAGAAAGTCATTGTCAGCCCAAATATTGAAGTCATCTAACATTAACCACCTTGAGTACTCAACATCAGGCCAGCGATGAACTCCATTAATTCCTGAAAAATCCACTCTTGCAACTAGGTGGATGGTAAATGAGAAGGATCATATCCTCCCCCACATCTGTATCACCCTTAACAGCCACACATTCAGATTACATGGTTTGACCACTGGGTAGGTTGCAAGTCTCAGGCCAGATCAAAAACAGATGTCCTTGTGCTCCTGTTAGGCAGTGTACCACCATACAGCCCCATGAAATGGCCACTTCCAGCACAGGGCCAGAGTCATCCTCCAGCCAGGTCTCAAGGATGCACACTGGTCCTCCAAGGAATCAGAGACAAAATCTGTGATTACAGTCTTATTCCTAATGGATCTGGCATTATGCTGAATTCCCTCAGGGAGGAGCCATGCTGTTGTACTTAGCTACCATACTTGATGATGATTTAGGAGCCACTGGGATAGGAACCAAGCAGGAGCACCTCTGTCTCGATTCCATTTTGACCTGGGGCAACTCCTTATCCTATTCCTAATCCTATCTTTCCCATCTCCCACTCCAGGAGCAAACTGTGTCAGTGACTCCACCTTCTTGCTATCTTGACTTCTCCATGCTGATTAAGAGCCACTGGGGACTGGAGTAGCGAATCTGGTGGAGTCAACAAAGTTGCTCCAAAAAATAAGAGAGTTAAGCAGGTCTTCCTGGCTCCCTCTAAAACACATACTGACTACTAAAATCCACTAAAAAATCAACCTCAGAAATAACTCCACCAATATCAATTTCCCAAACTCACAACCCCAAAACCAACTCTCACCCCTCAATAAAATCTCCATGAGCCAAGCACACACCAATAACTCACCCAATCATGCCACAAAGACTAACAATAAACAAAAATATCTAATATACTGCTTTCTGCTGTGCCCAGACTCTGAAATGGTTCTCTCTTCCCTCTAATACTGGCATCCCCCTGGTGACAATCAAATGCAGATGGGCCAAGTTACTGACCCTCTATCAGTTTCTTCTATCCTGTGCCAGCTATCAGAAAGGGATCCTCACTGTAGTTCTGACCTTAAGGCCTGGAAGAAGGTGGAATCCTGCTTTTGAGCTTTTCTTATGCCCAGGTCTGTACTTCCCTCTGGGAAACCCACTACTCAACATGGGTCACTCCCCAATAAACTGAGAAGCCAGGAAGAAAAAGCAATATACTACCTTTCTGATTTGTGTCGGCTGGCTTCCACACACTTAACCTAATTTGAAAACCTTAGGACCCAATCTGATCTCCCAAAGGAGAATTCTGGAGGTATTACCAGACTTGTAGTGCTGTTATAAACTGCCTTAGAAAACTCTTCCCCAACACTCCTGCTAATCCCATCCATGAACTTTTCAATTGTGGCTGACTGTGTCCAAGGGTAAAGTGGGGTTCTGGAGTACAGAAAAGTCAACTGGATACTCCTGACCATTCAGAAGGGTGAGCCTCAAATGGTCCCAATTCCTGGGGCCCTGGTGTTGGAAGCCAGCAGGTCACACCTCTACAGGTTTATCCACAAGGCTTGTCCTGATACTTGGAGCCTCCTCATACAAAACAGGATCATGAATTTTGGTACCACATGCCTGCCAAGTTGAAATCCCTGGGATTTGTGTACCAGGATGAGTGCTGGAGGTGTCAAACCCTGGGACCAACCTTCTGCACATCATATGTAGCTGCACCAACCTACTCCTCTTTGGACCAATCTAAATCACTGTTGTAGTCCAATTCTAGGTGGTGTCCTTTCTTTTATCATCTCAACTATACATGCTGGGTCTGTCCACTCCAACTGATTACCTCCCATACAGATGCATAAAATGGCTCCTGATGGCAAGTATTGAAACCAGAAGGTTAATACTGCAAAGACAGAGGTCTGAGGAGGTCCCTCTCTGTGCATCAATTGCTCAGAAACCTGACCAGATTAAAGGAGGACCATATCAAGCTAAAAGGCTATGGGATACCTTCTTATCCTCCCAATATGCTTTATAAGATCCATGGTAAGCCCCTCCTAAGGTTTGCCCCCAAGATCTTGGATCCCCACACTATTAGCTGGTGCCCCTCACCCTCCAGCCTCCAGGGTGTTTCCCCACAACTCAGGACTGATGGCTGTATGTGCAGATTCTAATCTTACCCTGCCTTTATCCATTCTAGTGATTGCACCTCTTTAACTTCTGATGCATGTATTTTCATTGTATTGTGCTGCATATCTGTAGGTTTTCATAGAGTGTAAACTGTATATATGCCATGTGTTTCTTCTGTAGATTGTGTTACAAAAGTTATTATTAATAATAATTAATGCCAAAACATGCTACTGAAGACTAAAATCTTTGTTTTGTCTAAGCTTAGTTCCAATTTTATGTCCTTTAAAATATCTATTATAGTCTGTCCCTTCTAAGGCCAAGAGAAGCTTTATAAAACAAAATCACATCATTTGTATACATAACCTCTTTACCTGAGACACATTTCCCATTGGGGATGGCATCCATATTCTCTATTTTGCAATTAAAGTGTTGATGTATAGATTAAAGAGGGTAGACAGCAACTAGCACCCTGTTTTCCCCTTTTGTAATTTCAATAGGATCAGTCAAAGCTCTATTCTCAGATACCCATACTTTCAATATAGTACTGGAGTACAGAGTCTTATCACAGCATACAGCCTAGTATGTATTATTGTATTTGCATTTCTCAAATTTCACCAAATATATCACTGTCTACATTACCAAAGGCTGATCTAATATCCAGAAATGCAGCATAAAGTGAAGTCTTCTTCCTCTTGATATCATTTTCAAGGATGTTGTGTAGACCAATGGCTTTTAAATCACACTTAAAATTTTGATGTTAGTGAATTTTCCTTACCCAGGATTCAGTTTGTTTAGTATTATGTAGGTATATAAGGTAGTATTGAATACTGTACTGATGCTTGTATCTTTTCAGAGACAAAAGGTATCCAGTACATTCCTTCCAGTAAGTCTTGGCTTGCTCTGCTTAATCCCTCTGTCGCCCATCACAATGTTTCTGCAGCATGTCTCCTTGCACAATATTTCTGGCATTTTACTGAGATAGTAGCCCCTGCACCTTAGAGAGCTCTCTAAGGTGCGGGGGCTGGTTGCAGTCTCCAGTGAAACTCTGTGAAGGGTGAACAGAGGGACTGAACAGAGTAAGCTAAAACATTGTAAGGAATATAATGGAATAAAGTCTGTCTTTGAAAAGATACGGTATCAGTATTCAGTACCACAATATCCCTGACCAAGTGGTTTACCACAAAACATTAAATACAGTAGAGATGGAATACAAAATAAATAATTAAACTACCATAAGAGCAGCATGCTTGTTGTTGAATAGCTTATTGTTCGACATATTCACATATTACAATACAAACATACATATACTGTAAGGATAAAAACAGTACAAAAGAAATGAATTATAAATACTATAAGATCATAATAAAATTTAAGAAGGTAATGAATAGTACAATAGTACAATATTAAAAATGGTTTAAGAAGTATTGTTTTGAAAACAATTAGCATAAAAGTTTATATTTTCCCCATAAGGCATATCACAGTTTGTAAAAATTTCATGGATTAAATCTTAATACAGGATGCAGATTGATTCCTAGTATGAATTCTCTATTAGGAGTGAAAATGTTTTTATTTAATGTATATTATATAGTGAGGTCATCTGTTCCATAAGGATAAAGCGCCAAACTATGTTCTATCAAAAATTGTATTCCCTAAATTGTACACTCATATACTTATATACATGTATTTCTCTGAAAATCAAAATTGAGAATCCAAACACTCATATGCTTATATACATGTATTTCTTTGAAAATCAAAAATTGAGAATCCAAAGAGGCAAAATATTATTAAGTACACAATGTCCGCTCCTGTACATATCATGTCTGTGTTTATCCTTTGGACCATGAAGAGATTTTTTTCTTTCTGATCCCCATGACATTTAATAAATAGAGACCCAGATTCTCTAAAATATCCAGATCTTCTGCAATGAAAAGTTAATCAAGGACAAATCTGGTACATAAAAATAGGGAATCAATAATATTGCCCAGTAGTTTGTCATGATAGTTTTGTATGAACGCTTCTTAGTATCACATGAGCCACATTGTCTGGTTCCTTTAAAGGACAATTACAATCAGTTGTTGTTACATCTTGTTCTTTATATCTAATTGCTAGAATATTGCTGGGAAAGCATCAAATCTGTACAATGTGATTATCTCTGTATTCTGAGGATTGTATTGTATTTAAATAAAACTTTAGGGTGTGTCCTTAGCATTGTTCATTAGCCATCTTTTATTTTATTTATTTTTTCAGTCTAGGATTATAATACCTTTGAGCCAAGGCTCTTTTATAAAGGTTCCACGTCAGAGAGTACAGTATACATCTCTTCAGTCACAGACAAATGCATTTAACTAACAAGACATGTATTATCAAGGCATAAAGGAGAGCAGGGACTAGAGACAGAGGTGAGACTGGGGAAAAAGGGTGACGGTGAATAGGAGAGAGAAGTGTGGTGGTCAGAGGTCAGAAGGAGGAAGGAGTTGCTGGAAGTGAGGGACAGTATGAGAGGTGGGAGGGAAGGTGGGGCAGGATAAGTGAACAGATGGGAGGTGAGCGGGGTGGGTGGCAGTACAGCCCAGGAGTCTTGTCATGAACTAGACAGCGGCAAGCACTAGGGAGGGACAAAGATTGCTGTATGTGCTATGTGAGGAGACATGGGCAATGGGAATGGTGGTACTACTAAGCTGAGCAGTCACAGGAGCTGGAGGTAAGCAGTGAGAGGTGCAGCTTGGACTTGAATTGACCTAGTATGGGAGCAGTGCCTATAATGCTGCAAAGGAGTTTAGCCAGCTGGTTCACCTATAGGTGAATGATCTTGTCCTTGGGTTGTGTGACACAGGGGATTTGCAGGAGTGAGGTTTGGACCTTCTTGTATTGATGTTGCTGTGTCTAGGTGTAAGGAGGGCACAGACTCCAGGTGGAGCAAGCCTCTAATTTTCTTGGTGTGATGCAGGTTTGGTATTTTATGTGACTTTCAAGTTGTAGCCACCCAGTTTGAGAGTAAAGGTCATATGTATGGATGCGTGATGGGAACCAGTGATGAGTCGACAGGCTTTTATTTAGGGAGGTCACAATATGTTTGAGAGAGGTGGTAGTGGCAGAGCCACAGATGATAAGTCTGTAGTCGATAATGCTTATGATGGAGCTTTGGATGGTGACTGATAGTGCTTCAAGGGTTAGGTGTTTCCTGTAGGAACAGTTGGCCTAACTGGGTATTGGCAGACTTTGCAACATTGTTGATATGGGCAGCGTGGGAGAGGTGGGGGTCGTGGTGATGCCAAGGTACTTGAAAGATTGCATTTGTTCTAGGGTGATTCCTTGCTTGGTTTCAATGGAGAGGTGGTACTGCTTGTTTTTGTTGTAGGGGCTGCTGAAGACTATAGTCTTGTTTTTTTTCTGATTGAGGATCAGTTTATGACTTAGGAACCAGGATTCAATGAAGGAGAAGCCCTATTGGAGTTTATTTTGCAATAGATTTGGTTCCTGGAAGAGGCAAGGATTATAGCATTATCTGCGAGAGTATTATTTGTTCAGTGCTGCAGGCCGGTAGTGAGTTTAGGAACAGACTGAAGAGGAGGGGTCCCAGCATGGAGCCCTGGGAACTCCCAAGTGGACTGGTATTGGGTCAGACATCGTTTCAGCAATTCTTATTGTTTGGATCTGATCTTAAAGGTACCTCTTAAACCAACCAAGGAGTCAGGTGAGCCCAGCATTCTGGAGCTGGATTAGCAGGAGGTGATGATTGATGGTGTCAAGGCTTTGTTAAGTCAATGAAAATAAAGCCTGTTAGCTGACCAGAGTTAAGAGAGTTATGGATTGCGCCGGTGAATTCGAGTATAGAGCCATGGAGGTGCTGTGACCCTTTCTGAACCTGTCCTGTTGTTTGCACAGGATGTTGTGTTTTCAGGAAATCAGTAAGCTGGTCTGAGACCATGCGTTCAAGTGTCTTGGAGAGAGGGGTAGTAAGGAGATTAGTCTGAAATTCTCGTGGGCAGTTTTGTCAACTCCTCTGTAGATGGGGTGACAGTGGCAGATTTCTACCTCTCCGGGAACTGGCTAAGGCAGAGAGAGGTTGAAAATTCTGGTCAGATGCCCAAGCAACTCTTCCAGTGTGAGGGACAGGAGTTTGAGATCGAGGTAGTCATTGCTAAATTTGAATTTACCAATGGCTTCGTTTGACATATTGTGTACCTGATGAGCCTTGATTGCTTTGAAGTAGAAGTGAGGTTGGCTGTTAGGGGTAGTGTTTGTTGAGGACACTGGAGCATCATCTTCTTTGAAGAAATCTGGAGGTAGAACAGAGTTGAGGTCGGTGAAGGCTGTGTTAAAAGTATCAGCTATGGTTTTATGGTCGAGTGTTGTAATGCAGTTGATGTTGAGTACTGATGGGGAAGTTTTGGCTGGATTCCTAGTGATTTCTTTTATGTTTTTCCAGAAATCACTGCCGTTTCCCAGGAGTTCGTGAGTGCCTGCTTATAGTAGGCTGACTTCATTTGCTGGATAGATTTGGTGCAGTCATTGTGTGACATTTGTAGTTTAGGATGTCATTTTGTCTTCCAGAGTTTCTGGCCAGTCCCCAGAGGTGGTCCTTGTTTTTAGCTTCTTAAGGAGATCTCCTGTGAGCCATGGGTTACAGAGTAAATTTACTTTGTGTTTTTTGAAGGTGTATGTCACAGGCCCTGTGTAAAGATATTTATGAAGTGGTCCAAGGCAGTATTTACATTAGTTGCATTGAGGATTGGAGACCAGTCTTGATAGAGAAGGTGGGATTTGAGGCATGGTACGTGACCACGGGGTAGAACCCTGCTGGTGATATTTTTGGGGTGAGGTTTAATGAATTTATTTGACCAAGTGCAACTAACAGGGAGTGGTCACTGAGAGAGTCAGGAAGGACAGAAGTGTTTGGGATCTGTGAGGGTGACTGGCAGGGATCCAGTCCAAAGGGTGCTGGTACCGGTCCTGTAGTTTTTCCTGGTTGGTGAGTCTACCATCTGTTTGAGGTTTGCCACAGCGATGGAGTCCCTATGTGTACCTGCTACAGCCACTGGCCAGTTGACTTTAAAGTTGCCTCAGGAGGATGGATTCAGAATCTGGTGGAAGTGACTCTACAAGTCCAGTACAGCTGTTAGACCATGTTCTTGTTGTTTGGGATGGATGTAGATAGTAGCAACTGTGAGTGTTTTGCTTCGGGCTCTGAGGAGGATTCTGATGGGAAGTATCTGAGCAGTTGTAGGCTGGAGAGAGGTTTTGATGGGTGTACCTGGATGGAGTCTTTTAGGAATAGAACGCAGCCACCACCTCTTTTAGACAGTTGATCAAGGCTAAAGACATTGTAGCCAGGAAGACAGATTGCCTGATCAGGGACTGATGGCATGAGCCAGGTTTTGACAACTGCCAGGATGTCAGGGCAGTGTTGACTGGTAAGGGCATGCAGTGCATCAATTTTGTTGATTGACGTGACTGAGAGGGCACCTGATGGCTTGCTCTGGTTTGAGGCTTTAGTGTGGATTGGGCCGGGTTTGGGTGCATGTTGCCTGACAACAGTAGAAGAAGGAGTACTAGCCTCAAGGAGCTAAGGCATATTTCCCTAAGGAAGTGCTAGTGGTTCGGGAGTTCACTGAGTGTTGTCGATGGGAGTGAGGGTTAGCATATACTGGGACATCCAGGGGTATACTTGGTCCAACAGGAGTAGCGGACAGTTCCTTGGAGGTAGGGGGTCCTGTGCATGAGGCAGGGGCCCAGGGTGCAGCGTGCCCAGGTGGCAAAAGATGTTTCAATTTGGAAGCTGTGGGGGAGGGAAGCAAGGATCTAGGGGAGTGGAGTAGGGGAAGGAGACAGGCAAGGAGAAAAAGAATGTGGGTGGAAAGCAGGAGGAGTGCATATTAAGATAGGATCAGGCGGAAGGTGGAGAGAGGTGTAAGGCAGACAGGGAAAGGAGATGGGGTGGAGAGCAGTAGGTGGTGCAATGGGAAGGAAGAAACACTGCCAGGGAAGGACAGGCAGCTCAGCGACACAGTGAGATCGGGGTTAAAGGGGCTTGTGGTTGCTAAGAGG
Source organism: Neoceratodus forsteri (assembly GCA_016271365.2). Lineage (NCBI taxonomy): Eukaryota > Metazoa > Chordata > Ceratodontiformes > Ceratodontidae > Neoceratodus > Neoceratodus forsteri. Next base: position 632,788,962 of record CM028132.1, read on the forward strand.
TAGAGAGGAGGACCAAGCAGGTACACAGTGGTGTAAGAGTAAGGGGCAGTACCTCGAGGGGGTGAGGAGATGGTCTATATATTTAAGGTAGGAGGTGGGGCTGGTGTAAAATTTTCGGCTGTTTGCCATTGAAATCAATGGGACAGCAGCCCATGAAAAGAAGTTTCAGCTGGCTCAGAGCCAATCACCATGCAGGAGGCGAGAGAGCATCCAATCAGTGTACAGTACGGTTACTGTGGGGTGAATGGTGCAGCTCTCAGTTGTCCAGTAATTTCAGGGAACCTTACCCAGCTGTCTGGTTCTCGGGGTGGCCTGGAGTTGAGTGGCTGTGCAGCTGGAGTCCTGAACCACGGTCGCTACCGGAGGGTCTGGAAGCCCGAGTCAAGGGCTAAGATCTGGAAGAGGGGAGAGATAAAGGGTTAGCAGTGGGAGGGAGCTCAGAGTATCGGGGGTGACGTGGAAAAGCTAAATGGGGGAACTGGGAGCTGAAAACACCGAGAGTGGCAAATGAGAAGGTAGAGCTGGGTTGAGTCGGGTGGAAGTGACAGCCACAGGCAATTAGTGTTCGAGGACAAAAGCTAGCCTTGGTGCCACAGGGGAAGGTGAGAGCAGGTGAGAGGGCAGGAGACTAGTGAGAGCAGAGTGGGAGGAGGTGGGGGGATTCAGGCCCAGAGAGAGAGAGAGAGAGAGAGAGAGAGGTCACAGTAGATGCAGGACAGCAGAGACAAACTTAGCAAAACTCTAACATCGAATCGACATAAAATGCAGTGGTGACTAAAAAATTAGTTGAAATACAGGCAATAATGTTTAAACAAATGAGCAGCAACAGTCTCAGTGGCAGAGCGGGCCACAATTTCGCCATTGCCATTGAAATCAATGGGCACAGCAGCCCTGAAAAAGCAAAGTTTCAGCTGGCTCAAGAGCCAAATCACCATGCAGGAGGCAAGAGAGAGTTCAATCAGGGTGCGGTACAGTTACCGTGGGGCCAATGGCACAGCTCTCAGTTGTCCCAGTAATTTCAGGGAACCTTACCCAGCTGTCTGGTTCTCAGGGGTGGCTGGAGGTGAGCGACTGTGTGGCTGGAGTTCCAAGTCATGGCCTTGCCACCAGAGGGTCTGGAAGCCCGAGTCAAGGTGAAGATCCGCTGTCTGGTTCTCGGGTGGCCTGGAGGTGAGCAACTGTGTGGCTTGAGTCCTGAGCCACGGCCGTGCCGCTGGAGGGTCTGGAAGTCCGAGTCAAGGGTGAAGATCTGGATCTTGAAACCTTTAAGTTAGCTATAGGTCTTATGTTGTCTAGTTTGGACTATTCAGATATTATACAGTATGAGAGATAACCTTGGTGTACACAGTTAAATTGTATATTTTGGTCTGTCCAATGATTTAGTTGATTACAGTTATAATATGATAGGAGTTCATATATTTTAGTCAAGCAACTCTCTTTTTGAGTATCGGTCCATTTCTTTTTCTTTTAGGCACTCTGCCAAAATGTAACCATCTGGTTGGGAAGTACTTTCACCCAGAAATGTATCATTCTTATTTGTGCCAAGTATTTGAAGCTTATTTGGCCAATCTGAGTTCTGATTAGTGTATTTGAAGTTACACAAAGTAATTTAAACCATAAATAATGGAGACACTCCATAAAGAGGAATAATTAACTTCCCAAAGAGGGCAGGAAAAATCAACTCCAAACAACACAGGTTCACTGCAGGCTGATCATGCCAGACTAACCTGACTGAGTTCTTCAATTGGGTGACCAGGACAGTAAACCAGGGTGGGACAGTGGACATGGTATACCTGGACTTTAGCAAAGCCTTTGACACTGTCCCAGACAGGAGGCTAATCAAAAACTTGAACACACAGGTGTTGGTCATGAGATAGTAAGCTAGATTGCACACTGGCTTCAACATAAGACTCAGAAGGTCACTGTAAATGGTGCCATGTCCAAAGAGGGATATGTGACCAGCAGAGTGCCCTCAGGTGGGTCCAATCCTCTTCAACATATTCATCAGCGACATTGCTGACAGTCTAGAGGTAAAGTCTGCCTGTTCACAATACAACACTCTCTAATAGGGTGAATTCTGTAGAGGGAGCCCCTAGTATGATAACAAATCTTAATACTTCAACAGTGGTCCAAAGACTGGCAACTTAGATTCAATGTTAAAAATGCAAAGTGATGCATCTGGGTAAACAGAACCCAGGAATACAGTATATCCTAGATTGGCATGCACTACAGGTGACCAAGACTAAAAGGACTTAGGTGTAAATCATATCAGATGACCTTAAGGTAGGGAAACAATGTGAAAAAGCAGCACAAAAGCAAGCAGTATCCTCGGATGCATAGGCAGGGGAATTATGAGCAGAAACAAGAAGCAATCATCCCACTCAATAGATCCTTGGTGAGGCCACACCTGGGATACTGTGTCCAGCTGTGGAGGCCCCACCTAAAGAAGGATAAGGAGCGCTTGGAGACTATTCAGAAAAGGCCACTAAGATGGTGCAGGGCCTCTATCACAAGCCATATGAATCTAAACTCAGGGACTTGAACTTTGTACTCCCTGGAACAGAGAAGAGATGGGGGACATGATAGAAACATTCAAATTCATCAAACTTCTAAAGACAGTTCAGGCAGGCAACCTCTTCCAGACCAACAAAGAGGCGCATACTAAAGGGCACAACCTATGCCTGAGAGGGAAGGAAGAAATATCAGGAAGTACTTTTTCACAGAGAGGTGATAGATGCTTGGAACAGCCTTCCCCAGAGCTGGTTGCGGTAAAGACAGTGAATGAATTTAATCATGTATGTGGCTGACACTACAGTAAAAGCAAAACAAGCAACCTATAGGGGTGGGGTTAAGATTCATGAGCAGACTAGATAGATCACAAGGTCACAATCTGCAGTCATCATCTTAAGTTCTTAATTTTAGCATCTGCTTGTACAATTTATTCAGTATTGTGTCTAGTTTTGTGAGGTCAGCAGTGTCCAATACTTCCACCACATATAATTCTAGATTCATTCATTTTGAATTAGTAGCTCTGAGCATAGGAGTAATGGACATTCCTCCATAAATTCTATCTGAATCTTTTTAAGCAGCAGCGACAAGACATTGTACCTGCTGTAACTTGAATATGCTTGTTCCAATATTGTTGGTGGAAAAGGTTACATCAAGGTACTGTAAGGAATTCTTTGACAAATTTCAAAGGTTTGCCAGTTAACAACAACATTTTATAGGATGTCCTGGTACTGAAAACCATTACCTTGGTTTTGTGAGTATTTGGAACAAGGATAAGTTTAGAAGATAGCATATCCAGTTTCTGGAGGCTCCTATGTAAACCTAGTCTGTAGTTGATACAACAGCCAACTACCCATGCTTGGCTAATACTTACATGTATTGCTGTAGAATTTTAGGAGGATGATGCATAGGATTGTCTAGTTCCATTATAAACTCATTAAGGGATATATTAAAAAATATTTGGGGCAAGGATGCACCCTTGTCTTACTCAATGTTTACATTTACTCTATCTGTTAAAGCACCAGTTTTACTATATTTGACTTTTATCCATGCATTAACCTATAAACATTTTATTAAGATTTGAAATTTGGATCTATCCCCAAATTTTCCATTTTATCACATAGATATTTGTGATAATGGAATCTAAAGCTGCGTAAATTGATGAAAGCTATAAAATGTTTTTGCTTTTGAATGTTACAATACTTCTCATTAAGTGTGTCAATATGAACTTTAGTGTGGCAGTTCCAGCTCCATTTCTAAACCCTGCCTGTAATGGAGATATTGTTTTCTGCTTGTCGGTCCAGTCTAGGAGTCTATGGAGCAGAACTTTAGCAAAGAGTTTAGCCATGTTGCCAATCAGGCTGATTGGGTGATAGTTATCTGGATCAACTCTGTCTCCTTTTTTATATATTGGTACTATTTGGCTTCCTCTCCAGGTTTTAAGTGTATGATCATACATCATATGTTTATTGAAGAGGTTTGTGAGAATTTCAGACCACCATTCCACATCCAATAAATAATTATCTATAGGTATGTCATCAGGAACAGGGGCTTTATTCTTCTTGAAGTTGGCTATAGGAGCCCTAACCTCATGTGAAGTAATCCATTCAAAATGCTCACTTATCTTAGAATTGTCTGTGCTATTTGAGTACTGTTGTTTTCATAGAACATTTTACTATAATGGGTTATCTATTTAGTTGCTCAAATGAATGAGTCTGATTGTTTTTTTTTGTATTGGATAGTACCAGATTATACAAGTTTCCAAAAATTTTGATCATATCTATTTTCTATTATTCTGTTCATTTTTTCACACATATCTTTTGATGTAGTGATTTTGAAGCTTTGTATGATTTTTGTATTTTTAAGTGAATTTAACATTGACATATTTGTTTTAGTGGGGTTTTCTTTGTAAATCTTGTAAATTTTGCTAGTTTCTTTTTTTTCTCTGCATGTTTTACAAAAGCAGTTTTCATACTTATATTAGGACTTGTAAATTCCAGACATATATCTTTCTTTGATGGGTTTATAAAACATATGATCTGTTGATATATTTTCTTGATCTAGTTCTTTGTCTAGCTTTACATTTATCTGACAAAGAACCTCTGTCTTAAAACACTGAGGCAAGGGTTACCCCAAAGGGCATTTGGCTGGAAGCCAAGTTTCAAGAAAATACAAAATCACACATGCTCACACAATGCAAAGCATCATGGGCTGCATATGAAAATCACCACAGAATGTTATGCTGGTTCAACTTTAAAGCAGAATTGCATGGTGCCAAGGCATCTCACATAGTTGCAAAGGGTGCTAACAGATGACATAGACACATGCTTCATCCTACCAGGACTTATCAGTATGTCTCATCTGTTTGACACCCGGTGGAATAGACCACTACCCTAAGATGGTCTGTCTGAGGTTATGTTGTGGTGAATCCATTAAAATAAAAACTATTTAAAAGACAAAGAACCTCTGTGAGCAAACACTGAGGCAAGGTTACCCAAGGGGCATTTGGCTGGGAAGCCAAGTTTCAAGAAAATACAAAATCACACATGCCCACACAATGCAAAGCATCATGGGCTGCATACTCTTTAGGGTAACCCTTGCCTCAGTGTTTGCGCACAGAGGTTCTTTGTCTTTAAATAGTTTTTATTATAATGGGTTCACTACAACATAACCCAGACAGACCGTCTATGGGTAGCTGGTTCATTCCACTGGGGTGTCAAACAGATGAGGCATACTGATGAGTCCTGGTAGGATGAAACAAGTGTCTATGTCATCTGTTAGCACCCTTGAAACTGTGTGAGATGCCTTTGCAACCATGCAATTCTGTTTAAAGTTGAACCAGCATAACATTCTGTAGTGATTTTATATGCTGCCCATCATGCTTTGTATTGTGTGGGCATGTGTGATTTTGTATTTTATATTTATCTGTTGTTTATATGTGTTCATTATCTGGAATGCTGTTCCTTCAGGAATTGTGTTCCATTTTTTATTATTTATAATATCTATTGATTCATCTGTCTCCTCAATTTTGGCCCTGTTGACTTTTTAAATGTTAGAATGAGAAGATGATCACTTTCTGGTCTGGTAATAATACTGATATATATATATATATATATATATATTATTCATGAAAAACTCCATTTAATCATCAGTTAAGGTTGTTCCACAGCAACAAAAGTGAGGAAATTTGGTGTTAGGGTTGAAAGACCCCCTTGAACCCTCAGCCACCCCCAGCCAGCATCTGGGGTGCATTGGGGTCATCAGCCCCAACTCTCACCCATCACATGTGTAAACAAGCTGAGGTATAGGGAGAATGGGGTGAGAGTTAGGATCGATGACCCCAACGCACACCCCGATGCTCATTGGGGATGGGCTGGGAGGTACAAGGGGCTTCCAACCCTAGCACCAAATTTCTCACTTTTTGGTGTAGAACAACCCTAACTAATGCATTAAATGGAGTTTTTGCCATGAATTTTCTTCTTTTGAGAAGGAGGACTGTAGGTAGTGAATAGAATGTGGTGGAAGCGCAGGCCCTTCGAGCCCCACGTTCCCACCACATGATGTCTGTGACATAGTAACAGTAACTGCAATGCAAATGCAAGTGCTAACGGTTATGCACATGGTCACACAAACATAAATGGTAACGCAACATTAATAGAAACGTAAGCTGCAAAGTGATGCCAAAGCGAATAGTGAAGCAAATGGAGACACGAGCACATACAGAAACGCAACTGGTAACATGCACGGTCATGGTATCGCTATTGTAAATGCAAATGTTAACCATTACAGCAATAATAACACCAAGGAACAGAAATGGAAAGGCAAATGCAAGCACATACAGAAACACAAACCGTAATGTGCACGGTCATGGTACTACAATTGGAAATGCAAATTATAATGATAACAAGTAAAATAATGCCAAAGGAAACAGAAACAGAAATGTGAACGTGAATGCAAGCACATACAGAAATGCAAACCATTACGTGCACGGTCACGGTACTGCAATTGTAAAGGCAAATGGTAACGGTAACAGCAACAATAACGCCTAAAGGAAACAGAAACGTAAACACAAATGCAAGCACGTATGGAAACAAACTGTAACATGCATGGTGAGCGGTACTGCAATTGTAAATGCTAATGGTAACAGTAACAGTTAATAAGTCCAAAAAACAGAAACACAAATGAAAGTGTATAAGAACGCAAACCGTGACACTGACGGTCACGGTACGGCAATTGGAAGCATAAATGTTAACATTAACAGCAGAAATAATGGCAAAGTAAAGAGAAATGGAAACACAAATGGAAGTGCAAGTGCATACGCAAACAAGAAAGCAAAGTGTAACGCGACACGGCATGCATACAGAACGTTAACGTAAACGGGTACGGAAACACAAGTGAGAACGGTAACTGTAAGAGTGATAGAAGTGCACACCTGTATTTTCCTAACAGCTGTATAGAGAGAAACAGTGTGTAGATAGAATGTATGCATAATAATGGGCCTCAGAGCAGAAAATGAGCTGTTTGAATACTAAATTGCTGATATCTCAGGAACCGCACGACATAGAAAAAAATTAAAATTTCACATGATTCATGAGTTTCCGGCTAGGTTTTTGCTGAATGAGTAGCCCATAGGGCTACACATTGTCACATCAAAATTCCATATCTCGCACTGCTTCCAGATACGAACCCCTAAAAGGCGCGGCGGACACCACCATGTTAGTCTATGGGAAAAGTCAACTTTGAGTGACTGTAACTTGGCATCTGTACAACATTTTTTCACTCAAACCATGGAAAGGCACATCGGTGAGATGTTGGCTGCCTTCCTCCAAATTTCAGCCCAAAAGACCAAACCGTTCTTTTTCAGTAGGGTGTGAAATAATTCCTGTCATTTTGCCATAGCCTGGAAAAGTAGTGTAAATGATTTGTGAAAGCTTTCACAAAATTTTGGGGAAAGATGTCAAGTGTGACTACTTTTCCCAGAAATTGAAAACATATTTCTCGGTGTTTAATCCCAAAATAAGACATGGCTAGAATCCTCAGGGTCTGACTAGGGTGAACACAAAAAATTGTGTCCTAGAGGGTCCCAAACTTAAATGCCATCATGTCTGTGACCAGTAACTAAAAAAAAAAGTCTGATTCGACACTACAGGGTCATTTGGACACCAAAAGTGCATTTGTGACACTGTCGAACTTTTGTTAACATTTCTCATTGACTTATAATGGGAACTGTTTTTGAATAACTTTTGAACCATTCAATATTTTTCATGGAATCTTTAAAAGGCACATTAGGCACCCGGTCACATGTTCCCTGATGTTTTTGGACTGGTCACGCAAAACCATGTGACCTGTAGACATGAGCAAAGAATGCACAAGAAATCTAAATGTGCACATGGATATTACTTAGTAACTCTGCAGCCATATATCCGACCAGTACAAAAGTTGGCAGATCCCAGGGTCTATGGTTATGCCCCATGCCAGGCAAATCTGTTGAATGGTGGCAAAGTTATAGGTGCAAAATCATCTTTTAACATTAAAAGGCTTACTTCACTTAACTATGGTAGCACTATTGTGCTACCATATTATATATATAACTATATATATATATATATATATGTATATGTATGTATATGTATGTGTGTGTGTGTATTTATATATATATATAAAATATATATATATATATATATATATATATATATATATATATATATATATATATATATATATATATATATATATATATATATATATATATATATATATATACATGTGTGTGTGTGAGACAATCATACGGGAGGCAATGGCATAATCAATACTTAAAGTACCCTGTGGTTAAGACAACCAGTGTTTCCTTCATCTGAGGAGATCTACCATTACAAACTATCAAGTCTAAAGATTCTAATACAGTTTTCATGTTTTCTTCATTATTAGTGGGTTTTTTGTCTAGTGAGTTCCTATTTGTTATATTTAGTGTCTCTAATTTAATTTGTTGTTCTATGATAGTTCAGGCTTTGATGTCCCCATATCTAATATTTAAATATCCCATCAATTCTCAGTACTCGGTTTGTGGACAAAAGAGGCGTTGGCCCATTGAGATTGTCCTCCACACATTGTGGAGCGTTAAGCCAATAGATTTAATTCAGTAGCCATTTATCTAATTGGTTTTGAAGATATTTATTTGATTGCATTCGACAATATCTTGTGGCAGTGTATTCCACATCCTGGGTGACCTAACTTTGAAGAAAATGTTGTCTTTTGTTTGTTTTGTTCTATCAACTTCAAGCTGTTTGTTGTGTTGTCTAGCTACGATTTTCCTGGTGGAAAATGAAATACTGCATGGTTCCATTAGGATTGGGATTGGACAATTTTAAAAGCTGGAGGAGGTCACCTCTTATTCTTCTAAGTTTGAGTGAATATAATTATGTTCATTAGAAGTCTTGTATCGTGAGTCCAGGTGGGCAAGTGTGGAACAAGTTTTGTTGCCCTGTGCTGGATCTGTTCTATTTTTGTGATATCTGAAATTAAGTAGGGGCTCCAGAATAGTGATCTGTAGTCTGTGAATGGTCTAAAATGGGATTTATATTTTGATAACTGCACGCATTCCGGAGGCCAGTATTTTTGTATCTTTCTTGTAGTGACTATCTCCGGTAGAATTTTATTGAAGAGATGCTGGTCATATATAGGAGATTTTTGGGGAAGGATTGTAAATGTTATCCATAATTACTAGATCATTTAAATTTTAGCAATGCAATTAGATGGTTTTTGATGGCTTTTCTAATAAATTACTATACCTTGAAGTAGTTGGTTATCTTAACATATGTAATTAGGCCACTACAATGTCTGCCATTTTATTGTTTTCAGTGCTATATTGTGAAATATCAGGTAGACATTTAAGTTTATGTCATCCAGTTGTTGAATTCCCTACCACATTTCTTGTAGGCTGATTATATCTTCCCCATTATAAAATAAACCTAATCTAAGTCGGTGAGCTTTGAGAATGTCCAGCAACATTCAAGAGAGTATTCTATGTTGCAAGAGTTCTTGACCACAAATGCCTCTTACCGTTATACAATAATTTTATTTGCTTAGTTTCAGAGATACAATTCTTAATAGCTGAGGTAGGGGATACAATTCTAGTTTCTGATAATCAGTTATCCTCATCTCTAGCAAGTGATAACAATTACTAACTTCAGTATTATATAACTGTGCTGATAAGTTTTTGTCTCTCCCTGTGTCAGGGGGTGCCCTCCTGTTCTTTTAGCCAGTTAAAATCAACAATTAGAATTCCCAGGAATCCATTTGTGGCTAACAGATATTGGCCCAGATATTCAAAGCATTGCAAACCAATAGAGCGGGAATAAGCGGGGAATAGCACAGATCCTCCATATTCAAAGGACCAATTAGCGACACTAACAGCATTAGCTGGTGCAACCCACTAATGTATGCAATGGGCAAAAGGAAGGGGGGACAAGAGAGACGCTGCAGTTGGTATATTCAGAAGGCCCAGCACCGCTTAGACACATAGCGTGACATATAGCGTGGCGCTAGTTACCGCTTATAAAAGGCTGGTTTTAACCAGGGCAAACATAGAGGAGGAGGACCACAACAGGAAGTGGAAATGTGTGCAGTGCCAGTAGTAGTGATGCTGCCATTGATGGCAGCTGTAATGGAGGAGGAGGAGGAGAGGGAGCAGGCACAACATGGGCCACAACGCAGGCCAAGGAGATGGTATGCTGCAAACAGGTGGTACCGACCAGGGTCTCCTTCGAGACCCTGCCTGATGACCACATCATTGGCTGGTACAGGATGAACAGGGAATGTTGAGGCAGCTCTTGAATTCCCTGCATGAGCAGCTGCACTCAAATACCAGATGCAGCCATGCCATGACAGTGGAGGAGAAGTTGACAGCAGCGATGTGCTTCCTTGCCACAGGGACATTCCAATGACCAACGAGGGACACCATCGGGTAACGCAGTCTGCCACCTCACGCCTCCTGTCCCAATTCCTACAGGCTTTCCTACCACATGCTGGGAGTTCATAGTATTCCCTAGCATGGCAGCTAAACGACAGAGAAACAATGCAGCACTTCCATCGAGTTGCGACCTACCATCCATACTGGGTGCCATTGACTGCACCCATGTCCCCATCCATGCACCACCTGGTGATGGCAATGACTTGTATGTAAACAGGAAGGGGTACCACTCCATCAACTGCCATGTGTGTGTGCGATGCGGCTGGGCACATCAGCAATGTCTCATAAGTACTCGCAGTGCCCACGATGCCTTCATCTGGCACCAGTCCCAGCTGTGCCAGGCTTTTTGAGGAGGGTAGGATACCCAGTGGGCAACTAGTCAGTGAGTAGTAGCATACAAGGCATACACACAACAGCATGGATGGGGGCAGGCATTGTAGGCCAGGGAAGGGGTGTCAGAGGGCTACACAGAGGTGCAGAACAGCATCCGACAGACTGCAGTACAGCACTAACAGGTACACATCTCTTGACAGGGACAGCGCCTATCCCTGTGACCCTGGCTGCTGACACCAGTACTCTGACCAGCCACAGTGGCCAGGAGATGTACAACAAGGCACATGCCAGCACAAGGAACATCATAGAGATGGTGTTTGGCATCCTGAAGATGCGATTCAGATGCCTAGACACATCAGGCAGTGCCCTACAATATGCACCTCAGAAGGTATGCCGTATCTTCCTAGCCTGTTGTATGCTGCACAACATGGCAATGAACTGTGGGATACAGGCACCTGAACCTGAGGGACAGTCTGACAGTGATCCAGAGCCAGTGGTCAGGGGATAGTGGAGCAACTCGAGAGGAGGGACCTCGCATGGCACGCAGGGCCATACAGCACAGGGACAACATCATCAGGACACTGTTACAGACAAGAAGGTAAGTACAGACTGCACAACAACTTGAAAGAGTACAATTAATAATCTATTTAATGTGCACAAAGAAACAGAACAGTGACACCAACAATCACAACAGTAAACCAACACAGTGGATCAGACAACATGTGTGCATGTGGTGTGAGGTTGGGGTGTGCAGGATACATGTGGGGGACAGATAAATGGTGTACTGTCGGTTGGGAAACATGATGTGTGTTGTGAGGGTAAGGGGTGCAACTGTGGCAGTGGAAGTGCGTGTGTGCATGTCTGCACGTGCATATGGGTGTGCCAATGTTGCAAAGGGGGGCGATGACTGCGTAGTGCCACAGAGTGATTGTGGCCATCACCGATGCCTACCACCACGCATGCGACATGCACCAGTACCATGGGAAACAGACCCTGGTGTGTTCTGGGCAGAGGACAACACCGATGAGAATGCTGAGGCAGGCAGAGTTGGCCTCCTGTGCCCCGGGAGATGGTGCAGCCTGACAGGGTGGGTGGACGCCACGGCGGTGCTGGGTTTCTGATGGTGTGTGTGATGCTGTGGAGCTGGATCCACTGGCAGCCCCTGCGGCCATGGGTTGCCCGCCGTGTGCCCGTGCCATCTGCACCATGACCAAGCATCCCATGCTGGTGATCCCCATGCGCACCATGCAGCTTCCCTAGGTCGACCACAGTAGCTGTCAGACCAGAAAAGCCACGTCGATGGCACCCACCAGGTGGACCTACCTGTCCTTCGCCGCTGTTCAGCATGGGCAAAGCCCACTGAGATGGCCTCCTGATCTGTGCCAGCTTATGTCGCAGCTCCTCCGTCTGGCATGCAGGTCCATACGGGCCTCCTGCTGAAAGGTGACAGCAGCCTGCAGGAGTGGGCGGGCACCATGGCCATCCTGCCTCAGGGGCACAGATCCTCAGCTGCAGCTGGCACAGGTGCCTGCTGCACAGGAGGAACTGGATGCTGTTGCACGCCAGGCACATCCTGCTGCTGGCTACTACTGGTGGTGGTCTGTGGCACTGTATGGACAGGGACCCCAATATGGGTTTGACACTGCACGTCCTGTGGTGCAGCGATGTTCCCCACACTGCCCACCACTGGGTGTCAGGGACAGCCACCGGTGATGCTGAAGACACCACTGGCACCCATCCCATGGCCTGCCAGCAGCCCCACCCCTGCATCCCCTGCACAGGCATGGCCAGGTATTGGGAAAACTCCTGACACATCAGTGTCATCGCCAGTGGTTACAAGTGACCAGTAGGACCTCCCCTACCCCAACATCCTCCGTCTGTGCAGCATCCAGGTAACCAGTGTATCCCAAGCCCCTACTGAGGTGTGATCCCTCCCAGGCAGCAGGCAGTTGCTGCCCCTGTCCACGTGATTGCCACACATGCATTGTGTCTGTGTGGCCATGAGTTCACAGAGCCCGGATGTTGATGGGGGTTCTCATCATCCTCCTCCACAACCTCTGGAACTTGGCCTACATCCTTGGCTACTTCTGTTGTTCTGCAGGCCTGGCAGACACCACTGTGGAAACAATAGGGACAGGGTCAGTCACCTGTACATGGACACTGTGCCCCAGCACCACCACCACTACCACCACATCATGCAGACCCCAGGACACGGACTTCCTTCACACAATCTCATGACCACATGCACCCACCCAACCCACAGTGACCATGCCTTGCCAGGCAGCTGTTCAGCAGCCCACAGTGCACCCTGTGCAGGACATCAACAGCATGACCATGCACCCATGAGATCACAACATACAGGGTATATAAATGCAAATACAGACCTGTCCTTGGCAGTGCGGAGGTGTCTCACATCCACCACCTGGCACACCTGCGACTGCCACCATCCTCAGAGTCAATGCCACCACAGCCATGAGTGGCTCCTCCACCCGCTGCTGTTGTTCAGGTGGTCCTCCATCGATCCTCATTTGGTCCCGGGTCCCTGTACCTCCTCCTCCTTTGCACGTCGCAGAAGGTCATTCCAGCTCTTTCACACAGCCTCTGTTGTCTTGCCACATCCTCTTACAGCATTTACAGCAGCAGTCACCTCCTCCCAGGCTTGGCGCACCACTGCATCAGTGGCCCGTGTGAGCATAGCACCTGCTCCCTTTCCTTCACAGCATGCAAGAGTGTGTTCATCTCCTCTTGGGAGAACTTGTGGGCACGTATGTGCTCCTGCTGTGCTGCCAAACCTATGGGATAGTCGAAAGGGACATGTGTCATCGCAGTGTCAGTACTGCATTGCATTACACATAGACATCATGATGCCACCCCTACATTGCCACAGGCCACATGGACATGTCACATTGTTTCATGTGCATGTACAGTGCACACGGCCACATAGTCACTGTCCGTCCCATGTCTGGACAGTGAGCCCTGTACACATGTGCACTGTTGTCACCTGTGGCTGCCATGTGCTCCCATGACTGGGTCCACCCCTACACCAACCACCTGGCACTGTAGTGTGCCCTTCGTGATCACTACACTGGTGCGTGAACAAGTGCACTAGCACATAGACAATGTCAGAACACCATGCAAAGTCCACATGGTGCATGGGATGGCACAACACTGGGACGCTGTGCACTTCCTACAGGGGGGACCACAGCCTACCACACCACACATCCATGGAGTCATGTCAGTGAGCCATTGTTGCAGGACACACCACGGTGGTACACTAGGTGCCTGCCTGGTGGACACAGTGTGCAGGCAGTGCCCACGGCACAGTTCCCTGCAGGGGAACGATAGTGCACTGGATGGTAGGATGCCCAGGCAGACGCCTAGGGCTGTGCACCATCACACAGCACAGTGCTTGCCTGTGGTCCAACATGTGTCTGACCATTCACCAGAGGTTACATCTGTGTTCTTTAGTCCGTCGTGACCCTGTTCTGAGCTATTGCCATTCAGAGTGTCCTCACGGCAGTGATACATACTGTACCTGCCTCGCTGCTCATCCCCTGTTGCATCTCTCCACCAGTCTCTTGTTGATGCTCACTTTCTTTATTATGCTGCATTACCACAAAACAACACTGGTGGTGCACTGCTTGCCCTTTTATAGCCCATCCAGGCAATCAAGCCTGTTAGTCATGCAAATCAGCGATAATGATATGCTAATCACACAGTTTGCCCCATGTATACACAAGTACCCCCATTTGCATACCCCTGTTGAATGTGGCCCTGATTAGCACTGTGCTAGCACAGCAGCGCTGTGCAAAAGCCAGCGCCAGAGCTATTGTAGGCAGCATCGCACCTATCCCAATAGTTGCAGTGCTATTTGCTTAGTGCGACCTACACGCATGCTCGTGGGGCCCCCATGTCCGGCGCTATCACCCTGTCATAGCACGATGTAGCACCGAGCTAGCCAACACAGCCGCGGCACTATCGCATGTGTTGTACACAACCTCAGGGGTCATGCTGGGGTCGCATGCGCGAGTGTGGTTACTTCCAGGTGGCGCTACGCTCGTCATGTGATAATGAGTCGCTACAGTGGTTGTGAGAGGAAGTCCTGGGAGTGCCAACCTTGAGCAGAGACAGGTTGTGGGGTCTACCATCTGATGATAGACATGTCAGGACATTCCAGACAGCGTGCAGTTGTGCACAGGGACAGGTGCTGGGGGAGGTAGAGACTGCAAACCTTGTGCAGCTTGTCATGAAGAGGCATAGGAGGCTGATTGGGAGGTGAGGGAGGGACCTCCCATGAATGCAAGTGTGGGACACGGTGGCGAGGAAACTCACTGCCCATACTGGGATACCCTGCACGCAGAAAAGTGCCACCACAGGTACACGGACCTGAGACACAGGCAGAGGCAGCAGCTTGGCGCTACAAAGGGCATGGTGCGTGATGGCACTGTGCCTGTGCCAGTTGAGTAGTGTTGCATGTAGAGTGCACCAACATGTCAGGCTTCGTGTGTGTGTGTGGTGTGTGCCGAGGGGTGGTGGTGTGTGGGGGGTTTGGGTGTGGGGGTGTATGTATGTGTGTGTGTGTGTGTGTGTGTGTGTGTGTGCGTGCGCACAAGTGTGTGTAACGATGCATGGTGCTGTTGCATACTGTGAACAGGTGGAGTGGCACATTTATGCCCCATAGGCACAGTACATGCTATGACCATTGCTGTGGGAGGAGGGTTGGTCATGCTATTCTGCAAGTCCCGGGCATCACTGGCCTTGAATGGCACCACCATGTTGCTGGAAACACTCTCATGGTGGACTGTCGACGACACACATTGGTATCACGGATGTTCGCATGGGAGCTGCAACGCCACTGTCGAGTACTGTGGCACCATTGATCACTGCCGGTGTGCCTGGCGAACGCACCATGGCCACTGCCACCCTCTGTGTGGGGTCCTCCTCTTCACTCCATGTGTGTGCATTGTGGTTGGGGTTGCATGTTCATCGTGCTGTGCTACCGTTGTGTATGCTGTGTCATGCTGTAGCACCACTTTTCCGATCTGTCCACTGTAGAGCAGATCTAGCAGCCCATGGCCAGAGGGAGAGTCAGCCCAGGCCACAGGAGCAGGGACGGGAGCAGCCTGAAGGTGCCATCCCTTCTGCAGCGGGTGCAGGAGAGCAGCCCTGAAAGCAGTGGTGTGTTGTGCTAGTACCTGTTTCGTTGCTCTGTGATCTGTGCCCTTTCACTAGGCTGTGTGTCACATCTGGGTGTCCAGCCACTGACTGGTCTGGTGGCATTTCTGCAATGGGCACTGGGCCAGTGTGGTGCAGCAGTGTGCTGTGCTGTACACCTGTGTTTCACACCACAGTTGGGTGCTGTCAGTCTTGCCTGGGGCTGCTGTCAGCTTGCATTGCTGTGCAGGTGACTGATGGTGGTGGTTGCTCAGGTGGTGAGGAGTTCCGTGGGGACAACATGCTGACCTGACCTGCCCTCTGTGGTCCATCCATACCACCACCCACAGGGTGTCCACATTTGCACATGTGGTGGTGCCTTGCTGTGCATGCGGACAACACACACCATGCCTTGTGCCTTACCTCTCCCCTTCTGTCCACCAGCTGTGGAGCACTGCCTGTCACACTGTGCTATATCCTGGCACTGTGCCGTATACATTGTGGAGTCCTTCCATGTGTATCTCTGGCGAGGTGTTACTGTGTTGCAGTTTAGTTGCAGGGTACTATTATCACTGTGCTTTTACATTATGTGCATCATTGCCTCGCCAATATTGACCGTGGCTGTGGAAGCGAGACTACAGTGTGGGGAGGGGTCCTGTTATGTGGGTTGGGGAAACTTCCATGTACCATGTCCCAGTTGGGTGGTATGCTTTCAGTGGTATTGCCTGGTGGCATGTGAAGGCCCTTCACTGACAGCATCTGTGCTCTGTTGACTGTTATCCCTGGTCTGGGTCGGTCATTGTCAGGCCACTGTCATGGTTCATTGATGCTCCTGCATGCCTGTCATTGTTGTTTGTTCTGCGCTCTGCATTACTGCATATTTCCATGTGTGGGTGGGCAGCATGTGCCAATGTGTGGATGCCCTTCTGCATGTAGTAGCGTGGCCCTTGCACTCAATTCTCTGGGTTTCCAGCTGTGTGTCTGCCATGTCTCACTGTGTGCTGCATCGGGTGGTGGTGTCACATGTTCCTGGTGCTGTCAGGATCGCTGTCATCATCCTTGTTGGATTTTGTGTTTGTGCCTGTGTTGCCCTGTGCTGCTTTGTGGGAACCTTCCATGTTGTCCTACCATGCGGAACTCAACACCACCAGGCATAGCCTATTGGGACATGCTGTCCATCTCTGTATGGCCAACTTTGGCTGCTGGTTGCCTCCTGTCTGGTGTACCGTCCTCATAGTCTTACCCTTCCTCTTGTAGGTCCACTCCAGGCATCGCTTGTGGGTGATGAGGCCCAAGAATCAGAGGGCACAGAGGACCTGCTGCACCTCATTGTTAGGCAGCAGAGGAGATTAATAGAACAGCAGGCCATCATTATCACAGAGACTCAGAGGGTGGCTAATATTCTGGACGCTCATCTACCTGATCCAGTGGGCAACTAGTTATGCCCTGTTTTCTTGAAGTCTTCCTCATCACACCCTCTCACTGGACTTATTTATCCCTTCCTTGCCTATTGTCATCTGTCCCTGTGCGTTCTCCTCCCTTTGCACCCTTGTCTTGTTGTCCTGTCCCTCCATTTGTTGTCATCCTTATGTTTTCCTTTGTGAGCCTTTTAAGCCAATGGTGCTTGCCTTTTGTTTTCATGTAGTGGGCATTTGGGGTTGTGTGTTGGGGAGGTTGCTTGGTGGGTATGGTCTTGTTCTGTTTCTGTGTTGTGGGAGGTTGTACAGTGGTGGGTGGGGCATTTGTAATCTGGGGTTTGTTCTGTGTTTTATTCGCTGTTGTGTTTCCATTTCCTTTACTTTTCATTATTGTTAATTACTGTGGTTTATGACATTTTACTGTGTCCTGTGTCATTCTTGGGTGCTGGGGTTCCCGTGCTTTGTACTGTTGCTGGTGTTCTCCACATGGGTCTGGGTTGTTGCTGGACATTCTCGTGCATGTGTGCCATCCTCCTGGATGAGCACTGTGGTGTGCTCCTGATACCTCATTCCGCATGTGTTCCTTGCATGCATCCCAGGGTCAGGCTGTCTCTGCACTGTGTTCCATTGTGTGTTTTCACCTGCCTGCCTGGGGCTATATTCAGTGCTGTCTTCTGTGCTATATCCAGTGCTGTCTTATTCCTGGGCTGTTTTGCCCTGCACTCCTGGCCCTGTTTGCCGGCTTCCTTTGCTTTCTATATTTAGCTGGTTTGCCCTGGGCTATTCCTTTTGAATATGGCTGGCATTTTGCTCCGGCTACGTTTGCATGCCGGGCAGTGCTAATCTCTGCCAGGGGCTAACCTTTGAATATCTGGCCCATTGTCTGATAATACTTTTATTTTACACAGTCAAGTTTATCTGATCCCCTGTGACCAGTTTTGTACACTTTTTCTATATCTACAATGTCTTCTTTGTAAGATTCCAGACCCAGTATATTTTCAAAAAGTGTAATATGATAGATTAAAGTTTTGTTTTGTTTTCACAGCCAATGTGAGATATTCCAAAATGAATAGCACTGTGTTGGGTGGAGTTAACGAAATTTCATTTTGGTATATTAATTCTTGCAGTTTTGTGTAATCAGTTCCCTTGCCAATTCAGCTTTTGTTTTTATCTCCTGCTCTCCTTCATTCATTGGAGTTTTTATTAATACTGGATAATCCACCTTTAAGTACTATTTTTAATTGTGCAGCATCCCACCACACCTAGTGGGCTACCATTGAATGCTTGAAGAAAATCAATAGGATATCATCTGATGTGAAATCATCTGTTCTTATTACATAATAAATATATCCTGGCTGAATTTCTAGTCACAAGAGTTTCTCACAGATCATGTAACCCAACAGTTTAAGACCTCTTGATTCTCAGAAGTTTCTTTCTATGCCTCTAATGGTTATTACAGCTTGGGTTGAGTATCCCTTTAGTGTGTATCTAATGAGACAGTCTGTATTGCTGTTGAGACCTATTTTCTTTTATATGGACATTAAGTTTTCCCTTGTCATAAGACTGTTGTTCTTCTTTGAATGATGTATCTAAATTGGTCAGTTTGAGTTATTCTTGTTTGTTTTTCTTCTATTCTTTTTGGTTTTACCTCTTTTTTTCTTTTCTTCATTGGAAACTTAGTACTGACTAAACATTGGCTCTGATTTCTCCTGTGTGCTGTTTTTCCATGTGAGTTGATAGTTCTTTAGAATCCTATATGATGACAGATGGTGACCTATTGTTATCCTGACTTTTCCTTTGGTATGCAAAAAGTTCCTCAAGCCTTGCCCCATTTATTGCCATGTCTTCTCTCAGAATGGCTATCTCATTTTTAGAATAACTAGTTGTTCCATGATAGTGACACTTGCCACATGAGGATTTTTAATACTTCCACGAGTTCTCATTTAAAAAGGGTGAATATGTGATTTGTCTGTGTTTTTTTTTTGTAGACTTTATTTTGCTCCTACCGGATGGGGCATCTCTCAGGAATCCACACTCTGCTACTGGTGCACCTGACTGCCTGCCTGAACCATGTTCACCCGTCAATGAAAATGGGATCAGCATTCTGGCTCTCATGCCTCCTTGGAGAGGCCCAAAATCCCCAAGGGTGAAGTCGGGATAGCGTCCGACATTGGCGTGTCAGTTCAGGCCACTGGAGGTTCCAATCGCCTCCTCGAGGGTAGGGATTTTTCTTGTTTTACCCCGAGACCCCACTCCCAGAGCTCAGTCATGCATTGGCACCTTAGGTGTCTGCAGCAGCTCCATTCCACTACTATTTGCCCCAACATGCACACACCACTCGAGCTTCCACCATGGGGCACTGTTGCACTGGACAGTCCCTGGATCCCTCCCTACAGAGAGGAGAGCAGTCTATGGATGCTTAATCCTCTTTCTCCCCTCTGCCAACCCTGGCACCCAGAGCTCATTCCTGAACCTGGTTCACTTGGCGTGGTGCGAGGTGTGGGATTCAGCACCTCAGCACCACCGGCGGGACTCTCTGTTTTATTATTTTGTTTGTTTCCTTGCTCAGTCATGTCTCTTGGGCCAGTTATTGTTTCTTGTAAGTCTACCATTATCTCATTGAGTTCTTTTTATTATGATAAATATTTAATTCACTTGTTTCTGATTTCTTTTGTGAGGTATTTTGGATCAATGTAGTCAGTGGAAGATTTTGATAAATATCATCTGAGAGACCAAAGTCAGAGTTGTTGAACAACCTTACTTCTTGACTTTTTCCTTTGCCCTGCTGCAATACTCTGCAGTCATAGTATGTTAATTGATTCCCATTGGTTGTCTTTTGATAGATTTGGGGATCTTTCAAGGAAACACTAGTGAAGATTTGAATAATCTGATTTTTTTCAATTGCCTGGCAATAGATTCTGTTTTATTATTAATCAATTCTCTGCCCTAATTGATCAATGGAGTTGAAGTGACTTTTTTTATTGGGAGTTGGAATTTGTCCTTTTTATTTGGTTGATAATTAGAGGTTTTCCTACCTCTACTCCCTGAGGCGTTTATTATTTTCTGCTTGCTTTTATTGGTGTTTTGTTTGTAGTATTTTGTTTTCTTTGATTCTGTCTCATTTGCTTAATAGCCTTGATTGATCTTTTTGTGTTTCTTACCTTCTGCCCCACCATCTGATCTCAGCCTGTCTCAGTTTCATTTTTCATTTCAGTTTGGTCTGGAAAAGTTAATTGGATGCATTCCTAATTAGTCCTTTATTGCTCCTTGTTCTCATTTTGTTGTTTATATATTCTAAGTAAGCTGTACAGAAAGAATAAGCTTCAGTAAGATGAAATATGACAGCCTAATTAGCAACTTATCTCATAATGTAAAAATAAATATTACATACATATCACTAGTTCTTATTTATAGCTTAACATACAAGCCCTTTGAAAGTGTGTTGCTGGATCTAAGAAGCTTGAATTAATTTTATAGGCTGTAAACTATACACTGTTAAAAAGACAGTCAGGAATTAAAGTGCTTGTGTTCTAAGGGATCCTAAAAACACAAATTTAATAAATATGCAAAGTTCTATAATGAACACTTTGGTTTGTAATATCCAGTTGCAGGACATTCATCAATAAAGAACTTAAATATAGATCTTTAGCACCAAATTTAAAATAATTTTGTAGATTGAAATATAGATGTAAGGTAAGACTGCAGCTATTTCCAAAGTTAAATTATATTAGCAGGGTATAGACTGGATTTAGGCTGCAGTACTTATCGTTTTCCATGGTCTCAAGGTCTTCTTTTTCCAGAATATTTTTTGCCTAGTGTCCAGGGTATTTCCTGCTTGCTGAACAGCTGTCCTCATTTTATGGCTGTGGGCAGAGCCTAAAAGCCATCTTGCTGAAGCTCAGCTGCAAAATGAATTATCGTGGAACACATGTTTTGGACTTTTCGTGCATTCTTCCACTAATTCAAGTAACCATGGCTTTTAAATTAAATAATCCCATCTTTCTGTTTAAAGATCATGTGCAACACTTTATGTTTTATGACAAATGGTAATGTTAATAAAGAAATGCCTTTAAAACAGTACCCTAGTTGTTTCTTTACTTCTCTGCTTAATAGATAATGTAATTCTGCTTTCATATCCGTAGCTCCATTTTCCTCTGACTGCTGTAATTTATACCTGATGCTCTGCTAAGATGGGCTGCGGTGTCTGCAGCATCATAATGTCATGTCAGTGGTTGGTCTGTGAGTATTGTCATCTGTCAGAGATGCTGTTCCAACTTCCTGGTCAGCAACAGGCTGCAGTCACAGCATTTTGGTATGATTTAACACACTCTCCTTATCCTTATACTAAATCCTTCATAATTTCTTTTAAGTTGTCAGATTCATGTGTCTAACAGTCTATCATTGCAGTTTTTGTCTGTAATCTGAATACTTGAGTGGCCTGTGCCAGAGTTTGACCTACTCTCAAAATGTATTGCATTTCCTGACAGTTTAAATACTACTGCTGACAGTGGCTTTGCAACAAACAGTGTGAGTTCTACTTCCTATTTACCAGTATAATCATGTTATTTCCTGCTTTTATAATGCTATCAACTTGTTAACAAGGTTTGTTACAATATATTTTATTTGTAACTGACCTTAATGTCTGTATGTGTGGTTACTTTTGTTCAATTTTCTTGTTTCCTGTTTTAATTTATTGCTGATATGAAGCACTGATGTGCCATTGGTTATAAAATGGGAAAGGGTATGCACACAGTTTCTATCACTTTCCTAAAGATAACCATCAGTGCACACGGTGGGCACTTGGTGCTAAATGTGCCTGTTAGGAACCAACTGATCATAGTGATTTATGTGTTGGCCACTTTACAGAAGCTCAGTTTACAATTTCTCAAACTCTTTTAGATACTATTGGTTTTACTCTGTCAGTTTTGCTTGAAACCAAATGTATGTCCCACTATATTTTTTTTCATTTAAACAGGAAAAAATGCCAGAGTAATGTTATTCAGAATAGGAAAAGGACTGAAGCAAGTGATAAATATGATAAGCCATATTACAACTGTCATAGCTGAATTGCTGCTGAATGCAAACAGTGTATCTGTAAAAGTGGCTGAAAGAGACAGGTATGAATTTTACTGTTTCTGGCAAAGTAGTGGTGGTGTTTATGGGTTCATGATAGTGTTACAAATGTGTGCATTGCTGTCTGCTTTTCTGGTTAATAGTACATAGGTGTATATGTTTACAGTACATTATTATGTGCATGGACTTCTGTGCCTAGTGCTCTTACATCTCTGTGATGTTGCAGGGAACTTTTAGATCACTTTTAAAGCCAGTGGCTCACTACTCTTACGTTGGTGTATATGGGTGAATGATTTGGCAATATGGGTGCCTGACAGTTATGCCTGATTTATAGTGCACTGCTCAGTAATATATATTCATGGATGAAGTATTCTTTTAGGGAGGAGTGTATGGTATGGGTGAAGAGAATAGTACAAATGTGTGTAAAGTTGCAGGACACTTATCTGTACTAATTTTGTGCCCAGCATTCTTGTGAATGTCTGCATGGGTGCACAGTAATTACAGGGTGTGTATATGGAGGGCAATGGTACAAATGTGCATACATGTGCAAGGCACTTATGTACTGTTATTTAGTTCAGGTCATGGTTGTATATCTTTCTATTGATGCAGGGTACTGTTATGTGCCCACCTAACAATCTAACAATCTTCTCTAAAGCCCACCTCCCACTGGAACAGGTTTACTCCTATAAATACCTGGGCCTTACCTTTGATCCCAGCCTTTCATTCCACCCACATATCAGTAATCTGTCCGTTGCAATAAACATATGCACAGGACTATTGTATCGACACAAGCCTACCTACCACCAGAGGCCCTAAACATTGCTGTTGCCTCCTCTGTTCTATTGCTTGTTGACTATGGTCTAACCATCAAGTTGGCTGCAGACCCACTGCACTAAACAAAATCAACCTAGCCATCAACAAAGCCTGTAGGTTTCTCACTGGAGTGGACAAGCGTACCCACAGTTGCACACTGTATACCCTAGCAAACATCCTCACTTTAGATGAAAGAGTCCAGTATCAAACGTGTCTCCCTCACAAAAAATCCAACTAGGCCTCACCCCAGCTGGAGCTTCTGCCTCCATCCTCACTGCGAAAACCACTGTAAACAAGTGCTCGGCAGCTAAACTAATGTGGGCTGTTCCTACAATCTCTACCTCTTTAGCCCAAAGGTCGCTCACATACAGAGCACGATCATGGTATAATGAACTCCTCCAGCAATTACCTCTTTCCCCAGACTAGGCTCATTCAAGATAGCCCTCAAAAACCACATACTCTCTACACATCACTGCCAATGCTCTGGTTAAGAAGGAAACTGACCAATAAATAAAAGGAGAGCTCTGGAAAAATCACTGTGTTATTGCTGTATTGCTTACATGCTTATACATGAATACATGTTTATATTGATTACATAGCTGATAACTACCAAACTGTATAGTACTAGCTGTACTGATCTTACTGTATGATATATTACAATGACAATGTCTATGTTGATACTTTCGACTGATAGCTACCCAACTGTATAGGACTATCTGTATTGATCATACTGTATGTTATATTACTACCCTTGCTGTTATATCACACACTGATTGACTCTGATCTGTGTTGTACTCTGACGTGGAGCCTTTGTAATTGAGTCACTGACTCAAAGGTTAATATCTGATCTCTCTTAATAAATAAGTGTGTGACTAGGGGTGGAAGGCAATGGTACTAATGTGAGTATGGGTGCAGCACACTTTTGCCTAGTTATTGTAGTGCAGAACAGTTACATATCTTTGTATGACTGTGGGTTACTGCTACATCACTGTGCATGGGTAAAAGGCCATGGTATAACTCTGTGTATGTGTGCAGGACACTGCGATATCTAGGGATTTGTTGAAGCACATTGATATGGATCTATATAAGGGTTTTTGGTAATGGTGTGTTATTATGCATGGCTGAGAGGAAATATAGAAACACAGAACTTGACTAAAGGGAGACTGAATAGCTATCTACTCTGCCTTGCTATACTAACTCACTCCACTGGTCTACTGCACTGTTGTACTGTACCCCTTCCCCTACTACCACACCTTGAACCCTTAGTGCCCCTCTTTGGGACTATGATTCCTCTTGCTTTGTCCCATATTTGCATCCTTCCAGCCTCCACTCATGCCACTTGTGACTGCATCCTTATTTTATACAAATAGGACACAACAGTTTACCTTCTTTATAGCACAGAGAAATTTGTATATTTCAGTCATGTACCCAATGTTTTACCATAGTGCTTTGACAGAGCTTGCACGACATCCCTACCGTGACAGCTACCATGCTGAATGTTGGCATTGTAGCCTCAGGGATGTCAGTGCACACAATCGGGGCTGCACCCCCTTTGTGGGGTCACCGTGTCCCACACCCCTGTCTCCAGGATTCCTACCCAAGTCAGAGCTGGACCGGAGGGTGAAACACCCAGCAAGGCTGTCCCAGTCACTGCACAGACCATCACAGTGATGAGAGGGTTTTGCCCTATTCCTGTCACTGCGATGGTCTTCGTTGTGCCAGAGTCACTGTGGTGATGGTATACAATACCCACACCCCTTCTGGATGTCAGTGAATAGATGTTTAGAGCCATAGTCTGTCTAGGTCTTTCCTCAGGTGAGGTCTCCAGAACTGATCATAGCACTCCAGGTGAAGCCTCACTAGGGATCTGTGCAGTGACAGAATTACCTTGCTTTTCCTACTGTGAAAACCATTCCCTATAAAACCCATCATTTTCAGTGCCTTTTATATGCTTTATTTCACAGACTTGTTTGCTGCAGGAGTCACTGACTATGGCCATATCTTTATCCTGTGTGGAAGTGGGCAGTCTAATTCCTACCATCAAGTGTTCTGTGTGTGGATTATGCATACCAAAGTGCACTTGTGCTCACAAATAGGGAGCATGTACAGGGAATAATGGTCAGGAGACAGTGAGTGGGAGTGACCACTGCACAGTGTGATTCAAATTAGATATGGGCAGGAAAAGCATACTGACTAAGATCAAAATCTTGGATTTTAGAAGGCAGACTTCAGGAAAATGGATGAATTACTAAAGAGGCACCTGGCAGGTATCAGACCAGATATGGAGGTGGTTTAAAGGTGGTTCATTATTAAGGAAGGAATACTGATTGCCACAGAGCAGTGTGTTAGGCTCAGGAATAAGAACACAAGGGCCAAAGCTCCCAGCTGGTTCAGTTCTGGGGTTGCCCAGGTAGTAAGGAAAAGAGGCTTGCCTATAGAAAGTTCAGACAGGCCAAGGGAGAGGTGGATAGGAAAATTACCAAAGGTTGACTAGTGAGGCAAATAACGAAGTCCGATGAACTAAAGCACAGAAAAGAGCTGCAGATAGCTGAAGGAATTAAGAAGGGGAGAAGTCTTTCTTTCATTATATAAGTGAAGAAAGAGAAGAAAAGAAAGGGATTGTTTGGCTTAAGAAAGGGAGGAGTGGGTGGAGGATAATGGGTGGACAGAATGCCAGTAATCGAAACTTGGGCATCACTACATCATGACTGAGACCTTGCGATCACTGGTTATGAACTATACAAAGGGGCATGGTAGTCGGAAGGTGGCGGGGTAGCAGTTTATATCAGGAAGAGAATAACTGCATGAGTGAGGAGTTAGAGGAAGGGGAGATGAAGACATTATGGGTTCAATTAAGGTCCAATAGAGGGAGAAAGGTGAGGTTGGTGGTGGCATACAGACCACCCAACCAGGATGAGAGAGGGACAGAGAACTGAGTTCACAAATATTGGAAGCTGCGGGAAGGAGAGGTGGTAATTGTGGGGATTTCAACCTGCACAAGGTGGACTGGAAAATGCTATCAACAACATGTGCTAGGAGTCAGGTGATCCTGAAATGCATGCAGAGTGGATTCCTGACTCAGGGTGTCACAGAACCAACAACAGCAGAGTCAATGCTTGATCTTGTGCTCACAAATAGGGAGCATGCACAGGAAATAACAGTCAGGGAGCCATTGGGTGGGAGTGATTATTGCACAGGGTGGTTCCAGTTAGATATGGGAAGAAAAGTATCTTGACTAAGATGAAAATCTTGGGTTTTAGAAGGTCAGACTTCAGGAATATGGGTGAAGTACTAAGGAGCCTCCTGGTGGGCATTAGAGCAGATATAAGGGTGGACCAAAAGTGGTTCATCATTATGGAATGAATACTGGTTGCCACAGAGGAGTGTGTTAGTTTCAGGGGTAAAACACAAGGGTCAAGTGCCTAGCTGGTTCAGTTCTAGGGTTGCCCAGGCAGTAACGGAAAACAGGCTGGCCTATAGAAAATTCAGAAGGACCAAGACAGAGGTGGATAGGGAATATTACCTAAGGTTGGCTAGAGGCAAGTAAGGAAGTCCTGTAAGCTAAAGCACAGAAAGAGCTACAGACAGCTGAAGGAATTAAGAAGGGGAGAAATCTTTCTTTCGCATATAAGAGAAAAAGAGACAAGAAGGAAGGGATTGTTAGGCTTAAGAAAAGGTAGGAGTGGGGGACGTGGCCAAGCTGTGAACCAGTATGGCAGCTTAGACTCAGAGCTTCACTAACCTTGGGATTAATCTGGTAGCATCCTGCATATGGGCGCATACTAAGTGAAAGAGAATACGTGAAACAGCTGAGAAACATTTCTGCATTGACCATATGAACTTTGGTCACGAGGTTTCTCCTTAGTACACTGGCTTTACCTTATCTTGTTCAGCTGCAGCAGTAGGCCCAAAGGATGGTGTTCTCCTCTCACCCACCTGGAGACCCACCACAAACAGAGCAAATGTTCATCCAGCTTCTGTGCCAAATGGCCCAAATGACCACTGCTATCAATGCCACCACGCAAACCTTGCACAGTATCGAGATGTGACTATTTCAATCCTAGAGGTGGATTGGATCCTGTGAAGTTGCCCTGCAAGAACTGATGGCCACGATGCGGGATCAGGCCAAAACTATCCACTATTTACAAGACAAAGCTAATGACCTGGAAAACTGCAGCCGTGAAATAACTTGTGGCTTGTGGGTTTTCCAGAGGAGCTGAGCAAAAGACCCTATCCTGTTTCTACAAAAGACTCTCCTTAACTTCTTGGCTCCGGGAAGACACACACCGCTCGAGGTTACTACCAGTCTTCAGGCTGATTTCAACAAAGTTCAACTCTAGTTTAGTTCCCAATAACTCTCCTTAATGCCAAGAAGACAGTTTCTATGATCTTCGGCACTAGGCAGAGGCAGGTAGGTAATGTTTTATTGTTCGACTTAAAGTCTTTATAAAAAATTTTAATAACAGAACATATTTAAAACCATTTTATACATTAGTACTACATGAAACATTTCATATAATACTATACATATCTATCATATACAAATTTTCAAAATTTAAAAGCTGATTGAACATAAGCTAAATTTCCTGTATTTTAGCCTTTTCCTTGTTATAAACAAACTCCTTTTAAAAATGTATAAGCACCAATAATATGTTTCTATTTTTGTGTTAAACAAAAATACAATGAGGATGTTCAGAGGGAGATCAAGGGTAGCCAGTAGTGGAACCAACCACTTTCTCCTAAGTTTCTCATGTCCAAGACAATGCAATACTATATGCTTAAGATCATCTTGGCATCCCATCTTACAATTACATTCTGATGTGGAAACCCCATCACATTTCTGATCATATAATATATAATTTGCTAAATATAACTCTAATCTAAATCTAGTAAATATTTTCCTTTCCTGTGGATCAGTTAAAGTTATCAAACAAGGTTCCATTCTATGTGATGTTTTAATATTTTAAACCATCGAAAGTGTCTTAATTTATTAATCTTTTCTTGGTCCAAAGCCATAAAATGGCTTCTGACTCTGATTTTAGTTTGTTCCACTATTTTAACAAAGGAATGCTATAAATTTCATACAAGATATTTGTCATTCCCATTGTAAAATATTTTCTTTTATAGTCTTAATTACCCCGATGTAAAATTTAAAGAGTGATATTTTATCTGTTCGTCCAAACAAAGTTTTAACAATCTATGAGTAGGAAGAAGAAAACTGTAATATAAAAATAATTTGACATTCAATTGCCAAAGTAGTCAAAGAAAGTTGATTCAATTCCTTTCTTAAAATTTCTGCTGGCACCGATTGTTGCACTCTTAATATAAACCAATACATTTTATTTACTATTACTTCTAAAGATTTTGAACTCTGGGGAGACCAAATTTCTATAACATACAGTATGCGTGTCTTTATTTTTATATTAATAACTTGTCCCAGTATTGAGCTATGACCCATCTTACTACTAAATCATCTGAAAGCTCCAAACGCCATTCTCAACTTCTGAATTATAAGTTTAATGTGAAAATTCCATAAAACAGTAGAGAAATCTCAAACCTAAATAGTCATAGTATGATTTTAAGTTCTATTTTATTTTCTCAATGAATAACAATGGTAACTTATTCTTTTTGTCCAAAAACCACCAAATTTGTTTTTGAAGATTTATTTTAAACCATCCTCATTATATAACTCTGCAAATCTATTAACCTTTATGTTGTAGACCAAGCAGCGATGTAGATATAAGGACTACATCATCTGCATAGGCTAACAATGGTATTTTTCAGTAAATACATTTGGTGAGTGAAAATCCAGATTATTCAAGCTCTGCAAAATAGAATTAATGTATAGATTAAATAATGTTGGAGCTAACAAACACCCTGACATACCCTACATTAATGTGTATTTTATTTGTTAAATCACCTTGTTGGTTAAATTTGACCTTAAGCCATGTACCATCATGAAGCCAAATAAGAATATTTAATAAAACACAGTCAATATTACATTCTTCAAGCTTTAACCATAATAGTTTCCACTAATAGAGGTCAAATGCGGTTTTGAGGTCAACAAAACAATATAATTTACCTTTTTTTTTTTTTATCTACATACTTCCAAATAAGATGCTGCAACACAAAGCAATGTTGCACCATTGGTCTTTTCGATCTAAACCCATTTTGAAGTTCTGTTAATAATTTAATTTATTCTCCTCAACCCAATGTTGCAATCTTTTAAAATAATCCTTGTGAATATTTTTTGTGAAGTATCTATTAGCTAATAGGGCAGTACATTGCAGGGTCATTAATATCTCCTTTTTATAAATTGGGCATATAATACTACCTTTCCATGATTCTGGAATTTGATCCATTTGTATACAAAATTAAACAGAACATAGAGAACTGTAATCCACCATTCATTAAATGATCAATATATATCAGTCAATATCTGATCAGGCCCATGGGCTTTGTTAGCTATAATCTGATTTAATGATTCTGCTATCTCAAAAGAGGATATTGTTTAAGGTTTAGGGACATATCTCTTAGCATTTCTTTCTTCACCACAATATAAATGACTCACTAGGCAGAGACTATCCAGGCTTACTACACCCTGAACTTCCACACCCTTGATGGGACTGTCCTTGAGGACATGTCAACTTTTAGGTACCTTGGTGTCTGGCTTGACTGACATCTATCCTTCTCTGCTCATGTGGATGCTATCCTGAAAAACTGTGCCCTAAGCTCGGCACTCTCTACAGAAACCCCATTTGCCTCCCCTACGGTGAGGGCGAAATCGTGTAGAAAATGATATTACCAAATTTGACTACTGTGATGTAGTCTATAGTGTCACTCCTAAGTCTACTCTATCCAGACTGGACCCCCCTCTTCAATGCTTTCTGATGCTTTGCCCTCAATGCCCCACCTCATACCCACCATTGCAAGCTTTACCATGAGCTGGCCTTCCTCTCGACAGCCGGCACCTACTTCATTGTGCTAAATCTGTTTCTAACCTCTGGCTCAGGTCCCTTCCACCCTACCTCACCTCCTCCCTATCTCCCACCCCAACACCCTCTCACACCCTTAGATCTACTAATTCCCGGCTGTTGGTAATCCCTCACTGCCAGACAACTGCTGGCTAATCGGCTTCTCTTACCACCTCCTGAGGCTATGGAACAACCTGCTGGCACAAATCCATCACTCCTCTCTAGGCACTCCATCTCCTCTACCCTGACAAACTACTATGTGATAAATTGCCAGTGTTGTTGACCTCCCCTCCCTCCTCCTCCTCTTGTCTTACCTTCTCCCCAAATCTCTCCCTTCCCCACTGCCCTATCCTAGATCCCATGTGGCCTGACCAGCAGCTTTAGCTACGGCTATAAATGCTGGCATATATCCTCCAACTTCTGCACTTACCCCTACTGCACTTCTAGCCTCAATTCTCTGTCTACCATGTTACTGTAGATTAGTAGCTGACATGTATGTAGTTATATTTCGCCCGTTGTTATTATAATTCCTTGTACAATTTTCTCTCACTCCTTGTAACGATGTGTATAATTCCTTTTGCAATGTTTCCTATGTTACTCCTACTTCATGTTTCCGAGGTGTTATACATATGTTCTGATGTGTAATTCATTTGTGTATTTCATTTCCATGTACAAATGTATACAGTTGCTCTCCTCTGTAACCCCCAAGGTCGTATCATGAGATAAGCATATTTTTGCTCAGTGTGCCTTTCCTGGTGAAACATTTCAATTAATAAAATTGAAAGAGCCCACCGCTCACTTGCTCCCCTCCCGGCCTGAAGAACTACCTCAGCCTTTGCTGGTACACTTTTGGATTTCTGAAAAAGAATCAGTGGCAGCAGCTGCCAGAAACCTCAGCCAACTAACATGGCAGAGGAACAGGGTGCAAATCTACCAAGACTATTCAGGGAACTTTTGGAGTGGCATAAGGAATATTCTGAAGCCTGTAAGCTGATGCACAAACTTAATATTTCATTCTCTCTTCAATACCCCACAACTATGCGGTATGCACAACGGATCTCCCTCATGTTTGCTTCACCAGAAAACTTAATGAACTTTCTCTGTAAATCCTACCCAGCCATATTCAGAGGGCCTATTATGTGAGGGTCAAAAGGCACTCACCTTGTGAGGGGGTCTTATGGATCATGGATCTATGCAGTCCAGTTCAGCCTCTCTGCTGAAGTACAAGTTTTGATGTTTTTCTGCTGCCCAGGTCCAAAAGCATCATCCCTCTCACAGGCATGTGAGGAGGCAACACCAGCAGATTGAGTAAGAGCATCCAGCCCAGAACAAGCAGCAGAGCTGGAGGCAGCAGAGGAATTTAGTCTGCAGGCCTTTTCTCTCCAGATCAATACGGCTGCTCCAACGGACTGCTCCCAAGTTCGGTGCCAATAGAGATCGACCTGACTCAGGCCAATGAACAGACACAATGAAGCCCTCTATTGCCTGACAAGTCTTTGGCTGCTATTGCAGCATCTGGTACAGCTCCTGCCCTGAGAAGCCGTCAACCAGCTTTTGCCTGGTCCCATGCAGAATAATGCAGTCTCAGGCCACCAACATTTGGACCATTCTGGTGTCAATCAAGCTAACCCAACCTGAGGCCTGCAGCCAAGTACTTGCAAATTTATTTTGCTATTGGAGGAGGTAGGGTTGAAAAATGGGTACACAATTATATCCCTTGGAGTTTCCTATATAAATTTACCCCCTGATTTCCCTGGACAGAGATGTGGACGTGCCTACTGCCATCCTGCAGCTTTCTTACTTCTGTACTCAGGGTTGCCAGGATTTACCTCAGGTTGGATTTGGCACTTGCAATACTCACAACATTTGATTTATGGTTCACCAGAGGTAATGGGATTGATGTTATTATAGTAAGACTTCCTGGCAAGCATTCAGATGGGTAGCACATAGAAATATGTATATGGGTTGTTTTCTTTATTCGTTTTCTTTTACTTCTTGTATGGGAGCTTGGCGTGGGGATCTTTCTTACCAATTAGCCCCTGTGTCAGTATTGCCATTGCAGGAATATTCCTCTAGGGTGCCTGTGTTGAGTACCAATCAGGGCTCATGGACATCTGGCCCTCTACCCTCCCTAGCAATGGTACACCTAGCCAGTCATGACCTGCACCTGTAGCATAGCTGCAGCTTCTGGGACACTGCCTTTCCACCATCTTACATACATGCAATTGCTGGACACACTTTCAACCATTCTCCTCCTTAACAATCTACAACCTTGGTGACTTCAGCAATGCGCCTCATGAGGTGGACCGCCTCTGATTGGTACCCTTAAGGGGCATGGGCTCTCTTCCTGGGTTTAAAATGCCAGCCTGTATAATGCTTTCAGGTCTCCCCATTGAAGACAGCTTAGTACACATATGCCCAGTGCCTACAACTCCCAGAGTTCATGTGAGGATCAAATAGACTTCACTGCATGGGGAGTGTGGCCAGAGTCAACTCCCCATAGGAGATAGAAGTATTCTTGTGGGCTCTCCTGGTGGCTACTTGCCTCTATGCTCTCAGAGATTTGAGCTTGCTATTGATTGTAATATGTTTGGGATGTTCCCACATAGCTGTGTTAACAGCCTTAATATGTTTTTGTACATATATGGTCCAATGAAGACCACCCAGAGATCTTCATACATATATTTCTATATAACGCACCAATCACACACACACACACACACACAAAAAAAAACTAAACAAGGTAGACAGTTATGTGGGGAGTAGTACAATGAATGGCTGTGGGCAGCAGTCTTCCGGGAGTCTTTCTGGAGGCTGAGATGCTGCCCTGTTTGCAGACAACTATCTGCCCTGAGGGAGGAAGTTGCCCATCTTCAGGCGCACTGGACAGTGGCAAGGAACCTCCCCATCCAGGGAGCACCACAGCCACCACCACTACCTCCAGAGGTTGCGAAAGCACAGCAGTTGGACCACAGTGGGCTCAGGGAGGGTAGGTGGTGGAACAGAGGCACACCCTGTCAGTTGTTACACCCACAATCCATACACCATTCTGGGGAGCATAGTTCCCCCATGGATGCAATCAAGAGAGGAGAGTAAGGAGGGTGCAGACAACTGTCACAAGGAGGCCCTCAGGAAGGAGGCAGAGGGCACCACAGGGAAAGAAAGCAGCTCCTGGTGGGTACTCAATTATTAGGGGATAGAACTTGGGGGAGCAGGGAAAACTGAAGCAAGGTGCCTGCCTGGTGCCATGGCTGAGGGACAGGGAAGCGATCCTTAGGATCACGAGAACAGTTGCATGGGAGTCTGAGCTGGACATCATTGTCCACCTAGAGACAAATGACTTGGCTCATCATGAGATTAGAGCAGTGCAAAAGGACTTTGTAGAGTTGGGGAGGGGCTTAAGACAAGTAGCACACACAGTATCCTTCTCAGAGGTGCTGCCTGTCAGTGGCATGAGTGAGGCGAGGGTACTTTGCACCAAGCAGTTTAACAAATGGTTAAAAAATGGTGAGCACTGGGTTTGGCTTCATTGGGGGACAGGGGTTCCACCTGAGGGACACCAGCCTATACTGGGGATGGTCTGCATCTGTCCAGGAAGGGAACAAGTCTTTTGGCAATCGGTTTAAATGCTTCATTGGCAAGCCTTTAAACTAGTCAAGCTGGGAGGCACTGATAAGCAGAAGGAAAATCCCAGCCTCCCTCACAAACAGGGTACTAAATGAGAAAAAGACCAAGGTAGAAAGGTCAGTGGGGGTTGCTGCTACAGAAGGTAAAGCCATCAAAAAATGGAGAGCAATGAGTACCAATGCCTGTAGTCTGGGTAACAAGCTTCCTGAATTAGTGGCCTTGATGGAAGAGGAAGATCTGGATATTGTGGCAGTCACAGAAACATGGTACACAGAACCATGACTGGGATGTAAACATACCAGGATACACTATCTACGGAGGGACAGGAGGGTAAAAGAGGAGGAGGAGGAGTAGCTCTCACATAAGAGAAGAAATCAAAGCAACAGAACAAAAGGGTAAACAGGGAGGAGAAGAAGCACTGTGGGTCAATTTGGAGGTAGCAATGGCACCACAATCCACACAGGGGTTGTATACAGACCCCCTCTCAGGGGAGGAAATGGACAAGGAAATGATAGAAAGTATACTTAGAATGGCAGATAAAGGGAGATATTGCTTATGGGTGATCTGAATATGCCAAATGTTAACTGAGTGCAGTTGCAGCAGCCACTTCTAAGAGTGGGGTTATTCTGGATGCCCTACAGGGGCATGCCTTAGACAACTAGTATTGGAGCCCACTCGAGAGGGAGCAATCTTAGACCTGGTTCTCTCAAACGGAGATGAAAAGAGGATCACAGATGTAGAAGTGGGTAGCCATCTGGAACTAGCGACCATCGAACAGTATGGTTCACAATAAACACAGCAATAGAGTCAAGCCATACAAAGACAAAGGTACTGGATTTTAGGAGGGCTGACTTTGCCAAAATGGGTGAGTGCCTAAGGAATGCACTAGCAAATGGGCAGGAAGGAGGGTGGAAGAACAATGGGGAATAATAAAAACTGCCATCACAGAGGTAACAAGCCTTTGTGTAAAGCAAATAAACAAAATGAAACGAGGTAAGAAACCACTATGGTTCTCAAAGGAAGTGGCAGTGAAGGTTCAAGAGAAAAGAAAGCATTCAGGAAGTACAAGGAATCACAGAAGGAACAGGACAGAGAACTGTATCAGTTAAAGCAAAAAGAAGCTGGAAAGGCAGTCAGAACAGCAAAGGCCCAAACCGAGGAAAAGATAGCCAACTCAGTTAAGAAGGGGATAAAACCTTTTATAGGTACATCAGAGAGCAAAGGAAGACCAAGGGAGGGATAGTGAGGCTTAATAAAGGGAGGGAGGGTGGGCAGAGGTGACTGTGAAAAGGCAGAGATACTAAACAAATATTTTTGCTCAGTATTTACAAAGGAAGAGGAGGAGGTGCCTAAAACAAACAGTAGAAACACTCTGGATACAGAAGTTGATACCAGCCCATTTACAGAAGAAAGAGTTCTGAATGAGCTCTTAAAACTGAAGGTGGACAAGCAATGGGGCCTGATGGGATTCATCCCAGAATTCTAAAAGAACTAAGGATAGAACTAGTGACACCACTGACTACCCTCTTTAACAAATCACGGGAGGATGGGGTGGTACCGAGGACTGGAGGAGGGCAGATGTGATTCCCTTCACAAAAGTGGGAGCAAGGCAGAAGCAGGAAACCAGACCTGTTAGTTTAACCTCAGTGGTAGGGAAATGATGGAATCACTTCTGAAGGAAAGAATTGTTGAGTATCTAGAAGCCAGAGGGCACAGGACCCAAGGCAGCATGGATTCACAGCGGGAAGGTCATGCCAGACAAATCTGATAGATTTCTTTGACTGGGTGACCAAAGTAGTAGATCAGGGAGGGGCTGTGGACATGGCCTACCTAGACTTTAGCAAGGCATTTGACACAGTCCCACACAAAAGATTAATATACAAGTTAGCCAGCCTGGGAGTGGGTCCCAAGATGACAGCCTGGGTAAAGAATTGGCTGGAGAATAGGACACAGAGAGTAATAGTAAATGGAGTCTACTCTGAAAAAGGGGGTTAGCAGAGGGGTACCACAGGGTTCAGTATTAGGACCGGTCCTCTTCAATGTCTTTATAAGTGACATTGCAGAGGGACTGGAAGAAAATATGTCTCTTTGCAGATGACACAAAGATCTGCAACAGAGTTGATGCACAAGGTGGGGTGGAAGGATGAGAAGGGACTTGGCAAGGTTAGAGGAATGGTCAAATGTATGGCAGCTTAGATTCAATGCTAAGAAGTGCAAGTAATGCACCTGGGAAACAAAACCCAGGGAAGAGTACACAATGGGGGTGAGATACTAACAACAACAAAAATGGAAAGGGACCTGGGGGTAGTCATATCAGATGACCTAAAGGTGGCCAAGCAATGTGAGAGGGCAGCAAGGAGGGCTGGGGGATACTGGGATGCATAGGGAGAGGCATCACCAGCAGAAAACAAGAAGTTATTATCCTCTGTATAGACAGCTGGTGAGACCACATCTGGAGTACTCATGCAGTTCTGGAGACCCAATCTCCGCAAAGACATAGACAGAATGGAAGCTGTCCAGAGGAGGGAACTAAAATGGTGCAGGGTCTGCACCAAAGACATATGAAGTGAGACTTAAGGAGCTTAATATGCATAGCCTTGAGGAAAGGAGGGAGAGGGGACATGATAGAAACTTTCAAGTACCTCAAGGGAATCAACAAAGTCCAAGAGGGTAGCATCTTTCAAAAAAGAGGTGTGCAAGAACAAGGGGCACAATTTGAAGATAGAAGGGCAGCTCAGAGGTAATTTAAGGAAGTATTTTTCTCACAGAGAGGTTGTGGATGCATGGAACAGCCTTCCAGGAGGAGGTTGTGGAGTCAAAACAGTGGTGGAATTCAAGCATGCATGGGACAGTCATAAGGCAATTCTAGGGGTGGGGTAGAAGAAGTAGGCTGCTGGTTAACTAGGGTCTGCAGCTTATCCATCAGGTAAATGGGCAGACTGGTGGGCCAAGCGTCCTTATCTGCCGTCCAAATTCTATGTTTCTATGTAACCAGACCAAGGAATGTACAAATCAGTTTCCAATTAGTTTTATATGTTATAAGGCAGCAAATGGGACCTAGGAAGATCACACTTTGAGTAGTGCTGGACCTTACCTCAGCCTCTTCTTTATCAGCATTTATACTCCATCAACTCTCTCAATTTCCCACTGATTATCATGGGTGACATACATGCTCACACCTGGAACGTTTGAGGTCTAAACACCTTGATAAACATAAACAAGTGCTATCCCATTTGAAGAGACTGCAGTTAGGTCTTGCCTTCCTGCAAGAAACAAAATTAACTAAGCAGGGTCATGATAAGCTCTGCAGGGCCTGGGTGGGACAGGTCTTATCCTCATCTGCCCAAATGAGAAAACGTGGAGTGGCTATACTGCTGCACAAACACCTTAAATGGACATTAGCCCAGACCAAACATGGTTCGAATGGGAGGTGGGTAATAGCCTGATGAATCCCTAGAAGGGCTGCTGATCCTAGGCAACATATATGGCCCTAATGAAAACCACCCAGAGATCTTTCATACTGTGGCCTAAGCCTTAGGATCCCTAGCTCAGTCCTCCATCCAGATTGTTCTGGTGGTGATTTTAACTTGCTCTGGATCCGAACACCCGACAGGAACACTACGAGTTCTGATCACCACTCTAAAACCTGTCTGTCCCGTTTTTCAGCTTCGGAAAACCTTGGGGCTTAAGGATGCATGGCATATTAACCCCCGGATCGAGACTATACCTTTTTTTTTCTGTCTTAATATGCACAGCAGACTCGATTATTGGTTAGTCTCACGTAACATTCTGCAAAACTCCACTGGTGTGGAGATCCTCCCATGGTTCTTGTGGATCATGCTCTAGTCCACTTGCATATCCTGTGGGGCCCCAAAGCCCCCATTACTCCCTCATGGAGGCTAAACCTTTGCTCCTAAGGGATCCTGACTTCCAAACCCTAGCTCTCCGAGTGGCGGTGGAGAATTTCTTAGGGAGTATCCACCCGGACACGCACCCCATGTGTCATATGGGAGGCCCTTAAGGTTACTATTGGGGGATCAATCATGGTTTTGCAGCCCATCATAGATGGCAATGGAAGAAGCTCCTGAAATCACTTGAGGACCAATTAAAGAGCTGGAAGCAGTGTCCAACGTAAACCCACAGTTCAGCTTCCATTTCCCACTCGGCCATAACATTATTACAGTGCACTTAGAAATCAATTACCTTTTAACTAGGGAAGCCGAGGTAGCTATCCTGATGGTTAAAACATAAATATTGGGAAGCGGGCGAAAACAGGGAAAGTGCTAGCTTATAGACTAAGGAAGCAGAGGGCTGAAAATAATATTCGGGCCTGTATGACCCCACAGGATGGACCCTTACTAAGCCAAACAGATCAATGAAGTCATGGGTGGGTTCTACAAAAGCTATATGCCATCACTAGATCTTTGGATCACCAGGAAGTACAAAACTTCTTATAATCCCTTACCCTCCCCAGCTTACCCCTCAACAAGCCAACAGACTAGAGGAACCCATCTCTCCAGCAGAGGTGACATCTGCATTGTATGCCCTGAATGGAGGAAAGCCCTGGAGGGGATGGCTTTCCTCCAGAGCTCTGGTGGATTATCTCATCCCAGATAGCCCCACTGCTCTGTTCAATATTCAGTTTAGCCCTAACAACTGGCTCCTTCCCTCTCTCTTTGAGAGGCTACTACAACAGTTTTCCCAAATAACGGAAAGACTCAACCCTCCCATCCAGCTACCACCCAATATCACTTATTAATCTGGATAGTAGAGTTTTGATAAAATATAGCCACCAGATTGAACCCTTTTCTCCCTGCCCTTATTCATCCCTCCCAGGTTGGTTTTGTCCCAGGACACTATAGCAGAGATCATATCTGGTCTAT
The DNA here is from genome assembly GCA_016271365.2 of Neoceratodus forsteri. Taxonomy (NCBI): domain Eukaryota; kingdom Metazoa; phylum Chordata; order Ceratodontiformes; family Ceratodontidae; genus Neoceratodus; species Neoceratodus forsteri. The sequence goes on from CM028132.1 coordinate 632,827,714, forward strand.
AGTAAACATAATGCATTATGCTAAGGATAGTCCCATTCCAGCTGAGGCTGTAGCCATTGATTTTGAAAAGCCTTTGACTCACTGGAGTGGGACTATCTCCGCAGTTGCTGGTGCAACTGGGCTTCAGGGAAGATTCTGGAGGTAAATTTCTGCTTTATACCATAGATATATGGCACGGTACTGACAAATTCTATTCTGTTGGTATCCTTCCTGGGGAGGGAACACGACAAGGTTGCCTCATCTCCTCTTCTGTTTGTTTTGGCAGTAGAGCCTTTGGTGGCAGCTATTCATCAGCAAACTAAGATACAGGGATCACTATTGGCAGCCAAACCTATACCTCATTTATGTATGCTGATGATCTCTTAGTCCTGCTCTCTGATTTAGAATTCTCCCTCCTGTTCTACTTGCCCTGTAGGCAGACTCTGCTAAATACTCTGGCCTAAAAAAAATTGCTCAAAACAGAAGTGCTTCCTCTGTGCTAGGCTTGTAGAAAAGCTCTAGTTGCCCCATTTGGCCTGCATTGGTCCCCAGATTTCCTGGTATATCTAGGGATCCATCTGTCCCCAGACCTATCCAACATATGGGACCTGAATCTCATGCCTTTGGTTGCAGAACTGAAAACTGAATGCAATAGATGGCAAACTTTACATCTTACACTTGCAGGAAAATCTCTACTCTAAAAATGATTTTGGCCCTCCAAATTTTGTAGGTTATCTCTCACCTTCCTCTTGATCCCCAACTACATGGTATAAAGCAATTAATACTATCTTTAGCAAGTTCCTCTGGGAGGGATGTAAGCCTGATATAGCAGGAACAAATTGAAGGCACACTGGCAAACAAAGGGTTGGGGCCTACCATGGATGGAAGGCTATAAATGTGCCTATTCTGCTGCTTGAACTTTGAAATGATTCCTTCCCATTACTTGGGATGCCTCAGCAGTGGCTACAGATGGAATTAGCACTAGCCAAGGTTCACTTCTCCCATTACTACTTACAATCCACTCCCTAAAAGACTAGCCCAGCACCCTACTATAGCCACAATGATCTGAATCTGGCACAAACTTCATAGAAAGCTCTAGGCTAATCCTTTTCCCATAGAACATACACCCATTTGGGGAAATGACCACCTCCAAGTTGGTAATAAACCCCTGTATTGGTCCTAATGGATAGATAAAAGGGTTGTTACATTTGCAGATCGATTGACAGCTGATAGGGGAGCCTAAAATCATTTCAGGAGCTAGATCAAGAATATAAGCTCAGCAAGACATGCTTCTGGCAATATCTGCAACTACGTAGCTCCATGATGCCATATTTAAAACAAGGGGGTGGAGAGCAGCTTGGAACCACTGAACCAATGGCTGGCTCTTCTTAAAGAGCAGGCCAGCTCAATTTACTCCAGCATGCTTGACAAATTGCCCTACCAATCTAGGGAATCCAAAATCAGTTGGGAAAAAGTGCTCCAGCAGCCTATTACCGAGGCACAATGGAGACTTTGCTGAAAAAATACCCATACGGCATATTCAGATGTCAAAAGCAAACTCATTCAGAATAAAATTCTCCACCATTGGTACTAGACCCTTCCTGTGCTCTACAAGTTTAAACTAGTTGAGAGCAACCAATGGTGGAGGTGTCAGTCTGCAGATGGTGACTTGCACTATATAATTTGGCAATGCCCATTAATACAACCCTTCTGGACATTGACTGGCAGACTGGCAACACAAATTATTAGCTCAAATATAGATCTTGACCTAAATTCTGGCTGCTAGGACTCCTGTTTCTCTGCCAAGGCTTAAACTGCAGCAGCTACTCTGGCTTGCCCTTCTATGTCTTCAGGCCAAACAGCTTATTTTGTGTCTATGGAGAACCACGAAGGTGCCCACTATATAGGAGCTCCTTAGTACATTCTCTAAGATAGCTGCATTAGATTGGCTATCCATATAGTGACTAACACCCTTCCTAAATATTTTGCCTGTTGGGACCCCTTTCTTACATATCTATTTCCGAAAATGGGGTAGGGTGAAGCTGCTTTAGGAATGTTTGGATTTATCAACATCTGTCTACCCCGTGGCTGTCTGCTGTTGCCTGCTGCTTAAATCTTCTTCTCACCTTGTTCTACCTAGGTTATGCTCTCAGTGGACATAAACCCTAGTGGTCTGGTTCTTTAGGTCATTGGTTACATAATACAGGTTGTGAGAATACATCCTGGTTCTGTTATGTGTGTGCTATCTCAGGTAGATGATATATCATTTTAGGTACTATCCATTAGATCTAGTGGTGTTGTTTCTGCTGTGTCAAATTATCAGCTTGAGCATTTCTAACTTTTATCATGTGCTTTGTATCATTCACTAGACCTGTGTACAGTTCTGTGCCTGTGTATTTTGAGTCTTGATTGCTCATCATAGATATGTATACTGAGAAAAGTATTAACGACAAGAAAAAAAGGGTAGGATTGGGTGGAGGATAATGGTGGAAAAGTAGAGATATTAAATGAATACTGCTGTTCCATCTTCACCAGAGAGAAGGATGGACCAGTGTCTTCTGGATGGAAGAAAAGGAGCAGGGAGAGGGAACAGAGATGTAGTGATAGAGGAGTATAGAGGAGAGATGGGCTGCTAGCATTAAAGGTGGACAAATCACCAGGCCCAGACAGAGTACATCCAAGGGTACTATGGGAACTGGCCAAATAGCTGGCAGGGCCGCTGACAGACCTATTTAATAGTTCAGTAGTGTCAGGTGTGGTACCGCAGGATTGGAGAACAGAACATGTGGTGCCCTTCGCGAAATGGTCCCGAGAATGACAAGGTTGGTGGAATATCTAGAGGAGCATGTTTGAATTGGCCAATGGATTCTTTTGGCTTTCTCAGTAGTGATAAGAGTTCATATTCAGAAATAAGAAACAGTGTAGTGCCTCCACCCAGAGAAATAGTTGAACAGCCTAGTTACTTGTCTGTACAACCCCTGGGATGATGTGCCTGGCGACCTTCTCACTGTGATCATCTTTCCCACAGATCCAAAGCAAAAGGTAACAGTTCCTCCAAATTAGCATGCACTGTAATCCTAAGTAGGCACAAATGAGAGCTGGCTTGCAAATAACATCACTTTACTTAGGGAACACAGCCCTCAAACTGCAATGAAAACAATACAGTAATAGTTCGTACTCTGGATGGTCTTCTTGTTTCATAGTTTCATAGATAAATACAAGTTCTGAAGGCTGGAGCCCATAAGGAAGTTGCCACTGTTAAATCTCTAACAGTGGAAAGAGTATTTCTTATCCCCCATGTATTTATTGAGTTTTCTTTTATATTGTTCAAGATTATCACTTGTAACAATGTTATGTGGTAAAGAGTCCTTGTGTCATATTCAGGCTTGGTTCAACAATAATTGTAGTTAAATACCCTAATTAAGGGCAGTCAAAGATGAACACTTTTCTTGGGCTGCCACTACAAACTGCCGCCAAGAAGCAGCCCAGCACTCAATTCATTCCCACTCTGCAAGGCCACAGTATATTTATATTATTTGACGTCTTGTACAAGGAAAGGCAAGACAAGGCAGTTTTATATAAGGTGTCCAATCCCTAGGGCTCTGGGCACCTCACAATAAATACAACAAATCCATTTGAAACTGAAAATCAAGTATTAAATTAAAACATTTAAGTCATAAAGTCTGTCCCACAACTTAAAAAGAAAAATAAGTTTTAAAGTTTTTTTTTTTTTTTTAAATGGAAGGCATTCCACAAAATTGTGGCTGCCACAACAAATGCCCTGTCACCTGAAGACTTCAAACAAGGCCTAGGTACCAACAAGAGGTCTGTATCCTCTGACCAGAGGACAGACAAAAGCATAAAGTATCAGGAGGTTTAGGTAGCCTGAACCCAGTTCATGCAGGGCCTTTTATGTCAACAAGCACACCTTAAAACTAGAGGCTGCTGTCTTCTTCCACATTGTAGCAGGATTTCACCTCTAAATCTTATAAGAGCTCACTTCTTACAGTTCTGGTAGCCAGGTTTGAAGCAACAGGTCCACTGTTGCTACTGCAAGTTACTGCAGGTTGGCTAGTGGTGCACTTTAATTTAACATGAGTAGCTTGCTCAGGATTAACCCCAAAACCCAAAGGCCCTACAATTGCTTAGTGGCTGGTGAAACCTCCAACTGGAGATAGTTGTACAGTTTCAGGCCTGATATCCAAATGCAAAGGACCAACTCCCAGATAAGCAGTGCAAGCCATGACCTTACTTGGGGTTCCCAATTAGGTGGGTCCTTCTTGCCCCACAGGAGTCTAGCATGGTTCACATAAGACCTGGTCTGAGACCAGTTTTTTCCCAGCTGAACTGGGCTGGGATCAGTTCATATCACAGATGTGTCTAATAACAAGCTTGCTAAGCAGCAGCCAGCATAGTGGAGTGGTTGGTGCACAAGTCTGTGATCCATGAGTTCTGTTGTTGAATCCTGATTCCCAATTCCTTTTACCTAAAATTTGACAGGAGTGGTGGTCTATAGTGGTGTGACACTGAAATAGTAAATCTACACTAAATGGTGATAAGCATAAGAAAAAAAAACAGGTGCAGCTAAAAAAAAAAAAATGGTCTCACCTCGTCTTAAGGAAACAATCTACCTAGAGCCTCTGCAGGACTTTTGACATCCAGTATCCACAGTCTCACTCTATCTGCAGCAGTGTCAGTGGCTCAGTAGGTACCACACACTCGCCTCTGAGGCTGGGAGATCGAGGGCTGTGGGTTCAGTTCCCACATCTGGCACTTGGGTTAATATCCCAGTACTGACACTGTAGTGCAGCATGAGAGGGTGCTGCACTTCTGAGGTGCCATTCTTCGGATGAGATGTTAAACCAAGGTCCCATCTGCCTGGATTGGTGGTAGTTCAGGTGGATGTTAAAGATCCCATGGTACTTATCGAAAGAGTAGGGAATTTACCCGGTGTCCTGGCCAAATTTCCCTCATTCACTAAAATACCACCAACAGCTTAATCTGGTTCAAGGTCTGTTGGCAGTCATCTGTATCCTCCCCAGGTCGTGCCTGAAAATAGGGAGAATTTGTCTAGTGCACTTACCCGGTCAACAAAAACTAAATAAATAAAATCTGCTGAGATACCTGAGTGAGTGAAGCGAGATAGGAGAGGTAATGACTTCACTGGCTCGGTCTGAAGATTCAGTCATCTGTCTCACTCCCTGACCATGGCACGTCCACACCATCTAACACATCACAACCTTTTAACCCTCAGAGTGGTTGCAACCCAATGCATTGCTGTGGTGCATCCTAATGGACCCCACAGCAGCCTTGTTGCAGCTTCTCCTCAGTCTCACACTAGCTACATGCTGGCATGTTCAACATTGTCTTCTATTCTGGCTAGCATATGAATGCCTCTTTTCTCTCCTTAACAGGAAAATGCTTTACTCACAGGTCATGGTTCCTCTCACACAGATAAACAGTCTATCACAGCTCAGCTGGAACTCTCCTGGATCAGATGTCTTTCCTTCCTGAGATCTCTCATTGATCTGACAACAGTGAGCACAGCCCCTGCACTTCAAGAATTGTCAGCTTCCATTGGATCCTTGTCCAGGTCATCCTAGAGTTCTCAACAATGAATGTCCTTTGGTCCATAAATGAGTACCTGAATTAATCAGTCCTCTAGAAGACCAGAGGCCAATGCAACTAGATGTGCAGTTATGTCCTCTGAATGGCTTGCAGTAAAGGTCAAGAGACCGAAGATTATGATGGTCATGGTGTCTCAGGAGCTTCCAAGAGACTACCAATAGAACAGTAATCCTCAAAGAAATCATGAGTCTCATCTTAAAACCTTTAGATGCAACCCAGGCAGTTTGTGATTATGCAGCATCCATAAGTAAAGCAGTCCCACTTCTGAGGTGGGAACTGTGAAATGTGCATCAGCACTTGAAAGTTAGTGATGATGCAGCTTACTATACTGGTGGAACACATAAGGCAGACACTTACTGATAATTCTGTTTTGCAATACATCTGAGAACCCACAGGTACAAAGTTGCCACCCTATTAGATGTGTGGTATAAATGTGGGACCCAGCACTCAGAGAGATCCATTCTAGTAGCTGAAGAATCATTTGAATGAAAAGGTGCATGTGCAGCAATTGACCACAAAGCTAAATCAAGTGAAAGATGGGATGAAAGCACTAGAAATCCCAGTCTTTTTTTTTGTGTGATCTATTTTTCCGCCCCGTGCTCGCTGGTCCACCACTCCTTGGGCTCTACCAAGTTCCCCCATCCCCTACTGTCCTTACCCAACCCTCCTCTGATCCTCATATTGCAGCAGACCCCCAGGATATCCGGCATATCCTTGGCAGGCGGGTCCCCCTACTCCGAGGGGAAGGCACCAGGAACAGGCATGACCCCAGCACATACTTCTAGGGTCCAGGGATGCTGCTGAGGAACAGGAGACCCTGGTAAGGTGCTAGAGACCCTCAGGGAACAGACAGCCATCATCCGGTGGCCAGCGAGTGATTTTCCTGGCTTTCTTAATGTGCGTGACATCCGGACATCAAGGCAAGAGCCGACATCTGTCAAGCACCACCCCAAATGATCCTGACGTGTTGCTCTACCTTTGGCCTCCACCAGTGGTGGCTTCAACACCAGATCACCGCCCTTCCCTCCCTGAAGACAGCGAGCAGTCGTGGGATGCTTGCTGCCTCCCCTGGCCAGCCCTCCAGTGACCCAAGCTCGATCCCAAACCCAGGTCACTGGCTGCAAGCACAAATCCAACCACTGCACTGACAGGCCAGCTATCCCAGTCTTTTAAAATGCTACCAATACTGACTGTGAAGTTGACACACCAGTGAACACAGAGGACACCAAACTGATCAGCACTACCACATCTCTAGGCCACTCTGGTAACAGTTAATCCCTCTGTGGGCAGTATTATCACATGTGTGTATTGAGGAGTTGGTGAAAGATATCAAAAGTAAGCCTGCAAACATATGGTGGAGGCGTACCAAACTGATTCAAAAATGTGAACATTGAAGAGAAACCCTTTGTACTTAGCCAAAAGGTCCATGAGTGGTCAGCATTATCTCTGAGAGCAATACACTCTTTGAGGCAGTCACCAACCAATGTCAGCTTCAAAAGTGAACTCAGTTTATCAGTGGTTATCATTAGTGACAACCGGGCATATATGTCACCTAAAAATGTTGACCGACTTACATTCATAAAAGTGAACAGCCACCAGATTCCATGCAGCAACATCCCACCTCTGCTGCCACAAACTAAAGAGTCTACAATATCGTCCTGCCCGAATTCTTGTCCAGTTAAGAGTCAGATACTGAAGGTGGAGTGGTGGTATTTTAATATGAAGACTACAGCAAAGATAAGCAATTGGATGTTAACGATGCTGCCATTCATGAGTGAGTCTGTTGGATCAATCATCTTAAAACTATTTAAGAGGACCGTAAGCAATCCCATCCTCAGAGGTTTTTTTTTCCCAGTGGGCATTGTTTCGTTATTGTAAGTCTCCTCCTCATAGGACTACTCCTTTGTGCCTAACTTTGTCACTCCAAGCTTCCTCCTTCAGCTCAAATGCCTATTTCATTATGCCTAATGTCAGTTACTTCAAGCCTCATCCTCCTTCTCAGGGCCATGTTCCACTGTGCTTAGCTTCAGTCTTTCCAAGCCTCCTGCACCATAGATGCAAAATGGACATAGTTTTTAAAACAGTTGTGGCCTACCATGTGTGTTGCTGTACCTGCTATTCTACGATTGACAACAAACATGTCTGAATGGTACCTAGGAAACTGGTGGCCTACCATGTGGGATACTAGAACTTCTTTTCCACCAGCAACAATAAATATGTTTGACAGATGTAATATTTAGAATAGCGGTAGCCCACCAGGTGGCCATTGTGCCTGCTATTCTGCCATTAACAATAAACATGTCCAACAGGCAGGTTTTTTTTTTGGAAGAATGGTTGTCTACCATGTGAGCTGCTGTATGTGGTATTGTGCCAGCAATAATAAACATGCCAGACAGAAATAATATTTGGAAAAAGTGGTGGCCTACAATGTGGGCTGCTGTACCAGCTTTTCTGCCAGCACAGTAACAATGAACATGTCAGACAGACATAATTTTTGAAACAGTGGTCTTTATACCCATTGGCCATTGTATTGTCCTGACGGCCAGGATCAATCACTCAAATTACAATTTCTACTGTGATGTCTTGCAGGATATTGCAGGAACCCAATGCAGCCTAATGGAAATTACACCAATCTGTCACACAGTGAACTGTGACATCTCACACAGAGTGCTGAATCCTAATGGGTTATACTTTATGTACTTACTGTACATGATGACAGCATAATTATGAAATTCCCTCTCCCAAACTTCAGCTCACTTCATTTACAATCATATCTACCAGCACTATGAGTTCAGTTAGGAAAATATATGTACAAAACACTTTCTGCAAACCAGCTTACTCCAAAATTCAGCCCAGACCACTGAAAGAAAGCACAGTATAATTATATAAATATCTATATTGTAAAATATGTTTTAAGCACATTTCACTTCAATCTCCCTTCAAGCACAAGTAGGAGCTCTGTGAACACATACCATCAAAGAAATAGCAACACAAAATTAAGCAGTTGTCCTGTGTTTGTCAGATGTTCTTCCCAGCACAATGAAGACGCATCCTTCTTCTTTCTCTAACATCATAGGAATGCACACTGCAAAGGGGCGAAGTCACGTAACTGTAATCCCTGAATTTACTGCAGTAATGTAACCATGTGAACGACCCAACTATTCACCCTTCTATGCAGAGCTGAGTTCACCGAAAACTAATTCACATATTTTTGAAAATTGTACACTGCCTATATATTTGTGAAATCTGGCTAGTTATAAGACTTACTGGTACTAAACTGTATTCTTTATATCAAAATGATCAATAAACAATACTACTGATCTTCTGATTTATGCTAACAGACAATGAGTAATTATAAAACATAATCTATTAAGATTGACAAAATCATAAGATGTGCTAAACTTTCTGGAAATATTTATATGAGCTGTGCTTTTAAGGCTGTATTTGTTATTAATATAAATCTAATTGATATTTGTCTATGAAATACTTACTCTCTTTGTCTATTTTATCTTTGTATGTAAATACGTTGTGTCAATCAATAAAATCTGAACTGAACTGAACATATTTGTGAAGGCAAGGTTTATGTTTTCCCCACAACTTTGCTGTCAAAGGAAAATTTTGCAACATCCCTACTATGTAGTGTTACAAAAATGCTATTGATAAACAGGCCACCAGCCCTCAAGCCCTAATAAATTTATTACATAAATGCATACTGCCATTAATTGCCTATCCAGATTTAAGTGGCATAGCATTTACTGTACCATTATACTAATTTTGCCTGTCTAGTATGTGACTATAGAGCCATTATCCTCTATTTGATTTGCCACAGAAAAATCATTTTGTTTACTTATTTAACAGTTCGGTCACAGGGAAAGGTACACTGAGCCAAGGCTAATTTCTAGAGTACGACCCAGGAGATGGGGTAACAGAGGATGACAATATTGAACAGTACATGATAAAATACAAGATACAAATATAAAAATAAAACAAAAACATAATATACAGTTATCCATAGTGTATAAGATTAGGTGATAACAGGCAGCTTTCAGGGTTAGTTACAGAGTGACCAGGAATGAAGTATGCAATGAAGTAACAGTCGATAATTGTAGGGATCACAATAGGCTACTGCCCTGTCCCAGAGTACTATGTTGAAGGAGAGTGGGAAATGGAGGAACATGAGGAAGGGAGGAGGAGGCATAACTACTGTCTGGGAGGGTAGGAGGAAAGGTTCCTAAGCTGGTTTGGCTGGAGGTTCCATAGTGCTGGGAGTCTGTGGGAGAAGGCAGGTGTGCCTGCTGATGATGAGGGCAGGGGATGAAGAAGGTGCGGCATCCCTATTGCACAGGTTATATGGAGATTGCATCAGAGGATAGAATTTTTGACAGTTAGGGGGAAGAAGGCTGAACCAGTTTTTGGCTATGACAGAGAGAGAATTGTACGCGTGTATGTGACAAAGGTGCGGGGTCTAGGGAGGAGTACAGGTGGCAGTGATGAGTTCTTGGGGGCAAAGCAGCAGAAGGAATTTAGCAGGGTGTCTATATGGGAGTATAAGGAGGTGGGCTGTGCCATATATGACACTGGCATAATCAAAACTGGAGAAATTGTCTTACAGACTAATTTGCAACAGGTGGAGAAAGGGAGGAAGTCTTTATTATGATGCAGGATCCCAAGATTAGGGTGCAGCTTAGAGGTTATGGCATCTCTATGCTAAGAGAAGTTTAAGTGGTGATCAAGCCAGACCCATAAGTATGTGTAGGCTGTGACATAGTCTAGGAATGAATTGTCCAGGGTAGTAAAAGCTGGTAGAGAAGGTAATCTACCCATTTTTGAAGAACTGAAGATCATTGAAATGATCTTGGAGTTGTTTATTTTCAACTTGTTTTTGAGGAACCAGGATTGCATTGTTTATAGGTCTTGTAGTGGGTATGGACATCCAAGATGGTTGGCCCAGAGGCAAAAGAATAGTGTTGTCTGCATACATATGTATCCTTAGGCTGAGAACTGGATAGGACCAAGCATAGGCCTGTGGGACCCCTGCTAGTATGATTGTGGGGGGAGGTTTTCACCCTTACTGACTGTTGCCTATTTTGAGGTAAGATGAACCAAGCTACTGAGTGAGGGTTATGCCAGCTGCACCTAACTTGGTGAGGAAGAGGGGTGGAGACCGAGTCAAAAGCCTTGGACTGGTACACGAAGATGGCAGCTGTCAAGTGGCCATGATCTATGGCTGCGTGGATGCGATTTGTGATTTGAAGAAGGAATGAGACAGTAGAGTGGTGCTTTGAAATATGGATTAGAAAGGAGATATGAAGCAGGTGGACAGTCTGGAGTATACTAAGGATTCTTGCAGTTTAGCTAGGGCTGGGAGGAGGGAGATTGGATAGTAATTACGGAGACTGTAGGGTACCCTCATTTGAGGAGGTTATTCACGTTGGAGTTTTCCAGATCTGGAGGACTGTTCCAGAGGAGAAAGAGAGAATTAGTGTGTGGGCTAAAGCAGGGGAAATTCCTGGAGCTGACATGTGCAGGAGTTAGGGGTGAATACCGTCTGGGCTGGTTTTGTTGATGTTTAGTAATAATAGCTAGTACAGCTTCTTGAGGAGAGACAGGGAAATGGAATTTATATTGTGTGGGGAGGGGGGCATGATGAGTGGGGTGGTCTGGGAGGCACAGGTTGCAAAGAGATTAAGAATGTCTGCAACAGTTTGAGAGTCCGAGATAGACTGGCCATTGTGTTTTAGGACTGGGAAAGAAGCGGTGTTAGTGTTCTGCAGGTGTTTTTTGAAGTATTCTGACTTGGTAAGATGGATTTCTTGGTGCAATTATTCCAGAGTAATTTTGGTGTGGTCTTGCATGAGGGACAGGAAGGACTTATAGAGTGACCAGGCCTTATCACAAGCCTTGCATAGGTCAATCAGTGCTACAGAGATCCAGGGGTGGTGTATTTCCTAACTCTAGTCTTGATCTGGTGGGCATGATAGTCCCAGATCTGGGTTACAGTGGATAGGAAACTAGTGAGTGCTGAGTCCACATCAGGTGCAGAAGATTCTATGTCATAATGGATATCGCAGAAAGGTGATCACCGTTAGCATAAGCTAAGTGAATTGGTAGGTGGGCAGTGGCTACTAGACTCTACATACTGGAGCTAGTTGAATGCCCGCCTATTAGAGAGGTTGAACATGCCTCAATTTGCCTATTAGAGGCAAGGTTACTTTAATGTATCTGTATATGTATAAAGTATCCGCAGCCAGTTTTGGGCTGGGAGACCAGGAGTAACTTTTGGTTTATACGTGTGTGTCATTGTAGGTCTTAAGTGTTTGAAAGTAAAATCAGTAAAGATGTTTTAAATAAAAGAAAGGCGATCAACATTAGGCGAGTGTACATTGCTGAAAATCAATTTAGCCAATGCAACACTTGTGGTGCTCAGCAAAACAGCACCGGAGACTTGTGTTTGTTTTTTAATGTGTGGGGTTGTGCACCACGCCCCCAACAAAGGATTCTCAGTTCCAGGGGTGCATATCAGGAGGATGCAAAAGCTGAAAAAGAAATTTTATGGCCAGACTCAACAAAATGAAAGCATGCATGGAACCCGAACTTGCACCTCGCAACCCTAGCCTGCTATTAACCCACCAAGACACAGGGCCAGCTTGGCATGTTCGCTCCCCGAGCTCATGTATGTATAGCGCATCCTGTCATGATATTCACTGCCCCATTTGGTCACTCCTCCTGTCCAGTAGTCCTGTGCAGATGGCACCATTATTGAGACTCCCTTTTAAAAGTGCTCAGTAGTGGTCACCCCTCATCACAGGCTACTGTGCAGAGTAGCAAGGGGCACAATCTGCTGTGTTCAGGTTGTGTAGCAGGACTTCAGAGTTTATAGAACATAAAGGCCAGATATTTAGGTATTTGGGGACTAGTGTGGGAGATGGATATTCCTGATGCAGTAAGTGACGCTATGATCACTTATAAGAGCCAATGTGCAACAATTCTGTGAAGTGGCATTGAACCTTTTATACCATTTCAAATTTTGTCTGCCAAGTTGTCTGAAGCTAGGGCCATTGGTGCCTAATTTATTTTTACAGTGAAATTCTTAGAGTGAGTGAGTGCTTACTTTAGGGAGTGGCATAGTGTTTTTCCCCACCATATAGTTTATTTTGTGCATCATAGTCTACCTGACGATAAAGCCGAGTTCATACATGCATACATAATTGAAAGGTCTGCCTGTAGTTCAGTGGCAAAGCAGCCAGCCACCCCACTTCCTGAGCTATATATGCAGTTCCTCTAAGCCTCACTGTTAAGCATTTTTTCTTTACAGCTGAAGGCTCTCTCGGTTTGTCCTCTGAGCTGGTTGGGCCTCCTGACTGGCTGGGGCCTGCCCCTTGCTGGTCTCTGCTGGGCGATGTTTATTTTACTGCTTCTAGTTTGTATTTGTGTTCAGCTGTGTGTGCTTCCTCCTTTTTGGGGAGGCTTTTCTAAGATCCTAGCATACTGCTACTTCAGAGATCATACTGCTTGCTTTTAGTTACTCACAACTCTCAAATTACTTGCACTGAAACTGCAAACATGATCTGTGTGTTTCAGCTCAACTATAGCTGGCCCATATGGCATTTTCTATTACTTTCACCTGACTCAGATTTACTTGAACCTAGCTATACTGCTTACTCATGCTTGTTCTAATTACCTCACTGCTGCAGCCTCATTGCACTGCCTGCTGACAGTGCTTAAGAGCATTATGCCTCCTATTATTTTTGCAGTTACAACTCAGTGTACTCATTTGTTTTACTACTGCTAACATAGAAACACAGAATTTGATGGCAGATAAGGACCACTTGGCCCACCTAGTCTGCCCATTTCCTTACCTAATGGATAAGCTGCAGATCCTAGTTAACCAACAGCCTACTTCCTCCTACCCCACTAGAATTGCCTTATGTCTGTCCCATGCATTCTTGAATTCCCACACTGTTTTTGACTCTATGACCTCCACAGGAAGGCTGTTCCATGCATCTACAACTCTCTGTGAAGAAATACTTCCTCACATCACCTCTGAGCCGTCATCTTTCTATCTTCAAATTGTGCCCTTGTTTTGCACATCTCTTTTCTGAATTATGCTACCTGTTGGACTTCATTAATTCCTTGAGGTATTTGAAAGTTTCTATCATGTCCCCTCCTTTCCTCAAAGCTATGCCTCTTTAGTTCCTTTAGTCTTTCTTCAGTGTCTTCTGATGCAGACCCTGCATCATCTTGGTTGCCCTCCTCTAGATAGCCTCCACCCTGTCTATGTCTTTTGTGGAGATGGGGTCTCCAGAACTGTACACAGTACCCCAGATGGCATTATTTTGCTGCACAGGCTACTTTCTTCCTGCTGCTGCTTTGTTTACTCCCATTGCTAATGTACATTGTTTTAGTCTGAGGTCAGCTAAGCTCCTGCTGAAGCTATTAAATTAGCTTTTATATCTGCATGTGGTTCTCAGCCTTTCCATAACTTCCTTGTTTGTCCTACAGCAGGGAATGGGAGGTGTTTGGGGGTCATGGCCTATGTGGCTAATTAATTCTGTTCTAAATCCTGTCTTTGCCGCTGTAAGTCCTCAGGTTTGTCACCTTGATTTGGCTATTCCTGTCTGACTGGCTTGTCCCCAATTCAGTGCTGTTTAATTGCTACACAGTATTTATGCAGGTCCACCTATCACTACTACTGCTTACTGACCTCTGTGCAGGTCCACACTTGCTTATGCAACTGTTGTTTCTTGCTTATGCAACCCATTGCTTCATGCCTACTACCATCCCTCAGCTTCAGCCTCTGGGATTCTGCTGCACTCAATCTGCATTCAACCTTGCAGGTCTCTTCTCTTAATGCTCATTATGATCTCAGCACTCGTGCTCATTCAGCTCACCAGCTTTCAGCTCTCAATCAATTTTGGGTTATGCCAGCCATTCTATTCTGGCAAAGGGTTCCTGCAGCCCACAGTCTCACTCTGCATTTAGTCGCATCTTGGTGTGTCCAACTTGGGGTGGGATCCTTCTCACCTGACCCATAGCTGGGAATGTCCTCACCCCAGACTTGGCTTTAGCTGCCTGCTACACAACAGCAGCTCCTGGTGTAGAAATTAAGACTAGCAGTGAAGGGTGGTTATGATGATCTCCTTTGGCTGTAGTGTTCCACTATAATGGTTAGCCATTCACTTTAGTGGTTTCCTAAGCAAGGCACCCTCACCACATTCTCCTACACCTCTGGTTCCCAGGTTTGATTTAGGGTGGGTAGGCCAGGTGAGTGCCTCAGCAGTTGTTGCACTTCTCCTGTGCATTGGATGCATGTATTGTTGCAGAGTTTTCTTGCAACCTTCCACAGTGTTCCCACTAGAGGGTTTGAGTGAGAGCTTTCCTCCAAATTGGAATATTTTCTATCTCGCTTTAATTGGGATTTCAAACTGCAGCTGCAGAGCTTCTAATTAAACTATCCCAAGCCGGAGGGAAGGCGACCTAGGCCTTGGATACCCAGAGATTTCCTCCTCACAGGGTTTTTTTCCTCTTGTCATAACACTTAGTTAGCATAGTTGTTTCCCCTATTTTCTTAGGTAGGTTCCACTGTTGGATGGAGGTGGAGGATGTCCTGCCATTCCTCTCTCCTTAGGGGATCCCTAATCTCAAAGCAAAACATCAGTATCATGCTACGCAAACCTGGGCAGTCTTCAATTATACAACTGAACATCTCATTGCATTATCAAATTGCCTAAGCTGCTCTACTACTACGTTACAGTCACTGCTCCTATGTCACAGTTACTGCTTGCTCATATGATTCATGTTGCCTCCTTTTTGGGATGATACCACATTTTGGGGGATTCCTAAGTTACCTTTAACCATGGGAACCATCCCGTTGCACCTCTAGGGGTGGAACCCTATCTGAAGGTTCCTTGCCTTGTTGCCCCTACAGGGTGGTAATTCCCCTGGAATGGAGAGTACGAATGGCAAAACCAAACTAACACAGTTGCACAAACATAACACCACACTGGCTAGATAGGTCAGTGAATTGAAAGGATTGCCTGTAGTTTGGTGGCCAAGCAGCTAGCCACTCCCACTTCCTGAGCTATATAAGCAGTTACTCTAAGCCTCACTGTGAAGCATTTTTTCTTTGCCCCACCATCCTCCCTCCTCCTCCAGTGGCAGCACTTTCTCCTTAGGGGATTCCTAAGGTACCTTTAGCCACAGGAACCATCCATTGCACCTCTGGGGTGAGACCCTCCCAAGGGTTCCTTGCCTTCGTACCCTAAGGGTGGTAATTCCTCTGGAATAGATAGTGCAAATGGCAAAACTAAACTAACACAGTTGCACAAGTATAACACTATACTGATTGCGTGGGTCAGTGAAATATAGATTTAAGAAGGAAAGAAAACCATTAACCATCAAATTTCTCTCTCCAACCAACTCAGTTGTTATACCCTGTTACCTGTTTTTATTAAAAGTAATTTCTGAGACTTCAGGTGATGTCACCGCCACACATTATTGGTCAGGGATTGTGCTCCATTCCTTTCCCTAGTGTTTTCCTCTTGTTTTCATCACCATGCTACCTACAATTGTGAGTTTGTGCAATCGGGAAATAAGCCATGTGCATGAGCAAAGTAAAAATTCCCAAAGAGGTGATACTCTGAGTGTTAATCACCCTGATCCTTCCACATTGTGTCAGGCTGAGGAATGGCATCTTCATCTCAGACAGCCTCTCCTGTGATGGTGACCACTCCATCTAATGCTGCTCTGTTGGATGACTCCAGGGCTTTTAGAGTGGAAAGCAAAGGAATGTTCAAGGAATTAAAAGTACTGTATTCACTCTTGATGTCAAAGTTAAAGATCTGGAGCAGCAATTGTCCTCAATGGATTCAAGGGTAAACAGGCTGGAGTGCATTCTCATTAAAGTTCTGCAGGACAACAAATGGTTGGTGGAGAAGTGCAATGACCTGCAGAACTGCTCCTGCCATAATAATTTATGGATAACATGGTCTCCAGGTGAAGAATGATCTGGGACTCTGTCATATTTCTACAAGGAATGTTGCCTACTATCTTGGACATCGAAGACCTTTGTCCCTGCCCATTGAAAGGGCACATCAAGCTCTTGCCCCACCTCTGACTGGCTCCTCAAAACAACCACACTTCGGTTGTCCTTAGATTTTACAATTATGTGGTGAAGCAGGCAATTCAGTCCCTGTCCTGGTGAAAGTGGCAGGTAGTGTATAAGGCAGCAGGTTGCAGTCTGACAACGATCATCCACCTGGCCTGGCCGCTAAGAGGAAGACTTACTGGCTGATTCTGTATGTCTTAAAATGCCATCAAATAAAGTTCTCTACCCCATATCCAGCCCAGCTCAAGGTGCGTTTACCAATGAGGATGGGACTTTTGAGGATTCTGCCACTGCCACTCAAGAACTGCAAGCCTGCAAATAATTATCTCTGGATGACTGTATGGAGTGCAGCGAAACAAGAGAAGCAAGAGTTGCTGTGCGGCGCCTGGGCTAAAGATATCACTGAATAGTAAGTAATGAAGATTGGACCAGGTGTTGGATGACGTGAAAGCCTTGATGCAATCATTTTGAGGAGGATCCTGCCTGATGGACCAGACTGATGTATGATAGGAGACGGCTTCAACACGGACTGACTGGGAGATCATTTGGAGCTCTCTGTACATGGACAGACTATGATACTTTTATTATTGGCTTTATACATTTTTATTTTTTTCTTATTTCTATTTTATTTCACATGGGGACTGTTTAATCAGAAGATTTATGCATTAGCCCTTCTTGGAGTAGCGACTGCAGAAAGCTGTATAGTATCTTAAGTTAAAACTGCATGATGGAGCCTTCTTTTCTAATGGCCTCTGGGTTTTACTGTTTTGTCTGTGGTTCCTTTTGGACAGTGGCCACTACAGTTTAGTGCTCCCACTAGATGGCAGTATTTGTTCATGCATGATCAGTTTAACTGTGCCAATATTTTTGCTTCTTGCTTTGGGTTGGGGAGATGGGATTTGGGTTTCCTTACTGAGTTTCTTTTTCTCTCCCTCTCTTAATGTATTTTTATTTATTTTCTTCAGATTCATGATTTCAAAGATGAGGAGGGGTAGGACTGTTTCAAGTTGTGGGTGAACAGATTCAGTGAAGGTTAATTTTGAGATTACTCCCTTTTTGGTTTTCCTTAGGAACTGATGGAAATCACCTAACTTCTATAGAATGGGGGCTAGACAGGACCTCTGATGCATTTAAAATATTATCTGCTCAAGGATTATCCTAGAATACAAAGTATTTGGGATCCAATCCTTTTGTCTGGTAGAGGTTTTCTCTCTCTTTTGCCCACTTGCTTTCCAGTTGTTTTTCCAATGTCTATAGGGAATCTGGACAGAGGATTC
This sequence comes from Neoceratodus forsteri, assembly GCA_016271365.2. Lineage (NCBI taxonomy): Eukaryota > Metazoa > Chordata > Ceratodontiformes > Ceratodontidae > Neoceratodus > Neoceratodus forsteri. Next base: position 632,845,705 of record CM028132.1, read on the forward strand.
GATGGGATTTTCACGAAGTCCTACATTCGGAGGCAGGCGATGGGCTATGGACACTGGGATGGGTGTTTCCCACACATTCACTGTGGCTTTCCTGGAGGGGTCTGTTTCTTCTGGAGGATCCCTTATAAGTCAGTGTTTACCATTGAAGACTTATTGTTGTACAGCAGAGTAATGGCCCCATGTGACCATGGGGGTTAAAGCTTTTGTTTTCTATTTCTAACTGGAGATTCTTGGGAGAAGGAATTTCTGGAATTGTTGGATTTTTTCTTGTTGGGTTTATGGGGTAATGGTGTTAGGTATAACAATAGCTTGTTAGCCTGGGCAGGAAATTTTAGGTTCTCTCTATTCAGTTTTTTTTTTTTTTTTTTTTTACAGATCTCATGGGAAGTTTAACTGTTTGTTCTTTAAATGTAAAAGGGATTCATAATGTCATTAAACCAGCCAGGGCTAGTCTAAGGGTACTTAGAAAATTGCCCTTGGGTGAGTTGAGCACATTGTAACAATGTGCCCTGGTCCCTCCCAGCCCCAAAGTGGCCAGTGTTTTATTAATAAAAATTCCCCACATCCTGATCTGATGATGTTGTATTTATAATAATTTACCCCAGTCCATGGTGGTTTAATGACAGCCCTGATCCCCAACCACCAGTGTTGTACTAATAAAAACATTACCCCATTCCTTGGTGGTCCATACCTCCCCCACCCTGATCCCAATGCTACCAGTGAATGAAAGTATAATTATTTCCCCTTCCTGGAGGTCTGGTGGACTCCACCCCCCACCCTGGCAGGTGGTGCCACCACCCTCCCCATCCTAAGCCCTTACCAGAGAGTGGCACAGCCTCCTCTCACCACCATGGCCAGCTGCCAATTGACCTGTAAGTGGCGTGCCTGTATAGTACAGTACTTACATGAGTGTGTACTGTATTTATACAGGATGCACTCACTGACAAGTCAGTTGGCAGCTGCTGTGGTGAGTGAAAGGAGGGTTGTGCTGGTTGCTGGTTCATGGTTTAGGATGGTGGGAGTGGGTGGTGGGCATTACCTGCTGAGGTGGGGGGCTCTACCAGAACATCAGGGAAGGAGAAATGATTTGCACTTTCATTCACTGGTGGCATCGGGATCAGAGGGTGGGCTGCTGGACCACCAAGACCTGGGTTATCCTTTTATTATTACAACACTGGTGGCATCGGGATGGGGTGAGAGCCACTTGACCACAAAGGACTGAGGTAACTTTTTTATTATACAACACCAGTGGCATCAGGGATTGGGGTGGGGGCTGCTAGACCACCAGGGATTGGTGTATACATATTTACTAAAAACACCAGCAACATCAGGGATTGGGGTGGTTGCCACTTGTGTGTGCCACATAGAGCCCATGGCAGACCTTCCTGTGCACCAGGTGTTTGCTGGACAGGAGTGGTTGCCACAAGTATGGGGACTTAGGTGCTGGAACCCTCCAGTACCAGAATCTGGTGCAGGGTCCCTGTACAAGGGGCCGGCATAAGCTGCTGTTTGTCACAGCTTGCACTGCTCTAAGTCCCTTTGAGAATTGGCCCCAATTAGTGTGGCAGCAGTGATAGGTCCATCTGACACAGATTTAAGGAAATTTAACTCTTATAACAATGTCTGGGTGTTATTTCACTTTATGCCCTTGTTTCATTAAATTCTCATGGCAATCACAAAGCTGGCTCCACTGCAGTCTCCCTGGCAGATCACACATACTGTGACATCACTCAGGCCATGATGAATTCAGGTCCTTCTAGTTCCCGCACCAAAAAGCAATCTATTCTGATATGTGTGCTCTTGTACTGGTGTGAATAACCTGCATGATTGTCAGTTGTGCCAATACATTGCAATGTGAATGAAGTCCCTTTTTCTGATCTAATTTGCCTAGCTACATTACAAACAGCACACTGATCCTGTGTGTTAGTGATAATATATTCAGCTGTCTACTGTCACTGGCATCACAAACACACACACACCTGCGCATCTGATATGCACCACACGCATACACACACACACACACATGACACAGATTTTCAGCCGAGGTGTGATTTTATATTAAATCACATTATCAGTACTAAATTGCTGATATACAAGTTTTTTTTGCCTTATTTATTTACTGGGCCCGATTCTCAAAGCTTCTGTTGCAGTACAAGGGTCTTTCACCACAGTGAATGGCACAAAGTGCCCTTAATGCTAAATGATGCACTTGGAGTGATTGAAAGAGATTCTCAAAGGCAGACTGTGTGAACTATAGGCTGCCTGCTCCAAACAAGGCTTGCAGCACTGATGCAACACAAATTGGGCTACAGCATTTATTTTATTTAGTTTTTTACCGGTAATGTGTTGTAGCCACAAAATATGACTATTTTCAGACATGACCCGGGAGGTTACAATACAAAATTGGCAGACAAAACAAATAACAGGTATAAAGACAAGAACTTCTGTGCAAGCACTGAGGCAAGGGGTTACCCTAAAGGACATTTGGCAGGGAAGCCAAGTTTCAAAGAAATGCAAAATCACACATGACCCCACAATGTAAAGCATCATGGGCTGCATATATGTACATCACCACAGAATATTATGTTGGTTCAACTTTAAGCAAAATGCATGGTGCCAAAAGGCCTCTCACACAGTTTGGAAAGGGTACAAACAGAAGACATAGACACGTGTGTTATCCTACCAGAACTCATCAGTATGCCTTGTCTGTTTGACACCCCAGTGGAAAGAATCAGCTACCCTAAGATGGTCTATCTGGGTTATGTTGTAGTAGACCCAATTAAAACAAAAAACTATTTAAAAGACAAAGAACCTCTGTGTGCAAGCACTGAGGCAATGGTTACCTCAAAGGGCATTTGGCAGGAAGCCAAGTTTCAAAGAAATACAAAATCACACATGCCGCACAAATGCAAAGCATCATGGGCTGCATATGTAAATCAATACATAATATTATGCTGGTTCAACTTTAAACAAAAATGCATGGTGCCAAAAGCCTCTCACACTGTTTGCAAAGGGTGCCAACAGAAGACATAGACACGTGTTTCATCCTACCAGGACTCATCAGTATGCCTTGTCTGTTTGACAGGTATAGTTCAGAGGTAATCAACCATACAAGGAACAATCTACACAATGTTCTGTGATATAAACAGTATTGCTAATATGACAGAGACAATGGCACTAGGGTCATAAAGCAGATGCATACACATTCCTGAAAGCGGAATTTTCAAAAATCTCCCAGAGTGAAATTCTAAGTACCATTAGGCCAGCCCTAGGTTTAGGAAATGTAACTCTTATAACAATGTCTGGGTGTTTTTCACTTTATGCCCTTGTTTCATTGAAGTTCACACAGCAGTCACATAGCCCTGCAGCATCCCTGGCAGATCATATGCTATGACATCACTCAGGCCATGACATGACATGATCAGCTCCTTCTAGTTCCTGCAGCAAAAAACAATTTATTCTGACAGGTGTGCTCTTGTAGTAGCAGTGTGAATGACCTGCATGATTGTGAGTTGTGCTTGTAGATTGCAGCCTTTGAATTTGATGAAGTCCTTTTTATTATCTAATTTGCTGAGTTACATTACTAAACAGCCACCAGTCCTGTGAGTTACTGATGAGCTATTCTGCCATTTTCCATAACTGGCATCACACTCACAAATGCATGCATGTGGCGATATACAAACACACACACACCACCCCATGGATTTTCAGCTGAGGTGTGATTTTTACATTAAATCACATTATTAGCATTAAATTGCTGATATACAGAAGTTTTTTCGTTATGTATTTACTGAAGTGTAGTTTCTAAAACATTACTAGACATCTAGCTGATTTTTTTAGGGTTGCAGTTGGCATAACCCTGCAGTCCTTTATGATCACTTGAGAAATGGACACCACATTCTTTCTGAACTGACATGCTAAATTGTGTCACAGTGTCCTCCGCCTCTGCAAAGCAATCCATCCATGTTGTCCCTACTGACTGCAGCACTGCACTATTTCACAGTGCCGACGGTCAAAGTTCACAGTTGTAGATTTTAGCATGCCCTGAATGAAATATCAAACAGTATGAAACAAAATTACTTTTAGCATGAAAGGATGCCACAGAGATGTCAGGATGATTAAATTAAAAGAGTATACAGTATGCTTCCTAAGAATCCTCGTCCCCTCCTTCCGCTACACCCATGCGTGGTTATTTAATTTTTGGGAGAAGGCTGCAGCCTGTAGTTCAAGGGGATGGTACAACTAGCCACATCCCCATGGGCCTATTTAAGAGTTTCTTTCCTCACTCCACACACACACATTTTCTCTTGCCCTCCATCTACCCCATCTCCTCCAGTGGCATGCCTCTCTTCCTGTGGGCTTTATACTAAGGTACCTTTAGCTTAGGGAATTACCCCATGGCACCTCAAGGGAGGAACCTCCCTAGGGTTCCTTGCTTTGTCACCCCTACAGGTGGCATATCCCATAGATAGAGAGGTGAACAGCAAAGATTATCTACGTTACACAAGCACGAAACCAGTCACACAGGCACATTGAATTTTTTTTAGTTCTGTGATTGTCTCTGTTCTTCCTGGAATCCATTGGATTGCTATTCCAGTCTTTCAGAATACATTGATTACTTAAAATTAGAATGCAGTATTAAGCAGAACATATTTTTAAAGGTGCAACTGTATGCTTTGAGCATGCCTACAAGGATCTCATTATGAAAAAATATAAGAATTTTAAATTGGCATAGTTGTAACAGAAGCTAGCAAGTGAGTCAACGAGTGAGAAAGAGAAAAGACAGACAGGGACAGAGGCTGAGGAAAGTCAAATCTATGGGTGTGCTCTCTGTAGTAATAGTAATTATCCCTTTGTCCCTGCTTGAAGAAAACCCTGCATTCCCTTTAATAACAACCCTTGCATTGCATTCTGTACTGGGATTCCAAGAGAGTTACCTTGAAGGTATAATCAAGCCTCATTAAGGCTGCAGAAAATTTGCTTGAAAAGACATTGTTACTGCAGTCAGTTTGTGGACAGTTTTAACTTACTGGTATTGAATAATTTACATTGCCCTATGTCAAATGAATGTGATTTAATCCAGTTCCAGGCAGCCAAAGGGTTGTTGATTTGAGTTTCAAGGAGCATGAGAAAGGAACCAGACCACCACATCCACACCTTTCTAAACATTATGAATATCACTGTGGTTCCTGTCCTCTTTCCCCAAGATTTTGTCAAACAGAAATAGGGTGAAACCGAGGTTAAATATACCTCCCTGAGGTACAGCCACAGAGCGACATATATGGAGTTATTGTCTGCCATGGACAAGTTAAAAAAAATTGCTGCCATACTGACATATTATTCCCATGGAGTTCAGATGTATTGTGGCATGGCTTGGGCAAAAAACAAAGCTGAAATGGAAAAGCAAAAGATCTGCTTTACCACAAGTGCAAGTCAAAATGTACATGATTTTGAACATTACAAAAGTACAAGTTACATAAAATTATAAATAAAAAGAAGAAAGAGCAGTGGAGGAATTCATTTCAGAATAAATGACTGTTAAGATTATAAATGTTAAATACTAAGATAAAATCATTATTTAAAAACTGTGTTACAGATAAGTCAGAGGGTTCATTCTATTTCTTTCTGAGTCTCTTTAAATAAGCTTTTTAAAACTTATTATGGACATTATAAACATGCCAGTCCTTATAGCTTCTTCAACTGTCGCTGGGTGCATTAAGATAAAACTGGGTGTAGGTTAAACCAGAGTACTTCATCAAGAAATCTTTCAAATATTTATTTTGGGAATAATTACATAAACTACATTGAATGATGACATGTGATAATGTTTCAACAAATCCTTTGTTGCATAAACATTTAGCCCCAATATTCATAAAGGTTAGCAGTGGCACAATGGTGTTGCCATCACAACCCACTGATCGCCCTGGTGCAATATTTAAAGGTAAAAGTGCAGCATTAAATCCCGGCGTGCCTGGGGCATATCAGTATTGTATGCAGGTTCACAGGTAGTTGGGGCGTGCCCATGCACAACTGCAACAGCCCGCATTCAGCCTGGTCCATGCAGAGTTATGCAGGTGCAACTCCTACCCGCGCCTGCACAAAGTTACACCTAAAAAAAAAAAAGGAACAAGTTGAGGGCCACCCACAGGTGAGCTGCCACATTGCAGGGCACAACACAGCAGCTGCCACCTGTGGGCCATCACCTGTTCCCGCCGCTTTCTTGCGTGACCCCCATGCCCCAATTGCAGGCAGCAGACACTCTCTCCCCAAAGTCCAATATCACTGGTGGTCCAGTGAACTGCAATTAGCCCGATGGCGGGCATAACTGTAACCTCCAAGTGAAGCCTGATTGTGAAATACAAACTGTAATCCCTTCCAGTAGCCCAATCATGGCATCAGTATCCCCCAAAGTCCAATATCCCTGGTGGTCCAGTGGACCTCAAGGAGCCCAATCACGGATGGCATTCCTCACCCTCAAAGTCCAAAATCCCTGGTGATCTAGTGGATCCCCACCCCACCTGCTCACAGAGCCCCATCACCCACTCCCCGGTCAGCCAGCGGGCGGCAGCATCCCACCCACCTGCTGCACCACCACCCATCGACTGACAGCTTGGTATGGCGCATGCCCATTGATTCAGAGCATGAGCCAATGGCGTACAGCCCACACCGTTACTAGTCAGTCAGATATGTGAAAAATTCGTTCACATATCTGGACGGCTAATCCCCAGCTGTAAGACTGCATGCCCGATGGCTCATGCGGACTGTGAACATACGCTCTCTACACTGTCAATCGACAGGCTGGAAGTGGTGCTGCCACCCGCGAGGCTGACAGGGGTGGGGTGGTGGAGCTCCATGGGTGGGTGGGGTGAGGTCACTAGATCACCTGAAATCCAGACAGGGGGTGAGGAAATACCTCCATAGTGGGCTCCAAAGTCACTGGACTCTCAGACCCAGGCTTTGAGACTCTGTGCCGTGATCAGAGCTACTGAGCAATTGTGATCATGGGCTGCCCAGAGGTGGTCTTATGAGTAAAACTAATCACGGTCCACTGGATCACCAGGGATAAGAAGACATTCATTGTCCCTTATGGGATGTCCAGCGATCGGGCTGCAGGGCGTCGGTCCCTGAGGCTGCTGCCTGGCAGGGCGCCAGGTGCAAGTCATCAGGAATCAGCGCACCTGCATGCTAATGGCATGCAAATGTGCCATAATCAGATCCAAATGGCACCCTGTGCACCTTGCGCCATTATTGCCCCATTGCATGACACCTTTGAATATCGCAGGTGCTGTGCATGGACAATGAAACTTGCACCACCGCATCTCAATGCTCCTCTGACCACTTGCGCTGGCGCAGTTCCACTGCGCCATGCACAGTGGAGGTAGCCAGGGCGATATTCAAAGCAGTTGTACCATAGCGCAACTCCGTTGACTATCGCCCTGGTCACACCCCAGCGCAACTATTTTGAAGCGCTGTGCTGCGCCACAAACTGGCGCGGTTGAATATCTGAACCTTTGTCTCTTTTGGATCATTTTGTATAACTAATCTATTGTAATAAACCTATTTTGATGTGATTAACCTGAATCTTGCCCATGTAATTGTTTTCCAGTATTTGGGAGCTAAGGGAGTTTGGAGATAGACCTCTAGATTGGAATCTATTTGATTTCGACTAAGCCAAAGGGCTTGTTTTTGAGCATGAACTGCATTCATCTGGGTTACAGTCACTAAATATAGTATTTTCTTTTTACTGTGTCCTTATAAGATTCATGAATCTTTATGTTGAGGTAGTTATCATGCCATAAGTGTAAGTAATAGGAGTTAAAGATTTTGCAAAAGTGCCTTTAACCATGGGGGAGGAAACCCTCTGAATACCATACTTCTTTTTCTTGAACACATAGTAAAGTAAGTCATTATTGCTGTTGTTGTTATTCTAAGCCAATAAGTTATTAACCTAGATTTAATAAGTTCAGCTACGGGTAGTCTACCTAATTCTGCCCTTACTATCGAACCTGCTGTTGTAAGTAGCACTTGTAAGATAGCTTTGTAATAATATAGCAGAGGCATTTCTAATTGTGGTATTTGTTTTGCTCCCCATATTTCAGCCCCATATAGAAGAAGAGGGTCATTTTGCTTCACCTGCCATAATGGCTGGGATTACCGAGAGCCTCCAAATTTGTAATTAAACCTAAGTAATGCTTTATGACATGATTTGCTTTAGCTGTTTGTTCTTTATATGCAGATTCCAAAGGTTTTTGCATGAAATGTTATACCAGGGTATCTATAAATGAAACTGTTTCGATAAGTTTGATTTTATAGTAAATCTTTAGGTTTACTGTTTGATTCCCAAATGACATTAATTTTGTTTTTTCCAGACTTATTCTAAGTTCAAGGTTATCACATTTAGTTATCAATTGATCAAATTTGTTTTGAAGTCCTTTAAGGGACAAAGGCAGGAGTGTTAAGTCATCTGCACATGCAAGAGAATGGACATGTGAATTCATTCTTTTTGGGAATCCAGGTAATTATTTGGATCAAAACTTAATAGGAATGTATATATATATATATATATATTAAATAGCAATGGCGCCAATAAGCAACCCTTGTGACCCCTTTATTAGATGAAAATAATCAGTAATATTACCCAAAGGATCAAATCTCACTGCTGTGTTTGTGTTGGTGTACAGGAGGAAAATGGAAACAGCAGAGCAATGGAGAACTCATGTTTCTCAAGTGTTTCTCAAAGTATCCTGTTCACAGAGTCAAATGCAGCAGAAAAATCAATAAAAAAACAAACATTCATTTTCCTAAATTGATTATACTTCTCCAATAAATGTGCCTAACCAAACACATTGTCAGTGGTTGAAAACCCTTTCGAAAACCAGCTTGAAAATTGGAAAAGGGGCTATTCATTTCAACCCAACTTTGCAATTTAGTTAACAAAATACTTGTTAAATTTTGCCTACAATATCTGGGAGGCTAATTGGACGATAATTACTTGGTAAGAGCCTTTTTTTTTTTTATGAATAGGGATGATAATATTTTTTCCGTGAACTGGGAATAAATCTCTCTCTCAAACAGACATTAAACAAATTGACTAAAAAGGTATCCAAAATGTTAGATTTTCTTTATAAACTTCTGTGGGAACCTTATCCAGGCCAGGGCTTTATTATTTGTTAATTTAGATATAGTTAATGCTACATCACTAATTGTAATAACCAGGGGATTATATGTTGCTGAATGAACCCAAGTGGGCAAAGGCCTTTGAACTGTATTGTTAGTATCATTATTAAACAATTTTGAGTAGTCACGTTACCCAGGTTTCCTAAGAATGTAAGATGTTAGTGTAGTTTGAGAACATTAACTCCTTTTGAGACTATGCTCCAAAATGTTTTAGCATTGTTTGTTGCAATAGTTTGTGCATGGACACCCATCTTTTGGTTAAACTCAAATTTCTTAAGTTTTAAAATTTCTTATAAGCTCTTTGGGCTTGATTTAAATTTATATTTCCTAAACTAGAGGATTTTAAGATTCTCCTGATTAATTTCTCCAACTTCTGTTTTCCTTTTAAACACTGAGAACCAAACCAGGTCAATGGAGAAGATTTTGGAACAGTGTTGTCATGAGATTTCAGTTGTAATAGTAAAAGTATTTCCTCAAATTTTATGATAATATCCTGACTGGGAGAGTTTAAGTGTGTGGAATTATCTGAAGAAATTAAATCAAAGGAATAAAGAATGTGTTCTACCTTCATCATATTCTTGTGATTCAGACAAACTTGATATTTCTTTGTCATGGCTATAGCAACAGGATAATTTTCAATTGATGTTGTTTTTATTCCTTAACAGTATCTAAACTAACTGTCAGCAAGGCATGGTCACTTTCAGGTCTTACTGTTATCTGAAAGTTCTTTATATGTTCATAAATTTCTGGGGAAATTAGTACATAATCAATTACACTGTTCCTTGTGAAGAAAAATATGTGTACGCTCCATCCAGATCTCCCATTTCTCTTCCATTCAGGATCAATAAATTGTTACTAGTGATAAAATATTTTAGTATACACCCAGCCTTATTTAAGCAGTTATATGCAGATTATATTGGTTTTAGATCACCCGTATACATCAAAGATTGTAGCGATGGTAAATTATCAAAATTAGAAATACAGGCATTTAAGTCTCCCCAACCAGGATGATATCAATATTATGATTTAAATATAAAGACTCCATAATCTGCGTTAACTCAGCCAGTGCTCAGTCAATGCATTAGATGAGATGCCCCAGGGGAACATACACATTTTCAACCAGAAAAGTAAACAAATCCTATTTGCGTACATTTAATAGGAAATATTTCTAAACACTACTAGGTTAAGCACTTGAATTCCATTTCTAATTTTAATAAAGGTGGTTGAACTTCCTTAAATCTGCCATGTTGTTTTCCTTGCTGCAGGTAAACTAACGCTTCATAACCATTAAGAAAGACTTCAATAGAAGTCCACGTTTCTTGAAACAACATTATTTTGAATTGCATAACAAATCTCTTCCAGTGGCTATCAATCAATTTGGTTCCCAAGCCCACTATGTTCCATGTCAGGAAATTAACAGAATCTATTGTTGGTATATCTATAATGTCTGAACATTCTCTTTTGAGATGTTTGGGTGAAAAGGATATTGTGAGGGAACAGTCATGGATCTTCATCCTTATCCAAATTTGTTTTATTCAGTGGTTACCAGAGATTGAAAATCAATCAAATGTATGTGTACTCTGTCCAATATAAGCCTTGGACAATATATCCCCAAGTAATGATGACGATTTTAATTCTATGTTTATTTGGGTATCTTTGACTTCTGTATAGACTCTCTTAATAATCCCAAGTTCCGAGAGGAAATTTCTGTGTCTGTATAAATATTAAGAAGAGACAGTATAATTATCCTCCCTATGAATCTTTCAACGCCAAACAAGGAAAGATAATTTGTTTGTTGTGTTTTATAAAATTCCAATTTAGTATTGATAATGTTGAACTTATAAGTTCAGATGAAAACAGTGAAGGGGTGAATTTCCATTCCCATACACATGTTTCCAAGTGGTCAACCGATTGACAGGAGATGAAATTAGTATATCTAACCTATTTAAAAGACATTGCTTAGCCCAGATTTTTTAGCTAAGTCCAGGTTTGTTAAAGTACATACACTGGAAAATTGGGTATAGTTTTGTCACGATAGACACATCTCATACTATTAGCTACCTCTGAAGTTCAAGCTCTGATTGAAAGAGATAAGTTATTAGAGAAAATAGGTTGTCGTTTGTTTTGGAGGATTTTAAATATGTGTTTTCAAATTTAAATACCACTTGTTTCTGTAAAAGTAAACTGATTAGCATTAGGGGATACAGATGTAGACAGGTGCTCAATGGAATCATGATGAGAGGATGGATTCAAATCATGTCTTGAAATTGGGTTTTCTTTTTTATTTACTACTGCTTGATCAGTAAAATTACTTAACTTAGTTTGATCTTTTACTAAGGGAATTGTTGATATGTCATCTGGCTCTTTTCCTGTCAATTTACCTTCTAAGGTTTTGTCAGCTGGATTTCAATGAGTCATGTTAGAAATTATTGTCCACTGAATTCTCCTTCTTATAGTTTTTAGGTTGCTTCTTTTTAGGTTTATTAAATTTCCATCTGTGTTGACTTTTAACCCTCCCTTTTTTATTAGCTCTCTTACTTTTTGGGGGTGGAGATCGAGATAGAAGAAGGAGGGTCTTCGTGTTGTCTTATATTTCCCAGACTTTCAAATTTTTGTTCAACTCTGATGTGAAGTTAATTATAAAGTCAGAATCTTTCAACATGATGTTTCGGCCATTATAGGCCTCTAAAAATACTATATTGGCCATTACAGGATGTGTCAATGCCTTAATGGTATATTTTGAAATTGTATCTGGGCATCGTTTTAAAAATCTGGATCTATGTTTATGGCTTCAACTTCCTTATCCAACTTGGTAAACTCTCTTTCAGAAAAGCCTGCCATTATTAATGGGTCTATTGAATGAACTAGGTATTTATCTATACTGTTGATGGAGTTCACTGGGCTCAATAAATCTGACTGTGTTGGGTGCAATAAGATTTCTGACTCTTTTCTCAAGGAATGTGTAAGTTGGTCATTCTTAGGAAAAGTGGGGGACTGACAATTTTGTGAAGAATCCAGTATTGTTTTCTTATGATTATAGAAAACAAAATCTGTTATTTTCCCTGTCAAAATTGTTTATTTAGGAGTGTGTGTCTTTTGGAGTATTTTTCCCTTTGATAATGGTTATGTTATTAGATAAAACAGAATATTTTAAGTTTATATCATTTCTGTCAACTCCATTTAAATTACTGTTCAGAGATTCATTCTGTACAAATAACTCGGAGGTATTCAGAGTTAATACCCTTGTGCTCAAAATTTCCTCTGGACATTTTTTAGTTTACAAGGTTCCCTATTGGAATAAGGATAATTCAGAATTATGCCACAGCTTCTCCCTGGTGTGGTAGGGAAAAGTTGGGATAAAGGCAGAACCCAAGTGCTGTTTTGGGGTAGAAGCTGTAATAACTAGATCCTGGGTGAATACACAGCCATTTTTCTTTGTCTTTTGGATACCATTAAATCCAAGTATTCCTTTATTGCTGTTATTACTATTTTTACTCTTATTTTCAATAGGAGTTCTAAGCCTTCTTCCTTCCCGTTAGGATCCTTGTCTACCATTTTCCCACTGCAATATACATGGTAAATTACAGTCTTTATAATTTCTCCAGTTAAGTTTGAGCTCAATGGAGAACAGTTAGAGAAAGATACAATTTAAGAAACTCAGGAGAGAATACACAGGATTTTATCTCATCAGTCAGATGCGGAATGATCCAGGAAATTTCCAGTCCCAAAAGAGACACTTGGATTCAGTTTATTCACTCCTTGAAGAGTGATCTTTTCAAAGAAATCTTTAAAAACATATCCAATCTATTCCGCTTCTAGTACAGTCAGTACGTGTAACATTTGACTATTTTACCATTGCTTTGAGATGTTCCATTAAAATCTAGAAGTTTCAATAAGACTGAATTCTTATGGAGGTGTGGGAATCGGAAAAGTAGTTTTTTATTTTCGTTCGTATTTTGATGCAGCAGGCCCTTTGATGTTTAAAGTAACCACAGCTCTCGATTCACTTGATTCCGAGGTCCCCATGTGATATTTACTAAAGAAAAAGATGCATAACAGTGGGAAACATGTAGTGAGGCCTCTAGAGATTTAAACACAATATTATAGACAATAGAGGTATTCAAAAACTTAAAGCCTTAAAATCTTAAAAGAAGGAATACTAGGTTAAAGATGTTGTAAAATCCTACTTACATATAACATACCTTTTAGCAGGTAGCTATTTAAAATGTAGTGGTTGAGGATTACCCAAAATATAAAGCGCAACTCAAAACTTACTTGTTTAGAGGATAAGCTGTAAGCTATTCAGGTGTGCAAAGCTCTGTAATGAAGTCACAGCTTTCAACCAAATCCCTGTATAAAACGTATTGTTTCCACTGGTTTTAAAGCCACAAAGGTTCACAAAGGTTTACACACTGTTTATGCCTAACGGTTAAGATTACTCAGGACGGAGCTCTCGGTGTAGTGAACCACTTATCTGCTTTAAACTATGTTTAAAATTGCAGAATATGAAAACACACAGTGATACAAAACTCTGTAGACTGCAATTAATGATTGCCAAGGGCGAGCATGCTGCAAACCGTAAGAAACTCCGTCCAAGGTGGGGTCGAGTAAAACTGACTTACCAAGTTTTGTGTGCAAGAACAGGAGGTAAATGTACTTTTATACTGTGGAGTTGTGTCTAAACTTTAGGATGTGGCGTGAAAAATAAAAAAAATTCTAAAAAGTACATAAATACGTAAAAATAGTTTTACTAAAAATTAAATCACCCAGGACAAAGAAAATAAGATTAAGAAAGAAAGGTAAAATGGGATATACAAACATGTTCTTTGTTATATCCAATGTTGTATCCGAATTAAGGGTTTCTGTAAATTGTTGAGCTACACTGGTGGAAACAGTAAATCTCCTCTAATTCCTGCCGAGGGGCAATTCACTGCGAGGTAGTTGATGACTCTTGCTCCCCTTGCAGCCATTCTGAAGGCCTTCTCCTTTTCTGCTCACTCCAGCTCAATTTAGGGAACACCTGACTCCCAGGCACCCACGGGCCTTCCTCTTGTGAACAAAAGAGAACAGGTAGGGAGCAGCATATGACAGGAGCCAACAAAAGATTGTCTGGTTTGGAGACACACTAAAGAGGTAATGGCAGCATACCTTTGTAAAAATCAGTTAAGCAGAGTCTCCCTACATTCTATTCTCCTCCTCAGAATAAAGAGCATGTAGTTGGCGTCCGTCTCTCTCCGTTTCCACCAGTGGCAGCCTTGTTTCGGCCCACTTTGTGATTCAAACGAATCAAACTAAATTTCCATTGCCGGGCAGCCAGGTGATAGTACTACGTGCTTCCAAATGTTCATCCCAAATGGTGGTCCCGAGTTAGGGAGAAAGTCAGAAGTGGCTGCAATCAGGAGATCTGTGGTTGGGGATGCAATCAGCGGAAGCACTCTACATGATGACAAAAGCAGCTGACCTTTTGACACATTTACAAAATTGCAGAGCCCACAATGCCTAGCAGGGGTGAATAGTAGTCTGTGGGCCAGATCCTTGAGTGATGCCTGGGTAGCAGGGGAGGAGGGGAGGAGGTGATTAGGCATAGGTATCTCTGTCTATTAGGGGCAGTGGCACCTTAGTTGGGATGTGTTCCCAGGGTGGGAGTGGTTAGTAGCTGATGGGGAGGAGCAGCAGCTGCTGTGTAAGGTGGGCATCAGAGGGGCTTTCTCTCTTTACTCTTCTGTCCTTCATATGAAATGGATCCCTGGGAAAGGCAGACAGCATTGCAGCATATTCAGCATAGGTAGGTAGCTGGTGGTTGGTAGTAGAAAAGTTGTTGGAGAAGGCCTTTGGAAACAAAAGACTGGTATTCGTTGGTCGGGGATTTAAAAGAAAAAAAGTGAAGGCCCAGGACGCCACTGCCACGGAGTCCTCCATCTCAACCAGGCTAACTGGCACTCTGGGGACTTGGGTCAGGCGATGAGCCTTGGCACATCTGTGTGCTGGCTAGTTCGACAAAGCAAGGGGTGCCAGGGTTTGCCGCCATGTGGTCCTGCAGCACTGAGACAGTAAAGATCAGGTCCAGGACTGCTCCAAAATGAGTCAAGGAGGCATGAACTGTGGGGATCAGCAAGCTGCAGTGCCAGGAACCCAGGCTTGTCGAACAGGGTCACTGGCATGAGCTATCCACTTCCTCCTTCCTCACGCCACTCTCTGCCTTGGGTGTTTCTCACGCTTCCTATCCCATTTGTTTACCTCAGGGTGGGATGGGGTTCTGGAATTCAGCTCTTCTGAGAGGTGTGTGGGGCAACTCTGGTGGTTTGAAGAGAGCGACAGGGCAAGCAGACCTCGTTGAATGGGGTGCACATCTTACCATTTGGTCCACCAGGTAGTGATGACTGTTGTCCCAAATTAAATGAATACAAACAATTTTCATCCTGGTTGGCAGTGACTAGGAGTTGGGACAGTGGGTGACTGGAAGAATGGGTGCCAGGCAGCATGGTCCTGAGGACACCAAACCACATGGTGCACCCTCCCTTAAAGGGACAGGCAACCTAGAAGAGTTTAAGGAGCACTCGGTTAGTGGAGTGTTTCACCAATGGGCATACCAGATACAGATCATACATTTAAAAAAAAAAAAAGAAAGAAATTTGAGGAGGAAAATAGAGGAATGCTCAGTTTGATGGAACTACAGGGAACAGCTTGGCTTAGAGGGCTTGAATCACTGCTGTACTAAGTGGAAAAGGCAAAAAAAATGCTAGCAGATGTATCCAATTAGCATTCATCTTTCTGTATCCCAGGTTTACCCATGAGCATTGTCTTGTCCCCGGTTTTATCCATTAGCAATGGTGTTTTATATAAAAAAAAATAATATAGTGCTCTATGCACTAATGGGGTGGAGTGGCTATGAGCGCATATCTGGGTGCGACCACTCTGCACCCTACCCACCCTCGCATGGGATGCTCAAAAGGGGGTGCACTGCACATATGCAACTGATTTCCCCACAGCAAGGAGCAATGCGCCAGAGGTGGGAGAGGGTAGGCTGGATCACGTGCCATGCACTAAGGCGCATAGTGCTGGCCACGGGGTGCATAGGGGATGCAAGGGACACCAGGAGGACCCTGCCACAAACTCCCCACGTGCCCCACTCACACCCTGCAGGACAGGGCAAACAGCCCACTGACCCTCTAGGACCACAGGAAACAACTGCCCGATGCCACCCCTGCCCCAGCACACAGCTGTGAGTGTGGAGCTCTCCCACAACTCACACAGAACACCCATACCCCTCACATGGACACAGGTACAGGATATTGCCCCCAGTGGCTCACATGTCAACTCCCTCTCCTGCTACTGGTGGTAATGTTCTCCCCTCAGTGAGCAGAATGCCCTCCATCCTACTCACTGCTTTTGTGACACTGAAGAATGCCGGTGGCATTGCCCTCCCACCACCTGCCAGGGAGCCGCCGCCCTTGACATCTGCAAGGCGTGCTGCCAATGCCCCCACTGTGTAGGTATCCACTGTTGGACCCATGCCAGGCATCAGATTGGATACCCAACTGGGTCTCTAACTCTGCCTGTGCCTGCCCTGTGCGGACCTGCATGCTGGCGGGTAGGGCCATTGGCGAGTGGCTGGTGGTTGTGAATGCCACCAGTGCACACCTGTCCACAGGTGCAGAGTCTGTGGTGGCAATATGCCTTCAGCTCATATTACCTGCCCAATAGTGCATGGGGCAAATATTAGTATCCTGAGCAGGCCACCGAGGTTCCTCTCAGGCACAGCAACTTAGTTTGGGGAAGGTGCTACTAGAGAGTGAGGGGTGCCATCTAACGGTGGCTGGGTGGAAGGGTTAAGGCACAGGTTGTACCAGCAGGGGAAATATTAGAGAAGAGCAGGCAATGCAGGTAGTGGCTAAGGTGCTGGACTATGATCCTGAAGGCCTGGGTTTGAATCCACAGCCCCAACAATATGGTCAAAAGTTCCTGTGTCAAGGAAAAGGATGTAATGTTACAAATAAATACATAATAAGTTACAGTTCATAAGAAAGGTACGTGGAGCATAGACAGAAGGTAGAGGGGACAAGTCAAAAATAAATAAAAAGATGGGAAGAATACAGTTTAGTCAAGAATATGTGACTAATACTTTCTTGATTTGGCAGTATCTCTGGTTGAGGTGCTACGGAGTGGTACTGCAACCAGGAAGATGTCAAATGTTGTGTTTGTGTGTGTGTGAGTGTGTGTAGTTGACTGTTTTCAGCTTTGAGCCAGGATGGATGGTGATAGAAAGCAGGCAGAACACATTCACAAATCAGCTAACAGACCTGGTCCAGCAAGGGCAAGGCATGGTGGGATGCCTTGTTTCAAGTTCAGCTGAGAAGGATGTGGACCAACAACAGGCGGGTCCATGAACATTCAGCAGCCAGTACCAGAGGTTCCATCTGCAAACTTGGTGTTAGAGCACGATTGAGACCAGACACCCATAAATGTTAAGGTACGACAGACGGCAGAAAGGCTTGACTTCAAAAGATGTCAGTTAACAAATTAAAGGTACTCTTAAACAAACATTAGAGGACCCACAATGGGTACAGACATGACGTGGCAGGAAGCCAAGCAAGGCACCAGAGGGAGCGGGACTTGATGGTGAATGAGCAGCACCCCATAGGGTCAAAGAACCCCCCATCATCCTTCCTGTTCTAGGTCAGCTGGCCTCCATGGTCCCAGCAGTAAGTACAAACCAGTTTATGAGGTACCAGTAGGTACCATTGGGCAGGCAAGGCTGGAGCATAAGCTGGAGAGAGTATTGGCTTTTATTGTGGCCCAGGAGAAAGCCCAAGCTGGACAAGGGACAGACATCTCAGGGGTTGCTGGTTCATCAAGCTCCAGTTCAGGGCTGATGGCAGAGCTGTCTCCCAGTAGTCAGCCACCAACAGGGTCACAGGCAGGCAGGGCTTTGCAAGCCTTGGTGAGTCAGTGGGTTCTCACTTACCTGAAAAGGTATGACAGCAGATTATCAAGGGGAAATGAGTTGAAGTATTTATGCTGTTGAATAGACCTAGGGACCCAGAGGAAGAAAAAAGACGAGAAAGAAAAAATGATGGGGTTGAAAGAAAGCAAGGGTCCAGTTAAGCAGGCTTGAGAGAACTGGTTTCTGGCTCTACAATTTATACCATCTTGCTGACACAAGGAAAGCTGACAAAGGTAGGAGGTTTATGGGTCATGTTCATGTGGGTGACAAAGCCAGGTGGGGGTTGGTTAGAGTACGATGAGGAATTTGGAGACAGATGCAGTATGACACAGGTAGGTCATGGGACATGCTGGATCTACTGCTGCTGTGGGCTTTAAACATGGGAGGAGGTGTCCAGCATACTGATAGCAGCTTTTCTGTCAGAAAGCCATGGTCCCCAAAGGGGGCACTTGAGAATATGGAAAATGTGTGTCGGTGGTATTGCTACTTGTATAATCAAAGCACGTGCAAGGTGGAGCACTGTAAGTACAAACATGAATGCTTGACTTGTGGTAGGCTGCACTCCTTCAAGCAATGCTGGTGGGGCTCTGGGTCAGGGTTGTTTTGTCCAACCAAAATAGGGTGGCACAAAGCTTCTAACACCCATAAGAGTGGAACAACTTAAGGAGAGGTTGATGAACTACCCAGATGCAGTGGCTGCATGGTACCTGGTGAAGGAGTTCAGAAAAGGCTTCCAGATCCCATATGAGGGTCCCGCCTTCCTTATGAGGTTGAGAACCTGAAATCTGCCAGAGAGGGCTAGAGGTAGTACAGAAAAAATTGAGAAAGGAGTTAGCAGCAGTTAGGGTGAGCAGCCCATTTGAGGAGCTGCCAGGTGCAGCATTCAGGGTTTCGCCAATAAGGTTGTTCCCAAAGAAGGCTCCTGGGGAATTCCAGAATTCAGGATGATCGACCATCTACCTTATCCTGAGGGTGAGTCTGTGAATCACTATATGGATCCAGTGCATATGGCAGTATTGTATGCACATTTCAATGATGCAATTGAAGTGACTTGAACAGTGGGGCAAGGTGCCCTTTTGGGAAAGCCAATATTGAATCTGCCCTTAGATTGCTGCCTGTACACCCAGATGATAGGGATCTGCTGGGTATGAAATCTGAGGGCCGATATTTTCAGGACAACTGCATGCCCATGGGCTGTGCAGTGGCATGTTCAGTGTTTGAGCAATTTAGCATGGCACTGCACTTGGCTATGGCACAGCAGGCGGGTAGAGCAGAGATTGTGCATTACCTAGATGACTTTTTGTTTGTGGCTTAAGTAGGCATGGACCATTATGCCTGGATCATGGTCGCCTTTCAAGAAGTATGCTAAGACCTGTGGGTGCCATTGGCTTATGATAAAATGGAAGGCCCCACCACTATTAGCTCCTTCTGTAACATCGAGATTGACACTGTAGCCAGGGAATGTAGGCTCCACAGCAAGTTGGAGGCATTAAAGGCACTTTGGGTAATGTTGCACAAGCTAAAAATATGACACATCGTGAGTTGCAACAACTTGTAGGCCAACTGAATTTTGCATGCAAAATCATGCCCATGGGAAGGACATTCATGCAGCATTTGGCATAGAGGGGATTGGGTGCTCCAAGCCTTACCATAGGACTCGGATAACTGAGTCCATGACGAAGACCTGGGGGTCTGGCAGACCATCCTAAGGTGCTTCAATGGTAAGGTGTTCTTGCAGGCCCCATTAACCAGTCAGGAACTCAAGCTCTTCACTGATGCAGCAGGTGGCCTGGGATTTGAGGCCTATTTTCAGGGACAATGGTGCGAGAAGCCAGTGGCCCTTTTATGAGAGGAAGAAGGATTGTGAGACAGGTGACCCTACTGGACTTTTATCCAGTAGTGGTAGCATTGGCAATATAGGGGATCAGTTTAGAGACAGGGCAATCAGTTTGGGTCAGACAATATGGGGTGGTACACACAGTTAACTGACAGTTGGGGGAAGGGCCTATGGAAACTCATAAGGGTGTTTATACTGAGATGTTTTATATTGAATATTAAATTTAGGCAACAACTTGCCTGGGGTGGACAATAGAATTCCTGATGCTCCTTCTCATTCACAGTGGCAGAGGTTTCAACAGCTGGCACCAGCAGCAGAGAGATTCCCAGGAAATCCCACCATACCTGTGGGATTTGGTAATACTGAACCCTGGGAGCTAATCAGAGATTCATTGGCACCATGCACATGGGTAGCTTATCAGAGGGGGATGGTTAATTTTCTAAATTTTCATTGGGGCAGGGGTGGACAGTACGTGGCCCATCCCGTGGATCACTTGTGTCTTATGTCTGCCAGATGAGGCAAGGAGGGAGTTCTCAAGCAGTAGTTGGGCAACACTTAGTGGGTATTGCCTGGTTTTCTAAAGTGATGGGGTATGCAGAAAACTCAAGAACCTTCCCCTGCATAAACTGCTCATGGGATGGGCCCAGGGGGCCCCAAAATGCTGGACAGTAGGTGGCCAATCAGTCCAGAGCTTTAGAACCGGGTACAGGGGGTGCTAGCAGGCGTGTGCTCATCCAAATTGGAAGCTTGCCTGTTTGGCACAGCATGTATGGTAGCATTCTGAGGCACCTTCCAGGTGTCTGAATTAGTACAACCCAGCAAAACGCCAGAGTTACCAGTAGCCCTTACAAACAAGGATGTTGTACTGACAAAGTGGGCATCTTCATACATTTCGAAAGATCAAGGCAAATAGTATGGCATGAGGGTGCTGTTGCTTTCTCAGGCCTCCACCAGGCACACTATGGGCAGTCTGGGCTATGTTTCAAGAATACGTGACCCGGAGAACCGACTGCAGCATAGCATTCTTCTGCCGTGATTATGCATCCCCGGTCACAGTCTTTCAACTCAGGCCAGTGTTGAGCAGGAGCCTGGAGAGGTTGGGAATGGACTCGAGATGGTTCAACACCCATTCCTTTCGGATCAGACCTGCCTTATATGCCCTGACAGCAGGGTTCACAGATGAACAGATACAGGCTTTAGGCAGATGATGGTCGCAGGCATTTGAAGGATATGTATTGCCTTTCCAGCCATCTATGCACTGATCCAAGTGTGCCCATCAATAGGGCACCAAACATCCAAATTTGCTACCTCTTCCCAAGGTCCCCCACGGAGTTTGTATATTTAGTTAGGGGTGTGTGGGGCACAGCCTCCATGGGGTGTGTGGGGCACAGCCTCTACATTAAACATGGTATTCAAAATTGAATCCCTGGCACCCTAATGATGGGCCTTTTCAGGACGGGAAGGAGGTTTCAGTGGTGGAACCGTGTATGACCACACATGCTTTAACTCTTGTTTTGTTTTCTCTGTCACAACAGATCCTGGGCCCTGAAAAAGCTGATTTGGGTTTGTGGGCACTCCTTTGTGCATTGGACAGCCAGACAGGAGGGCAGGAGCGGGGAGGAAGAAATTTACACCTACAACCACTGGCTTTTGAAGTGCATTGAATGGGCCGCAGGGGCATGTGTTGTTGTGGGCTGGTCCCTATGGTTCTAGAGGAAGCTCAACAGAGGTGTCTACCACAGATTCTAATCATTCATCTGGGTGGGAATGACATGGTGCCATGTCATCCATAGACCTGCTCAGCCAGACAGAAGAGGACTTGAAATATTTGAATGGCATGTGGTCCGAGGTTCAGATAGTGTGATCGGAGGTGATCAAAGTGTGCAATGGCACGATGTGCACAACACCAAGACCTGGAGAAAGTCCAACATTTATACAATTTATCCATGAAGGAATTTGTGGGGAGCATTGTGGGTACCCCAGTCAGACATGAGGGCATTTGGATAAAGAAAGCAGAGCTGTATGCCAGAGATGGGGCACACTTATCAAGTTTAGGTCTAGATAGGTTTTTAGATGATATACATGAAGCACTGATGAGAATAATAGCTTGACATGCTTTTGGGGGCGGGGGTTAGCTGGTGGCCTCACCCTGTGGTGGCAAGGTGGTATTGATTGGTTGATGCAGAGAGGTAACAAGGATCATGGTGTTGTGCAGACAGATCACCCAGAGGCTGATGGGAGTGCTAGACCACCCAGCTGGAGATCACCACTTTATAAATATGGAGGCAACCAGGGTGGAAGCCTCTTCGGTGAGTACCCACAGTGTTAGAGCATCACTGGATGGGGGGAGCCACAGCAGCTGGTTGAAAGCCAATCTTCTTACCCCAGAGACGATGTCCTCATGTGGGTTTGCAGTATGGCTGATTCCCTCAGTTGGGGGAAGGACAGTGTTTGGCTCCAGTGTAGAACAACCAAGACCACCTGTCAGCGCACATCTAGCTAACTGTATTATGGTTATATAATATGAATATACACATGTCTGTGGCCATTTCTCTCCATTGTTAGTTTGTGTCTCAGCATGTTCAGGTTGAATGGGTGGGTGGAATGTGCCCTATAAGACAACTGCAGAACCCACAGTGCCTAGTGGGGGTGAACCTTTAGTGTGGGCACAAACCACTTGAGGTGACACCTGCATGGGCAGGGAACAGGGAGGAGGGAGGTTAAGTGTAGGTAGCACTGCCTATTAGGGGTGGTGGCAGGTTAGTTAGAAATTGTTCCCAGGGTGGAGGTGGTTAACAGCCAAGGGGAGGAGCAGCAGTCACAATATAAGGTGGGCATCAGAGGGGCTTTAGCTCTTTATGTCTCTCTCCTTCAGTTAAAACCCATCCTTACCCATCCACGTAAAAGCAGGGGGAATAGTAGGCAGGTAGGGGCTCACTGTCCCACTAGAGAGACCGCACTAGGGATCGAGAAGAAATTTTCCTGGATTTGTCCAACACGGTTTTCAGGTTTTTGACTTCTCCAGTGATGGCACGTTAGAACAGGTGGTAATAAAGGATGTCAGAGTTATGTATGTAAGCCACTTTGGTCATGGAATGTGAATTGGAGTTGGTTGGATTTTTAGTTGATTGGTCGATGCAGAGGGTGTAACAGGAGCAGGGTCTTGTGCAGACAGATCATCCAGAGGCTGGCAGGAGTGCTGGGCCACCCAGCTGGAATCACCACTGTATAAATATGGCAGTAGTCAGGGCAGCAGCCTCTTTGGGTGAGTGCCTGCAGCATTAGGACATCCCGGATGGGGGCAGACACCATGGCAGCTGGTTGAGAGTTACTTCTCAGGCACGGGGTCATAATGTTGTATGACATTATGCGCATGGAAGATCATGCTGCCAATACAGGCGATTCTTGCCATGCGGCATATCTCTTTTTTCTGTGGGGGCTCCACCCCACCCCTGAACCAATCCTCAATATAAATTCTCAACTCCAGGGGAGTCCAAGTCGGGAGTCCACAAAGTTTGCAAAAACTAAAAGTCTCTGGGACCAGGAATCAAACCTGGTCCCAGAAGCACTACCTGGGTTCCCTGCTGCTGGGGCGTGAATCCGTTGAGCCACAACACCTGGTCGGCAGAACCCATTCCCAGCAGAGATCTTATCCTCTGCCTGGGAGACTGAAATAGTGCAATACTGCGTACAGCAGTATCGTGATATTGCACCATTTGCTCACTGGTGCAGTGCTGTAATGGGTTAGCCATAATGTTGTACACTATTAAGTGTGCAACATTATGACCTGGTAAGACTCCTCATACCCTGGAGGCCGTATCCCTCACATGAATTTGCAGTATGGAGCAGCTTCCCTCAGTTGGGGGGTCAGTGTTTTGCTCCAAAGTAGACCAACCAAGACCACCTAGCTGCACACATCTAGCCAGCTGTATTATGGTTAAATAAATGAATAAACGCATGGCTGTGGCCATTTCTCCAATGCTTGGTGTGTGTCCCAGTCTGTTTAGTTGGGAACGGGTGGGGGCAATGTGCCCTATAAGACAATGTGGTTTTGGAAAGGAGTTAACATTTCAAGAGCTGCTACAGTGTGAGTCAGCCACTGAAGTGGTGGTGTGAGTACAATTTTGGACTCATAGCAGAAGGCTGCAAGGCAGACCTACTAAGCAGGGAACCCTGTTCCACATGATGCTGCATATAAACCCCCAAGAGATTTTTTCTATCTTTCGGATGGTCCCAATGTTACTGGGTTCAAGAAATACCAGCGCTTCTGTTCTGTGTTTATCACAGGTTTTTAATTAACTGCCACCGGTCCAAGATGCTGCACAAGCCTATTGCCTCAGGTTGGGCATCCTGCAGCTCAGAGCTATTCAGCTGTCACCATCCTACACCCAAGATCACTTGGCTTCATAGGAAAATGAATAAAACACTGCACATCTCCAGGCAGGGCCCCCACCCATTGCTTTCAGCAAAACATTATTTTTAATTCCTGTTCATACACATCATGATGCAGCACTGCAGCAGCAGACAACATAAGCAACCTATGTGCATTCACAAAATCCTTATCCATCATTGAGAGTATGTCTGTCACCATTGTCTTTGCTAGCTTATCTACTATATACTGAAGGACCAGAAAATGCCAAAACTAAATGACACACTGAAAAGAAGGCATTTTCAAATTCATACTAAGAAATTAAAAACAAATAATTGTCCATCCAGTTTGCCTAATGGAGCAATAGACACAAGTTCCTTAATTTCCATTCCATTCCAAGAATGGTTATGAATGAATGACTGTGGCAACAGCCTAGGTGATATGTGATTGCATGTGGTTGTGCGACAGTGCAGTACAGAGTACTGGGTGCTTCATCTTACTGTTCACTTAGCAAGGATGTGTCTTTATTCAGATCCTACCCTCACCTGATGCTGATGTCAATATGATCACACACACAGGACTGGACACACCAAACCCATGACTACACGGCACTCAAAGACTGGTAGTCACAGAAGTTGGAGCTTGAATAAAACTCTCTCATATGAAATTATGTATATGAATTTAATTATGACTGCTGCATAGCCTGCATTAATGTCATTATTTTGTCAATGCCTAGATAGATAGATACATAGATAGATAAAACCTTTATTTTTAACAGGAGATAAACTTTTAGGACTGTGAAGCCCTGTTTTACAAAGTTGTCCTGTATAAGCAAATTGTTGCATAAAGTAAATGTGTACAAAAACATAATTGTTTCAGAGACAACCAAAGACTTACAATCTATATCCATAAAATAGAGAATAAAGCATGTGTCAGGGTGTGTAATGAGATTTACACACACCCCTGAGTTGTGGGATGCTACATAAAGTAGATGCGCAGCAAGGAAACCATGCATTTGTTTTCCATTATAAACACTCCTTTATAACAGCAAATTACACCACGGTTTACCTATGGGAAAAAGGGAAGCCAGTTATTATACACTTTTAATGCACATTTAACTATAGAACATACAAAGAATTTAAAATAATACAGAAAGAAGAAGGGCTTTAGTTAGTGTATGCAAAAACAGGTATGAGACAATGTTTCCCTTAACAGACAATCCAAATACCTCATCACCCCGCTATGATTACTAACCCTATCTCTTATACTATCCGGCAACATTGAGATCAACCCTGGTCCATCTCTGCGTCCCGTCATAACCTTGCCCGCCGCCACCACTCTCCTAAAACCGATGGACTAACTTTAACCCATCTGAATGCTAGGAGCCTTATGGCAACCTCCCTGACCTCCAGGCTTGGATCTATACTAACGTTCCGGACATCCTCGCCATCACAGAAACCTGGCTTAAGCCCACAGTGCTTGACTCTCAGTGTCACTTTCCTGGGTACAACATGCTTCTGTCGACGCCCTGGCACTAAAGGGAGGTGGCCTTGCCCTCTACTTCAAAACTCACCTAAACATTACCCTTCTGCAGGACCCCTCCTATCAAACTGTGAAATCCTACACTCCCTACTGCTTCTTGGGGTGTAAAGAAACTCCATATTTTTGTACTTATATCCCCAAAAATGCTACACAAGGCATCACTGAACTCCTAGGGTTTCTGCCTTCAGTTACAGGCAAGAATGACATTATCTGCCTTGGTGATTTTAACCTTGGCTGGTCAGAAAAACTCCGCTAACCTATCCTCCTTAGCTAGCAAGGCAAATCTATCCCAGCTCATACATGAACCCACAAGGGTCTCACGTGGGGGGCAACTGTGCCACCCTTCTTGACTGGATACTTACTAACAGGACGGAATATGTTGCCTCAGCCAGAGTGCTACCTGACACAATTAGTGACCACTATCCCATCTACTGTGTCTGGAACACTGTCATTCCTCCTCCCTCCCTGCTAAAACTGTAACCTTTCCTAATCTCTCCGCCTAAGTCATGAGGACTTCTTAATTGACCTTAACCAGGTTGACTGGTCCCCTCTCTACCAAACAGAGGACATTAACATAGCCACAGAATATTTCAACTCCGTCCTCCTCTCTCTTCAAAACCTTCACATCCTGGTCACCACCGTAGGATGGTAGGGAAAGTAACCAAGTGGCTAACACGCCCCTGCTTCAACTTCTCAAATCTAGGGACAAACTTTGGTCCAGGTGGAAGATCTCCACCTCCGTGCAGACTTTGAAGACTATCATGCATTACATAACAACTGCAAAGACAAATTCGTATTGCCAAAAGCACCTACTATAGGAGCCTACTAATAACATCCTCTACAGATCCACACAGGTACTGGTCCAAAATTAAGGACATTCTCGCAATGACAAGCAACAGAATCCAGCTGACATGAACATTCAAGGTGTTCACTGCACCAACCATGACACCATTGCCAACATCTTCAATGCCTTTTTCTTCTTCACCAGTCGTTACTCTAACTAGCCCACAACCTGACTGTCCCTCTTCTCCTCCTCGCCCCTCCCACCCCTCTCTTTCATTCTGGCTCCAACCACATACCTTGAAGTTCGCAAGCTACTTAACTCCCTTCCGCACGCTGGGGTCAAGGGCCTGAGGGCATCCATCCTTGCATACTTAAGCAGTATGCACCTTGGCTGAACAGACCTATCACCTGGCTTTTAACCTCTCGATTTGTACATCTACTGTCCCATCCACCTGGAAAACTGCCAGAACCATTCCTATACACAAAAGGGCGATGTCAAACTCATGTCCAACTACCGCCTATATCTCTTCTGCCCACTCTCAGTAAGCTGCTTGAAAAATAGTCCACGCCAGCTTGCTGTTCACCTTGACATGTTTAATCTTCAAACCCCGTGCCAATATGGTTTCCGCCCGGTCACAGTACCACCTCTGCACTTACACAACTTACAAATGACATCAGAAATAATATGGACCCTGGCCTACTCACTGGGGCCGTCTTTATCAACCTGTCTAAAGCCTTCGACATGGTACCCATCCTCTCATGCTAAAAGCTCCAATCCATTGGAGCATCTAGTAAACCCTCTCCTGGTTCCATAGCTATCTTGACAATCGGACTCAAGCGGTAGCATTTCACAAGCCCTTTCCTCCCCTAAACATCTCCATGGAGTTCCCCAGGATCCACTCTTGGACCTCTACTCTTCTCCCTCTTCCTAAATGATATTCCCACCATGTCCGGCATAGCTGCACTCTTATTACGCAGATGACCTTGTTCTCTACTCTTGCTCAAAATCGGTTGCTGCCATCAACTCCACTCTCACTAATGACTTCCAATTCCTACAGACCTGGCTCTCTAGCAACCACCAAGTCCTGAACCTAGAAAAACCTGTGCTATGCTATTCGGATCCTCTAAGAAACTGTCTGCCCCTGCGAACAAGCTCCGGGTTCAATGCCTTGATGGCTTCCTCATCTCAAACACTGAGTCCTTCAAGTACCTTGGGGTCACTTTGGATCCCTCACTTGACCTGTCTCAACATGTCAATATGGTGTGCCGTGCGTCAATGCTAAAATTAGGCGGAGCTTATTCGTCGCCACTCCCTCACTCCTTCCGCTAGACTTTCTGTTGCGGAGGTATTCTCTTACCCCAGCTCAATAATATGCTGCCCCTCCTCTTTGCTGCAAACTCTGCTACACTCCACAAATGGGACACTGTCTACAACAACATCTGTAGATTCACCTTAACTGCCCCACGTCTTACTCATCATTGTCTCCTTTAAGCTGGCTTAAATTGGCTGTCACCTGAGGATATTCGAGCCTACTCCCTGGGCTGCTTTATCGACTCCCTGTCTAGACCTCTCGGCCCTGTCTATCTTGCCAACCTTCTGACTCCTGCCTCACACACCCGTACCCTCAGGTCCTTCTCTGTCCCCATGCTCTCCACTAGACCGTGCATGACAAAAATGGGTGAACAGGCATTTGCCCATTTGCTCCCAAATTCTGGAACTCACTCCCCTTATGGTGAAAACTTCAGCCTCCCATCGAAATTCAAAACTGCTGTTCACCCACCTCCTAGCCTCTGGTCAATGCAAATGCTCTTAATTTGCTTTGTCCCCTACTGCCTGTTGGGTCTGACCCTTAGTACTACACTAATTTTCTCCCATGCAATACGTTTGTCTAGGTGGCTATGAACCTTGATGTCTTTACTGTCCTCAGCTGTCTTATGGTTACCCTAATTGCTTTATTTTACATCCTTATTATGATCTATGCCTAAAATGTACCCTTATGTAACTATTACTGTGCTGCCCAATGTATATCTTGTTTTGCTCCTGTACACCTATATTATGTCTGTGCATTTCTGCATATTGTAACCAATGTCCTGTGCTCCCGGTCGTGCCTGAAAATAAGCAGGTCTGTTACCTAGCACTTACCCGGTTACCAAAAGCTAATAAATAAATAAATAAATATGTAGAAATGAGTAAAATATCCATATTGTTAAAACAGACATAACATGAATTTATATCGTTGTCTTTTTACATGATTTATATGAAAACATCCTAGGTTTTTGCACTGTCTTGCTACAGGTTGGGCCATTGGGTCATCATTACTTATACATTATATGTTTGCTGATATTCTTTGGGCAATAACCTGACTGATCCCATTGAATTACTGATGCAACCATGCATTAGTGCCTATCTCAGGCTATCTGCTGTTCTGACCCTTGTTAAAGTTTTTGCTCTGGAGTCAGTAGCAATGAGTGTCCCAGTCCCAGAGTGAAAAATAAGGGTATGAACAGCAGATAGCCACCTGCTGACATAGGTGCTGTGCAGTTATGCATGGGTATGCCCATATCCAATTAATTCAATGTGATCAGTCAGGTTACCCAAAGATATTAGCAAACATAAACATATGTGATGACCCCACATCCCGACTTGTCTGTAGGCTGTATGTATCTGTATGTGTTCACGTTGATTCAGTATAGTAGTCAGTCAACACAATACACATCAAATATAATACTTTTTACCCCACCAATAGGAACAGCTGCTGCCTGCTGACAAAGAAAAACAAGTACTGAATTAATTCATTTTGGTGTTGATATTACTTTTTATGCACTAGATAAACATTTTTAAGCAGTCAGATGTTGCTCTGCAGCCCGGCGCTGCCAACCGTAAAGCCATCAGGTCTGACAGTCATTGTCAGTCCAGTCTATTTACTTATTATTGGCTGGTGATTTCCTAGAGTTTGTATGTGGATGGAGGATCAGGTGTATAATTTAAATAATAGACATTCCCTACTGTCGATATCAAAACACCGTCCAGCTATCTGAAAACAACAATAAAAAATTAATTAAAAATAGAAAAAACAGCCAATTAATTAATCAAAACTGAAATAAAACTAATATAACAAAGTAGTCCCACAGAAAGGAATATATGGACACAAACAGGCACCTAAAAATTACGTACGGTTGCTCAGCAGTAACTTCTAGGTGAACCACTACTTGCAGTAGTAAATGTTGATAAACAAATGGGCCATTCATAAAAACAAGAACACTTCTAATCTGGGATTAAGCTTTGTGGGCTGTAAGGCTCCCAGTGTATCAGTCTAGAAAGCCTGACATTTTAAGGTGATGTTCTCAATGTCACCACCTCTTGAACATAGTTTAACCTTTTGATGCCTGCAAAATAAATTCAATTATGAGCAACTGTCCATAATTAAGTGTCTCTTCGTGTCCATATATTCCTTGCTCTGGGGATACTTTGTTATATTAGTTTTCATATAAGTGTCTGATTAACTAATTTGCTGTATTTATTTATTTTTATTGTTGTTGTTATCCACATTGCTGGGAATGGTGTTTTGATGTTACCAGTGGAGGATGTCTAAGATTTACATTGTACAGCTGACCCTCCAGCCACATACTAACAAACTTTAGGAAATTACCAGCCAATAATAAGTAAATGGACTGCACTTCTGAAGTCAATAAAATCCTTCTATGGGTACACACAAGGGTCATAGGAGGAAAATAGCAAGCTTCATTTGGACCTCTGAGAGACTGAGCTACTATGTTGGATGACAATATGGACTCATTCACAAACTAGAATGAGACTCCGTGAAGGAATACATGGTCCTAGTGGTAATCTGGGCTATAGAATTAAAAGTTAGTTATGTTGACTGAAGCTATTTGTCTTACAATATATTCCATATGGGATCCTGAAGGGGTGATCAGCAAGGGACGTTTTTTTTTTACAAGTTTTAAAAAAAAAATCATTGAGGACTGTTTTCTTCATTTCAGGGTTGAATGGAACAGGAATCACCTAAAAAGCAGATTTAACATATATGCTAATATTTTTATTAATTGAAGATGTTTGGAATGCACATTTTCACTGCACTGCCTCTTTAATTATACAGGTATTGCCTTTCTGCTGTGAATACTGTTGCAAAAAGCCTGCATTCAAACACTATTTAATTTCAAGAGGTTACTATAGATATTTTTTATCCTCCCCAGTGTTCTCCTCTGTCTTCATTTCTTCTGCTCTCTCTTCACAAATGTCTTGTTGCCAGCCAACCACACATCTCTTCCCCAAGGGAACAGTCATACAGCCTACACCATCACCACTAGATAAAACTCACCCAAACATACCCAAAGGTCACTTAGTTGGAACCTTGCCAGTAGTATTAAACAGAGAAACTACAATGTGCATAGATGCCAGAACATGGGAAAGGGGGCTGTAGTAATTACAAGAGACACCGTGATTGCTTCTTTTCTGACCTTGCATTACTTTGAATGCATTGCTCATGGGCAAAGGGGTGGGAGCTGGCCCGGTCTGGTACTTGTAACAGTGTACACTTGCACCTGCTTGGAGACACTCCCAGTCCTCAAACTGAGGTGCAACATCTTGCCATCAAATCAAGGGGCTGGCCTTTATACAAATCCACATAGGGACAATTCTATATAAAAGCTACTGGAGATCTCAAACCATTTCACAGCATTTAAACATTTCAGCCTCCTGAAACAAAGGGGACAGATAGGGTACAAAAATATGTACCCAGAATTCTATGGACAGTACAAGTATCAGAAAGGAATCTTAAGTCTAGTAAAGTCCCTTAAAATTCTGAGTGTGCCTGTTTTTACCCCAAAATGTATTTGATTTGTAGGAGCCTCAAATTGTATGTGCCATGTGTGTATATATGAGGCAGCCTTAATGTATTTCATTTTACATCAAGATATATCTCTAATAAGTGAATCTTTATTAAATTACCCCCATAATGTTGCATTACATATACCATAATACTGTGCATTTTTATCACGGCTGTCTCTTTCCATGTTTACAGTGCTACAGCATTCCATGTGTCACACCTGTGACAGTCCCATCCCCATCAGCATCTGGAATTCACAATGTGGTGCAAATGCAATAATTTGTTTTGGCAAGCTAAAGCTGCACCATGCAAACCCAGCGCTTTGGCAGTCAAGCCTTCCTCATAGGGTTAACCTGCCCACCTCACTGCCGCCACTGATTTTCTATAAAAACTACTCAGATCTCATATCATGTTTGCTTGAGCAAAGCTGCTTCTTCATTTTATTATGTGTTATGTCACTTCCTTAAAACAAGTGCACATTTGTGCATTTAATATACTAACATACTATTTGCCAGCAGATTAGGCCTTACGGTCTATCGAGTCTGCTCGAACCTTAGATCCTTAGTTGGGTGCGAGACCTTCCCATCCCTTGTGCTCCAGAAACCCATATCATTCATCCCCACCCCCTGGGACAGGCCATCATCTGATACATCCACTTTCTGTGTCTGTCCCCCTCTCTTGAAGCCCTCCACTGTGGATCTCTGAACCAGCTCACCAGGTAGTGCATTCCAAGGGTCCGCCACCCTCTCAGTGAAAAACCTCCTCCTCTTTTCCCCTTACCCTTCCACCTTCCAACTTCAAACCATGCCCTCTGGTGATACCTCCTGCTTTAGTCTAAAGATCCTCTCCATGTTTACCCTATTTATTCCCTTGAGGTACTTGAAACCTCAATCAATATAATTAATTCTTCTGAAAGTCAAACACTGGGAAAACAGAATAATAATATTTAAGAGTTTTACTGATGCCTCTACAGAACAGTATTACAGTTATGCATCTGGTGAAGTGATAAAACTTCAGATGGTACTTTCATTTATCCTCTGCCACACCTCTTTCTAGATCCAGTATGATTAATTATGCTATGCACCATGTCTTGAGAATGTTGGTTGGTTGCATGAGAGGATGGTTTATCACTAGTCCAAGCAATTGCCTGAACCGCACTCTGGAGCATCCTTGCAGAGTCTGTGTAACATGTTACATTTCTTTAGAAAAGTAGTTCATTAAAATAACTACACAGTGGGTGAACTACAACCTTTTAAATGTAGTGGGACAACATTTTACCAGTGAGGAAAAGCTGTTGCCAGAATGGCTGATTTCTGGCACACTCTTGTCACAGAGTTATCAGAGCTCATCTTTAAATTCATGAAAAAAGAAAAACCTTGGCCAAGGTATTTTATTTTAAATAATTCTC
This sequence comes from Neoceratodus forsteri, assembly GCA_016271365.2. Classification (NCBI taxonomy): domain Eukaryota; kingdom Metazoa; phylum Chordata; order Ceratodontiformes; family Ceratodontidae; genus Neoceratodus; species Neoceratodus forsteri. The sequence goes on from CM028132.1 coordinate 632,878,612, forward strand.
CCTCTCTAACTATTTACACCACACTTCACCCACTGTGAAAAGTTATTTGATTAACTGCTTTTTAGTGTATTAGACTTTGCAGTGGTGCTCCAGGCGTGGTTTAGGTATATGCTCAGAGTGATAAATCCTTTCACCCAGTGCCGCTTCAAAATCAACATTCTCGTGATGTGGGGAATATTACAATTTGTCATATTAGATCTAAATATAGGCATGGCAGAAGATACATTAAAATACCTTCTCATATTTTTTTAGGCTTCCTTTGCTCTGTTTTAGAAGAAACTGCAGAAGATGCCTTACACTTTGTTAGCTCTTGTCTGTTAGAACTCCCCCAAACTCCCTGCTCATTAACAAATATCACTTTTGGAATAAAAGAAAAATGTTTTACAATTCTAGGTATGCTTGTTACTGTAATGACCACAGGATAGAGACTGTTCTGTGTGGGTAGTGCCGCATTTATGCTCAAGAAAATGTTCTCTATCCACAACCCACACATCGGACGGATTCACAAGGTCGGCTGCAAGCTGCGACAATGGAAGCTTGCACTGACCATCCCTGTGACCTGGACCCTGCATCCGATTCAGTTGCGGAGTTGGTCCAGGGACTGTGCCGCGACATGCGGCATATCTCATGCAGTAGGCACAATGACCACACATGCTGCAAGCCTTGGGAAAGGAGGAGACAAATGCTCCAGTATCCTTCATGTGCCCCCAATCCAGAGCAAGGTCAGGCACACATGCCCCCACCCATCAGTGCCAGCCACCCCCAGCCAATGCCCCCACCAGTGACTGGCACTGCCACCTCTCATCACCATGGTACCTATTATTACTGTACATGGGCCTGGCACAGCTCAGTCACCAGCTGGCTGTGGTGGTGAAAGGTGGGCAGTGCCAGTCACTGACTCACCCACGGTGTGTGTGTGGGAGGTGAGGTGAGGGAGTGGAGTGGGTGGGCATTGTTGGCTGGTGGGGTAGGTCCACGGTCCACCAGGGCTATACTGGACATGCGATGGAGGGATCTTGCCCTAGGGCATGTGGAGGGCAGTGGGCATATGGGTGGCTTTGACATGTGGGGGTCTGGGCATGGGGGTGTTCCACACACCATCCTGGCATAGTGGGTGCCATACCTAGGAACTGGGGCTGTTGGGGACTATAGAGCTGGGGTACAGTGGCAACCTCCTGTGGATGACAAAGAACAATTTCACCACCCCATAGTAAGTGGTCTTTGACAGATACCCACTGGGGATTGTTCCTGAATCGATGTGGGACATAGCAGCCACCCTTTGTGAATAGGATGCAACTGCTGCCTTAACCCCCTTACGCCCTGTTGCAAGGGGTTTCAGGTACATTGATGCAGTTAGTGCAGGCAGCCTGCAGCACATCACAGGCTGCCTTGTGAATACCACCAAGATGCAACTCAGAACGCAAGTGCTACTTGCACCATTGTTTCAGATGCAAGTTTCCTTGTGAATCCAACCCATCAACACCATCCAGTACTGAATAAAAAGTGTAATTTGCTGGTTTCTCTAGAACCTTTTCTTTATCCATTTTCTAGTGTTTCATTTTGGAGGGAGCTGTTTTTTTTCTCAAGAGACCCGATAGCTGCAAATTGATTTTACTGGCCTATGCAGCCAGTATAGTGTTATCTTGTGCAACTGTGTTGAGTTTGGTTTTGGCTGTGCGCACTCTATTCCAGAGGAATTACCACCCTGTAAAGGCAGAATGCAAGGAACCCTCAGACAGGTTTTCACCCCTAGAGGTGCAACGGGGTGGTTCTTGTGGCTAAAGGTACCTTAGGAATCCCTGTAAGGAGAGAGCTGCCACTGGAGGAGGAAGAGAGGATGGTGGGCAAAGAAAAAATGCTTCATAGTGAGGCTTTAGAGGAACTGCTTAAATAGCTCAGGAAGTGGGAGTGGCTGGCTGCTTGGCCACCGAACTATAGGCAAGCCTTTCATTTCACTGGCCTATGCAGCCAGTATAGTGTGATGCTTGTGCAACTGTATTAGTTTGGTTTTGGCCATTCACACTCTATTCCAGAGGAATTACCACCCTGTAGAGTACGAATGCAAGGAACCCTCGGAGAAGTTCCACCCTAGAGTGCAAAGGGACAGTTCCCATGGCTAAAGGTACCTTAGAATCCCCAAAAAATTTAGTATCATCCCCAAAAGGAGGCAACATGAGCATGTAAGCAATCAGTAACTGTGACATAAGAGTAGTAACTGTAACGTAGTAGTAGAGAGTATAGGCAGTTTGATAATGCAATGAGATGCTCAGTTGTTGTAATGACTGCCCAGGCTGTGTAGCAGGATACTGATGGTTTTCTTAGAGTAGGGGATCCCTAAGGAGAGAAGGAACAACAAGACATCCTCCATCTCCATCCAACAACAGAACCTACCTAAAGAAACTAAGGGAAACAACTAAGCTAACTAAGTGTTATGACCTGAGGCAATGGAGGAGAGAAAAAAAACCCTATGAGGAGGAAATCACTGGAGAGCCAAGGCCTAGGTCACCTTCCCTCCAGGCTTGGGATAATTAATTTAGTGACGCTCTGCCGCTCTGAGATGGAAAACCCAATTAAAGGGCGGTGGAAAATATTCCAATTTAAAGGAAGTCTCACACTCAAACCCTCTAGCGGGAACACCATGGAAGGTTGCGAGAAAACTCTGCAGCAACAAGTGCATCCAAGGCGCAGGAGGAGAGCAACGACTGCTGAGGCACTCACCTGGCCTGCCCACCCTAAATCAAACCAGGTGAATCAGAGGCAGTTGTAGGGAGGATGTGGTGAATGTGCCTCACTACAGAAACACTATATAGACACTAGAGCCAAAGGAGATCATCATAAACACCCTTCACTGCTAGTCTTAAATTCTACACCAGGAGCTGCTGTCACTTGCAGGCAGCTAAAGCCAAACCCGGGCGAGGACATTCCCAGCTATGGGCCAGGTGAGAAGGATCCTGCTCCAAGTTGGACACACTCAATGATGCAGACTTAAAGCAGAGCGAGACAGTCAGCTGTAGGAGCTCTGTGCCAAAATAGAATAGCTGGTATGCTCCAGATTGATTGAGAGCTGAAAGCAGGTGAGCTGAATGAGCACAGTGTGCTGAGATTGTAATGAGCATTGAGTGCTGAGACCTTGCAAGGTCGAATGCATATTGAGTGCAGTAGAATCCCAGGCCGAAGCAGGGGGACAGCAGTAGGCATGAAGCTATGGTTTGCAGTAAGCAAGGGCAATGGTTGCATAAGCAAGTGGGGACCTGATAGGTCAGTAAGCAGTAGTAGTAATAGGTGGACCTGCATAACAACATGATAGCAAGTAAACAGCACTAAATTAGAGGCAAGCCAGCCAGACATGAATAGTTAAAACAAGGTGACAAACTTTGAGGAGTTTCGTGGCAAAGACAGGATTTAGAACAGAATTAACCACGAGGGCCACAACCCCTACACACCTCCAAGTACCCACTCTAGGACAAACAAGGAAGTGATGAAAGGCCAAGAAGCACATGCAGATATAAAAGCTAGTTTAATAGCCTCAGCAGGAGCTTCAGATAACCTCAGAGTAAACAAGGTACAATAGGAATGGGAGTAAACAATGCAACAGCAGGAAGCAAGTAGGCCTGTACAGCAGTAGTAAACAAATGAGTACACAGAGTTGTAACTGCAAATAAAGGAGGCATAATGCTCTTAAGCATTGTCAACAGGCTGTACAATGAGATTGCATCAATGAGGTAAGTAGAACAAGCATGAGTAAGCTGTATAGTTAGGTTCAAGTAAATCTGAGTCAGGTTAAAGTAATAAATACGTCACATGGACCAGCTATAGTTAAGCTGAAACACACAGGTCAGGTTTGCAGTTGCAATGCAAGTAATTTGAGAGTGATGAATAGCTGAAAGCTAGCAGTATGAGCTCTGAATAGCAGTATGCTAGGAGCCTAGAAAAGCCCCCTAAAAAAAAAAAGAAGGAAGCATACACAGCCGAAGGCAAAATACAAATCAAAGCAGGAAAACAAACACAGAAGCCCTGCAGAGACAAGTGGGGGCAACCAGCTCAGGGAACAAACCAGCAGAGCCTTCAGCTGCAAAGAAAAAATGTTTCACAGTAAGGCTTTAGAGGAACTGCGCATATAGCTCAGGAAGTGGGAGTGGCTGGCCTCTTGGCCACCGAACTATAGGCAAGCCTTTCATTTAGTGTCTTGTGTTTGCAGCCAGCTCATTCCTGTTTTGTTTTGTCCTGCTTTAGATTGACAGATTGTGGCAGCATCAGGACTCTTGAGAGAAAAAAACAGCTCTCTATAAAATGAACCAATAGAAAAACAGATTAAACAAAGGTTCACAGAAACCAGCAATTACTCTTTTATTCAGTACTGGATGGTGTTTGATGTTAGTGGGTTAGGGGATGAAAACATTTCCTCTAGCATACATTCAGCCCAAATCACACAGAAACATCTGTATACTGGTGACAGTTACAATAACAAGCACACCTAGAACTATGAAAACTTTTTCTAACCTAAAAATGATATGTGTTAATGGGCAGGGGAGTTGGGGGCTCTGACAGACAAGCGCTAACAGAGTGCAAGGGATCTTTGCAATTTCCTATGAAACAGAGCAAAGCAAGCTTGAAAACAATGTGAGAAGGTACTTTCATTTATCCTCTGACATGTCTCTTTTAGATCCACTATGACTAATTATACTATGTACCATGTCATGAGAATGTTGGTTTAGAAGAGTGGTTGGGCAAAGGATGGTTTTATCACTATTCCCAGCATTTACCTGAACCACACTCTGGAGCATCCCTGCAGAGTCTAACACACTACATTTCTTTAGAAAAGCAGGTAATATAACTTTACATAGTGGGTGAAGTACAATCAGCTGTTTAAATGCAGTGGGAAAAAATTGTACTTGGGAGGAAGAGCTGTTACCAGAATAGTGGCTCTCTGGCACACTCTTGTCACAGAGTTATCGGGCTCATCTTTAAATTATGAACAAAAAGAAACTTTGAGCAAGGTACTTTTTTTAAATAATTCCCTCTAACTATTCCCACCACACTTCACCCAATGTAAAAAATTATTCGATAAACTGCTTTTTATTAAATGTAGTGTGTTAGACTATGTAGGTGCTCTTCAGGTATATGCTGGGAGAAAAAAACTGTAACCCACAGTCACTTCAAAATCAACATTCTCATGATGTGGGGCATATTAGAATTCATCATATTAGATCTAAAATAGATGTGGCAGAAGATAAATTAAAGTATCTTCTCACTATTTCTCAAGCTTGCTTTTACTCTGTCTTAGAAGAAATGTAAAATAAACCTTGCACTTTGTTAGCTCTTGTCTGTTAAAACACCCCCAAACTCCCTGCCCATTAACAAATATCACTTATTTTTGGGTTAGAAGAAAAGTTTTACAATTCTATGTATGTTTGTTATTATAATGACCACCAGGATAGAGAATGTTCCATGTGGGTAGTGCCGAATTTATGCTTGAGGAAATGTTCTCTAGCCTACAACCTACACACATCAACACCATACAGTACTGAATAAAAAGTGTAATATTCTGGTTTCTCTAGAACTTTTCTTAATCCATTTTTTCTAGTGGTTCATTTTGGAGGGAGCTGTTGTTTATTTCTTTTTTCCTCAAGAGATCTGTAGCTGCAAATTGATTTTAGCATCTCATGTGTTTGCAGCCAGCTCACTCCTTTGTTTTGTCCTGCTTTAGGTTGGATGACCAAGACCTATATTTAGGTCTCAGTTACATACATGACACATTTTTTATTACTATTTAAAAATTTCAGGTGAAGTGCATGTTTGGGGGCATGAATAATATCTCTCCTTACCTCGTTTGCAAGGACCAATTGATGGAAAACAACCATTCAAAGTTCTTTACACTTGAACTTTACTGTTTCAACTATAAAGATTTTGAACAGTGAAGGTGAATAACAAATTGAATTTTAAAACTCTCTGGTGTCCAAACAGCAGATCTGAATGAAAAAATGGCATTTGCCTTACACTTGACTGACATTTGTGTTTTGTTGTTTTTCGTTAGGGCTTGGTATTTAACTTGTAACATAGGCCCAGATATTCAAAGAGTTGAGCCATGCGCAATAGGGTTGCGCCTACTTAAGTCAAAAATCGCCATTCTGCGATATTCAGCAGGAGGCAGTTGCACCCCCAAAACATGCTGAGCAACAGCGTTAATGATAATGAATGCATGCGCAACTGAAGGGGAGGAACCATGCAAAATGGCGCAGAGCGATATTCAACAACATGCGCTATGTGCAATAGGGGAGTAAGCGAAGTTGTGCCATAGCGGAAAAGAGCCAAAATAAAAGGGAGCAAGGGAGAGGTACAAGAACGCTACAGGGAAGCCACATGAGCCAAAGATAGCAGGAAAACTGGGCAGCAGGGACACTCAGGGCCAGGCAGGAAAGGGCACATGGAAGCAACAGGCACAGGAGAAGGTATGGGAGACAGTGCAGAAGGAAGTACACCACACAGCAGTGAGGCCAGCACAGTCAGGTGTTCCCAGTGCAGGAGAAGTAGCAGCCAGAACAGTGGGGAATACAGAAACAGCTACGGGGGTGAACACAAGTCAGGGACATAGCCAGTGCCACCTTCCAGATGGAGGCCATAATGAGGGGTGTGAAGGTGGGCAGCAGGGCGTGGCCATGGAAGGGCCCATCAGCGGTATGTCCCCAACAGGCAGTACCGAGCCCACATCAGCTTCAAGCTGTACAGTGATACCAGGTGGGGCCAGTACCACCTGAATCAGGCAATTCTGAGGTGGCCCTGTGAGCTGTGCAGTGATGTCATGCAGGCACCCACACGGCGGAGACATGCCCTGTCAGTGGAGATGAAAGTGACAGCTTGCATGTGCTTGCTCGCCATGGGTACCGTCAGAGACCAACTGGGGACACCACAGGCATAACCCAGTTGGCCATGTCACCACCTCACCCAATTACTCAGCACACTGCTGCCACATGCTGCGGAGTACATCCATTTCCCCAGCACCCGGTGAGTGCATGAAACATACAGGAGTTCCACAAGGTAGCATATATCTGGCATGCTAGGGGCAATAGACTGCACCCATGTGGCCATCCACACACCACCTTGCCCGAGGGGCCACATACATAAATCACAAAGGCTATGCCAGCATCAACTGCCAGGTGGTGTGCAATGCCAGGGTGCATAATCAATGTCTGTGCCACGCACCCTGGGGAGCACATGATGCCTTCATCTGGCACCAGTTGGCACTGTGCCACAGATTGAGAGGGGATAGCCCCACTGGCCACCTAGTGGGTAAGTATGCAAACCACATGGACAATCATAGGGCCTGGTGGGGCATAGTCAGAGGTGACATGGGTAGTGCTCACATGGCCCAGGGCAGGGCCATGCTGATCACCAAACTAACCTCCACCCTCTACACACAGGTGACAGTGGATACCCACTCCATCCCTGGCTGCTCACACCCTACCGCGGCCCGCGACCCCATCACAGCAACGCATATGAGGGCACCGCCACTACACGTAATGTCATTGGCGTGTGTTCAGGATGTTGAGGCACATTTCCGTTGCCTGGACACCTCCAGCGGTGCCCTACAGTACAGCCCCTCAAGGCCTGTGGGCTTTTTCTGGCCTGTTGCATCCTGCACAACATGGCCAACGAATGTGGGATAGCCATACAGGTCGAAGGGGGACAGCGATAGGGACTATGAGGTCACCGGTGACAATGGTGAAGGGCATGACAGCTCCGGCTGGCATAGCTGCACCAGGACACCATCATGGAGGAGCACTTCAACCAACCCAGGTAAGTCATGGGGCCATGTGCAACCAACAGTGGCTAAGGCACAACCCACAAACATGCATGGACACACACTCGGGTGCATTCCATCAAGGAGGTGGCCGGGCATGGAACCACACAGACAACCAGGGATGGGTGAGGTCTAACATGCCACGTGGATGGACATACACACACACACACACAACACACCAGACATGCACAAGGGTAGGAGGCACACTGACCCAGAATGCCACCCCAGCACACATGTCCACAGACCACCACGCCCACTGCCTGTCCATGTGCATGTGTCAGGTGCTGACACCACTGCACATTGGTGTACAGTGCAATGCAGGCATCATCATGCACACGCAACTGCGGACAGCAGCCGGGAGGGTGTGCAGATGGACTGTGTGTCCGCGTGTAGGGCCGGTACCCACCCGTGCAATGCCCACTGAAAGACACAATGCACACAGGGCAGCACCAGACAGTAGCTGCATTGGGAAATAGGCCAGTCATGAAACACAGTGCCCCAGCCACCACGGATGCATGGGTGGCCCTGCCGAGACTCCGCCAGCACTGACAGGCTGACCACTGGCCTCATGGGGTGACACCGATGGTCCCCAGGGTTAACATGCATGAGACGTGACTGTGCTCACGCAGGGGTCTGCAGCACACCAAACATGCCTGTGCCAGGCATGCTCGGGATCCCACCAGCTGAACCCAGTGTCAACAGGGAGGGTGTCGCATGATGCTGGGAACGGGGTGGACAGTGCACTGCATGTCCTGCGATGCATGGGCACATGACTGTGTGCCCATTGTGGCCATGACAGCAGTGAATGCCTGTGTCTGCCTATCAATGGCAGCAGTCACATCCTCCCTCAACCAGTCCATCCCTTCCAGGATCAGGCGGTGTCTCTGCTGTGATGCTCTCTGCCCGCTCCAGAGCTGCACGCAGTGCATCCACTGACGTCAAAAGCCACATCTGTTGGTGGACTGATGCTTCAGTAGGCAGGTGTGCTCGTCCAAGAGGTCATCTGCTCCTTGGCATCCTGTCCCTCAGGGTGTGCATGGCCCTGATGCTCAGCACCCCTTGAGAGTGGGCGCTGCACACCAGGACCAGGTCTGGGCATGTCCACAGGCGGTGCACAGACTCCACCCCTTGACCCTGTACCCCAAGCCCATTAGCCAACTGCTGATGCTGTCCCTCTGGCTGCCACTCCCAGGGCTCACTGGTGCCGCAGCAGTGGCCACTAACAGTTCCACTGTCCTGCACACACACCAGTGCTGCCCGCTGGTGCTGACAGGAACAGGCTGGGACTGTGATGTCTGAGCCTCCAGCCAGCACCACTCACAGCCATGGTTGCAATGTTATCTGCTGTGTGGCCATCCCATAGCACACACGTGTCACTGCCCATACCGTTAGCGACATCATTATCAGTGATCGGACCGGCACCAGCCTGAGTCACAGCATGCTGGCATCCATGGATGCCAGCATGCTGGGACATGAGCAGGCCTCCGCACCTGTTTCAACAACATCAGTGTGGACAGCCAGGCGGACCCACTGTCGCACTGAGCCACGTATACCTGTGGAGGTGGATGGGCCCTCCTCCATCTCCATCTGACTGTCCTCAGTGGACAGGCACCACCACTGACCCATGCAGATGCTCAGGATCTGTAAGGGAAAACAAAGTCGCTTTGCTGCATGTGACCTACCCTGCCCCCATAGACAGACCATGACCACCATGCAGTGATGGGCTACCACCCGTCTGGAAGCCACCACCAGAACACCCTCAATGGCACACGCTGCATGCTTCCAGCAACCTCTCCTCCTTTGGGGTCAGGTGTACCACCTCCAGCTGTCCCCACCTGTTGCAGCTCGTGCTTCCCTGATGGCAGCCATCTTCTCCTTTATCCTCCTCCTGTCTGTGCCTATCTTCTTCTTGCACTCCTGCATGGAGAGCTGGTGGCTGCCATGCAGGTGCCGCTGTCACCTCCTCCCATGCAGCAGCATGGGCCTGAGTGTTCCCTGCCATCCGCTGAAAAGCAGTTCCTGATCCAGGTAGGCCTCAAACAGGGCATCGGTCTCGGCTTTGGTGAAATTAGGCTTCCTCCTCCTCCCACCACTGTGTTCCTCCTCTTCCACAACTCGCTCGGTCATTATTTAGCCTGTAAGAATGACAGTTGTTACGTGTGACTGTGCAGTCCCATGCATGTCCCAAAATCCACAGTCCACACTCCCAAACAGCATGCAACTTGCCAATAGACTGCAGTAACTGGACTATGGCCAGTCAGCCCAATGTCGCACTTTATAGTGCAACCCATAAATGAGGCGAGGCGCAACTTTAAGTGAATGTAAATTAGAAAAGGCGCCATTGAATGGCTGATTAGCTGTTTGCATATGACAACTGAATATCGCTCTGTTGTGCTTTGGCCAGTTGTGTTGAACGTGCTGAGCCAAGGGCTCAGTTCTGTGACATCGCGATACACACCTCTCTGCGCATGCCCAGGTTTGCTAGCAGGGGAGTCTGCCATGCTGCTGACGTGCTGTACACAGGAAGCAATGCAGGGCACGGCCACCATTGTGCCAGTGGCACTACAGCGATGTTCACCTATATGGCGCTGTGGCACTGGGCCATCATAGGCGCACTGGGGCAACAGCGCGGTAGACTGCTACTGGAGGTAGCACACAGGCATCCAATCATGCTACGCATTGGGTTCCAATGGAGCTATGCCTGTCCGTGTGCCAGAGCCCTTGACTCTGTGCCTGACCTTTGCCCCTAGGTGCCATGCGTCAGACATGGTGCACCACTATCGCGCTGTTCGGTGACAGCGTGATAGGAATAGCAGTGCTGTACCACGCAGCATCTGCACGTGGTGGAGTCGCCCTGCAGGCGCCATTTTGGCCGCCTGAGCTAGTAGAATGGCACGGAGGAGGGCTGCACAGTGGAGCCAAGTAGAACTGGCCAACCTGTGGCCATAGTAGAGCCAATCTGGACCACTGTTTGGGGAGGCACCCTGGACAGGTCCAGGAGCCAGGTGTGGGAGGAGGTGGCCACTGCACTAGGGAAGCCACAGAGGGGAGCAGACAATGGAGCAGTGCCGCCATAGGTATGATGACCCGCAGAGGAGGGAACCAGACCTGCTAGCCCACCTGCGAGCATATGCCAGGAGTGGCACAGTGCCACCGCCAGGTAGGTGTTACATCCTCACTTTTATCTTCCATATGGGTATCACGATTGTATGTGTCTGGCACATGGGGAGGGACCATCCAGTGTTGGCTGTGGTGGTGTTATCTGGGTGTGGTGTGGGTGGGTCTGGCTGGGTGGGAGTGCACACACCTGGGGCAGAGGGACTTTGCTACAGGATTGTACTGATGTTCCTCTATCCATGTTTGCACCACAGGGTCAGAGGAGCTGCATCTAGCCCATGAGATGCGGCACCACCAGGAGGACAGGGACGAGGAGGAGGCGATGGTCCACAGCACCCGAGGGACCAGCCTGATGATGTTGAGTGCCATACCTCCATGATTACTGTTGCATGCTGTGTAACAGTGTGGGCAGCGGGCATGGCCACCATCCATTGACACCACTGCCATGCACGCAACTTGCTACAGTCAGCACTGTCCAGTGGCACTGCATGTCTGGGAGTGCGTGGGCGATGGTGGTCCATGCGTGCACTGGGTACATGGCTGTGCCACTGCCTTCGCACCACATAGCCATATCACCAAACGGCCCACGGTGGTATTGTGTATGACTTGGCCAGTGGGTGTGTGCAGTGTTCTGCATGGCTGTATGCACCTGGGTTGGCAGGTCTTGTGGGACGTGATCACTGTGGGTGGTCACACCATCACAGAGGCATGTCCACGGCCATATGCCATGCACAGTGGGTGGGCTGTATGGGGCTCTGCATTCACACCTATTGACTGTGCTCCCTTGTCCTAGGTGTCCACCAGCTGATGGAGATTTGGGAGGCATTGAGGAGATCCTGAATGTGGCAAGGGCGTTGCTGGAGATCCTACAACAGATCGACCAGCTTGTGGTCTGCAGGAGGCACAGGAGGAGAGCAGCCAGAGCAGGAGCGGGGCTCCCATTAACCATCTCTCTGCCCTGATATCCCTACCCCTGGACCCACCCTCACACCCTCCTTTCCTGTCTCATTTGTTCACCCTGCCCTTACCCACCCCACCTTGTTTGGCCCTTCCCCCAGCTTTGTATATAGTATTGTAAATAGTTCATTTAGATATTGTTTTGAATACAGATCTTTTGAGATGAATATTGTGTTGGTCTCTGATTTGCAGTGGGCTATAGGTGCTCAGCTGCAGTGGTGTGCATGGCGTCAGGGGTGGTGCAGTCATGGGTATGTGTGTGTGTCCGTGGGGAGGTGACTATGGTGTGGGGGTAGCTATCAGTCAGTGTCTGTGGTGTGAGTGTTGTGCCCTGTGCACCTGATGACTGTGTGCAGTGGTCCATGGTGCATGCTCTGTGTCCATGGCACCCTGTCAGCCCGTCCATGGCCTGTGCAGCTGACACCCATGAATGTCTGTGACCTGCGGTCTGCTGGCATGTCAGTGGTGGCTATCGATGCAGGCAGCCACTGTACCTATCACAATGCTGGGTTGCCTCCTGTCACTGGTGTGGTGCATGTCTGCCTCGGGTGACACTGTGGCCTCCACAGTTGTTGACCCACCTCCATGCTGTGGCTTGTGTGTGTTGCAGGGATGTGCACCAGTGTCTGTGACTTGTGCTCGGGCAAATGATGGTGGCGTACAGGTCCCACAGTGCCTGCGCAGGGTGGCTGCCACTTCTGTGCTATGGAGGACTGCAGGTTGTGTGTACACAGTTTACATGGCCCACGCTGGGGCTTGGTTGCCCCGCCTACCGCGCCCTGTGTTGTTGTCCCTTGGGTATGGGTGGGTGTCTGTCCATGCACTTTGTGGCATCCGGTGTGATGCATGCTTCCATGCACCACTATGGGTGTCTGTGCTGGCTGTTGTGGCCAGTGCTTGGTCAGGTGTGTCCTTAGGAGAGTGTGCAGGGTGCTGTACCACTGGTGGTGGTGGTGGTGTCCGGGCATGCCCTGTCCTGTGTGGGGACTGCTGTGTGCCGACACATGATCAGTCTCTCAGCTGTACCTCGGGGGCTGTGCATAGTGGCACTGTGTATGCCATCGTTGCATCGCTGTCTGCTCGCCACCCACTGATGGGTGCTCATGGTGGGGCTGCCTTGCATGGTTCTGTGGTGCACAGGGTTGCATTGTCACAGTGGGGTGGTGGCATGCATGAGGTTTCCTGCAGTGGTGGACGCTGCTCCTGGGAAGGGTGTCTGGGGTCACGGTGCAGGGTGTGATCTGCATTGGGGATGGTGTGGCACGGAGTGGTCAGCCCTCCTTGTGTGCCAGTCACAGCTTGCCAGGGTGTGATGGGGCACCATGGCCTGGCTGTGGGTTGGTTTCTTGTCTCCATGGGCCAGTGGTTTATTCCAGCCCTCCCCAGTTGTGCAGTGCATGGGGTGTGGGGATGATGTCTGTTCTGCTTTGTGTTCCTCTGCCCATCTGTGGCATGGGTGGTGAGCCCTACCTCCCTGGTTGTGCAGTTGCATTGCCGCCCTGCAGCTGGGGGCGTCCCTTGTGCTCATGCGCATCAGATCTGCTCAGCTTCCCTCCCTAGTTGCGCTATGGTGCAGGTGGTGTGATATTCAGTCGTCAGCTGTAGGCGCAGGTTGGCAGGCTCTGTTTTTGAATATTGCGCCTCTTGCGCATGGGCTCAATGGACTTGCGCTTGCTCCTGCTATTACGCATTTTTTGGGCGCAGTTTGAATATCTGGGCCATAGTGTTTACTAGTTTATGATCAATTTTCACTTCATTATTTTTTCAGTAAGAATATCAAGTGTAGCTGGCCCAGTGGCATTGAGGGCTAAGGCACTGGTCACCTTACCTCACGCTCTGCTGGTGACCCATGTTTGGGAATGAGCATGGGCCACGGAGTCGACAGGGGAGGAAAGGGATTGAGCATCTGTGGGACTGCTCTCCTTCTCTGGGGAGGGGATATCAGTACTTGGTGCATGACTGGCCCTGGTGGAGGCTAGGAGCTGGGCACACTGAGGCTACAGAAGAGGAGATGAGGCAGACACTCGGAGGAGCACGCCGGAAGTGCATGTGCTCACTCCTTGCGGTGCCATTGCACACTCGGCTCAGGGAACAAACATAACAGGAGGAAAAAGGTGACTGGCACCGCATGAATGAAGGTCAGTCCATGCAGAGGCAGCCCCCACAATTGGTAGTAACCTTCCAGCACCGGATCCATAGTTAGGTGGGTTGAGGGATCCCCACCACCCCGCCATGGGGGCAAGTGGTGGGGCAGCTGGATAGGTAGGCTGTGAGCAGGGGACAGAGCTGGGGGATGCAACAGGATGCATCGCTGCCAGGGACCAGGTGGATAACCAATTAACTGTAAAAGAATATCAAGTGCAGAAGGAGCAACTTGTTCTGTTAGCACTACTCTAGAGTGTTTCTCGCTCTGTAGAACTGTGTTTCCTGGATATGTCTGAGTGAGCAAGATGTTGTTTTGACCAGACAATTTCTGCTCAGCCTTATTCTAGTGAGCCTACCATTGGCGAGAGCTCAAGTGACACTGGAAGCACTAGTATTGCCTCTTCTGTGAATGTCAGTGATACCTCTGCATCTCAGAGCCATGAATCTGTTCCTGAATGGTGAGTATGAGGTGAACTATCAGTATAACAGTTTTTGTTAAAATTTTCATTATTTTGGTAGTTTTGTTTGTTTCTGTTGGCTGTTATCACATCTCTAATTGCAAACATGAAGAGTTGGAAATGCACATAAAAGATTGAGTTGGTCCAATTCTCAAAGTTCCGGGGTGGCCTGAGGGGCATGCATTTAAATGAGTGGTACAAAGTGCCCTTATGCCAAATGATGCCCTGCCAGCAATTGATAAAGGCAGGCTCCACCTACCACATGCAGCCTGCACCTAACTGCGCTTTTGCACCATCCTTGTACCATATACTGTGCTGCGGTATGGCAACAGGGGCCTGTGGCAGACATTGGCTGTCAATACCCCTGAATCACAGTTCACAAAACTCCCCAGTGGTGACATTTACAAGCACCATTAGCTCAGCACTGGCTTGTCTAAGGGTACTTAGAAATGTCACCATCTGGGAGTTGACCTGGTAGCAGCAATGTGACATGGTTCCCCTCCTGATGTCCCCAATCATTAAGTAGATAGGCAGCCAGAAAGTACCGTGGTGCAATATCAGTGGCAAAAGCCTCTCAATCAAATCACCACAATTTCAAGCCAGAGTCATACACATAGTTGCCAGCCCAAAGCGTGGCAGGTGTGGAGCAAGTGAGGAGCCAGAAAGTTTGGTTTTGTACACACTTGCCAATTGCTGCCCCTCCAAATCTAGAATAGGTTATATACTTAATTCCTTGCCCTTAATAATAGACTTCTAAACTAAACTGTAAGAGTCACTACCCATTGACCATTACAATGACAGCAGTGACATGTTCCCTCCATTCATACTTCTTATTTCAAATTAGAATGATAACCTTTATGACAAAGATCTATGGAATAGGACAAATACTTAAAAATACACAAATGCGCACAGTGAGTATGCCTACATACATGTTTGGTTTGGGTTACCTCTGCAACCAGTGGTGGCACCATGAATTAGGACAGACTAAGGCACAACCAGGTTACAAAAATCATGATATGGGACATCTGTCCATTTTATCTCGGAATCATAGTCTACCTTCAGCAGGGACCAATATCAAGGTCATCATGGAGTGGCATGAAAATACCTCTGAATTGATGTACTTCCCACATTACAAGGGTCATCACTCTTTTCCTCATTTATAGCACCTCTGTTCATATGTCCAGTAATTCAGCAGGCAGTACAGTTTCTCATTTTAACAAAAATCTACTATGTGGTACACAAACTAAATATTCAGTGCACAGTGTATATGTCAAATATAACCCAGCACAGTGCACCAGGAATTGTAAACTCTTGTTCAGGTTCCCATCCACTTCCATTCCCTGCCACCCCAAAGATCATAATTTGGTTTCTTTTCTTATTTCACAGAATACACTTTCAGAGGATTTGAGAAGATTTCATGTTCCCTCTCGTTTGTTTCCATTTTACCATTATGACCAAAGCTGGGCCCACTGTTTTCTCATATACTGGTTCTTCTGTATATAATTTTGGTAACTTATTAGTTGTTGGCTGTTTTCAAGATTGTCTTGTGAGGCTGCATATTGCTTCCTTCCAGAAGTGGCTGAAGTCTCTGTGACTGTAGCTGGACCTCGCTCGGTCACTGGTGCTGGCCCAGTTGCATGATCAGGTCTTTGACTGCATAGGTGTGCCCCAGAATTGTTTTCAACATAATGAAGCCCTACATAGAAACACTTGTAGTGCCTCTTTACTGCTCAAACTGCCCTTCAATTCTCCCTTCCACACCGACCATATAAAAAACTGGTATAAATTCCTGAGGGAAATGAGGATACTATTATACTCGCTCAAAACCACACATGTATGAATCTCAGGAGGGATGAGAGCACAGGGCCCACAGGAAAATAAACTTATGATTATTCTGTCTCTAAAATAAGGACATTCTTTGCAAAAACTGCATTAATGCATCAGTTAATTGGGCAGAGGGTCCAGAAATATATGACACACCACAGGAGGCGAGAGAAGCCATGTTGAAGCGTGGTCTTTCCATGCCAGAACTTTGACCTCAAGTGCAGCAGAAATGGAGAAAGTCAGGTACTGGGTGGCAGTTAACCACGACAAAGAAGGCCAGAAAATCCCCATACCAAAAGAGCATACGTTCAGCGGCACTACTACAGGACCTGATGAAGAAGCTCCCAGGAGTAGAGGAAAGCGATCCTACAGATTTGGGAGAGGATTGAACAACCTGTAAGTAGATTCCTTGATGTTATTTAGTACATTGTGCCCTGGTGGCCCTATAACTTCACCTCTCATGGAGATACCATGTGGCCCCTATTAAGTAAAAATGATTTCTGAGACACTGAGACTTACATTGGAAAGGGGGCATGAATATGGACACCTCCACATTATTCTGATGTTACATTATACTGCTATGTAGCAACCCGCTCATGCCATCTACAGGAAATATCGCTTTTCTACCTATTATAGAAGACAGACTAGAGAAATGTATAATAGAGTGCTGTGGTAATAATGGCTTGATGAAAGTACGTTCTATGTCGGGGTAAATAAAGGAGGAGTTTAGGGGTAGAAAAATTAGCCTGTTCATCATAAGATGCAAAAATTTAGCAATCATAATGCTCTGGGGTGAGAAGGAATAGGAGATGAGTGGGCAGATGGGGTTTACTCTGCTGCAGGAAAATTAAAATTAAAGTTCTTTCATTGCTGGTTTATGCTAAAGGCACTTCAGTGGCACTACAACATTGTGCCATCCTTTGACTAAGTGAACTGGGATTCATTGAAGGGATGTGGGGGACACCAACTTTGACCATAGAAGCTGGATAAGTAAAGATTCTCAGAGTCAGTAGGGACAAGATGAGACATCTCTTGCCATTGCAGCGCCATGTCCCATCTGGAATTCCAGATATACTATTAAAGCGGTCAGAGGAGCATTATTAGGTGGAAGTTGATTTAGAGCTTGCTCTCTGGGTCCTCCTGGCCCGTGGATACTTTCACATCAAGTTCCATAGCATAGCTGAGAACTCGAGAAGGGTCACGCCTGAGAGGGAATTTTTGCACTCTTCGGCCTACTCCCACATAGGGAAGGGCAAAGAGCCTAAATTGCCCAGGCCTTCTACCTTGGAAGTCACAGAGGAAGCGATGGAGTTTACATCTTATTCCATTACTATGTTTCATTACGAGTTAGTTACTGTTAATGTTAATATAGTTTATTGTTTTAAAGTTCTACCACAAATTGTCGCTGTCTGTATTACTGCCATCACAACCTTTCTTAAAGGGCACCTCTCTAAAATGTAAGGTAAAACAAGAGGGAAAAACAAAGGAAGAACATTATACTATACAACAGTGGCTAAGATATGTAATAATTTTCTCTCTTTTAATGTTAACGCATTAACAAACCCTGTTAAAAGGGTAAAATGATCTCCTTTATTAAGAAAAGAAAGACGGAGTTTTGATGCTTCAGGAGACACATCTTTCATAGCAAGAACATGAGAAACTGAATAAATTTGGCTTCTTGAAGGTGGCTGCATCCTCATACAAAAGGCCATCATAGGGGTGTGGCGGTCCTGGTGCTGGGAAAGGTCCCTTTGAAGTCAAAGACACTTTGACAGATGCAGAAGGTTGTTTAGCAGCCCTGAAGGGTGTCTACAATGGAGAAGTCATCACAATCGCCTCAATGTATGCCCTGCCTGGCTCAGACTATGACTTTCATAGATTATATATGAGACTACGTAGAATGGGCGGAGGGACCAATGATCATGGGAGGGACTTGAACCTTGCATTACAAGACCATCTTGACTCTACTTCCAGAGTTGGGAGGTCAGATAAGAGAATGGCCCTAAAGGTACATAAATTGTTAGCTGAGGTAGGGTATAGATGCCTGGAGAGCCATATATGGTGAAAAAGGATTATACTTTTTTCTTCTGCTCTACAGGTGCATTCCAGAATAGATTACTTCTTTGTCCCCAAGGAAATTATTTTTCAAATACAAAATATGGAGATAGGGGAATTTATCTCTCTGACCATGCTCCTTGTTGATGCAGCTACACCTAGGGCAATGTAGGAAAACGACTCTATGGCATCTTAATCTATCTCCCATTCAGGGAAAGGAAGATCAGGAACAAATTGGAAATGTTTAAAGATGTACTGGACACAAATGACACCCCAGAAATCTCTCCAGCCATTCTATGGGACACAATAAAGGCAGTCTTATGGGAGAAACTTATAGCAAAGCCGCTAGGCATAAAAGGGATAGAGAAGCTCAAAAGATGAGTCCATAAATGCAGATAAGGGACCTGGAGCAACCCTAAAAAGATAAATATGATGCAATTGAAGAGAGGTCCATTCGCATCGAGCGTGCATTAATGCCATTCTGGATTACATGGTAGAGCAAAATATGCTATATATACAGCAGAAATACTATGGGGGTGGGGTCCCAGGGCCTCAAGACTCCTAGCTAGTAGATTAAGGCAATGTAAGGCTAATGCCACCATCAGTAGGATTAAACATGCATTTACTAGGCAAAAAGCTGGTGAACACAGAAGATATGGTTAACACCTTACAGACTATTATAGGAGCTATATAGAGCGGGGACCCTCACCTGAAACTGGTAGAGTAGTACAATTTTTAGAGCAACTACATTTGCCAGATAAGAAAAGTTGAGGCTACATCTTTAATAGCACCAATAAGGGACTCTGAAATCATAGCCAAGATATCTCGACTTAAAACAGGAAACTGGCAAAAAGAAACACAGGTGAGGGGTACAGGCAAAGTGGGCAAGCATTAAGGATGCAATACTTGAAGCAACATCCCATTGTGTCAGACAGAAAAGGAAGTGCAAAAAGAAGAAACCACTTTGATTCTCAAATACAGTAGCAGAAAAGGTCAGAGCCAAAAGGCTGGCCTTCAGGAAATATAAGGAACACAGGGGATGAAGATAGGGAGGCATACCAAACTGCCCTAAGGGAAGCAGGTAAGGCAGTAAGGCAGGCAAAGTCCCAAACTGAGGAAACACTAGCACGAACAGTAAAAGAAGGTGACAAGACTTCTATAGATACATTAGTGAAAGGAGAAAGTCCAGAGGGGATATTGCTAAGCTTAATGGAGAAAAGGAGCATGTGAGGAGGAGGACCCTGTAAAGGCATCTATCCTAAATAGATACTTTTGCACAGTATTTACTGAAGAGAAGGTAGGGCAGGGCCCACAGCTCAGCATCATGGACACAGGGGAGGAGGTGAGCACTACTCCCTTCACAAAGAGAGGTCCTACAAGAGCTTGCTAAGCTCAGGTGGATAAGACAATGGGACCTGATGGCATACATCCCAGGGTACTTAAGGAGCTAAAGGAGGAACTAGCAGAGCCATTAGCAGAATTGTTTAGTGAGTCTCTGAGCACAGGAGGTCCCAGAAGACTGGAGAAGGGCTCATGTGATCCCGCCCACAAGAGTGGTAGCAGGGAGGGCGGGGATCTACAGACCGGTCAGTCTTACCTCAGTAGTGGGCAAGATTATGGAGGCACTCCTTAAGGAAAGGATAGTGCAACACCTGGGATCCATAGGGGCACAGGATCCAAGACAGCATGGGTTTACAAAGGAAGGTCCTGTCAAACTAATCTCATAGATTTCTTTGACTGGGTAACCAGAGTGGTGGACCAAGGGGAGCAGTTGATGTCACCTACCTTGACTTCAGCAAAGCTTTTGACACTGTTCCACATAGAAGATTGATAAATAAGCTGGGTAGGCTCAGGGTGGGTCAGAAGTTGGTCAACTGGGTGGCAAACTGGTTGTGGGACAGAAAACAGAGAGTGGTGGTAAATGGTATACAGTCAGAAGAGATGCAAGTCACAAGTGGGGTACCTCAGGGATCAGTCCTGGGGCCAGTCCTCTTCAACATCTTCATTAGTGACCTTGCAGATGGACTAGAGGTAAGGCTTGTCTGTTTGCAGATGACACCAAGATCTGCAACAGAGTAGATGATCCAGATGGGGTGGGCAGAATGAGAAGAGATCTGGATAAACTAGCAGAATGGTCAGAAGAGTGGCAACTGGGATTTAATGCAAAGAAGTGCAAAATCATGCACATAGGGAAGAGAAACCCTGAAGCCACCTATAGGCTGGGAGGGTTGCTAGCAGTCACAAAGAAGAAAGAGACTTGGGCATCATCATCACTGATGACCTAAAATCATCCAAGCAGACCTCTAAAGCAGTAGGTAAGGCTAGGGGGTGTTAGGGTGTATTAGTAGGGGTATCTGCAGTCGTGGAGAGAGGTAATAATCCCTCGTACAAGACACTGGTTAGGCCCCATCTGAGTACTGCGTGCAGTATTGGAGGCCACACCTTCACAAGGACATTAACAAAATTGAGGCAGTCCAGAGAAGGGCAACCAAATGGTGCAGGGACTGCATCAGAAGACATATGAGGACAGATTAACGGAGCTCAATATGTATACCCTTGAGCAAAGGAGGGAGAGAGGTGATATGATCGAGGCATTCAAACACCTTAAGGGCATAAACAAGGTGAAAGAGTCTAACATGTTTAAATATAAGAAAAATAGCAGGACAAGAGGACACAGCATGAGATTAGAGGGAGGCCGATTAAGGGGGAATGTGAGGAAATTCTTTTCACAGAAAGGGTGGTGGATGCGATGGAATGGCTTACCACAAGAAGTGGTGGCTATGAATACAGTGCAGGGCTTCAAACAGGCATGGGGTAGGCATAAGGGAGCAATACAAATGACTATGAATAGATAGACCACTGACAGAGCAAAGGCCGATGGCACATTTATAAGGTAGAAAAAGAAATGGGCAGACTGGATGGGCCTTGCGGTCCTTATCTGCTGTCAACTTCTATGTTTCTAAGTGCCCGGAATGGATGGGTACCAGGCCAAATTCTACAAGCTCTTTAAGAAGCAGGTCAACCCAATCCTGAGTTGAGTTTTAACCGCTAATGACCGAAGGTAGCTTAGTCCCCATCATGGAATTATGCAGTGATCGTGGTGTTACCAAGCACCGCCAGGGGCCCAATGCTATGTGCCTCATATAGGCCAATCTCCATTCTAAACACTGACTATAAAATACTGGCAGGAATCATGACCAGATGACTTCAGGGTATCATCCTCAGCTTATCCATGACGATCAGACAGGTTTCGTCCTGGGTCAACAGGCGCAGGACAGCATCCACCGAGCTGTAAACATCCTTGAACATGTGAAGGAGACAGGTGAATTGGCTTTGGTCATGAGTATAGATGCAGAAAAGTCTTTGAGAAAGTGTTATGGCCTTTCCTACAGGAGTCCCTGGTGGGCTTTGGTTTTCAGAAGGTTTCTGTACGCTAATAGCTAGACTTTATGCTTCGCGCGGGGCTGTGTGGGGTCAATGGTCACCTAGAGAATTTCTTTGAAATAGAAAGGGGAACAAGACAAGGTTGCCCCTGTCCCCCTCCTTTTTCTATTTTGTGGAATCATTAACACTGGCAATCCTCCTGAACCCTGCCATACAAGGAATAGAAATAGGAGATTCGAACATAAATTAGGCCTATATGCTGATGATGTTCTGTTATTTTGGGGTAAACCAGATTCTTCTCTGCCAGAAGTTTTCAAACAAATACAACAATTTACCAAATTATCTGGATACTCCCAAACACGGCTAAGACAGAATTCCTGACTTGTTCCTATCAAGTCCCTATATATTCAGAGGAGATACCCGATGAGGTGGGGTTAGATAAATTAAAATACTTAGGTATATTCTTAGGGAGAACCCATCAACCCTTTTTCAGGACAATTACTCCAGCTGAATACATGAAATTACGAAGACTATAAGAGATGGGCTCTTACCCCTTCCTACGCATTCAAGAATTCAGGCCAACAAAATGAACATGCTCCCCACCTCCTGTATCTGTTTCAAATTGTGCCTTGTGTTGTCCCACAACAGACCCTCTTGTGCTGGCAAAAACAGCTGATGTCATTTGTGTGGAGTACGAGTAGGCCAAGAGTGGCAAGGACTGTATTATACTTGTCCAAAAGATCAGGAGGTCTGGCAGTCCCATACCTTCCGGGATATTGGAATATGCTGCACAGATGAAAATTGTACTGATGTGGCAGCATCCCAGTATTCCTCCCATTGGAAATTGATGGAACTACAGCGGTTCCATGACCCACCCGTGTGAGCATCTTTTAACGGCACCTACAACAGTTATCTAATGTGCAGTTTCCAACAGGGCTTTGGCGGCCCTGGAGGGATGGAAAAGAGGCCCTAACAAAGGGTTCAGCTCAACATATGGGGAGATATAGATGGTGGGCCTGGGAGGAGCAATTCACACCAGCATCTCAAGATCATTGGTTTAGATGCCAAGCGTATAAATGATTTCACTTGCCATGGCAGGTTATGAAGGAGGCGCCTTATTTCCTTTGAGGCAGCTGTAGACCTGTTTGGTTTAAAACCAAGGGATAGATTTAAATACTACCAGATTAGTAATTGGATTCATGTCAAACTAAATAACACAATGGTAGTGAGGAATCACCATTTGCCTCTTCCTCCATTAGAGAAAATATGGTCTTCCCTTCAGGGAAGGCGATCACTGAATTATATACCAACTTCATAGCTGAGCAAGGCGACAGCACAGATAACACTAAATGAAGGTGGGAGGAAGAGATTGGAGAAAAGATAAAGGAAGACATATGGAAGAATATCTGGGGTCACTGTGGAACACTACCTCCTCACCAACTGGAGGAATTTATATGGAAGGCCAGAAGTAGGTATTATCTGGTCCCCAAAACCCAGGCTAAATTCAAGGGAGGTGGTGGTACCATTTGCTGGAGGGATGCGGGGAGAGTTTGGCAGGACACCTTCACATATTATGGCAGTGCCCGTAATAGAAACTACTGAGAGAAATCACCAAATATCTAAGGGATATCTTTGGAATGGCTGATGAGCTGGGTCCAATGCATATGATACTAGGGTTTGAACCTGAGCCCTTAAAAGGTAAGGCTAAATACCTTTGGCGGACACTTGAGCAAGCCTCACTACAGGCTATTACTAAACACTGGTTACAGAAGGATAGCCCAACAGTAAGAGAATACATCAAATATTCACAACAATTCAGGAAATGGAGAGGCTAACTTTGCAATTCAGCGTGAGACAGACCCAGTTTATTAACAGGTGGGCCAGATGGGAACTGTATGTTACAAATATACAAGCAGGATGAAGTTAATAGGCACCCAAATCAAATTAAAACAAGCATACTGAAGGAGAGACACGGTGATGGTAGAAGGAAAATGCTGTATTAAGAGGGTCAGAACCTAGGCCTAAAATAAAATTGAATCGTCACATTTACCAGAAAATGAAATAGGAGAGAGTTGATCCATAGCCTATCTAACAATAATAGGGGCTAGAATTGTTGGCATGTTAGAAATTAAACAGGTTGAATGGATGAACTGCATAACTAAAGAATTTATGTTAGGAATATGGAATATTTTTAACAAGAACAAGCAATTTAGGAGGAAGGAGTGATGGCAATAGATGGTGACTTTATTGCATACAAGTTGCAAAGTTGGCTGTTTAAAGTTTTTAAAGTTTTTTCATGATAATGTACTATGGATGAAAAGTTGTATGTTCTCAGCATCTGAATGTTAATACTCTGAAAGGTATAAAGTATATAATGTCTCAAATACATCTGAGAATAAAATAAAGTTTAAAAAAAATTATTTCTTCACTCCACATTCCTGAACTGTTTCAGGAGTGGTCATTGGGATCCTGGTCCTGATCCTGCCCATCTGAAGCTCCCTTTCACTCCTTTCAGCTGCCCTCACTGCCACCCGCCTCCCCGAGGCAGGACCTCCAGGTATGCTCCTCCTGGCACCCTATCTTATAATCCAGTCTGGTGGAGTGAGGCAGTAGAGCACACAGGAGGCGAGAGAAAGGCCCAACACTGGGCATTGTGGACTGACCCTCCCGACCCTCCATCACCTATCAGGAGGAGGAGGGTTTTCCATGTTTTTCCTGTGCTGCCCTCACCCCCACCCCCAGGCAGAGCCCCAATGTGCAGTGACACCAGGGAACATCCTGTTGTGGCTCATAGCCCCTAGATGAGCCCTGAAGCTTTGCAGTACCTCCGGTCTCCACCAAAGGCCACTGCTATGCTGGGTGTAGTCTCTGGAACCCCTTGAGGAAGGAAAACTGTCCTCCAGATGCTCGATCCTTCCTCTCCCCTGCCAACCCCAGTGGCCCAGGCATGTTCCTAAACCAGGTCACCAGTGTGGTGTGAGGTGTGGCGTCAGCACCTTAACCCTCAGCACCACCAGGCCCGACTAAAAGTATGGAAATATGATGTTAGGATTTCAACCCTAACTCTGTATCCCCTCAAGCAGCTAAAGGGCAAGGCAACAAGAACAACCACAGACATCCCTCATCAGGTAAGACAAACAATATACAACTCTTTCCACATGACACAAGAGACATCCATCATCATGCTCCAGTACTTCTGTAGCCATGGATAGACATGCCATAGGTGGCTGAAGGCACTCAGAACCTGCATGCAATCATCAATGTGGGCACAGAAGTGCAGGGCCATTTAGACCCTAAGCCTCAGTGCCTGTATAGGTGCCTTCAGCACCTGAGTGAAGACATCTGCACTTCCCAAGTGGCTGTGGCAGTCGGTGCACCTCATGCCTCACAATCCAGATGGGACATGCAGTAATTTAGCATTACTGCACACTCTGTTGTGTGCTATTTCTTACTTACAATTTACAATGAGTTACAAGTGGAATATTATATCACACTTCCCTAATGGCTGAAGGCACTTGGCTGCACCCTCATGCTTAACAATCCTTCTGTGGCATGTAGCAATTTAACATTGCTGCACACCATACTGTGTGATACTGCTCATTTAAAATTTATAATGTGATCTTATACAAATTATATACCACATTTCAAGATGGTTGAAGGCACCCAGCTGCACCTCATGCCTCACAACCCATCTGGGGCATGCTGCATTTAGCATACTCACACACCCTGCCATGTGTTATTACTTACTTACAATTTACAGTGTGGTCCTCTGGTAATTTTATATTGCACTTCCAGGTAGTTGAAGGCACTTGGCTACACCTTGTGGCCTCACAACTCACCTGGGGCATGCAGCAATTTAGTGTTACCGCACATGCTGCTGTGTGGTATTGCTCACTTAACATTTTATAATGTGACCATATCAGAATCATATACCGCACTTCCCAGGTGGTTGAAAGCACCTGCTTGCACCTCATGCCTCACAACCCATGTGGAGCATGCAGCAATTTAGCCCTGCTGTGTGGTATCGCCTGCTTACAATTTACAGTGGTATCCTATGGAATCATAAACCACACTTGCCAGGTGGTTGAAGGCACTCTGCTGCACCTAATGCCTCATAACTCACCTGGACCGTGGTAATATAGCATTATCACACACCCGTCATGTGTTATTCCATACTTAAATTTACAAAGTGATCCTATGGAAATTTTGTACTGCACTTCTCAAGTGGTGTTCAAGTCTAGAGAAGTGCTGGACCATGATAATGGATGTCTATTGTGTCATATGGGAATAGTTGTATGTTGTTTGTCTTACCTAATAATGGATGTCTGTGGTTGTTGTATTGCCTTGCCCCATTTGTCTGCTTGGGGTGAAGTGAGGGTTGAAAATCCTAACATCATATTTCCATGCTTTTATCACTTTAATAGCAACTTTAATTGATGCATTAACGCAGTATTTTGCAAAGAATGTATATAAACAGCAAAAGTGCATATCAATAAGCAAGGGACCAAGGTAAAAGTACCTCAATTAGTCAAATTGCAATTACAGAGCTGCTTGGGGAGGACACATCTAGTGACGAGGACTAACAGAAAAATTCAAGCAATCCTTTTCCATATTCCTTAACAGGTTTTATAGATTGACTTCCAAAGTTGCGATTTGACCTCCACTGCCTTGCTCTGCTTATATGACAAAAAGTAGGGAGAGATATACATTGAGATCACATTGTTTAATGAGGACTTTACCTTAGCATCCATTCCCGTTCCAGTTGCCAGTTTCTTTTAATTCTTGAAGCATCATGGAAGTTCTTTTGTGTCTTTTGCACCATGCATTAAACACTTAGTTGGGGTCAGTATTAAGGCTGTTTGTCTTATCTAGTTGATTAATAACTGATAACTGTACAGAAAAAGTTATTGACAAGACAGGCAACAAGGAGTGGGAACTATACACATTTTGATGGACATGGTCCCAATGGATCATCATCCCTGTAAGAGGCATGGGGATGCCAATCCCCAGCATAGGAAACCTCATCTCACCCCCATCCACTATCACACAGGTGCCTTGTTTATTTTATGATATGGAATCTGTGTGTGGCGTGCTCTATGTATCTATCTGACAGTTCCTTTGTGTGCATGCCAGTTTCCTGTTGTGGAGTCTCTGGTCAGCACGGTTTCTATTTCAGAAAGTGGACTGTCAGTTAAAGTGTTTATGGTAATGGGTTTTAGCCCTCATAGCCATCTAGGAATGGACTAGTAATTTGTGATTTGTTACTGCTAACCAGCTCCGGAAGCATGCTGCATTATTTAAACAGCTTCTGAAATGACTTTTGGCTGCACAATACCTTCATGAATTAATGTACTGAGTGCTCAAATTGAAAACTCTTGCTTGCTGACCTTTTCACTCCTGCTTTCATTCACACTGTCTATCTGATGACTTTTGCTCTCTCAGCTCCAGATGCTCATCAATGGTGACTGTGAATTTTCCTGTGTTCAATTGCAATAATACTAAACATATTTGCTGAGTGCTGAATCAACCCTTCTACACCCAAATAAAAGACTCTTAGCCCTCCCACATACTAAACTATGGCAGGTGCTCAGTATTGGTACCTTGCTCTTTCACCTTACCTCAGTTATGACAGCCACTTGCAACTTGCATCCTGGCTCTCTCTTTCTAAAACAAACAAATTAAAAAGACACTACTGACTGTGGAACAACTTCCTGTAGCTGGCTCAATTCCCTGTAAATACAATAATCCCTGTAGGTCTGGGAACCCTGGAATCAATCATGTGTCAGGCTTGGTGAAAATCCCCATCTTTTTAAAAGTGCATACACAAATGCTCAGGGAGGGAAAGAAACTGAGGAGGTATAATCTTATGGAATAATACCTGCTATGAACAGGAAAATCAAGAGTTGTCACCATAAACCTGTATTACTAGTGCAAAGATAAAACAAACAAACAAACAAAATGTGCATTTCTGGCTCCACAAGAAACACTGTAATTTATGTATAGGAACCTGACCCAGAGCTACAGGAAAAAGATTTACGAGCACCCTCTTTGTAGATTGTTACCATAGCAGCAGAAACTCAACTACACTATTATCATCAATTAGGGGTGTCACCTGCACTTGCTGTAAACACAGTTGACCTTTTACAATACTGTTACTTTTGCAGCTCTCAGGCTGATTTGACAGATAGCTTAAATATTTAGAAGACTGGGAACCATGGACAAAAGTTATGGGAAAAATTGTCAAGTTAGTGGCTGAAACTCCTGCAGGTAAGTAATTTTGTTCCCTCACCTCGATATCCTTCAAGTAACTTTTTGACGAGTATCGCTACCTTTCCACATTCCCCAGCTGACATGGCAGACTCTTTTGTCTATGCTGTGTCTGCCTCTGCCAGTGCTCACTGATGGCATGCAGGGTCTCCTCTTCACACTGTGAAACCAGAAACAGCACAGTTCATGCAGAGAACTGGACTGAAAGTAATGTACTGGTTTTTAAACCTTTCTTGTGTAAAGCGTCATTCGATTTTAATTTATTCTGGTCAATGCCTTAAATGTAAAAAGCTAAAAGGTTTAACTCTGTGAAGTCACACAAGGCTGTACAAGACTTATTTTAGTAGTTCACACAAGTAGGTGAACCACAATTCTCAGCTTCCACTTCACTCCCTGCATCTCACTTGCAGTATAAATAAATAGAGATAGAGAGATTTTTCTTAGAGTCTTTTTTTTTTTGTAAGACATAAATACATAGATCATGGAGATTCCAAGAAACACAACTTGCAGACCAGCCTGTACCGTGTCTGCCTCTGCACATGCTTGGTAACAGCTCATGGGGTGTCCCTTTTATACTGTGAGACCTGGAAGAAGAAGGGGTCATGCTGAGTACATGACCAAAAGTAATATCCTGGTTTTAAAGCCTTTCTGCTGTAAACCATTAGCCAGTATCTGATTTAGTCTGGTCAGTTCCTTACATGCAAAATGCTAAAACATGTATCTGAGTTCACACAAGACTGTACAGCACTTGTTTCAGTAGTTCACCTTAAGTAGCTGAACTACAATTGTAAGGTCCCACTCTGCCCTGCACCTCCCTTGTAATAGAAAGAATAATTTTTTTTTGCAGACCATCCTCTGCCATGTCTGATGCCACACATATTTGCCAATGGCTTGCAGGGTGTCCTTTTTATACTATGGGACCTTGAAGTAGCAGGGTCCTGCTGAGTACAACACTGAAACTAGCATCCTGGTTTAAAAACGTTCTGATGTAAAATGCTTAGCCAGAGTCTAGTTTGCCTGCTCAGTGTCTTACATAAAAATGCTAAAACATGCATCTAAGTTCACGAAGACTGTACAGCACTTGTGTAAGGAGTTCACTCCAGCTAACTGAACTACAATTCCCAACTCCCACATCTCCTCTGCACCTCACTTGCAATAGAAATAGATAAGGATAGAAAGATATTTTTCTTAAAGGCTTTTCTTCTTAGCTGGGAGGCCCAAACTGCCTGCAGCATGCCTGTGATGCCGAGGTGTGTTCCTCACCAACCTCAACTTTGGCAGGCTCAGCTTTGGTGAGAACAATGTGCTTGACCTCTTCTAGGATGCAGGCTGATTGTTGCCACTGTAGCACTATACAACAGTGTTCCAATGCACTGACATTACTGGTGTTACATGCTGTTTTAAACATCAGGTAAAAATGCCTTTCTGATTGGCCAAACTTGCAGATGCACATTTCTAGTGCGCAGCTGCACATCTGGACTAACAACACCACACCATTAAACACCAGAAGTATTTAAAAATGCTTAACACTATCAGATTTCCAACAAGTATGTTTCACTTTAGTGTTCTCTATTTTTCTTTTAGTTTATTTTGTTCTCGGTCTGCAGAATATTTCAGATAATGCAGTGCATAGTTTAAAAACATCTGCCTGTCTCCAACTGATCCCCAGTTGCTGTGTGTGACATCACAGTCTGTTGTCATTGGGGCCATTATGATGTCAGAAACTAAGGCACTGTGAGGTCAGTGGGGTAAGGGTAATGCTTTTTGTATAGACATTTGGGATAGACTACAAAAATGTGTAATAAACTCTAGAAAGAAAATCGGAAACTAAAAAAATAAAATGTTCCCTAGTAAATTGTTATAGCTGAACATTGTGGTTATGAGAATGCATGCAGAAGTGCCCAGTTGCTCTTTAAAGAAGGTAAGTCAGTGTTTAGTCAGTTTTAGTCATAGTATTGAAAATCATTCTAAATATGCATCCTGACAAAAGTTGAAACATTAAGGAAAACACTGATGGGCTGTCAGATTCTTAATAGGTTCTGCAGATACACCAATTGATTCTCTACCTCCCCATTACCACTGATGTAATAGGAACACATTTACCAACCACTTTTAGAGCCTTGTGAGAACCCCATCACATCACAGGAAGCATTTCTTAACACTGAATGCTCAATGCACAGAGTTTTAGCTTGTTATTTTTATGTTTATATTAAGATTGTGTCTGGTTTTTCCAAATTTTAGATGTCTGTGCACATATTTTACTGCTAAAGGCTGGAGATATATACAACATAACAGTTAACATAGAATTTAAGGTCAAAGGGACTAGGTCCATCATGTCTATCACTATGTCATAAGCTGAGAAAACAAAAAAATTCTGTGTATTCATGTACTAATGCCATACTGTGTTTCAGATGCTTATGCAATGCAGGAAGAAGTCTTTTATAACTGGTATAAGCTGTGTGGTTGCTGTATATTTGCTTTATGTTCTTACACAGGAGTTTGAGTATGATCATAGTGGTGCTTTATTTTGTTCTTGGTCTGCTGAATATTACAGGCAATGCAGTGCATAATTTATCAAGCATTTGTCAATGCGAATGTTGTCTTGCTGGCATTGGCATTGGTAGTGCAGGAGTTAGAGATGCATAATAGGAATGGCAGTAAAGTATGGAACCGATGTCAACTCCAACCCACCCTGTAGAGACTAACAAGCATTGAGGTGTGCCTTTCGATCCTTGGC
The DNA here is from genome assembly GCA_016271365.2 of Neoceratodus forsteri. Lineage (NCBI taxonomy): Eukaryota > Metazoa > Chordata > Ceratodontiformes > Ceratodontidae > Neoceratodus > Neoceratodus forsteri. The sequence goes on from CM028132.1 coordinate 632,909,354, forward strand.
CATAACGCTCCATGCCATTTCACCTCATCCTACCCTGTAGACTCTGACAAGTGTTGCATTGTTCCTTAGGGTCATTGGGCCTTATGCTCACCACATTCCATAAGGACATATGTTGAGATGGGTGCAGTATAGGAGAATGGGGTGAACTTTGGGGCTGAAGGAGTCCAAGCACATCTTGATGCCTGTAGTGGCTACAGGTTGAGGAAGGAGTGTAATGTGTGAGCATTACTGCTGACAATCCAAAGACACAGCCCTGACACCTGTCAGTTTGTACAGGCTGGGAGGTTATGGTTACAAACCCTAACACTCTGGGCATTTGTTGGTATTTGCACTCCAAAGTTTCAGCATGGCCTTTTGTGACCTCACCTCATGAAAGCATTTGAGACCTGTGCTAATGAACAGTGGCACTGCAATTTTGTTAATCTGTCCAAACATTGATTTCCTCAGCGACTGTGCCATTCTGTGCCAGATGTGCAAAAACACAGTTTGGACAGGACATGAAAATGACAGCTGCACCATTCATAAGGAGGTGTGAAAAATGACAATGTTGAAAATCTAGGTGAAAATATAAAAAATTCTCAAAGGTATGGTGTGCATGAAACTGCTCAATGCGCTCATAACATACTCATTGTGGGATTTTGTCACCAAATTTTCAGTATAGTCATTTGGGACATCCACTCATGAACAGTGTCACTGTGATGCTCTTAATCTGTTCTGAACATTGATTTCCCACAGTGACTGTGCCATTGTGTGCCAGATGTGTGAAAGCACATTTTGGGCAGGATATGAAAATGACAGCTGTACTATATTCATAAGGGTGTGTAAAATGGCAATGCTGAAAATCTGGAGTAAAATATTAAAATTCTCAAAGTTATGAGCGTGTGTGTAAACTGTGCAATGCACGTTCATAACACAGTCATTTTGAATTTTTCACCACATTTGCAACATAGGCTTTTGGGAGCCCCTCATGAACAGTGGCACTGTCATTTCTTTAATCAGTCCCAAAGGTGATTCCATGCAGGGACTGCAAAATCACCTTTGGGATCGAATAACGACATGACAGTGACTGAATTCATGAGGTGGAGTCCCAAGAACTCCATGTTGAAAATTTGGTGCCAAAATTCACAAAATGGTTGAGATATCCACCTAAGTTGAAAAAAAAACATTTATGCCATTATACAGCTTACGGCATTTCTTCAGTTTGTGGTCAGCTTTGCAGAGTTCAGATGTGTTCGGTCCACCAAAGATCATGCACTAGTCTCTGGAGGTAAGCATGGGGTGAGGGGCTGTGGGAAGATGGAGTGCACAGAGGTGGGTGTGGGTTGGGAGGGTGCTAGACACAACAAGGGACCATTTTTACTTTTCAGGAAAACAAAAAATGTAAAACATCATGGGAAGTTTTCTTTTTTGCAGGTAGATTTGGTACACTGGGGTGGGATCCCAGCATGCCACCTGGGTGTTTTTGGGGACTGGAGCTGATGAGGATTAGGCCACCATGAGCAAAAGTAAAAAGAGCCTGTGGGGGGACATGATGCTGAAGGGGATTGGGCACCCCTTTCAGCAGACAAATGATTTTAGGGAACATTATGCCAAAATCCACTGGTATTTGGGGGCCTCCACAGCCATGAGGTTGGCGGATGCCTAACGCTGGCCCTGTATAGCCACCTCCAAAGTCAGCTTGCTGTAGACTGTGAAAGGTGGATGGTCAACAGCCATCACCATGTTTCTTGAAATCTTACACCAGGCAAGGCAAGTTGCTATTTGCTGCTGCAGTCAGGAATGCCCCAGCAGCAAAAACATGATTTTCAATTAAAGGGCACTCCCTAGTTGCAGAGGCAAATATCTTTCAACTTGGTGACAGGCTTCTCCAACTGCTGTCATAGACAGCTGCTGTTTCATTGGTGCAACAGATCCTCGGCTAAAAAGCAGTGGTTCCATTGACCTAGCACCACCACCACCTAAACCTGCTTCTTTACTCCAAGCTGCCACTATGTTCAAAAATAGCATGCTTAAACCTTTTATGTTGCTTCACACACTAGAATTCACATTTCTACTATGGGGTGTTGCTGGGTTGTGACATATAACTAACAATCCAAAAATACCAGCGAACACCAACCCCTCCACCCCCACAATATAGTATATTTAAACGTTCCACTTCAAAATTGCCTATATTTACTTTTAGCTCCATGTAATAGAGGGTCCTTTTAGTTTCAGACTGGAATTCCAATGTGAGTAAGCCAAACCACCAACATCACGGTGGGACCCATGGTTTAGTCCCTACTCTAACTTTCCAACTTCAAATGCCTCAAGGGCTAATGTGCTAACTGGCTCCTTTTATGCACTGTGCTCCAATCAATGAATTTACACAGGAGTTCAAAGAGAGCATGCTAAAAGGAGCACCACAGACTCCCAAAACTCAAACAAATCCAAAAATAGCATCCACAGACCTTTTATGTTGCTTCACACACTAATTCACATTTCTACTGCTTTGAGGTCTGTGGTGTTCCTTTGCTTATGCCAGCTTTGGCAGTGGAAAGTTTAAATATGCTATGTTGTGGGGTTGGTGTGTGCTGGTATTTTTGGATTATTTGCCACAATATGTTGTCTGCGCTGCACGTACAAGACAACATAAAGCATCTGCCTGTCTCCAACTGACCCCAGTTGCTGTGTGTGACATCAGTCTGTTTTCATTGGGACCATAATAATGTCAGAAACTAAGTCATTGTGAGATCAGTGGGGCAAGGGTAATGCTTTTTGTTTAAACTTTTGGGATAGACTACCAAAATTTGTTGTAAACTCTAGAAAGAAAATTGGAAACCTAAAAAAATGTTCCCTAGTCAATTGTTATAGCTGAACATCATGGTTATGAGAATATGTGCAGAAGTGCTGAGTTGCTTTTTAAAGAAAGCAGGTCAATGTTCAGTCAGTTTCACACATAGTATTGAAAATCATTCTAAACATGTATTCTGACAAAGCTGAAACTTTAATTTAGGGAAAACAGTGCTGGGCTGTCAGATTCTTAATATGCTCCGTGGATGCACCAGATGATTCTTTACCTCCCATCACAACTGATGTAATAGGAACAAATTACCAACCTCTTCTAGAGCCTCAGAAGACCCCACCACATCACAGGGAAGTATCTAACACTGAATGCACAATGCACACAGTTCTAGTTTGTTATTTTTAATCTTTATATTAAGGTTGTATTTGTTTTTCCAGATTTTAAGGCCAGTGCTACATATTCTACTGCTAAAGGCTGGAGAAATATGTAAACAATAATTAACATAGGAAGTTAAGCTCAGAAGGGCCACTAGGTCCACTTGTGTCATAAGCTGAGGAAAATAAAAGTTCTGTATTCATGTACTAATGCTGTACTGTGTTTCCAGATGCTTATGCAATACAGTAGAGAAGTCTTGTATAACTGGTATAAACTGTGTGGTTGCTGCATGGTTGCTTTATGTTCTTACACATGAGTTTGAATATGGTCATAGTGGTGCTTTTATGTTTGCTTGTGCAGTGTAAGAAACATATTGTGGCAGCTTGGTGCGAAAGGTTCTGAGGTGCGGCACTGTTGTGCCTATACTGGCACAGCATTTTGGGCATGTGTGATGTCCTCTAATAATGGGGACACAGCGGTGACAGTAGTTTCGAATGTTACCACCAACTTGAAAGAAAATAGCTGATGTGCACCTCCGCACTGCGCTCACCGCATATTAGCTCCGTCACTGTATGGCGATAGAATTTTAATCCCTATCAGCTCAATATTCCCCGCACCAGACGGCGGGTGCCACGCTGGGAGCCCACCCCAGCATGGCAACAGTTGGTATGGCCGAGGGGTGCCCAGCCCCCGTCAGCTCCAGTACCACCCCACCCCAAACATCTTCCAGCTGCCACGCTTGGGAGTCCTCCCAGCATGGCAAATGTCATCGTCATCCAAGAACAAAAACAAGAAACCTGAAGAGAAAACCTTCCCTGCTGACTGTCCTGACCCGCTGCCCTCACCCGTGCCCATCCTCTGTCACCCTGCCTCCCCACAACCTCCTCACCCCATACTTACCTCCGGAGTCTGGCACGACAGTCTTGGTGGACCAAGAACACATCTGCACTCTTCAAAGCTGTCCACAAACTGAGAAATGCTGGTAAGCTGTATAATGTAATAAATAGGGTTTTTCAACTTTGATGCATATCTCAGACATTTTTAGAATTTTTTTCACCAAATTTTCAACATGGGGTTTTAGGAACCCACCTTATGAATTCTGTCACTGTCATTTTGTTAATCAGCCCCGAAAGGTGATTTCGCATTCCCTGTGTGGAACCACCTTTGGGACTATTCTGAAATGACAGTGTCTAAGTTCAGAGGTAGGCCCCAAAATGCTATTTTGAAAATTTGGTGAAAAATCCCAAATGACTTGTTTTATAGACATGCATTGCGCTGTTCCTATGCATGCTCGTAAGTTCAAGAATTTTCACTATTTTCTCTCCAGATTTTCAACACTGCCATTTTAGCACACTCTTATGAGCAGTACTGTCATGTTTCATATCTTGTCCAAAACGTGTTTCCATGCATGTAACACACAATGGTGCAGTCGTGTGTGAAATCAATGTTCGGGACAGATTAAGAAAATCACAGTGACACTGTTCATGAGCAGAGGTGTTACAATGACTATGTTAAAATTTGGTGAAAAAAAGTCCATAAAATGACTGTGTTATGGCGACCATTGCGCGGTTTCCATGCACCCTTGTGTTCTGTGATTTCTAATATTTTCAGTCCAGATTTTCAACACTGGCATTTTACACACTTCCTTATGAACTGTAGAGCTGTCATTTTCACACCATGGCAGAAATGTGTTTCGCACTTCCAGCACAGAAATTTGTGGTCGCTGTGGGAAATCATTGTTCGGGACAGATTAAGAAAATCACAGTGACACTGTTCATGAGTGGAGGTTCAAAAATGCCTCGTTAACAATCTGCTGTAACAAATCCCCAAACTAATTGCATTACGGTGTGCGTTGAGCAGTTTCTACACGCAGCTTCACCAGTTTTTTTTAATATTTTCACTGCAGATTTTCAACATTGCCATTTTCTCCACCTCCCCATGAACAGTACAGCTGTCATTTTCAAATCCTGTTCGAAATGTGTTTCGCACCTGTGATGCCAAATGGCGTAGTCGCTGTGCAAAATCAGCTTTCGCTAATAAACTGATATTGCCACTGTTCAAAAGGGGGAGTCACAGAAAACCCATGTTGAAAATTTGAGTAAAAATGCCAATGAATGCCTGAGACGTTAGGGTTTCCAACCATAATGCCCCACCTTGTGAGACTGACAGGCATCAGGGTATGACTTTTGATTCTCACCTGTAATGCTTATACCATTCCACACTCTGCAGCCAGTGAGAGAGGTCATCAGGTGCCTTTGGACTCTTCGCCCCAAAGTTTACCCCCATTCTCCTATACAGCACCCATCTCACCATATTTCCTGATGGAATGGGGTAAGCATAAGGGCCAAAGACCCCAAGGCACTGTAACACCTGTCGGTGTCTGTAGGTAGGGTGTGGTGAAATGGCATGGCCATTATGCCTGATGACTCAAAGGCACACCCCAATGCCTGTCAGTCTCTGCAGGTGGTGGTGGTGTTGGCTTCAGTTCAATACTTCACTGCCATTCCTATTATGCAGCTCTCTAACTCCTACACTTCCAATGCCAATGCCAGAAAGCAAACATTCAGCATTGACAAATGCGTGTTTGTTCTTGTTCTACTGAATATTTCAGGTAATTCAGTGCACAGTTTAAAAAGCATCTGCCTGTCTCCAACCAACCCCCAGTTGCTGTGTGTGACATCACAGTCCATTGCCTTTGGGACCATTATGATGTCAGAAACTAAGACACTGTGAGGTCAGTAGGGTAAGCGTGATGCTTTTTGTACAGACTTTGGGATAGACTACCAAACTGTGTTATAAACTCTGAAAGAAAATCAGAAACTTAAAAAGAATTTTCCCTAGTCAGTTGTTATAGCTGAACATCATGGTTATAAGAATACATGCAGAAGTGCAGAGTTGCTCTTTAAAGAATGCAGGTCAGTGTTCAGTCAGTTTTATACATAGTATTGAAAATCTTTCTAAACATGCATCCTGAGAAAAGTTGAAACTTTAGGGAAAACACTGACAGGCTATTAGATTCTTAATAGACTCTATGGATGCATCAGTTGGTTCCTACCTCCCACTACCACTGATGTAATAGGAACACATTTACCAACCACTTCTGGAGCCTTGGGTGAGATTGCCACATTACAGGAAGCATTTCTTAACACTGAATGCACAATGCACAGTTTTAGCTTGTGTGTGTGTGTGTCTGTGTGTGTGTGTGTGTGTGTGTGTGTGTGTGTGTGTGTGTGTGTGCGTGAAACTCTATGTCTTTGACCCTTTTCTTTCACCTGTAAAAGAAAACCATCCATTGATGTCTTTTGCACCATTATTGTTCCTCACCACCCCAAGCCCTTACTTACCCACAGAATGATCCAGTGCAACCATCTTCTCAGGACCTAAATATGTCTTTACTCTTCACTCTTCAAAGCTGGACCACAAACTGAGGAACCAGGTATTCATTCAATGTATTTCAATGGGGGTTGAACTAAGTGGCACAACTTGGCCATTTTGCATATTTTACCCCAAATTTCCAACATGCCTTCTTCTGACCCCACTTCATGATCAATTGCACTGTCATTAGGCAGATCTGTCCTGAATGGCTATTGTCTAGTCCATGTAAAATCATCTTTTGGGCAGGAGTTAAACTTTTCTCTGCCCTTGTTCATGAGGTGGGATCATAAGAAAGTTATGTTAAAATTTAGTGTAAAATATTAAAAACAACAAAATTATGAGTCTTCATACAATTTTGTGAACACATTCCTGTTACTTGGTACTTCCCATATTTTTCCCCACAATTCACACCATAACAATATCTTTACAGAACCCCATAAGTGTGACAGCTCTCATTTTTCAAATCCTGGCCAAAATGCTTTTTGTTTACATCCTGAAAGGTTAATTTGTGGTCCCTGTCCAATTCACCTTTTGAGCAGGAGTTGAAAATTTCTCTGCCTTGTTCATAAAGTGGAGTCATAAAAGGCTATGTTAAACAACTGGTGTAGAAATATTAAGAACAACAAATTGATGAGCCTACGTTGAATTTTGGAAATGCAGACTCTTGACTTTGGTAATATTCAATATTTTTACCCCACATTTCAACATAGCCATTTCTTTCTAACAACTCATGATTGTGACAGCTATCATTTTCAGCTCCTGCCCAAAATGCATTTTGCATCCCAAAAGTTGATTTAGCAGTCATGAAATCACCTTTAGGCCAGTAGCTGAACATTTTCTCTGTCCTTCTTCATGAGGCAGGGTCACAACAAGGCTACAGTATGTAAGAACATTTGGTGAAAACTATTACAAAACAACACATTTATGAGCCTACATTACAGTTTGTGAGTGCAGGCTCCTATGTTTGATACATTTCAATATTTCTACGAAATTCTTCACCTGCTCTGGCCAGAACATGTTTTATGTGCTACAAGTGGCTAACATTCACACACATCAGTCACAACTGACAGAGGCTGTTACTGAAATGTTGCAGTTATATATTAAACCCTAATCAGTCAGCATCTAAATATAAATCACAGTCTTTTTACATTTGCTTATTTTAAGATTTATATTACAAAAAACACATATGTGCCTTATATGTACTTGTAAGAGGCTATGGGACACAGATGGACTCAGACACAGATGATTTTCTTAGGTTGATCTCCACAGTAGCTTTATTGGAGAATTCCGGAACAAAAGTAATATAAAAAAAAATAAAAGGGGACTGTTTCATCAAAAGCAAATAAAGCACATTTTGAATGGAGTAGCATATAACATCATAAGTACGTTTGTACAACAAGCAAAATAAAACAAGCGAGTCTTCTTTAGTATAGTAACTTGAGAGCTCTAGTTAAGGGTGTATATGCTCCAGCACTCTCAGCCACATCTGATCTCTCTCTCTCTAGAGAAGCTAGCTGTATAGATTCTAGGATTATCTCTGATTGTTTGGAATACATATCAATCAGCTAGAACAAAAACTTTTACAAAAGGCTCATTTATGTGATACAAAGCTTATAGAAAATCTCTACAGCAACCTTATTGTCATATAGCATCTCTATAAATCATTAATATTGTTTAAAGCTTCCAAACATAGCTTTTGTGGACAAGCCCCTCCCTTTGTATCTCTTTCTTTATAAAATAAACAACAGTATGGCGGCCAGCTCCTAGGGAGAGGATTCATCATGAAAACCCTTAGATATTTCCATACTTCTTTTATTATAGCAGGTAAAATATCCCCTAACTTTCTTCTATTTCTACTATTTCCTGCATATTATGCTGTGCTTTAAAGACAAATGGGGTTGATTGAATGTTGAACAAAGGGGAAAACACTGTGCTGCCTGCTGAGCTGTGAATGACAGAAACACAGTTCAGTCACAGCCAGAAGAAGAAGAAGAAGGACTTGCTCAAAATGCAGGCTATAAGCACTTTAAAGCTAAGGAGAAAAGCGCTTCACAGCCAGAGGGTTTCAGCATGAGAGGAAGGCTGTTTGGGAGTTTGTGGCATTTATGAGCTGCACGACAGTGCACATTCGCAGCCTCGCTCAGAATGCCGAGAAGGAGCATCTTGCAAATGCGCTTTGCTTTACAGCTAAATATAGCAGAACCAATATTATTTAGGAAGGAGTCACTTTGGAGTCTTTCAGAGGCAAGAGGGGCAATTTGAGGGTTCCTAATTTTGAGAGGTTTAAAGGGCCACGCTACATCTGGGCTGTAATATGTAAAGAGAAAATGTACCCATTCATTTTCTAGCAGGTACTACTTGCTGTATCTGTGCTTCTTGACTTGCCAGGATGGGGAAAATGATGGAGAAATGACAGACAGACAGAATATATAAAATAAAATGCATAGGTGGCCAGTCTATGCACAAAAACATCACAATCACAAAACATACACATAGGGGCAGATACATGGGAGGAAGCAAGTCACGGCAACAGTAGTAACCTTGTTAGAAATATGATAGGGCTGGCCTGGAACTGTACCACCAGACCCTTTGACAGTACTATATGTACTCTTCACTTACTCAAGCGCTGCACCACACTCTAGTAGTATTGTCACTGTTATGTTAATCTACATGATCCTGATTTGCATTTGGTTCAATTCAACATCTATTGTTTCTCTCAATATTCAGTTTGCCAACCTTTTTCTTTTTTGGAGTCTCAAATTTATTCAGTCTGTAGTGTAATCCTATGTATTGTAATGTTTTGCACTATATTGTTCATGTCATGTCTACTATTTTTGTATGACTTGGAACATTTGTAAACAAACCTATGGCTCAAAGGTATTGAATTCAAAACTGAAATAAATAAATAAATATTCAAATTCATGCAAAGAGGAATGCAAAATTTGTGCTGTGCCTTAGGATTTCCCTGGTGCCTGAAGATGCTATATTCAGTCAAATAGCACTCTGGCTCTATTTGACTAAATATAGGCCATGTCTGCCCAGTGCTAAGCCACTTAGCACTGCCCTGACAGAGCTTCTGAAGTACACTGCCAGAATGGATAGCATCAGAGTGCTATTTGCATTATTCAAAGGGACCCATGCAAATGAGCCCATTGGGCATGCAATGCACTAAGGGTCCATTTCATGCCTGTTATAGGCTCATTCACATGGGTAGTGAAGCAGGTTAGTGTAGCACCACCTCCCCAATTGCCTGATTCCAGATGTGTAGCTATTGCTGGTGCTAGTGCCTCCCAGTTGCCAGCCCGATGTAAAATTATTATCCCTCATGGTAGTGGTCCCATCCCTTTGATCACTAGGACATTCTATATGCAATAATATCCCTTGTGGTAGTGGTTCTCAGATCACCATCCCAATCTGTATGTAAGAATATTCCTGGTGATAGTTGTCCCCTACGATCACTAGCACCAATGTAAATTATTGTCCCTGGTGGTGGTGGTCCCATTGTCTGATCACTGGCCCATTCTGTATGTACTAGTATCCTGGGGCTAGTGGTCCCCTCAATCACCGGCTCATTCTGTGTGAAATAATGTCCCTGGTGGCAGTGTTCCCCTCCCCAATCACCATCTCCATCCTGAAAATTATCTTCCCTGATTCCAGTGGTCCCCCATCCCCAGCCTGGAAGTACAAAAATCTCCCGGGTATCCAGTGATCCACTCCCCAGCACCCAGCATGCCCCTTCCACTCACATTAGCACTATCTGAAGTGTCACAGGATCCTATGGCTTCTGGCATAGCCCTCTTCACACCACCTCTGTCAGCCACCATATATACAGGAAGGGAGCATGCCTCTTATTTACAGGACAGGGTGACATGCCCTGTGCTATAAATAAGAGACACTCCTGCCTATACATATGATGGCTGGCCTAAGAGGTTTGAGGAGGCTGTGCTGTTCAACATATGATCCCACAGCACCACAGATAATGCTAAAGTGAGTGGTGGGGTATGCCCAGTGCCATGGGGGAGGAACCACTGGATGACAGGGAGGGTTTTATTTGTACTCTGGGCTGGTTATTGTAGGTGGTGCCACTATCACCAGGGCATTATTACATACAGAACAGGTAGGTAACCAGAGGCAGGGGAACTAGTAACATAAGGGACATTATTAAATACAGATTGAGTCTGCAATCAGAGGGGAACCACTATCATCAGGGACACCATGACATATAGAATGGGCCAGCGATCAGATGGAGGGCCACTACCAGCATGGACATTATTACATGCAGAATGGGCTGGTGATAGGAAGTGGTGGGACCACTACCACCAGGGAAATAATTACCTATAGAATGGGCTGGTGATTGGTGGGGACCGCTGGCACCAGGGAAGATCATTTGCACATCAATACTGGTGATCAGTGGGGTGGTGCCAGGGACCACAGGGTGGTTGTGCTCCCCAGCAGTCAACCAGTTAGGTGGCTGCATTACTTCCAGAAGCCACTAGGGTTGCCTGAGGGTAAGTCAGGGTTTTGTTAGGCATTATTTGCACTGAGCAAAGAGGCCACTCTAAACCCTTTGCACAGTGCAAAGTCTCTGAATATGGGGTAGTGCGGCTATTCATGGCCTCGCCATCCACTTGCCCACCCACATACATAGTGTTTGTGTGGGTGCTAATGCTGTTGCCTGCACAACAGTCCCATTGAATATGGGGATCTGGCACCAACCCTGGTTTGGAGCATGCTAGATTTTTCTTACATTGACTGCTGTGTCAGACAAACGTGATATTGACAGTATTTTTATAATGCTAAATGTAGCAGAGCCCTATTCTTTTGAGTCCATTAAATATTACTATGGAAAGATAAAAAAAATTAAGATGGTTTTACTGAGATAGCAGTTGATTATCGCTATAAACAGTATAAGATTACTAGCTTCTTAGCTGCTAGAACACAACTTGCTGATCTTTATATTGAGCACCCTGCCACTTCACAAGCAAACAACAAATAATGTGCATCTTAAAACTAAGAACCCAAAATGATCAAAATTGAACACACAACTGCATCACAAGCTAAAGAGCATATAATTCAGGTCATGGGCTGGAGGAGGGCCAGTGTTGGGTTCATGTAGAAATTACTTTATAAGCAATGAATATAGAATGTATAAATAATGTAAAAATACAGTTTACATATAAGATAAGTAGCTTTTTGCATTTGACATTAATCTGTAGTGAGCACTCAGATCCCTGTACAATCACTGACAGTGTATGTGTGGGTGAGTGCAGTGAGTTTTGATGACACAGCTGATCATGGAAACAAACAAATATGACAGTCTGCAAACAGATAAAAAATTGAAGAAGACAAAATAAATTAACTATATAGTATTGATTTTTACAATGTATGATCAAATACTAGAAAAGAATTAGAGCTCATACATGAACTCTAAAATGAACAAGTAGTAAATTAACATAGCATCACCCTTGCTACCTGCTTGAATTAGACAGTGTGAAGAAATATGGTCAGTTTGACAATTAGATAGATAAACATATGCCGTTGATAACTGACTTTTAACTGGCATTCACACCACTATGAGAGTGCGCCTGTCAGAGTGAAACACATTTGGTGCAGAAACTAAGAGATCACAGTAGACCCAGGCTGTGTGATCACTGTGTGAATGTCAATGAAACAAGAGCATAAAGTGAAATAATGAAATAAACACACCCACACATTTTTATAAGCATAAACGTTTATTAAGCTTATGTCAAATACACCTCTTACTACTGCCACACTAATCCTATATAGTCAGATATTTGCCATTGATAATTATGTCCAGATATATTAACTTACCATCCTCTCCAAGCAATGGCTCCTTTTTCTTAAGTTCATGTATTACTTTGTCCTATTCAAACATTCCAGCCAACAAAATTAGCAGAATACAGGGACATACGGAGAGTTTGCTTTTTACCATGTGTTATCTAGTACATTGTGTGTGCCACATATGCTTGCTCCAAATACAGAGAGTCTGTCAATCATGAGGTCACAAACTTTACAGGATCCTCTCCTTCAGTATGATTCTGGCAGTCCCAAGACATGGAGGCTGGCTGATGTCGATTGTTTTTCTATGGACTCTCTTGGTGATATCTTAATACTTTATTTTCTTTAGTTAGCCCTGCCATCATGGTGGTAGCCCTCAGTTAACTTATTTAAAGAAGACTGGGTGATCAGTAATGGCTATCATCTACCTTTGTTCTGGTCGTAACTCCAGTCAGTTTATAGATAGGTAGGTAGGTAGACAGATAGACAGACAGACAGATAAATATGATATCAGATACAATATCAGATAGGATATCAGATACTATTTCAGACACTGGGGACAGTTCTCGAAAAAAAAGTGTGTCTGAGAACTGTTCCTTATGTCTGAAATGGAATCCAATATTGTACCAGATATCCTGTCTGATATTGGGGTACTCATCCCTTTCACCTTCCCATTCCCACTTAACTGCATTGAAAATTTTCTGCACATGTGGTACAGTAACTCAAGCCTGATTGATGGAGCAGACTCGTAATGTCAAAAACCCAATTTTCAAATGTAAATATCTTAAAAATACAAAACTCCCATGCATCAACCCCAGGAAATCCTTCTCTGCCAACCTACAGAACCATATAAAATTTCACAATTTAAAGATTTATAATTTTTTATCTAGAAAGAGCAAATGTTCAGGAAGAAACACATTTGAAATCACTGGAAAATATTTTTTTCCATACTTTAATATCTCTAAAATACAAAACCAATTTACATGACACTTTCAGGGACTGCAGATCATACCATGAACAATAATGTATGAAAGTTTCTTGTAAATATGGAACACCACTTTTCTGCAAGCAGCAAACAAAATTGAGTGTACCATAGAACTCACCAGCCACCTGAACTAAAGGTGCTACTGTACCCTGTAATAAATTAGATTATTGATGGTGGGCTTAGGAGGCAGCTACTTGACAACCAGAAAGAGAGTCACTATCTCTAAGATGATATGCATTTTACTTACTGATAAATGGTATGCCATCTGATGTATGCCTTGTTAACCTGGAGTGTTTTTCATATTTAAAATGTAGTCTGTGAATTTACTTTGCTTAGAGGAAAGCATGATTTTGCTCCTTTGTTCAGCCTCCTGCAAATCTCCAAAACCTGCCTTTCAAGGTATATCCTGAGGAATCTCCTAAAGCACCAGAGCACTAGAGTTTGAGGTATGAAACTTTCAAGAGATGGCTGTCATCACTGGGAACTAGAGCAAGGAGACAGAATAGCAGAAAACTAACAGAGATAAAAGTATAACATCAGTGGTTTTCCAGATATCAGTGCCTAAACAAGCTGGCTAATGAGAGTACACATTTAATTTTCTACTCTTACAAACTCTCATGAACTGCATTAATAGTTCCTGGGATATAATAATGGTTTAAAACACTGATTTGAGGTTATCTGTTTTTAGGTACATCTACCATGAATGATGCATTTGTACTTTGAGATTTCTTCTGATATTTCTGTGTTCTGATCTTCAGACATTTGAACATACAGTATGCTAAGCACTTGTAGTGTCTTCTACCACATTTGATTATATTTAAATAGTTCTGCTGTGTTTTGAAGTTTTTTCATGATCATATCACATTTAATCTTTATTTCAAAATAATAACTGATAACCCCCATGCAAACTTTCACATAATATTTTCAATGGCATAATAACTGGGTTACTCAGTTATTATGATGTTATAATTACTGGGTTCCATTTTTCTAATGGGAAAAGCATGTATTAAATACAGTAACACCTGAGTAGATATTACAACATTCACACATTTTTTTCCACATAGAAAAGAGCTCAAGACACAACTCTTCTCACACCTGTCAAAGACCATTTGCCCCACAGTCAGTAATCTATAAATACTCACCTCCTCAGTCATGTTCGCACCACAGTAAATTTTGTTAAAAAATTCTTCTACCTTATAGTTTGCCACTGTAAAGACTTTTACCACTGTCCCTAACTAATTGCCCTTTCAACCCTCCCTCTGCAGGTTAAACGACTACACCACTTGGCAACGCATGTAGCAACATGAAAAAAAACACTACGGAGATCTCTTTTTATTAATCTTTCTTGTTTCAGTAGTTTACTTAGTTGCATTTACCTGTTTAACTTACCGTTTACTGTTTCAATTACCAAATAAATCATTTCATCGATACAAGGTAAGACTCCATTTCTTCATTTTCAAAATGATGAAAAAACAGAACCCTTCAATTATATTCAACAAAATATAGGGTGCAGTGTGGTAACTCAAATTTAACACACACCCTCATTGTTGGATAGCTATCATAAACCCCTCAAGCTTAGCCTCGGGTTTATGTGCCATTCAACAACTCAGTGTGTGTTAAATCTCATAACACACTGTACCCCATACTATCCTATATTTGTTTCACTATCCCTTCAGTTCCCTTTCTCGAGCAACCTCATTGACTCTTATTCTGTGTGTGGAGTGTCTAGCAATTCCGCAGACAGAGTGGCTTCATTTCTCACATACCAATAACCAGCTAGTATGACACTTATTTCCTATCTTCAGTCTCATTCTTCATTATTTACTTTTTAAACTATGTATCCAGTTGATCCTGCCTTTAAAACTTAAGATACATCTGGCTGATCCTGGTGTGTATCAGGTTCGGCAGACAGCAAGCACAATCTAGAACAGGGCTGTGGCTAACTGCATGTTGCATTAGCTATGCTCGTTCTATGGTTTAAATTTAAAACAAATGTCCAAACTGAAGAGAGAGGAGGGAGGGACGGAGGAGAAAGAGAGAAAGAGGAGTGAGTGTGTGTGTGTGTGTGTATGTGTGTGTGTGTGTGTGTGTGTGTAGCAGAAGGACTGAGCAAGGGAAACAGGGTAACAGCCAGCAAAAATGACTTTCTGCTTCACTAACTTTCTTTGCAATAGACTCCCTGAACCAGTGATTATAAAAAAGCACATGCAACTGAGTTGTTATGTATTTTCTTACATACCCTCAGCATGTGATGATCTCTATAATCTCTCAAGCTTTGCTCTTGAGGTTTATAGGTAATTGCACACCTCAGGTGTGCAAAACAAATGCATAGCACACTGTTGCCTCTACATTATTCTCTATGTTATCTGTCTTAAGTTATATTAAAAGTAACATTTTACAGTGGTTTTATAGTAAGCTATTTGTTTTGATGGAAACTCTTATGACTTTCAGACATTGACACAATCACATAAAACCTCACTTTTTCTTTTTTTCATTATAGACCGTTTTGAATTTTACAGGCTTTGCACTACTAACAGCCATCTGCAGTAGCATCTGGTACTTGTAATGCAACCACCATATTTAAATTAGTGCACACTTGTTTGGCATACTCCGCCTTGTTAGTTTTCTGACTGCTAGCATGCTGGAAGCAGCCGTGGCAAAACGTGTACCTAGCTCGTTACTTCACTTTTGTTATCTCTGTGATATGGCAAAGAACTCCAAAAGTTAATTTGTATATGGTTAATCTCTTTATAGCCTAGTAAAAGTAGTACTTCTGTGTGCCAACTTTATAATAGCTTATAGTACTGGAAGCCTTCAGGTTTCTGCTTACCAAAATATAACTCACTAATTCTAAATGTGTTTTCTTCTAATCTCATAATTTGTTAGTATTTGTCAGGAGTTTTAGTTCTACTTGTATTCATTACTCTCCTAAATAGTTAAATCAAATTGGATGTGTTATAATTGCTTTCCTTGACTAACCAAATCAGAGACTTCTTATTTGTTTATAATTTGCAGGCATAAAACTGTTTCCATCACATGCCTGTAACTTAAGAGAGGCAAAAGAGCAGCAGGTTACAGTACAAACTCCTTAACTCAGATGGACTAGGAGGAATGTAATGTTTTCAAGGACTGCGTTTGACATTTTGGACAGATACTGTTATATTAAAACCTAAGAAAGCAAGAAGAAAACATCAAAAGCTTGTGGGAAAAGTGGCTTTGAAACAATGCAGCCACCTTGTTAAAGAGATAAAGGCTTTTCAACTTTTTACTATCAGATGGTTACGTCTGTTTGATCATAGTATAATGGATTAGTTCCAGTACATAAAGCTTAACATAAAAACATAGACGATGATGGCAGAAACAGACTAAAGACCCATCCCATCTGCCTGGAGTTCCCTGTCTGCCTCTGGATAAGTTGTCAATATGTTTTTTTAATCTTTCCAAGTCCACCACTCTGCACTCTCCCTACTGTTACCAACCTGAGTAACCAGCAAACCCTTCACTTTGTCCCAGTCAAGCCTGAAGCCATTTACAGTCTTGCAATATACCACCACTACTGGAAAACTGTTTCAGGGCTCTACCACCTTTCCATAAAACAGAACCTCTTCACTTTCCTCTTAAAACTCCCCCACCAGTTTCTACTCATTACTCAGGTTCTTGACTCTATTCCTGCTAAATAATTCCCTATAGTTCACCTTGTTTATTACCTTTAGGAACATGAAGGCCCCTGTCATATCTAGTGAGTACATTTTAGTGCCTTGAGATAGTCTTCATATGATCTGCTCTGTTGATGCTGAATCATCTTGGACATCATGCATTGCACAGGCCCCAGCCTGTCACTGCCCTTCAAAAATAAGGACTCCAGAACTGAGCACAATATTCCATGAGCAGCAACACAAGTGACCAATATATACGTAGTATTACTTCCTTTTCCTATTGACAATGTCCCTGATACTCCCCAGCATCCTATTACCTTTACCATAGGCTTCTGTAGACTGGCTTGATTGTTTGAGAAAGTCATTAAAGATGACTTCCTGTCCCTTTCCTCTGCTGTAGTTCTCAGTTTTAACACTTCCCATCCAGTAGTCTGTCCTGTTTTTCCCTCTTGTGTATAACCTTGCATTTTTGCCATTGAATTTCAACTACCAAAATGTAGACCACTTTCTAGCCTTTATAGATCCCTCTGCATCTTCCTGATCTATTCATTGCTATTAACGCTACAGCAGAGTTTTGTGTCATCTGCAAAGACACATCTTGCTCCAGATTCCCTCTCCAATGTCACTGAAGAACATATTGAAGAGGACAGGATCCAGAACAGAGTCTTGCAAGCACCCCAAATGTGATCTCCTCACATCTAATTTGACACCATTTATCACCACCCTCTGATGTCTCTCCTTCAACCAGTTTACTACCCATCTAGCTGTGTCTCTAGCCATGCCCAAGTCCTCCAGTTCCTTCAGCAAACTTCTGTGTGGCACTTAGTCAAAGGTTTTGCTGAAATCAAAGTAAAGTCTTTAATTAGTTAGCTATTTGAAAATTGGTTACTGGGAAATGCACGAGCTGAGGCTCATTTCCAGGTGTGACCTGGGGAGGGAGCAAAGGGTAAAACAATACTTACAGTAGCATAGACAAATTCACTGTAACAAAACAGTGCAATGTCAGAGCATACAAAGACCATGTAAAGTGCATAATGAGCAAACAAATCATAAACACATAGCTGAACATTATAGAAACTATATGGTGGAACTATTAAGTGGGGAGAAAAGAGCAGAGAGGGCAGGAAGGAGTCTCAGTTGATATCTGAGGGAGGCAGGAGACAAAGAAGTGGAGGGAAGAGGGAACAGGTTTCAAAGGGAGGGAGATGATAGCCAATGGTTGATTGTCCAGTCAAGATATATGGATGTGACAAAGCCAAGGTGCAATGGTCCTGGAGTGGAGGGAGCAAGAGGTAGAGGGAACAATGAAGAGGATTGATGAGAGGTATGAGGGAAGGACCCAAACCACTATTTACATATAAAGGAGGCACAGTGCATATGGTGACAGGATGGGAAAGGGAGCATGGACAGTGATGAGTAAAGAGAACAGTGATGGGTTTGATAGGGTCAGCTGGTTGTAAAGTGACAGAAGAAGTTACAGATGGTGTCCAGTCTGGCCTGGGAGGTGGTGGGGTGGAACCATAGACCACATCTGCATAGTCAAACACTGGGAGCACCATTCTGTTGATAAGTTCTCAGCAAGCCTGTAGGGAAAGACAATTTATATTCTGGTACAAGGCACCAAGTTTAGGATGGAGATTGACATGGATGGTGTCAATGTGAGCAGAGAATTCAAGCTTGCTATCAGGCCATACAGCAAGATACTAGAAGGAAAGACCCACTTCAAGTGGGAGCCATCCAATGCGGAAAAGATGGGCACAGATGAGAGTTTGACCAGTTTTGGCTGGTGCCAAAGGTCATGGACACTGTTATTTTTAGTGTAGACCCAAAGATGGTTTGACTGGAACCATGATAAAACACTGATGAAGTCTTGCTGTTGCAGATTTTCCACTTCTTTCCACAGACCAGAAGTGTAGATGGTTGTGTCAACTGCATACATGTGAATATTCAAGTTGCCACAGGTGGAAGGAAGATCACTGAGGAAGACAGAGAAAAGAATGGGGGTATGGTGGAGCCTTGTGGGACCCCACCTTGATGAGAACAGGAGGTGACATGGTGCAATCAAACTGTACTGACTGTAGATGGTTCATGTGGTAAGAATGGAACCAATTGACAGCAGGAGCTGAGAAGCCAGCAAAATCCAGCTTATTCAGCAGGCAGGATGGGACACCGAGTCAAAGGCCTTAGCCAGATCAATGAAGATCGCTACAGCGGTGACCCCGATACAGCCCTGAGATGATTTTATCAGTTACACACAACAGGAAGGAGACAGATGAGTGATCCTTCCTGAAACTGGAATAAAATGGGAGAGGAAATCAGAGGAGGAGAGGAAATTGGACAGTCTATAGTAGACAAGTTTCTCCTGCAGTTTGGCAAGAGAGGGGAGGAAGGAGATAGGCTGATAGTTACTAGAGGAGGAGGAAGGGTCCCCTTGTGGAGCTGTATAGCCTTAGCCAACCTTTAGGACTGAGGGACCCATTGAGGGAGAAAGAGAGGTTGAAAAGAGAGTCAAAGGAGATGCAATGGCAGGAGCAGAGACATGAAGGAGTCTGTGGTCCAGTCCATCTCGGCTAGTCTTACTCAAAATCAGGAGTAAAGGGCAATCAGGGTCTCCTGGGTGGTAGTAGTGGAAAGTGGAAACCAAGGGAGGGAGGAAAGAAGGAACGTGGTATGAAGGAGTTGTGGCAGGAGGGGAGAGGAGGGGCGAGCAGTACCGAGAAGAACTCATTAAAGTGGGAAGCAACAGAGGAGGGCCAAATAAAGGAGAACCATTATTCATTAGAATTGAGGGACCTGACTGGGAGGGAGGGTCAAAGGGGTGAATTACCTTCCAGAACTTCAAAGAGTTGTTAAGGTTATTCTGAAGGTTGGCCTTGAAATATTGTAATTTTCACAGTCCTGACAGCCTTTGTAAAGGAGTTCCTGCTAGACTTACACCTGATGATGAGTTCCATGTTAAAACAGTGCAAGCAAAACCCATACACCAAAATAGTGAGGGAAAAGCAGCAACAGTAAAAATCACGACCAGCACTACAGTGCGGACCAAGAAGTCAAACCAGGAGCTGCAGTGACTTCAACAGGGGCTCAGCCCCGCACCTCCCCTTGTAGGAGCTTTATCTCGTACCCCCTCTTTATAACCATCATTGGGGATGCAACCGGAATGGGGTGAAAGTCGGGGAGCAAAACATATTTCTACCTAGGGGGCAATTCGGGACAGGGAGAAAGTCATATGCAGTACATAAAAATATTCCTACTTGGGGGGCACAACTCAGGGATGGGGGAAAGTCAGGAGGACAAAACCAGCTGCAAATTCAACAACAACAAAAAACACAGCTGGAAGTCTCAACCTCAGGTATGCTGGTCAGAAAAGCGAGGACACAAGCGGTGACTGTAACCTCTAAACTACAGTGCCAGCACAGACCCCGGCTCACAAATCACTGCCTACATGTACAAAATGTAACAAGCTACATCACTGTCTCCTTGCTAAAAGACAATTGGTATAAAACTGTCCTCTCACATACCATGTGCTACATTTGACTCACTCAAATTGATTCACTGTTTTCATAGGATACCCTGATGATGTAAGGAATGGAGCAATATAATTAAAGCCTGACCAGTGGAGATTACGAAACTTGCACATTCAATAATTTCTGAGGAAATCCAGGAGAAATGGTGAAATTTAACACTGAATTCTTTGAGCAGGGCGTGCTTGTCCCAGACTGCATAG
This sequence comes from Neoceratodus forsteri, assembly GCA_016271365.2. Classification (NCBI taxonomy): domain Eukaryota; kingdom Metazoa; phylum Chordata; order Ceratodontiformes; family Ceratodontidae; genus Neoceratodus; species Neoceratodus forsteri. Next base: position 632,930,053 of record CM028132.1, read on the forward strand.
AATATGGAATGAAACATGGAGAGAGCAGCATAAACATCAAATGTGGTTTGGAAGGCTGTTCAGTCAGATGCAGCAAGGTCACTTAGGAGGATTGAGTGTTGACAGACCTGAGGATCTGCACCAGATGTATTTTGGAAAGAAGGAAGGGCATCTGATCTTTCTATGCAGGAAGTCAAGCAGTGGTCACTGAAAACATCAGACAAAATATCAGTTGCAACAGTTCAATGGTGATGGGAGTAGATCATGCAATCCAGAAGGGTATAGCTTTGGGAGAGGGTTGAGATGAGTAGGATGGGAGATAATCTGTGTGATATTAAGGGACTCAACTTTTGGATAATTGTCCTGGAGGCTGAGGAGAGCCAATTTGCATTACAATCCCCTAGGAGAATGAGTTCAGCAGCAGAGAAATGGGAAGCAATAGAAAAGGTAGATTCAACCAGGGAGAAAGATGAGATTTTGGGTGAGGCATAGACATAGAGTACACCAATGAAAATGGGCACAGAGGAGTGGAATGTCAGCTTGATGGGGAAAACCTTGTGGAGGAGACTGCAGTCTCACTGACAACCATGCTGCAGGAGAGCTCTGGCAGGTGTGAGATAGCAACAGCACTCCACTTTTACCTCTGTCCTGTCTGAAGAGTTGATTGGCAGGGAGTCCCATGCTAGAATCCAGGATCCTGGCAGACAGCCAGGATTCCAAGACACCAAGAATACCAGGAGAGTTTTGGAAGTTTTCTTGGACTGTGGTAAGCATTGACTGCTTATGTATGTACATTTGCCTCTACTAGCAATGAAGAGGGTGGTGAGAGCACCTTGCTCTGTGTGCTATTAGCTTACAATGGGTTACTGTGAGAGGGTGATTCATGGCTACTCTAGGGTTGGCAATGGGGAATGGACCTGCTGTGATAGGACACCTCTACCCCCTTCTCCATTTTGCGCCAGTTGCTCACCATAGTTTTCTTTCGCATTTCTGAGTTAATTTACCTAATATTAGTTCTTCCTTGGATTCTGAAACTATCAGACTCAGTTTTATGGACTTATTTATTTACTTACTTATATATTCAATTCCATTTTACTTTGTGTGTTTGTTTTATTTTATTGTATTGTTTCTACTTGATAAAATTGAGTGCGTCAGGTGTCTTACTTTAGATATTTATAGTGTGAATGGTGCATGAGTCATGGTGTGTGACTCATGGGATTAGTTTAGTAATTGTTAACTTAACTTACACTGTACTTCTGATGTGTATGGGTGGGGAGGAGGTATTAGTTCTTATTTGTAATTTGATTTTATTGTGTAGTTGGGTGGTTATCATTATGTGCTTAGTAACAGCCAGGACTCTTCTAGTCTACTACACAGAGCACCCTCCAAGGACTTCTGCATGAATAATGGCTCGGACAGTTGATGACTTCCTGTATGGTAACGAATGAAGTGATTAGCGCTGTCTCCATTGCACTGTACTGCAGATTAAGGGACTGCATCTGGGGGAGGGAGGCAGAGAGATGGGAAATTACAGTGGATGGATTTTGGCTGGGGAACAGCAGTGAGCGGTTGAGTCAGTGTGTCAGAAGGGTGAATGAGAAAGGGGATGAATCGATCAGGGCAGGGACCTGGTAGAGTGCTCTGGATACCTCTCTTTCAGCCACACACATGGGAATGCACCACTCATAGTAGACTCCTCACCCAGTGGTGGTGGTGGTGGGGGCATACAGTCTAGAGCCCTGGCTATGGCGAATGCAGCCCAGTTGATTGCTTAAAGGCACCCTATTGCTTTGTATGGTGGACAATGAAACCATGTCTGAGGAGAAAGAGGGAGGGAGGAAGGACACTGCTTTGAAGAGGGCTACTAAACTAAGCATGCCAGCAGGGGTAGATGAGGACTTACATGACATGGGAGACATGGGACAGAGGTGGGATGGGGAATGGGCTCCACGGGTCCTCCGTTATTAGCTTCCCACACTGTGAGAACCAGTACAGAGACCTCAAGGCCACCCCATACCCACCACCAGTGCAGCAGGTGGAATGCAGCCCTGCAGGGACAAACACTTCAGCATCATGGAACACCATACTCATAAGGGACAATTGGCCCTGCACCAATCACAGCCAACTAACAAAAGGGAATGGCAATTGGGGGATAGGGAGGAGGGCAGGCAGTCTCTTGCAAGAAAAGCTTCTGCTGTGGCAGGCACCACAGGCACAAGGCAGCCGGGGAAGGGCAGTTGTAAAACCCTAGATCTCTCATTTTCACTATAAACACTTGACAGAATGGCAGGACAGGTACAGAAGAGTACAGTGGCGTGAAAATGTTTGCCCCTTCCTGATTTTCTCTATTATTGCATATTTGTCACACTGGATGTTTTCAGGTCTTTAGACAAAATATAATATTAGATAAAGGGAACCTGAGTGAACAAATAACACTTTTTTTTACTTATTTCATTTATTTAATGAAAAAGTTAACCAACACCAACTGGCACTGTGTGAAAAGTAATTGCCCCTAGTTAAATCAACCCAATTAAAGGGATAATTAGAGTCAGCTGATTGAACACAGCCAGGCTTGATTACAGCCAGCCTGCTCAATATAAACCTCATTTATTTTGGCCCTACCATCAGAGTCAAGTTGCCAGCACAAAGATTCAACAAGCACATTATGCCATGATCAAAGGAAGTTCCTGAAAAGATCAGAAAAAATTTGTTGCCCTCTATCAGTCTGGAAAGGGTTACAAAGATATTTCTAAGGCTCTGGGACTCCATCGAACCACAGTGAGCCATAATCTCAAATGGAGAACACTTGGAACAGTAGTGAACCTTCCAGGAGTGGGCGGCCTGCCAAAATTACTCCAAGGGCACAGTGTAAAATCATCCAAGAAGTCTCAAAGGATCCTAAAACAACATCCAAAGAACTGCAGGCTACTCTTGCCTCAGCTAAGGTCAGTGTTCATGACTCCACAATCAGAAGAGACTGGGCAAAATGGGCTTCATGTGAGAGTAGCAAGGCAGAAACCACTGCTAACCAAGAAGAACATAAATGCTCGTCTCTCATTTGCCAAGAAGCACCTGGATGATCCACAAGCTTTGGGAAAATGTTCTATGGACAGATGAGTCCAAAGTGGAACTTTTGGACAACATGGATCCCATAATGTCTCGCAGTAAAGCAAACACAGCATTCCACAGTAAGAACGCCATACCAACAGTCAAAACATGGTGGTGGTAGTGTGATGGTGGGGATGCTTTGCTGCCTAAGGACCTGGATGACTTGCCATAATTAAAGGAACCATGAATTCTGCTCTGTACCAGAAAATTCTTAAGGAGAATGTCCAGTCATCCTTCCGTCAGCTGAAGCTGAAGTGTAGTTGGGTCATGCAGCAAGACAATGATCCAAAACACAAAAGCAAGTCCACATCAGAATGGCTAAAAGAAGTAAAATTAAAGTTTTGGAGTGGTCTAGTCAAAGTCCAGACTGAAACCTAATAGAGATGCTGTGGCAGGACCTGAAACGAGCAGTTCATGCTGAAAACCTACCAAATGTTACTGAATTAAAGCAGTTCTCAGGAAGAGTGGGTTAAAATTCCTCCACAGCGATGTGAAGACTGATATTGAATTATAGGAGTGTTTGGTTGCAGTCATTGCAGCTAAATGTGGCATAACCAGTTATTAAGTGTAAGGGGCAATTACTTTTCACACAGTGCCAGTTGGTGTTGGTTAACTTTTTTCATTAAATAAGTGAAATTAAAAAAAAAACAAGTGTTATTTGTTCCTCAGGTTCCCTTTATCTAATATTACATTTTCTCTAAAGACCTGAAACATCCAGTGTGACAAATATGCAATAATAGAAAAATCAGGAAGGGGCAAATACTTTTCACGCCACTGTATATGCATAGTCATGCTTAATACAATTTTGTCCTCTAGATCAGAGCAAGAGATGGAGAACATCGATCATGAGAGTCTTTCATGGATACAGCATGAACAGGGCTTTTGCCCAGCCCAGGTCCGATACCATTGGGACTTGGTAAAAACCCCAGCGACCCCTTCCTTTGAGGTTGATTCTTTTTTATTATCATCATGTAGACTAGCACTGTTTGTAGTATGTTATGTTAAACCTAGTGGTCTTAGTAGTATTGCAATTATTAGTGCATTGCCTAACTTGCAAGCTCCCAAGTCCTTGTTGCAGCCGTGGTTCCTTAAGTATCACAAATGCCTTAACTCATATGGCAGGGTCACAGACAATGGAGGCATCCACTTGGGCCGTTGCTACCAGTCTGGGCCCAGGGGCATGATGAGGGCCCCAGAGAGCACAACCCAGACTACCCTTCGCACAAAACCCACACCAGCTACACTTAGCAAACAACATACCAACAAGATGGCAAACCCGATTTCACTACTCTAACCTGGAATGTCAAGGAAGTGCAAACACAGAGAAAGGGTATCAAATACTTAGGCACCTAGGACAGGAGAGATCCAACATTGCCTTCCTGCAGGAAACCCACACCCCATTCCCCCAAGGCTAACTTGTGGTGCAGAATGGGTAGGACAAAGAATATGCAGTGGGCAGAACAACAAAAAAGGGACACAGTGATCCTGATCCATCATAACACCCCCTTCCAACTACACAAACAAGTAGCAGACCCAAATTGGTGCTTCATAATCCTACATGGGACATTAGACAGGACAGAACTCAAACTGGCATCCGTATATGGCCCTAATAAGGACGACCAAAAATATTTACGCCTGTCCTCGAGGAACTAGCTAAGTTCACCCCATTGCCCATGATCTTGGCAGGGGACTGGAACTCAGTCCAGGACACCACCAGAGACAGATCTCACACAACAGAACAGGTCTAACCTCCAACCAAAGGGCACTGAAAGAAATACAGGATTCTCTAGGGCTCATGGAGACATGGAGAGTGCTCCACCAGGTGACAGGAAATATACATTCTAGTCTCTGGTGCATAACTCTTCTGTGCACTTGGACTATTTCCTTACCACCCCAAGCATTTTACAAAAACATCCAGATGTGAGATATTAGCTAAAGTGGTGTCGGATCACGCCTGGTGCTCCTCTCCTTCTCCACACCCAACCTGCAGGATAAAGACTGAACATGGAGAATCAATAACTGTATTCTCAAACACTCAAAACTAATATATAGACTTAAGGACTTCTTTGAGAACTTCTTCAGAGAAATCAAAGACACAATAGCAAGATACTCACATGTATGGGAGGCATACAAATGCACCATCAGGGGAAGTAATCCGTATAGCAGCCACAAGGAAAAGAAAACTGGAACATGAGATGAACACACTGCTCAGGAGATAAAATCCAAAGAGAAACAGTGACCAGATCCTCCACAGAAGAGGATTGGCTACAACTAACTCGCTCAGGGCAAAATATGAAGAACTGCTAAAGAATATGTGGAATTCTGGATCTTCTGCACAAAACTAAATTCGTTGATCAGGGAAAAGCCAATAGACTCCTGGCCCTGAGACTGAAACAAGAGAATCCATGAATAACATTCAAGGCATCCTCCCTCGAAACATGGCAACCTGCTTACTCAGCCTAGAGAAGCTGCAGTAGCCTTCACCAAATATTTAATCCTATATAAAGAAGAGCTACTATCCTCCAAGGAACGCATAAAAACAATTCCTTGAAGTGGCAACCTCCCAAGCTGCCCACAGGGCATCTGGACAAACTAGAGGTGTCCATTGCCTAATCGGAAGTCCAAACAGTTACATTAGACCTCCCCTTAGATAAGGCACCAGGCCTAGATAGGTTCTTGATGATCTTCTACAAGCCCTATGGGACTTCCTTACAGAGCCCCTAAACATACTTTTTAACAACTATGCCCACACACACCTTACGTTGGAACCCTCACTGCAACAAACAGCCATCACCCTCAAGCACAAATCCAGAAAGAACCCGGAAAGTGTAGAGAGCTACTGGCCCATCTCTGTGCTCAACACAGACATAAAATCTTAAACAAACTACTAGCACTTAGAATGACTTCAGTATGGGACTCTTAACTGGACCCAAGCAAGTAGGCTTCATGCAAGGACAACTGTCCTCTGACCATATGCAAAACCTGTCACACCTAATGATGGCAGTCAAGTACTCTGGACACCCAGCCATACTGATATCCGTGAGATGCAGAAGGCATTTGACAGAGTCTCCTGGCACTTTCTATACTTGACTCTGCAACATTATGGATTCCCTAGTCCCTTCATAGAATGGGTTAAATTACTACCCTCCTCCCTATAGCCTTTATTAAATGTAATGGCATCAACTCAGAACCCTTCCGTTTGTACAGGGAATGCGTCAAGGCTGCCCCCTCTCCCTGTTTCTATTTAACCTATACATAGAACCCTTGACCCAGAGAATCCTATAACGTTAGAAGATAACAGGGATATGGGCTGGACAACACCGGTAAAAGATCTCAATGTATGCAGATGACATCTTCCTTCACCTGGAAGGCCTCCTCAAATCCATATCGGTAGCCATAAACCTCCTCAGAGAATTTGGGCAGATCTCGGATATAAGCTCAACCTCAAAAACAGCCATCGTGTATCTCTTAACCAATGGACCCAACAAGACCAATTACTGCAGTGGGAAGCACATGATCCTAATCACCCTTAAATACCTGGGTATTCATATAGATGCCAACCCAAAGAGAATTTTCACACAAAAACTGGAACCTTTATTATTGACCATAAACAGGACCTTGAACGGTGGACAGCCCTCCCCTCAACATATAAGAAAGAGTGAATGTTATCAAATTAACATCTCACCCCAACTCCTATATCCCTGGGCATGGCACCCTTACATATACCAACCACTTGGTTTACAAAATTAAAAGCCATCCTAACCACCTTTCTCTGGCACAAAAAAACACCACGAGGATGTACCATAAGATTACCCCAGTCAGGAAACAAGGATACCTTCAACTGCTATACTTTTACCTTTACTATCTGGCACTCCATGCTGGAAATTTCTCAGATGGAAGACATCAGTGGCATTAAATCCCCAGGCTCATACACCCCTAGTGGCTGCAAATTGAACAGGACCTCTCACAGCAAGCCAACATAGACACAAGGGCTCTCTTATACATTCAATACCCAAACTCCTGAAAATCCCACAGGCACACCAATCAAAACATCTTTACAAGTTAGTAAACAGCTCCACAGGTGGTTGAAGACAAACTACTCTTCTTGCCCGACCAACCCACCATCAACAATCCTATCTTCAAAATTCAAAACAAAATTATACCCAAAACTTCCTGGGTTTCCTCCCACTCTTCCACCTGTGTCAAGTCATACAGAATAACACATATATCTCCTACGCCTCCCTTGTGGAAGCTCACCCCAATATCAGAATCTCCCATACCCTCTGCAACTACAGCATGCTGTTGCATTCGCCTTGGACCAAGACCATGGTCCTTCATAGACCCCTCCTCGTTGTCAGAACTCACCAGTCTTGCCACCCTATGGCATTCCATGTTCTTACTTTGCAAACAACTCTTAACAACAATCAACCCTATAGAGCAGGATCTCTGCCCTTACTGGAAGACCAATTCCCAGAACTCCAGAACCCCAACATTCGAAAACCATGAGGCTTAACACACACAAATACATCAAGCATAATGGGCTTAGACTCATGCAATACAAAATAGCACATAACCTATATTATACCCCACTAAACTACATACAATGGGTCATCTCCAATCACCGACATGCACAAAATGCCAGGAATCTCCGGACAGTAAAGTACATACAATGGGATTGTCCCAAGGCCAGATCACTATGGGACATTATCAGCACAAACTAGATCCCATCCTAGGACTAGAAACCATTCACCCTCAAATATGCATCCTGGGCCTGGGCATGGAAAATGTCTTTGGAACACGCAAAGATCATAACACCCTTATAGCAGCCACAGCGAAAAAGGTGATGAATAGACATTGGCTGGATGATTCTGAGTCCTTCTTTAGGAATGGCACAACTCAATGTTAATGGCCCTGAAAATGGAAAGATGAGCAGCTCCTTAAGCAATAGGTTAATGCAATACCAAAAATTGGACACACTGGAAACTCTGCTTCTTGTGGCATAGCCAGACACACAGATTTGGGATGCCAGGTGCACAGCTGTAACCATACTATTAGGGCATGGACATTGGCTCAAGCCATTAGGTTATTAGTTGCCGCAAACCCGGAGGTCAGGGGTGCCTGGACAGCCCCTTGGTTTAACACAGCAAATATATAGACAACTTGTCTATTGGCTATAAGGACATTTAGAATGTATACAAGGACTGTATGTAAATGTAAAAAGTTCAATAAAGTTTACTATGTTAAAAAAGAGGATATGGGTTCTAGGAGGTGCCCAGGAATAGACTTTTTCAGGAGAGTTGTCCTCCTGCCTGATACTTTGTTCCCAAGGTTTCTGATTTTTATGGTCAGTGGGTGGCCAATGAACAGGCCAACCCAGCTCCTCCCCTTAGGGCAGTTCTTGTAATGTTAAGTCTCTGAGAAATAAAATGGCCATAATGGAGGCACTCATTGTGGATTCTTCTGCAGACCATGTATATATCACAGAGACCAGGTTGGGGATGATGCAGGCTCTGTGTTTGAGGCATCTATTCCACTGTTATTTTCCATCATACATTGCCCTAGAGGGTGCAGGGTGGCATATTAAATATCTGTTTTATATTAGCTCTGAGGATTGACAGCATACCCCTAGAGTCATACCATATCATTTGAATGTGTGGCTGTTAAGGGTGAGCCAGGTACAAGTTGTAGGATTGTGGTTATATATCATCCTCCTGGTTGCAGGCAGGAATTCCTGCAGGAACAGGAGACTTTCCTGGCCAATCTGGTAGTGGAGTGAACTTACTGTTTGGTCCTGGTAACTTTAATGACTGGTTAAATGATGAAACCTCTTCTTTTGAATGCAGTTCCTCCAGATGTTGCCTTTTCTAGGCTTTGAACAGGCGGTTGCCTCTGGTACCCACCAACATGGCCATACCTTCGATCTGATCTTCTCAATAGGTCTTGATAACAGCAACATCAGGGTTAGTTTTATTTCATTTTATTTTATTGAAGGGTTAGACCTTGAGAATTAACTAATTTGACCCATGGCATGATACATAACATATTACAAAATTACAAAACATACAAAGTCCATAAATACAGAGAAATACATTGAACATATAAATACATTTCACATCATAAGATAGCAGCAATTCTGTTGAAACATTGTATATACCAGACATATATAATCAGGCTTGACACAGCAGGGTTTAATTTGTGTAGTAATAGTATCAACAAACCATTATTTGAGTATTTTTAATGACAGAGGTTTTACATTTACCAGCCGAAACACTGAGGGAAGATTATTCCTCAACTGAGGGATTATGTAACTGAAAAAATGCTTAGATCTTTGAGTTGCAGATTTTGGGACAACTAGTTCCCTATATACTGCTTTACTAAGGACTGGTCAACTCCCTAAATTTTTATTTTCTGAAGGCAGTCAGGTATACAACCTTGAACACTGTTATAGGCAAAACCACCTTATGTAGTTGCCTCCTATCATCAAAGGAGAGACAACCCAATTTAGCATACATACAGCAGTGATGGCTATCTCTTGGGCATTGAAGAATTAGCCTTGCCAGTCTATTATACAAAGCATCCAACTTCTTCAATTTGGCCTGACTTGCATAATCAAACAATATAACTGAAATCAAACAGTGGAAGAACCTGTGTCTTGACTATTTTTTATCACACTACTCCCTAAACAATGTTTGTAGTGATATAATACCTCCACTAATTTACCTATGGACCCTGTAAGTTTTTCCATGTGAGTTTTACCTGATGCTGATGTGTCTACCCAATAACCTGAGTATTTATAGTGAGAGACCTGCTCAAGCCTGATCCTCTAAATCTGTTATATTTGGTTCTGAGCAATTTTTTATTTTGAGCCAGACCCTAGGACCATACACTGGCAAGGCTAATTCTTCAATGCCCCATACATAGTAAGGATTAGGAAGGAGTGGGTTGGGTGGAAGCTGAGGATGATAAGGCAGAAGCACTAAACAATTACTTCTGCTTGGTATTTACTAAGGAAGAGGGTTATACCAAGGGGAAGGAGGGCAGAAACAGATGGGGAGGGGTGACAGATGGGGAAATCACAGAAGGCAGGGTTCTGAAGGGTTTGAGGACACTGAGGGTGGACAGGGCACCAAGCCCAGATGGCATCCACCCCAGGGTACTGAAGGAGCTGTTGGAGGTCCTGCAGGACCTTTGGCAGACCTATTTAATGCCTCATTACACTTGGGGTATGTACTTCAGCATTGGAGGATGATTCATGTGGTGCTCCTCCTCAAAAGTGGCCCAAAGGATGAACTGGGGATCTACAGACCAGTGAGCCTCACATCTATCATGGGTAAACTGATGGAGACTATCCTGAAGGAGAGCGGATGACTCTCCTGGAGGCCAAAGGACTACAGGACAACAGACAGCATGGCTTCATGCGAGGCTGATCCTGCCAAACCACCCTGGTGGAGTTCTATGACTGGGTAACTAGGTAACTGGCAGGGGCCATGTAGCAGCTGTCCTGTACCTGGACTTCAGTAAGGCATTTGACTCAGTGCTGCATGGGAGGCTGAGAAGTAAGTTCAAAGGCACAGGGATGGGTGCAAAGCTGGTGAGATGGGTAGTGAACTGGCTTCAGGGAAGGTAACAGAGGAGGGTGTTGGGTGGGGAGCTCTCATCCCCAAGGATCATGACAAATGGTGTTCCACAGGGCTCAGTATTGGGACCAGTGTTGTTTGGGATACTCACTGCAGACATATCATTGGGCATCTAGAGCAAGACCAGTCTTGTTTGTTGATTACACCAAGATGGGAGCTGTGGTGGATGACCTAGGGGGATGGCAGTGGTTGCAGGGTTATCTGACAAAGCTGGAAACCTGGTCGGACACCTGGTAACTGGGTTCAATGCCAAAAGTGCAAGGTGCTGCATTTGGGTGAAAACCCAAGCAGGAGTTACCAGCTGGGGGTGCAGCTAGCCAAGACAGAGGAGGAGAAGGATCTGGGGTGCTCATTACACGGTCAAGCAACAACTCAGCATGATGTAGGAAGGCAGCTGCAAAGACCAACAAAATGCAGGGCTGCATTGCAAGGATATATCTTTGAGGAGGGAGGTGATTCTGCCACTGTATAGATCATTAGTTAGACCCCACCTGGAGTACTGTGTGCAGTACTGGTGCCTGTATCTGAAGAGGACATTAAGTTATTGGAAGGGTGCAGTGCAGGGTGACAAAGATGATCAAGGGGCTGGGGACTTACTGTATGAGAGGAGGCTAAGGAGTTGAACATGTACTCGCTGGAGGAGAGATGGGGATATGATTGAAACCTTCAAGTACATGAAAGGAATAAACAAGACAGCTATGGAGGGTTGCTCAAAGTAGAGAGGAAGGACACTCGGGCCATGATCTGAGACTTGAGGGAGGAAAGTTCAGCCAGGAGATGAGGAAAACTTTTACAGAGAGGATGGTAGCTGGGTGGAATGTGTTATCAGTAGAAGTGGTTTCCTGTAGAACAGTGGACTGCTCCATAAGGGGCTGAGACAGGGCAAGGGAAGGGTCAAGAGAGGGAAGGGTGGGAGGGAAGGGCAGCTGCAGAATAAGGGGTGCTAGCTTCACATTTGAGCAGACTTACTAGACCACTAGGCCTTTATCTGCTGGCAAATTTCTTATGTTCGTATGTTCATATTTTGTTTTGCCGATATTCATTTTAACTTTGACTTAACAAAAAGTCCTGTATGTCATCAAAACTGGATTGTAAGTTTTCCTCTAGCTCATGCAGGGTACATGCCAAAGTATAAATAACTGTATCATTGGCATACAGCTGATATGCCAATCTATTAACTATGTCTTCAGATTTACCTAAATACAACAAAAATAGCAGGGGACCAGCAGGGCCTATCATTTGGTCAGATCATCAAGTCAAGCACTTTCTTTCTGGGGCTCCCTGTTTTACTGCCCTTGTGGAGATGGTCAGTTACCACTCATTTTGATATGCTGAGACTCAAAGCCTCCTGGTGGTACTGGACATCTAGGGCATAGAGGCGGCCTGTGTGGTGGGAGCTTAGGCAGCTGTGAAACATTATAATTCAGTCCTTTCAACTGCATTCAGCTCTCTAGCACCCTCCATGTCTGCCCTTGATTTCCAGCCATAGGTCACCATGATATGATGTGGATCTGAGGAGGTTGAAGACTAAGGGTGGAGGTTAGAGAGTTGTTGGCAGATGTCCTGCTTGGAAGTGAAGAAATTGGCAATGAGAGCTCATAGTGAGTGCCAGAGGGCAAGCACACTGAAAATGTCAGCGTTCCTGTCACAAGTGATTACTGCTGGAAGGAATCAGCCTGCTCTGCTCTTCAACACTGTGGATGGACTTCTAAATCCATTTTTCCAGTCTTGCAGAGCCTTTTATTACATAAATGTGAAGAGTTTGACCAGTTCTTTCTAGACAAAGTGTCCTCCATCAGGGCTGGGATATCCATAGTCAGTCCTCCAGTGACCAACAGTATCCAGACTTCTTCAGACAGAGGGCGTCTAATTCTATGGGATGAATTTGAGCCACTGCTTGCTGATGATGTTTCTTAGGTGGGTTTTAGCCTGTGAACCACCTTCTGTGTGTTGGACACTGGGCCATCCTCGATTCTGCTAGAATGCTGGGATTTGCTCTCTCCGATTGTGGTGGAGATCATGAGGTGTTCCTTGGGGAGTGGACTTTTCCATCTGCACTTAAAAGGCAGCGATGAGACCCTCCTCAAGAAAACCTTCTTGGGAACCTGATATTTCTCTCCAATTACAGGCCTGTCTTGTGTTTTTGGGAACATTGATTGAGAAGGTGGTGGCGATGCAGATGGAACAACATCTAGAGAAACATGACATCCACAAGCTGTTCCAGTCCAGGTTTCGGTCTTGTCGTAGTACTGACTCTGCATTAGTCTGGTTGCACCATACCCTCCTTCTTATGAGGAATAGCGGACAATGTTCCATTCTTGTCTTGCTTGACCTGTCTTTGACTTTTGATGTGGTGGATCACTGGGAGCTGTTGGACTATCTGAGGCGCTACATGGGACTATCAGGAAGGGTTTTGTTCTTGTTTAAATCCTACCTGTCCTGCAGGGTACAGGACATGACACTTGGCTCATTTACATCTAGCTGCACTGCAGTCTGCTGTGTAGTGCCTTAGGGATCAGTTCTGTCACCAATGATGTTTGCTGTGTACTTTTGCCTTTGAGGGATCATTAGATACTATGGCTTGGGGTTTCACTGTTATGCAGGTGATACCCTGTTAATGTTTCTTCTGCCCCCATGATGCATTAGTGATATCGCAACCTATCAAGTGTCTGTCTGAAATCCAGGAGTGGATGGCATCCAGTTGGCATAGGCTGAACCCTTCAAAGACAGAGGTGCTACTAATGAAACTGGGTTGGATGAGTTATGCGGTGTCGAGTAGCAGTACCTTCCTCCCAGTGGTGGGTGGCATGGCTATTCTAGCTGCAGATAGAGTGAGAATCTGGGGTCATAGTAGATTACAAGCAGACCCTGAACTCCAGGTGTCATCTGTGGTCCACAGTGACTTTACCACCTGTGAAACATCACATTGATCAAGCCTATCATGAACTGCCTGACCTGGCAACACTAGTGCATACCTTAGTCACACTGAGGCTGAATTACTGCAACCCTCTTTACCTTGGATTATCTGTGAAGCTGTGGCACCACTTGCAGCTAGTCCAGAATGGGTCAGCCTGGCTGGTTGTGAGGAACTCTCATTCTGAGTTTATCAGGCCAGTTCCTACATTCTGAACCATTTGCCAGTGCAGTGGCACATCAAGCTTCAGGTATGCTTGTTCACATAAAAGCAGGGCCCCTACTTTTCTGTGGCACAGTGGGACAAAGTTCTGTGGCAAGACTACCATTTGCCGCAGAACTTCTGCGACAGTGGTTTGTAATTTCTCTGGAAGTTCTGTGGCACTAACAAACTACCACATCACAGTGACGACTTGTCATCCTGACTTCACTTTCATGGCAGTTTTATAGCAATCAGGATGGTAGAAAGCACAGTAACACTAGTTCAAAAATAACAGACATAAAATAATTGTATGCCAAAAAAGCAAAACAAATGTCTCTCTCTTAAGATCCTAGCCTGTTGCATAAATGACATATGCGAGGGGATCTTATGTGATAAATAAGGTATTTCTATATGCGTGCTAGCTATCCCACTAATGAGGTTTCCACTATCACTTATATATTTGTATGTGCTTTCTGCACCACTCATGAGGTTCCCACTGTGTATCACTTATATATTTATATGCAATCTGTAACATACATACAAATGTGTGTGTGTGTGTGCGTGTGTGTGTGTGTGTGTGTGGTAGAGAGACAGAGATAATGTATGTGTGTGTGTGTATATTTTTTAATTTCCATGAACTTGCATCCTCATTCATGCAGGTCCCATTAGAAATGGAATAGAGGAGTTATTGCAGAACTCATTTTTGATGTCAACCTGCTTTCCCTGACACATTCGTAACACCATCAGGCCATGACATGCATGTGAACTGATTGTGAGATAGAGCTCTCCAGACCAGCACAATGTGTCCACCATGTGACAGAACACTGCACCATACCTTCCCAGGCTCCAAGCAGTGATGTGTTCCACCAATCCTTGTGCTGCCCAGCCAGCTCCCCGAGCTAATCTCTGAACCTGAGTTGCCAGCACAGAAACACAGCATGCTACCCTCTGGCCCAACAGTTCTCCCTGCACATAACATTTCTCCATAACTTTTAGATGATTCTAGCAACCAATGACAATATGTAATCAATAACCCTGGCAAAATGCATACAGTGCAATTATTTATTTAACAGATCTATTCTTTCAACGGTCTACCCATTATTATATTCCAGTTTTCTAGGCATACTTTATTTTCTTAAAATTACAGTTAAATTCATATTACCAGTTATTCATTTCAAATGGCATCTCTATAACTTAAAGGCACAAATAGGTTTGTACAAAGTAAGGTATGGACTTAACAGGTCTATGCTATTGACAAGGTTTGTTTAAGTTGGCCCTAGTGCAATAATGTAAGATTGAAAATTGTATTAGGCTGTAGTGCAGGTTCAGCAAATATCACCATGCCTGATGTGCAGTGCCACCGTCTCTGGCAGTGGAGCTGTGGTAGATAAGTGACTGTTCATTTCTGTTGCAGATTGCAGCTATTTCATTAGCTAATGTATGATGTTATAGCAATGATAACATCACATTCTGAGCATAGAGGAGGTTTAGGATATAAACACAGGGAAGGGAACCAGATTCTATGGAAAAACAGAAACATGAATAAAAATCAACAAGAAGAGTAGAATTCTGCAGCACCTGAGACGTTCTGCAGTAGATTGCAAATTCTAAGTAAAATCTCATGTCATGAGAATTCTAGGGCCTTGCATATAAGGCCCTACGTGGACTGGATCTGAGCTACCTGAGACACCTCCTGGAGCCTTATGCTCCTGGTTATCCACTCCAGTCAGCAGAAGCAGGCCTCCTGTCAGTACAACGTCTTACCTGAAGTCTTCTGGTAATAGGGCTTTTGGGGTTACCACTCAATCTTATGGAACACCCTTCCTTGAGAGATAAGGACGCTACATCGCTGACCATCTTTAAAAGCTCTTAAAAATTATTTCTTTTTGTTTTGTTTTACCTGGCTCTGTAACCCAATGTAACAACTTACATTTTATAATTTTATTATGCTGTTATTTATCTGGACTTATTGTGAGGCATGAGAGCCTCTGGGATAAGGAACATATAAATAAAATTGCCTTGCCTTGCCTTGAATACCCATATAGACAGCAGGTTGAGCTTTGAATGAAGGCTCTGAGTCCGAGCATTGAGGTGAAAAATGCTCAAGGTTTTGATAGCTGGGGATGCAGAGAAGAATGGAATGGTGGTGCCTGGGTTGAGCTTCATATCACCAGACAGGAGAAAAATCAGGAAGAGGAGTAGCAGGATGGAATGGGATATCTGCCCCTTAGAGTGTGGGGAGGAAGGGAATAAGGGGTGGGGCAGTGGAAAGAATGAGCAATGGAGAAACTCAAGATTAAGAAAGGGAAAATAGGAGACCAGAGTGAATAGGAGATGAGGGGTAAGGGGAGGACTGAGGGATGGGTGAGCACAGAGGAAAAAAAGGGAGGAGTTGGTAAGATTAGGAGGATGATATACTGTTAGTAGTAGCAGAGGGACAGGAATGAGGAAGACAAGGTAATACACATTGTGAGCATGAAGAGAGGTACAACAGCTAACTATTAAACAACACGATAAATTAATGAAATAATGATCAAACATTTAAATCCTCCACCTAGAAACAGATCTAAAGAGGAGTGGAAACTTAAAATCATAGTAAGTTATTGTGACTATAGATGAGATGGCTGCATGAACTAGAGAGTTGCTAAGTGATATGGACTCAAAAAATACTGGCTGGGTTAAAGCTAGTGCAAATGAGTAGCACCGAGGACTGACAAATGGCATGAAAGCATACAATGGCAAGTAAATTCTCAGCATGGCCCTTATCTTCCACGTTTGTTACTCAATCAAAGGAAAGTATAAGGTTGATCTGACAAGACCTGGCTGCCACAATCCCATACTGTTTACTATCATATATATAGTTTCTCTCTAGGTAGTCCATAAAGTCCTCTTTGATTAGTGACTCCATCAGTTTACCAATTACAGAGGAAAGGCCGATAGGTTTGTAAATTCTAATTTTTAATCTACCACCTTGTGTAGCTGTACTACATCCTCTACACTCCAGTATTTCAGAATTACCCCTGTCTGAATTGACCTGTTGACAATCATAAATGTTTGGGAAAAATGTAACTTACTAACCTCCTCACAACATGGATTCAGATCAAAACACAGTTCTGAGACATTCTTGATGAGGTTCACAAGCTGCATTCTGAGTGCTTTGAATAAAGGCACTCTGCCACAGCGTATTTGTGGACCTCATCCAGGCCTTGACCTTATTGCTCATGGCCTGTTAAGACTCTCTATCAGAATTACATTTTCCAAATGATGTAATAATGTGGGTCTCTAACTACTTAGGAAATTGGCTAAATCAAACAAAAATTACTGGAAGTGTTTCAGAATGTCATCTGATCAAATGTGGAGTAGCACAGGGCTCAATTTTAGGTCCCCTTCTTTTTCATTGTGTGTATAGATTCGGCCCTGAATCCTGTGAAAACTCAGAGATTACCCTGTATGCAGATGATGCAGTTATTTTAGTGCTGGGGCACTCTATGAGGATGTTTTGAGTGTTGTACAAAAATATTTTGATTCATTTCGAGAATGGCTCTTGTCAAGATACATGCTTTTAAACACACACACACAAAAAAAAAACAGAGGCCATGATTTTACAGGACCACAAAAGAACAGAGAACGTGATCACCTTATAGTAGATCTTAAGATGAATCTATTGAAATTGTTGATAGTTTTAAATATTTAGAGATCATACTAGATAGTAATCTTTCATTTGAATCCCATGTTAATCATGTTGTTAATTTGGTCCATCAGACACTGGGGCTTCTGTTTAGAATTTGGACTTTTCTTGTGCCTGAATCATGAAGATTGATAACACATAGTTTATTGTTTAGTCTACTGGATTATACAGTAGCTTGTTTACTCAGAAACAAGTGATAGCATCCTTGCAAAACTAAAGTGACATATAATAGTGTGCTTCATTGAATGAACAATCTTCCAAGGAGAACACATCACTGTATATTGCTGAAAACAGCAGGTGGTTTTCACTTGAAAATAGATGCAACTTAAAGATGGGCTCTGTGCTCCACAAGGGAATTATTGGTTTGTTACTTCAAACAGTTATGTTCCTGTGTTCCAGGGCTATAGGCAGAACAGAGAACCAGGTCTCGGAGCAACTATGTTTTCAGAATTCCATTATTCAAAAAATCAGTTGGACAAGAATTAATTTTATACAGGGCATCAACATTTTATTATTCCATACCTGATGACATTGCCAACTATACAACTATTAGAACATTCAAAACCAGATTAAAATGATGGCTTATTTTAACGAATGAATGTACTTGTATTTAATGTTTCAATGAATGTGTTGTACTTGTATTTAATGTAAATTGTGTATGCAGTATTCCTTAAGTTTGTTTTTGTATTGTATTGCATTCACTGTTTAGCATTATTTGTCATTTTTAGCTTGTCACTTGTAAAAAGGCATTTGATCATCAACTAACAAGTATAAAAATAAAATGAAATGCAATGAAATGACAAGCCTTTCTAGGAGTTCAGTCAGTTCCACAGTCAATTCCTTGACCACCCTTGGGTGTATCCCATCCAGCCCTGTGACTTTATCTACCTTTAGGGCTTCAGGTTCCTTTTGGACCCTTTCTCTAGAAATATTGTCTGCTGTATTTCAGGAATGCTCCTGACAGCTGCCTTGATGCCACTTTCAGACAGAGGTTGACTCTCTTCCATTGTGAAGACAGAAAAAAGTAATCATTAAGGAAGACTGTTTTTGTTCAACTTCCTGTAGTGTCTCACTCCTCTTGAGGCCTAACAATTCCTCTTACTGCTTCCTTTTTATCTTAATATACCTGAAGAATAGCTTTCCCCACCTTATTCCCCTATGCAGCTTCATGTCTGCTTTTGCTATCCTGTCTTCTTTGCTTCCTAGTTTTTGTTTGGTAATCTCCCCATTCCTCCTTCTCTGCTTTACCTTTTACCTAGTGAAAGCATTTTTCTTGGCCTTCACTGCTTTTAACGATTTCCAAGAACCATATTGGTCTTTTGTACAGTTTTATTTTGCAACAATTCTCATGCATAAATTTGTTGCCTCAAGAAATGTCCTCTTCATTGCCTCCATCTTTCTTTTACACCTCTGTTGCTGTCAACTATGGTTAATCTGTTTTGGACCAACTCCTCATCTGGTTGAAGTCTTTCCTTCTGAAATCTAGGACTTACATTTTAGATAGGGGCATCCTGGTCCCAAGGACCAGCCATAACTAAATAGAGTTATGGATGCTGGATCCCAGTGGCATCCCAACCTTCCTCCACTGACCATCTCAGAATTGGTGAGCACCAAATTGAGAGTAGCCACCTATCTATTGGGTTCCTTATCCAGCTGCACCAGCAGGCAGTCCTGCAATGTTTTGAACAGGACCTGCTTCTGGTGTATCTGACTGCTGAAATGCCTCAGTGGATATCCTACAGGTTCATATAGACTACCATCATCACATATGCCTTCTTCACTCCTCTCACCAGCTCTTCTGGGAGCTCCCAGTCTCTCTCTCCCCTTGTTCTAGTGATCCTTAGATCATCCCACACATAAGTTATAATGAAGCTCTGTCTCAGGACGATGTCCAATTAACCTGCTATTTTCCATCTTTGGTCTTCCATATTCATCTATGGAAATAAAGAGATCCCTACTATCCAAGATTTGTATTTTTTAAAATATGTAGAGGCATCTCACTTGGTAGGAAAAAAACAATATGTTTACAGGTATCCAAATAAGGATTCAGAGACTCCACAGGTAGATTGTATAGTGAGGGACAAAGAATGTTTGTTTAGAAGTCATAAAGAAGCAGATAGAATAGTTAATCTATTTATTTTCATTTATTTGTAATTTATGAATTAATTTATTTGTAATTTGGGTATAAATATAGTTTCATTTGACCAGCAGACATGCATTTTGTCTTTTCCACTGTCATGAGAAACAACATCTATTCTGTTAACTCAAATGGAAGAGAAGAAAGAAGCGCTACAGTGAGAAACAAGTGCTTCCTCAATTCAGGAATTGTACAGTTCTCAAACCCTCAGGTTATTCGAAATTGTTTAGTTAGTTTTCAAAACAGATTTGACTCTTTAAATAATAATCAAAATGCCTGATTCATTTCGATTTGTATGAATTATTAGATCATGAGATTTGGTACATTGTTGAAAGCAATAATGTACAAATATTACATTGGAATGTGGTGGGCTTAAAAGAAAGGTATACAGGTAAGGAATTTATTAATTGCACAAACAATATGGGCAGTGTCTGTTTTTAAGAAGCATGGATGGACCAACCATGTAATAAGTTTTTTTACCTTTGATAAACCTTCAGCTTCTTGAAAGAAATCTGGGTGCAATTCTGGGGCTTGAACACTTTATTAAAAATGTGTCACTATATCAAAAAATGCTCAGCAATTATATTCCTCTCACAACATGCTCATGGGTTCTATCAACATTTATGAAAATGATTTGGTGACTGTAAATGCCTCGTCACCCTGCTACCTCTGCCCATTATGCCCCTGATATCTAGTAGAAAATGAAGATTCAGACTGAGGAAATCCTCATAGCCCATTCTGAGAGATAAATTTAACTAATGAGTTTTAATGCCTGTATTGGGATATCTGACAATATTTACAGACTATTTGTTTAAACTTACGTTATTGAGGAATAGTCTTTCAGAAACACAGTTTTCCAGAATGCAGGACTGTCTATACATGGCCATTACCAAATTCACTGTGGCATTAATGGAAATGAGCCTAGAATGGTACAATTAAGATTGCTCCATAGTTTTCTTTTCTTTTTTTTTTTTTTTAATAAAATGCAAACCTAATTTTAACTAACCTTCTAAAACTAAGTGAGGTGAAGAAAACAAAACAGCATCTTTCCGCTAGTGGTATATACCATATACCGGTGTGTATCAGTGTGGTCCTTGGCTTTGAATGAAGTAATTGCTGGTATATATATACTTGTAGTTGGCAATTAGTGTGATTAGTCTCCAACATGCATGGCCTGATGAATAAATTCCACTAACCTTTTAGTGAAGATAGGCCCCTCATCCGTATCTGACTCATTTCCTAGTGTCAAGTACCATCTCATCCAACATTAAGTATATTTATTAAGTTGATCCCTTACCTGATATGGTAGCCTTTCTATTTCTTCTGTGTCTTTCATTGTTGCCAACCATTCCACAATTGTTGGAGGATCTACTTGTAGCCACCTTCTGGTAATTGCTTTTGCAATGACAACTATGCATATATTCTAAATGTACAGTGTGCTTGACTACTTCATTGTCTGTGGAAGGAGGCCTAGGATTAAATTATGGGTCGGCAGCAGGGCCTGGATGATAAATAGTTTCCAAAACTTTTCTGCTATTGCCTTCCAGAATCTTTCTTGGATTGGACAGGTGTAGAAGGCATGAGTGTGAGATGCCTCAGGCTCTCTGCATACCCTCCAACATGCATAGGTAGTGTCTGGCTCGAGCCTTGCTTTTATTTTTGGTGTTATAAAATAACAAGTTTTTACTTTCCAAGAATATTCCTGCCCGTGGAAAGAAGTCATTCTAATTTAGCTCTCCCAGATTCTCTCCCATTGCTTACCTGGGGTTTAAATCCTGCTTTCATCTCCCATTTATTTGTGAGATATTCTGATATCTTAGCCTGGGTTAGGTTTAAATATTTGTAGATGATAGATATTGCACCTTTCTGCTCTAAGTTTATCTGCAAATGCCTCAGTGTGGAAGCTGAGTCCAGGGGCCTGCTTCTTCCCTCTCCCAGTTGTATCTAACCAAGTCTTTTGTGGTGCTGGAGTTGAAAATAGCAAAATCGGTCCAAGTTAGACCACCCAAACTGTTGCTTACACTCTTGAATGTTTTAACCATTCTACCTGCAACATCTCATTTGGGTATTGGGGTCTAGTTTTAGCCTGCCTGTGGTAGCACTGATCAGTCCTCACAGGAGAAACTCATCATCTCATGCTAACCAGACAAATCTCCATATCTGACTCACAACATGTGGGTATTGTACAAAACAGTCCCAAGCCAGAAGGGTGACCTCCAGTCCACTATTGTGCCATTTTATTCTCCATTTCTATGGCTGGGTTTTACTGAGGTATGATGAGGGGCCTATTTCTGGAATGTGCATCCTCCATCTCCATCCAATGTGCCATGACTTGTGGGTTGAGTCAAAAGAAAACAATTCTTGTTTGAGCAGCCACCCAGTAGTCCAAAATGGCAGGAAACATCCACCTCCATAATTATTTATTTTTATTTATTTATTTTAATTTAGTTTTTCTTGACCGGAAAGGAGGGCTAGACAATTCTGTCTATTTCCAGCCTCATCCCAGGGAAGGGGGAGATACAGATGTAACCAACTGAAATTGAACCTAATTAAGCTGTTGGTGGTGGTATTTTAGATAATATTAAAGCACTGCAGAACTTGGTCAACTGTTAGCCCATATAAGTTTATAAAGTTGCCCTTCCATTTTGTTTATTTATCCTTTGATAGAAGGACTGGGTCTCACTAAAATAGATAAGGGTAGCTGGTAAAATGTTCATTTTACCACTTGTATAAATGTGTAAAGTCGCAGGGGAAGCCAAAACAACTTTTAATGTGTGCTTGTAATTGCTGGAGCAATGGTACATAATTGTCCTAATAAATGGATGTTGTGTTGGATCTTAGAATGAATCAAATAAACTGTATTTTGTTCATAGCCCATTTCATTGGGAATTTCTGTTGTAGGGGCTTCAATTGGGTAAACTTTAATGTGAGGACCTCTGTTTTATTAGTGTTAAGGGCCTAGCTGGCCATGAAAGTATACTCATCTGTAGGTGACATAACTCTACAAAGTGATGTTTCTGGGGACATGAGACTGAGAAGCATCTCATCTGCGCATAACATGACCTCATCATCTCTTGTACCTATAGGTGACTCCTCTACCTCTTTATCTAGTCTGATCTTTTGGCCCAGGGCTGTAAGTATAAAGCAAAAAAAGCAGGGCTAGGGGCACCAAGTCTTGTCCCTATGGTACAGGGCAAACCCTGGAGAAACATATCCATTAGCATGTACAAATGCCTAGGGAGCTTTTAGATGGTTTGGCTGTTTTGAAGCACTGTTGAGGAATAGCCAACTCCAGCAAGGACCCTATATAAGTAAACCTAATTCACTTGATCAAATGCTTTTTCTGTGTCCATACTCATCACTTCTGTTGGTGTTGCTTTGTGGTTTAAGGGTCTATTATATGAAAATTACTGTATGTCTGACATTGTTGGCCACATGTCTGCCCATTCCAAAGACAGTTTGATCTAAGTGGATCAGTTAAGGGAGGATACTTTTGGAATTGTTTAGTAGGAATCCTTAATAAGAGTTTATGATCTACATATAAGATGAAGATTAGAGATGTTGTGAAGTTTTAATTCACCAGTGAAGTTTAGGCAAAGTTGCCAAATTCACATCCGTGGAGCAATCCACAAAATTTGACTACTAGTCTCAGAATTCATCTATGTGATTTCTCCCTTTATGTGGAATTTCACCTTAAATGGCACAATTTCACACTTGAATGGTGGAATTTTGCTTGCAAAAGGAGAAATTCCACTGTGCATGGTGAAATCTCCACTTTGTGAAACAAAATTCTGTACTGCAGGTGGAACACTGCATATCAAAACTCTATGAATTGCACTAAATTCACAAATTAATTCACAGAGCAAAGTTTCTCAACTTTCTCCATCTCTAAGGGAGATGGGTCTCCATGAAGGACATAGGTTAAGGTTTTTGCCGGATTTGGGGATAATTGAAATTATTGCTTGGTTCTATGGAGGGGAGGTACCTCCTCCAATAGAGTTCTTTCATACATGACTTTAAGCAGTGGTAGTACTGTTTCTTCATACTTGTTTGTAAAATTCTGCTGGAAATCTGTCCCTACCTGGACATTTTCCTGTCTTTCTGTGTTTAATGACCCAGTCTATTTCTCTGAGCATGACAGGGCTGCTTAATGTTTCATTTTGCTCCTGTGTGACTTGTGGTAGATTGAGTTTCTGTAGGTATTCATCCATCTTGGCATCTGTCTTATCCTCTTTAGTATGATACAGGTTCTTGTAATAATACTTAAATGCATCAGTAATATTTTCTAGTCATGACAACATTTGCCTGTGCCAGGATGTTATATTTTTGTGATGTGAGCCCCTGATCTCTGTGGCCTTAATCTACACACTAACAATTTCAGTGCTTTGGGGTCGCATTTATAATACCGTTGATGTAAATATTTCAGGTTTTATTCTACTTTATAGTCAATTATTGTGTTTTACTCCTTTTCTAACTGTTGTAATGAATTATTTCATTATCTATCTAGCCTGTTCTGCAGTTGTCCATCCAGTGTACTTATATGCATTTCTACATAGGTTTGACATTCTGTATATTTCTTTTTCTCAGCCGAGGCAATGGCTATCAGTTTACCTCTCAAAATAGATTTTATAATCTTCCAAAGGATACTCAGATCTGTGTCAGTGGAATAATTTTCTCTTACAGTTTGGTTAATGACCTGCAGAATTTGTTCCTGGACTTACTTGTCTTGGAAAAGTGAGATACTGAGTCACCAGAAAGAGGATGCTTTTGTACTTGGAGATCCATTTTAGTGATTAGAGAAGATTAGTCCAAAGGGCCATAAGTCCTACAGTGCATCCCCCAAGCCATGATACAGAGTCCCTCAGGAGTAAGCGGTCTAGACAGGGTTAAATCTGGTGGACTTTAAAAGATATGTATAGCCTTTGTTAGGACCATGTAAAATTACCATACATTGTGCAATCCTAGCTTTGTCAGGAGGGCCTTAAGCTTTTAGTGATTATATGCTCCTTTCTGGGGATTTGGGATGTGCTGTCTTCCTGAGTGGCAAGAGTCAGTTTGAAGTCTCCCCACATATCAACACTTCCTCAGCTTTTTCCAGTATTAATGGGAATAGTCTCTGGAAGAATATAAAGTCAGAGCCTGGTGGGGTATAAACTGACACCAGGGTCAGGGATTGAGCATTTAGTGTTCCTTAACCAGAACATATCATCTCTCCATGTGCTTATCTATTTCCTTTGGTATCAGGATCACTGCACCCTCCTCTGCCCAGATTTGTCTGAGTAAGCATGGACCTCCCAATACCCAAACCTGGCCAACTTTTGGTGTTCCACATCATTAAGATGGGTTTCCTGAAGGAAAATGAAGTCCAGCTCCTCTGGCAGACATATGTTATAATTTCTTTCTTTTTACAGGGTTGGTTAGGCCATTAACATTGTAAGTAAAAATTTTTGTCCTTGAAGTAATCATATTGAAAACACTACAACACTGTCCTCCACTGCACCGGGACCACATTGTTGACTTATTAACTGGAAAAGACCCAAAAAGGCACCAAAACTATGATAAACCTCAATGGCTCCCAAATACTGGATCCACTCCAAATTGCAAATACTTTCAATGATGCCTTTACAGATCTAAACAATGTCCCACATAAGATTTCTTTGACGATACCACCTTAAAGTCTATGCACCAGCAGGAGAACAAGACAAATGATCACCCTCTATTCTACTTTAAACACGTTTCTGTTGCCCAAGTCAGGAAACTACTGAGCAAAGTGCTGGGTAAGACATGGCATAGTGGGGACTCCTAGACCTCAAACTAATTGCACTTACTGCTGAGGAAGCACTCCTACCAATCATTAGATCCTTAACCTCTCTCTGTCATTGTCTCAGTTTCCACAGGTTTGAAAACAGCCATTGTTACACCAGTTCATAAAGCTGGGTACCGTGTGCTACATAGCAACTAGAGGCCTATATCAATCTTCCCTTCCTTTCAAAAAATACTCAAGGCGTGTTGTTGCCAACCAACTAGTGGACTACCTCAGTAAATACTCCCTACTGTGTGAACAACAACATGGTTTCAGAAAAGGGCACAGCACAACCACTGCTCTTCTAGAACTCACCAGCTCTGTCCACCAATCTGTTGACCAAGGCAGACTTGTGGGTGCAGTCTTAGAGACTTAACCAAGGCTTTCGACATGGTTAATCACCAGCTCCTCCTTAAACAACTCTCTCTAACTGGTCTCTTCCTGATTCACTTTCCTGGTTTACAAGCTACCTTGGAGATAGATCACAATGCGTGATGATTTCCAATGCAATCTCTGACCTAACGCCAGTTCAGTCTGACATACCTCGGGCTCAATTCTGGGTCCCTCCTCTTCAACATCTTCATTAGCAATTTACTATCCACCTGCCACCTACACACTGCTCTATGTGGACAACACTTGTTATTTTGCAAGCCACCCTGACCATAAGTTCTCAAATGCAACCAACAGAATGGTTTCCTGGATGTTGAGCACTGGTTCTCCAAACAGAAACTAGTGCTAAACTGCAAGAAGACAAAAGTCCTGTTGTTCTTCCCTACCTGCAGTAGATACAAAGACATGTTCTCACTATCAGAAATAGCCAAGATGACCCTCTTGAACAAATACAGCACTTCATGTACTTTGGGGTCACCCTAGATAGTCACCTCACCTATATACCCCACATGAAAATGTAGCCAGATCCGTCAATGCTAGGATTGGTCTTCCTATCGACTCTGACCTGAAGCTCTCAATCTGGTGATTCACAGTTTGGTGCTCTCTATTATCAACTATGTCCTTGTTATTTACAGAGCTGCTACTGATACTGCTCTCAATAGGCTCTCTGTTGTGCTAAACAAGGCTTGTAGACTCAAATGGGGCATCCCACCTCACCCACACCTGCAATCTCTATAATCAGACTGGATGGCTCAATCTACCTGAGAGAATTAAATACCACACCTGCCTCCTCACTAAAAATTCTCCTTGGGTTCATACTGAAGGGTCTGTGTTGTCTACTTCACAAATCTCTAAAGACCCAACATATGCTCACCTCATCAACTGAACTCCTACTAGTCCCAAAGTTCCAGAGCACATAATGCCAATGTGCCTTTTGTAGTAGAGCACCTTCCTGGTTCAATGACTCCCCAACAGTCTAGCTACCCTTTCTAAACTTGGAGGTTCAAGCACAAGCTCCAAACTCACCTCCTAACTGAAAACTCCTGCGATTGCTCCACCTAATTTCAGGTCCCTTTTCAGGACCTCCACCAATCCACCCCCTCCTGGATCTCCCTCACTTATACCTCTATCACCTCCATCTTACTACCCTCTTCCCTGCCTTTGCCCCTCTCCCCTCTTCCCTCACCTCCCCTTTTCTAAGACTCTTTCTCCCCCATAACAGTTGCAACTTGACAAGGCTGCCTTAGCTGCTCTTCTCCTTCTTGGTTCTCCCCCTTCTACTTTTCTTCCCTCTGCCCTGATCAGGTTTTGATTAATGTGTATATAACTGAAGCTCAATTGTCCTTTACTTTATTGTAATCACGCATACATCTGTTCTGAATTATTTTGTGTTACTTGTCTGTATCCCTGTAACTGTTTGTAACCCTCCCTACTGACGTGGAACCTTTGTAAATAAGCTGCCTGGTGCTCAAAGGTATTGTGATTCCTAAAATGAAGGAATAAAGAAATAAAATTAATAATTTCTTTGCCTGTAATAACATTCTTTTGCAACCTGAAAGCCAACTGCACTGCTAAACAATAAAACTGACATGATACAGTCCTTCTAAGGACAGGGGAGAATAGCTGTATCCTCACTTCCCTAGGTGTGTTTCTTAACTAAAAGTAAAGACCACTCTATGAAGGTGCTAGTGGTGCCACCCCTTTGTTTATCGAGGACAATACCTGGGCTGCCTCTTTTTGAAGCGCCCACTTCTAATATAAGCAAAATGCAATGCCACATTTAACTTCATATCCAACATGTAGACCTCAACTCTGCCAAGAAAACTGATTCGTCTGATATGCTGACATTCCAATGATAAAATAGTATTGGGGAATGGTGTCATGTTGCACTATTAGGGTCAGTTTCTATGTCCATATGTGGCTTAAGGCAAATCAGGAGAGCAGATGCAGGGTGTTCAGTATCTCCTGCATGCTAACCTCTTCTGGAATTATAATGGGACCCACCCAAGGGCTGAGGACCTCCTCTGGGTTTAAATACATTGTATGAACCTACCTTTACTCCATAGGCTATGTATAGTGGTGTACCCCAAAAACTTGTAGCAGTTGGCACTCTCTTTAGTGAGGAGCTTTTGGCTGAGCCCCAACGGTACAGAATCAAACTAATGTGTTTTGAATCATGACACCATTCCCTATTTTCTCCTCCTTATTCCTTCAGGGAACTGTTCTACTGCAGATCCTCAAATTCCATCACCTTCTTCCATTGTTACTTAACCTGCATAGTTCCTTTTGCATTAATATCTATCGATTCAGAGGGATGGGGAGTGGGAGCAGATATATTGACAGAGTACACAGAAGCTGGATATGGTGTTTAGCAGGCCCTGCCTGGTATCCACTAAAGTGCTAAGACCCTGAAGGGATCCTTTAACTCCACCTTTGTGATTGGTGGTACATATGGTATTTTGCCACAGTGGAAGCAGGGCAAGGGTCAGTGTATCTGTGCTATAGCTGTGATATATCCTGTTTGAGTGTGTCCAGTTCATTTACCCCTGGGTGAGTTGATTATACCCACAACTTCTCTAACCCTGAAAACTCCTGTAAACAACATCTGAAATAGTGAGCAACCTGAGAGACCTCTGCACAAACAGTAGAGAGCCCCCTGAGTCTGAGCAGTATTCGCACACCCATGGATAATCAATGTCTGTAGTTAGACTGAATGAAAGTCACTCAGAGTAAACATAAAAACAAGCAGTTCCTGTCTGAATTATCTGCCCCAACTTAGATGTGTGGCCCTCCCATAGCTTATGTTTGCCCTCAAAACTGTAGTGAGCAAATTTATGGTAGCATTTGCCATGATCTTCCTCTTCCACCCCAGTCACATAATGTAATGCTCCATTTTTCTCCCACTTTCAAGTTTTGAGTCTTTTATTTCCCCATGTCCCCTGTAGTGGAAGCATTACCCGTGTCTGTTTATATGTCATGGTTGCCCATGCAGATAGGATTTGAAAGGTCTTTCATGGCCTCATTTGCTAAACTGGTTGAGTAGGGAGTTTTGGGGAGTTCTGTCAAGGGTTACAAATCACTGAACAATGTCAGTTTACTCGCAGTTTGAAAGAAGTGCAAAGCAAATCAGCTCAGTTGGTACTGTGAAGCAAAGTCCATGAGGTGAGGGTGGTGGAAGCTCAATCATGGGGATAATGTCTCAGTGGTGACAGCAATCATAAAAGGGACTCTGGTCATAAAAAGAGAGACAGTGTGTTAAGTTTTAGTAATAGCATCCCGTGCGTGAGGGCTCCATGGAGATGGTATCCAGTGGTTGTGAGCTGGGAGTCTGGGCTCATCCACTGCCTGACATGGTTCTCTGAGGATGCTCCATTCATCTAGTTCAGAAGGTCTCAAATTTCTGCCATAGTGTGAGCAACTGCTTTCAGTCCTGTGGCCCAAATTTGGGATTGGCAGGTGGAGGACCATTTACTCCTTTGTGGTTTAGGCCTGCTGTCTGTTAGAGATGCCCAGGACTGTAGTTGCAGTTCCTTTTTTGTAAGGTCTTAGCTGCATCTTGAGGAGTATGACATAAACTTGTATCTCAGAAGATCCTTATGAGGGCCTGATATGGAGTCTTGATGTTAGTTTGATATATTTTGAGGTACAGATAATACCAGAATATCAGAGCCTTTGGCGCAGAATCTCAAGAGGGTAGTCATGATTGAGGTAAAGTCTTGCACTATCGTTTAATCTCGTTTACTACTTCCAACCTCCATACCCTCAGGAGGCCCATAAGCCTAGATTTTCTCACCTAGATTGTGCCTCTAAGTCCAAGCATTTTCCTGGAGAACTTCAGTGTACTGCAGGAGAGGATAGACAGGCTGACTCAGCTGAATAGTGCCATCCTCCATGATTCTGGCCCATTCCTCTGCTTCATCCAGGTGCAGTTCCAGCCCGATAAGCAATCATGCAGTTTCTGAAACTCTTGTTTATTTTCCTTCTGGAATTTTTAATTCTTTGAGAATGTATTCAAAACAACTGTGAGTAAGGTGTTCCAGCTCTACATTAGTGTCAGAGCCTGGCCATTGGAACTGCCAGGACATTTTCATCCATAGGTAAAATGTATTTCTGGGACCATGATCAGGTTGTCCATTTATCTACCTCTCATCTTGTTGCCATTTCTGCCTTTTAGAATAGTTTGTATTGTAGAGGAGGAAGGTTCATCTCATGGGGGTCAGGAGCCCTGTTTCAAAACAGTTAAGAACACTGTGGCACTGAATTTTAATAGACTCACATCTGATTCTTCCTGATATAAACCAAAGAGTTGTTGATAGACATGGGATTAATCTAAAGCTCCATGATCATGGAAAAAACATATTATGTTAATGACCAATTTAAACTTCATGGTGCTGAATGGCAGATTCAGTGATGATGACAAAGGTGTATCAATTGTTTTTGTTCATCAGTCTTCTAGTACAATTGACTATGCACTTACAAGTATTTTGATATTCATACTAAAAGTAATTTTATAGCAATCCCTAGAGCTTAGGTGACCACTTCCCTTTTAATAACTCCTACACAGCTCCTTTAGAGATCAGTCAGTCCTTACATCATAGTAGAGCAGATCAATTCAGATCTTAAAGAAAAGAATTAAATGAAATTTAAAGACAGAGTCCACCTTAGCGGACACTCTCTTATCAGGAGATCTTCTTGAAATTAAGGAGTCATTCATTGATTCTTCAAATCTGGATAATACTGGCAGGTTTACTTTACTGAATAATTACATTTCACCTCATGTTTACATTAAAAACGACCTGAGGTTTATATTGACGTGTGATCTAATGCAGAGTGTTGAAGAGCCCCCAAAATTGAAAAGAGTTAGAATTATGAGGACAGTCCCACATACAGAGAATTTAGAATAATTTATGAAACCTTATCAATCTGTTTTATTAGCAGAAAAACAAAAATATTACAAACTAAACTGGGACCATATGTTAAAAATAATACAAGAAAATTATTTTGCTCAAATCTGAGCCCTGGTGACAAGAGCTGTAACTTCTTTTCTAACAATCCATATGGTTATATACAAGAAGCATGCATAAAACATTACAGAGACCTAGTCTATGATAAAACAAACTAACATTTATGTTAACTACTGCAGAAATGTTCTTAATTATATGTGATATAGAGAATAATGCCTCGCTAGGTGTGTGTTCTAAGGATTTGTTACACCGAGATTCAGAGATTACCACACACCAAGGGTGTGTAAAATCATGACACACAGCTACATATGTTTAATTTTTTATATTACCTGGTGCAGGATATTTTCAGAAAAAAATATGCTTATAAAGAGTGAAATAAGTCACATTTATTTCAGTCTGTAAATATATTAGACTGGAAGTATTTCAATATCCTATAGCACTTTCTTACCGTCTGCTGAAGTGGCTACTACTGCTACAGAAAAATAAATTAATTAGGAAGAACAAAACAATTTGATTTCTTATAGTGATGCAAGTTATGGGTCAATTAGGATACAATTTGCAGGGATGCAGTTCTGATCTCTCTGATTGCTGTTTGTTAAGAAACAACAGTATATCTGAAATTTTAACTCAATGAAACAGAAGAAGCTGTGTTAACAGTGAAGATGTCTGTCTGTTGCAGAAAGGTCAGTGTTTTTAAGAGATGGTTGTGAAAGTGGTGAGGAAAGCAGGGTATGAAAGAGCCTTTCTCACTTTAACATTAATTTAGCCAGATAGTGGAGCCTGAGCCTAAAATGCAGCAATAACTCAAGCAACATCACACTGGGTTATTACCACATTTGGAAAGTTTCAGAAATTAGTTGACATATGGGTTCACCAGTTATCATAATATAATAACAACAATACAACCTTCAAATCATGATAAAGCCCCTGACTTAGACAAATTCCACGTGTACAACAATGGTTCTTTCCAGACTGGTGCCTGGATATTCTTTGTTTAACTGATGTATTCATTTATGGAAATTTCTGTTTAGTTGGTTATCTAATCTCATTCTTCCACTACATAAACAAACTCTGGTCAGAGCCAATATGGCTGTGGAGAGCTTTTAGGATGTTTTATGCATTATTTCTAATGAATTTGCACAATGCAGATCTGCTGAGGGCAGTTTCAATGTGGTCTTCCTTTTACACATTTTTGCAATGTGTTTTCCTATAATATGCCTGCTGATTGCATTATATTTAGCCTGAATAATTCACAGAAGATAAGGCATCTTATTTTCTGTGGGCTCTACATCTACACAATATTATGCTCTATTGTGTAAAATCAGAACACATTAAAAACAATATTTTACATCTGGACAAGGCTACCTTGAATAAATACATTATGAAATGATAAAATCATGACCCACTGAAAGTAAGATATTGCATCTAATTTGGGACTTCCTGAGTAAATACAGTATAAATGTGTAAATGAAGATCCCTATGGCAATGAGATGTAGCATCTCCCCTATATATCCAGGATTCAAAATATAGGATAATACATGTTTAAAGGAAATCTACTGTAAACTGAACTTCACTGTGTTCACTGACATAAACATTTTCTTTCTTGTTTTATAACATATTTAATTGCAGTATTTATTTTGAATGTTGTGGCCATGAGGATGGTGTGTACAATGTGTGTGTGTGTGTGTGTGTGTGTGTGTGTGTGTATGTGTGTGTGTGCGTGCGTGTGTGTGTGTTTGCTGTAGCTCAATATATTTTTCAAAAGCATAGTAAAACATGCCTGCTGACTGTCTGAGACAATGCTTATCATATAGTAGACAAAGAACCTCAGTACACAAGGACTGAGGCAATAGTTACAAAGGCACTGGGTGGAAGTCAAGTTTCAAAGAAATACAAATCACACATGCCCCCACCAATGCAAAGCACCATGGGGCTGCATATACAAATCACCACAGCATATTATGCATAATATGCTGTGGTGATTTCTATAGCCCATGGTGCTCTGCATTATGGGGGCATGTGTGGATTTTGTATATCTTATCAGATATCATATCTTAAGAGGTTAAAACAGTGTAAATCTTTTAGATTCGTTGCTGGAAAGGGTGACATTTATGAGGTATGAATCTTACTTGAAAGACAATACCTGGCCAACTGAAGCTAGTAGCAAGAAAATGTTTAAATGCTAAGTATTAAAATGTGCAAGCTGTTGCATTTTGAAGGGTAAACCAATCTCCAGTTTAATAGGCAAACAACATTTAACAAGCAGTTTCAGTTTCCTAATGGCCATCTGATAAGCAGCTTGAGTACTGTCTCCAACATTCTAAACAGGAAGAATGAAGTATTTTATTTCAACTGGCATAGTGATTTATAGTTGTGAAAGGATACATTGAAAACTCCAAAATGTGTTCCACGGTATTCCATTTTCCAGCTACAGAGAGCAAGATGGCTGTAGGCTCCACCCACAGCCATAAGAAAGGATCCAAACAAAATCCACCTACTGCAATTATAAATTTGTTTGATAATTTGGTAATGATTTGAAACAAGATAATTCTTGACAAATTATTTTCTTGTTTCTATAGCAAGGATAGTCACCTGAATTCACAAATGGGTTATAGAACAGATTCCTCTACCATCGATAATTGTTTTATTTTATTGCACCTTACATATAAATGAACAGTTGTCAGGAAACAGAGACTTTACACTACTTTCATTGACTACTCCTCATTCCTTAATTCAATGAATAGGTACATGCTGTGTGAAATCCTGAGCGAAACGAGATCGGTGATTCATTACTATCAATAATAATTACCCAGTACTCAAATGATAAAACTTATAGTTTATTCTAGAGATGAGAACCTGACTTCTCCATTTGCCTCCAACAAGGGGTGAAGCAAAGCTGTTAGTTGCTCCACTTCTGTTGAATTTATCAATAAAGTGTTACTGTCTCTCATTAATTCAGCATTTGATGCGCCTAAAGATAGGAAGAGACCTATACCAGTAATAGTGTACTCAGGCAACTTGGTCAGTTTTTCCTTAACTCCATCTGGACTGCAAAAACAGAAATTTGGTTGAAATTGTGACTACTTTAAACTGAAACTAAGTATTGACAAGGCAGCTATTAAAGAATTCAGTAGAGGTACTGCAAACTACAGTTGGCACATTAATCAAAGTTATATGTTGTCAAACAATTAGTGATTTCTAGGTTTAATATTTAGTAAAAGTTGTTCATGTATAGAACACTTAATTTAAAATGAAATTTCAGAAAATTATCTTTGGTCTCTTAATATTTTCTAGTTTGTATGGGAGGATCAGTCAAACCTTTATTAACCCTTTGAGAACTGAATATGTGTGAGCGTATATAGATTCTGAATGTATATACGTCCACAGTCTTTAAGGGTTAAGAACCTTCAATGCCATGGTTGTCCTCAAGGCATTATACACAACTAAAATATGTGGTGGCCTAGAGATCAACAGATTAGAAGGCATAATGAAGAAATTCTCCAATACAGTTCTGGATGTCCTGCATGGGTCCCCTGGACCATATTTGGGAGTTGAGCCAGGACAGAACATTCTTATGATTTTATCAATGCCTAGCATATTTAATTACTGGCTAAATGTTATTAGTTTAGAAGAAGACATTCTTATTTCTGAAGTGTATAAAAAACAAGTTTTTTCAAATTGATTTCAAATCCCATAGTTAAGAGCACAGAAAACAGTTTTGTAAACAACTCATCAAGAACATTTATGGGCGAGGCTCAAAAAATATTACATTACATTTGTCTTATAAGAAATGTATTGAAGTTGAACTTTGTTTTAGTGCACCAAGGATGATCTTTTAAATATTAAGAACTCATGACTAAGCCTCTGTATGCTCAGGCAAAATGATAATCTATTTGAAATGTATTTAGATGTACTTTCCAGACCAAAGCAGAGAAAGGCATATAAAGGATGCATTTTCAAATTAATTATTCAAATTTTCAAAATTCAAATAGCATTGTCAGTGACTCTGTAGGTAGCACATCTCCTCTGAGGCTGGGAGATCAGGGGCTGTGGGTTCACTTCCCACATCTGGCACTGAGTTAATATCCCAGTACTGACACTGTAGTGCAGCATGAGAGGGTGCTGCAATTCTGAGGTGCTGTCTTTTGGATGAGTCGTTAAACCGAGGTCCCATCTGCCTGGATTGGTGGTAGTTCAGGTGGATGTTAAAGATCCATGGCACTTCCCGAAAGAGTTATGGAATATTTTATTAAACAAAAGAAAATTGTACAATCAAATCAATAATTCATTTCTCAATACACAATACATAAACAGCTGTCCAATGAGTACGATCATAACAAAAGCTGATTTTCTGTTTACAATCATATTTACAATACCATGTAGCAGAATAATGTATTTTGGGGAAAAACAACAAAAACATAAAAGGTGTACATAAATTCATCACCTTCACCCTAAACCAAACCTTTTAACCCTTCAATCCTAGAATTCATAAACTATTAATCCAAAATCCACCCACCATTTTTCCAGTATTTTTGTGCATAACCCTTGGGAGCTTGGATTCTTCAGTGTGATAAACAGCTTGCAATTGTGTTTGAATTTGACACAAAAGTTGTTCTGCAGTATAAGATTTCTGCTGCAGCAAAATGCACATCATGCTTGCCATAAGTAAAACCTACAGAAAGCAAATATAAGTCATAATGTGCTAGGATCACATGAGGATAGGTTATAATTAGAGACACCATACATTAATGTTTCATAGAATATGGGGATCAGGCTTGTCTTTCTATTTGTGCAGTAATAGGGTCCATACAGATGTACTGAATGGGCATTCTATGAAAAATGATACATTGTCTGCAGAGTTTCAGAGCAAGTATTTCAGGGACACATTCTCTCCTCCATGGATTTGTGTTTATGGTTGCCCTGAACACCAAGGCACCAAGGCATGATAGCCATGTGGCATCCCATAGCTTCAAGGAACTCTACAGTCAGTGAACTGCTAAAACACTAAGCTAGGGTCTATACTATTTCCTTGTGGGTCTTTAATTAGGGGTCTTGGAAAATTGTTATCTAATATATAATGATATATCTGTTTTCTTGTTGATGTGAGTAATTTATCTGGGGCAATATGCCATTGGCAAATTTTGAAAATCCTGGGATCATATACAGTAAAGGGACATATTTCCTGAAGTTTCTAGGGAGCTCAAAGGCTCCTGATTCCATAACAAAAATAGAGGAGCAGTTAGATGTCTAACTATGGAATACCAGAGTGGCGAAGAGGTGTGCAAAATATGCAATATGCCATGCAAAAAAAATAAGGTATGAAAAACCATGGGATTTATCATCCTTACTCCCCCAAAACAATAGTCAGAGTTTGTATACTGCCTTTCACAGGGTTTAATCCTGCTGCTCGAAAACTGTGGAAGAACACATTGTAGACTTTGGCCTCTAGTGCCAATGGCAAAGGGTATATTGAGGCCATGTATAAGAAGTGGGGCAGAATGAGCATTTTTTAGAAATACTCTCTTCCTTTTGGATATGGATCTATCATTCTAGTATATTATTGTCCTATTTGTTCTTTCAATGGCCAGCATCCAATTATGGGAAGAGTCATCATTACTACAAAAAGAGCCCGATATTTTAGTAGGGCTAGTTTCCAGCTATCCCGGAGAACAGACCAGCTTGTGCAGGTGCTGACTTTGATGGCATATATAACACACAACATTTGTTATAATTTAGTTTTGACCAAGGCTGATATTCAAAAGTAGTGATGACTGTTGTCAGATCAGAATATCTGAGAGACAGAGTGGTACAAATGCATAGAATGTCTGAATAGGCTATAATGGCTAGTGGTGGTGCCCCTGTTGGTAGAGTATGCATGGGATTCTGGGGTACTGTAGAATCTTTCCAGTAGGGGATCTATTTGAAATGCATATAGTATGGGACTTAAAGGACAGCCTTGGCATACCCTTCTTGCCCTAAAAATGGTGACCCTGGGGAGTTATTTATATGAGGAGTTATCCAGGCAGTGTGGTATAGTAGTTTAATCCACTAAATAAATGTTTGTGGAATATGGTAATGCTGTAAAACCCAAAATAAGTAGTTATGCTTGACCCAGTCAAATGCTTTCTCTGATCTAGGGAGATTAACATTGCAGGATTAGTTGTAGAGGAAGAATAGACAATGTCTCTTAATACGGAAAGGTTTTGTTTAATAGATCTGAGTGGGACTGCATGTTTGGGACTCAGCCAGAAGAAGAGGAGCTACTGCCAATATTCTATTCAGCAAAATGGAAGCTAGATTTTATAGTCAACACTGAGTAAACTAAGTGGTCTCCAGTTTTTATGTCTGCCCTATCTCCTTTTCAAATAATAAAATCATAATAGCATCAGAAAATGCATGGGAAGTGAGTGTGATAGCAATAAATTATTGAACACTATTGTCAGAATAGAGCAACTATCTCTAAGTAATGCTGGTAGAAGTCAGTTGTGAGGCCATCTTGTCCTAGGGAGTAAGTTTCTTCAGATGATAAATGGCCTGTTTGGTTTCTAACACTGAAATAGAAGCAATAAGGGAAGACACATGTTCCTGAGAGGTATTTGGTATGGTGATGTTTGTAAGAAGGTCAAAAGGTCCCTTAGTGGGTGACACTTCCTAAACATATGCTCCAAGTATTTCTGTGCTACTTTTGATATATAAGGTAGTGTAGTATAATGAGTATTCATGCCTGGATCCACTAAACTCTCTATGTGGATGGCTGCCACTCTGTCTGAGCATCCCTTGAATTAATCCAAGGAGGGTTTAGAGTTCTGAGTGCCACACTGTGCCTCCATTTTTAAAGACATGGCTCTATTAGATTGGTGGGACTCATTTTGAGTTTTGACATCTTTAAAGACCTGTGCATTTTCAACCTGATTTTCATATGCATAGGAAATAAGATCTTGTAACTTTTGTCTTAGTTTTGAGTAAGTAAGGTATGCTGATAGAGTTTTGGACCTAGCTTTACTCTGAAAGAATTTCTTTAAGTCCAATTTCATGTCCTCCCACCAATTTAGGAGAGAGGATAGGCATCCAGAATAGTGCACTGGGCTCTTAAAAGTTCTAAATATGCTGCATCTATACCAGGATCTGCAAATAGGGTATTATTTTATTTCTATCTGGAGATAAGGACATAAGCAGAGGTCCCCTGCAGGAGAGCAGGTTAAGGAGACTGCCATATGTCCAGGTCTCACAAGGGATAACTGTCCCTTGAGATACAGTAATGCTATTAGATAAAAAGAAAGTAAATTTCGTGACATGTGTGCCCCATAATGTTTTTTTTTTCCTTTTGAATGTATTGCACTCATTCCATCATTCATTTTAGCTGTAGCTAAAATTTTATTCAGGGCAGTAGAGTCTCCGAACATTGTTTTTGTAGTACCTCTATCATTCAGGATAATCCACAGTTAAAATCTCCTCCCAAGATTACTTACCTGGAGGTGTGCAGGTATGGTTGGATTAGATGAAAAAGCTCTGATCTGGCAGCAATACTCTGGGGCATATACATTAATGATTCTTAATTTCAGTTTCCTGAAGAGGCAATCAAGAACATAGCCTTTCGCCTAGGAGAATATCCAGCACTTAGTTATGTGAAAGCAACATCCAGAAAAAGAATCTCTAACCCATTGCATAAATCCTCCCATGAGCCCAAAATGAGGGACCCTTGAACATTTCAATTTAGCTTGAGTGATTTCATGCCTTGTTTTCATTCTGGTATCCTGTAGCAGGTAGATGTCATATGGCAAGTCTGCTAAAAATTGTATGATGGTAAGTTGTTTGTGGAAGGACTTCACACTGCATACATTTAAAGTGAGACACCTTATTTTAGTGGCGTATGCATAAGGGGTTAGATAGAGACAAAATAAAGGAAAATTCACCTTTTGGGAGGGAGTCTTTTCTCAGCTTTGGAAGTTTTATCCTGTTCCTCCACTTTGGAACAGGATACCCTGGAGGAGTCAGAGTCCTCTTCCTCCAGTATCCC
Source organism: Neoceratodus forsteri (assembly GCA_016271365.2). Taxonomy (NCBI): domain Eukaryota; kingdom Metazoa; phylum Chordata; order Ceratodontiformes; family Ceratodontidae; genus Neoceratodus; species Neoceratodus forsteri. Next base: position 632,968,891 of record CM028132.1, read on the forward strand.
CCATTGTTTATGCTTTTTGCTAGAGCCTGGGATTGGTATCTGGTTAGGATTGTCTTCCTAGGGGTGCAGGCATCATATTTCCTTTCTCTTCCCTCTCCTAGAGCTCTTCACTGAAGTAAATCCCTGGCCTGGGGAGGGGACTGCATGTGGCCCTGATCTGAAGCAGCATCCTCTATTATGAGGGTTGATTCATTGCCAGTGGAGGGTCATCTTGTTCTGTTTCCATGACTGCTACAGAGGAGATGGGGGTAGGGCCACAGGTTCAGAAGCCAAGGTGCCAGGTGTCTTTGTGTCTTGATGGGCTGGAGGCGCTACAGTTAGAGATGCTATCTCTTCTCTGCATTTGAGGGCCTGTGTCTGAGAAGCTGATATGAGAGCCACTTGGTCCTGTGAGGGCCTGTCTAACCTGTTATAGTCAGCCCATGAGCATTGCTGATATGTGAGGCCTTGCTCATCGCACAGATTGCAAAGTAGGGGTTAGGGTAGCCTAAACTAACATGTCCATAGGCCAAGCATAAAGTGCAATGGGGTTTGTCACAGGAGTAACTAAGATGAGTCCGAGACCCACACTTATGGGAATTTTGGAGCTGCCCTGGTAAAACAAATGTCCTTATCCCTCCCGATGTAAAACTACTGGGGAGAAGTACAATACCTCTCTCATTCTGATGCAGTTGGACCTTAATTTTCCACCGCCAATCCACAAAAATCATCATCCAAAATAGGTCAGAGGGTATCTAGAATCTCACACCTCTGGCGCAACTAGTACTGCACATCAGCAATGCTGACACCTCACTCCTAAACAACAGTGTGATAAATTTCACAGCAGGCTTTGTAAAGGGAATAAGGTGAAAAACAGCCCATAAAGGAGAAGTTTTCACTAGCTCATACTTTGCCCAAAATGTTTCCAAAGTTGTCACAGTTTTAAAACTAATATCGTAAGTTATTTCCCCATGTACATGAATAAAAGCAAACAATTCAGATGGGCTAATACCTAACATGTCCTTCAGCATATTGGAGAACTGTTTTCCTGATTGGAGCAGTGAACACATCTCCTAAATACTTCAGCTTTACAGCATTACGCCACTGAGCAGGATGTTCTACAGCTGTAAGCAAGTCACCTAATTTGAATGGTTTGTCTGTTTTACTGGTACCTGCTTGAGGAATGAGTCTCTCTGTCTAAGTTCAGGAGGTATTTCATCTTCAGAAGAGGAAGAAGATTCCAGTTGTGCATTGTTGGGGCCCCTGGAAGGTAAATCCTGAGACTGCAACTATCCTTCTGCTGTTTTAGAATAGTCCTGAGAGCTCCCAGGAGCCTTAGAGGATTGTTGCAAGAAGGCTGCTGTTGAGTGAGAAGTTTGACTGGCTGGTTGAGCTGCAGAGATTATCTCTGCAGCACTGACAGGTCCCGTGAGGACCAGGGACCTGTTCCTCTAGGTCTCTGCCATCTGGCTGCTTTTAATGCAGCTGCAGGGACCAAGTGGTAGAGAAGTCATGCTAATTCCTGCATGTCTACCTAAGGTTTAAAGAGGCAGGTTGATTAGAAGTCTCATCAGAAAAGTTTGTCTCAGCATTACAGGGTGAGAGAATAGTTTCAGCAGAGTGTCCTGCAGCAGCAGGATAAGTTGCTTCTGGTATATCAACATTTGAGGCATTTTCCTCTTGTACCAGTTGCTTCATAAACTCCTTATGCATATTGAAGACTTGTCTTAAGCTTTCTTGAGAAAGATCAGGTGAAGATACAGGAATTGAATTAAAGTCAGTACCTTGTACATCTCTTCTATCCTGAATGAGAGGAGCCATGGGGGGAGTTGTCTTCTGCATTAAAAGTATTATTTCCAGCTTCAGATTCCGCTTCTTAGGTCTTGCTGAGTTTGGCAAGTTAACAGCAGCCCTGCTAGATTCTCCTTCCACCTCACATCCTCCATCTTGGATGTCAGCCATCTTCTACTGTCTGGCTCAAGCTGAGCCCTCCACTCTGCAGGAAGTCAGGCCCTCTGCAGGCAGAGTAGGGAAATTTCCCCAGTGTCCTGGCCAAATTTACCTCATTCACTAAAATACCACTAACAGTTTAATCTGGTTCAATTTCAGTTGCTTACCATCTATATCCCGCCTCCGTCAGCCCCTGAAAAAGGACTTCTAGGCCCAGTGGGCTTACCAGATCAACAAAATTCAACAAACAAACAAATTTGCAAAAAGCAAAATATAACAGAAGTTAGAGTTATGGATAAAATGACTTATTTAACTGTAGACTGGGTGAACAAGATATGACCCATATAATGCTTATTCATTTTATAGCATATTGGGGATATTTCTATTGGGTAAAATATTACATAGAAACATAGAAATTGATGGCAGATGGTGACCAGAGATCCATCTTGTCTGCCCTGAGTCAAAATTCCTTTACCATTGACAATGGTGTTTATAATATTGAATGTCTTAATTCTAAAATCAACAAATTACCTATAAAGTAGCTCTATATGCAAAACGGTATTACAGTTTGAAAGAAAAAGTTTCTGTGATGTTTGTATCTATCTGGTTAGAACTGATTCTGTTAGCCATTTTCAATGTGTATTTCTGTGTTTTGATACCGTATCTCCTGTTAACCATAATTGTGCACTTTACGTGGCATAGGCATTTGATGTTTTTAAGCTTTTTATGAATTTTAATTATGGTTACTTTATTTAAATTGAAATGACAAAATATGTCAATCAAATAAACAATCACTACTATTGAAAACAGGAATGGTTCATTGATACAGTATGTTTTTAGACCTCTTAGGATATTCCACCAAAATGGGACCTGCAGCACTGTATGGAACAATTTTGATTTAATTTCTTTAAAACTCATTCTGACAACTTTAGGCAGTTTATTTCTATATCATGTACTCTAAGTAATTGTTAAAAGTAACTGCTGTGGGTTCAAATCTGGATCTCTAGCTCAGCTGCTCAGTGCTCAGACCAGAAAACCAAACTGTTTGTATGGAAAATTTCCATAAGAAAGAAATGTGAATTTCTGTGGGACCAATGATGATTTTTGATTGAAAGTCAATCACTTTAGTTATCAAACAACAGGCATTCTGAGACATAATTTCAAATAAATTTGTGGTAAACAGTTATATTACTATAACATGTAGAGTGTGCAAGCTCTCGTAGCTGACAAAGCTTCAAACATTCACCTCATGTCAGTTTTAACTGCTAGCTGATCTCACTGCCCTGCAAACTGAAACACTGCCTCACTTAACTGCTAATTACAAGAAATAAATTACACATGACCCATGGTAAATAAAGGTTTTAGCAATGAGGACATACCAACAATGATCTGCCACAGAATTGGAGAATCTACGGCAGCGGTGGACTGCAAGGAAATGTAACTTGCCCTGCTGATTCCAACACTTTAAAGAAACAAAACGCTTGTAGCTTGCAGATCATGGTAGGCCACTAGCCTCCAGATGGAAGATGAAGTACTTACACTAAATTTTTGTTTAAATGCCAGTTATTTCTGTGAATGCAATGAGTGGTGTAATATCTTTGGACTGAATAATTCAATTAAAGTGTTGGAATTAGCACAACTGTATCAGCATTTCCTTAGAGTCTATGTGCTACCATAGATTCTCCACCTCCAGTAGCTGTTGCTGGTGATTCCTCATCTTCAAATGTTATTTAGCCTTCTGCTACCACTGGCCTCTGGGTTTGGAGCTCTGCTTTGACATAAACAGGGTATTTGCTTGTGCAATTTATAAATCTGAATAGCTGCCCAAGAATTAATTACACGATTATGGTCAAAACATGATGTACCTTTTAGGTTTTTAGCAAACCAGGTTAATGTTTCTACCAATGTTGTCAACTAATTTATGCATTCATATATTCATACATACAGTGGAGTCAGCCAGGCTGCAATACAGTAAAAGACGTTTCACAAAAACCTGCATGACAAAAGGCCTTAATTGCCATTGAACTGTATTGTTCCCTGCAGCATACTGCACTGCACTCCAGCTGCCTTCACTGTAAATGCATATATCCATAAGTACATACAAACAGCTTTAGTGAGTACAGAACAGGAAAGAAGGTCATTGTCCACCATATTCCACTGCCACATCTGCTAAGCAGGATACCCTACCAATACTTTTTTTTCTTCAAAGTACTTGCAGATCTGAGCTTGAAAGTTGTTACAGTATCAGTTGATACCACCTGCTTTGATGTGTACTGCAAGTGTCTACCACTTGTTCTGTGAAGTAGTGCACATGCATATATATGTGTGTGTGTGTGTGTGTGTGTGTGTGTGTATATTTATGTGTAAATTGAAAGTATTCACAGGAGATCACTAAGTCTTCCATACATTTTTAGTTGCTTTAAAGTACTTATTTTTATAAGTTCCATTTTCCATTAAATAGCATGAACTTTTCCAGTTATGGAACTCTTAGGAATTGCATAGAGTCCCTTGCTTTTCTGTTGATTTATGCTGTCATATTGCATCTGTACAGAAATGTTCTGCTTGAGCTAATTTTCACACTGTAACACATGCTTTCTAAACCTTCATTAACATGGACACTCCATTCAATCCTGTCAGTCTTTCTCATCACTACACACCATACTGAGGTGGGGCTGGCCTATTATCTGTAAAGAGATATTTAATGTCTTCAAACTCCTTCTGAAGTTCCTTTGATGAATACTATGATTTTATTTGCCATGCTAGCTGTTGTTCCACACTGTTGCTCCCATTTAAGTTGCTGTCCTTGGTCTTTATCTTGCTTGGTGACTGTAATCTCTATTCCATTTTCTGGCTGCATTTTGTATTCATGTTCTTCTTTCCTAAATGGATTACCTTGCATTCATTTGCATTGAGGTTCATTTGCCATTTTGATGCCCACTTTCCATGTCTGTCAAGATCTTTCTGTATTTTATTTGACTCCTGTTGTGATGTATTTAACTTTTCTACCGTGGTGTCACTGGCCGTTGAAAATCTAACTGCTAGTGCCAACCTCCAGATCACTTATAAACACAATGAACAAAACAAAAAAAAGCACCAACATGATTGGCACTGACTGGCACTATTGTTGGTAGTCTCACATGAGAGGCCAAAAACAGAAAGGGCATGGAATCTGAACTATGTTCTCACCTATGTGGTGGTCCCTCCTGCCAGAGTTGAGGCACATTGGCAGTTCCATGTGGGAAAGCTTGTACTGTGATCATCTGTGCTGTATCTGTTATGTGAATAAGCAGATGACTTCAGGTTCTAGTGCTGTCAATCTAGCATCTTTCATGAGCACTGAGTATACACAGAAAAACAAAATAAAACAAAAATAAAGTTATATTGATATCACTCAAGCACCTTCACAAACACTAAATTCACACATGAAAATAAAAATTAATGCATTGGAAATGTAGGTTCTTGGATTGACCAGTTATCTGAATACAGAGAAATTGTACATGTTGTTTGTTACTCCTAATAAAAACATAAAATAAATACACTGAACAATTTACATTCCTGGATTGACTCTTACCTGAATATAGTGAAATTGTATGTATTGTTTGTCACTCCAAATCAAAGTTACAATCTCAGAAAAGTACATATATTGGGGCACCCAGCTGACCCAGGAGTAGCATGATGATTTATAATAACAATGATCAGGAATGAGTCTAGATCTCTACTTGTTTATCAGCCTATGTCAGGGGTGATGCTGATGACAGAGCCTTGTGCCTGGGAAAAACACCATCATTCTATTTCCAGAGTGACACTCTGGGATAGGTAAGGAACATTTGACATTCCTGCTCTCCTGCCTCATCCACAAGGATCACTGTGGATCCAAAGATGTGCTTGGCACACGCTGATGGAGGGAGGATAGCCGTACATAAGAAGATAAGTGAAGCTGACAGGAGGAAGCAATATCCCATCTAGCCTGTCTGCACATAATTACTGGGTGATAACACACATCTGTAGATACCTATCCAGTTGTTTTTAATTTAGCTAAACTTGAACTGTATAAACCTTCCTCTAGTAAAATGTTCCACTGAGTCACCACTCTCTATGTGAATCAATTATTCCTTTTAGTTGTCCTGAAATGTTCCTTGATTTGAAGATTATGTCCCTAGTATCTCTACTACTGACCCTCAGATCAACACCTAGGCATTGCCTTAAGTCAAGGTTTTTAAAATACTTAACTGTTATTAGGCCACCTCTCATTTGCCTCATCTCAAGGAAAAAAAAACTGCCAGTGTACTCAGTCTAGTACTGTAGTCCATGTGTTTCAGACCAGTAATCTTTTTGTAGTTTTCCTTTGTACCATCTCCAGCCTTAGTGTATTTCCCACATCTTAGGGAGCCCAGAACTACCTGCAGTACTCAAAGTGAGGTCCCACCAGGATCTATAAATAGAAAATTACATTTCTGTCCCTACTCATAATATTCCTACAGTCACATCCCAAGATTTTATTGCATTTCACAATGACCTTGTTACAGTGTTTGTCAGGCTTCAGGTCCCCTGAAATCAGCACCCAGGTCCTTTTCCTTATCTGTGGATCTCAGAGTGTAATTTCCAAGAGTATGCCTCACCCCATATTTTTCTTCCCAATGTGCATCACCACATTTTTTTCAGATTGAACCTCATGTTTTTATTCTTTGCCCATGTGTATACATTCTTTAATTCCTTTTAAAATCCTTGATTTGTTCACTGGTTTCAACTAAATTACCTATTTTAGTGTCATCTGTGAACTTACTTATCCACTGTCCCTTCATGATATTCATAGATGTTAAATAAAGTAAGCCCCAACACTGAGCCCTGAAGAAACCCATTTGTCACACCCTCTGCTCAGAGTTAATTCTATTTACCTAACAACTTGTGACATATCTTTCAACCATTCCTTAATCTGTTTTATAATTCTGATGTCTAGATTGTTGTCCTGTAAGCATTGAATTAGTTCAGCATGGGAAACGGTATCGAAAGATTTGGCAAAAGCCAAGTAAACCATGTTGACCAACCTTTCTTCATCCAAGTCCTTACTCCCTTCCCAAAGAAGCTAATCTGATTTGTCTGGCATGATCTGCCACTTCTGAAGCCAAGCTGGTTTTTGTGTCACAAATCCATGAGAGTTGGGTGATTTTCAATAAATGTTCTTAGTAATGCTTCCATGACTTTACACAGAATGGATGTGAGGCTCACTGGCTGTAATTTTCCCTTTGTGCCCTGCTACCCTTCTTGAAAATTGTCATGGCAATGGCTCTCCTTCAATCATCAGGCACCGTCCCCAGATGTAGGGATTTTCTAAAAATGTCATTATTGGTTGACCTAATTCCAGGGCCAATTTTAATAAAACCGTTGGATGTCAGTTGTCAGACCCTGGATTTCCTTAGATTCAGACATTTCTGGGCATCATATACATCCCTCACAGACATTTCTGATGAACCATTACTTGTGGCATCACTAATCTGAATATTAATTATGTAGGTGGGATTCCTGGAAAACTGATGCAAAGTAATTATTTAAATATTCTGCCTCTGTCTTTTCATCCATAATTTATTTATTTAGTCACTTATTGACCAGGTTGGTGCACTGATCCAAGGACCAATTTCAGGCACAACCTGTGGAATATGGATCCATGATACCAGTTTGACAAATTCATTGTCGACCGATGTTACAGCGACAGCTTTAAGTTGACCATAATTGTGATCGGCATAGAACTGTTCTGTGAAGACTTCATTTTCTTTGGGGCCTTGACCCCTGAACCCCTCCATGCAGGGGCTTCTGCCCCTACACTCCTCAGACTAAAATAATCAACTCTGAGTTGGAGTTGATTTGGGAGGGAGGCAAGACCCCCAGAAAGCAGTGCTGGGGTCCCATGCTGACATTACAGTGATCTGTCGCTGTTGTTGCTCTAATGTTGGTCACAGTAAAACTGTTGTACCGGCATCAGCATACCAAGAATATAGAGATGCAATACATCAGGGAAAAATACATCAAAGTCAATACAATGCAGTAGGTAAACAGAAGTAACTAGGGAATTTATACAGAGATGTGTGTGTGTGTGGAGGCTAGGCATAGCACCTGAAAAGTACAAAGAATACATTGAGATAGCAAAAGGAAAATGCATGTAAAACAAGTTTGACTGTAAACTCCTATTTAGGCCGGATTTGGAATGTGTAACCAAGGGTTACATTTTCCTCTTTGAATGGTCCTACTGTCCTATTTGTCCCTCTCTTGTTCCTAACATATGCTCCAAACATTTTTGGATTGGATCCTGACTTCTGGCTATATCTTTTACCTCCTTCTTTATCAACCTAATTAATGATTTGCATTATTTTGCATGCCTAATATATTCTTCCCAGTGATCTCTGACTCCAGACACCTTTGCTCTCTAAATAAATTTCATTTCCATCTTATTGCCTTCAACACCCTCTAATTCAGCCAAATCAGTTTGATCCCATTTTTTATATTTTTCCTTTCAGGTACCCATAGTTGCTCCAGATCTTTAATTTTCCTGACCAGTATATACCACATAGTGTTCGGATCAGAGTTTCCAATTCCTCCTTCCATTTCCAGTCCCTCAGATAATCCCTTATTTGGTTAAGGTTAGCCTTGTTATAACCCTTTACAGTGGAAAATATACTGACTTTCATGGTTTGCCTCTCAGTGCCGAAGGAGACCATCTGATGGTCGTTATCACTAATGGCTCAGTTTTATGACAATTACCAATAGTGTCACTGTCACTAAGGACAACATTCAATATGTTGTTTCTACTATGTGCACTTACATTTTGCTCTAAGTTTAGATTTCTAATATTAGTAGCCAATTTATTGTACTGAGCACTGCCCATATTCCAGTTGATCCCTGCCATATTTAAGTCTCCCATGAGAACCACAGTTGTAGACATACATATGTTCAGATATTTCCAGATATTTTCAATATATCTAAAGAATTTCTGTCTCATGGCCCATAATGGTACTGCAGGAAGGCAGGGAATTTCTCCAGAGATATCACAGAAATTTCAGAAAATATATGACCATGTCTAGGGCTGCAACTGTATATTTCATCTTTTCATAACATTTTCAGTACCATCAATGAATTCATCATCCACGTCTTCTGCCTGGTTCAGGGTCTATAGCAAATGCCCATAATAACAAAATCCTGATTATTCCTGCCTAATCTGACCCAAAACGTTTATTTTCTGGGCTGGTCATAATATTTACTTCCTCAAGCCAATGATCTTTACTTATATAAAGGGCTACATCATCTTCTAAATGGCTCTTCTGGTTCTTTTGAAATAAATTGTACCCTTGAGCTCTTTGCTCGAAGTGTCATCCCTATCCACCATTTTTCATTATACCAATGCAAGTTATGTTTTTTAACTCAATTAATGCCTCTAATGCTCCAACTCCTTGTGTTGATTAGGATGCAATTCAATTCACTGATGTTTGCTCCAAGAGTAGGGCTCCACATGGATGTACTTGGGGACTGGTCCCTGGTATAGTAAGTATTTGCTGTTGATGTGTAGTCAGATACTCCACCCCATACTCCTGGAAGCCTAGTTTAAATATTTCTCAAGGCTTTTATTCAGTCTCTCTCCTAGAATTCTTGCTCCCATTCAGTTATGATACTGTACACATGATTCCTGTCAATGAATATCTCACAGTTGTGATTAAAGTCATGTCCATCCTGTGATACCCAGTTTTTCAACCAGTAGTTGATCTTTCTAATTGTACATATCCTATCTACTCCCACTCTAGGTACTGGTAAAATATCCAATATTATTATCTTATAACCTCTGTCCTTTAAGTAGCAAACTCACATAAGTAAGTCTGCCTTGATATCATCATCCAGTCTATTAACTATATTGTTTACTCCTACATGTAAGACTACTACATGGTTTTCTCCTGACCCTTCCAGCATACCATCAACCATATTCTTGATGCCACAGAGTTGGGTTCCAGGTAAGCAAGAAACAGTAGTCCTTTCTTTTTCCTTCTACAAATAATGCTATCCATGTTTCTTAAGACTGAGTCCCTGAATACTGCTACATTATGGAGATTTCTGTGTTTTCCCTTCTTCTCTATGATCTAGTACAGAGCTATGCTATGCTCTGCACTGCTACATAATGTATATGGCACAACTTCACCTCCCTACATCCGTAGTCTTTGCTTCCCACAGATCTGATTGTGATGAAAAGAGTTTGCAACAGACTGGGTATATGCATTTGCCTTTCATCTTCATTTGGCCCTTTTTTCCTTCACAACATTGTCCATTCTGGTAAAGAATCTGAAGAGTCTGATCTAGTTTCAACCACTGACTGGTCTTCCTCCTCTCTTCTCTTTCTTTTTCTCCCCTGCAATTTATGTCTCTGTCTGCATTCTCCAAATTCTGTTTTTATCCAGTGTCCCTGATTATATCATCCCTTGGTTTGCTATTCAGTATAGCATTAAAAATGTTATCTATATATGCTTCCAGCTGTTCAGTATTTAGGGTTACATCAATGTTGGCTCTCAAAACACTTGCTTCCTCCTCCAGGGCTTTAATATACTGTGAATGCATTTACTACAAATATATTCCAGGTTTGTTTCACCTCAATATCCTTGATATATATTCTACAGCTGCTACACTCTGAAAATGAGAAGTTGTCCTCCATGGTTCAATGTATTAGTAACTAGCAAAATCAACTGTCCTGTGATTATATTTATCAGGTTATTGGAATTTCAAGAGACAGCCATTACACAAATAAAGGAGCCCACTAACCTGCAGAATTTCCTCACCTGACCCAGCTGATACAGCAGACACTGACCTCTACCCCATGCTCCCCTATGGTCACTGCTTGTCAATGCTTGTAGGAGCCCTCCAGGAAATAGGGAGTAATTCAGAAATGCTGGTTGGTGGATACTCACTGTGACCCATCCTAAAGAATTAAAATGTAATACTAGCCTGTAGCCTGTAACCTGAATTCAGCTACCCCTGATTTGCAACCAGGCCTCTATACTTTCAAAACTTCAAGCTTTAAAAGACACTTGTTTCTTCCAGGTTGCTGTGGGTGGTAGTCCTCTGACCAGCCAGTCATTGAGAGGAGGTGGAGCTGGATTGATAATCCTGTGGTCATTGGGATGATGCCCACTGGTACTTCCAGGCATCATACCACATATGAAGCTGCTCCATAGTTGTGGGAGCTGGGTGGTCACTGGTCAGGATCCAAAAGGAGACAGTGATGGTGTCCTTAGAAAAACACCAATATAAGAAACAAAAGAAGGTACTTGCTTTATCATAGCATGTAACATTTGTTGTTAGTACTGAAGGGAAAGGAGAAGAGTGGCAGATACAAAAGAAGAGGTGCAATCCAAGAGTCAAATTTGCAAAGGGGAGACACTATGCATAGCAGAGAACTTCACACATTGGTAATTTAATGAAAAGTGTGGGTGTAATAAATAGAGCCAAATACTGCATGATGAAGGAAGTAAGAATACATATAGTTAATATCATGGGGTTGCTGTTTTTGATTTTGGGTATTTTGTTTGCTGGTGCATCAGATATAGAGCTGGTAAAACTGTAGGTGATGTACAACAGGTTTGCCCACATCATCCTTGATGCCCTACAAGACCTATAATGGTAAAATGTATAGATGTCTCAGAATGGTTAGGTTTAGGAGTGTGTAGCGTTGCCATATATTTGTCATTTATGTGTAGGTGCTATAAAAGTTGTACCTATTTGCATATTGGAAAATAAAAGTAGGAGCAGTATAAAAAGGTTTCAGGTCATCAGAAGGCATTGAATCTCAAGCTCCAAAATTTAAGACTCAGGGATGTCTCATTTGTACAGCTGCAGTGGGCAGAGCCCTGCAGCCATTTTGGAATCATTGAGAATAAGGATCTGACCAGATACCATCCGCTTCTTTTACTTTGACTTCTACTAGTGGAGGCAGATGTGTGTCAACTGCACTACTTTGTTCAACAACCAGAACATGGCACTGCCCACCATGTCCAATATGGCTGCTGGTACTTACTGTGCATGCACAAGTTCCTGCACATGTGTAGATAACTCTGAGGCCATATTGGGCACAGCAGACAGTGCCACTGGCTTTCCACCGTGTCTAGTATGGTGCAGCTGTACTGGCTCTGCATACCAAACCTTGATATAGTTTTAATTGATTTGATTTGAGATAAGTTTATCTCGGTAAATAAAGAGAAATACATTACTCATGATAGGCAAACTCTTCAAAATGCAACACTTGCTAAAATGTAGTGTAGCTACAGGAGCAGTGTCCCTTTAAAGTGCATTTGAGTCCAATAAAGAATTCAGTATGGGGTCCATTTGGACAGGCACAAAGGAAACACACTTTGCTACTGTTTACAAATTGTAGTCATTGTATTTATTTGCTGTTTAGATAAGCAATAATCAACTATCATATTTTTTTCTGCTTGTACTTTTAATTGTTCCATTTTACCTGTCAATACTGTAGTGCATTAGGGAAGTATTTTATTATGCTTTTCTGTAATGATAAAACAAATCATTTCAAACCTTTTTATTTAAATAGTGCTATAGTCCATAGTATAGTGTGCCCAGTCCTAAAGGGGAACAGCATACACAAATCAGGAGAGTCTAATCACAGAGAGCACTTGTGTATTCCCCATCTCTATCCCACTGATATGCTAGCCAGCAGACGTTTGGGAACTACATTGTCTAGTGATTCCAAACTAAAATAGTTAGGCAGGGCTAAGCATCCTGAGACTTGTAGTGCAAGCTGTATCCCACTGCTACGCTAGCCAGTGAATGCTCAGGAACTACATTGCCTGGTGATTCCAAATTAAAATAATTAGGCAGGGCTAGCCATACTGGGAGTGTTAGTGCTAGCACTTGTGCATTCCTCATCTCTATCCCACTGCTAAGCTAGCCAGCTGACACTTGGAAACTACATTGCCTAGTAACCCCCCAAGGAAACAGAATGTCTCATCTGAAATAACAGAAATGTGTCAGAAACTGGGAAGCTGCTTTGACTGTCAGCTGCTGCTACTGTCATAGTGTGCTACATTCATCTGCCTGTTCTTTCCTATTGTGAAGATGTCGGCCTGACCAGCAACAAGAGGTGCTGCTGGCAAGGTGGGTGTCATAGTGGCTGGTCAGAAGGTAGCTCTTTGTTTACATTCCGCAGTTGGTGATCAGCAGCCGTCCTACCCTCGGTGTTGATGTTTACTATTATCATGGCCTTCTGCTCATGATAGAGAAGAGTATGCTTATGGAAATGAAGACCACCTCACCCCTCAGCACATTCTTGCATATAGGTAACCTTCACTACCCTGCCATGCTGGGAAAGGAGCTGGATTCAACCGCAGACCCTGAGTACCAGGTAACAGTGGTGATTACAGTAGCAGCATGGAAATTCAAACTTTACAGGGACTTTAATGCAATGACACTGACACCAGGAGAAATTCAACAAACTTTGTGGGGCTACTACATTTTTGAAGTGGTAGAGGATATTTAGACTTTGTGGAGGCTATTACATTTTGCAGTGACATTGTGGATATTTAGACTTCATGGGTTCTATTACATTTTGCAGTGACATCTAGAACATTCAAACTTTGTGGGGACTATAGTTCTGCAATGGCAGTGTGAAATGCAAAATTTTAGGACCTGCACTTCTGCAGTGACGATAGGAACTTCAGAATTTGGGGTAGGGGCTACAATTCTGCAGTGACGGAGGGAAAATGGAAAATTTGTAATAATTACAATTCTGCAGTAACACAGTGGGAAAGTGGAAACTTTGGGTTGTGGATACAGTTCAGCAGTGAGGAGGAAATGTAATTTTTTGGGGGCTATATTTCTGCAGTGACTGCATGATAATGGAAACTTTATTTATTTTATTTATTTATTTTTAACATCAGTTTAAAACCTTTGAGCCAGAGGCTCATTTACAAAAGTACCTCGTCATAAGGAAGACAGAACATACATACATGAGACAATCAGAAATACAGTACAGCAATAAGGCACAGGCAGTTGCAGGCAAAGTAGACAATCAACATATAGTTTAACAATAAGTCACAGTCACGTTACAGGTGATGAGTGTCATAACACCATTATCAGCTAAACGAATTAGGAATGCGATCCCCATTTTTTTTTTCCTCTCATCATCACGGAGGTGGGGATGGGGGTCAGGACAGTGGTAGGAGTGTGAAGTGAGCAAGTGATTTTTAGGCAGTGTTTGAAGCTGAAGGAGTGAGGGGGCATCAGTGATGCCAGCAGGGAGGAATTGTACCAGGAGGGAGCTCTATAGGGGAAAGCCCTTTGGCCCTGGGTGGTCCGTGCCCTTGGGATGACCAGAGCTGTTTTGCTAGGGCGGGTGCGCACCGTGGGTTGGATCGGTGAATAGAGTTAGCAAGGCCTGGTGGGGATAGTCCATGGAGGGCTTTGTAAGTAACTTGGCAAGTTAGGAACAAGAGGCGCCATCGAGGTTGAGTAGGGTGGACATGGAGTAAGATGACAGGTATGGGTGAGTCTATGGGCACTGGTAATAAGTCTACATGCTTTGTTAAGTGTTAGGCATACCTTGTGAAGGGCTGTCTGGTCTGCCGCACCACTATACAGGAAGGTCGAGTCAACTAGTGAGAGCACCAAGAGGTGACAGCTGCTAAGGGAGTATGGCGGGAGACATTTTTGTGCCGGTAGAGGATACCCAACTGTGCATTGGAGGCAGAGGTCAGGGCAGAGATGTGGTTATGAAAGGAGAGAGCAGAATCAAGATTATGCCAAGGTATTTCTAAGAGTGCACAAGTTCTAAGGGGTGATTCAGGGCAGAGGAACAGAGAGAGAAAGTTGCTGGACTTATTTTGGGGTGCGTAAAAGCATAGATTTAGTTTCTTCAGGTTGATGACAAGACGGTGGTCAGAGAACCAGTTTTCAGCTGAGGTGTAGGCATGCTGGAGGGAATTTTGGAGTGAGACGGGTTACTGTCGGAGGCAAAGAGAACTGAGTCATCTGCATAGAGAAGGATTTTTCTCAAGCATGCATTGGGCAGGGAATTGAGAAAGAGAGAGAAGAGTAAGGGCCCAAGTATGGAGCCCTGGGAACTCCTGAGCGGATTAGGCAGGTACTGAAAGAGTGCCACCAACCCGACACACGCTGGGAGCGTTGGTCAAGTAGCTGGCGCACCAGGAGACTGGACCAGAGGCAAAGCCCACACTGGCAAGGGTAGCTAACAGTAGAGGGTGTGAGACGGTATCAAAGGCTTTGATAGGTCTATAAATACTGCACTAGCGAGGAGCCAGCATCAAGTGAGTTATGAAGGAAGTTAGCAAACTCAGGAGAGCAGTGTTGGTGCTATGACCAACTCTGAATCCATGCTGTTCAGGGACAGAGGACCTCATATTTCATGAGGTAAAGTGAGATTTGGCTGGCAACTATTTTCCAAGACTTTAGAGGGGGAGAGGATGGAGATAGGCCGGTAGTTGCCTGCAGCATCCTATCACCACCTTTTGTGAATAGGGGTAACAGTGGCGACCCTCCAGATGGTGGGAATTGCCCCAGGCAGAGGGACTTATTAAAGAGGCAAGTAATGGGCGAGATGACCTGATCCAGGACCTGATGTAGGAGACAGGGATCAAGGGAGTCATTGCCGATGGAGTTGCACTTTGGTGGCCCTGCACTTCAGCAGTGACAGCAGAGAACTTTAAACTTTAGGGTTCTACAGTTCTGCAATGCCACTGGGGAAATTAAACTTTGGGGATTGCAGTTATGCTGTAACAACTGAGAAATTAAATTTTGTAGTGAGAGCCGAGACATTCAGTCTTTGTGGGGACTACAGTGCTGCAGTGAAAGCAGTGAAATAAAACTTTGGGAGACTACATTCCTGCAGTGAAAGCAGAGAAACTCAAACAGGAGAGTGCTACAGTTCTGCAGGGACTTGGGGAAGTGAAACTTTGTGGACTACAATTGTGCAGTGGCACTGGGGAAGTTCAAACTTGGGAGAACTGCAGTTCTACACTGATAGTGGAGAAACTGAAGCATTACGGGCCACTACTGAGCCCCAACAGCTGCAGTCATCCTGGCTCTGGCCAGAGTTTGTTATTTTAGGGTTCAACAATTTGGAATGCTGTTCCACTAACACTGAGGCCATTAAAGGGCAACGTAAGGATGAGCCAAATTAAAAATGGGTAGATGATCAGGCAAAAGGTAATCTGTATGGTGCCTGAATCTATATACAGGCTCAGCCTCCTAATGTAGGAGACTGCATATGTTTTGATTTTTCCAAATAGCACAGTCCCAATGTATATAATCATGTAAGTGATTTTAATTTCATAACATAAATGTTCATAAGTGTTTACTGTTCTCCTGGTTTGTACTGTATATAATGATCTGTATGAGTTTTCTTGCTTAGGAAATCTTTGTTATTTATTGTCATTCAATGTAATGATGTGAAACTTTATTATGTAGTAATACTCTCCAGGGTGGGTGTTATTGGGATATAACGGATCACCCAGGGTGTAATGAGGCCCGACGCCACAGGCGGGGAGGGTCGCAGCCTGGAAGGTCTGTTATATCCCATACCCACCCTGGAGGGTATTATTACACTTTAGAAATGGGCTTACATTATTTTTTTTCAAATAATAATTTCATTAAAAAGGTAAAAGTTATTAACAATTTACAAAATGTCAGGTTCTGAAAACAGTCCCTTTAGTGCCACTAGAGGGTGCTGCTGTTTGTGATATCCATTTTTTTTTGGTGCTACCTTGGAGTGTCACTTTTTTACAGTGCTATCCAGGAATTGTTACTTTAATTTTTTGTCCCCCCACTTATCTGTTCAAGATTCATGTGGATACATATTGTTTTGGTTGCTAGTCTGGGAGCGGAGAGAGAGAGAGAGAGAAAGACTAGCTGTGGAGTGGAATGGCACGGTGTGCTGTGGCATGCTATCTGGGGCAGAGAAGTTGGCCATGACCTCTGGAGAGAAATAAAAGGAGGTACTTACTTTGGCTTAAAAACATGAAGGTTGTGAATGGAGGAGCGGACTTTCCTGTGAATTGTTGGTAGAGATGGAGTTACGGTGCCGGTAGTGGCAGTTGCAAAAGTGGGCAGAGGATCCAAGGTTATAGACCTTATGAAGTGCCGTAGTTAGACCAGCTTAGTAGGGGAAAAAAACGAAACAACAAAACAAGATTTTTACTTTTTCGATTCTGTTACATTGGACTGGTTTGAGGATTGTCTGTGTGTGGGGCCTATAGCTCGCTCTCTCACTAAGTGTACAGTAAAAAAATAGTGTGTATTGGAGCATGGGTACAGGGA
The DNA here is from genome assembly GCA_016271365.2 of Neoceratodus forsteri. Lineage (NCBI taxonomy): Eukaryota > Metazoa > Chordata > Ceratodontiformes > Ceratodontidae > Neoceratodus > Neoceratodus forsteri. The sequence continues at coordinate 632,986,132 of CM028132.1, forward strand.
TACCAGGTGGTGATGGTGCTGCCAAGAGGGACTTTTTTTACAGGGCGTTGTTAAGATATAACAATGTGGGTGCCTGGGTGTTTCAGCCAATCAGGATTCATTTTTTTGTTGCCCATTTTCTAAATTATTATAACATATTGACAGTGATTCAGGAATCCATTTGAAAATAAACTTGTCTCAATTCAGTTTTCTGTCTGTCTGTCAGTCTGCCTATCTATCTATCTATCTATCTATCTATCTATCTATCTATCTGTCGATCTATATGAATATATGAATAAAATGTTTTATTACAGCTATTATAATAGCCCTATACTACCCTAAAATTAGCTGCAGAACAAAAAGAATGATCATGCTTAAAACCCATACTTACCAGTAGTGCCATGTGGCTCAGAACCATCCATGGCTTAACCCAACCCAACATGGCCTCACAAGATAGAATGAGATTAAGGTGGAGTCCAGCCAAAATGTCTAACATCAGTAAATTCAGAATAAGGATCCGAATGTCTTTCATAAGCCTCAAACCAAAATGAGATCCTTATTATGAATTGCAGCATTCCTGCCACATTCAGAATTGTAAATGCCAGTTACTTTCTGAAATTGTGTACTTGCTGCAATCCAAAATTGTAACCAGGTGGCATTCAGAAATGTCATTCCTACAGCATTTTGAAAATGCTCACAATTGTGCCATTCTTATGCCATGTTTGTTGCTGCATTACAAAACCACCTCACCTGGCACATTCTTAAGTGCCTTGAATCTGCTCATTCTTGGGAAATGAGATAAACCCTCCATTCTTAAAATCAAATTGCTATACCTCTCCCAGATGATCTCTGAACCAACTCACCTGAACCCCAAATTCTCAAAACACACACCCATTAATTGGCTGGTATTTTCCCTCTCACCACATTTCTGATGTTGGGTATTCTAGATGTCCTTAGTGACCACTGCATCACATACTGCATGAGAAAAGCTGGAACTCCCTTTCAGCCCCAAAATATATTTGGTATCATCCTTTCTGCACCCTGGACCCTAACTCCCTTCTCCAGGGCTTAACTTATGCAGACTGGTCTCCTATGTACTCTGTCCTAAACATTGATGCTGCTCTCCAACTCTTCTCTGACACCTTCACCCAAATCTGGAATAATCATGCTCCCCTAAAAGGTGAGAGTAAAATGCTGCCACTTCCCTGGATCATACCGACCTCCTCTCCCTCTGTAAATCACGAGACAAACTCTGGGCAAGATTTAAGGCCTCCCACCTACACTCCAACTACCAGCTCTATAGATCCCTCAAAATGCCTGTACCCAGGCCATCAGAAAGCTAAATCCCGCCGGCCCATTGGCGCAGCGGTTGGATTTCCACATGCGACGCTGGTGACCCAGGTTTGAAATGGACCAGGGTCGCTGGAGGGCCGCCAGGGAGAAGGATGGAGCATCCTAGGAACTGCTCTCCTTCTCCGGGGAGGGTGGGGAAGTGCCTGGTGCATTGATGACCCCTGGCAGAGGCCAGAAGTCACTCAGCTACCAGTACTGGCATGTATAGGAGGCGGGCAGATGCAGGCCTTCTTTGCACGACCCTGCATCCCCAGAAAATGGAAAATGTCAGCTGCCAGCCACCACTAATGAAGCTCACCACGGCTTTGATATGCTCCCCAGGCCAGCCCTCCGACCTAGTCTGAAGACTGCGGCATGTGAGGGGAGTGCTGCAGCCCCGTGGGGGCAAGCCACAGATATCAGAGGGCCTGAGGCTGATTGGGGAGCAGAGTCCATGGCCCGTGACCGGGCTGAAAATATATCAGGGCGGCAAGCAGCTCAGAGCAGAAAAGAATAAATAGAAAAAAAAAAGAAGAAAAAGAAAAGCTAAATCCAGTGCCTTTAAGTCTCAGCTCCAGACCAGACTCAGCTCCCCAGCAAACTTCTGGAAAGTCCTCTTCAACCTCCTAAACCCTCTAACTGCTCAACCCCTACATATCCTAAAATTGACAGAGTGACTGTTTCTGACTCTGCCACTATCACAGAGACATTCAACAAATGTTTTACCACCTGTGCCATCCCTGACCACCCTGTCCCACCTCCTTTGAATTTCCAACCCCGGTAGGCTCCTGGCTTCACTTTCTGCCCCCTATCTCCCAGAAAAGGTTTACAAGGATCCAATGGTGCTTAATCCTACCAAAGCCAGCCTGGATGGTCTCCACCGCAAGATGCTCTGTATGTCTACCCCAGCAATTGCAGACCCTTGCTTATCTTCTAAACCTCTCCTCTCTATCAGCTTCATCCACCTAGCTTGAAATTGGCCAAAGGTTCCCTACATAAGGGTGGGATCCCACCTCACCCGGCAATTATAGATCCATATCTCTCCTTCCAGCCCACACCAAACTCCAAGAGTCTCTTATCTACTCAGGTCTCCTAAAACATATAACTGTCACTAACATTCTCTCTCCTTCCAATCCAGCTTCAGGAAGTAGCATTCCACTGTCTCCTTCATGCTCTGGGTCACTGACACTATCCAATCCACCATGGACAAAGGCCTTGCTACAGCAGCCATCTTTATTTACCTGCCAAAAGCCTTTGATTCTGTCTCTCATGCCCTCCTCACCCAAAAATTGAATTCCTTTGGTCTCATCCCTGCTGCCATGAAGTGGTTCAGCCGTACCTTCATCAAAGGCAGCAATCTGTGGTAGTAGGCACCATCCTCTCCCCTCCTTCTCCCATCCTAGCTGGTGTCCCCAAGGCTCCATGCTGGTCCCGATTCTATTTTCCATATTCATAAATGACCTCCTCCATCTGCTTCCTCCAAAATCCACTTGCACACAGGTGACACCATATTATTCCTTTCCTGTCCTTCTGCCATCGATGTAACAGTCCTCTTCAAAGTAACTTTGACAAAGTTCAAAATGGTTCTACCACAACCAGCTAAAGCTTAATTCCCCAAAAATACAGTTTCATGTCAATGCCCCCTACTTTCTCCATCCTCGACAGTTCACCTCTCAATCTGTCACCTCTTTCAAATACCTTGTGGTCTGTTGGACAGCAGCCCAGACTTCTCTGCCCACATAGACTATATGTGCTCCAAGCTCCACCTCTAAACTCAGTGTAAGAATGTCTCCCAATGCCCACTCACTGTGACATATTCAACAAGACTATTCTTTCCATATTCAACTATGCTGATATTGTCTATGCTCTGCTACCTCATTAGGTAGACTTGATACCCTGCTAAATTCATTCTGCCAGTTTGCAACCTCCTCGCCCCCACTCACCACTGTACCTCTACTCCTCTCTCCTTCACTCCTCTAAATACCAGGTGCCAGATACACTGCCTCACATTCATTGGCAAATTCTGGTTTGGGCCTCTCCCCACGTACCTCAACTCCTGTCTCTAACCAGTTAGCCCCTCCTTTCATTCCCTTATAGGTTCATAGGTTCATAGGTGTGGGTTACAGGTCCATTAGCTGTAAGAGCCATGTGTGGACCTGCCACTTATCAGAGGACAAATTCACATTTCTTATCTCCCATATACTGGTCAAGAAGATGTTTGAAGGCTGTCAGACTGTCAGGACTCACCACCTCAGTGGGAAGTGGATTCCATATTTTCACAACTCTTTGGTTGAACCATCTTCCCTTTTAGTGGTATTATACCTCTCTCCACATAGCTGAAATGTATGGGCCCTAGTTTCCTCCTGACTTTTCTTTCCAAACTAATCCTGCTGATTCCCAAAGTGTACCACCAGTTAATGCATTGTATACATAACAGAAATCACCTCTTGTTTTGCAGTAAGTCATAGAAAACATCCCGGTCTCTGTAGCCAACATGATATTCTGCATCCTTTACTTTATAAACCTTTAGTGAGCCTTCTGAACCTGTTCAATTGTTCTGCTGTTACCTATAGTTTGGGAAGCACTGAAAGGGCCACCACACTCGAGAACATGTCTAACCAAGGTCCTATACAATGGCAACAGGACCTCCTTGCTCAGACTCTTGATGTTTCTCAAAATATTGCCTGTGATTTTATTAGCTTGTTTGCAATTTCAGTATTATGTTTGTCGAAACTTAAGACGTTTGCTATTATTACCCCAGATCTTTTTAATGTTCTGTACAAGCTATGGGTTTATTTATAATATATTGTGCTTTAATATTGTTTTATCTGAAATGCATTACTTTGCATTTATTTTCATTAAACCTTAAACTGTGTTCTCTTGCCCATTTTTCCAAGTTGTTTAGCTGCATTTGAAGCTTTATTATTGATGCTATGTAATTGACAACAGCGCCTACTTTAGTATCATCTGCACACTTGCAGATCCATGTTTTCCCAGTCACCTGCATGGAGGAGACAACAATGTTAAATAGTTGAGGTCCCAGAATTGATCCCTGGGACACCCACTTGGACCATTCTCCAGTCTGATAGATAGCCCCTTATTTGCACTCTCTGGGTTCTGTCCTTTAGCCATGAAGTGATCCAGCTCAAAGGTATGTATTAATCCCAAGTTCCTTGAAGGTTTTAATAATATCATGTGAGACACAGAATCAAAACCTTTTCTGTAATCAAGATATACAGCATCAACTGGGAAACCAAGGTCCACAGCTTGACTCACTGGTTCAAAGAAGTATATTATGTTACTGGCACATGATCTGCCTGATGCAAACCTATGTTGTGATACATCTACTGATTGTAATTGCCTTATGTTTTCTTCCAAAAATCTTCTAATAAAACTTTCCATAAGTTTACCAATCACTGATGTAATGCTAATGAGGTGATAGTTTTCTACCTTAGCTTTGTCACCAGATTTATGAATGGGTGCAATGTGCACCATCCTCCATTCTTTTCAGCACCCTGCCTTCCTCTAGAGACTTACTGAAAAGAATTGCCAATGGTTCTGCTATTTCATCAGCCAAGTTATAGAGAAATATAGGGTGGTATCCATCTGGTCCCCCAGATTTATGTTGTTCAAGGTTCCTTAGTTGTGTATTAACCTGAGTGACAGTTATTTCTGTAAGCCTAGCTTGGTTCTTGTCTCACTATTTATTATGGTGTTATCTCCACAATGTCTTTGATAAACACTCAAGAAGTATTTGTTAACATTATTTGCCATATCTTCTTCCTTGTCTATTACTCTGTCTCCTTCCTTCAGATTAATTATCTATTTTGACCGCTTCTAGGCTTCCAATATAATTATAGAATTGTTTGCAATTTTCCTGTTTTTTGTTTGTAGCAAACCTAGTTCTGCTTTTGCCTTTGCTCTTCTTATAGCTTTTTCCATACTTCATCTAGTGCTTTATATGTTTCAATCCTTTCTTGAGTGGGGTTGGTCCTATATTTTATATACCCTTTCTTTTTACTCACCTTTATGTATTTTATTATTAAACCATTTGTGTACTCTTCCCTTTTGTTATATTTTTCTATTTCTGGGACAAAGTTATTAATACAGCTCTGTAATGTAGTATTAGGGTTAGTTTAGCAAGTTCTTTTTCTAGTCCTAACCTCTTAAAACTGATTTATTTGTATGTAACTGCTCTTGCATAGTTTCTTATTTTAGTTTTTCCTGCCACTTTAGCTGTTACTTCTAATATAGAACATTTGACCATATTGTGGCCACTAGTTCCTAGAGGTTTTATAACCATATCATTCTTTATAGCCTCCTCCATGTTACTCAGTATTAAATCCAAACTGTGATTGTCCCTAGTATTTTCTTTCACAACTTGTTCTGGGCAGTTGTTCATGCATATTTCCAGAAATTTATTCTCCAGATTATTTTACCCTGTAGTGATTCCCAGCATATGTTTGGGAAGTTAAAATCTCCCATAATGATGCAATTTTCAGTAATCTGCTTACTGTCGATCCAGGGCAAAATCGTGCATTCTCTAATTCTCTTACATTTGGGGATCGATAGCACAAACACATAGCTTATTTCCCAGTAATAAGTTTTATCCACAATTGTTCAACTTTAGCATACTCAGTGTCTTTATTGTTAAGAACATGGGCTTTTAAGTGTGAGGCTACATATAATCCTGCTCCACCTCCATTTTTATCTGTTCTTGGCTTATGAAAGAAATTGTATCCCTGTATCTCATCTAACCAGTCATCTTCCTGAGCCATGTTTCTGTTAGACCACAAATATCAATATTGTCTTTAAGTTTGACTATCTTGTTCTTAATGTTTCTAGCATTAATAAGCAGTACTTTGATATCATTACCACGTGTAACCTTAATATTGGAAATATTTTCCTGTCTTTTGAAGTTGTATTTATGGTTTCCATCCCAGTCCTGCCCTATTCCCTCTGAATTCATTTAAATGTTTGTCAATCTGTGATCTAAACAGCTGCCCCATTTCTTTACTTCCTTTCTATTTAGATGCAAGCCTTCTTTACTATATAATGACTTGCTATTATTAAATATTTCCCATGATTTAATACAGTAGATTCCATTCATAAGGCACTATCTTCTCAACCAATTGTTCACTCGGTCTATTTCCAGTTCAGTTTCTCAGTGGCCCTCTGTATTGGCAGGATCTCAGAAACAATTATTGTGCCATTCACCTTTCTTATCAGTATTTCTATTGCCATAAATTCTAAGAACATCTGGTTCTCACTGCTATTTTTAGGTAATTTGTTCCTGCATGTATTATAACTATGGGATTGTCTTCTGGTTTCTCTACTATCTTTGGTAGCAAAGCTGAGACATCCAGTAGTTTAGCTCCTGGCAAGTACACACTAGTCACCATTTCCTTTAAGTTTTTTGTTGTGTATACATCGGTATATTTGACAATTGAATCTCCTAGTACATGAATTCTGTTTCTTATTTCATTGTGAGCAACCATGGGGTTCTCCACCTCCATTTCAATGATATCAGCCCTAGCACCACTTGATAATTGCACCACTGTTGCCTGTGCTTGTGTTAGGGCTGTACTTGACTCCTATTTGTAGTTCTTTCCACTTCCCTTCTATTATCCACTTCATTTGATACCCTGTTTTCCTCATTGCTCTGTGCTATCTACAGCAGTTTATTTGTGTTTCACACTTTAAGTTTTGTAGTGGTGCAAATGAGTTCCTAATAGGTACTGTATATTAAAAGTCATTGCTCTCCTCCCTTTCTTGTGTTTACTAGTATTTGCTTGATATTCCCAGTCATTGTCAAATTCAGTACTATTCCTGTTCTTTTTGACTTGCTTCCTTGCTTTTTCTGGTGCCCCCTAGTTTGTTCCGTCAGATGGGCCAACCTGTTTGTAAATTTCAACTCTAACTGTAGCCCAAAAATATTCACCGTCAATGCCTTCTTTTCCACTCACTGCCTGCATATGTATTCGGATAGGTCAGCGCCCTCTTCCACACTGAATTTTGAGCATTCTTTACATTTAATGCCTAATCTCCAGATTTAAGGGTGACTATATAACTGTCTATGCTGTTAATATAGGATTCACTGTTCAGCATATTGTTCTTTTTACTCTTTCCATACAATGGTTGCAATTATGACTTACTGTTTAGAGTAAAAACTTTGCTCCTGCTCCCTCTGCCTTGTCTCTGCACACTGCACCATGCTCAAACTCAAGGTGCTCACTCCTGCCCTCTTTTATATGTGCTGCACCCAGAAATAAACTGTGTGGTCGCAGTCACAGCTCAAAACCTAAATAGCCTTCTACTGTTAAAAAGGCTACATCTGTCCCTAAACATTCATAGATTCATAGATGGATACAAGTTCAAAAGGTGTTAGCCATAGAGAACTCAACCGCATATCAGTGGTGGAAGGTATATTTCCTGTCTCCCATATAGAGATCTACACTTTTTTGAATTGTTCCACATTTTCATTTGTGACAATATCTGCAGGGAGGAGTTCCATATAGAGCACCTCTGCATAAAGAATCTGTTACGCTTTGTAGTTTTGCATAAGATGGTTTTAAATTTAAAATTATGAGATCTTGTATTGTTATCAATTAAGTGTCTTTCCAAACTGATTGTATTTAGCATATATTCATTTTGAACGGCCTTGAAAGTATAAATCAAGTCACCCTTAGGGCTCTATATTCCAATGAAAATAACTGAAGTGATTTAAGTCTGGACCCATAATCTTTGTTAGTCATATTATGGATCCTTTTAGTGACCTTACGCTGTATCCTTTCTGTCATACTTTGACATGCTATTGATGTAGGAGCACAAAATGGGGCATAGTAGTCCAAATGTGGATGCACAAGGCTAGTGTATATAATGGTAAAATTACCACGAACTCCTACTTTTGAAGTGTTTGAGAATGTTTCCTAAAATGGCATCGCATTTTTTGACTGCTTTGTTTGTATGTGTATTGAATTTTAGATTGTCAGATATTGTAACACCCAGGGATAGGATTCTCAAGCCTTCAGAAGGTGCAAAACCTTCCCTAAGTCCCCAAAACTTCCTCAGCTATGGAAAAAAGGGAGATTTCTCCAAGTGCTATTCAAAAACCTCCTCAGCTGCGGAAAAAACACTACAGACAGTGGAAAAAAGTGCAGCTACGGAAGTCCCTACGGACAAAAAGGTGTGAGATAAGTAAGGTACAGCCCTGAAAGGCTATTCACAGACAGTTTTTTCTGCAGCTGAGGAAAGAATGTTACACACAGTGGATGAGGTGTAACCTCCCTCAGCACATTGCAGTAGTGCCCCAGCAATTGGAATCAATTAAGGTGAGGTGTACCACAGGTAATAGCATCTCAGACAGTATAGCAGTGGCTGATGTTACAACACTGAAAGCACGCATTGCCATGATATGACAACAGGCAACAATTACTAGACCCAGTGCAGCCCATAACAGAGCCCACAAGCAGTAAAGCAAGACCAGCCAGCAGTGAGTGTTACCCATGCAGACCACCTGAATACCCCAGGGAGGGACAACCAGCAGGGACAGTTGGTCGGCCACTGTGGTGCCAAGGTATCACTGGTACCTGTGGTGCTGCTGTGGTCCCAGTTGGGAACTGGTTGCAAGTCTCTGTGTGCTGTCAGCTTCATATTATAGCAGCACTGTTACAGTCTGCTGCTTCAGCTACTGTGGTTCCCTATTGCTGTGCCTTCACAGCCTCCGCAGCTGAGGATTCGCAGCACTTGCACAAGTTCTGTGACAGCTAAATTGCCGCACCTGGGGCACTTTTTATGGAAATCAGCAGCTGCGCTTGATTTTCTTTGAGAATACAGCACAACTGCATTTCCGCACTGCAGCAAGCTCTTTTCCTGCAGCTGCTGGAATTTCAGCTTTCCTTGTGAATCCTGCCCCAGGTCTCTTTCCTCTGTTGTAACCATCAATTTTGTATTATTCATTAGGTAAGTAGACGTAGTATTATTTTTCCCATATGCATAACTTTACATTTGGTAACATTGAACCTCATTTTATTGTGTGCTGCCCAAGCACTCGTTTATTTAAGTTGTCTTGCAAGTTTATACAGACTGAGTGTTGTTTACTAACAAACAAGCACTGCCCTGCTAGGTGTCTTTTCATTAAAAATCAGGGCTTCCCCATTGAGCTGTACTTTCCCAACAGACCAGGGAACTATGCTACCCAGGACACTTCCTGTCAGTCTTTGCTCCCTTGAACAAGACAGGCAGAGCTCAGAATAATCAATTATTTAGAGCAGCAGTGCAGACTGAGAACCTGTCCTCCTGTCCCTCAGCATTTATCTGACTCACAGTTTCAGACAGGTCTCAGAAAACACCCTCGCTCACTCCTGCCCTCCTTTATATGTGCCACAACCCAAAAATAACCAGTGGGGTCACGGTCACAGCTCCAAACCTAAATAGCCTTCTACTGTTAAAAAGGACTACACCTGCCCCTAAATATCTTTAACAACCTAGCACCATCCTGCTAAGGTATCATTTAATTAAAAATCAAGGCTTCCTCATTGAGTTGTAGTTTCCCCACCAGACCAGGGAACTACACTAGCCAGGACATGTCCTGTCGGACTCCACCTCTCAAACCACACAGGCAGAGCTTGGAATAATAGAAACATAGAAATATAGTAGTTGATTGCAGATAAGGACTGCAAGGCCCATCCAGTCTGCCCATTTTTTCTACCTTATGAATGTGCCATTGGCCTTTGCTCTATCAATGGCCTATCTATTCATACTCATCTGTATTGCTTCCTTATGCCTATCCCATGCCTGTTTGAAGCCCTGCACTGTATTCATATCCACCACTTCCTAAGGTAGGCCATCCCATGCATCCACCACCTCTGTGAAAAGAACTTCCTCACATTACCCCTTAATTGGCCTTTCTCTAATCTCATGCTGTGTTCTCTTGTCCTGCTATTTTCCTTATATTAAAACACGTTAGACTCTTTCACCTTGCTAATGCCCTTAAGGTATTTGAATGTTTTGATCATATCACCTCTCTCCTCCTTTGCTCTAGGGTATACATGTTGAGCTCCATTAATATGTCCTCATATGTTTTCTGATGCAGTCCCTGCACCATTTTGTTGCCCTTCTGGACTGCCTCAATTTGGTTAATGTCCTTGTGAAGGTGTGGCCTCCAGTACTGCATGCCGTACTACAGATGGGGCCTAACCAGTGTCTTGTAAAAGGGATTATTACCTCCCTCTCCTGACATGTGATACCCCTACTAATACACCCCAACATCCCCGTAGCTCACCTACTGTTTTAGTAGTCTGCTTGGATGATTTCAAGTCATTGGTGATGATGATGCCCAAGTCTCTTTCTTCCCTGAGACTGCCAGCAATTCCCTCCCAGCCTATATGTGGCTTCAGGGTTTCTCTTCCTATGGGCATGATCTTGGATTAAACCCCATTTGCCACTCTTTGACCATTTTGCTAGTTTATCCAGATCTCTTCTCATTCTTCCCATCCCATCCCATCTGGATCATCTACTCTGTTGCAGATCTTGGTGTCATCTGCAAACAGATAAACCTTACCCTCCAGTCCATCTGCAGTGTCACTGATGAAGATATTGAAGAGGACTGGCCCCAGGACTGATCTCTGAGGTACCCCACTTGTGACTTGCATCTCTTCCGACCGTATACCATATACCACCACTCTCTGTTTTCTGCCTGCCAGCCAGTTTGCCACCCAGTTGACCATCTTCTGACCCACCCTAAGCCTACCCAGCTTTTAATCAGTCTTCTATGGAACGGTATTGAAAGCTTTGCTGAAGTCAAGGTAGGCAATATCAACTGCTCCCCTTGGTCCACCACTCTGGTTACCCAGTCAAAGAAATCTATGAGGTTAGTTTGACAGGACCTTCCTGCTGTAAACCCATGCTGGCTTGGATCCTGTGATCCTATGGATTCCAGGTGTTGTACTGTACTATGCTTTCCTTAAGGAGTGCCTCCATAATCTTACCCACTACCGAGGTAAGACTGACTGGTCTGTAGTTCCTGCCTCCTCCCTGCTACCACTCTTGTGGAATGGGATCACATCGTCCCTTCTCCAGTCTTCTGGGACCTCTCCTGTGCTTGCAGACTCACTAAACAGTTCTGATAATGTCTCTGCTAGTTCCACCCTTATCTCCTTTAGTACTCTGGGATGTATGCCATCGGGTCCCTTTGCCTTGTCCACCCTGAGCTTATCGAGCTCTTGTAGGACCCTTCTTTTGTGAAGGGACTAGAACACACCTCCTCCCCCTGTGTCCATGGTGTTGAGCTGTGGGCCCTGCCCAACCTTTCTCTTCAGTAAATACTGAGCAGAAGTATCTATTTAGGATAGATCCTTTTACATGGTCCTCCTCCTCACACGCCCCTTATCCCCTTTGATCTTAGCAATATCCCTCTGGACTTTCCTTTTCACTAATGCATCTATAGAAAGTCTTGTCACCTTCTTTACTGTTTGTGCTTGTGTTTCCTCAGTTTGGGCCTTTGCCTGCCTTACTGCCTTCTCTGCTTCCCTTAGGAAAATTTGGTATGCCTTCCTATCTTCATCCCACTACATTTCTCTTATATTTCCTGAAGGCCAGCCTTTGGCTGTGACCTTTTCTGCTACTGTTTTTGAGAACCAAAGAGGTTTCCTTCTTCTTTGCACTTCCTTTTCTCTTTAATACAATGGGATATTGCTTCAAGTATTGCATCCTTAATGCTTGCCCACTTTGCCTGTACCCCTCTCCTGTATTTCTTATTGACAGAGCTAGCTTAACTCTGTTGGCCATCTTATCAAAGCCAGCTCCTCTGAAGTCCCATATATTTGCCTTGGAATGGGATGATTTAGTTCTAGTGGCCAAATTGATCCATACCATGTGATGGTCACTGTCCCCAGGTGACCTTCTACCTGGAGATCTGTTATCCTTTCCTTGTTAGTCAGTACTAGATCTAGGATAGCCCAGTCTCTTGTGGGTTGTTGTACCAGTTGTTTGAGGTCCTCCCCTGCAGGAATCCACCATGTGTTTAGTTCTGGCAGATGCTCCTGCTGGTATTGATCAATCTGCATCTGTCATGTTGAATTCTTCCATTATCAGAACCTCCCTTTAGCTGTCATGTTTTGTATATCTTCTAACAGTAATGTGTCTATGTCCTCCCCTGGTCTGGAGGCCTGTAGACAACCCCAGTTCGTATGGCTGTCCCAGTTCCTGTTTCCAGGGTGACCTAGAGTTCTTCTGGCTGCTTAGTGTATTCTGAGTTTATGTAGCTTTGATTTTTCATTGACATGCAGAGCCACTCCACCCCCTTTCTGCACCTTGGTCTCTTCTTAACAATACATAGCCAGGTACTGAAATCTCCCAAGTGTGGTTACTGGTAAACCACATCTCGTAATTGCTACTATGTCCAGTTTAGCCTCTGTCATTATTGCCTGCAGGTCTGGGATCTTGTTCCAGACTGCGAGCATTTGTGTACATGATTTTCCATTGGCCAGATTTCTGTGTGTTAGTTGTGGTGAGGTCTGGCATTCTATGCATCATATGGGAGACTGACCTTTTTCTTACCTGGGTGATGCAAATGAACCGTAAACATGCTGAACTCCTGTTTGACCACCTCTGAGGGGAGGGTGTTCTTCCATTCAACTTATGGGGTGCTGCACCCTCTCCCATTTGCTAGTTTAAATATTCTGTAAAGACATCAAACTTCTACTCCAATGCACTGACTCCTCCTTAGTCAGATGCAGTCCATCAAATTTAAAGAACTTTCGCCTCCCAAAGCAGTTGCCAGTTCCTACAAATTTGTGTCCTTTTTCCTGGCACCAACCCTTGAGCCACATGTTTAGCTCCCCTGTCTCCCTTTTCTGACCTTCCTCTATCTGCCCCTCTTGCAGACTGGCAGGATCTCAGAGAAGGAGATGCCAGACTTTCTTCATCCTTAATTCCCTTCTCTGTGCCATAATCAGTTATTTAGAGCAGCAGTGCAGACTGAGAACCCCCATCCTCCTGTCCCTCAGCTTTTGGCTGACTCACAGATTCAAACAGGTCTCAGAAAACCTTCACTCTAGGGATGACTGAATGTTCTCTCTTCAACAAAGGTGGCTTTCTTTTCCAGTACCCTCATCACTGGAACCAACTCCCATGAGACACCTGTTACACCATTACTTTCTCCACCCTAAATCCCTTCTCTGTGCCATTGCTGCAGCTCCTTGTACCTGCTCCCCTTCCCCCACCCCTATCCACATAGGCCCTGCTTCTTAGTCAGCCAAGTGTTGCACCTTCCCCCAGGTCTGACATCTTTCTCCTGGCCCACTACTACTCACTTTCTATCCCTTATTTTGCCTGCCCCAGAGTTTACCCATCTTACCCACTTTGCTCCACATTTATTCAGTACAGTTGAGCATCTACCATGTAAATAATGGGCCAGATATTAAGAACTACACCAAATAGCAGTGCAAGTCTGGCACAGCGCAACTCTGATATGCCATGGTACAAGCAGTGCCATATTCAAAGGGTGAGCATGGCGATATGCACCAGCACAAGATGGCTGACTATGGCATGGATGCACCGTGGCACAGCCAAGGAGCTCCAGGGAGCAACCAGGCCTGTGCCATAGCGCAACCAGGGATGCACCAGGGAGCATCAGACCAGCACCAGAGTGTAACTAGAGATGCACCAGGGTGCAAGGACAAGTGCGCGAGGCCCACAAGGACCTGCTCCAAGCAATGGTGGGAGCACAGCAGCAGAGGGAAAGTGAGGGGCAGGCAGAAGAACACACCTGGGGATAATGCCAGGGAGGCACAGTGGCAGGGCACAGGTGAACACCAACCGCATGACACACACAGGAAGCTAGCCCCCAACACCACTGTATCACAGGACACAGAGACAGGCAGCACCAATGGCCAAGGAGGGCCACCACTGGAACCCCCACTGCATGCTGTGCCCCACCCACCCAGACCCCGGCCAGCCACACCCTGGACCATGGCACCGACACACATACCACACACTCCTGGACAGCTGCTCCATTGCCACTTCAAGGGACAGCCACCAACCAAGGGGCAGGACACCACCATGCACGACCTGCACAATGACACAGGCACACCACATCGTCACCCACCATGCCACTGCAGCATGGTTCCACACGCCAGCTGCAAAGCAGACACGGACACAGGCAGGTAAGCAGGATAACTGTGTTAAAATGGAACTATTTACAATGTCATGAGGTGGAAAGGGAAGGAGAGCAAGGGAAGGGACAGGGAACAGGGACTATACAGAGGGACAGGGATGGATGGGGAAGTGATGGTGGCTGTAAAAGGATATGGTGGGATGGTCTATGGGTGGCCCATGGCCTGCCACCACCTGATGCCTCTGCTGTTGCCTGGTCTGGAGCACCATCTGCCATGTCTTCTGAGCCAGCTTCAGGGTTGTGGATGTGTTGAGGATTATTTGCTATAAGAGGCAGCAATATAGGAGCAGCCACAACCTCCTCTGGATGCCTATGAGAAAGGAATAGACAGGTGATCAGTGCAAGGTCCCTAGGAACAATGCCCCCCCACTGTGCTTACTGGGCAGTGGGGACACACTCACCCTGGAGTGGCACTCTGGCCACCCACAGTGGGTGGGCCAATGCCTGCCAGCATTCCAGCATGCCGGGACAATGCACTGTGGTGACACCACCACCCAATGTCCACCTGACTGCTCAGTGACAGGCAGATGACCTAGGGTATCAGCAGCACCACTGAGGCACTGGTGCCAGCCGGGTGCACACCCACAACACCAACAGCTGGCAGCTGGTACATGTGTGCAATGACTGCCCCACATTGGCATGCACCGTAGTGTGCAACACACAGCTGACACAGCAAATGGCACAGGTGGCCTTGGCTGCACTCACCGCTGCACTCACCACTCACCGCTGACTACCCAATACTGAGTAGAAGAATACAACAGTGCCTACCTGCCCTGTTGTACCCACAGCAGCCTGCTGTGCCCTGCTCTGTGCACCTACCACCCTTGCATGGCACCGATTCTCAGACCCTAGGAATGGAACAAAGACAGGTACACATCAGAGAACAACCATAGCATGTGCCCACCACCCCTCTTCTGTGCACAGTATGTGTTCCAGCCTGACATGTCCCACAAGGCAGTAGTGCAGCGCATTCAGTAGCCGGCAATGCCACCTGCAATGCGCACACTGCCACTGCACACCCCGCATGGCATGTCAGGCAGCCCAATCAAATCCACAGTACAGCAGTAGGGCACATGCAGCCTGTGACAACGACCTGGCATGGCAAGGCCCCTGCAGATGCATGCCTGCAGCTGCCTCTGTCACTGGTGTCCTGCTGCATCATGTCCCCGTACTGGTGGTGGCATTACTCACTGTTCTGTGGCACCCCAGTGTCCTGTACCAGGCCTGCAGTGATAGCCTGCCAGACCTCTGTCCTGGCTTGCTGCAGGGCATCTGGCTGAACAGCCCTGGCATATGTCATTGCACAAGGACCACTAGGTTGACCAGCTCCAGGTCAGACCAGTTTTGGGAACATCACACACCTCACTGCACCATGCTTACAGTACAATGTGTAGTGACAAAATGGCGGTCAGAGGGCACATGTGCTCAATGTGCGTGGATGCATGCCTTGAGTCAGCATGCACCACAGCAGCCGATCGCACATTGGTGGTATAGTCCCAGGGCACAGGGCCACAATAGGGGTCAGGGGTCACCCGGTGCACAGAGCACCAGTGAGCAATAGAGGCCATAGTGCACAGTGTGCCATAGCCCCTATGGCACTCTGAGAGCACTGTGCACAATAGATGGTGGCACTGCAGGACACATGCACACTGCAGTGCACTGCGATGCACGGCATTGCACCACGACATGTGCTGGAACATGTCCATTGTGCAGGGAGAAAGTGTGTGATATTCAGGTACCACATGCTAATGAGCTCATGAGCCAATGTGTGGCACACTGGGAAATTAGCATGTCATTACCGCTGCACCACTGCTCATTTGCCTGTGATGCGCATAAAGGCGCCGCGACAACAGCACAGGTCACATATTGGAATTGCACCTCCTGTGGGACCAGCCAGGACAGGAGGGTGGATGGGGTGGGTAGCTGCAGTCACTGACGCACATGTCCATGTCCACAGGTAGCACTATGTCTGAGTATGTGGACACTAAGGAGCATGGGCCTGCCCTAAGCACAGGCCCAACTTTACAAAGGCTGAGGGCGATGCCCTGTTGGAGGCCTACCTCAACAGGGAGCAACTGCTGAGTGGTGCCACCGGCACACCACAGGTCAGGGCTGTGGCCTGGGTGGAGGTGGTACCATCAGTGAACTAGCAGAGCAGCCACCAGCAGTCTGTGCAGGAGTGCAGGAAGAAGGTGGGCACAGATAAATGCTGCATCAAGGAGAAGGTGGTGGCCATACGGACAGCCAGGTCAGTCACTGGAGGGGGCCCTGCAGACGTGCTACAGCTCACGGCGCAGGAGGAGATAGTGGCAGCCACCATGAGATGCAGCATTGTTGAGATGGTGAGTGGTGGATTCAGAAAGGAAGGAGCCGATCACTGCATGATATGTATGCCATCCCTAAGGGGAGGGGAGGGAAGGGGGAGAGGGAACAGGGAAGGGAGGCGAGGGGACAGGGAAGGGGGCTGGCACAGCAATGCAGCACTAACTGTTCTGTCTTCTTACAGCACCAGCACACCAGAATGCAGTGGAAGGGCTACCAGCAGCTGTTGTGAGGACAGGTCCAGCCCCAGAGGACCAGCCATCCACCTCCATGGTCATCCGGGGCCCGATCGGTTAGGCACACCACTGCCATCCAGCCGGATGTCCTGGGCTTGGTGTCGGATGGGGCCCTGGCTGTGTTTCAGCAGGATGCCAGCCATGGCATACTCTGCATGGAGACACAGATTGGGGGTCTGACACTGATGACAACATGACCATCATCCCATACAGCATGGGTGGAGTTATGGGGAGACACCCATACCTACTACCAGCACTGGCAGTGCGGCCAGTGGCTTGTTGGTGGTGGGAGAGCTGCCCCACACACCTGTAGGCACTGCCATGTGCACAGCCACAACAGTGCTATGTTGTGGTGGTGGTGCATCCCCCTCGCTGGCCAGTGTACAGGGCTGGATGGGCAGCAGTGGCAGACGGCTTGGGATGTTGGGCAGCCAGACACAGTGTCCACTGATGAGGTGCCAGACAGAGACCTACCTCATGGGGATCCCACTGTGCAGCATCCACCTGAGTGGGGGCTGTGCAGCATGGCCATACACCACCAGTGGGTCGATGGCCACGGCACCCCAAGGTGCCAACCCATTGTCAGAGCACACCTGATTGCTGCAGGCCTCCATGGAGCAACAAGTGCTGCTTGTAGCTGGGGTGCATGCACTTCACGAGAGGTGTGCCAGGCAGCTGTGCTGCATGAGAGGGCACTGCACAGGTCCTGGAGGCTATACAGAACCTGCAGGAGGACACAAACGCATCCCTGGATTGCATTGCCATACAATATAGGTTGGCCTGGCACCACTGGCTGCCACAGGGCATGGCCGCCAGCCATTGCCACCACATAGTGTACAGTCTACCCCATGGACCCAGCGGTGAGTGACACCCTCCCTGTCAATGCCGGGTTCTGCTGTAGGCATCCCAGGCATGCCTGGAGTTGGCCTGTTTGGTGCCTCACACACCCTGCAGAGACCCGTCATGGTCCCACAGTACAACCACTGGGGGCAGTTGCATACACACCCTGTGGCTGATGAGCAGCCAGTGGAAGCCAATCAGCCCTGTCGCAACCACCCCCATGTCCATGATGGCCATGGTTCCTCACAGTGGACCTGTTGTGCATGCTGCCTGGCTGCAGTCTGCTGCCATTGCCCTGTGCACACATGGGTGATGTGTGTGGGTGCATGCCACAGTCATGGCAACGTGTGTCATGCCACACACTGCCTGTGTGTGCCTGCCCGGCCACTGGCCCTATGGTGTGGGTGTGATGAGAGCAGTCATGCACTAGTTGCACTTGAGCACTGGCACCCTGCAGCTGATCCATGCCACATGCTGGCACCTGGGCATGTGTGCACGTGTCTGTGTGTGTGTGTGTGTTGCTGTACAGTGCTGCATGCTGGATGTGTGGCACTGCCACCCCATCCCTGCACCATGCCTTGTGTGTGCATGTCCAGTGCCATGCCTGTGTACTGCATCATTGTGTGTGGCCACTGCATGGGTGTTGCTCCACCTACCTGCATGCACCATAGAGCTCCTGTGCAATTGTGTCCCGATGCTGGTGTGCCATCCTCTGGAGCCAGGGATGCCTCCATCCAGGGAGGGCTGCCCACCACCCTCTGGCCCATTGCCCTCATCATCCCCACTGCTGTCCCCTCTTAGGCCTCGACAGCTATCCCATGGTCAATGGCCTTGTTGTGCAGTATGCAACAGGCCAGGAATAGGCCACAGGCTTTTGAGGGGCTGTATGTAGGGCACCACCAGACCTGTCAAGGCAACGGAACCATGGCTTCAGCTTCCCAAACACATGCTCAGTGATGTTCCACGTGCTGGTATGTGCCTCATTGTACCGGTCCTCTGCTGGGGACTACAGGCACCGAGAGGAGGTGAGCAGCCAGGGTCTGAGTAGGTAGCCACTGTCACCTGTGTGAACAAGTACATGGTTAGCCTAGTATTCTTTGTTGCTGTGCCCTTGCCCATCCCTGGTGCCCTCATCAGTGCACCCACCCTGGCCGCCTCATCCCATGCCCTGCTGTTCCTGGAGCCCCATGGCCATCCCATACTCACCCACTAGGTGGCTCATGGGGATGTCCCCAAGCTCAAACATGTGGCGAATGCAGAGCTGTGCCAGATGAATGTGTCATGTGCACTCCCAGGGTGTGTGACACAGACATTGTTATGCACCCCTGGCATCACACACCACCTGGCAGTTGACACTGGGGTAGCCCTTCCTGTTCATGTATGCCACGCCTGAGGGGCCAGGTAGCATGCGGATGCCCACATGGGTGCAGTCAATGTCCACAAGCACACCAGGCATCGGTGCCACCCTGTGGAGTTCTGCATGGTTGTTGTACTCTTTCCTGTGTGCTGGGGAAATGGATGTATCCTGAAGCATGTGGCAGCAAGACATTGAGGAACTGTGTGAGGGCCATAATGTGGCCGACTGGGTTATGTCTGTGGGTCCCCTGCTGGTCCCTTGAAGGTGCCCATGGCAAGCAGACACATGACGGCTGTCACCTTCATCTCCACTGACATGGCATGGCTCCGCCTAATGGGTGCCTGCATCTCCTCACTGCACAGCTCACAGAGCTGCCGCCTCAGAATCACCCAGATCAGGTGATACTGGCCCACAATCTCCGTGTCGGAGTAGTTCTGAAGGTGTTGGGGACACGGTTTGGGTGTATTGCCCGATGGCCCTTCCACGGCCATGATGCCCCTCCTCCTGCCTCCACACACCCCTCATTATGGCCTCCATCTGGAAGACTGCACTGGCCATGGCCCCTGCTGTCCTGTCTCCCCTGGGCGGTCGGGTCCTGGTTCTACTTGCCACCATGAGGCAGTGCCTCTCTCTGCCTGCCTCTCCTGTTGCCCCCTCTGCCTCGGGTTCACACTGCAGCCAGCTCTGTCCCACACCCCTGTGGCTGCCTGTTCTATTCCCCCAGTCCCTCACAGGCATGTTCTCCCTTGTTCCTACTGTTTCCTCCCTCCACATTCTGGTGGTTTTCCCCTCTCTCTCTCTCTCTATCTCTCTCACTCTCTCCTCTGGTGCAATTGCTGTCTTCCTGCTTGTGCTCTGTATTTTTAGGCTCATGTCTGTTCAGTGCATCTGGCCATTGCTCCACACTTGCACCATGGTTTGGGGTTGAATACACACTGTGCAGCATATTCATGGGCACACCCCTGTCCTTGCACATGGCCTCATTAGAGTTACGCATTGGCGACTTGCGACTTGTGCTGTGTACTAGCCCCACTGAATATTGCTCCTTGGCACACTTTCTGTAGATGCTATATCTCAGTTAGCCATGTGCAACTGATTTGAATATACTGCCCAATGTAAATAATGTTATATTATACTGTAAAATCATGTTGCTCTGTGTATACCTGTATCTATTCTGCCCTCTGAATCTCTTGTAATGGACTGTTTTTATCTGTTATGCTTCATTTGTTTTTCTTGCTCCTGTATTTGTCTCTCCCGTGGTCCCACCTGGAAACAAGTTTCAGCTCAGTGTGCCTTTCCTGGTTATCAACTTTAAATAAATAAATAAATAAAAAGAATACAGTACAACAACCTAATGTCAACTATCCTTTTTCAAATGTTTACTACAACTACAGTTTTATATAACTTGTGAGAAATGAGTCATATAAGGTTACTAGCAGGAAGGATAAGGCTGTGAGTTATGTCATCATAAGTGGCTCTTTAATGAAACCAGCTTTTTAACAGGTAGTGAAATCACAGTTACAAAATGGCTCATAATTTAAGCAAAGTAACTTAGAGATCTCATTTTGATATGAGGCTTATAGGGCATATGCTGAATTTAATTCTGCAGTTTAGTACTTTCGAACAGACTCCTCTTTGAAGCAGCACTGCAAATTACAATGAAACTTGTGGTCTACATTTTCTTATTCCAATTTAGATAGCCTAATCTCTTGTCTTGTATGATACCCTTTACCCCATTTTGAGTCTGTCTGTGCACTTATTTAAATTTGAAATAATAAAAGAGTGCTTCTTCTGTCAATACTGACTCATTTATACCCCTGGATGGGGCAGAGGTGCTATGCCCTCAGACAGCATTGTTTTCATCAGTTGAGTGGCCATGGAGTTAAGGACCAGTCCCTCTTGGTCCACTGGGGTCCATCATCTTCTGAAGAATGGGTCTATTTCCTGTCATTTTTCTCCCAGCCAGGTAGGCACAGGTGCACTTGAGAGGTTTTAGGCATGTGCACAGTGAGCATGCTGTCACGACAAACCCTTGACTTGCATTCCTCCCTCCCTCCCATTAGTGCCCTCAACTGTACTGTCACCTGTGGTCACCTAGGTGACAGTATCACAGCAAGGATGATGACCTCTCTCCTTGGAAGAACAGAGCCTCTTTGTGATGCCCAGTCATCCTCCTCCTGGCCAGACCTCAGTGACCTGTACTGCTCCTGAATGCAGCTCACTGGTGTCATGAGTGGCTGGTAGCACTGTTATTGTGCTATTTGGCCAGCACTGAGTCTCATTCTTCAGTACTCATAGGTATTACGTTGAGTAAGGAACAATTGCAGCAGTAGATATGGTCAGTTAGCAGAAGAACTTGAAGTGCTCCTCAGTATGTGACTGTTGCAGACCTTCCTAAGTACCCTGGTTCCTGCGGCTGTACTTGAGCACATCATCTCCGTGCATTTGGCTCGGCCTTGTTGTTGTTGCCTGCCCGCTTGGGTGTGGCCCTGTGTAAAGTGTGTCAAACCTGTATATATCTGTATATATTGCTAGGAATATTGTTTTAGAAACCCTGTACATATTTACATTTAACGGTGTCCGCTGATACAACCTCAGCTATGCTACTACAGTATGTGTGCTATGCTTCTCCTGACTTCAGTGTATCAGCCTTACTTCAATTTTACTCTGTATGTTCTTTTAATTTCCTGTAATCTCCCATGTCGTACCTGAAAATAGGCATATGTTTTGTCTAGTGTACTTACCTGGTTAACAAAAGCTAAATAAATAAATAAGATATTTTCTGATACTTCTGTGATATCTCTGGAGAAATTCTCTGCCCACTTGCAGTACCACTACAGGCCACTAGAGAAAATCTCTTTAGATATATCACAAAATACCTGGAAATATCTGAACATAGCTATAGTTGCAACTGATTTAATTGCAGCATCTTAGGGAAAGAAGGGACTGAAGTTTAGCTCAGTGAGCCAGCAGTTGATCTCTTCCACTTCTCTATCAGAAGCAATACCCACACATAAATGTTTTTCAAAGAAGATGTTAGTAGAGGGCATTTTATTGTAAATAAAACCAGTCCTCAAATAACAAGAGTGCCATTTAAAATGTATCAAAAATATCAAAAATGTAGGTGTGTGAAAGAGTGATTGTTGATAGGGAAGTGGAAGGGATCAGGCTGTTGACTCCACCAGGCATAAATAAAGCACTGTAGATAAGAAAATTGCATCTGTTCAGCTGCTCTAAAGTGAGGTAAGGCATATCATGCTACATTTGATTTAGAGTGAGTCTCTTCTGCCAAAGTTCAGTTCTTGAACAAAAAGGACAAATAGTGATATAGCAATTTAAGGACAAAAGGAAACTAAGCCCATCAAGCCCCATCCCCTACTTCATAAGAAGACAAGAAGGTTCACAGATGCATGACCCAAGAATCTCATCTCGCCATGCCAAAATCCAAGCAAACACTACTGCTCTCCAAGCACTCAGGGTGGCAGAAATAAAACTTAACTGTGCAGGTGCAGTAGATACAAAAGTCCATCCACACCAACATTACACCTTGCCTCAATAACCATACTCTGCAAGAGACACCCTCAAGTAACAAGTTACAGCAGGTTCATGACACAAATACCTTTCCCTGTCTTTTCTTATATAAACAGCAAGTAGTGCAGTCAGACATGGAACAGCATGACTTTGGTCCTGTGGTATGCAAACACAAAGGGCAGGATTTTCTGTGGGGTGGACATAGCACTTGTGTCCATATGTCAGATGCAGATGGGTCCTGATGTTCACATTCTGTTCTCAGATATCTGGTTGCATTTACAAAACTTCTCTCAGTTTACAGCCATTTTGCCTCATCTGCAGGAGGCCCACTGAGTTTGTAAGCATGTGTTCTTTCATTGACAATTCAGTGGGCTGCCAGACATGGAGAAGAGAGGAGGGCTGTGCCGGTCACCTACTTGGGTTTGGGATGGGGAGGGGTGGTGGGACATTGCCTGCAGGGATGGGGAGCCAGGTGTGTACTAGACCACCAGGAAATAAAATTTGAATTGACAGACCTGGGATTGTGGATAGGGGTGCAGTAGACCACCAGGGAATAACATTTAAATTCACAACTTGGAACTGGGGATGGGATGCACTGGACCACCAGGGAGAAAGTTTTTTTTTTGACTATATGGAGGGGACTGGGATGGGAGTGTTACACTGGACACCAGGTATGATGTCCTGGACTGGTGTGGTGGGTGATTGGGTGGGGGAGGACTGCTAGCCACCAGTGATTACTGGGATTTTTTTAAAGGGATGGGTGATCGGGTGGGGGAAGGGGTCACTAGTCACCAGTGATTTTGGGTGTTTTAAAAAAATATGTGACCAGTGATCAGGTGGGGAGGGACAGCTAACCACCAGGGATTATTATTTTTATTTTGGGTAGGGATTGGGGTTAAGCGGCACTGGACATTTGGTAACTTTTTTTCTTTCTTGGCTTCCTCCTACAGGTGAGCAGAACAGAGCAACATTTCACCCAAAACTTTTGGAAATTTTCTTATCCACCACAGGTGGAAGTTTGGAAACTTCCACGAAGGTTACAACATTTCATGGAAGCTCCTTTAAGGCAGAAAAACAAGTTTCACACCTCTAATCCCTGGTAATTTTTCCTCAATCTAAGTTTTACATTTCACATGGTGGAGCATAAATTGATGGTTTACAGACTCCAGTATAATGCAGCTTTAGATGACACTGCACTAGCATGATTGCAATCACTCCTGGCAGGAAGAAACCAGTTGTCATCAGTGAGGTCAAATCTGTTGCAGCTGGCTGTTGTTGATTAAGGTGATCCAGAGGGGTTGGTCCTTACCTCTGTGTTCACTGTATACAAGCTGGCCCTAGGAGAGATCATCAGGAAGTAAAGTATACATATCACTGCAGTGCAGATGACACATGTCTGAATCTTTCCTTTGTGTCTGCAGAGGGCCAGGACAATCATTCAGTGTTGTTATTGAAACCCTCTTGGCTGAGATTGTGGACTTTATGTCCTCCAACTAGTTGATCCTGAATTCTAGTAAATGGAATTGCTTCCAGTCAGGTATTTTATATCATATGTCTGTGTTAAAGAAAGTCTCAGGCTACCCATTTGGGACAGG